>OU342739.1:138541938-139985899 GCA_910589765.1 Avena atlantica
CCTAGAATCAATGACTTGTTTGATCAGCTAGAAGGAGCATCTGTGTTCTCAAAGATTGATCTTCGGTCAGGCTACTTTCAACTCAAGATAAGAGAACAAGACATACCTAAAACAGCATTCACCACAAGGTATGGATTGTATGAGTATACCGTAATGCCTTTTGGTTTGACTAATGCTCCAGCATACTTCATGAATATGATGAACAAAGTGTTCATGGAATTCCTTGACAAGTTTGTTGTCGTTTTCATCGATGACATCTTAGTCTACTCCAAGAGCAAAGAAGAACATGAAGGACACTTACGTTTAATACTTGAGAAGTTACGGGAGCATAAGATTTATGCCAAATTCAGCAAGTGTGAGTTCTGGTTGGAGGAAGTTGGTTTTCTTGGTCATGTTATGACGAAGGATGGTGTAGCAGTTGATCCTGCTAAGGTTTCAGCTGTGACTGAATGGGAATCTCCCAAGTCCGTGAAAGAAGTTCGTAGTTTCCTTGTCTTAGCAGGTTACTACAGAAGGTTCATTGAGAATTTCTCTAAGGTAGCTAAGCCCATGACTGAATTGTTAAAGAAAGACAAGAAGTTTGCTTGGTCTGAAGGTTGTGAAGTCAGCTTTCAGGAGTTGAAGAAGAGACTTGTGATAGCACCAGTTTTATGTCTGCCAGATTTGGAAAAGGATTTCCAAGTATATTGTGATGCATCTCATCAAGGTCTGGGTGTCGTACTTATGCAAGACGGTAAAGTTGTAGCTTATGCCTCGAGACAACTCAAAACTCATGAAGTGAACTATCCTACTCATGATCTAGAGTTGGCCTTTGTCGTCCATGCACTCAAAACATGGAGACACTACCTTTTGGGAAAGCGTTGTGAAGTGTTCACTGATCACAAGAGTTTGAAGTATATCTTCACCCAGAAGGAAATTAATATGAGACAAAGAAGATGGCTAGAGCTTATCAAGGACTATGACTTAAGTTTGCAATACCACCCCGGTAAAGCAAATGTTGTAGCAGATGCTCTAAGTCGTAAGGTATTTGTTAATGGCCTTACCAAAGGAGAATTGTCGGATGATTTGTGTACCCAATTCAGAAAACTCAGATTGGAGATTGTGCCTGAAGGACATCTCATGTCATTAGATGTTCAACCCAATTTGTTGGACAAGATCAGAGAAGCCCAGAAGAGTGATAAGGAAATTGAAGAGATTAAGGAAAAGATTGGCCAACGGAAAGCTAAAAGTTTCCATGAAGACGAACAAGGTACTTTATGGCATAGGAAACGTATCTGTGTTCCACAAGATCCGGAGTTGCGGAAACTGATTTTGCAGGAAGCACACAACTCCCCGTATTCTATTCACCCGGGTAACACCAAAATGTACATGGACATGAAAGAAAGATTTTGGTGGAATAATCTCAAGAGGGACATCGCCGAACATATTGCCTTGTGTGATGTGTGTAGTAGAGTGAAAGCGGAGCATCAGAAACCAGCAGGTTTGCTTCAACCACTACCTATTCCTGATTGGAAGTGGGACAAGATTGGTATGGATTTCATTACCGGACTACCAAGGACCAGGTCAGGATATGATTCTATATGGTTAGTAGTGGATCGCCTAACTAAAGTGGCTCATTTCATACCCGTGAAGACAACCTATACAAGTGCTAAGTTAGCCAAAATCTACATGAGTAGAATTGTATGTCTACATGGTGTTCCCAAGAGTATTGTGTCTGATAGGGGAACTCAATTCACTTCCCATTTTTGGAGACAGTTACATGAATCATTGGGAACGAGATTGGAATTCAGTACTGCTTTTCATCCTCAAACAGATGGACAAACAGAGAGAACTAATCAAATTCTTGAAGACATGTTGAGGGCATGTGCCCTAGACTATGGAGCCAGTTGGGATGAAAGTCTGCCTTACGCAGAATTTTCTTATAACAACAGCTATCAAGCCAGCATTGAGATGGCACCGTTTGAGTTTCTCTACGGAAGAAAGTGTACCACCCCATTGTTATGGAATGGTGTAGGAGAAAGAAGTTTATTCGGGACAGATCTTATCAAAGAAGACGAAGAGAAGGTCAAATTGGTTAAGGACAGGTTGAAGATAGCACAGTCCCGACAGAAAAGCTACGCAGATCCTAAGCGTAGAGAAGTCACCTACGAGGTTGGTGATAGAGCTTATCTTAGAGTATCACCACTTCGTGGAGTGAAGAGATTCGGAGTTAAAGGAAAGTTGGCACCAAGATATGTTGGGCCATTCAAGATTCTAAGTCGCAAAGGAGAAGTTGCCTATGAAATTGAATTGCCAGAATCTCTGTCAGCTGTCCATAATGTGTTTCACGTGAGTTAGCTTAAGAAATGTCACCCAGAAATGGAAGAAACTTCTTTGAAGGATACAATACCTTTGGAGGAAGTTCAACTAGAAAGTGGTCTCACTTATGAAGAGAAACCTATCAAGATTCTTGAGACTGCAGAAAGAGTCACAAGGACTAAGACTACCAAGTTTTGCAAAGTGCAGTGGAATCATCATTCCGAAGAGGAAGCAACATGGGAAAGAGAAGATGATCTTCGGAAAGACCACCCTCACCTATTTGCTAGCCAATCCGAATCTCGAGGGCGAGATTCACCTTAAGGGGGTTAGATTTGTAACATCCCTAAAAATCATGATTTCAAAGATTGCATATCATTCATGCATGCATATATAATTGAGATCAATTTCAAACTCATTTCAGAAAACAGAAGCACATAGTGCTATCATTTTATGTGAGCAAACTTAAATCAAATGGCCATCCCCATTTGAGAGTTTGAATGTTTTAAACCTAGATTGTTTATCTCCCTTGTTGATTGGTTTGAGTGTGGAGTTAGAACAAAATTTTACAAAATAGAAATGGTTTCAAAACCCATTTTCAAACATTTGCAAATCAAGTGCAAAGTCCCTGTTATTTTTGTTTCTCCAAAAATGACCAAGCCTTTTCAAAGTGACCACATAGTTTTATGCCAAGTTTTGTGACTGTTGCCCACTGCAAAAATCCCAAATAGATTCGAATTCAAATGGAGTTTGAATTCATTTGAAAACCATTCCTGAAAAACAAATTAGAAAAAGGAAAAGAGAAAAGAAAAGAAAAGAAAAAGGCCAGGCGCTCCTATTCTAGCCCAACAGCAGAACCGGCCCAGCTAGCCCACCCGGCCTCCCTCTCTCTCGCACGCACAGACGCACCCACGCGATCACTGACGCTCGGACCCCACTCCCTCTCTGCTTATTTCGCTGACGAGCGGGCCCCGTCCACGTCATCGTCGTCTTCCCCAAAATCTCGCGCACGAACTCCGCCGCTGCCCGTTGCTGCTTTGATTCCGCGAGGTAAATGGCATTGAATCACTAGGCGTTTCTTGTCGAGCCTCTGGCTATATAATCCCCTCTCTCTCGCGACCTTTTCCCCTCAACCAATTCCCCCTTCACGCCCCTAGGCTGCTCGCAACTCGCTCGACGCCGCCGCTGTTCCGACGACCGCGTCGACGAATTCCCGTGAGCACCGTGTCCCCCTCTGTCCCTGACTCATGCTATCAAGTTCAGCAACTCCTTGCGCATCTACTGACACAACCTGTTTGTTCTCGCATGGTCCATAGCTTCGGCAACGACTTCGACCGAGCGTCGCCGCTCTCTGCACGAACTCCGGCGACCTCTCCTCGTAAGTACTAGCCGCCCCTTGCCCTCTGCCTGATATGCCTAGGACCCCCATTGTCTTGCGCATCTAATGGTGCCCTCCTTTTGACTTAGCGCGACGCAGAACCTCGCCAACGTCGACAGCAGCCGCACCCGACGCGTTCGCGAACTCCGGCGAGGAATCTCCGATGACCCCGTGCGCCCCTTCCCAAGCCACCGCCACGTTGAGCTTCAGCGGCTCCCTGCAGTTCTGGTAAGCCTCTTCTCAGACTCCCGCGCGACCTAGAACGCCAGCGCCGCCGCTGACAGACGCGCCGCCGCCAGTCGCCGCCGCTAGCGCCGCTCAGTTTTGGTCAGATGATTTGTAGCCGTCAGATCCAGATCCAGCGCGTAGGATTAGTTCACTTATCTAACCGTTAAGTTTAGATCTGAGCCGTGCGTGTTAGTTAGATCCAATGGTAGCCGAGCGTGATCCGGTGCGAAGCGGTACGCGCCAGTAAGATTAAGACACGTGGCTAGGGTTTGAGTTTAAAACAGAATTTAAAACAGATTTAGATTCAAATTTGAGTAGGCTATAACTTTTGAATCCCACGTTAGATTTTTGCAAATTTTATACCGTTGGAATCAGGGAGTCAAGCCCTTTCTGTTTATGCAATGTGTTTAAAGTTTAGGTTCTGTTAAAATGGTTTCTTTTGTAGAAACTTGTTTAGGACTATTTTGAGTATAGAAATTGTTTAGAAAATTGTTTTAGTGTAAAATAAACTTGGTTTAGCAAGTTTTTAACTTGGTTATGATTCAGTACTATGCACTTGCTTGGTGGAGTTTTAAAAATCATCACTTAGAATTTTTGCATGCATGCATATATATTTTTGTTTGTATATGACTTGTATGTGATTGTGGTTATATTCTTTGTGTAGACTTTGGTGCTAGTGATTGTGATTGTGAAGAGTGCTACTCTCCCCACTACCAAGGCAAGTGGTACTTCATGAATATTTCCATCCCTATATTTTGTACAAGCATTAGAAATATTTTGCTAAGTCTTGCATGTTACCATTTTTGCCAAATGCCATGTTGGGAAATCCTAAGTAGTTGTAGAATTGCTAGGAAATTTCTAAGTTAAGTTACTATGCCATGCTTATCCTAGCTAGTAGCAAACAAGGGTTGGTAAAGTATATACATGCTATGATGAAATTATTTCTAAGTCTTTGGACTTATGTCTTTCTTAATAAAACAACTAAGTCAATGAATCACCTGGGTGGAATGGGACTTGATTGGTGGTTTTTGGTTGAGTGGTTACACAAGGGCCATGGACATGGTTTACCTTGTGTATCTCACTTGTGGTATGCCACCCAGGAACAAAGGGATTTTAGAGGCCAAGTGTTGAGAAGCTTATAGTGTAGCCACTTGGCAATATGGGCTCTGACTGGATCACATAGGTTCCTAGAACTTAGTCATTTGGACAGTTGGTGGTAGTGGGATGATAGGTTGGAACGCGTCCATTTGACTAAGGGAAGGCTTCTGAAAGGTCCTGTCTTGGTGAAACCAAGTCTGGTGGGGAAAGTGCACAACCTCTGCAGATGGAAAAATCTAAGTACTTAGCCAAGTCCATGGCAATGGACAACTTGAGCATCAAGACATGGAAGCTATCAAGAATCTCCTCACTCCAACTTCTAAGTAAAACTTGTGGGTGAACAAGGGTGAAGAACCTCAATGTCTATTGATGGTTTCTTGGGAAAAGTTTTGACAAAGAAAAACTTAGTGATTTCAACTGATAGGAAAAACCTATTTTGAGCAAAGCAAGCCAAGCTACACTTAGCCAAAATGCATATAGTAATATAGTCCACTTAAACTTTACTAAGGTATCACTTGTCAATACTATTCCAAAGTATTGACCCACTGTGGCTGTAACTTGTGATGTTGCAGGTTACTCTGATGAGGATTAGGAGTCATGAGTCTACACTCAACATGTTTGCCTGTGGCACATGAAGATGAAGACTTATATTTATTTACTTATTCCAAACTCTTGTATTAGGCCTGTGGCCTTGAGTTGTAAAAGACTATGTTTTATCTCTGGAATGGATGTAATAAATGACCTTTGTATCTGTGTACTTCATCTTAAACTGTGGATGCTAGCAATGATCCAGGGACTAGCATTGCAATCACAGGGATCCTTTTCCTTTACAAAGGACGGATCTTACACATCAGCATTTGTTTTCTTCTTGAAAATCCATTTGTTCTCGATAGCCTTCCGGCCATCCGGTAAGTCCACCAAAGTCCATACTTGGTTTTCGTACATGGATCCAATCTCGGATTTCATGGCTTCTTGCCATTTATTGGAATCTGGGCTCATCATCGCTTCCTCATATGTCGCAGGGTCATCGGTGTTGTCCACCAACATGACACTCATAACGGGATCATACCAATCAGGAGTGCTATGAGTTCTCATTGACCTACGAGGCTCTGTAGCAACTACAACCGAAGTTTCATGATCATCATCATTAGCTTCCTCTCTTATTGGTGCAGGCACCACAGGAACTTCTTCCGGTGTTGCGCTACTCGCAATTTCGAGAGAAGGTTCAACAACCTCGTCGAGTTCTACTTTCCTTCCAGCACTTCTTTCGAGAGAAATTCCTTCTCTACAAAGGATCCATTCTTGGCAACGAAGATTTTGCCTTCAGATCTATGATAGAAGGTGTACCCAATAGTTTCCTTCGGGTATCCTATGAAGACGCATTTTTCTGCTTTGGGTTCAAGCTTGTCCGGTTGTAACTTCTTTACATAGGCTTCGTATCCCCAAACTTTAAGGAACGACAATTTAGGTTTCCTCCCAAACCATAATTCATACGGTGTCGTTTCAACGGATTTAGATGGTGCCCTATTTAAAGTGAATGCGGTTGTTTCTAATGCATAACTCCAAAATGATAGCGGTAAATCTGTAAGTGACATCATAGAACGAACCATATCTAAGAGAGTTCGATTACGACGTTCGGACACACCATTACACTGTGGTGTTCCCGGCGGTGTCAATTGTGAAAGTATTCCGCATTTCTTCAAATGCTCGCCAAACTCGTAACTTAGATATTCACCTCCACGATCAGAACATAGAAATTTAATCTTCTTGTTACGTTGATTCTCTACCTCACTTTGAAATTCCTTAAACTTCTCGAAAGTTTCAGACTTATGTTTCATGAAATAGATATACCCATATCTACTCAAGTCATCCGTGAAGGTAAGAACATAACGATAACCACCGCGCGATGCTACACTCATTGGACCACACACATCGGTATGTATGATTTCCAGTAAGTCCGTAGCTCGCTCCATCATACCAGAAAATGGAGTCTTAGTCATTTTTCCCATCAGACATGCTTCGCATTTTTCAAGTGATTCAAGAAGTCCATCGGAATGGAGTTTCTTCATACGCTTCACTCCAATGTGACCAAGACGACAGTGCCACATATAGGTCGAGTTATCGCTCGATTTCAAACGTTTAGCCTCAATGTTATTAATATGTGTATTTCCACTATCGAGATTCAATAAGAATAGACCATCTATCAAAGGTGCATGTGCATAAAACATATTACTCATATAAATCGAACAACCATTATTCTCGGACTTAAACAAGTAACCGTCTCGCAAATAAACAAGATCCCGATATAATGTTCATGCTTAACGCAGGCACCAAATAACAATTATTTAAGTATAAAACTAATCCCGATGGTAGATGAAGGGGTAGCGTGCCGACCGCGATCACATCAACCTTTGATCTGTTTCCCACGCGCATCGTCACCTTGTTCTTCGCTAGCTTCCGTTTATTCTGCAGCACCTCTTTCGAGTTACAAATATGAGCAACCGAACCAGTATCAAATACCCAGGCACTACTACGAGTACTAGTGAGATACACATCAATAACATGTATATCGGATATACCTTTCTTCTTGATGTTGCCGTTCTTCAAATCCGCCAAGTACTTTGGGAAATTCCTCTTCCAGTGACCTTCTCCCTTGCAGTAAAAGCACTCAGTATCAGGCTTAGGTCCAGCCCTGGTCTTCTTCGTCGGCGCGGTAACTTTCTTACCACCCTTCTTGAAGTGTCCCTTTTGCTTAGACTTGCCTTTCTTGAATTTGGTGGTCTTATTGACCAACAACACTTGGTGCTCTTTCTTGATCTCCACTTCTGCAGATTTCAACATGGCAAAGAGTTCTGGCAACTGCTTGTTCATGTTTTGCATATTGTAGTTCATCAAAAAGTTCTTGTAACTTGGTGGTAGTGATTGGAGGACACGGTAAATCCCCAAAGCATTAGGAATCACTATACCCAAGCTTTGAAGTTTGTTTGCGTGCCGAGACATCTTAAGCACATGCTCACTGACGGAGCTGCCCTCTTCCATCTTGCAGTTAAACTTTTCAGAAGCCTCATAGCTCTCAATTGCCGCGTGAGTCTCAAAGATTAATTTGAGATCACGGACAATATCATGTGGGTCTGAATTCTCAAACCTTTTCTGAAGCTCCGATTCTAAACCATACAAGATAGCACACTGAACTGTGGAGTACTGAGTCTTCCGAGCGAGGTAAACATTCTTTACTTCGTCGGCAGCATCAGCTGCAGGCGGGTCACCCAGCGGTGCATCCAGCACATAGGTCAAATTACCAGTTGTGAGGACAATCCTGAAATTGTGGAACCAATCCGCGAAGTTGCTTCCATTGTTTTTCAACTTTTCTTTCTCTAGGAACGCATTAAAATTGATGGTAGGGGCCGCCATTGATCTACAACATATTTGCAATAGTTTAGATTAAGTTTATGGCAAATTGAGTTCTAATTAATAGTTAAATTAATCTAGGTGAACTCCCACTCAAAACAATATCCCTCACATTGTTTTAGTGATCACACAAACCAAATCCACTACATCAACATCAATCATCACGAGAGTTGATATAGTTTCAATGGCGAACAATCGACATGTTCATCATATCTACTATATGATTCATGCTTTACCTTTCGGTGATCCGTGTTCCGAGACCATGTATGTACATGCTAGGCTTGTCAAGATCAAACCTTAGCTTCCGCATGAGCAAATCTGGCTTGCTCACGTTGTATACACTTGCGGAATATAACACACCCGATCATCACGTGGTGCTTCGAAACAACAAGCTTTAGCAACGGTGCTGACTAAGGGTGAACACTTTTGACTTGAAATTCATGTGCATGAGGGATCATCTTATAATGCTACCGTCGTCTACTAAGCAATACAAGATGCATAAAGGATTAACATCACATGCAATTCATAATATGTGATATGATATGGCCTTTCTTCTTTGTGCTTCCGATCTCCATCTTCAAGCACGAACATGATCTCCATCATCACCGGCATTGCATCAAGGTCAATGACGCTTCTCCATGGTTGTCGTCCACCGACTTCAACTATTATAACTACTTTGAATAGACACGCGGGTCTTAACATAAATTAAATACAACCATATGGCTCCTGCCGGTTGCCAACTTACAATAAGGAACATTGCATACATCAAATATAATCACAATCATGGCCATATCACATCACTGCACACCCCTGCAAAACAAAGTTAGACGCCTCTACTTTCTTTGCATGTTTTACGTGGTTTGGGGCTTTCAATAAGTGTTGTTCTAACTTACGAACATGAACCACAACATTGATACTAGTATTGACAATCACCCGTTGTAAATTAAATCTTAACTATGCTGGGAGAAACAGGCACCCGCAAAGCCACTTATGCAATACAAGTTGCATGTCAAGCGTGGAGAAAGTCTCATGAACGATGTCATGTAAGTTTAGCCCGGGCCGCTTCATCCCAACATCCCGCAAGATGCAAAGTACACAAGAATCAATCGACAATAAAAGCATCAACGCCCACAATGACCATTGTGTTCTACTCGTGCAACAGATCTACATATAGACACGGCTCTGATACCACTGTAGGGTTTCGTAGCATGGAAAACAAAAAATTTCTATCGCATACAAACAAACAAGCCAAGATCTATCTACTAGATTGTAGAAACGAGTTGATGGAATAACTCACCCTCGAAGATTCCAAAGTGTTTAACGAGAGCGGATTCTCGTGGGTGATGTAGTCGTACTCTTCCCGATCTCAAGATCGCGTAGACGATCCTTCCGACGCTGCGTTCCGGCAGTGCTCCCGCAGTCGGTCACACGTTCGGTACTTGACGAAGACCTTCCTCTCCCTTGTTCCAGCAGGCAGCGGAGGTTGTAGCACTCTCCTCGTGATTCTGGCAGCACAACGGCGTGGTACCGGAAATAGAGGGGAGATCTCGCAGGGCTTCGCCTTAAGCCGGAGCGAGTATGGTGGACTATGAGAGAGCTCCTCGGCGATCTAGGGTTTAGACACACCAAGGAGGAGGTTCTAGGACCGGCGGCTAGGGCTTGGGGCTTGCCCAAGTCGGCGGCTAGGGGAGTCCTAGGCGGCGGCGGCAACAGGAGGTGGCGACGCCGGGCTAGGGTTTTGGGGTAGGGAACTTGTGTGCTACGAGGGGCAGCCCTGCCCCTCCCTTTATAGGTGGGAGGCGCCGGCCAAGGGGAGGGAGTCCCTCCCCAACTCGGATCCCTATTGGGCCGGCGGTGGAGGAGGAACTCCTCCCCAACTCGGTTTCCCACTTCCCTCCACTTTCCAAAATAGCCGTTTGACTTTTCAAATTGGCGTTTGACTTTTCAAACTAGGATTTGATTAAACCCTTTATTTTGTTCTGCGATGACACCTAGTACATGATGCAATCATTCCAACTTGGTATGACACATTCATGTACCCTTCCCCTCCGGAGAGCCGGACATTTCGGAACCTTTTAGAACATTCCCGATGAAAACACCGGAACCATTCTCTAACCCCGAAATAGGGATTTCCTTATATGAATCTTATTCTCCGGACCATTCCAGATCTCCTCGTGATATCCCGGATCCCATCCGAGACTCCGAACAACATTCGGTCTCTTTCTCATCATTCCATAACTACTCAAACAACGTCGAATCCTTAAGTGTGTCTCCCTACGGTTCGTGAATTATGCGGACATGATCGAGACACTTCTCCGAACAATAACCAATAGAGGAATCTGAAAATTCATATGGCTCCCACATATTTCTACGATTACTTTGCGATCGAATGAACCACTTACATACGATACCAATTTCCCTTTGTCTCACGATAGTTTACTTATCCGAGGTTATGATCGTCGGTATCTCTGCATACCTAGTTCAACCTCGTTACCGATAAGTACTCTTTTCTCATTCCCATGATATGTGATCCCTTGTGAGCCAGTCACATGCTTTCAAGCTAATTAGATGACATTTCACCGAGAGGGCCCAGAGTATATCTATCCGTCATATGGATGGACAAATCCCACTCTTGGTCCATGTGTCTCAACCAATACTTTCCGAACACTCAATGCCACCTTTATAGCCACCCAGTTACGGTGTGGTGTTTGATGTCATCAAAGCATCCATCCGGTAAAGGTGATATGCATGATCTCATGGTCGAAGGAATTAGGTTACTATGTATCAGAAAGCATATAGCAATTGAACTATTAAAATGACTTGATCTTTATGCTACGCTTATCTATAGGAGTATGTCCACCATATCATTCTCCTAACGATATGATCTTGTTGTTAATAACATCTCAATGTTCATGATAGGGAAACCATAATCATTTATTAACCAACAAGCTAGTATTATAAAGAGGCTTTACTAGGGACTCTATTTTAGTTTACAAATCACACAAGTATTAATGTTTCCTTGTTAATACTATTATAGCATGAATGTAAACATTTATCATAAACACAAAGATATAATAATAACTACATTTATTATTGCCTCTAGGGCATATCTCCAACAAGAGAGAGATGCGGCAGGAAGAGGCCGGCGCCTAAGGGGAGTTCGACAGAAGAGGAAGAGGCCGGTGGAGCTAGCAGCGGCGGTGTGCTTACTGCTGCCGAGAGCGAGCGGCACACACGGGATGGCCAGAGAAGGAGGTGGCGGCGGTAAGCGGGGCGAGAAAGAGGCGGGGTCGCACGACTGGTTGCAGGCAGGGTAGGTGGGGACAGTTGAGGGAGAGAGACGGTGCGGGATGTGGGGACGCATCGGGCAGGGGATCGGGATGTATCGAAGTGAGCGGGGGTGTGCGCGGCGTCGGTTGTGGTGGGGTGGTGCGTTGCGTCTGGTGTGTTGGACGCTGGGCAGGTGGGTGCAGCGTGCGGCCAACGCGTGCATCGTGTCGAGTTGGATCGTCCGGGGCGTGGTGTGGGTGCGGGTCAGCGAGCGAGCGACATATACGCGGACACTGCGCATGGGTTGGAGTGTGTGTGGTGTGTGGCAGCAGAAGGGAGGGATTAGGTGGGTGCTAGGGTTTGGGGTGGGATCTAGGTTTAGGGTTTTTTTCCTAGGGTTATAGGCTGGCTGCTGGCTGGGCCTTTTGGGCCTGGTTGGCGGCTGCCTCCCCGATAAACAAAAATGCTTTTTATTTTATGTAGTTTATTTTTAAGAATCTTGTGCAAAATAGTTTTTCTTGACAAACAAGATATCACAGAAAAGCCTGCGGTTTTAATTTGAAGTAGCGGAGGGAAGTAATGTTAAATAAAAATAGGGTTTTCGCAAAATAGTTTTATGAACAAGCATCCATGATGATGCCACGATGATGCATAAAATAAAAACACAACGATTTTCTGATAGCGGTTTTATCCGGGGTGCTACAAGAAGTTCAAGCAATTGGATGGGTAGAAGAGAGAGAAGGGAGGAGTTGCAGCTAAGGAACGAAGAAAAGAAAGCAATTGGTGATGTTGTAGATAAAAAGAAAGTTAAGGAGCAGAAGATGATGGATCATAAAATGATGAGAAACATTCAAGGACTTGTTGATGCTCAGAAGAAGATGTACATTTTGATATTTTTTTTTGAACAGGACGGTGGAGCTACACATTTTCACGCTGAATCCTAATAAAAAGGAAAAGAAGATCAGATCCAAGCGCTTTACAAAGAGAACCCTACAAGAATAAAGCAAAAGGCAAATAGGTCCTCCTTTCAGCTCGTCTCTGCAACTGATTGGCCTCGCGATGGAGGTTGAAAATGCGTCGGATTTCGCCAGCAATCTTGATGGCCTCAACTTGGCCCGGATAATCGGCTGGCTTCCTACCTCCGATTTGGAACTGTAGAGACAGTTGGCTTCACTTCTCCAAGAGAACCCATCGCCGATGTAACTCAAAGAATCCTTTCTTGCGAACGCAACCTCTGCGCTTAGAAAGAGAGAAATCTTCAAATAGCAGCAGTAACAAGCTCCCATGGTTCATCGATGCCGCGCGAAGAAACCGAGCTCTCTCCTCAGAGCTCCTGCCCGAGATGAGGATAAGAAGCCGTAGAAAATGCCGCAACGGCGAACCCAATAAACAGGCTTATTGGATGAGCAGCGGTCGGAGATCGCTAACGAGGAACTCCTCCATGGAGCCCCAAAATCCAGCGAGTACGGCCACTCTAGCGGCAGGCCTGCACTGCCGCTAGGGTAGCTGCGACGAAGCCTCATCTTCTTTGACAGAAGGCTGCAATGACCAAAAAACCGAGACAGTAGCCTCACCGCGTCACTCCTCGCCGCCACGGCCATCCGCGAAGCGGCGCATCTCGGCTTCAAATGGCACCAGCACAAATGCCATTTGGAGATTGGAAAAGAAGAAACCACAGCCATCATCTTCCCTCCCTCGCCGCCACGGCCGGCCGGGGGAAGACGAACAGGCCACAGCAACACGCCACCACACCTCACCTCCATGCCGCCACGACCATCCAGGTGAGACGAGGCAGCCTCTGCCGCCCTCATCGGAAGAAGAAGCTCCATGGGCCTTTTATTCAAGGAGTCGTCGGCGCCGTCCTCAATCCGCAGCTCCGACCGTCGGAGCAACAGCAGGAGGACGAGAACCACCAGCCATGGCCGAAGCTTGACCCAAAGCTCGAGCGCGCTCAGACTCCCAGCGAGAAGCCTCGCCACGGCGGAAATCCGCCAAAACCAAGACAAGCTACTCCTACAGCTAAATTCGGCGCCTCCCCAAACCCAACCCCAGCCGGCTAGTCCGGCGGGGAGGGCGGAGGAGAGGCCCGGCGCGCGGCGGCGGCTGGCTCTCAGACGGGGGAGGAAGGGATCGGGAGAGGATAAGGTTGGGGCGCACATTTCGTATCTGGTCGCCTTAGATGTACATTTTGATGGTGATCAGTGTTGCATTGCTTATGCTGCTTTGTGCAATGTTGGTTGTGAAAACCTATACAATGTAATGATCATTTTTATATGATCAAGTTTTCTATGTAATGAAGCACCTATACATGGGCTAAACCATTTGTAATGAAGCACATATACATGATCAAGTTTTCTATGTACCGAAGCAAGTATTTATCCAACATTTGTAATGAACCAATTATCTAAGTAATGAATCAAATTCTATCTATGGAACTAAATTTAGAGGTATCTAATATTGTCTTGTTTTAGCAACATGTTTTTGATCATGCCTGAACTGAAGTGATAGATGCCCATTTTTATCATGTTTTTAATGTTTGATACATGGCTGAAGTGATAGATGCCTGAAGTGGAGCAGCAGTCAAAAATGAAATAAAGTTCACCTCCAAACATTATCTTGCACTTATTACACATGTCTTGCACTTATTAATAGAGGAAAATTCCTATTACAACTTGGATCATCTAGGATTCCTGAACTCATCAAACATGCTGACTTTTTTGGCACTTGAGTGACAACTGCATTTGCATGATCTTCCTATTCTTCATTGTTTCTAGCAGCTCTGAGTGTACATGAGTTAAGCTCTGTATCTGGCTTCCTGCTGCATTTCAACCCTCTTTTCAGTTGCTAGCTTACCTTTCTCTCAATCTCTCTTGGCATTTAGATATATTGCCTTCATAAACCTAAAATATCTTATATTTTAAAACCGAGAAGATAGACAATAGTAGCGTGAACTGGAAGGGTGTTCCTATGCCTACCACTAGCAAGGACTAGAAGGTACGGTCTCCACCATAGGCTAGCAAAAGTTTTCGCACCCAGCTTTAAGCGACAGTTTCTAATAATATATTTTTTCCAACTCTAAGCAATAGTTGCTTGCTAATAATATGGTTCTTCTGAGTCGGTTTACTCAGCCTGACTCTGAACATAACCGCTAAGTTAATGTATAGAAAACACATTGCAATGATTTTTGGAGTAGGCATAATAAATAACCGACTGCAGCATTAGATGTATCAGATAGTCGTATGCTCTACTATTGGTGGACCAAGTAACAATTTAGGGAGACGGTTTTTAGAGCACTGATTAAGTGTGGTGTTTGAGTAATGTAGTTAAATTTAATTATGTGTGTTTTGAAAAATGTTATAAAACAAAATGTAATTTTATTTAGCCACATCCCCCAAGAACAAAACTATGAACCAGTAAACATTCCAGGACACCCCAGCATACCAGAAATTCAGGTAACCTACGCCATCTAATCCTCTTGCCCGATGGTCGCCCATGTTGGCCACACATTCCTGCGGGGGCTGCCGCCAGGCGCTGGCAACTCTCTTCCCTAGCAGCCCACACCCTTACAAACTCGCCACCACAACCAACAACCTCCCACACACGTTGCCACCTCCTCGTAGGCAAAGGTAAGAACACCTCCATTCGTTGAGTCGTTTCTAGACCGAAATCCGGACCTAAAAAGCGTCGGACAAGTGTAACTTTTGGTTTGAAAATGCTGAGTTTTCCACTCGCGTTCCAGCCATCTCACATTTCTCTATCATGGAAAACACATGGTGAAACTTGAACTTTGTCTTGGTGCCATCCCGATAGATGCCGAGTGCACTAAGGAGCTTCAAAGGCAAGGAAAGGTGTGTCAGGAGAGGCATGAATGAGACCCCAATGGTTGATGGGTGTGCGGCGAAGTACCTTGTTACCCATGCTTTCACCGCTGACGGGTGTGTGGTCGACCTCCTCGAGACAACTATGCTACTTGCTGCACACCTGTTGGATGAGTCCCCAATGGTTGATCATGGATTTCTCCCCTCGCTCTATGTGAATCTTGCTATCCTTAGGGTCACAAAGGCTGTGCTCGTCAAACGCTAGCTTAACGCGCTTCTAGTAATCGTCCGAGTTTTTGGTCGGCGCCGGTGATGGGATCCATGCTCACCGCTTTCCAGGCGTCGGCGAGACAAAGGTCCTCAAGCACCATCCACTTGATCTGGGGCTCCGGTGCCGACGTGCCCGGCTTCCTCTTGCCTTTGCCTTTGGCTTTCGCCAGAGCTAAGGCTTCTCCTTCGGCGTCCTCCATGTCCTCGGCCTACATCTGTTCGGCCTGGCCTTCGGCGAAATCCTGAGACTTGATGTCGTGTTCGGCGTTGGCCTGCGACTGTTCTTGAGTGAATAAGGAGGTGTTGACAGCCGCCGCCGAACCTCAGGAGATTATGTCTTGCAGGTACGCTTCGGCCGACATTCCGCCGAACATGTTGTGGGCGTTTGGCTTGCCGAAGGTTGCGGGCGAGGAGCTGCCGCCAAATGGAAGAGGGCCGCGGCGCATGGACGACAGAGGGCCTGCGTACGTCGGAGAGGTGGAGTAGGGGACGTTGATGCCAATGTTGAAGGCCAGAGGATGGCAAAGGCATGGGGCAGGGGAAGAGAACGTTCAGGTTGAACCCGTCGTCGAACTCGGCGGAGGAGGAGTACCTCTGCCGCGGGTTCGCCTGGCTCTCCTGGAAGCCGGTCGGCGAGATTGGCGAGAACCCGGCCGGCGAGCCGAAGCTTGGCTGGCTCCCCTAGTGGGCGCCGTACTACGGAGATGGCCGGCCTCGGGAGCGACATCGCCGCACGCACCGCCGCCACCGCCTGCTTTGCCCTCATCGCCTGCTCGTCGGCGAGACCCTGGGGCTCGGCGAGCGCCTTCGCCGCTTTTGCCCTTGCCTTCCTGTCCCTGCGGTCGTTCGACTCGACCTTCCTCTTATGGACAAGGGTCAGCCACTCGACGTTGGTCAAGCCTTCCGGCCTCTTCGCTGGTGCTCTTGGTTTCCTCTCCTTTTTCTCCTCTGGTTCGCCGAGGGTGGATTGGGGTTTGACGAAACCCTTGGACGGCATGGTGGGTGGGAGCTCGGCGAACTGACAGGAGTTGGGGGGAATGGAGAGGAAAGGTGGGAGGGAAAGAAGAAAAGGATGGGAGCTCGGACTATAGTCGCCGACAGGGTTGGCCCACCAGCGTTTTCTCTTCGTCCGGCGTTCCCAGGGCTTTCCAGCGCCTCGGGATCAGCATGGGAATTTCGGACGAAACCGACGTCCTAAAAACACGACTAGACAAAAATTCACCGTTCGAACGAAAAAAATACCCTAAAAACACGGTTGGAGATGCTCTAACATGAGTACCTTTTGTGGAATCCAAATGTTCTCGTATTTTTTGGACCCCTCATTCGCTTATGCTCAGCTGAGTATGCCACCTAGCATTGAAGGTGGCAACATATAGGACTATTCTTTAAAAGCTTAATCGTGGTGAGCTGCCCGCGATCTGAGAGCGTTTGCATGGGGGTGTTGCCATTCCTGTGCGCCTACCTATGGGCCTACTCTCTTCTATCTCTGCATGTGGGCATCGACCAGGCGTATGGGCGGTGATGCGGTCGTCTCTTCCCCAATCCCCATTTCTTCTGTCGTGACCACCAACACAGTCTTCTCCACCACCGTTCAACACAGTCTGTTACCTCTCCTCTGGCCATATCAGTTTCAACGAAGTCTGTTCTATCTACAAGTTCTCTCCACCTCCTTCCTTCATTTGTTCAAGGGGTAAGAGACCATAGCTTAAAGACGCTACCGCAGCTTCTTTCCTTGGACGTGGTGAAGTCAGCCGGTGGCATGTTGGACTAGATGGGAAGTCCCAAGCAACCTGAACATCTTCTCTTTTGAACATTAGTAAAGATTCTGGGTTTTTTTTCTACATTTGTTCTTGCATATTACAAATCTATAGATGGTTAAAATGAGTTTTTGTCCTGCTAATTTTTTGATTTAGAAGTTAATTTAGCATTAAGCTCTTGGTGGTGGCTCCATCGAGGGCCAGAGGAGAGGTTGGTGGAGCTTCGCCATCTGCATGTCTCTGATGCGCGTGCTAGACTGGCTGGAATCCTCCGTGCATTCACTCAGTTAAAAGACCGATGTTCTTCTCTCGTTATTGCATATTTCATAATGCATCAATGAAAATCCAAGCAGACAACACCAAAAGAATAATCTCGGGTCAATAATAGCAGGTCTTGTACTCTGTGTAGGTGTTTCTATCCATTTTATTTCTTTGACCCGTCAAAACCCATATCGAGGCCACGTATATCTCCGTATATGTATACTCGGTCGAACTGAGTATAATTCATGCCCTGGACGGCTGATCCCACCTCTTATTATCGCGATCTACGTCTTTGCATGTCATATTTAATTTTTGTTATTGTTGCTGTTATATAACTTACGATTTTCGCTTCTGCAGGCACATGAGTATTCGTGTACGGGGAGTATACGTCTAAGAGGACCATATGGACTTCGGGTGGATTCGTACGGACCTGAAAACAATTGGTATGAGTTTTTGTTTGTCAAAGTTTGAAAAGAAGGAGGGAGGAGGGGGGACCGAAGCAAAAGTGTATTTTCTTGCGTTTAGAGTCCATCTATTTTTATCCTTATTCAACCAATGAATCACTGATGATGCATTTGCCTTTAAGATGTGCCAGTTTGCTGATAGACAACCAACCTGACATGAAACTGGAAGCAAAACCAATGGAGAAATCAGACCGGAAATACAACGGTCAATCTACCTTCCTAAGAAGGTACTTTTTAAGCTTTAGACGGCACTTGTATATAAGAGCTATCTGTACAAAAATCAAAATTTGAGTGTAGGTGTCCAAACTTTGAAATAAAATTTCATTTTCATTGGAGAAGCATGTGTCAGTTATGGAAGTTGATTGTTCTTTGTACATATATACATTTAATAAATTATGTTGGTTTTGTTATTCCTTCAACAGAGCTAGCTAGCCTGAAAATATTACTCTTCATTTCAGATGGTGGTTTATGTTTCTAGGGGCGGATCTGCACCAGGGCAGCCCGTGCTGCAGCCCTGGGCTTAGGGTTAAAACTGTACTAAAATTCGTTTAAAAATTGGTAAAATTTATGTAAAAAAAGTAGTTCAATGCTTAAATACAAGGTCCAGCCCGGGGCTTGGCTCATTTCTGGGTCCACCCCTGTTTCTAGGTGCACCTGCAAAGTAAGAAACTGCTCGAAAAATGAAACCATTTTACACGTTGCAGTTGGAGAAAGTAGGGATGCATGACTTCTAAGTGTCAAAATAAGGTATTGGGGCAGATGTGGCTTCTTTCGGTTTTTGAATTCTGATTTAGTTAAGATTTAAGAATAAATTGTCTTTTCTGAAATGAACTCTCATTTCCTAGGTCTGCCGCTTCACTACTGTCTCGATTGTCCTATCATTTCCTAGACAAAGTTTCAGCTTGGTGGTTATTTTGGTGATATTTGCCTGTGTGGGAGCATTAGATTGCATATTTAAATGCCAGGCTTCATAAACTTTCCATATGTATTAGGTTGGATTATTTAGGTCTGAATGTACTAATTTAGCTCATTATTTGGTTTAGCTTTCTAAGTATCTTGATAGTGCCTTCACATTGCTGCATAGCTGTGAATATAAGATTCATCTATAGGTTAGTACTGATTATTGTGCTACTGTATTATTTAAGATGATTATGGGAATAAGAAAGTAAATGACAACCTTCATACAAAGCAACTAAATTGGAAATTTGTATCATTTTTGTAATAGTACACCAAGTATAGCTACATAATAGCATATATTATTGATTTGACACCGAAGCTTATGTTCTCCTATTCCAGGAATTAATTTAATATGAAAAAAATATTGGTCCGTATAGATCTAATGACTTGTTTCATGTCCAGTGAGTTATGAGTTTTCACTTCTGACAATTTGCTATTGTCCTAAGAAAGTTGCTGCTTGGTTAAATCCTCTCATTTAATTATTACATCGCTCTAGCTAGAAGATTGTTCACATCGCTCTAGCTAGAAGACTAGACCTCATTATCCTATTTAGGTTTGTTTGGCGTATTCATTGTTTTTCATGCTACTTCTATTACAATTTGATTTCTAGCTTTCATGTTCTGCTTTTGCTCGAGATTATTGTATATTGTTGTTGTGGGAAAACTGTTTGTGTACGTCCTTTTCCAAAGTATATACATATGTTGTGTGAATCTTGGAATAAAAAACGCTTCTTACATCTCAGGCCATTTTTGTAGTATCTGTTCTATTACAGTTTTGCTTTGCCTGGTATCTTTTTTTTCCACAATAACTTAATTGTGTTTGCTTCATCTACACCCATGTGGTAGTTCCTTTCTTTTTTTTCCAATACAGCTTCTTACATTACTTTATTAGAGTTTCTTAGAAATGTAGATACATATTGTATTTGGCCAGAATTACTCTACCGCACGGCGGGGTTTTATTTTCCTGTTTGTTATGACTAGCAAGGTTTTCATGGTCTGTTTGGTATGGACGCAAGATAAAAAAGATATGTAACTCTTCATTTTTTTTTCCAAATCCTGCATATTAGTGGCTTAGAGAAAACAAATACTCCCTCCATTTGGAAATATAAGATGTTTTAGATTTGTGAAGGAGATGTATCTAGACATATTTTAGTGTATAGATTCATTTGAACCTACACACTAAAATGTGTCTAGATACATCTCCTTCACAAATCTAAAACATCTTATATTTCTAAACGGAGGGAGTACCATGTAACTGGGCATGGAAGGAAGAGTACAGCGTTGGCTCACAGGATAAGAGGTTGCAGAACTTGAAACCTCTCGGTGAGTTTCTTCCCACACTTGAGAGCCCATTTTGGAGACTTTGCATTATATTGATAAGAGTGTTGGCATTCTAAATGGAGTATCGTATCTTGAAGCAATTATATTCTTCATAGTATTAAAATCTAAAGAATATCCAAATCATCAAAATTAAAAAGGCACAATTCTACATAATTTCATTATCCAAAACAAGTAGTGAGGATTTTCCACATCACATTTCTGGTTTGTTTACTATTTGTGGGGTAGCACTTTTAGTGATTTAATTTTGACTAACCAGAGATGCTCCTTTTATTATTATGCAATTTTATGTTGTTTTTCTTTGGTAATCACTTAATCGTTTGTGTATTATTAAAAACTAATCATCATGATCTAAATTTTGTCAAGTAATATTTACTAGGGAGAAAATTGGAGGCTTTGGATTCTTTCATGCAGCTTATCTCATTCTTTAAAAGCTTAAGCGTGGTGAGTTGTGCGTGATTTGGGAGCGTTTGCAGGGCGTGTTGTCGTTCCCATGCGCCTGCCTGTGGGCCTGCTCTCTTCTATCTCTACATGTGGGTGTCGACCTGGCGGATGGGTGGTTGATGTGGTGACTCGCTTTCCCACGCGTCGGCTCCAGGAAGTCTAGGTGTGCGGCTATATTTTCCAACGCCTGACGGGTGTCCCATGGTTTCTGGGTCGCATCTGTCAATCTCCTGTAATTTGGGTCGATTTTTCTTTCTTGGGTTATTTCATAGGGTGTGGGGAGTACTTTTCCTGGTTCTCTCCACTGCTTTGATGTCGGTGGCCATGTTGGATTTCTAGTGGCAGCGGGTTTCTTGGTGGCAGTGTAGTGCTTATGCCTGCGGCTGGTTCCTAGTTCTTTCGCCGGATCGTCGGGATCTCGGCTCCACGGGGCTGTCTCGCCGTGGGGCGCCACCACACTCTTTGTGATTGCCTGCGTGGTTGCTGGCCGGAAGGTTTGATCTCTTTGATGTTTTAATTTCGGTTCTAGGTTTGGCCTCACGTAGTGCTAGGGTTCCGGACTTTGATTGGTACTATCATGTTTCCTTTTTGAGATCATTTGTTGTTGTTTTCGTTCATTGAGTTTGATAGCACAGTTTTCCGTCCATAACTTTAGTCAAGTGCCGAGACTGAATATGCACAAATGGCCTATGGGTCGATTTTAGCAAAGCCTTTCTACTCCCTCCGTTTGGAAATATAAGATGTTTTAGATTTGTGAAGGAGATGTATCTAGACACCTTTTAGTGTCTAGATTCATTTGAACCTAGACACTAAAAGGTATCTAGATACATTTCCTTTACAAACCTAAAACATCTTATATTTCTAAACGGAGGGAGTATATTTTATTTAGAGCTGATGTAAAGAGTCAGGTTAAAGAACTTCAAGCTGTTGATTCTGAGCATGCTTAGTTGCAGTTTCCAGGCATGAACTATGGAAAGAGAAACCTTCGGTTTGTCAATCAAAATAAGATGTTGGAGCATTGGGGTCTCTAACAAAAAAATTGGTCGTATTTTTCTAGGTGTAGAATGGCATGTGCCACCTGGGTGCAAAGGTTTGAAAGTATAACTATTTTAGGTCTTTGACATATGAAAAATATGATGAGCGCATGTTGTTTTTCTCAGTAGCGGGGTAGCTATATTTGGTAGCGGCTATAAAATCATTAGCTATGTTTGGTATATTCCACAGAATTGGTATTTTAGGTATGTTATTAATCATTTTTCAATTTAAGGTAGGTTATAACTTAAAACTTCTTTTCAGGTATGTTATTAATTTTAGTTTAAATTTGGTGTGCCATATGTGCTGTTTTTTTTCCATTTCCTTATTATTTGTTCAGTGTTGCTTGGATGTGCTTTGTTCTTTCGGTTGCAGGTTGCCTGGTGTGGATGCTGCTGATTGTTTGGTGTGGGCTTTGATGGTTGCCTAGCTGTATTTTTTCCCTTTTTTTGGTCCGCTGACCAAATTTTAGAGAGCACGGCCTATTGATCGGTTCCGTGGATTTACAAGTTAAGTATAGCACTCAGTTGCTATCCTCGAAAAATATGAGAGTTATTTATTCAGTTTGTCATTTTTGGTTGGAATATAATTTGGTTAGCAGTTTAGCACTGACGAGCTCTCTATTATTATTTTTTTCAGCTGCAGATTGATTACATTTGCTAAAAACAAATAACGATTTGCACAATGATTCGACATTTGTACCTCTCACGTAGTTCGATGTTGTGCTTCCATGAAACAGAATAATATGCATATCTATTCTGACCAGATGTGCAATGACATCTGATGGTCGATGTATGAAACTTCAGATTTATATATGATTTGTCTGTTACTTGACAGATGAAAAGGAAGACAACCATGTCTGTTATTCTTAGGGTACGCTGGATGGCAGAATGCTGCTGTGTAGGCTTTTTTGTGTACACCATTTGAGCCTATCAAAATATGTAGTTAAGTTTCTTCGATTTGGTGTTGAGAACATGGAATGGAAATAGTATGTTAACACCAAGTTGTTATTCTAGAAAAATATCATAGGCTCTTTCTGTCTATACGTCCCATGGTAGGAAAAAATATGTATTATTAGGTAAACATTACGAGAGCTTAATGTGAGAGCTTAATATGACGTTTTGATTTTGACTGGGAAACTCCTCACGATGATAATAACATTATGCACATATATCTAAGGATTGATCTATCTTAGTTTCCAGACTTTAATTTAGTGCCTTTTTGTAATGCTTTTTTAATTTTTGTCTTAGTATGTCATTCGTGTGGATGTGTGCATCTTAGTTATGCAGAGGCCGGGTGTAAGAATCAAACATTTGGTTAATAAATGCGCCCATTTAAAAAAAATGCGAGACACTTAGTTTTTCTGTTGGGTTATGCATTACGTCTGAATTTTCAGCCATTTTTTAATTACAAATAATAGAACTAATCTAGATAGTCTCTTTGTTCCTCTATGCAGTATGTATAATGTATATTTGACATAGAACTTCGGATAAACTATTAACTCTGTTTCACTGGTTAATTTTAAATCAGGTCAATCTCCCCTTTCCAGATTGTTAAAAAATTCTACTTACTAAGACTATGGTGCCTAGCATGACAGAACTTTGATGCGGCAATTGATTTGTATTTTATGACCAAGCTAGATAATGTCTATGTGCTAGCAAGTAATGTTTAGGAGCAAATTAGTAGTAGAAAATATAGATATAGGAAGTTCGGGCTCTTAAATTTTGTGCGATTCAAGAGTTGAGCAGGCGCAGTCAGTTGTTTAGTAGCTGAATGCTTGAAACTGGTATAATGTGGATGATGATTTTTCTGCAATGTGGCATGTAGCCAATTTGCATAGCTGCATCGCATTGCTGAAGGGGCAACTTTGATGGCACATTGTGTCTGAAAGAGGGAACGCATTGTTGTCCAGTCACTTCACGAAGTGATGATCAAGCTTTCATGCATCTTTGTTCCATACGACGATGTACTTCCCTTCTTGACAGTCAAAGGTGCGGCTTCTGATAGCTCGATGTCTGGATGGCAGGAAGAGCTTGCTAGGGAGCCAGTTATCCTAGAGCACGTCCATGTCTCAAGTATGGATAATGTGGCTAAAAGGTATAAAGAATTAGCATATATTTCTTAGTTTTCTGCATGTCCCATCCCCTTGGATTCAGCAGGTCAGCAGTTCCTGACTGCATTTGTGTTATTATTTTAGGATTCGCGGTGGTACTTGTCTCAGAAGATGGTCCTCACAGTGCTGGTGTGCGTGGGCGGTGTTTTTGTTGTGCACCAAGTGGTTGCAGTTGGGTTGTGGAAGGACAAAGGTATGTTTTGGGGAATGAAGCTGGCTGCTCTAGCCTTGCATATCGTGTTCGTGGGGTTTGTTGAGTTGTTTATGCCATGCGGCTGTGTGCTTGAAGTCCCGTGTTGCCATTTTGTATTCATCATCCTACGTGTACGAACAAGAATACGTGTTTTGTGTATCCTTCAATCCAAAATAAACTTTTAGCTATCTAATGTAGGTCTTGCTTATCTGTTCTACCATTGGAGGTTGGTTCGTATGGTCCACCACCTTAAATTGCAGACTTTTCTTACTTGGTTGTACCTTTTCATTCCTCATGTTGAAACTGCCAAGTCGAGCTGCGGAATAGGCGATACTCATGATATGGCGGCCGCATCCATCGACATATCCAAGCTAGCACCAGCTGGTGATAAATAAGCATCGCCAGATTTGTCTTGAAATGTTATAAAAACAGTCAGTTGATGCCATCGGTTGAGAGGTTTATTTCGAGATGTACAAAAATTCAGAGATTACACTCCCAGAAACATCATAAACGTACCTTTTTTTTTTAGGGAAACACCATATATTAAGCATGCAAGCCGTCTCATTAAAACCTTCCAGTCCCCATAGGTACCATTGTATTCATCATCTCTGAAACTTGCAGCCCGTCAATCAATAGTTACATCGTTTATGATCCTATTCAGAAGAAAGCTAGGGGGCTCATCGTCCCAATTACAAGATAACCCATTAGAAAAACTAAAACTAGCAATCTCATGAGCAGCTTCATTTGCTTCCCTCGGGCAGTGCTTAAAGGAAACACATCCTATCATTGTAGCCAGGTCAACGCAATCAGCAAAAATAGCCGTATTCTCCCCCCACCACCTCTCTTCTCCAGTACAGGCTTCGACAGTATCTAAAGAATCCGATTCAAGAATAACATTGTTGCAGCCAAGACGCAAAGCAAGTGTCAATCCTTCCCTTATTGCAATTGCTTCAGAAGCTATCGGCGAGGAAATATTTGGAAGGTAACTTGATGATGCGGCTATAAAACGTCCATTGAAGTCCCGAGCAATAGCACCAAGAGAACCTGAAAAAGTTTCATAATGAAAGGATCCATTGACGTTTATCTTGATCCATCTGCCTTCAGGTCGGACCCAACGGTTCTGAGAATTTTGGCTCGGCTTTCTTGAAGCGGCTTGTGCATTGGAAGCGATAGTAAGGACTGATAGAATGCAATGATGCATGGGAGGGACAGGTTCATCATGAGTCTTTTTCCTCCTAATCCACCAAAGATACCAGCAAGTGATTGATAAGATTTCCTTTAAACCCACCTCCACCATGCCAGGAAAGTCATTGGACTCACTTCTGAAGATATGCTCAAGAATCGCTGAACCCTCACGGTCTAGATTTAAGATCGATTCTGAGGCCTGTCCACATCTCTTTGGTTGTAGGGCACTGAAAAAGCATGTGTTTTATATCTTCTGCATCATTGTGGCAGATAGGACACTCACCACTCAGCCCAATATGTCGATTCACCAGAATGGATTTGAGGGGGAGTATACCATGTAGTGCACGCCATACAAAAATCTTAACTTTACTTGGTACCTTGAGCTTCCAAACTGGATTTTTTGCAGATGATCCAGGTAGCGCTAGCTGAGCTTCACGAGGCCCGAACTGGTGCTGCCATTGCAAGTAATAACCAGATTGGACTGTATACCTCCCATGTTTCGTAGCATTGCCATGCAATGAAGTCATCAAAACCTTAATTATTCAGCGGAATTCTTAGAATACGGTGGACATCTGGTGGGCAAAATAATTCATGGATAAGAACCGAATTCCATTGGCTAGTAATCGGATCAATAAGTTGAGAAACTCTTGAGTAGATTATATCCCCATCTCCTCTTGGTGAAATAACTTTCCTATCAGGACTAGATGGTATCAATGGATCCTCATAAATATTGATATTCTCTCCATTGCCTACTCTCTAGATATACCCTCTTTTGAAAGTGGTTAAACCAGCAATAATACTTTTCCACGTATAAGAGGAGCCTGATTTAGGGCCAGCTTTTAGGATGTCACCATGGGGGTAATATTTAGCTCTTAATACCCTTGCACACAAGGATTCTGGTTCTTTAAGGAGGCGCCACACCTGTTTAGCAAGCATAGCTAAGTTAAAAGAATGGAAATCTCTAAAGCCCATACCTCCTTCATTTTTTGGGAAGCATAGTTTCCACCATGCATACCAGTGCATCTTATTGCTATTGTCATCATCACCCCACCAGAAAGTAGAGATAGCATCCATCATCCTTTTACAAACTCCATTTGGTATTAAAAATACTGACATGGCATAAACAGGTATTGCCTGTGCTACAACTTTAAGAAGGATCTCTTTTCCACCAATTGATAAGTACTTCTCTTTCCAACCACTGATCCTTTGAATAATCCTCTCAACAAAATGAATAAAACAATCACTTCTATCAGCTCCAACAATAGCAGGAAGACCCAGATATTTATCAGAAAGAGCTTCCGTATCAATGTGTAAGGCCTCACAAATCTCAGCTCGTATGATCACATGCGTGTTGGGAGAAAAAAGACACTTGATTTTGATAAACTCACCATTTGTTCTGAGTTTGCACAATAGGTATCCAGAACTTGCTGTAAGGAAGTTGCATTCGTCATGTCTGCCTTCATGAGAATAAGGGAATCATCAGCAAAAAGTAGATGTAATACTGACTGTGCATTTCTGCACATCCTTAAACCATCGATGCCACCAACTTCTTCTTCGTACAACAACAAACTAGATAATCCTTCCGCACATAGAAGGAACATGTATGGAGATAGAGGATTCCCCTGATGGAGTCCTCTAGTAGGAGTGAACATTTCAGTTTCCTTAGAATTAAACCTCACCTGATATCTCACTGATCTAACACAAGCCATCATTAAATAAATCCACCTCTCATGAAGCGTACCTGACTCAGACCCTGAGAAGGCAAGCAAACACAACTCTTTCTAAAAAAATTCACATTAATTATAAGTAACAACAGTCACCGAACAAGGACTAAGTCTACTGAAATGATTCCTTTGCTCAAAATAAATGCCGTTGTTTTCACGACACACGAACAAAATACCGACGCCATAGCACAACGCACAACACAACACATGCACCAACGCAGGGCAGACGGCGCGGCGAAGCGCGCTAGCCCGTCTAGTTTGATAAACCTTCGGTTGGTTGCCATTTCTGTCGTTGTTTTGGGCCGACTCATAGACCCATGGAGGTGGGCGTTTTTTCCGTCGTCTCCAATCTTTCCTCTTTTAGGTTTTTTTAAGGATGATCACTCCACCTAATGGAAGCGCTTGTTTATTTATACCGACCCTAAAACGACTATGTATATAATAAAAAATGGCTGAGGAGGCGAGGAACTCCAACTAACCATATTTTCAGTAAGCAAGGTGGTATGGATAAGGGACAGAGAGATATGCGTAAGCCAATATTTCTTTTTTTAGGGAAGTCACCATATCATTAAACCACCCTTGTTGGTGTGATCTGTAAACATAGCACTCCAACATTTCTTTTTGTCCTATCAGCTTACCCATTTTTTAGCTACCAAAAACATAATCGGGTCCTCAGAAACTTACAAACTATACTTAGGTCCATGTTTTTTACACCAAGGACTTTACACATAAAAAATAAAAAGCAATTGGGAACCGCCAGTCGCCAATGACTTGACAGCACGCCACGCATCGGCCTTGCTGGTGCTAATGCCTGCCTAAGTCTCGCCCACGTCTTCGCCTAGGCGCGATGGCCAGAATCAAGGCCGACAATCGATGGGGAACACTGTCGGGGCTGGCTTGGGAGCTCGCGGTTGGGGGCGGAGGCGACATGTGGTACTCGCATGTGGGGACGGAGGCGGAGCTCGTGCGAGGAGACGGAGTTATGCACGACCTCAACAAGGCCCACCACAACGAATAGGATCCGACGGCGTGCTGCCACGGGCGGCCGCTAGGGCTCGCTCCCGGTCAAATCATGGGCCACGCTTCGGAGGTGGCTCGGGGGTGGAGGGCTATGGAGTGGCGGTGTGCGCGGCGGTCGCCAGCAAGCGAAGGGACGGCAGACATCTTTGTTGGCGTCGGACAGGGCCTGTGAAAGGTTGCGTCCCACATGGTTTTGGATAGGTGTACGTCTATCAAACATTATGTCTAATTACCCATATATGGAGGTGCCAAAAAGTAAGTAATTACCGGTATAATTTGGTCAAAAAACACTTATGACTAAGTTGTTGTAGTTCATTTTTCGCCCCTCTTACCCATAAATCGGCTATTTTGTTCCTTTGACCTATATGGGTAAACTATTAGACTTGCGCGTTCTTTTCTTCGGCAATCGACTCCAATGTCCAAACACATTCTCTAGTTTTCTATTTTCTACTAATGTAACTCGAATACAATTATCAAACTACAAAATCAAAATCAACTGAGAAAGATGACTAGCCATAGCCCAGATAAAAACTACTTTGTTCTATAATGTAACCTTTCTAGCAGTTCGGTAGTACGTACCTAATTTGTTAGGAAAAACTAAGCGCGGACTTCATTCATCAGCAAAATTCCTGTCTATGACTTATTAAGTATAGTATACTTTCCATCAAAACACCATGCTGTTCTAAGCTGAAAGCACAGCGGAGGCGGCGGCGGCCACGACGGCAGCCACGACGCCGCTGCTCATGCCCGCACTGCCGCTGTCGTCAGCTCCGGCAGGGCCAGGCGAATCTGCAGGCAAGTCTGCTGGCGAGTCTGCCGGCGAGTCTGCCGGCGAGTCTGCTGGCGAGTCTGCCGGCGAGTCTGCTGGCGAGTCTGCCGGCGAGTCTGCTGGCGAGTCTGCTGGCGAGTCTGACGTGGTGGCCGGCTCAGGCAGGCTGTCGGCTGCTGTGCTGGCGTCGTCCGACGACGAGGACGGCACCTCGGCGGAGGGCTCGGACGGTTCTTCCTCGGCGGCGCCACCGCTGTCCGGAGACTTGGCGGATTCCAACGGGGAAGTGGAAGGGCTCGACGCAGAATCCTCCGTGGAGCTTTTCGGGGCCTTGGCCGGCATGGCGCCTTCGCTGGGCGACTCGGCACTGGACCCCTCGGCGGGCGCATGGGCGGGTTTCTCTGTCTTGGTGGCCGGAGCCTTGGCCGCCGGTGCAGCCTTGGGAGTCGCCGAGAGCGCTGCGGGTGAAGTCGTGGGAGCTTTCTTGACCTTTTCATGCCCCGAAGCCGGAGCTTTAGACGGTGCTGCCGATGAACCGGAGGCGTTCGACGACTTCGGGGAGGACGCCAGGACCGGAGCCTCCGCAGCGAGTGCCACGACGGCGGACACAGCGAGGAGGACGGTGACGAGGCCGATAGTGTGCGCCATTATGCATCCGCCTTCGAGCGTGCCTAATTGTGGTTTCCTTTCGCACAAGCCATGGCACCGCGGAATTAAATAGGTCGGGGAAGTACAAGAGGTTGCCGGCGAGACAAGCACGGTGAACACGGTGGCTTTTCTTTGGGGTCGTCGCGAGGGCGCGAGGCTCCGTTGTGGCTGTGGTGGTTTCGCGCGCCAAGCGCGCGGCGGCATGCCGGCGTAGGCGCGGGTATTTTTAGTCGTTTGTTTTCTACCGTTAGATTTCCATTGTTCAGCATCGTGCGTGTTTGAAACGTGACGTCATGTCTCCTAGGAGGCTACCAGCAGGTTCTGCGGGTTTGTCTAAATCACAGCTGACTGAGATTTAAGCTAACTCTCAGTCAGCTGATGTCACCCTTTTCCTATCTTTTACTTTCTCTAGGTTTGTCCATTATTTATTACGCGTGAGAGTACGACGGAACCGCGCATGCGTCAAGTATCGACCACTCGCTCTGGGAACCATGTGTACGTGTCTCCTTGGACCACTACGACCAATTGTGCATGCGAGTGAGCTACCATATATTGTACTACTAGTACTCTAGTAACGTCAGCTGAGTATAATTGCTGGGTTTTTTGTTTAACTCTTAATCACGTATTGATTTTTCTGTGCCTTATGATTCTCCTATGGTCTATCGACATTTTTTGGCACATGATGTTTGTGTTTTAATTTATACAGCTGATATATTATGGGGTCTAATTTTATGTTTTTTGACGCCAGAGAAAACACTCACTCGGCAATTATCTGTTTTGCAAAAAAATCAAAGTAAAAGACAAAATAAACAATAAATACAAATATAATTCAAAAGCTAGAAAACAGACAAAATAAACAATAAACGGTAATCTTTGCAACTCTAGCTGCAACTTTATTCAAAAGCATCTGTGTGGGGTCCTCATCGTCGCACCAGCCGCGTCGCGTGCAAGAGACTCTCGACGACAATGCGGCGGAGCACCCATGCGACAACGACCCACGAGCGGGGGAGTGGATGCAAACCTGTGGGGGCGTAGGAGGCCAGGAGGTGGTGGCTAGACTACGGCGGTGGCTGCCTTGCCTACAAGCCTACGCTCTAGAAGGTGATGTGGTCGCACAAGTTTTGCCCTAGCGTGCCCCTCAAATACGACAGTACAACGAACGCATAGAAGTTTATGCAGGTGTACTCCGGGGCAATGGTTGCCGCCAACTCAGACACGGAGATCATGGCCAACTCGTTAATGATGGCCCTAAAGGGGTCGGCGATGTCCTAGTGCATGCACCTCCCGGTTGCATCACGAGAAAGTGTATCTCACGGTTGAAAAATTCCAATCAATTGATGTCATTTCAATCTCACTTGCAAGCCCAGTTGCAACTTATATATAAAAATTCAGTTGCAAACAGAATTGCAACTCGCACACAGATCACGATTCAAAATACTCAGTTAATATATGTCATTGTAATCTCAATTGCAAGTCTAGTTGTAACTTATTTAAAACACCCAGTGGCAACTCACGTGGAATACCGGATCACGATTCAAAATCCTCAATCAATTGATGTCATTTCAATCTCAGTTGCAAGTCTAGTTGCAGCTTATAATAAAAAGCCAGTTGTAACCTTAGTTGCAACTCAAAGAAAAGCATGGATCGTCATTCAAAAATTCTAGCCAATTGATGTCATTCCAATCTTAATTGCAACTTATAAAAAACTAGCCTAGTTGCAACTCAAATGAAATCACAAAAACATGATTCAAAAAACCCGGTTAATTGATGTTATTTAAGTCTCAGTTGCAAGTCTAGCTGCAACATGTAAAAAATCACAATTACAAACTTAGTTGCAACTCACACGAAACACCTGGATTACGATTTAAAATTCTCATTTAATTGATGTTATTTTAATTGCAACTTATAAAAAACTAGCCTAGTTGCAACTCAAATGAAATCATGAAAACATGATTCAAAAAACCCGGTTAATTGATGTTATTTCAGTCTCAGTTGCAAGTCTAGCTGCAACATGTAAAAAATCACAATTACAAACTTAGTTGCAACTCACACGAAACACCTGGATTACGATTCAAAAATTCTCATTTCATTGATGTTATTTTAATCTCAGTCACGATAACAAATATTAAGAGCCTAATTGCAATCATGACATAAGGCTCCAACCTCCATTAATTGCCTGTTTTAAAACAAATAGAAGAGAAAGTACCAACATTACACAAAAATTAATACGAAAAACTAGATAATAAATGCGCAAAAACAAAAACAGTTTATAACTCCATCTATGCGATCAAAATGAGAAAGCAATATTAATACCTTAACAAAAATGTCCTACTTTATCCGTTGAACAATCGCCTCTACAACATGTAGTAAAATAGAGAAAAATTATCTCCCTTTGTCTCTCTAATTTTTGACCTGAGCTCCCCCTCTAAGTAAGAGATGGAGCGTGAAAACAAACCTTCAGTTACAACCCTAATTGAAACTCCCGCAAGAAAGGCATTGACAAGTCTAGATATAACTCATAGTAAAGAAGAGACCATGAAAAAAATTAGTTACAACCTTAGTTGCAAGTCCCTCGAAAAAGCCAGTTACAAATCCAGATGCAACTTATAGAAAAAAAAAGAGACAACAAAAACAATCCTTAGTTTCAACCATAAATGCTACTCCTGCGAGAAAATCAGTTGCAAGTACAAATACAACTCATTGTAAAGAATGGACCAAAACAATCCTCGGTTGTATCTCCCGTGAGAAAGCCAGTTGCAAGTCTATTTGCAACTCATAGTAAATAATGGACCACAGAAACAAACTTTATTTGCAATCTAGTTCCAACTTCCACGAGAAAGTCCGTTGCAAGTCTAGTTGGAACTCATAGTAATGACAGGACCACGAAAATAATCTCCAGTTACAATCCTAATTGCAACTCCTGCCATCAAGCTCGTTGCAAGTCTAATTACGACTCATAGTCTCCCAAGAAAAATCAAATACAAAAATTATTCTACAAAAAAAGAAATGGAAAAATAATATACAAAATAGAAAAAGAAAAAACTGACCAAACGATAAATGTCATCACGATCAAGCCAGCACACATAAAATTTAGGAACGACGCTTTTTATTTGCAACTCACGCACAAATCACGATTCAAAATACTCAGTCAATATATGTCATTTTAATCTCAGTTGCAAGTCTAGTTGTAACTTATTGAAAACACACAGTTGCAACTTACGGGGAATACCGGATCACGATTCAAAATCCTCAATCAATTGAGGTCATTTCAATCTCGGTTGCAAGTCTAGTTACAACTTATAATAAAAAGTCAGTTGCAACTCAAAGAAAATCATGGACCTCGATTCAAAAATTCTAGCCAATTGATGTCATTCCAATCTTAGTTGCAACTTATAAAAAAACTACCATTATTACAACTCAAATAAAAGCACGAAAACATGATTCAAAAAACCCGGTTAATTGATGTTATTTCAGTCCCAGTTGCAAGTCTAGCTGCAACTTATAAAAAATCACAATTACAACCTTAGTTGCAATTCACACGAAACACCTGGATTATGATTCAAAATTCTCATTTAATTGATGTCATTTTAATCTCAGTCACGATAACAAATATTAAGAGGCTAATTGCAATCATGACATAAGGCTCCAACCTCCATTAATTGCCTGTTTTAAAACAAGTAGAAGAAAAAGTACCAACATGACACAAAAATTAAGACGAAAAACTAGATAACAAATGCGCAAAAACAAAAACAGTTTATAACTCCATCTATGCGATCAAAATGAGAAAGCAATATTAATACCTTAACGAAAATGTCCTACTTTATCCGTTGAACAATCGCCTCTACACCATGTAGTAAAATAGAGAAAAATTATCTCCCTTTGTCTCTCTAATTTTTTGACCTGAGCTCCCCCTCTAAGTAAGAGATGGAGCGTGAAAACAAACCTTCAGTTACAACCCTAATTGAAACTCCCGCAAGAAAGACATTGACAAGTCTAGATATAACTCATAGTAAAGAAGAGACCATGAAAAAAATTAGTTACAACCTTAGTTGCAACTCCCTCGAAAAAGCCAGTTACAAATCCAGATGCAACTTATAGTAAAAAAAAGAGACAACAAAAATAATCCTTAGTTTCAACCATAAATGCTACTCCTGCGAGAAAATCAGTTGCAAGTACAAATACAACTCATTGTAAAGAATGGACCAAAACAATCCTCGGTTATATCTCCCGTGAGAAATCCAGTTGCAAGTCTATTTGCAACTCATAGTAAATAATGGACCACAGAAACAAAATTTATTTGCAATCTTGTTCCAACTTCCACGAGAAAGTCCGTTGCACGTCTAGTTGGAACTCATAGTAATGACAGGATCACGAAAATAATCTCCAGTTACAATCCTAATTGCAACTCCTGTTACAAAGCTCGTTGCAAGTCTAGTTACGACTCATAGTCTCCCAAGAAAAATCAAATACAAAAATTATTCTACAAAAAAAGAAATGGAAAAATAATATACAAAATAGAAAAGGAAAAAACTAACCAAACGATAAATGTCATCACGATCAAGCCAGCACACATAAAATTTAGAAACGACGCTTTTTATTTGCAAATCACGCACAAATCACGATTCAAAATACTCAGTCAATATATGTCATTTTAATCTCAGTTGCAAGTCTAGTTGTAACTTATTTAAAACACACCGTTGCAACTTACGGGGAATATCGGATCACGATTCAAAATCCTCAATCAATTGAGGTCATTTCAATCTCAGTTGCAAGTCTAGTTACAACTTATAATAAAAAGTCAGTTGCAACTCAAAGAAAAGCATGAACCTCGATTCAAAAATTCTAGCCAATTGATGTCATTCCAATCTTAGTTGCAATTTATAAAAAACTACCATTATTGCAACTCAAATAAAAGCACGAAACATTATTCAAAAAACCTGGTTAATTGATGTTATTCCAGTCTCAGTTGCAAGTTTAGCTGCAACTTATAAAAAATCACAATTACAACCTTAGTTGCAACTCACAGGAAACACCTGGATTACGATTCGAAATTCTTATTCAATTGATTTAATTTTAATCGCAGTCACGATAACAAATATTAAGAGGCTAATTGCAAACAAGACATAAGGTTCCAACGTTGATTGCCTATTTTAAAACAAGTAGAAGAGAAAGTACTAACATTACATAAAAAATAAGACAAAAAACTAGATAATAAATGCGCAAAATTAAAACAAAAAAATTTATAACTCCATCTATGCGATCAAAATGAGAAAGCAGTATTAATACCTTAACAAAAATGCATACTTTGTTCGTTGAACAATCGCCTCTACAACATGTAGTAAAATATAGAAAAATTATCTTCCTTTGTCTCTCTAATTTTCAACCTAAGCTCCCCCTCTAAATAAGAGATGGAGCGTGAAAACAAACCTTCGGTTACAACCCTAGTTGAAACTCTCACGAGAAAGGCATTGACAAGTCTAGATATAACTCATAGTAAATAAGAGACCATGAAAAAATTTAGTTATAACCTTAGTTGCAAGTCCCTCGAGAAAGCCAGTCACAAGTCCAGATGCAGCTTATAGTAAAAAGAAGAGACAACAAAAACAATCCTTAGTTTCAACCCTAAATGCAACTCCTGCGAAAAACCAGTTGCAAGTACAGATGCAACTCATTGTACAGAATGGACCAAAACAATCCTCGGTTGCATCTCTCGCGAGAAAGCCAATTGCAAGTCTATTTGCAACTCGTAGTAAATAACAGACCACGGAAACAATCTTTATTTGCAACCCTAGTTCCAACTTCCACGAGAAAGCTCGTTGCATGTCTAGTTGGAACTCATAGTAATGATGAGATCATGAAAATAATCTTCGGTTGCAATCTCCCATGAGAAAGTCCGTTGCAAGTCTAGTTACGACTCATAGTCTCCCAAGAAAAATTAAATACAAAAATTATTCTACAAAAAAAGAAATAAAAAAATAATATACAAAATAAAAAAGAAAAAAGTAACTAAACGATAAATAGCATCACGATCAAGCATGTACACATAAAATTTAGGAACGACGTTGTTATCCCCTTAGTCCCATCTTCTCAACATGCACGGCATTGATAATCTTATTCATTTCTGCTTGGTAAACATCATGGATATCTTAAATAAATCGTTCGCACCTGTCTGATATTACCTCTAATCGTTGAAAAAATACAAATACTTGTTAAATAAAAACTACATATCATTAGGCACTACAAAAATAAAATCAAACATGGACAAAAAAAAAAGAAAACGATAGAAATGAAAACTAACGATCGAAACCACGGCTAGCTAGCGAGAGAATCAAACAAACAACTACAAATAAACTAGATCCAAGGCAAAACAAAACACGGCCCAGCAATATGGCAACACGGGCCAGCAACGCCTAGGACAAAAGCAACGCCCTGGGACAACATGGCCAGCAATATAGCGTCACGGGACGCATCGCTCGGACGAAGCGACCAAACTGTCTCTAGGTACTCTTGCACAAATCTTAACGCGTGAGAAAATCGAACGGACCATAACCTGACTGTGCCATAAGCTAAATCTTAGCTAGCTGTGAATTAGCAAATCTCCTATAATTATACGGCCTATCTGATCCTCAGCTGACTGAGATTTAATTTAAACCCGGTCAGCTGACGTCACGTTTTTTCATCTTTTTAAATCTTTTTAATAGACGTCATATGAAATATTTTCCGTGCTTGGACCAATTTGTGCGGACATTCTATGTCATAATATCCGGGAGTTCACGAGTCCTCGCTTAAGGACATCTCAATCGGATTGACCCAACCTGAACGAGCGTGTCCGGTCCGCGCGAACATGTGGACGTGCCCGGCGTTCCAGCGGCATTCATTCGGACGAACGTGTCTGGCTCGATTCGTCTGTGCATCAAATCTATACAACGGTTGCGTCGACCTAGACGCACGCGGACCGCACGGATGTCGGCCAGTCGGCCAGTCGAGGCTCATATATAAGTGAAACATTAGTACTTACTAGTTAGCTAAATGTGATGCGTTGCTACGGATAAAAATATAATATATGAGGATATCAATTAAAAAGTATTGTACTACACATTGTGTTTATCTCACAATACATACATGCAGAAAATACAAAAATATATTTGTTTCATGGTAATAACTATCGTTCTCTCCTATAGTATTTTTCCTCGTTACCATACGAGACATATCATAAAATATGACAAGTAGCACAATGTTTCTCCTTTCTCGTTTTTCTGCAAACCCATGTCGATGCTACCTCATATTTTGAGGTTGTTACTTTATCGCCCTGGCCCACCTCAAGTCACTTTGAATAACTATTCTTTTTATGGAACAAGGACTTGTGTATATGCATTAATAAATATAGTATTTTCATGAATGTGTGTGGCTAGAGAGACATGCATACTCGGATATCGTGGCAAATGTTTGTGTCCTCCTCAAGGTACCTCTCTATCTGACTACATTTTTATTATTGAACTTCTTCTCAACTCTTAGCAATGAATTTACCGTCGTCGGCATTAGCTTCTCCTTTAGCTCTCAATGCGTATATTTTTATTATATATTATTGATTCCTAGAAAACAATATATGGCTAGAATTATAGTAGATTTCTTGGCCCTCGTGGCTAATGGATATAAGTTAACACCCATTATGACCGAGTGAAAACACGTAGTACTAAAATGTATAATGAAAATGGCCAGTTTTCTTTGGGTTTTTTTCCTTCTATTTAACTTGTTTTAGAACCCTCTAATTGGGTTAAATGCCATATGGTCGCATATGACGCTCACATTTGATTGTGCTTGTGACACCACTCAGTTGGTTCATTGTCAAAAAAAAAACTAAACTTACTATTAGAAGGGTCGTTTCGGTGCAGAAAAATGTACAAATGGTATATCCGCCGTGTGCCCCAAATTCTATTTCAATTATTTTTCTCTAATTGTACCCCAATTATATTTAATTATAATTATACTTCACCGCCCGTGTGAGAGACATAATCAAAGATTTTTTTCGTGTGGCCATGCTTAATTAAAAAAATAAAATCAATTACACATATGTATTTTTGTCTAATTAGCATTTAATACGTGTCACGTTCTTTTAATTAAGCTACTGTGGTGTAATCGTTTCTTCCTGAAATACACGCTCTATGTGATGTTTCATGTACGCATGTAAATGACCCGGGAGGCATACAAATGCCAGTTACTCCTAATCGTTTTGATTTATCTATGCACCAAATCTGTGCAACGGTTGCGTGGTTCGGACGCGCGCGGACCGCGCGGGTGTCCTGGTAGTCGGCCACTCGGGTCTCATATGTCGCCGTAGCCAAGGCAAACGCTCGGTGATGCGGCTCAGATCACTGTAGAGCTTCGTTGGGAGACCCCAAGAGGAAGGTATGATGATTGCATCCACTACAAGAAATCTGCTCACTAGTGACCTTATTTTAACGACCATGGATTTTTTGGTCATAGATCTATGACCATTCTAAACCAATTGGTCGTAGGGAATTCGAGAGGGTCCAAACCTTGAAAAATAACAACCAATTTAGTCCAAAAGGTCATAGTTTGCTTACACGAAATGGTCATAAATTAATGGCATGGGTGTACAGACTTTTATTTGGCAGACTACGACCAATTTAGATGGTCATAATACCTTAACCTGGGTTGAATTAAAATGACTAGGCAACCAGCTCAGCATGTGGTTCTTGGAAATCGACACGCGGGATGGATCTGACAAGTGGGTCCCGTTCTTATACATTTTTTTAAGCACATACCAATGTTATACATCCTATGGGCTGGAGCGCTGGAGCCGGTGGCCCATATCTGGCTGGCAGTCTGGATCATATGGGCTGGAACTGGTGGCCCATATCGTGCGGGGTGGTAATCTTCATCCTATAGGCTGTAACCGGTGGCCCATGTCGGGATGATAATTATTAGGGGGGCGAGAACTCCCAGTTTTGGTGAAACCGGGTTGGATCTTGTCAAAAATTGTGCCCAAACATGGTTTGCAATTATCCTATAACACAACCAAGCACAAATCAAGAGAAAAATCCACCGGGCTACCCCTTTCATAAGAACATCTAGGGGGTAGACGATTCTGGGCCCATAGATCAGGGTTTCATAGGAAGAAGCGCCTTGGAGCATCGGAATACCTCCAAACCCTTGCAATGGACCCTAGCATGTGTATTAAAGTGTGGTGGAATGCTGAAATGTCCAAAACATTGTACCCAAGTGTAACCCGCTTCGTAGGCATGCGCTATCACCGAAAAAACGAAGATCCTAGAATTTAATTGGCCGGGAACTCCCCGTTTCGGTGAAACCGGGTTGAATCTTGTCACAACTTGTGCCCAAACATGGTTTGGAATTATCCTATAACCCAATGGTGACTCCTTGATGGCGCCAGAGAACTTGACGTGGAGCACTTTGTTGGAAACCCCAAGAGCAAGGTGTGATGAGCACAGCAGCAAGTCTTCCCTCAGTAGAGACCGAGGTTATCGAACTAGAAGGAGGAAGGAAACGTCACACAGGTGTTGCAAGCAACACGGAGACATGCACAACACAAACTCAAGACTTTTCCCCAACGAATCAGTGAGGTTGTCAAGCTCACCGGTTTTCTATAATAAAGGATTAAACGTATGGTGTGGAAGGTAATGGTTTGCAGCAAGTAAACAAGTAACAGTGGAAGATGTATCAATGGTAAAGATTGGACCGGGGTCCATAGTTCACTAGAGGTGCTCTCCTTATATAAACAACATGGCATGAAGGGTAAACAAATTATACCAGGGCAATTGACAGGAACTGAGCAAGGCATAACAATGCAATTACTAGTCAGAAAGATCCTATGAGATTCGTTTGGGCAATACAACAAGATACATAGACCGCCATCCAACTGCATCTATGACTAGAAGTCCGCCTTCTGGTTATCATCCGAACCCCCTCCAGTATTAAGTTGCAAGCAACACACAACTGCTTTAAGCAAAGTGTGTAAGGTAAACATTCCACATGTTCCATGAACAAGAGACCGTTGTTTTCTCCCTAGTAGCAACAGCACATCTACAACCAAAGAGATTATTTTCACTTCCCATGGAAACTAGAGGCATGAACCCACTATCGAGCATAAATATCCCCTCTTGGAGTCACTAGCAACTACTTGGCCAAGATAGCTACTAACAACAGAGAGCATGCAAGGTCACAAACAACACAGACATGATAGAATCATAAAGATAAAAACATTAATCAAACCAACATAATAATCTCAATATCCATCGGATCCCCGCAAACACAACATGGATGATTACAAATAGATTAGATCTTGATCATGAACGGAGTTCACAAGGTCTATACATGAAAGAACAAAGGAGGAGATACAACCATCTAGCTACTACATGGACCCATAGTCCAAGGTGGAAGTACTCACGCATCATATCGGAGAGAAGGCCTTCGGGATAATCTCCCCTCCGGCAGGGTGCCGAGAAGAACTTCAGATCCCCCTCCCGATCTAGGGACGATGGTGGCGGTAGGTACAGACGGTTTCGTGGAGATTTGATCGGGTGCTTAGGGTTTCTGCATCCGGAGATTCTTATAGGCGAAGGGGGAGGCCGATGTAACACCCTCAGATCGGCCCTATGCAAGTCTCAGTGATTCCTGCCAAACTCGCGTAGAAACGATTCAAAGGCGCCCACCAGGCACTTTCGTGTAGGTGCAAAACGAAGTAGTATCATTACACAATAGTCCTCGATGGAACCCACAAACCTAAAACTATCACCAAGCATACCCATCCTGGTATTTCCCCCTTGAGACCAAACGAGGAAGTCAACCGAGGAACTCACACAGTTGGCAGTTTTATCCATTCCGTTGTAGTTATGGCAATTACTAGTCAGATATAGATAGCATGAGTCATCCTGATATTATAAACAGTGGGCAGTTTTAATTAACCATTCCGTTGTAGTTGCAATACTTACTAGTCAGATACATATACCCATGAGACATTCAAAAACCCAGCAGTTGTTGGTACTTTTATATAGCCATTCCGTTGTACTGAAGCTGATTACTAGTCACTTCAAAGTCAAATTTATAGCACTACTTTAGTTATAGTTGTATATGATCGAGATATTGTGCTCCAAGTCATCTATAACCGCGGACACGGCTTTCAGAAAGTTTTATCCTGCAGGGGGGCACAAATAGCAACACACGCACGATCAACCTCGGAAAAAACCAAATGAAAACCCAACAAGGCATCACGACAGAACATTCGCAAGATTCATATTTGATTTCAGGGGGCCACCCCACTAAGCAACCCGCGACGAAGTTGGACGGCTCTGAAACGGACCCAGAGGTTTGTGTCAATGGCTGTAAACGACTAGGAACCTGAAAGTGTGACTGGGCTTGTCGATACCACGGAAACATTCCACTTACCTAAACAGTATAGGCGCTTCACGCGCAATAGTAATTAAAGCAATAAAGCATGGCATAAGTACATGATAGTAATAAAGCCCCAAACTACTTTGTGGCCCCCAGAAATTAAATATGACTCAAGCTAGGGTTAAGGGGATTCATGGTCCCATATGCGGATAGTGCGAATATTCAAAGAACATGTATCAAGTACTCGGGGTCCTACGGGACACAAGTGGACGGTTAAAAACCAAATAACATATATTGCCCACTTGTGCCTCTGCATTATTTACCTACTTTCAATTTTAGTGATTAAACTGTAATTAAAGCCATGATCATCTCCGACATTAAGCATGAGGTATTTCTCCAACAACGGTGCTACTTGACAACATCGAAACAACACTTGAGCAAGCAACTACGACTCGCAAGGCCGACTATCTACCAAACAACAGGTAATAGGAGGTGTCCAAGGCAATATAATGGCTGCAAGGGATATCACGGGTATAAAAACTAGAGCATCGCAACACGGATAGCAATAGATCAATAGGAGGAAATAAAGACTATAAAGGTAAAATAGGTAGAAAGGGGGGAATGCTCGCCTAAAAAACATTACCGAAGGTTAATAACCGAAGAACTTGTCGAAGCTCACAACATCTCATCGTCCTATCCGGAAAGAATCAAAACACTAAAAGAAACAAGCGATGCAACAATTACAACTAATGCGAAAGAATTGGCATGATCATGATATGATGCATGACATGGCAAGTTAATGATGCAAACTATGTCGAAAATGTATTAGGTGCATAGCACATTGATGATATAGCATTCGTGAGGCATTATTAATATGAAAACAATTAGTTCCCAATTTTATTTATCAAGTTTTCCTTGCATAAACAGTACTGATTATAAAACTGCAGTGACCCAGCATACCACTGCATGATGTAGTACACTATAGTCGTTGACATAACACCAATGGAACACCGTTCCATCCGCATTATATCCCTCAGAGTGGTACAACAGAAACATCGCGGGTCCAAGACAACACTTTAGATTACATATAACATATTACAAAAGATCCAGAGAACTTCCTCGCACAGTGAGGAATATTATAAAGAAAGAACCAGAAAGATCCACTCGGAGTTACTTTAGAAGTACTACTATTAAGATATGTATAAGCCTTGAAAGTACTACTATAGTATTGTTCTACAGAAGTAGGTTCTAGATTCTAGGAGTTTTATTTATATTCTACGCTTCAGCTTGTCTTCGATAGGTTCTGGTAAGATCTTCGACTCTGTTGATCTCCCTCGGATATCTTTAAATCTTCAAGTAACTTATTTCCTGGGAACGCCATTGGTTTCTCCGAGATCTAGCAAGGGTTAAGAAGATACGTTGAGTACGAGCGTACTCAGCAAGTTCACTAAAAAAATGTTTGGTGCACTATCTACAGCCACCGACCATAGGTCGTAGGCAATGCAATTTTTCATAAACATTTCTTCAAAGGTTGCTTTTATTCTAAAAAGCTATGTCCATCAGCCTTCACGGGTTTACCAGAACTTTCATGGAGTTCCTTTCCCGCAGCGTTCGCAGCTCCTTCCCGGAATAGGGAGTAACAAGTTACAGTTCTTACACTCTACAGAGGTGCGTTGCTTTACCAATAAGAGATCTTAGCTTTGTTGCACATCCGAGTTATAGGCTCGTTCACACTTCCTTGGTGTGAGGCCCAGAGTAAGATCCAAGCCAATCACTATCCTTATCTGCGACCCCGCATACACCACAATTGTTGGATTTCCAAACTCAAGGTAGCCTTTTCCCCGTATAAAACGGCTATACCTTAGTTGGATACACACAACAACCATTAACACTAGATATCTGTCTTTTGTAAGCCCAGATCCACGGTAGACTTTGAAGGGGTTCGTAGCATGGAAAACAAAAAAATTCTACCGCATACAAACATACAAGCCAAGATCTATCTACTAGATTTTAGCAACGAGTCGATAGAGGAACTCACCCTCGAAGATTCCAAAGCGGTTAACGAGAGCAGATTCTCGTGGGTGATGTAGTCGTACACTTCCGATCTCAAGATCGCGTAGACGATCCTTCCGGCGCTGCGTTCCGGCAGCGCTCCCGCAGTCGGTCACACGTTCGATACTCGACAAAGACCTTCCTCTCCCTTGTTCTAGAAGGCAGCGGAGGTTGTAGCACTCTCCTCGCGATTCCGGTAGCACGACGGCGTGGTACCGGAAGTAGAGGGGAGATCTCGCAGGGCTTCGCCTTAAGCCGGAGCGAGTATGGTGTACTATGAGAGAGCCCTCGGTGTTCTAGGGTTTAGACACACCAAGGAGGGATACTAGGGCCGGCGGCTAGGTCTTGGAGGTGCCCAAGTCGGCGGCTAGGGGAGAAACCCTAGGCGGCGGCTATGGTGGGCGGCGGCTAGGGTTAGGTTTAGAGGGGCAATCTTGTGTGCTAGGAGGGGAGCCCTGCCCCTCCTCTTATAGGAGGGAGGCGCCGGCCAAGGGGAGGGGAATCCCTCCCCAACTCGGATCCCAAGTGGGCCGGCGGTGGAGGAGGGACTCCTCCCCAACTCGGTTTCCACCTCCCTCTCCACTTCCCAAAAATAGCCGTTTGACTTTCAAATTGGCGTTTGACTTTTCAAACAAGGATTTGATTAAATCCTCTATTTTGTTCAGCGATGACACTTAGTACATGATGCAATCATACCAACTTTATATAACACATTCATGTACCCTTCCCCTTCGGAGTGCCGGACATTCCGGAACCTTCTAGAACATTCCCGATAAAAAACACCGAAACCATTCTCCAACCCCGAAACAGGACTTTCCTTATATGAATCTTATTCTCCGGACCATTCCGGATCTCCTCGTGATATCCCAAATCCTATCCGAGAATCCGAACAACATTCGGTCTCTTACTCATCATTCCATAACTACTCAAACAACGTCGAATCCTTAAGTGTGTCTCCCTACGGTTCGTGAATTATGCGGACATGATCGAGACACTTCTCCGATCAATAACCAATAGAGGAATCTGGAAATTCATATGGCTCCCACATATTTCTACGATTACTTTGCGATCGAATGAACCACTCACATACGATACCAATTTCCCTTTGTCTCACGATAGTTTACTTATCCGAGGTTATGATCGTCGGTATCTCTGCATACCTAGTTCAACCTTGTTACTGATTAGTACTCTTTTCTCGTTCCCGTGATATGTGATCCCTTGTGAGCCAGTCACATGCTTGCAAGCTAATTGGATGACATTCCACCGAGAGGGCCCAGAGTATATCTATCCGTCATATGGATGGACAAATCCCACTCTTGATCCATGTGTCTCAACCAATACTTTCTGAACACTCAATGCCACCTTTATAGCCACCCAGTTACGGTGTGGTGTTTGATGTCATCAAAGCATCCATCCGGTAAAGGTGATATGCATGATCTCATGGTCGAAGGAATTAGGTTACTATGTATCAGAAAGCATATAGCAATTGAACTATTAAAATGACTTGATCTTTATGCTACGCTTATCTATAGGAGTATGTCCATCACATCATTCTCCTAATGATATGACCATGTTGTTAATAACATCTCTATGTTCATGATCAGGAAACCATGACCATATATTAACCAACAAGCTAGTTTAACAAGAGGCTTTACTAGGGACTCTTTTATGTTTACAAATCACACAAGTATTAATGTTTCCTGTTAATACAATTATAGCATGGTATGTAAACATTTATCATAGGTATGAAGATATGATAATAACCACTTTATTATTGCCTCTTGGGCATATCTCCAACAGTCTCCCACTTGCACTACAGTCAAACCTTTGTGTATTCAACACCTATGGCTTTCCAGTGTTATATGTACACGATTGCAAGTGGTCAACTGATCTCCGGATCTGACACTTCCAGGTCTGTGTGTAATTGCATGTCTTTGCGTCTCTACGCATCACTCATTATCTAATGAGATGGCTTTGTAAAATTTTGGTCCTTTGGTGAGACCTTTAGTTCTTTGGGGTTAAAACATGTTGATAATATTGTCATACAATATATCTTCATAGTATTATCCCGCTGTGAACTACACCAAACTACTTGACACAAATTCCCTCTTTAGCTGCTATTATAGCAGTCCTATACTTAGCCTTTTGTTGTAGTATCTGTCACAATGTCTTAACTTTGGAACTCATCCAAATCCATTATGGAACTTACTTTCCATTATATTGTGCCACCCTTAGTTTAGATCGAGATAAACGTAATTTGTACTTTGTGACAAAACTAGTATCAATGTAGTACTTTTACAATGAACTAACCATCTATTTGTCACTTCTACAAATAATATACTCTTAGTTCTTCCAAAAGATCATAAGAATATCCTTACTATTGTCCAATGATCAACTTATGAATCATTCTGGTATATGCTCATAACATTTAGAGTATAGGACATATCTGGATTTGTACATATCACAGTATGATTGATATAAATACTCTTTGTGATTTCATACATCAAGTATCAATCTATACTTGAATCTTTGTTTCACTTACCCAGTGTCAATACACTTGAATATATCATCAACATTGAACTCATTCAATCCTTTCTGTGCGACAAGAACCTTTCTTGTAGTTTCTATATTGAACTCATTCAATACATCATCTATGGACTTTCGGCACAACCATATTAGCGTCTATTGATGCCAAATATTTGGGTTTTGCCTAAGTCTTTCATCAGGATGAAATTCTTAATATGTGTTAATAAAAGATACATCATTTCCAATCAACAATATGTCTTCCACATAATGTATTAGAAACATGTCTTAGCGCTCCCACTTAATTTCTTGCAAATGCAAGCATCTTCATCGTCTCCGATGAAATTAAACTCTTTTAACAGTTTCATCATGGTGAAGATTCCAACTCCGCGATGCTTACTTCAACCATTGAAGTTTGCATATGCATTTAGCATCCTTTGAATTAACAAAACCCTTTGGACCGTGTCATGCACACGTCCTTGGTAACCATTCTATTAGAAGAACTTGTTTTGTTTATTCAACACATAACAAAATTATATGTCGTAGTTGCTACATTAATCCTTCTAGACTAAATATCGCTATGAAAGATCAAATCTTGTCATAGTCAACCCTTGAACATTGTTGTGAACTCTTTCCCAACATGTCGATAATTTCATAGATGTGAAACATCCATGTCTATTTCTTTATAGATCCAAACACAGCTGTAAGGTCTTACACCTTTCTCGAGGGTCCTTCAAGTTCAAAACTTGATTTCTCGTGTATGGAACTATCACGGATTTTATGGCTTCAAGACATTTTATGGAGTTAGGGCCCATCATTGCTTCTTTGCATGTAGTACGTTCATTATTCTCAAATAATGATTCAACCCTCAAATCTTGGTATTTGATTGTTTACTTGACCTACTTGGTTCAATAGGAACTTAGATCTCCGTGACCACAACCTTTGAGGCACGTGAGCCATGAGCATTGTTGCTGCCTCCGGAACACATTTCGGTGATGCGCAACTTTGCACATATAGCTAAGGTTCTTTTTAACCTTATCAAAGTTCTATTGTCCTCCCACTTATCTATTCACGAAAAATTCCTTCTCAAAGAAACTTGACGTTCTAAGTGACAAACACTTTTGTCTCCGATGTTATGGAGGATTACTTAACAGTTATTCGAAATAACATACAAAGACAGGTTCATCCGACTTTGGTTGCAAACATCTTTATTATGCATAGCATACCAATGTTTAAGAAAGGACAACTTGGGTTTTATCCCAAACCATAACTTTATATGGTGTCATTTCAACGGATTATGATGGAGCTCTTTTCAGTGGAAAAACGGTAGTCTCTATAGCTTTTAATCTTTAAAATATAATGGCAGTTTTATGATTTACACCTTCGATCTTACCATGTCAAACAAGGTTTAATTACATATCTCGAACGCTCCATACTCTTATGGTGTTTCGGGAAATGCAAATCCACGGAACGATTCCTTAAATCTTAGGTATTATGCTAAACTTGTAACTCAAATATCTTCCTTTATGATCTTATCATAAACTATTCATATTCTTGTTACAATGATTTTGCACTTCATCTTGAAAGTCTTTGAACTTTTCAAATGTTTCATACTTTATCCTTATTAAGTAAATATTCATATATTCACTCAAATTTTTGGAGAAAGCATATGAGGTTGAAATCCATCGCTCTTGACTACACATAATGGACTTCGTACAACAATATGTACAAGTTCCAATAAGCTAGTCATTCATTCCCTTTTGGCCTATGAACTAAGTTTTAATTATCTTTAGGAAAGTTTCACAAACGTCATTTGATCAAAAATCAAAAGACTCCAAAATTCCATCCACATGGAGTTTCTTCATGTTTTTTTCCAATATAATTTAAACGCGATGTCACTTCCGAAGTGATCTTTCAATCAATTTGTCTTTCGACATCTTTAGCACTAGTTTTATGGATGTGATTTCTCCAACGATATTTGTGAATCATCCACTTTTAGGGATTACGGCAATTATTTGAACAACCCTTTTGTTCTCATAATACCTAATAAAACAAATCTTGAAGGCAAGCTTTGATGTTTAACGAGCAACACAATAACCCTTTATTTGTTCTCGATGAACATCATCACATATTCTTTTGCTAGTTACTTAGGCCATTGTAGTTCATGAATTGTGTTGTTTCGTATGACGATTCACACCAACAAATTCAGTATCAAATACTTAAGAACCACATTGTTTAATAAGCAAAGAATATAGCCATATCATGTATATCATCTATATACTTAAACTGAACAATTATAGTCTTTTCTTTTCTGCCATATATTTATGAGATTCTCTTTTAGTATTTCTTTTCTGTTTGAAAGAATCTATCAATATCAATAGTGGAGCCATATACATGACACATAGTCCAAAGCATGTATAGTTAAATACCAATGTCTTTGGACTTGCACTTTGAAGTAGATCACCATCATCAGATGTTTGGTGTTCTTTCAAATTCCTTTCTTTAGTAATCTCTTGGTGTAGTAAACATTTTACCTACATCAACTATTCACCCTTATCATGGAGTTATCCATGATCAAGCTACTTTTAGCTTATAGCGATGAATTGCTAGTATAATGTTGCTCTCCAAAACCTTTTGGTGGATTAGGACAACTAGTGTCTCCAAACTTTTGCAAATTCTCATCAAATATGAGAACATGACCTTTGCCTTATTATACTCTATCATGTTGCAACCAAAACTTCGTTTCAAATATCACAATATCTTCCACACATCATGGTTTCTGAAACAACTCTTTCAGATCCTAGATAACCTTGATAATAAGACAATCCTTTGAATATCAAGAATCATGGAGACAAACATGATACTGATACACTAACACATGGAATTGTCACTCTTGATTTAATACTAATTATTAAACTTCATGGAGTAACCAGAACTTACTAAAAGTTTGCAATAGGACTTTTAAACTTTAGATTAACACTTCAAAACAATACGATACCAGTTCGTAAAGTAACTAACCAGAATTCTATAGTTCTATCATCTCAATTATAACTAAGCGCAAGGTGGTAAACGGATGCCAATAACTACAACAATTATGCAAATTCACTTTGATTTAATTTATGATAAATAGTGTTCAACTTTTAATCATATTTCCGTTGAACTCCCACTCAAAACAATATCCCTCACATTGTTTTAGTGATCACACGAACCAAATCCACCACATCAAAACCGATCATCACGAGAGTTGATGTAGCTTCAATGGAGAACAATCAACATGTTCATCATATCTACTATATGACTCATGCTTTACCTTTCGGTGATCCGTGTTCCGAGACCATGTCTGTACATGCTAGGCTCGTCAAGATCAAACCTTAGCTTCGGCATGAGCAAATCTGGCTTGCTCACGTTGTATACACTCGCAGAATCTAACACACCCGATCATCACGTGGTGCTTCGAAACAACGAGCTTTAGCAACAGTGCTTACTAAGGATGAACACTTTAATACTTGAAATTGTGTGCTTGAGGGATCATCTTATAATGCTACCGTCGTGAACTAAGCAATACAAGATGCATAAAAGGATTAACATCACATGCAATTCATAATATGTGATATGATATGGCCTTTCTTCTTGTGCTTCCGATCTCCATCTTCAAGCACGAACATGATCTCCATCATCACCGGCATTGCATCAAGGTCAATGACGCCGCTCCATGGTTGTCGTCCACCAGCTTCAACTATTACAACTACTTTGAATAGACACGCGGGTCTTAACAGAATTTAAAGACAACCATATGGCTCCTGCCGGTTGCCAACTTACAATAAGGAACATTGCATACATCAAATATAATCACAATCATGGCCATATCACATCACAGCACACCCCTGCAAAACAAAGTTAGACGCCTCTAATTTTCTTTGCATATTTTACGTGTTTGGGGCTTTCAATAAGTGTCGCTCTAACTTACGAACAAGAACCACAACATTGATACTAGTATTGTCAATCACCCGTTGTAAATTGAATCTTAACTATGTTGGGAGAAACAGGCACCCGCAAAGCCACTTATGCAATACAAGTTGCATGTCAAGCGGGAGCAAGTATCATGAACGATGTCATGTAAGGTTAGCCCGGGCCGCTTCATCCCACCATCCCGCAAGATGCAAAGTACACAAGAAGCAATCGACAATAAAAGCATCAACGCCCACAATGACCATTGTGTTCTACTCGTGCAACAGATCTACATATAGACACGACTCTGATACCACTGAAGGGGTTCGTAGCATGGAAAACAAAATTTTTCTACCGCATACAAACATACAAGCCAAGATCTATCTACTAGATTTTAGCAACGAGTCGATAGAGGAACTCACCCTCGAAGATTCCAAAGCGGTTAACGAGAGCAGATTCTCGTGGGTGATGTAGTCGTACTCTTCCCGATCTCAAGATCGTGTAGACGATCCTTCCGGCGCTGCGTTCCGGCAGCGCTCCCGCAGTCGGTCACACATTCGGTACTCGACGAAGACCTTCCTCTCCCTTGTTCCAGCAGGCAGCGGAGGTTGTAGCACTCTCCTCGCGATTCCGGTAGCACGACGGCGTGGTACCGGAAGTAGAGGGGAGATCTCGCAGGGCTTCGCCTTAAGCCGGAGCGAGTATGGTGGACTATGAGAGAGCCCTCGGTGTTCTAAGGTTTAGACACACCAAGGAGGGATACTAGGGCCGGCGGCTAGGGCTTGGAGGTGCCCAAGTCGGCGGCTAGGGGAGAAACCCTAGGCGGCGGCTATGGTGGGCGGCGGCTAGGGTTAGGTTTAGAGGGGCAATCTTGTGTGCTAGGAGGGGAGCCCTGCCCCTCCTCTTATAGGAGGGAGGCGCCGGCCAAGGGGAGGGGAATCCCTCCCCAACTCGGATCCCAAGTGGGCCGGCGGTGGAGGAGGGACTCCTCCCCAACTCGGTTTCCACCTCCCTCTCCACTTCCCAAAAATAGTCGTTTGACTTTCAAATTGGCGTTTGACTTTTCAAACAAGGATTTGATTAAATCCTCTATTTTGTTCAGCGATGACACTTAGTACATGATGCAATCATACCAACTTGATATAACACATTCATGTACCCTTCCCCCTTCGGAGTGCCGGACATTCCGGAACCTTCTAGAACATTCCCGATAAAAAACACCGGAACCATTCTCCAACCCCGAAACAGGACTTTCCTTATATGAATCTTATTCTTCGGACCATTCCGGATCTCCTCGTGATATCCCGAATCCTATCCGAGACTCCGAACAACATTCGGTCTCTTACTCATCATTCCATAACTACTCAAACAACGTCGAATCCTTAAGTGTGTCTCCCTACGGTTCGTGAATTATGCGGACATGATCGAGACACTTCTCCGATCAATAACCAATAGAGGAATCTGGAAATTCATATGGCTCCCACATATTTCTACGATTACTTTGCGATCGAATGAACCACTCACATACGATACCAATTTCCCTTTGTCTCACGATAGTTTACTTATCCGAGGTTATGATCGTCGGTATCTCTGCATACCTAGTTCAACCTTGTTACTGATTAGTACTCTTTTCTCGTTCCCGTGATATGTGATCCCTTGTGAACCAGTCACATGCTTGCAAGCTAATTGGATGACATTCCACCGAGAGGGCCCAGAGTATATCTATCCGTCATATGGATGGACAAATCCCACTCTTGATCCATGTGTCTCAACCAATACTTTCTGAACACTCAATGCCACCTTTATAGCCACCCAGTTACGGTGTGGTGTTTGATGTCATCAAAGCATCCATCCGGTAAAGGTGATATGCATGATCTCATGGTCGAAGGAATTAGGTTACTATGTATCAGAAAGCATATAGCAATTGAACTATTAAAATGACTTGATCTTTATGCTACGCTTATCTATAGGAGTATGTCCATCACATCATTCTCCTAATGATATGACCATGTTGTTAATAACATCTCTATGTTCATGATCAGGAAACCATGATCATATATTAACCAACAAGCTAGTTTAACAAGAGGCTTTACTAGGGACTCTTTTATGTTTACAAATCACACAAGTATTAATGTTTCCTGTTAATACAATTATAGCATGGTATGTAAACATTTATCATAAGTATGAAGACATGATAATAACCACTTTATTATTGCCTCTTGGGCATATCTCCAACAGACTTACCCCGTATAAAACGGCTATGCCCACGATCTGCAACTTACAAATGCCTAGAACAGTGTCCAATGCATGAGAAAGGGAGCCGATCCAGCTGATTTCTCCGTCCCATTCCAAATCTCATGGTTAACGCGTAATATACAGCGCAAGAATCACTGGCGACATTGGTTGTTAAGTCCTAGATAATATGTTCCTTTACCACCGGAACCTCCATAGAAGGTTTTTACCTCATGGTAAATAACCTATAATCATATTATTATGAAAATAGTGTTTTCTGACCATTTTGGAAATGCAGGTGATGACAACACTGGATTTTCAAAATACTTTATAGAAAATAATCAAAGGACATGAGCAAGTGTGAACTTGCCTTTTGTGATTGCAAGATTATGCACTCACGGTCTTTGAGATAATAGAAGATCCAATATCTGAAATCATCATTATTGGTCCGGTAAGGACTAATGTTTAAAGAAGCAAGATGCCATTATGCATAAATAATGCTATGCAATTTTATAATTCCCAAAGTGAAACCCTTAGTATTTTGAATAAGTTGATCTTAGGTATCTTCTTTAAGATTTGGTTTATCTTTAAGTTTAGTTCATAAGAAATGGCATTGATAAGGAAGTTAAGTGCTGACAATCCAAAATATACAAGTATAGATATAGTAATGTGATTATGATTAATTGTTATCTGGTGACTAGGATAAAAAGTCCTTGGGTTGAGTTCTTAAGAACTGAGGAACTATTATAGACTTGTTTGTGTGAAGTGGCAAAAAGGATAACATTTGAAGAAACTAGTATGTAGTTAAGTTAATTTGTCTTAAGGGTTATTAAGTTTTACGATAGGGTTTGTGAGGGTTACAAATGATGTTGAGTTATCATATTTCAATTGATGATACAAGTGACTAAAGTTAACTTTAAAACATGAATAAACTTCAAATGAGATGTTTATGATTGTTTAGACCAAAGTTAACTATAAGAATAGAAGTGAATTGTAAGATATGATGAGTTTTAGAATAGCATCTAGTTTTAGGCTTTGGCAAATATGATGAAGGATGATCCTTTTAGTTTAACTAAAAGATAAATTTAATAATGTGCAACTTATTAATGGGAGCATAATTAGATGATCTTACAAATTTATTTGAGTTTAGAGTCATTTTTAAGAGTGGTTAAGAGATGGAGATTATTCACCATCTTATACATGAGTGATATGTAATATTTATTTAAAAGGAGTTTAATTTGAATTTAAGATTTAAGAACATTTAAAGGATAATAGTTATATTTAAGTCTTATTTTGTTTATGGATTTAGACTTAGTAATTAAACTTTAAAAGTTTTAGTGTCTTATAAGAAAATGTGATTATTTCTTATTTAAGAAATAATTTTAAGAATTAACAAAGTGGTTATTTTATTTGACTAAAATAAGTAATGAATTTTATTTATCTTAAAATGTTTTCGAATAATATACATAGTATTTTTCTGGTGAAATATACTTATTAAAGATCTTAAAATGAATTTTACTTATTTTTAAGTATTACCTTTATTTTTATAAAATTCTTTAAAGAATTAAGTGTCTTTAAATATTTGATTTATATTTTATTTGTAAAATTATAAGTTAGTATTTTTATAAAATAGTAGAGTTATTTTTATAAAATAGTAGAGCTAAAAATGTTTAAAGGTTATTTTGGTAATTTATTTATTTTACTTTTATTTCATTTCTTATTTTATTTAACTTGGGCTGTTTTGGGTTGGGTACATGGGATGGCCTGGCCCATCTAGGTTGGCCTAGTTTGAGATCTGGCCCAACCACCTCACCCATGGCCCCTTCTCTCTACATCCTCGCACCCAGGCACTCCAGGCACGTCCTTGACCTCGACTTTCCCCTCGCGCCGCAGCGAGGTGCCCTTCGGCTCGATTCCGACGAGGAAGGCCGTTGCGGCCGCCCCCGTTGGTCGCCGAAGCTCCGCCTCCCCTAGAATGACCTTGCCCTCCAACTCGATTTGTGAATCCTGCCTCTACCAGCTCGTATCTAACCCTGTCCAGTGATGTGCTGGATGCTGCGGTTTGGCTACAACGCTCTTCGCGCTGTAGATGTTGTAGGGACGGCTTGGCGCGGTGCAGCTGCTTCAGTGCCCACCGTGCCGCCGTGCTGCTGCACTCGTGGCATCTGCTTCCTCTTCGGTGAGCTAGGACTCGCCCCAGGTAGGTGTTCCTGCTACCCCCTCTCTCCTCTGTGACCAGCCTTTGTGCTGATGGTTTTGGTTGGAACTATGCTATAGTTGTGTGCTGCTGATCCATTGCTAGTTAAGGTTCCTTTATTTGGATGAATAAATGTCCAGTTGGTACACTGTTTGATCTGTGGATAGGTTTGTGGTAATTGATGTGTTGGTTCACATCTGGTGAATATCTGTGACTTGTTGAGATATCTTAGATCTGGTTTGATGCTCAATTGACATGCTTGGTTTACTTGTGATGGTATCAAGGCCCTGTGTTAATTCTTTACCCTATGATTAAATGATGAGATACTATGGCAAGAGTAGGTTTATACTACTCTTAATCTGGGTAGAAATTGATCTGAGAAACCCTTTTGGATGATTACAGTAGACATGAAAATTCAAACCATTGGTTTGGATTTTATCTGGTTGGTATACTTGCTGATCTGAACATTTGCTAGTTTATGTTGACAGTTAAGAACTATTGACACTGACTCCTAGTTGAGTTGGTTAGGAAAATGATTTGGAAATCATATTTGTTTGAAATTACTGTTGGATGGTGAATGACATATGACAATTAGCTCTGAGTGTGTTAAGATATGCACTCCTCTGCCAAGAAGAATAGGAGTACACTAAATGATTCCTGGCCTATTAGCTAGGAAAATGATTTAAATTTATTTGCAAGTGAGATTTGGTGATCATGTATGTATGTTGTTAACATGATAGTAATTGATCGCATGATTCCTAACTATTATGTTAGAAAGATGATGCAAGGATTTAGTTTGTTTGATGATAGATGATACACAAGCATATGTACTTGCTGATGTTGCTAGTGTAAATTTTTAGTGATCTTTGTGGCTTGGAATTTTCTACTGTGGTGCCTCAGTTGAGTGTGCATAGTATAAATCCATTGTTACATGATCTACTATACATGCCCATGTCAATGATGCAAAGACTGAGACATATTGTTGGTAGAAAAGAACAGATATTTATTTTGGTGGCCCCCATTCTCTGTAATGAACTTGCGTAGCATTTCTATGCAAACTGAGAGAATCTCCTCCTCCAATCCTCCTAAATGATCATTTAGTTGAAGGGTATAGGAGTGGATTTGATGTGGATTATTACCTTGTTTTACCAAGATACTTATGCCAGAAGATAATACAGATGCTTAAATATCAACATGTTTCCTGTAGATTGGTTGCTACCCCATGGCTGGCATGCTGGTAGTTGTTCTTGATCAACTACTAATTGATTGGATGGCTTGCTCCACCTTCACACCTTGTTGCTACTGGCTTTCAGCTTAAGCTATTGTTTATCCTTCTCCTAGTTATCCTGATCTTCTCCTTGTGCTCCTAATACAACTATGGCATGGCCTTGCATGCCCCCTTGTCCTAGCTCTTGGATGGATCTAGAAGGAAACCAGAGCTGGAAATGGTGTGGTATATATTTTCTACTGTTTTGATCTGGTACAAGCTAGGACTACTTGTGGTGTTTTTGAGTGAGGATGTGGATGTGATGAAACTAGTGAGGTGCTTGGGTGGTATTCTTGGCTAAGTGTGGTGGAAATGGAGTAGCTAGCCTTGCTACTACGGTTGGCTTCTTCCTTTTCTATATCTGGTGCTCTTCCTAAGGTGTTGGCAACACATCAACTCCACGTAGTGTGTAAGATGCTTACAGCTGGGCCCCATATGGTGCAACTTTCCATCTGTGGAACTTGTGCCTATGGATGAGCTTGGTTGGAAGATATTTTCTATGGATCACTTTGGCTGGAAGTTTGGTATTATCTTGAATTGGTTTAAAAATTTGATGTTGCCAAGTGGATTACTAGGGTTGGTAATGCCATCTAGCTTATCTCGGGCTGAGGACCTTATTGACTTAAACATAATCTGTTTAGTTGATTTAGTGCTAAACATGGTATTCTTTTTTATTATTGTTGCCCCTTTATTTTTTAATTGATTTTAGCTAGGCTTAAGAGGGTGCCATAGCATGCTAGTTGGTGCCTGATGATACAAATGATAAAATTTGTGCTGGTTTCTTTGGACCTTAACTTTGCCTCTCAAAATCAAGTGTATAGCTCCCAGATCAAAATTTCTACTTATGGTTTAGATTGGGTGGTACCCTCTTAGGTCATTAGTGGATTTTGGTAGTTCTTACCAAAATCCCTAAGCTATTTTCATATATCAAATTGCCTCACCTATGGTGGGGCAAATATTTTAACATTAAAACAATGTTTCTTTCTTTATTGTTTATTTTATAGGAATGAAGATAAAGAAGAAGAAAAGAATCTTAATTAGGTTTTATTTTTTAATCTTGTTGTAATTTCGCTTTTATTCACATATGTAAATATTTTGTATTATTATTGTGTTTGTAAATAATAAACTATTTATTTTTTTAATTCTTCCTTTGTAAATCCTAATTGTAAAGACATTGTCATATATAAAGAATTCTTTTATTTATCTATTGTAAAATAATACTATATGCATATATATTTATATTAATAAATAATCCTGTTTATATTATTTATGTAATCATTTTAGTTCATGTTATTAAATATTTCCAATTCCTATTTGTGAATTTTTATAAATTCATTTGAAGTTCATATTTCAAATTCAAATACATGTTTGAACAAATTTTCCCCGAAACAAAGAATTCTACAAAGGTTAGGTCGAAATCTATCGCACTTGCTCTGAAGTTTCCTTCAGTACAAGAGAGATCCCGATCCCTCTGTAGCTCTTTTAGTTTTGCGTGAAAATTCCCCGGATTTTCTTATGCATGAATGCAATGCACAAACCTGTGTCCTCTCTATTTCTAGGTGCTAATCCTAGGATGTTACAAAAACTGCCCTTAAGGCATGATGCAAATGATAAATGGATATCATGGTTAAATAGGTCTCGTCACGCTGATCGATTTAGACATATCATTTGTCGAATTCGGAGTTACGGATTTAAAGTTATGCAATAATCAAGAAAAGACACTTATTAATATTTATTAATTCAAATTTTTTGAATTGCTCAAATCATAATATAAATAGCATAAACAGATTCCTCACATTTTTCTGATTCAAAAACATATATAATACTTAATATTTGGATGTGTCATTTTAAACCCATATTTAAATCAAATATATTAAAGGGGGGTCAAAGTCAAAGGTTTGACTAGATAGAGTAAAATCTGGTCAAATTTGAAAACATGGTTGAAGTCATATTTGGAAAACATTTACTTTTCATTTTGAAAGTTTTTACAAATTCTAATTATTTCATAATATATTAATTTAGTTAGATTTAAACATTTTCTGGAATTTTATTTGTATTAAAGGTTTTGGCAAACTTTTGTTACGCAGCTGAATATTACCCACACTCTGTAACACCCCAGTTTTAGTTAAATAATATTTAGGGTTTGATTGTGCATTGCATGAGAATCATATCCTAAAAATGCATTCAATAAGGACCAAATCCTAAAAACCCTAATCTTTTCTCTCTTTGAAATCAATTCAAAATGGTTTTGAATCTTTTGAACATTCCCAAAACAATGGAGCCCAAATTGATTAAAAGGGCCCCTGAGATATTTATATATATTTTATAAATCCTCTGGTACTTTGAAATAATTCAAATCATATTGGAAGTTCAAATACAAAACAGAAATTTCAAAACAGAAAAAGAGAAAAAGTTTTTGATAAAAAAATGAGAAACAGCCACCCAGGCGCAGCCCAGCCGGCCCACCTTTCCTCTTCTCTCCCTGCCGCCCACCCGCACAGCCACCCGCGCAGCCAACAAACTTTGTTGTAGCCTGCTACCAGCCTAGTTGCGGACCATGCCAGCCCAGTACCGGTTCGATCGTTCTTTTTGTCGTGTCTTCCCTGGCGACAGCAAGCAGCTCGCTGGAGCGCCGCCGGCCGTCGATCCCGCCGCCTTCCCCCTATCTTCCATCGCTCACTCGGGAGGGATAAGGTCACCATGTCGACGCCCCGCTCGTCCTCGTCCACTCCCCCTCTCTTCCTAGACCTCCCTCGCCTCTTCTCTGCGAGGCGGCTGAACCCTAGCTCCGATGCTACCTCGAATCGCCGTCGCACTAGTTGCTCCCGTGCTCCGTCGAGCATGCTCCCAAGACCGCCTCATCTACCTCGTCATTTCGCCCCAAGTAGAGCAAGCCGGTGTGGTCCTAATCGTCCCAATCGGAACCTCCGTCTCCGACGCCGGCAACCGTCGTTGCCATGGAATCCGACCTCGTCTGGCCTCACCGTCATGCCCTCGAGCACCGTGGTGAGCCACTGGTCCTGCTAGACCTCGCCCTCTTTCTTCTCTCGCTCTGTATGCGCCGCGCACCGTAGAACTGCGAGCCTCGCCGCCGCCGCTCGCCGTAGATGCGGCTCCGGTGACCAAAATCTGGTGGCACCGCTACCCTTAGGTTCGTCGTGCTCTAGTGCGTCAAACCAGCCGCTCCGTGCGACCTCGCTCGCCCCCTAGCGCCGCCTGCCGCCGCCGTCTGCAGGGTTCGTCAGCGTGCCAACATGGTGTCCACGTGGTGCCGAATTGGATCCGCGTGGTGCTGATGTGTGGCTTGCGTGGCACCAACAACCTTCGCCAGCGTGGCAAGGTGACCTGGCCCGAGGGCCCAGTGATCAGTGTCTATGGCTAGCCCAACCCGTGGTGTTAAAATCCCCAGACCCTATGGTGACGTCAGCCTGAGGTCATATATGTTTTAAAATTGATTAAATAAATTCCAGAAAATGATTTAATATTGTAAAATCAATAACTTATTATTTATAAGTCAGAAAAATACAAATAATATATCAAAATGTTCAGAAAAATGAGAAATACCTATCTAAGCTATGATCATGCATTGTTCAACAACTTTCAAGACAAGTTTAATTAGAAGAACTTAGTAACCCCTCTCATATGTTCCGGAGTTTCTCCGAATTAGGGTTTTCACCCCTCGGAACCCCGATTAAGTTGTCGAGCATGCCTTAGGGTTACATTTCAAAGCAAATTAACTTGTCATACCATCATCCTTGCTTGAGCATTGCATCGATGCCATTGTTGATTGTTTTCCCTTTGTTTCCGGTGTTTGCTTCTCTCCGGTAGAATACGATATCGAGATCGAGATCGAAGACCGAGATCAAGACCATCAAAGATCGAAGATAGACGAACAATACTTGACCAACTATAACCAAGTCAAGTTCAAGATGTTCGAAGGTCTGCCTATCGGTTATCAACTGGCAAAGGCAAGCATAGCCCCACCATGATATAATCCTATGATTTCGAAAGCATTTCAATTCTTGCCATGATGCATACGATTCTACTATGGTGTTTTATCGATAGATAGAGTATCCTATCTATTGCATTCTCCCTTTGATCTTATATTACTTGATCCACTACTCCTAGCATAACTAGGTTTGGCTTGTGTGCACTGCTAGAGCTATTATATGTGTCTGCTTAGCCATGCATAGCTTTTGAGTCTGGTCCATCCAGATGATGTATCAGATGCAGAGAATCTAGTATGACAGGAGAATGTGATGAGATGAGATCAGATGTGATATGAGATTAAACTTGCTAAGGCTTATATGGGAGACCACAGTGGGATGTGGTTTTTCTAGTCCCATGCTCGCCACCACTAGGACCCGATGTTCTTGCCTCTTGAACCAAGACGAGCGTACAACCACACGTGGCCTGGAAAACCCCATGATTGACTAATTTTCCTAGTAGATTACATGATCACATAGTTTGGGCGCTCCATTCGACATATGCATAGAAAATCTTTTGAAAGATTTGCCGGGTGAAGTTGGTGCATTCATAACAGGTAGGTAAGCATGGCCGGGGTTGCTTGGGGTCGATGGAGCCCCTGGTGAACCAACCTCGCCTCATATCTTTAAGTACTGGCTTCGGGATTTGACCCGTTACAGCGGAACCATACTTATTGTGTGACTCATGGTCTCGGCGAAAGCAAGTTAAAGGTCGTGTCCAACGACACCCTCTGTCAACACACCAAGGAAGTGTGTCAAGTGGCATTAAGAGTCGGTTGGTACTTGTGGGTAAACTTGTACACCCCTGTAGGGTAATAATCTTTTGGAAAGTTGTGTCCACGGTTATGGACGACTTGGGAACGGACGTGATGATCATAGAGAACTATAACCTAAACGTAAAACTTGGCAGATCAACGTGTGCTTAAGGATGCTTCCTCATGGGTATGAGGGGGTGATCTTAGTTGGTAGATGATGATGATTTGGTGGATATCAAAAGATGATGATCAATATTTCGGAGATGTCGCTCTCTTACCCCTTTTAAAATACTCTGGATAGACGAGTTTCTTCTCCCTCTTGTTTTATAAACGAAAGATGGCTTTATGCAAAACAACTCCACCAGCCAGAAGTCTTGCGGAGTACACCCTGTACTCACCCTTGCTTTGTTGATACTTTTGGCAGAGTAAGTGTTCACCTGAAGACGAGTTCCGTACTACATCTACATCAACGAGTAGCTTGGGGTTCCGAGCCGGCAGCCTGGAATCTATGGGCTAGGACGTCATCATTATGCTTTAAGCCTCTTATGCCATTTGTTAAGTTTTCTATACTTAATAGCATAATTTGCCTTCCGTTGTTTGATGTTTGTGGTCAGTGGCCTCTGATTGTAATAATTTGGTTCTCTGCTCAGTTATTAGCTTGCTGTAATAAATTTTGTGTCGTAGGGTCACTGCTGTGTTACCGATTCTTCACTAGATATTCTCGAGCTCAAGGTTAAACTTATTTCAGACGGGGGTCTGGGATTTGTTTAGCCCTGATCCCGAGGGTGTCACAGTTCTTGGTATCAGAGCAGTACCGACCGTAGGAAAACCTTGCTATTGGTCGATGTTGAGTCTAGTGTTTGCGAAAACTATTTTAAAAGCTGAAAAGTAAATTGTGAAAACTCTAGTATGCTTCTTTTTCTCCTTAACCAGTTTCGCTCTAACTCTGGGTTATCTTACCTGGTGTTGATTTTGGAAAACTTTTGATATCTCTTCTAGTCTTTCAAAGCTTAGGTGCCTTCTAGGCATGACATTTCTTAACCAGTTGACCTAGTGTTGAGTTCTCTAGAGTTGTGTGTGTTGTGAATTCCTTGTTTCCCTTTGCTCTTGTTCGTCTGAGAGATCCCTTTCCATCTTGATCTCTCTATCTTTTGGACCCACAATATTATATTGTTGGTTCTTCAGTTTTCTATTCTAGGCTTCGAGGTTTCCTTTCGCCTCGTGTGCCTCCTTTTTGTTTGTTGGGTGCTTCAGAAGTCGTTTCTTCTCTTAGAAGCTACCTTGTGATTACTAACTTGCAGTGTACGCCATGTCACTCAAGTCGTAGTTACTTCTTTCTCGGGTTTTAACCCTTGGATTTGAACCTAAGATCCCTAATTGTGCTGGATTCTGGTGTTATGAATCTTGTACATGAAGCTGACCTTCAAACCAAGATCCATCCTTTTAATGTTGTTAATGTTAACACATTACCTCAGGATGGCTGGTATTACAATTCTATCCTCCAAGCTTGTGGTTATTGTCGCGATTGAATTGTGACGATAAAGGACTTCCCCTACCACATGTTATGGCAGATGTTCTTTAATGGAACCAAATAGATCACAACAAGAGTACTCCTCGAGATTCCCGCATCTATATTCGTGACTCTGCCACACCTTACCTATTCCTTACATTGGTTTTCGGAAGATTGTTGACTTATGCATCCACATCTCGGGACTCTATCCTAAGCATGTCCTTCCTCGTTTGTTGTTTTCCGACCTTTGTCTACCAGTTGGTAGCCAAGTAGTAAATGTGCATTGGTGTCTTCCGATGCAAGATACTCTTGGGGTTCATCAAGACAAACCATTTCGGAATGTCTAGGAGAAAAAAACTCCAGTACCTCGTCATTTCTAGGACCAGGTCAAAGTGTTGTAATCTGCAGATTAAGAAGCATTGATTAGCTCCTATCTGTTCTACCTTAAAGTGTCACACTCTTTTACACTAAGAGGTCGTGCTGATTTTTATGACCTCTTAATGAAGTGATGCTTTCACACATCTTTACCCACCCTTCCTCGAGCTTTCGCGCTTGTGAGTGATGCGTGTGCATAATAATGTGGCTATCTAAGACTCTTAGCAATTATTATTGTTTTGAACTCCAAGGACATTTGTGTCATTCTTAGCGTGATTGGCTAACCCTGTCACTAAGCAAAGGATGATTGTACTACCAAGTCCAATATTCTGGTACGCTCTCTTCCGTCACAGAGTTATGTTTGTGCCGAAACTCTAAGACTATGTCCTCTTGCCTTACCAAGCAACTTTCCTCTTGAACAAAGTGACATATCGGTGGTTCGTGATATTCTAGTTGTCTTCCTAGAAGTATCTCCATGTTGCCACATGACCGTGTTGTCAAGTTCTTGAGCAAGTAAGTTCTCTGAACTACACCTTTCTCCAAGGATCCGTACTGGATACCCCTGAACTAGTTGGTTGAGCTTAAACAACAACTTGGAGAGTTGTAAGACAAAAGTTCTATCCAACTCAGTTCCTTCTAAAAGGGATTTCTAGTTTTGTTCGTGTTGAAGAAAGACAATATCTCCTTTGTGGATATATTATTTTTCCCCGTCTTTGATTTGATCTGGGTTATCGTCAAATCAAACTCAGTTCCAAGGATGCTGGGGATATGCTATATGGGTATCCTCATAGCATGTCACCTATCCGGATAACCCGGGTGGCCCACAGTTGGTAGCATGGCCTATGGCCTGCTGGGTGGCCCAGTTAGATGGATCCAGAAGGGAGGCCCATGCCGAATAAAGGAAGGCTACGGTGGAGTCACCAGCGTACCCGGAGCCTTGGAGTGCATGATACACAAGACTAGTAATAGACGGTGTAGGACTCTATAACCTGTCCGGCTAGGACTTTTCCCTGTAACCCTAGGACCTGACGACTATATAAGTCGGGCCTATGGGAGCCTTTAGGGCACAACTTGAGACAATCTAGTGTCGACTACGATGCACCTCGCACAGCGAACCAATCCCTGTAACTCGGCGTATTGCCTTTATAGTGATTAATAGCAGGAGTAGGATTCCGCCACCGTTGTTGTTGGGGATATGCTATATGGGTATCCTCATAGCATGTCTCTTATACGACTAACCCGGGTGGCCCATAGTCGGTAGCATGGCCTATGGCCTGCTGGGCGGCCCAGTTAGGTGGATCCAGAAGGGAGGCCCATGCTGGATAAAGGAAGGCTACGGTGGAGTCACCAGCGTACCCGGAGCCTATGAGTGCAAGATACACAAGACTAGTAATAGACGGTGTAGAACTCTGTAACCTGTCTGGCTAGGACTTTTCCCTGTAACCCTAGGACCTGACGACTATATAAGTCGGGCCTATGGGAGCCTTTAGGGCACAACTTCACATAACCTCGCACAGCGAACATATCTCTGTAACTCGGCGTATTGCCATTATAGTGATTTATAGCAGGAGTAGAATTCCGCCACCGTTGTGGGATCTGAACCTGGGTAAGCTGTGTTACCTCGTACCCGTCAACCATCCGCCTTACCCCACGTCTCTATACACGCATTGTGAGGACCCCTCCATGGCGTACTCGTCGGCAATACCACGACAGTTGGCGCCCACCGTTGGGCAAGAGGCGCTTCAGGCTCTTCAGCGGGCGAGGACCAAGATCTTCGTGGGAATCGGCGAAACCGTAGCCATCGGTCGCGTTCTTTTCTCCGGCAACGTTCCAATCGTCCCCCCCCCCGACGAGTTCTGGATCCCGGCGAATACGAACCCTACGCGATGTTCGATCGTTCCTATCGGAGACATCCACCTCTTCATCGGCGAAACCGAATCAGGCACTAGTCCCCTGAGAGTCGGAGGAGCATCAAGACCCGCACGGACCGCCTACGGGCAGGATACGTTCGCGTAAGGATCGATGTCGGATCTCTCCTCAGAGTTTGCCGGCAAAGATCGGAAAAATTCAAGACCCGCACGGACCGCCTACGGGTAGGATACGTTCGCGGAAGGATCGATGTCGGATCTCTCCTCGGAGTTTGCCGGCAAAGATCGGAAAAATTCAAGACCCACCCAAACCTCCCCTGTGCAGGATATAAAGGTGGAAGATCACTGCAAATCCGCCGGCTTCGCCCGTGCGTCTGGACAGCAGAGATCCAAGTTCATCGGCGTGGTTACCATCTTCGATCTGGCACGCTGCGTTCAGAGAGAGGGCAAAAACCCCCGTGACTACCTCGCCAGGTGGCTCCGTATACGGGCCGACCTGGCCAATTACCCCAATGATGATGCCATCTATCACTTTGTGGAAGGACTGGACCATGGCACGCTTCTCCGACATTCTCTAAGATGGCAACAGGCGTCAGGACGCCTCACCTTCAAAAGCATGGTGAACACCGTCAACAACTACGCGGAGGCTGAAGCGGCAGCTCAGACAGCGCTTGCGCTCATTGACGGAGCACCTCCAATTCAGCCACCACCACCGCCTCCGGCCGCCATCGTCGCAGCAGCGCCACCATCTCCAGTCATCGTCGAGGCCGCGGCACCTCCACCGCCCATCATCGAGGAAGTCCTGGCACCCTTCGACTCTGTCATTGACGCGCTTTATGCTGATTTCAGTGCAGATTCAGAGGAAATAGACTTCAGTCCAGAAGAGCTAGACTCCGCCATGAAGGAGATGGAGGAGGAGTACTCGCGCGACGAGTAAGATAATAACACCGTCATGTCTCGAGGGGTGTTCGTCACCATTGGGACAGCGATGGATGAAGACCAGCCCGGGCAAGCTCCGCCTACAGCACTGGATAAGGGGAAGGGGCCACTAATTGCAGATGACATTGATCGCGCAAAGATCATGCCGCCTCCGCCTAACCCAGTGCAGCAGCCACAGGAACTCGGCACCGGTCCGCGCAACAACAACACCGCGAACTTGCCGCCTCCAGCATCCATGTCGGCAGCAGCCCATGTTACTCCAGCTGATAGAGTGATGTACGGTAATCTCCTCGTTGAGCCACTAACTGTTGATCATATCCGGAACGTGACTCAGCTCGACGAGAAGTGCCAGCAGCTGCTGGAGGAGGCGCAAGCCATCGCGGAGCAAGGCGCTAAACTAGATCGAGATCTGGTCAACGCGCAGAAGTCCATAGAGAAAGCAAGAGCAATGGAGGCCGAGTACAAGACTCTGCTGCAACAGCAGAAGGCTAAGAAAGCTCCGGCTCGCGTCATCAACGATCCTGGTGTACGGCGCAACCTAGGATGGGTCCCTCGAAGCCGGCACAGGCCAAGCCATACATCGATAGTGAAGGCAAGCAGGTGATGCCCACCCCACTCCTTAACCTCGCCGTCACCAAGACCCTTCTGGAGCAGGATAGATCGCCTGAGGCAGTAGAGCAGGTCTATGACCTAGTGGAAAAGGCAGTAAAGCAGCAGTAAAAGGACACCTCTCAGAGGCTTGAGTCTGACCCAGCGCTCTGCCGATCTAGACAGTACAAACCTCCAAGGGACAGATCTCCTCAGGATGTCGGATCGCGGACGGGTTCATCAGAACGAAGACGGAGGGATGCGTGCAACAGGAATGATGCTATCCCCATATCCTCCGACCACAGAGAAAGAGCCCAACCTCACCGCCCATCGCCACCGCCCCGATCCCCCCGACGTCAGGAAAATTACAAGACTCACCATCATACGGATATGCCCCCTCCAAAGTAGTGCGGCATCGTCATCCGCGACAACGCGGCACAGACCCGTCATGATGGTGAGCGCCACCAAGGACATAAGAGCAGGTCACACCACGACCATCCGCGTCCGGCAAGCAACCGTGACAGGCGGGGGCGTCGCAGGAGGGTAACAGCAAGAAGGCTAACCCACGGCCACCTCCGCCTCCATCACCGCCAAGCAGTCACCATGACGGAAGAGGCCCGCATCGTTCACGCGGCCCATCCCCTATTGACAACAAGAAGAAGAACCCGGAGCCATACGACGCACGTTCACGGATTGATAAGATCCACGAGGCCCGGGAAGGACCATACCTGGGACCACGTTGCTTTGGACCTGCAATACAGTCCGCAACTTACCCTAAAGGTTTCCGGATTGACAAGACCATCAAGCCCTATGACGGCACCGCCAAGCCTGCCACATGGTTGCAGGACTACGACAACGCAGTGGAGATTGCTGGAGGCAATCCCAACGTCGCTGTCAAGTACGTCCCGTTAATGTTGGCGGGCACGGCCCATCAATGGATCGACGACTTGCTAGAGAAATCTATCTACAACTGGTTGGACATGCAAGAAGCGTTCACCAAAAACTTTGAGGGTACATACAAGCGTCCCTGCACTATGGGCGATCTACAGCGGTGCGTGCAAGAGAAAGACGAGACATCTCGCGCCTACCTCTCCCGCTGGCTGGACATGAAGAATTCCTGCGCAGGAGTGCACGCCCAGACCGCCATGGCCACCTTCATCGATGGATTGGAAAGGGGCACGTTACTCCGACATAAGCTAAAGGGCTTGCAGGACAATCATCAGCTTGACTTGAATCAGATGATTCAGTTAGCTAGTGAGTTCGCAGCTGCCGACGACGACGCTCGTGGCTCTTTGCCGGCAACGGCCGTTCCAACCCAAGCTAGGAGAAACAGCAGTACAAAGCGGAAAACCGCTCTAGAAGAAAAGTAATCTACCGACATGGTCGCCATGACTTTGACAGGACGAGGTGAAGGCGGACAACGTGGCCGAGGAAGGGGAGCAGGCTGTGGGCAGCAACAAGGAAGTGAAACCAACTCGGCGCCGCTCCGCGTTCCCATAACCTACAAAGAGTACTGCGATATGTCGTGCCTCGTACACCTCGACGCCAACGGCAAGGCCACCCATACCAATCGACACTTCAAGTTCGTCAACGACCTCAAGGAAGACCCGGAGTCCGGCTATAAGCGAAGTCGGAAGAACAGACCGCGAGGCAAGGGCAAGGGGAAGAAGAAGGAGGAGGAGTCCAAGGATTCAAGTGAGATGGACGAGGACGTTGACCCCAAGAACGCCGCCAAGAGCGACGACAAGGGCAAGAACCCCTTCGCAAAGAAGGCCCCAGTCTACCACACTTTCCTTGGCACCCCCACCGTCCGACAACAGAAGACCTCTCTAAGGATCCTGATGGCCACTCTCCCCCCAGTCCCCCAATACCTGCGCTGGTCGGAGGTTCCAATCACTTGGGACAGGACAGACCACCCAGACCTTGTGTCCACGGAGAACCAATACGCCATGGTCACCAACCCATTGATTGACGGCATGGAGTTAACCAAGTGTATGGTGGATAGTGGAAGCGGCATCAACATCATGTACCTAGATACACTGCAGAAGATGAACTTGACGGAGGCAAACCTAAGGCGGACCAACACCGTGTTCCATGGCGTAGTTCCTGGACGGGAGGCTCGGTCCCTTGGGTGCATTACACTTCAAGTAGCCTTTGGCGACGTCAATAATTACCGCCAAGAGCGCATGACCTTTGAGGTGGTCCCCTTCAAGAGCGTGTACCACGTCATATTCGGCCGCGACATATTCCACACATTCATGGCCAAGCCATGCTTCGTCTACAACAAACTCAAGATACCCGGACCAAACGGTGTCATCACCGTATCCGGAAGCTTTACCAAGGTAAGGGACTGCGAGATCAATGAAGCAGCCGTTGCAGAAGCTGTCCTCTACAGTGAAGAATTCAAGGAGATCCATAGCAAGGTCAATGACTCAGAGATGCCCGCGTCGAAGAAACAGATCTCCGAATCCGCTCCTATGTTCAAGGCCTCCATCGAGACCAAGTCGGTGGAACTTGTGGTAGGTGATGCCTCCAAGACCGTCGCCATTGGGACGAACCTGGATCCCAAATAGGAAAGCGCGCTCGTCGAGTTCCTCCATGAGAATAGGGACATCTTTGCCTGGCAACCTGCCGACATGAAAGGTGTACCTAGGGAACTTGCCGAGCACAGCTTAAACATAGATCCAAAATGTAAACCAGTGAAAAAACCTCTACGACGCTTCGGAGATGAGAAGAGACGCGCCATTGGCAAAGAGATATCTAGGTTACTTAAAGCTGAGTTTATCTGAGAAGTCCTTCACACCCGATGGGTGGCCAATCCTGTACTTGTCCCCAAAAAGGGAACCAATGAATTAAGAATGTGCGTTGATTACACCGGCTTGAACAAAGCATGTCCCAAAGATCTGTTTGCTTTGCCTCGCATTGACCAAGTCATTGACTCGACGGCTGGCTTGGAACTTTTGTGTTTTCTCGATGCATACTCAGGATACCACCAGATCAAGATGAGGAAGTCGGACCAATTGGCCACTTCGTTCACTACCCCATACGACACGTTTTGCTATGTCACGATGCCCTTTGGGTTGAAAAACGCAGGTGCTACCTATCAGCGGACAATGCAACGTTGCCTTCATGACCAAATTGGTCGGAACGTTCACGCCTATGTGGACGATATCGCGGTGATGTCTAAAAAGTCAAATGACTTAATCTCCGACTTAAAAGAAACCTTTGATAATCTCCGGAAATACAACATGATGCTCAACCCTAAGAAGTGCGTCTTCGGGGTTCCAGCCGGCAAACTGTTGGGCTTCATAGTTTCCCAGCACGGAATCGAGGTCAACCCGGAGAAAATCAAGGCCATCTTAAACATAAACCGTTCGACATGCCTAAAGGACATCCAACGACTGACAAGTTGTGTTGCAGCAGTTAGTCGGTTCATCAGCCGACATGGAGAGAAGGCTCTGCTACTGTACAAGTTGCTGAAGAAGGCGGCCAAATTCACATGGACGGAGATTCTTTCCTCACCGCCCATCCTTGCAGCACCTGAGCCTGGTGAGCCCCTGTTAATTTACATGGCGGCAACCAACCGGGTTATCAGCATCGTCGTCGTGGTAGAGCGGAAGGAACCAGGCTATGAACACGGAGCTCAATGACCAGTTTAGTATGTAAGCGAGGTCTTGACGGAGTCCAAGCAGCATTACCCGCACTACCAAAAGATACCTTATGGAGTATTCCTCGCTTCGCGGAAGCTGAGGCATTACTTTCAGGAGCACCCAATCACATTAGTGAGCAAGACTCCACTGTCTGACATTATCAACAACAGCGACGCTACAGGAAGGGTCGCGAAGTGGGGCATTGAACTTGCCGCCTTCGAGATCACCTACAAAAGACGCGACGCTATCAAGTCACAAGCCTTGGCGGATTTTATTGCAGATTGGACGGAAATGCCGGATGCCACTCCGTTGCCGGAACCAGAGTACTGGGTGATGCACTTTGACGGATCAAAGCTGCTCAACGGCTCGGGGGCTGGTGTATTGCTGCAGTCACCAAAAGGAGACAAGCTACACTACGTTCTGCAGATCCACTTCGAGGCTACAAACAACATGGCGGAGTATGAAGCACTCATTCACGGACTGCGTGTAGCCAAGGATATTGGCATCAAGCGCATAGTTTGCTGTGGAGATTCCGACTTGGTTGCCCAGCAGGTGGCTGGCACCTGGAATGCGCGGAACCCTATGATGGCGGCATATCGAGACGAAGTGGACGAGATAGCCAAGAGCTTCTTGGGCTACGAAGTCAAGTATGTGACTAGGGAGCAAAACGAGGCGGCTGATTTACCGTCTAAACTTGGATCAGGGCGCAAGCAAATTCTGCCAGGAGTTTTCCTAGAGCATCTACGTACACCATCCGTGAAGGGAGCCGACGTCGACAACCCAGATAGAGCTGACTCTTTCGTCAACATGGTGACAAAGGTCCCACCGTCTTGGACAAAACCGTTCATGGAATATCTCGAACATGGAACTTTGCCCGACGACGAGGTCGAAAGACGACAAATAGTACGCCGAGCAAAGGGTTATACCATAATCAATGGGCAACTCTATAAATAGAGCACTACTGGTGTATACCTAAAGTGTGTTTCCCAGCTAGAAGGTATGGAAATCCTACGCGAAATCCATCTCGGAGATTGCGAGCATCACGCCGCTCCTCGATCGTTGGTCGCGAAAGCCTCCCGGCAAGGATTCTACTGGATAACCGCAAAGGCGGACGCCGACAAGCTGGTTGAGACGTGCACAGGATGCCAGTATTATGCCCGACAACCACATGTTCCTGCTGAATAATTGCGAACAATACTAATAACTTGGCCATTCGCAGTCTGGGGGCTAGACATGGTGGGGCCATTACAAACGGCACCGTGTGGATTTACGCATCTTCTTGTAGCAGTTGACAAATTCACCAAATGGATAGAAGCTAAACCCATTAGAAAGCTTGATGGGGAAACTGCCCATAGATTTGTCCGGGATCTAGTGGTGAGATTTGGTCTCCCACATAGCATCATCACCGACAATGGAAGCAACTTGTCACTCGGAGAAGTGGAGGCCTATTGCTGGGACAAAGGCATCCGACTTGACCTTGCATCTGTGGCACACCCACAATCCAATGGTCAAGTTGAGCGGGCTAATGGATTAATTCTGCAGGGAAACAAGCCACGTCTTGAGGCACCGCTACATAGAGCAGCTGGAGCCTGGGCGGAAGAGTTGCCATCTGTGCTGTGGAGTTTACGAACTACACCCAACAGATCCACGGCTACACTCCCTATTTCATGGTATATGGAGCAGAAGCCATCCTACCTTCCGACATCCTCCACGATGCACCAAGAGTTGCCGCCTACGACGAAGATGATGTTGAAGAATCCAGACGCCTAGATGTGTACCTTATCGAGGAGGAGCACGTTTTGGCATGCCAAAGATCCGCCATCTACCAGCAGAAGCTACGCAGCTACCATAGTCGCCGCGTCCGGCATCGCTCGTTTAAAGAGGGGGATTTGGTGCTCCGACTTAAGCAGAAGAAGTCACACAAACTATCCCCGCCATGGGAAGGAACGTTCATCATAAGCAAGGCGTTGCTCAATGGGTCTTACTACCTTGTCGACAATCGTGAGCTCAAGGATAGACCCAACGAGGATCATAAGCGTAAGCGACGTGACCCGGATGATGACTACCCGGAGCTTGATCGTCCATGGAACATAGCACAGCTACGTCCTTTCTACACTTAGCATTTTTTATCTAATTGTGTACCTCTTATATGATCAATGAAATAAAGCTCTTTGGTTCACTCATATTGCTGAGTCTTTTACCTCCTTTAGTGTTCATTTTTGGATCATATAAACCTTTATGCACAAGCTTTGCGATTGCACTTGTGAAAATTCCGCTTACGGGCGTTAGCTTAAGTTTTCTGGTCTACACGTTCTTTGTTGTTTTTATGTGGATTCTGGAGTAGTGACTTTTGGCACTTATTGTCAGAGATTTTGTTCTAAGGTTATTGACGGTGCCATTGGGTATCATCACCTAAGCGCATGGTTCCGACAACGAGTCTTCCGACTCACGAAAAGTCAAGCATAAGAACCAGGGTAACGGATAAGCCGGCACTTGCTTAAAAAATATATACATATTGGGCATTAATTCTTAAGTAGCATGATACGACAACCACTGTTTTCCACCTTAAGATTACATCACCAAGTTTTTTCAATGCACACTACAAAGGTGAAACAAGAATTACAAAGTGTTTTTCACTCCTTGGGTGCAGGGGACTTGGAGGCCGCATCATCACCAGCCGGAGATTCACCCTCAGCGTCACCACTGTGAGGAGACTCGGAGGATTCAGGGTCGGCGTTATCAAGAAAGTTCCTGGGCACGAAGACGTCGACATCCACCAACTCGGCAACCCTGGTGTCATAACCCGCGAGTGATGACAGGATAGCTTCGTGATCGATCTCCTTGCCGTCATCATCCACGTCGGGGACACCAGATGTCACCGTGTCGATGTCGGCACCTTCATAGTGCGCCTTCACCATGGAAAACGCCATCCTTGCGCCAGCTCGTGCACATGAAGCTTTCCAGCTTGCGACACGCTCGGGGGCTCGGCGCAGAATCTCCGAATACTTCACCACGGAGTCGGAGGCCTTGATATAAATTTGGAAGGGCTTGGCGATCTCCTTGGCTTGGGTGATGGCGGTGTTGATGAAGTTGCTAGCAAGAATCACGCATTCCTTGTCCGAAGGAGGCGAGCGGGTTAAACCCAGGGGCGCTGAAAATTCCGACAACGATTGCATGAGTTCAAAAATTCTAAGTACCCAGACTACAGAGCTACAAGGCGGAGGATACTTACTGAAAATGCTGGCCTTAGCCTGCCAGACGACGTCCGCCAAGGATTCTTTCTCTTGTTGGAGGAGCTTAAACGCCTCGCTATGGCAAACGTTTTGCTCATCGACAGCTTGCTTCTGATCCTTTAGGATCGCAAGCTCCTCCTTCAAGCGATTGATCTCAGTGAAGGCAGAGTCCTGCAGGGCTTTCATGGAATCCTCGTGCATCTTCAGCATTTCTTCCCTCTCCTTCTTAAGGATCTTGTTCTCGTTGTCCAGCTGCTGGATGTGCTTGGACTACTCGAAAATATCCTTGGCCTTGGCTACATGCTCTGCAAGTCGGAGAAAACAAAGTACACAGTGAGTACTCGAAGAAGGAAGGCACAAAAGTAAGACGGAAATGCGCAAAAAGAAAACAGACTCCTGTTTTTTATGATCTGTTCCTTCAAGATGGCGGTTTTACCCTTTTCAGCTTCAAGGTCCGCGCGCATCTTCTGGTACTTATCATTGGCCATGCCCCTCCGAGCATTCTCGTTCTGTGGACACAATTACAAAGTAAAGTCGTTGTTCAGTCTACTTGGAGCCCCTAGTCGGAGATTTTCCATCTAGGTGCTCGGGGGCTACAGCGAGAGTTTTTAACTTAGCAATATGCTTAGCTTTTCTTTAAAGCATCTAGTCGGAGCTAATTCAGGTCTCAACTAGAAGCTTGGGGGCTATAGTATAAAGTTTTAACTCGGAAAATGCTTAGCTTTTCTTTAAGTATCTAGTCGGAACTAATTCAGTTACAACTAGAGGCTTGGGGGCTACAACACTTAAAATTATGAACACTGTGTATGCTACTCTTAAAGCATCTAGTCAGAATAATTCATTCCATCTAAATGCTTGGGGGCTACAGTGAGAGTTTTTCTAACTTAGTCACTCTTAGAGCATATATATGCAAAGCCAATGGTTTTCCGTCTACATCCTCGGGGGCTAAAGTGGGATACTCATAGGAAATGCAAAAGGTAAAGTAAAACTTACAAGTGCGATGATCTTGAGGTTTGTAGCACTCTCGGCCAGCAGCTTGCCAAAGGAAACGCTGTTACTTTGCAAGATGTCTGCTTGACGGAGTAGCTCCTGAAGACCGCACGTCGGAGATGACGGCACTCCTCCAGGAACCATAGTTGTGCTACCCGGCGTAAGCACCGGGAAATAATCTTTGGCAGCTCCAAGGGTTTCTGGGTAGTAGAGGCGCCGCCTTCGGCGGAAGTACCAGCACCCACCACCGCCTTGCCGCTACCATGGCATCCTTAGCCGGAGCTTCAGCCATTTGAAGAGCAGCACTCTCCTGCATCGCTTGCTCGCCGACAATTGCGAGTTCGGTAGAGGCGCCAGAATCCACTTCCATGGCAGAAGGTCCTGGTGCCTCCTGGGCTTGGGAGCTTGTCGGAGCGGAGGAGGGCTTGCCGGCAGGAGTAGCAGGGGCGATGGCGGGGGAAGAGTCACGATGCAGCATATCTTTAATATTTCTAGAAGCCCCAAGAGTCTTGGAGGACTTCTTGAGGCTGGTTGTGGCTTTCTTCCTGAAACGTGCAAAATGCATAAGTACAGGAATAAGACAGATAAACAAGACAATGTCGGAGAATAAGAAGCTTACACTAGGGGGGCGCTTTGGCAAACATCCTGGTGGCTTTCTTATTTTCCGCCTCCAGGGCGGCAGTACTCTTTTTGGAGGCTCCACCCTCCGTTTTCTTTTTCTTGCCTCCGTCGGCAGCGTCAGAGGTGGAGCTCTTCCGCTTTCACGCCAACGGTGCATCATCGTCGGACACGACCGTGACTTCCTTCATCTTGGGATCGTAGATTTGGGCGGCCAGGTTGCCCTCCTCTAGATCGCTAAGCTGTTAAGTAAGAAATCATTGTGTTAGACAAGATGATATTGGCAAGACAGAAAAACTAGAGTAATGTCATACACGGAAAATAAATACCTACCTTTGGGCACTTTCCGTTTACGAACATGTCGTAGGTGAGGGTGAAGTCACGCTTCTTGTCCTTCACCTTGACGATGTCCTTAAGGCGGAACTTGACGGAGTCGCTCGAGAAGTTGTCCTCGGAGATCCGGAGGGTATCCCTTCGGTCGCCGGTGTACTCGTGCATAAGCTTCGTACGGTGCTGCAGAGGTTGGATCCGCCTGATGAACCAGCAAATGGCTAGGTCCAAGCCGGTTAGACCCGTCTCTACAAACCACTCTATGCGCCTTATTGCGCGATGAGCATTGAGGTCGGAGGGAAGGGAGGCATGGGACCGCCATGTGGGGACTTCGGCGTCGGCTCCGTCCACAAAGTCCGGGTACGTTACTTCTCGTCCCGCCAAAGGAATGTCGGGGCCGTAGAAGTACGTCCGCTGCCAATTTTTGCATGACTCGTGGCCGACGATGTCAGGGAACCGCCGGCCAGGACGGATCTTGAAGCTTATGGTGCCGCAGTTTCTAAGCTCCTCCCTACTGTGTCCGGCTTCACGTTTGACGGTGAAGAAGTAGACAAACAAATCTAAACTAGGCCTAATCCCTAGGTAACCCTCGCAAAGTGCCGCGAAGTTGCTAAGCACTAGGATACTATTGGGGGAGAGGTTATGGGGTTGGACCTTGAAGTGATTCAAGACAGACAGGAAGAAGTGAGAGATGGGCAGAGAAACGCCGCGTACCAATTGCGCCTTGAGGTATACTTTCTCTCTGGCTTGGGGAGAAGGGGTCACCTCGCCGGTCGGCGCCGCCCGCCAGGCGAGCCCCTCCGTCGCAGGGAGGTAACCCTCAGCAACCATCTCTTGGATGGCGCGGCCGGTGATGTCCGAGCCACGGCAGTCGCCTTTGTGCGAGTCCGGCTCCTCTTCCGGGGGCTCTAGCGCCGCCAGATTGTGGTCGCCGCCGGTGGTTTCTATCACCGCCAATGCGGGGATAACCAAACCCTCTGGGGGCACGACGACGGGGCTCGCCGGCTTCGCCGTGGCTTCACTCGATGCCGCCATTGATGGGGATGAGCTGCTGCTAGCCATGGAGGAAGAAAGGAACGCGACTGGTGCAGAGAGCAAGGCTAGGGTTTCTCGAGGTTTTTGTGGAGAGCTCGAGGAGGCGCGTGGCTGGAGGAAGAAGACGATGACGCGAGAGAATGGGGTGAAAAAGTGGCAAGTGTCCCACGGTTACTACTTATCCTACTCTGCGTCAAGATTCGTGCAGCTAATTGGACGGTGTCCACGTAGACAACGTGTTCGTGAACGTGCGCGGTAATTTCGCCACGTTTCCAATTGTCGCCGCCAACGGTTCATATCGCTCGCGCGGGAAAAATGGATATGATTATGTTCTCTGCATGTGTGAGTTACGAGGCGTCGCTGACCTACAACCTACGTCATCATAACTGACATGGTAGATGAGTCGTCCCATCGAAGATTCCAGCATGGACGGATTTAATCCGACAACGGGAGCGTACGATGGAAGATTCAGCATTTCTCCGACTAACTCATAGAAGACGGAGAAAACCTTTGCAGGGTTCTTTGGGAGGACTACAAGATGTTGCTTGACGGTTTGCCGACATCCATCTAGACGGAGCATTCCACGGGAAGAGGCAAGACGACGCAAGATCTCGGAGTTCTCTGGGGGCTACTGTTGGGGATATGCTATATGGGTATCCTCATAGCATGTCTCTTATCCGAATAACCCGGGTGGCCCATAGTCGGTAGCATGGCCTATGGCCTGCTGGTCGGCCCAGTTAGGTGGATCCAGAAGGGAGGCCCATGCCGGATAAAGGAAGGCTATGGTGGAGTCACCAGCGTACCCGGAGCCTTGGAGTGCAAGATACACAAGACTAGTAATATACGGTGTAGAACTCTGTAACCTGTCCGGCTAGGACTTTTCCCTGTAACCCTAGGACCTGATGACTATATAAGTCGGGCCTATGGGAGCCTTTAGGGCACAACTTCACATAACCTCGCACAGCGAACATATCTCTGTAACTCGGCGTATTGCCATTATAGTGATTTATAGCAGGAGTAGGATTCCGCCACCGTTGTGGGATCTGAACCTGGGTAAGCTGTGTTACCTCGTACCTGTCAACCATCCGCCTTACCCCACGTCTCTAAACACGCACTGTGAGGACCCCTCCATGGCGTATTCGTCGGCAATACCACGACAGTTGTGGGATCTGAACCTGGGTAAGATGTGTTACCCCGTACCTGTCAACCGTCCGCCTTCCCCCATGTCTCTAAACACGCACTGTGAGGACCCCTCCATGGCGTACTCATCGGCAATACCACGACAGTTGGCTCCCACCGTGGGGCAAGAGGCGCTTCAGGCTTTTCAGCGGGCGAGGACCAAGATCTTCGCGGGAACCGGCGAAAACGTAGCCATCAGTCGCGTTCTCTTTTCCGGCAATGTTCCGATCATCCCTCCTGACGAGTTCTGGATCCCGGCGAAGACGAACCCTACGCGGTGTTCGATCGTTCCTATCGGAGACATCCACCTCTTCATCGGTGAAACGGACTCGGGCACTAGTTCCTTGGGAGTCGGAGGAGCATCAAGGCCCGCACGGACCGCCTACGGGCTGGATATGTTCGCAGAAGGATCGATGTCGAATCTCTCTTCAGAGTTTGCCGGCAAAGATCGGAAAGCATCAAGGCCCACACGGACCGCCTACGGGCAGGATACGTTCACGGAAGGATCAATGTCGGATCTCTCCTCGGAGTTTGCCCGCAAAGATCAGAAAAATCCAAGGCCCGCCCAAACCGCCCCTGTGCAGGATATAAAGGTGGAAGATCACTGCAAATCCACCGACTTCGTTTGTGCATCTGGACAGCAGAGATCCAAGTTCGTCGGCATGGTTACCATCTTCGATCTGGCACGTTGCGTTCAGAGAGAAGGCAAAAAACCCCGCGATTACCTGGACAGGTGGCTCCGTATACGAGACGATCTGGCCCACTACCCCGATGATAACGCTTTGTATCACTTCGTGGAAGGACTGGACCGTGGCACGATTCTCCGACATTCTTTTAGACGGTAGCAGGCAACATGGCATCTTACCCTCGAAGATATGGTGAGCACCGTCAACAACTACGCGGAAGCTGACGCAGCAGCCCAGATGGCACTTGCGCTCAGGGACGGAGAACCTCCAATTCAGCCACCGCCTCCCGCCGCCATCGTCGCAGCAGCACCGCCACCTCCAGTCATCGTCGAGGCCGTTGCACCTCCACCACCTGTCATCGAGGAAGTCCTGGCACCCTCCGACTCTGTCATTGACGCACTCTATGCTGATTTCAGTGCAGATTCAGAGGAGATAGATTTCAGTCCAGAAGAGCTAGACTCCGCTATGCAGGAGATGGAGGAGGAGTACTCGCGCGACGAGCAAGCCAACAACGCTGTCACGTCCGGAGGGGTGTTCGTCACCATTGGGACGGCGATGGATGAAGATCAACCCGGACAAGCTCCGCCTACAACACTGGAAAAGGGGAAGGGCCACTCATTGCTGCTGACGATGCTCGCGCAAAAGTCATGCCTCCTTTGCCTAATCCATTGCAGCAGCCGCAGGAACTCGGGACCGACCCGAGCAACAACACCGCAAACTTTCTGCCTCCAGCATCCACGTCTGCAGCAGCCCAAGTTACTCCAGCTGATATAGTGATGTACGGCAATCTCCTCATCGAGCCACTGACCGTTGCTCATATCCGAAACATGACCCAGCTTGACGAGAAGCGCCAGTAGCTACTGGAGGAAGCACAAGCCATCGCGGAGCAAGGCGCTAAGCTAGATCGAGATCTGGTCAACACGCAGAAGTCCATAGAGAAAGCTAGAGCAATGGAGGCCAAGTACAAGACTTTACTGCAGCGGCAGAAGGCTAAGAAACCTCCGACTCGCGTCATCAACGATCCCGGTGTGCGGCGTAACCTAGGATGGGCCCCCTCGAAGCCAGCACAAGCCAAGCCATACATTGACAGTGAAGGCAAGCAGTTGATGCCCACCCCACTCCTTAACCTCGCCGTCGCCAAGACCCTTCCGGAGCAGGATAGATCGCCCGAGGCAGTGGAACAGGTCTATGACCTAGTGTCCAAGGCGGTGAAGCAGCAGGAAAAGGCCACCTCTCAGCAGCTTGAGTCCGACCCAGCGCTTTGCCAGTCTAGCCAGTACAAGCCGCCAAGGGACAGATCTCCTCTTGATGTCGGGTCCTAGACGGGTTCATCAGAACGAAGATGGAGGGACGCGCGCAACAGGAAGGATGCCATCCCCTTATCCTCCGACCACGGAGAAAAGGCCCGACCTCGCCGCCCGTCGCCACCACCCCGATCTCCCCGACATCGCGAAGATTACAAGGCTCACCATCATACGGATATGCCCCCACCAAAGCAGTGTGGCATCGTCATCCGCGACAACACGGAGCAGACCCGTTATGACGGAGAGCGCAACCACGGGCAGAGGAGAAGGTCACACCACGACCCTCCATGTCCTACAAGCAACCATGACAAGCGTGAGGCGTCGTAGGAGGTTAACAGCAAGAAGGCTAACCCACCGCCACCTCCGCCTCCGTCACCACCAAGCAGTCACCATGGCGGAGGGGGCCCACATCGTTCACGCAGCCCGTCCCCTGTTGACAAAAAGAAGAAGAACCCGGAGCCATACAATGCACGTTCACGAATCGATAAGATCCACGAGGCCCGGGAAGGACCATACCTAGGACCATGTTGCTTTGGACCTGCAATACGATCCACAACTTACCCCAAAGGTTTTCGGATTGACAAGACCATCAAGCCCTATGACGGCGCCGCCAAGCCAGCCACATGGTTGTAGGACTACGGCAACGCGGTGGGGAGATTGCCGGAGGCAACACCAACGTCGCCGTCAAGTACCTCCCATTAATGTTGGCGGGCACGGCCCATCAATGGATCGACGACTTGCCGGAGAAATCTATCTACAACTGGCTGGACATGCAAGAAGCATTCACCAAGAACTTTGAGGGTACATAAAGGCGTCCCTGCACTGTGGGCGATCTACAGCGGTGCGTGCAAGATAAAGACGAGACATATCGCGCCTACCTCTCCCGCTGGCTAGATATGAAGAATTCTTGCGCAGGTGTGCACGCTCAGACCACCATGGCCGCCTTCATCGATGGGTTGGAAAGGGGCACGTTGCTCCGACATAAGCTGAAGCGCTTGCAGGACAATCACCAGCTTGACCTGAACCAGATGATTCAGTTGGCTAGTGAGTTCGCAGCTGCCGACGACGATGCTCGCGGCTCCTTGCCGGCAACAGCCGTTCCAACTCAAGCTCGGAGGAACAGCGGTACAAAGCGTAAAACCGCTCCAGAAGAAAAGCAATCTACCGACATGGTCGGTATGGCTTTTGCAGGACGAGGTGATGGCGGACAACGTGGCCGAGGAAGGGGAGCTGGCCGTGGGCAGCAACGAGGCAGCAAAACAACCTCGGTGCCGCTCCGCATTCCCCAAAACTACGAGGAGTACCACGATATGCCATGCCTCGTACACCTCGACACCAACGGCAAGGCCACCCATACCAATCGACACCGCAAGTTCGTCAACGAACTCAAGGAAGACACGGAGTCCGGCTACAAGCAAAGTCGGAAGAACATACCGCGAGGCAAGGGCAAGGTGAAGAAGAAGGAGGAGGAGTCCAAGGATTCAAGTGACATGGACGAAGACGTTGACCCCAAGCATGCCGCCAAGAGCGGCGACAAGGGCAAGAACCCCTTCACAAAGAAGGCTCCAGTCTACCACACTTTCCTTGGCACCCCCACCGTCTAAGAACAGAATACCTCTCTGAGGATCCTGATGGCTACTCTCCCCCCAATTCCCCAGTACCTGCGTTGGTCGGAAGTTCCAATAACTTGGGACAGGACGGACCACCCAGACCTTATACCTACGGAGAACCAGTATGCCATGGTCATCAACCCCTTGATTGACGGCGTGGAGTTCACCAAGTGTATGGTGGATAGTGGAAGCAGCATCAACATCATGTACCTGGATACACTACAGAAGATGAACTTGACAGCAAACCTAAGGCGGACCAACACCATCTTCCACGACATAGTTCCTGGTCGGGAGGCTCGGTCCCTTGGGTGCATTACACTTCAGGTTGCCTTTGGCGATGTTAATAATTACTGCCAAGAGCGCATGACCTTCGAGGTGGTCCCCTTCAAGAGCGTGTACCACGTCATATTCGGCTGCGACATATTCCACACGTTCATGGCCAAGCCATGCTTCGTCTACAACACACTCAAGATACCCGGACCAAACGGTGTCATCACCATATCCGGAAGATTTACCAAGGAAAGGGACTACAAGATCAATGAAGCAGCTGTTGCAGAAGCTGTCCTCTACAGCAAAGAATTTGAAGAGATCTAGAGCAAGGCCGATGACTCAAAGATGCCCCCGTCGAAGAAGCAGATCTCCGACTCCGCTCCTGCGTTCAAGGCCGCCATCGAGACCAAGCCGGTGGAACTTGTGGTAGGCGATGCCTCCAAGGTCACCGCCATTGGGACGAACCTGGATCCCAAATAGGAAAGCGCGCTCGTCGAGTTCCTCCGTGAGAATAGGGACATCTTTGCCTGGCAACCTGCCGACATGAAAGGTGTACCTAGGGAACTTTCCGAGCACAACTTAAACATTGATCCAAAATGTAAAACAGTGAAACAACCTCTACGACGCTTTGGAGATGAGAAGAGACGCGCCATTGGCAAAGACATAGCTAGGTTACTTAAAGCTAGATTTATCCGAGAAGTCCTTCACACCTGATGGGTGGCCAATCCTGTACTTGTCCCCAAAAAGGGAACCGATGAATTAAGAATGTGCGTTGATTACACCGGCTTGAACAAAGCATGTCCCAAAGATCCGTTTGCTTTGCCTCGCATTGACCAAGTCATTGACTCGACGGCTGGCTCGAAGCTTTTGTGTTTTCTCGATGCATACTCAGGATACCACCAGATCAAGATGAGGAAGTCGGACCAATTGGCCAGTTCGTTCACTACCCCATACAGCATGTTTTGCTATGTCACGATGCCCTTTGGGCTGACAATTGTAGGTGCCACATACCAGCGGACAATGCAACGTTGCCTCCACGACCAAATTGGTCAGAACGTTCACGCCCATGTGGACGATATCGCGGTGATGTCTAAAAAGTCAAATGACTTAATATCTGACTTAAAAGAAACCTTTTATAATCTCCGTAAATACAACATGATGCTTAACCCTAAGAAGTGTGTCTTCGGGGTTCCAGCCGGCAAATTGTTGGGATTCATCGTTTCCCAGCGTGCAATCGAAGTCAACCCGGAGAAAATCAAGGCCATCTTAAACATAAACCATCCAACATGCCTAAAGGACATCCAACGACTAACAGGTTATGTTGCAGCAGTTAGTCGGTTCGTCAACCGAATTGGAGAGAAGGCCCTGCCGATGTACAAGTTGTTGAAGAAGGCAGAAAAATTTACATGGACAGACGAAGCAGATGCAGCATTGAAGCAGCTTAAGGAGATTCTTTCCTCAGCGCCCATTCTTGCAGCACCCGAACCTGGAGAGCCCCTGTTAATCTACATGGCGGCAACCAACCGGGTAATCAGCATCATCGTCGTGGTAGAGCGGAAGGAACCAGGCTATGAGCACGGAGTTCATGGACCAGTTTACTATGTGAGCGAGGTCTTGACGGAGTCCAAGCAGCGTTACCTGCACTACCAGAAGATAGCTTATGGAGTATTCCTTGCTTCTCAAAAGCTGAGGCATTACTTTCAAGAGCACCCAATCACAGTGGTGAGCAAGACTCCACTGTCTGACATTATCAATAACAGCGACGCTATAGGAAGGGTCGCGAAGTGGGGCATTGAACTTGCCGCCTTCGAGATCACCTACAAGAGATGCGACGCTATCAAGTCACAAGCCTTGGCGGATTTTGTTGTAGATTGGACGGAGATGCCAGATGCTACTCCGTTGCCGGAACCAGAGTATTGGGTGATGCACTTTGACGGATCAAAGATGCTCAATGGCTTGGGGACTGGTGTATTGTTACTATCACCAACAGGAGACAAGCTACACTACGTTCTGCAAATCCACTTCGAGGCTACAAACAACATGGCGGAGTATGAAGCACTCATTCACGGACTACATGTAGCCGAGGATATTGGCATCAAGCGCATAGTTTGCTGTGGAGATTCCGACTTGGTTGCCCAGCAGGTGGATGGCACCTGGAATGCGCGGAACCCTATGATGGCGGCATATCGAGACGAAGTGGACGAGATAGCCAAGAGCTTCTTGGGCTACGAAGTCAAGTATGTACCTAGGGAGAAAAACGAGGCGGCTGATCTACTGTCTAAGCTTGGATCAGGGCGCAAGCAAATTCCACCAGGAGTTTTCCTAGAGCATCTACGCACACCATCTGTGAAGGGTGCCAACATTGACAACCCGGATAGAGCTGACTCTTTCGTCAACATGGTGACTAAGGTCCCTCCGGCTTGGACAAAACCGTTCATGGAATATCTCGAACACGGAACTTTGCCCGACGACAAAGTAGAAAGACGGCAAATAGTACGACGAGCAAAGGGTTATACCATAATTAATGGGCAACTCTACAAAAGGAGCACTACTGGTGTATACCTAAAGTGTGTTTCCCAGCTGGAAGGTATGGAAATCCTACGTGAAATCTATCTCGGAGATTGCGGGCATCACGTCGCTCCTCGATCGTTGGTCACGAAAGCCTTCCGGCAAGGATTCTACTGGATGACCGCAAAGGCGGACGCCGACAAGCTGGTTGAGACGTGCACAGGATGCCAGTATTATGCCCGACAACCACATGTTCCTTCTGAAGAACTGCGAACAATACCAATAACTTGGCCGTTCGCAGTCTGGGGGCTAGACATGGTGGGGCCATTACAAACGGCACCATGTGGATTTACGCATCTGCTTGTAGCAGTTGACAAATTCACTAAATGGATAGAAGCTAAACCCATTAGAAAGCTTGATGGGGCAACTGCCCTCAGGTTTGTCCGAGATCTAGTGGTTAGATTTGGTCTCCCACACAGCATTATCACCGACAACGGCAGCAATTTATCACTCGGAGAAGTGGAGGCTTATTGCTGGGAGAAAGGCATCCGACTTGACCTTGCATCTGTGGCACACCCACAATCCAATGGTCAGGTTGAGCGAGCCAATGGATTAATTCTGCAGGGAATCAAGCCACGTCTTGAGGCACCGCTACATAGAGCAGCTGGAGCCTAGGCGGCAGAATTACCATCTGTGCTGTGGAGTTTACGAACTACACCCAACAGATCCACCGGCTACACCCCTTACTTCATGGTATATGGAGCAGAAGCCATCCTGCCTTCTGACATACTTCACGATGCACCAAGAGTTGCCGCCTACGACGAAGATGACGCTGAAGAATCCAGACGCCTAGATGTGGACCTTCTCGAGGAGGAGCGCGTTTTGGCATGCCAAAGATCCGCCATCTACCAGTAGAAGCTACGCATCTACCATAGTCGCCGCGTTCGGCATCGCTCTTTTAAAGAGGGGGATTTGGTGCTCCGACTTAAGCAGAAGAAGTCACACAAATTATCCCCACCATGGGAAGGACCGTTCATCATAAGCAAGGCGCTACTCAATGGGTCTTACTACCTTGTTGATAATCGTGAACTGAAGGATAGACCCAACGAGGATCATAAGCGTAATCGACGTGACCCGGATGATGACTACCCGGAGCTTGATCGGCCATGGAACATAGCACATCTACGTCCTTTTTACACTTAGCATTTTTTATCTAATTGTGTATCTCTTATATGATCAATGAAATAAAGCTTTCTGGTTCACTCATATTTTTGAGTCTTTTACCTCCTTTAGTGTTCATTTTTGGATCATGTAAAACCTTTATGCACAAGCCTTGTGTTTGCACTTGTGAAAATTCCGCCTATGGGCATTAGCTTAAGTTTTCTGGTCTACACGTTCTTTGTCGTTTTTATGTGGATTCTGGAGTAGTGACTTTTGGCACTTATTGTCGGCGATTTTGTGCTTAGGTTATTGACGGTGCCATTGGGCATCATCACCTGAGCGCATGGTTCCGACAATGAGTCTTCCGACTCACGAAAGGTCAAGCATAAAAACCAAAGTAATGGATAAGCCAGCACTTGCTTAAAAATATATACATGCTGGAAACTAGTTCTTAAGTAGAAGGAAATAACAACCATTGTTTTCCGCCTTAAGTTACATCAATAAGTTTTTTCCGCACATGCACCAAAGGTGAAATAAATAATACAAAGGTGTTCTTCATTCCTTTGGCGCAGGAGACTTAGAAGCAGCGTCATCACCAGCAGGAGAGCCACCCTCGAAGTCGGCAGTATGAAGAGACTCGGAGGAGCTTTGGTTGCCGCCATCGATGGTGTTCATTGGCACAAAGACGTTGATATCGACCAAGTCGCCAACTCTGGTGTCATAGCCCGCGAGCGATGACAAGATGGCTTCATGATTAATCTCTTTGCCATCATCGTCTGTGTCGGGAATGCCAGAGGTAACCGTGTCGATGTCGGCATCTTCATAGTGTGCCTTCACCATTGGCAGCACCATCCTTGCGCCAACCCGTGCACATGAAGCTTTCCAGCTTGTGACACACTCGGGGGCTCGGCGCAAAATCTCCGAGTAGTTCGCCACGGAGTCCGATGCCTTGATGTTTATCTGGAGGGGCTTGGCAATCTCCTTAGCTTGTGTGATGGCGGTGTTGATGAAGTTGCTGGCAAGAACCATGCATTCCTTGTCTGAAAGAGGCGATTGGGTTAAACCCATAGGAGCTGCAAGTTCCGACAAGGAGCGCATGAGTTCAATAAATTCAAAGTATCCAGACTACAGAAATACAAGGCGGACAAAACTTACTGAAGATGCTGGCCTTAGCCTGCCAGAGGGTGTCCGCCAGGGATTCTTTCTCTTGTTGGAGGAGCTTATACGCCTCGCTATGGCGTTGATTTTGCTCATCGACATCTTGCTTTTGATCTTTTAAGATTGCAATCTCCTCCTTCAAGCGAGAGATTTCCGTGGAGGCGGAGTCCTGCAGGGCCTTCATTGAATCCTCATGCATTTTCAGCATATCTTTCCTCTCCTCTTTAAGGATCTTGTTCTCGCTGTCCATTTGTTGAATATGCTTGGACTGCTCGACAATGTCCTTGGCCTTGGCAACATATTCTGCAAAGTCGGAGAAAGCAAAAGTACACAGTAAGTACTCGGAGAAAATAGGCACAAAACCAAGATGGAATGCGCAAAAGGAAAACAGACTCTTATTTTTGATGATCTGTTTCTTCAAGATGGCAGTTTTACCCTTTTCGTCTTTAAGATCTGCGCGCATCTTCTGGTACTTGTCATTGGCCATGCCCCTCCGAGCATTCTCGTTCTGTGGAAAAAAGGACAAAGTTAAAACGTTGATTGGTCCGCTTGGAGCATCTAGCCGGAAATTCTCCACCTAGACGCTTGGGGGCTACAGCGAGAGTTTTTGACTTAATAATATGCATAGCTTTCTTTAAGCATCTAGTCGGAACTAATTCAGTTACAACTAGAAGCTTGGGGGCTACTGTATAAAGTTTCCAACTCAGATATATACTTAGCTTTATTTAAGCATCTAGTTGGAACTAATTTAGTTGCAACTAGAAGCTTGGGGGCTATAGTACCGAAATTTATGAATACTGCGTTTGCTACTCTTAAAGCATTTAGTCGGAATAATTCATTGCATCTACATGCTTGGGGGCTACAGTAAGAAGTTTTCTAGATTAGTCACTCTTAGAGCATCTAGACGCAAAAGCCTATGGTTTTCCGTCTACATCCTCGGGGGCTACAGTGGGATACTCATATGAAATGCAAAAGGCAAGTAAAACTTACAAGTACAGTGATCTTGAGGTTTTGTAGCGCTCTCGGCTAGCAGCTTTCCAAAGGAGATGCTATTTCCTCGCAATATTTCTGCTTGTCGGAGGAGCTCCTCAAGACCGCACGTCGGAGATGTCGGTGCTGCTCCAAGAACCAGAGTTGTGCTGCTCGGCGTAAGCGCCGGGTAGACTATCTTAGGGAACTCAAAAGGTTTCTAGGGAGTAAGGGCGCCGCCTTCGGCAGAAGTACCAGCTTCCACCACCCCCTTTCCACCACCGATGGCATCCTTAGCCGGAGCTTCAGCCATTTGTTGAGCGGTGCTCTCCTGTGTTTCCTGCTCAACGACAACAGCGAGTTCGGTAGAGGCGCCAGAATCCACTTCCATGGCGGAAGGGCCTGATGCCTCCTTAGCTTGTGAGCTTGTCGGAGCAGACGAGGGCTTGACGGCAGGAGTAGCAGGGGCGATGGCGGGGAAGGCGTCGCGATGCAGCATGTCCTTGATATTTCGAGAAGTCCCCGATGTTTTGGAGGTCTTCTTGAGGCTGGTCGTGGCTTTCTTCCTGAAACGTGCGAAATGCATAAGTACGGGAGCAAGACAGATAAATAGACAATGTCGGAGAATGAGAAGCTTACACAAGTGGGGGGGCTTCGGCAAATGGGGATCCCAGTAACTTTTCTCTTTTCCGCCTCCAGGGCGGCGGTAGTCTTCTTGGAGGCTCCACCCTTCGTCTTCTTCTTCTTGCCTCCGTTGGCAGCATCAGAGGTGGAGCTCTTCCGCTTCCGCACCAACGGAATCTTGTCGTCGGACACGACCGTGACTTCCTTCATCTTTGGATCATAGATTTGGGCAGCCAGGTTGCCCTCCTCTAGATCGCTAAGCTGTTAAGTGAGAAATCACCGTGTTAGATAAGATGATATTTGCAAGATGGAAGAACTGGAGTATATGTCATACACAGAAAATAAATACCTACGTTTGGGCACTTGCCGTCTACGAACATGTCATAGGTGATGGTGAAGCCACGCCTCTTATCCTTCACCTTGACAATGTCCTTAAGGCAGAGCTTGACGGAGTTGCTCGAGAAGTTGTCCACGGAGATGCGGAGACTATCCCTTCTATCGCTGGTATACTCGTGCATGAGCTTCGCGCGGTGCTGAAGAGGTTGGATTCGCCTGATGAACCAGCACATGGTTAGGTCCAAGCTGGTCAGACCCGTATCTACAAACCACTCGATCAGCCTTATTGCCCGAGAAGCTTCGAGGTCGGAGGGAAGGGAGGCTTGGGATCCCCATGACGAGGCTTCAGTGGCGGCTCCGTCAATGAAGTCCGGGTACGTAACTTGTCATCCAGACAGAGGGATGTCTGGGCCGTAAAAGTACGTCCATTGCCAATTCTTGCAGGACTCGTGGCCGATGATGTCGGGGAACCGCCGGCCAGGTCGAATCTTGAAGCTTATGGTGCCACAGTTCCTAAGTTCTTCCTTACTATGACAGGCTTCACGTTTGACGGTGAAGAAGTACACAAAAATTTCTAACCTAGGCTTTATCCCTAAGTATCCCTCGCAAAGTGCCGCGTAGTTGCTAAGCACTAAGATACTATTGGGGGGAAGGTTCTGGGGCTGGACTCTATAATGGTTCAAGACAGAGAAGAAGAAGTTGGAGATGGGCAGGGAGACGCCGCGTACCAGTTGAGCTTTGAGGTACACCTTTTCTCCAGCTTGGGGTTAAGGTGTCACCTCGCCAGCCGGTGCCACCTGTGGCATCCCGCAAAACCACTACTAGAAAATCGCGTCGTTTTTGTGCATTGCATCATCATGACCGCATGCTCATGTCATCATGCCACATTGCATTTGAGCATCGTCATCATCATGCATATTAATTTGCCTAAAAACTATTTGCGAAAGACAATCGTTTTAAAAAATTTACCCTCCTTCTATTTCAAATTAAACCCCGGGACGCTTCTGGATATTTTTGTTTGTCTAAAATCTATTTATACTAGCTTATTGCAAAAGTTAAATAAAAATTATATTATTTTAGTGGGGCAGTCGAACGGGCCGAATGACCCGAACGACCACCCCAAAAATTAAATCGGTCCACCCCTTAATCCTAAAGCTACCCATCCCTATCTACCCAACCAACCAGCCACCTCACCCCCTCCTATCACGAGTCGCCACCTCACCTGGCCCCCCACCCAATCCCATGCTGCCAACTCACTCCCTCTCCTTTTCCCTCTCTCTCTCCTCTCTCTCCCTCATCACACGCCTCCCCAGCCAGCCACACTCCCACACGCCACCTCTCCCCGCCTGGGTCCCACCGGCAGACCCCGACGCGCCCATCTATCCTCCCCCAGTTCAACCTCCCCCTCTCTGTCCACAACCCCTGGGTCCCACCTCCGGCCCCACCTCTCTGGCTCACCACACACGCGCCCCACGCGCACGCACGCGACCGACCCACCGCCCGCCTCTCGCATCTCCCTCTCTCTCCTCTCCGGCGCCGGCCACTCCGCTCGCCTCCGCCTCGCCCCCCTCTCGCCGCCGGAGTCGCTCGCCTCCATCCTCTCCCCGCTCCGCTGCACCTTCCCCACCTCCGGCCTCCCCGTTCCCGCGCGCCGCCCCTCCCGCTCCGCTCGCCGCGCCGCCACCCCGCTCCGCCTCCACCTCCGGCCGCACCCCCTGCGCCCTTCGCCCTCCGCACGCCTCGCCGGCAGCGCTCGCCCCGAGCCCGCCTCGCCGCCACCGCCCCTCTCCCCTTCTCTGGTTCGCCGCCCGACCCCGCCTTCCGACGCCGGCTAACTGCCAGCGCGCGCCTCCCGCCTCGCCGGCCGCATCGCCACCGCCCGCGACCTCCTCCACCCGGCCCCCTCGCACGTCGCCCGCCTCCCTCTGTCTCCCGTCCGCCGCCAGTGCCGCCGCGCCGCGGAGCTCCCCCGACCGCGCGCAGCGCCCCTCATCGCCGACCCGCCTCCGCTGCTCCGCCCGCGGTCGTCCTCCCCGTCGCTCTCCGCCCGCGTTCCCCACCTCGTCGTCATGCCGTCGTCTCCCGCGCCCCTCTCCTCCGCCGTTCGCCGCCTCCCCGACCCCAAGCTCCGCCGGCGCGCCCTCCATCTCGCGCGGCTCTGCCTCCTCCGCCGCGACCCCGCGCGGCCACCTGCAGACGTCCGGCCGCCTCGGGCCCCCGACGACCTAGCCTCCTCCGCTGCCCTCCGGCTCGTCCTCGCCGTCCGTCGCGCCGTCCCTCGCCTTCCTCGACCCGCTGCTCCTCTGGTCGCCAGCAGCCGCTGCGGGCGCTTCTGCAGTACCGATGCCGAGTAGCCTCGCCGTGAAGCAAGCGACACCCCAGCACGGCCGCTCGTGTTCTGCCCGCGAAGGAAGCACCTCCCAAGGACACGTGGGTTGAGTCAAGTTCATCTTTGACGCGGAACCCCAAGACCGCCGACAAGACCGACCCGTAACAAGTTCTCCGTTTTCGTTGCCAAGATCTCCGCACGAACAAGACCAACCCGATGCCGGCCACAGATGATCGAGATGACATACTAAGATCTTCGACAGGGAACGACGAGAACTTCTGCCGGAGTCCAAAACCCCGAAGGCCAAACCCGATGGCTCGACATGATCTTCCTCAGGGGACGCCAAGACACCGTCGAACCCCGCAGACCGAACCTCGGCGCGTCAAGCTCTCCTTCCCGGAACCAGGGACGCCAAGTACTTCCCCGAACGTCAAGTCTGACCCGAACCGCGGACCCGACAAGGTCTTCACGACGACAGGAACGACAGCAACCAGGGCGAGTCCGATGCCCCGACGCCAGACCAAGTACTTCCTTCCCGGACCCCGAGCTCGCCAAGAACCCGAATGCGACAAGATCTGCCTCGTTGTTTGAGAATGTTCCCGTCGAACCCTGGACCCTGAGACCGACCCCGAACCCCGGAACCCCAAGTCCGTCGAGACCCCTCCATGTGTGACCCCTTTTTCCGAGCCCTACTTTATAAATGCTAAACATAAAACCCGTTGCATATTAATTGCCATACTTGCATGCATAATCAGGTGGTTTGGGGGCCTTATGCCGATTCACCTAATAATTAAATATGGGGCCCATGTGCGGGCAAATATAGCCTTATATTGGCCTCAATTAAATTTGTGTAGCGAACCCGGTGCTATCTTCTGCCATGTTAAACCACATTTAAATTGCGGGGTAGATGAATAACTTGAACCGTCTAATTAAATGTCGGGACCCCGGTTCCGCTTAATATGACCTAATTGCATCGCATCTTTGCCATGGCATACATCATACATGCATCATGCCGATCTTCTGCCATTGTATTAAATAGTGCATCCGGTGTTTATTCTAGTGTTTTGCTTCTTCGCGGATAAGGCCGTTGAGTTGATGTGAGCTTCGCCCCGATCTTCGGTTGAACCTTCGGCAATGTTTTCAGGCGAGCATCTCCCCCTTTCTACCTATCTTCCTTTTATAGTATTTATTCCCTCCTGTTGATCTATTGCTATCTGTGTTGCGATGCTCTAGATTCGTACCCGTGATATCCCTTGCAGCCATATATTGCCATGGCCACCTCCTTTTACCTGTTGTTTGGTAGATAGTTGGACTTGCGCGTCATAGTCGCTTGCTCAAGTGCTGTTGCGTGTCGCCATGTACCACTGTTGTTGGAGTATTGCCACCTGTTTGATGTTGGAGATGATCATAGCTTTACTTACCGTTCACTTTAATTCCTGTTTAACAACTAAAAGTGAAGTAAGCAGAGGCATCGGTGGGTGATAGATAACATTTGGTTTCCGAACGCCCACTTGTGTCCCGTAGGACCCCGAGTACTTGATACCTGTTCCTTGATTTATCGCGCTATCCACATACGGGGAGTATGGGCCCCCCTTAGCCAGAGCTTGATTCATTCTTATTTCTTGGGGCCACAAACTAGTTTGAGGTTTTATTTACGATCCTGTACTTATGCCATGCTTTACTGCTTTATTTACGATTGTGCGAGGAGCACACTGTACTGTTTAGGTAAGCGGAGTGTTTTCGCGGTATCGACAAGCCCAGTCACACTTTCGGGTTCCCAGTCGTTTACAGCCATTGACGCAAACCTTGAGTCCGTCTCGGAGCTTGCTTACTTCGTTGCGGGTCTACTCAATGGGGTGGCCCCCTGAAATATTTCTGAATCTTGTGATTGCTCTGTCGTGAAGACCTCGTTGGGTTTTGATTTGGTTTTTCCGAGGTTGATCGTGTGTGTGTTGCTATTTGTGCACCCCGGCCGGGTTAAAACTTTCTGAAAGCCGTGTCCGCGGTTATGGACGACTTGGAGCATAGTATCTCGACCATAGACAACTATAACTAAAGTTTACTGTTATAATTTGACTTTATAATGACTAGTAATCAGCTTCACTATAACGGAATGGCTAAATAAAACTGCCAACAATTGCTTGTTTGGTTGTCGCTTGCGACCATTGTACCTGACTAGTAAGTATTGCAACTACAACGGAATGGCTAAATAAAAGTACCAACAACTGCTGGGTTTTGGGTTATCTCATGCTAATTGTATTTGATTAGTAAGTGTTGTAACTATAACGGAATGGTTAACTAAAAGTGCCCACTGTTTATTTTATCAGGATGATTATCTATACTTGACTAGTAATTGCTGCAACGATAACCGAATAAGTAAAATTGCCAACTGTGTGAGTTCCTCGGTTGACTTCCTCGATCGGTGTCGAGGGGGGAAACGCCAGGATGGGTTTGTTTGATGGTAGCATCAGGTTGGTTCCGAACAGGTCTTTCTTACCCCTCTCTGATAGCCGCCAGTTGTATCGAGTCTCTATAGGTTGTTTAGTGCATGCTGCCGCTGCCGCTTCAGTCCACCATACCTATGTAGGCGAGGACCGCCGAATTCTAGCCTCGCCGTGTACTGGCCTCAGTACTGACGCTCCTCTTTTTCCTTTGCCCTTTGTCGGCACCCCTTTTGTTTAAGCAGGTTTTGAGATCGACGTCGTTAGCAGGGTTACCCTTCCGGCTTGGCCTGGGCAGGGTTATGGACGCCATTGGTTATTCTTCAGGGCTCTTAGCCCCATTTGCATCTTGTCCGTAGCTGGACGCTTTATCGTTTTCAAGGTGATTTGGATCTTTGTATATTATATCTGTATTCTTGACTCATTGAGTCGCTGTTATATATATCTGTTCTGTGGGTCCCATCGAGGACTGTTGTGTAATGTTATTACTTCGTTTTCCACCCGCACGAAAGTGCCTGGTGGGCACCTTTGAATCGTTTCTATGCGGGTTTGGCGGGTTTCGCTAAAACTTGCATAGGGTCGATTCTGAGGGTGTTACAGAGTGGTATCAGAGCTCAGCAGTTGCGATACCCCACAAGTCCAGCCTGCAGGATAACCTAGCTAACGGCCGAAGTAGAGTGTCAAAACTATTTTGCAAAATCGGTTGGATAGTTCTGAGTAGGTCTGATTTTACTCCTTACCCCTCTGTTGTTCTCCTCTTACCTCTACATGTTTTGAATCCGCTCTCGTCTCTTTCTTCGAGTCCAGGGATTCTCGTGGTTGGGTTTCCGTCGTACCTTCAGGGTTTCGCGTCCTCCTTTGGTAACGGTGTTGCTACATCCGGTCTTCATGCTATCCGAGGAACCCTTCGTCTGGTGGACTTCTCTTTATTCCTTCTCGTGCCTTCCGGTGTTTTCCGACGCGACGAAATCATCTATGCCAGATCCGATGCAGAGTCTGCATCACCCCTTTGTTTCCGAACCTCGCTTGTCGAGATCTTCAGTCTGATTCCGTGAGTTGGTTGCATAATCCTCCTATTCGTGTGCAGAGTAATGGTTTGGGTGCGCGATGGACTGATCACCATCCGACTACTCTTATCATTCGCTCTTGTACATCGAATCAGTGGATCCCGCGATTTTACTCCGTCCACGGAAGTTAGAGGTGGCCTTACCTTTAACTTCGTCCGTTGTTTATCCGGAGTGTTCTCCCGACGATCACGGACAACGACCTCTTGTTAGTGGTGTCGCGAGGATCTACATGAAGCGAGAAGGTTCAGGTCCCCGACCTTCCTTTCCGGTACCATGAGGCGGATCTCGAGGGCGAGATCCATTGTTAGTGGTGTCGAATTGTGGCATCCCGCAAAACCACTACTAGAAAATCGCGTCGTTTTTGTGCATTGCATCATCATGACCGCATGCTCATGTCATCATGCCACATTGCATTTGAGCATCGTCATCATCATGCATATTAATTTGCCTAAAAACTATTTGCGAAAGACAATCGTTTTCAAAAATTTACCCTCCTTCTATTTCAAATTAAACCCCCGGACGCTTTCGGATATTTTTGTTTGTCTAAAATCTATTTATACTAGCTTATTGCAAAAGTTAAATAAAAATTATATTATTTTAGTGGGGCAGTCGAACGGGCCGAATGATCCGAACGACCACCCCAGAAATTAAATCGGTCCACCCCTTAATCCTAAAGTTACCCATCCCTATCTACCCAACCAACCAGCCACCTCACCCCCTCCTATCACGAGTCGCCACCTCACCTGGCCTATCCCCCCACCCAATCCCATGCTGCCAACTCACCCCCTCTCCTTTTCCCTCTCTCTCTCCTCTCTCTCCCTCCTCACACGCCTCCCCAGCCAGCCACACTCCCACACGCCACCTCTCCCTGCCTGGGTCCCACCGGCAGACCCCGACGCGCCCATCTCTCCTCCCCCAGTTCAACCTCCCCCTCTCTGTCCACAACCCCCGGGTCCCACCTCCGGCCCCACCTCTCTGGCTCACCACACACGCGCCCCACGCGCACGCACGCGACCGACCCACCGCCCGCCTCTCGCATCTCCCTCTCTCTCCTCTCCGGCGCCGGCCGCTCCGCTCGCCTCCGCCTCGCCCCCCTCTCGCCGCCGGAGTCGCTCGCCTCCATCCTCTCCCCGCTCCGCTGCACCTTCCCCACCTCCGGCCTCCCCGTTCCCGCGCGCCGCCCCTCCCGCTCCGCTCGCCGCGCCGCCACCCCGCTCCGCCTCCACCTCCGGCCGCACCCCCTGCGCCCTTCGCCCTCCGCTCGCCTCGCCGGCAGCGCTCGCCCCGAGCCCGCCTCGCCGCCACCGCCCCTCTCCCCTTCTCTGGTTCGCCGCCCGACCCCGCCTTCCGACGCCGGCTAACCGCCAGCGCGCGCCTCCCGCCTCGCCGGCCGCATCGCCACCGCCCGCGACCTCCTCCACCCGGCCCCCTCGCGCGTCGCCCGCCTCCCTCTGTCTCCCGTCCGCCGCCAGTGTCGCCGCGCCGCGGAGCTCCCCCGACCGCGCTCAGCGCCCCTCATCGCCGACCCGCCTCCGCTGCTCCGCCCGCGGCCCTCCTCCCCGTCGCTCTCCGCCCGCGTTCCCCACCTCGTCGCCGTGCCATCGTCTCCCGCGCCCCTCTCCTCCGCCGTTCGCCGCCTCCCCGACCCCAAGCTCCGCCGGCGCGCCCTCCATCTCGCGCGGCTCTGCCTCCTCCGCCGCGACCCCGCGCGGCCACCTGCAGACGTCCGGCCGCCTCGGGCCCCCGACGACCTAGCCTCCTCCGCTGCCCTCCGGCTCGTCCTCGCCGTCCGTCGCGCCGTCCCTCGCCTTCCTCGACCCGCTGCTCCTCTGGTCGCCAGCAGCCGCTGCGGGCGCTTCTGCAGTACCGATGCCGAGTAGCCTCGCCGTGAAGCAAGCGACACCCCAGCACGGCCGCTCGTGTTCTGCCCGCGAAGGAAGCACCTCCCAAGGACACGTGGGTTGAGTCAAGTTCATCTTTTACGCGGAACCCCAAGACCGCCGACAAGACCGACCCGTAACAAGTTCTCCGTTTTCGTCGCCAAGATCTCCGCACGAACAAGACCAACCCGATGCCGGCCACAGATGATCGAGATGACATACTAAGATCTTCGACAGGGAACGACGAGAACTTCTGCCGGAGTCCAAAACCCCGAAGGCCAAACCCGATGGCTCGACATGATCTTCCTCAGGGGACGCCAAGACACCGTCGAACCCCGCAGACCGCACCTCGGCGCGTCAAGCTCTCCTTCCCGGAACCAGGGACGCCAAGTACTTCCCCGAACGTCAAGTCTGACCCGAACCGCGGACCCGACAAGGTCTTCACGACGACAGGAACGACAGCAACCAGGGCGAGTCCGATGCCCCGACGCCAGACCAAGTACTTCCTTCCCGGACGCCGAGCTCGCCAAGAACCCGAATGCGACAAGATCTGCCTCGTTGTTTGAGAATGTTCCCGTCGAACCCTGGACCCTGAGACCGACCCCGAACCCCGGAACCCCAAGTCCGTCGAGACCCTTCCATGTGTGACCCCTTTTTCCGAGCCCTATTTTATAAATGCTAAACATAAAACTTGTTGCATATTAATTGCCATACTTGCATGCATAATCAGGTGGTTTGGGGGCCTTATGCCGATTCACCTAATAATTAAATATGGGGCCCATGTGCGGGCAAATCTAGCCTTATATTGGCCTCAATTAAATTTGTGTAGCGAACCCGGTGCTATCTTCTGCCATGTTAAACCACATATAAATTGCGGGGTAGATGAATAACTTGAACCGTCTAATTAAATGTCGGGACCCCGGTTCCGCTTAATATGACCTAATTGCATCGCATCTTTGCCATGGCATACATCATACATGCATCATGCCGATCTTCTGCCGTTGTATTAAATAGTGCATCCGGTGTTTATTCTAGTGTTTTGCTTCTTCGCGGATAAGGCCGTTGAGTTGATGTGAGCTTCTCCCCGATCTTCGGTTGAACCTTCGGCAATGTTTTCAGGCGAGCATCTCCCCCTTTCTACCTATCTTCCTTTTATAGTATTTATTCCCTCCTGTTGATCTATTGCTATCTGTGTTGCGATGCTCTAGATTCGTACCCGTGATATCCCTTGCAGCCATATATTGCCATGGCCACCTCCTTTTACCTGTTGTTTGGTAGATAGTTGGACTTGCGCGTCGTAGTCGCTTGCTCAAGTGCTGTTGCGTGTCGCCATGTACCACTGTTGTTGGAGTATTGCCACCTGTTTGATGTTGGAGATGATCATAGCTTTACTTACCGTTCACTTTAATTCCTGTTTAACAACTAAAAGTGAAGTAAGCAGAGGCATCGGTGGGTGATAGATAACATTTGGTTTCCGAACGCCCACTTGTGTCCCGTAGGACCCCGAGTACTTGATACCTGTTCCTTGATTTATCGCGCTATCCACATACGGGGAGTATGGGCCCCCCTTAGCCAGAGCTTGATTCATTCTTATTTCTTGGGGCCACAAACTAGTTTGAGGTTTTATTTACGATCCTGTACTTATGCCATGCTTTACTGCTTTATTTACGATTGTGCGAGGAGCACACTGTACTGTTTAGGTAAGCGGAGTGTTTTCGCGGTATCGACAAGCCCAGCCACACTTTCGGGTTCCCAGTCGTTTACAGCCATTGACGCAAACCTTGAGTCCGTCTCGGAGCTTGCTTACTTCGTTGCGGGTCTACTCAATGGGGTGGCCCCCTGAAATATTTCTGAATCTTGTGATTGCTCTGTCGTGAAGACCTCGTTGGGTTTTGATTTGGTTTTTCCGAGGTTGATCGTGTGTGTGTTGCTATTTGTGCACCCCGGCCGGGTTAAAACTTTCTGAAAGCCGTGTCCGCGGTTATGGACGACTTGGAGCACAGTATCTCGACCATAGACAACTATAACTAAAGTTTACTGTTATAATTTTACTTTATAATGACTAGTAATCAGCTTCACTATAACGCAATGGCTAAATAAAACTGCCAACAATTGCTTGTTTGGTTGTCGCTTGCGACCATTGTACCTGACTAGTAAGTATTGCAACTACAACGGAATGGCTAAATAAAAGTACCAACAACTGCTGGGTTTTGGGTTATCTCATGCTAATTGTATTTGATTAGTAAGTGTTGTAACTATAACGGAATGGTTAACTAAAAGTGCCCACTGTTTATTTTATCAGGATGATTATCTATACTTGACTAGTAATTGCTGCAACGATAACCGAATAAGTAAAATTGCCAACTGTGTGAGTTCCTCGGTTGACTTCCTCGATCGGTGTCGAGGGGGGAAACGCCAGGATGGGTTTGTTTGATGGTAGCATCAGGTTGGTTCCGAACAGGTCTTTCTTACCCCTCTGTGATAGCCGCCAGTTGTATCGAGTCTCTATAGGTTGTTTAGTGCATGCTGCCGCTGCCGCTTCAGTCCACCATACCTATGTAGGCGAGGACCGCCGAATTCTAGCCTCGCCGTGTACTGGCCTCAGTACTGACGCTCCTCTTTTTCCTTTGCCCTTTGTGGGCACCCCTTTTGTTTAAGCAGGTTTTGAGATCGACGTCGTTAGCAGGGTTACCCTTCCGGCTTGGCCTGGGCAGGGTTATGGACGCCATTGGTTATTCTTCAGGGCTCTTAGCCCCATTTGCATCTTGTCCGTAGCTGGACGCTCTATCGTTTTCAAGGTGATTTGGATCTTTGTATATTATATCTGTATTCTTGACTCGTTGAGTCGCTGTTATATATATCTGTTATGTGGGTCCCATCGAGGACTGTTGTGTAATGTTATTACTTCGTTTTCCACCCGCACGAAAGTGCCTGGTGGGCACCTTTGAATCGTTTCTATGCGGGTTTGGCGGGTTTCGCGAAAACTTGCATAGGGTCGATTCTGAGGGTGTTACACCACCCGCCAGGCAAGCCTCTCCGTCGCGGGGAGGTAGCCCTCGATGACCATCTCTTGGATATCACGGTCGGTGATATCCAAGCCGCGCCAGTCGCCCTTGTGTGAGTCTGTTTCCTCCTCCAGTGGCTCTAGCGCCACCAAATTTAGGTCGCCGCCGGTGGACTCGATCATCGCTGATGCGGGGATGACCAAACCTTCTGGGGGCACGACGAGGGAGCTCGCCGGTTTCGCCGCGGCTTTGCTCGACGCCGCCATTGATGGAGAAGTGCTGCTGCTGGCCATGGAGTGAGATGGGGTGCGACTGGTGCAGATTGGAGCTAGGGTTTTTTCAAGAGTTCTCGCGGAGAGCTTGAGGAGACACGCGGCTAGAGGAAGAAGATGATGCGAGGAGAATGAGGTAAAAAGTGAAAATTTCCACACGGTTACTATTTATCATCCTCGGCGTCAAGATTCGTGCAGCTTGATCGGACGGTTGCCGCGTAGACGACGTGTTCGCGAACATGCGCAGAAATTTCGCCACGTCTCCAGCCGTCGCCGCCAATGGTTCGTATCGCTCGCGCGGGAAAATCGGACATGATTGCGTTCTCTGCATGTGTGAGTTACGAGGCGTCGCTGACCTAAGCCTACGTCGTCCTAGCTGACATGGGTAGATGAGCTATCACATCGAAGATTCTGGCATAGACGGATCTAATCTGACTACGGAAGTGTACGATGGAAGATTTAGCATTTCTCCGGCTTACAAGTTGAAGACGGAGAAAGTTTTGCAGGGTTCTTTGGGAGGACTACAAGATATTGCTTGACGATTTGCCGACATCCAACTAGACAGATAATTCATCTGAAAAGGCAAGACGGCGCAATATCTCAGAGTTCTCCGGGGGCTACTGTTGGGGATATGCTATATGGGTATCCTCATAGCATGTCACCTATCTGGATAACCCGGGTGGCCCATAGTTGGTAGCATGGCCTATGGCCTGCTGGCCGGCCCAGTTGGATGGATCCAGAAGGGAGGCCCATGCCGGATAAAGGAAGGCTACGGTGGAGTCACCAGCGTACCCGGAGCCTTGGAGTGCAAGATACACAAGACTAGTAATAGACGGTGTAGGACTCTGTAACCTGTCCGGCTAGGACTTTTCCCTGTAACCCTAGGACCTGGCGACTATATAAGTCGGGCCTATGGGAGCCTTTAGGGCACAACTTGAGACAATCTAGTGTCGACTACGACGCACCTCGCACATCGATCCAATCCATGTAACTCGGCATATTTCCTTTATAGTGATTTATAGCAGGAGTAGGATTCCACCACCGTTGTGGGATCTGAACCTGGGTAAGCTGTGTTACCTCGTACCCGTCAACCGTCCGCCTTCCCCCACGTCTCTAAACACACACTGTGAGGACCCCTCCATGGCGTACTCGTCGGCAATACCACGACAATGGACTATCTTGATAGTGTTTCTTTTCGTGATGTTTCACTTGAGTACATTTTCATGTCCTTTGGTATGACCAATATGTTTGCCTCGTTCAGGAAACATATGAGTCCATCTTCTTGTAGTGTTTTGATAAGTTTGTTGTTGAGCCCATCGATGACATGCTTATCCTCTCCATGCTAGATTTGATTCATATGGAACATTTGGCATTAATGTTGGAAAAATTTGAGAACCTTCTTCGGGTCATTTCGAAGTATGAGTTCTGGATGTTAGAAGTGACCTTCTCTGGTTCACGTGCAGTTGTTGAAAGATGTTGCCATGGATTCGAGAAGAGTTATCTCCATTCCTTAAGGATACATGTGTGTATTGTTGTTAGCACCTTATGTGTGTACAGTTGTCTCTCGACAAGTTGTAAAGACATGGGTCTAGCAATTTAGCTCAGTCTTTTGGAGCTTTACACTATAGTCCATGTCTTGAGAATCTAGTAACTTTACCTTTGCGGTAAATATTGCAAACTTTCTATTCGAACACGTTGAGTCTGAAGTATCATCTCACCTAACCAAATCTGAATCTCAAGCAGATACAATGGTTGGTGTTCCTCAAGGTTTTGACATAGGTCTCTTTGTAATGGTTGACACACTTAGCCGGAAAGACCTCTAGTCATATTCTCTTGATTCAGCAATAACAACCACTCTTCATGAGGCTTCTTCTATAAATTAATTATAGGAGTTGTGCTCACGGTTTCCTTGTATCCGAAGTCCGACCTTTACTTGATGTTTGATTTCTCGAACATCAAGGAGAACATTTAAAGTAGTGTTGCTAAATGTCTCTCGGTCGATCCTCCAGACCCTTTTATGTTGGCAAGCGTCTTGTTGTGCCAAGTAATTGAAGTCTGAGAATGAAGTTTCCTTCTTCTCGTGTCATTAGGAATCTTCTTAGATATTCATCCTAGTGGTGTAAAGTAATATCATAATCTTGGCAAAGATTTTGATAAATCTAGATGAATAAAGAGTTTCCTTCGTTCTCTCAAACATGTTTTAAGAATGACTATGATTTTGGTAATCAGAAGTTTTCTTGATACATGTTTCTTGTGACTTTTACGAGTCCTCTCCATAAAACACCTTTCTGTCTTGGCCTTCTTTTGAATGAAAGAGTAACCCTTCTGTGTCAAAAGTAGTTTCAATAGCTTGGTTTTGTTGATCCATATCTCTGCAACCTGAAATCTCTACTTAAGCCGTTTAGTAGAGGTTCCTCATCAAAGTCTGTGGTTGTGTTCTTTCTCTTGGAAGCTTTCTTCTTCAGAAGCTTCAAAATCTCATGTAAGTTCCATGGTCTCAATCTTTATGAAGACCATCATCTAACAACTTGAAACCTTCTCCTCTTGTTCTTCTGTTACCTTGTTGTGTTTCATGGTCGTCATCTTAGAGTTGTTTCTAAACACTCCATCCATGAGTTGACCATGAGATATTCTATGTGTTGTTCAGTGTGTTTCCCTCTTATCTTTAGAGTGGCCATGTTTCTTTCTCTCTGTCTCTTTTCCTACCTTTGGAATCTCGGGTCGAGATTCTCGTAAGGAGGATAGAGCTGTAACACCCCAGTTTTAGTTAAATAATATTTAGGGTTTGATTGTGCATTGCATGAGCATCATATCCTAAAAATGCATTCAATAAGGACCAAATCCTAAAAACCCTAATCTTTTCTCTCTTTGAAATCAATTCGAAATGGTTTTGAATCTTTTGAACATTCCCAAAATAATGGAGCCCAAATTGATTAAAAGGGCCCCTGAGATATTTATATATATTTTATAAAGCCTCTGGTACTTTGAAATAATTCAAATCAGATTGGAAGTTCAAATACAAAACAGAAATTTCAAAAAAGAAAAAGTTTTTGATAAAAAAATGAACAACAGCCAGCCAGGCGCAGCCCAGCCGGCCCACCTTTCCTCTTCTCTCCCTGCCGCCCACCCGCACAGCCAGCAAACTTTGATGTGGCCCGCTACCAGCCCAGGTTCGGCCCATGCCAGCCTAGTATCGATTCGATCATTCTTTTCGTCGTCGTCTTCCCTGGCGACAGCAAGCAGCTCACTGGAGCGCCGCTGGCCGTCGATCCCGCCGCCTTCCCCCTGCCGTCCATCGCTCACTCGGGAGGTATAAGGTCACCACGTCGACGCCCCGCTCATCCTCGTCCACTCCCCCTCTCTTCCCAGACCTCTCTCGCCTCTTCTCTGCGAGGCGGCCGAACCCTAGCTCCGATTCTACCTCGAATCTCCGTCGCACTGGTTGCTCCTGTGCTCCGTCGAGCATGCTCCCGAGACCGCCTCGTCTACCTCATCATTTCGCCCCTAGTAGAGCAATCCGGTGTGGTCCTAATCGTCCCAATCAGAACCTCCATCTCCGACACCGGCAACCGTCGTTGCCATGGAATCCAACCTCGTCTGGCCTCACCGTCACGCCCTCGAGCACCGTGGTGAGCCACTGGTCCTGCTAGACCTCGCCCTCTTTCCTCTCTCGCTCTGTATGCGTCGCGCGTCGTAGACCTGCGAGCCTTGCCGCCGCCGCTCGCCGTAGATGCGGCTCCGGTGACCAAAATCTGGTGGCGCCGCTACCCTTAGGTTCGTCATGCTCTAGTGCGTAGAACCAGCCGCTCCGCGCGACTTCGCTCGCCCCCTAGCGCCGCCTGCCGATGCCGTCTGCAGGGTTCGCCGGCGTGCCAACGTGGTGTCCACGTGATGCTGAATTGGCTCCGCGTGATGCTGATGTGTGGCTTGCGTGGCACCAGCAACCTTCGCCAGCGTGGCAAGGTGACCTGGCCCGAGGGACCAGTGGTCAGTGTCTATGGCTAGCCCAACCCGTGGTGTTAAAAGCCCTAGATCCTATGGTGACGTCAGCCTGAGGTCATATATGTTTTAAAATTGATTATATAAATTCCAGAAAATGATTTAATATTGTAAAATCAATAACTTATTATTTATAAGTCAGAAAAATACAAATAATATATCAAAATGTTCAGAAAAATGAGAACTACCTATCTAAGCTATGATCATGCATTGTTCAACAACTTTCAAGACAAGTTTAATTAGAAGAACTTAGTAACCCCTCTCATATGTTCTGGAGTTTCTCCGAATTAGGGTTTTCACCCCTCGGAACCCCGATTAAGTTGTCGAGCATGCCTTAGGGTTACATTTCAAAGCAAATTAACTTGTCATATCATCATCCTTGCTTAAGCATTGCATTGATGCCATTGTTGATTGCTTTCCCTTTGTTTCTGGTGTTTGCTTCTCTTCGGTAGAATACGATATCGAGATCAAGACCGTCAAAGATCAAAGACAGATGAACAATACTTGACCAACTATAACCAAGTCAAGTTCAAGATGTTCGAAGGTCTGCCTATCGGTTATCAACTGGCAAAGGCAAGCATAGCCCCACCATGAAATAATCCTATGATTTCGAAAGCATTTCAATTCTTGCCATGATGCATACGATTCTACTGTGGTCTTTTATCGAAAGATAGAGTTAATTATCTATTGCATACTCCCTTTGAGCTTATATTACATGATCCACTGCTCCTAGCATAACTAGGTTTGGCTTGTGTGCACTGCTAGAGCTATTATATGTGTCTGCTTAGCCATACATAGCTTTTGAGTCTGGTCCATCTAGATGATGTATCAGATGCAGAGAATCTAGTATGACAGGAGAACGTGATGAGATGAGATCAGATGTGATATGAGATTAAACTTGCTAAGGCTTGTATGGGAGGCCACTGTGGGATGTGTTTTTTCTAGTCCCATGCTCGCCACCACTAGGACCCGATGTTCTTGCCTCTTGAACCAAGACGAGCGTACAACCACACGGGGCCTGGAAAACCCCATGATTGACTAACTTGCCTAGTAGATTCCATGAGTCACATAGTTCGGGCGTTCCATTCGACATATGCATAGAAAATCTTTTGAAAGATTTGCCGGGTGAAGTTGGTGCATTCATAACAGGTAGGTAAACGTGGCCGGGGTTGCTTGGGGTCGATGGATCCCCTGGTGAACCAACCTCGCCTCACATATTTAAGTACCGGCTTCGGGATTTGACCCATTACGGCGGAACCATACTTATTGCTTGACTCATGGGCTCGGCGAAAGCAAGGTAAAGGTCGTGTACAACCACACCCTCTGTCAGCACACCAAGGAAGTGTGTCAAGTGGCATTAAGAGTCAGTTGGTATGTGTGGGTAAAGTTGTACACCCCTGCAGGGTAATAATATTTCGGAAAGCCGTCTCCACGGTTATGGACGACTTGGGAACGGACGTGATGACCATAGAGAACTATAACCTAAACTTAAAACTTGGCAGATCAATGTGTGCTTAAGGATGCTTCCTCATGGGTACGAGCGGGTGACCTTAGTTAGTAGATGATGATGATTTGGTGGAGATCAAAATATGATGATCAATATTTCGGAGATGTCGCTCTCTTACCCCTTTTAAAATACTCTGAATAGACGAGTTTCTTCTCCCTCTTGTTTTATAAACGAAAGATGGCTTTATGCAAAACAACTCCACCAGCCAGAAGTCTTGCGGAGTACACCCTTTACTCACCCTTGCTTTGTTGATACTTTTGGCAGAGTGAGTGTTCACCTGAAGACGAGTTCCGTACTACATCTACATCGATGAGTAGCTTGGGGTTCCCGGCCGGCAGCCTGGAATCTGTGGGCTAGGACGTCATCATTATGCTTCAGGCCTCTTAGGCCATTTGTTAAGTTTGCTACACTTAATAGCATAATTTGCCTTCTGTTGTTTGATGTTTGTGGTCAGTGACCTCTACTTGTAATAATTTGGTTCTCTGCTTAGTTATGAGCTTGCTATAATAAATTTTGTGTCATAGGGTCACTCCTGTATTACCGATTCTTCACTGGATATTCTCGAGCTCAAGGTTAAGCTTATTTCAGACGGCGATATGGGATTTGTTTAGCCCTGATCCCGGGGGTGTCACGCAGTCACCGACGGGTAGGGACAGATGCAGAAGGCCACAGGGCGTGCGGCCAGCTGGGAAGCGCCAAGTGGCACATGCGGGGCGCGGGTTGAGCCAAGGAGAACTCCAGGGCCTTTTTTGCAAAAATGCGGCTGCTCTGTTTTTCTGACAAAACTGAAAACCAACACGAAAACTGCTAGCTGATAGATTTTAGGATGAAGATGGCGAGTTATCCGCTGCGATTTTCGCTATGCCGAAAAAAGAAAACTTGTAGAGGGGTTAAAGGGATACAACTTTGGTTCAAAGATTTTTTCCGAAGGAGAACTACACCGGCCGGTATCTGGCGATGAACAGAGGATCAAACGGAGGCATCCCCTGACGAACATAACAGGAAAGAGGCAGAAAGATGGGCCCGACTTCAGATGTTTATGGAGAAAAATCCATGCAGAATTTGGATGTTCCTTAAAGAACAAAGTTTGAGATCTCGCTTAGCACTACAGTCTTAGTGTACAAACTTTCTTCGAAGGGAGGTTGTACGTGTCGGAAAATAATGAAGAGCAGAGAGGGTTCAGGTGTGGTTCCGCTGGACGAGCTGAACTGCAACAAACCCCGATCTTGCGAGGAGGATTCCGACTGAACTACTGGTTCGAAACACGTGATATTTAGCATGTTTTGAAGAGGGTACCAAGTGCTATGAGAAGGTGCTCATGTCTTGGGCTGAGGTTGGCCTAGCACGAAGCGAGCTTGCAGCGAAGTTGGCAGCTTTCTCGCTACACAGATAGTAGCACAGCAGCAGCGCGAGCATAGGGCGTTCGACAGGAGGCAGCGGCAGACTACGGCGAGGAAACGAGGATGAAGGTGTCCAGGGGGTATAAAAGCTCACCCTAGGGTCGGTGGTGTATAAGTTGAAGCGAGGGGAGGCGAGGTTCTTGCGCGGGGCTGGAGTCGGGAACCCCCTATTCTTGCAACCACGTTGGTGCTGCTCCGTCTCCGCGATGCCTCCATGTACCAGTCGACGAAGGGGAAGCAGGGGACGCTGGGTAGCTCCAGGGACTCTTGGGTTAGCTCTGGCTTCTCAGGTAGCGGGGGCAGAGGTAGGCGAGGCTAGGGTTTTGGCTAGGCCATGACGGCGGATCCCATTTTTATAAAATAGTAGACCACCTTACGTGAACTATATCCCAACCGGGGGATCTCAAACCTTTCTGTCCTTCCTGGGTGAAAAAGACAAATGTCTGCCGAAGCGGTAGGAAGTGGGTCCGGTTTGAACTATAGGTATATGATCTAACGTCCGTGATTTTTTGAAAAAATCATTTTTAGACTCACAATATGTTGTTTTTTCAGAGATCCAATGCAAGTTCTAACATTCTCATCCCCTATCTTCACGCACGCCGTTTTGACCTAAGTTCGAAACGGCAAAAAATTCAAAACGGGCATAAAAAATTCAAAAAAGGTCCGAACAATGTAAATCCTTCGCGTGGTGTGATATTATCTGACATAGTTACAAGGAAAAATATCAAACTTGGTATACTGATTATGTCTCCAAAAAACCTTTAGAAAATGACCTATCATGTTCGAGGTTTCATGGCTTTCTGTCCAAGAGACGGATGTTATGTGTTGAATCGCGGCATAATTTGTGATATGGTGCCCATATTATGCATACATGTGTATATTGGGATGGAGAACAATGTTGTAGGAGTAAGTTTTCGTTTTCGTTGCTCGGAAAAGCCATTTTCCATTTTCCGAGCGCAAAAAGACGGGTCGTTTTGTGAAGCAGCCACCAAAATGCAGTTACAGAATGCTACCATCCCATTTTTATAAAATAGTAGACAACCTTACGTGAACTATATCACAACCGGGGATCTCAAACCTTTCTGTCCTTTCCCGGTGAAAAAGACAAATGTTTGCCGAAGCGGTAGGAAGTGGGTCTGGTTTGAACTACAGGTACATGATCTAACGTCCGTGATTTTTTGAAAAAAATCATTTTTAGACTCACAATATGTTGTTTTTTCAGAGATCCAATGCAAGTTCTAACATTCTCATCCCCTATCTTCACGCACGTCGTTTTGACCTAAGTTTGAAACGACAAAAAATTCAAAACGAGCATAAAAAAATCAAAAAAGGTCCGAACAATGTAAATCCTTCGCGTGGTGTGATATTATGTGATGTAAAATTTATTTTTAGAAATTTTGATATATAATAATTAATTTTAAAAAAGGTTTTGAAAAAGGTTTTTTGTTTTTAAAAAAGGACCTTTAGTCCCGGTTTGTAGTACAAACCGGGGCTAAAGGGGTGCGGGGCTCCCCGCGAAACGCGGCGCGCCGAAAACCCTTTAGCTCCGGTTTGTGCTACCAACTGGGGATAAAGGTACCCCTTTAGTCCCGGTTTGTGCTACCAACCGGGGCTAAAGGGGGCGTGGGTATAAATACCCACCCCGTGCGCCCCGGTTCGTGCACCGAACCGGAGCACACAGAGCACCCACTGCTATCGCGCCGTCTTCCTCCTCTCGCACATCCGTCGCCGCGCCGTCCGTCCCCGCGTCGCGCCTTCTGAGCCCTCCCCGCGCCGCCTGAGCCCTCCCCGCGCCACCCGAGCCCGCGCGCCGCCCCTCCTCGCGCCGCCCCTCCCCGCGCCGCCCGAGCCCTCCTCGCGCCGTCCACCACCACCGGAGCCAGCGCCCCTCCCTGCGGTGAGTTAGTTGTTATTTTGTTGTTAAAATTTTTAGTGTTAATTTTGTTAGTGTTAATTATTAGTTAGTGTAATTTTAGTGTATTTTCGGATTAATTAGTTATTGTTATTTTAAGGTAAATTAGTTAGGGTTATTTTAGGGTTAATTAGTTAGGGGTAATTTTAGGGTTAATTTTAGTGTAATTTTTCTTAGAGATTTTAGTTAGTGTTTAATATAGTTTATTTTAGTTAGTGAATTTAGCTAGTGTTTAATATAGTTTATTTTAGTTGATACTATTTATTTTCATCATGTTTAAAGTATATAGGTTTAATTTAGTGTTTAGGAATATGCCGATTCCTCATCCTCGTTCACTCGGCGTGAATAACGGAACGCTAGTAGACAGTGTCGCCGGGCATCCACGGGGCTGGGCTCCGCCGGGCTGGCACAGGGAGGTGCTACCTGCCGGGGGACGTCGTCTCGTGAGGAATCCGGGTGTCGTCGTCGACCCGGATCTTCTGTGGTGGTGGCCGAGTGGTCCAGGTGCGATGTAGAGGGAGCCGACCCCTGACAAGGCGGTACGGCGTCATGTCAGGGAGGAGGATGAGCACGTCCGGTGCTACATGCACATTTTAGGAGTCTGGGACGCCAATACATGGAAGCTTCTTCAGGCACCTTACCCGAGATATTCTCCGGTGATGGTTCCTACAGTTTGGGTGCACACCTCTCGTGGCTCAGTAGCCGAGGCTCGACGTCTTCGCTGAGCTAGCTAGATGTGTAATAGGGTACCATCATCTTGTATTCGAGATGTATTGTTGTTTAATTGGTTCTTTATTGTTGTACTAGCTGGATTATTCGAGATGTATTGTTGTTTAATTGATACTTTATCTTTCTTTATCACATTGTTTAAGCTGGATTACTGTATCTTCCTTTATTTTTATCGCGTTAAGAAAAATGGTTTTATCTTTCTTCTGTATTAGTTAAGTTATGGACGGTAGATACAACAAAGAGCACATCATGTACAACATAATAGATGAGGGTACAGGAGGTTACCATTACGATGGAGCAGACGATGATGGAGATGATGATGGCTCCCAATACCTCAACTTGGATGAAGCCGACAGAAGAGACGACTATGACGAATTCTTTGGTGGAGACGACGGTGGAACTGACGGTGGAGACACCATAGCAAAGACCGGCGAGGTATATAAAGCCTCTGCTGATCACGAGCTAGTAGATGCATTAGTTGATTCATATATATATGTACTGACGACTGTTTCTTCTCTTAGACCTCCGCATCGGGCGAATCTTCTGCAAGAAAACGAGGCCCGACCAAAAAGTTGGCTGATGGTATGCGTTTCACTATTGATATAGTGTCTGAGTTCGGCGAACCTTTGGAGCCGAAAGAGGCTGCAAGTGTATTTGTATACCAATGCGGAGCGATAGTCAGGGACGCCATCCTGATTACTACTCAGAAGTGGAATAAGTCAGGAAAGAAAAGTGATCGAGTTGGAGAAACTTTTGTCGATGACAGAGCCACAGACGGTCTTTGGAATTCACTCATGGCACACTTCTCTCTGCCTGAATTGGACACTCCTGAACTCACTGAGGCATTGAGGTTGCAAGTCATAAAGTGGGCCCTTAAAAAGATGGGCGGACAGTTCAAGGACTGGAAGAAAAGATTGTACAACAACTATGCCAAGAAGGGGCTGACTCTGCCATTCACTGGCCCGCTGGAGAAGCAACGGGATAACTGGACCCCATTTGTAAAATACAAGGAATCAGAAGCAGCTACGACCAAGTCAGAAAAGAATAAGATAAATGCGGCCAAAAATAAATATCACCATACTATGGGTACAGGTGGCTACAAGACGACCGCGCCGAAGTGGGAAAAAACCGAGGAAGAAATGCGTAAAAAAGGGGTCACACCAGCTACAAATCAGTGGCCCGTGAGGTCAAAAAATTGGCTCCTTGGGCATGGGGGGGTCGTATGACACTGAAACCAGGGAGATTATTGTTACAAAGAAGGCCATTACTAAACCCAAAGATGAACTTGTTAAAGTGATACAACTGAGAAAAGATAGAAAGTTCATTCCCGACAAAGAGAACGATGAGCTGACATATGCCCTCGGGAATCCTGAAAAAGTCGGACGAACACGAGGCTTTGTGTAGCACCCCGATAAACCACTACTAGAAAATCTTCTGTTGTTTATACTTTGTGCATCATCATGACATCATGCATATATTTGCATAAAACTATTTTCGTAAAAGCCTATGTTGGTTTCTAAATAGCCCTCTCCTTTAATCTGAAACTAAAACCTTGGTCTGTTCAGATCTTTTATTTATCTTAAAAGTATTTATCAAAAATATTTTAAAACTAAAACAAATAATAAAATATTTTGTCCGGGAAGACCGCCACCGACCAGGCCCAAAGGGCCCATCTGGCAGCAGCCTACTACCCGGCCCAAACTAGACAAACCCTAGATCCCCACCTATCTAACCCTAATCCACTCCCTATTCCCTCCTCTCAGCCGCCACCCACCACCCCGCTTGAAACCAACACACCAGTTCCACACACCACGCACACAGCATACACGCAACACACGCACACACTCCCGTACCTGCTCGACACGCTCATGATTGCCCACTCCTGGTTCGTTTTTTTCTCTCGCGAGCCCTGGCCCACCCCGTCTTCCCCCCGTCGCCCCCTTGCGACCCAATCCCGCAGGACTCCTCCATCCCTGCTCTCGATCTCCTCCCACCTCGCGCCTGTCCCCGACGCCTCCTACTCCGATCCCAGACCTGGTCGCCTCCTAGTGAGCCCGCAAGCGCGCCTCCGCCGGATCCTCGTAATCCCTGCCCGTTCCTCGCCTCCCTCCTCGCTGGCCGCCTGCACCGCGTCGGCCTCCGGTACGTCGCCGCTAGTGCTCTCTGTCGTGGCTTCGCCCATCGTCGACCGGGCCTCCTCTCCTCCCAGCAACGTCGCCGGCCACAGCCTCGGCCTCGCCGCTTCACCAAGCCCGTGCCTATAGCGGCACCCCCATCGCCCGCATCGACACCTCCTCTGGCCAGCACCGTCCCGTCTGCGAGACGACCCCGCTGTCGTATTCGTCCCAAAGACCGTCCCCTGCTAACCCTCGGCATCTCCAGCTGCGCCCCCCGCACCGTCCCTCCGGCGCGCCCCTGTCTTCCTCGCAAGCGCGCGCTGCTGTTGTGCTTCCCCCATGTCATCGTCCGCCTGCAAGCGGGCGCCTTAACCCTTGCCGCTGCCGCCTGGTGCTTGTGATGCTATACAGGGGCATCCTGTTCTATTTCCTTGCCTTAGTGCATCGCGAGCACCTGGTGTTTGTAATTTGTGATATTCCTATCTCGGCCCAAAAACTGTTGATGTGATGATGTTGCTGACAAAGAACAACGCAAGTCTGATGCGACAAGCCCGCCTCGTTGACAAGCAACACGAGTCTGACATCGACAATCGAAGTGGGAACCCCAAGCACTCCTTCATGGTAACAGGAGGCGATGTCGCCGGACCGACAAGGTCCCCCTCATGGAACGCATGATCCCCTTCACAGACGCCAAGACCTATTCCCGGAGGCGAAGACCGACCCCTCTGAACCCCAAGATCTTCGACCCAAGATGTGTGACCCTTTTATCCAAGCCCTATTTTTTTATATAATGAGTGACATCTATATGAATTTGTTGCATATCAAATTTTACATGCTTGCATACATATTTCACGGGTTCGGGTTTTATAGATGATTCACCTCATAATTAAATATGGAGGTCATATGCGGGTTTTCTAATCTTATTTTGGCTCCATTTAAATTTGTATAGCGAATCGATTACATATTTTGCCTTGTTAAGACAACATTCAAATTGTGGGGATCCAAATAACTTGAACTATATAATTAATTGTCGGGACCCTGGTTCCGCTTAATATTACCTAGATGCACCGCACCTTTGCCATGTCATGCATCATACATGCATCATGCCCGATCTTCTGTCCTGGTATTAAATAGTGCATCCGGTGTTTATCCTAGTGTTTTGCTTCTTCGCGGATAAGGCCGTTGAGTTGATGTGAGCTTCGCCCTGACCTTCGGATGAACCTTCGGCATTGTTGTCAGGCGAGCATTCTCCCCCTTTCTACCTATTTTACTTTTATAGTCTTTATTTCATCCTATTGATCTATTGCTATCTGTGTTGCGATGCTCTAGTTTCCGTACCCGAGATATCCCTTGCAGCCATTATATTGCCTTGGACACCTCCTATTACCTGTTTTTGGTAGATAGTCGGCATAGTTGCTTGCTCAGGTGCTGCTTCGTGTCGTCGATGTTCCACTGATGTTGGGGGTTTTCATATTCTTAATGGTGGAGATGATCATGGATTTAATTACCGTTTAATAACTAAATTGAAAGTAGGTAAATAATGCAGAGGCACCGGTGGGTAATAGATAATATTTGGTTTTTAACCGCTCATTGGTGTCCCGTAGGACCCCGAGTTCTTGACACCTGTTCCGAGATCGAGCGCGCTAACCACAGGTGGGGTGTGTGGGCACCCCCATCGATTAGTCCCTGATTTCAAAGTACTATATCGGGGGCCACAAAGTAGTTTGGGGCTTTATTACTATCATGTACTTATGCCATGTTTTACTGCTTTATTTACGATTGCACGTGGAGCGCCTGTACTGTTTTGGAACAAATGTGGAATGTTTTTGCGGTATCGACAAGCCCAGTCACACTTTCGGGTTCCCAGTCGTTTACATCCATTGTCACAAACCTCTGGGTCCGTCTCGGAGACCGGCCGACTTTGTTGTGGGTAGCTTAGCGGGGTGGCCCCCATGTGCTTGCTTTGGGTCTGGGAAACATCGTGTCCGAAACCCCGTCGACATACCGTTGGGAGTATGTTTTGTGATCTTGTACCTACCTGATCTGACAACAAGGGTGTAGGTGCGTGTGGAAACTTTGGTGCACCCCTGCAGGGTTAAATCTTTTCTAGAAGTCGTGTCCGCGGTTATGGACGACTTGGAGCACAGTTCTCGATCATAGACAACTATAACTAAAGTTTACTGTTATAATTTGACTTATATCCGATATAACTAGTAATCAGCTTCACTACAAAGGAATGGCTAAATAAAAGTACCAACAACTGCTGGGTTTGTGATATCTCATGCTAATTGTATCTGACTAGTAAGTGTTGCAACTACAACAGAATGGTTAACTAAAAGTGCCCACTGCTTATTATATCAGGATGACTATCTATACCTGACTAGTAATTGCTACAACGATAACTGAATAAATAAAACTGCCAACTGTGTGAGTTCCTCGGTTGACTTCCTCGTTTGGTCTCGAGGGGGAAATACCAGGATGGGTATGTTTGGTGGTAGTATCAGGTTGGTTCCTAATAGGTCTTTCTTATCCCTCTCTGATAGCCAACAGTTATATCGAGTCTCTATAGGTTGTTTAGTGCATGCTGCGCTGCCGCTTCAGTCCACCATACCTATGTAGGCGAGGACCGCTGAATTCAAGTCTCGCCGTGTACTGGCCTCAGTACCGACCGCTCTCTTTTTCCTTTGCCCTTTGTAGGCACCCATTTTGTTTAAGCAGGTTTTGAGATCGATGTCGTTAGCAGGGTTACCCTTCCGGCTTGGCCTGGGCAGGGTTATGGACGCCATTGGTTCTTATTCAGGGCTCTTAGCTCAATTTTCATCTTGTCCGTACTCGGACGCTATATCGTTTTCAAGGTGATTTGGATCTTTGTACTGTATATCTGTATTCTTGACTCATTGAGTCGCTGTTGTATATATATGTTTTGTGGGTTCCATCGAGGACTATTGTGTAATGATATTACTTCATTTTCCACCCGCACGCAAGTGCCTGGTGGGCACCTTTGAATTGTTTCTATGCGGGTTTGGCGGGAAGCGCTAAAACTTACATAGGGCCGATCCGAGGGTGTTACAGAGTGGTATCAGAGCTCAGCAGTTGCGATACCTCACTGGTCTATCCTGTAGGATAACCTAGCTAACAGACGTCGTAGAGTGTCAAAACTATTTTGGAAAAAACGGTTGGATAGATATGATTAGGTCTGCTTTTACTCCTTACCCCTTTGCTATTCTTATCTTACCTCTGCGAGTTTTGAATCTACCTCTTATCTTTTCTTCGAGTCCAGGATTTCTCGTGGCTGGGTTTCCGTCGTACCTTCAAGGTTTCGCTTCCTTCCTTTTATAATGGTGGTGCTACAAACATCTTATCTGCATCTCGTTTGGTGTACACTTCATCCAATCTTTTTGTTCTTGAACTCTTTATTTGTATGTGTACCTTCATGGATATCTGTATCGTTGAAAAACATATGAGAAGGACGAGCATTGGTGAAGTTAGAGTATACCTTGAGCATGTGTTGTTCATGCCAATGGAACCATCACGAAACCTACTCATTGTGTCTTTCATACGATTTCTTTTGTATCTTCCGGTGGTTTCCAATGCGATGACATCATCTGCGTCAGATCCGACGAAGAACTTGCATCCCTCCTTTGTTCTCCGAACATCGCCAGTCAATATCTTCATTCTAAATTTCGAGAGTTATGTTGCACGATTTCCTATTCATATATGGAGTTAATAGTTTGAATACGGGATGGAGTGATCACCCTACCCGACTCTTATTGTTCACTCTTGTACATCGAGCTGGTGGATCGATGTAACTTTTTCTCTTCTCAAGGAAGTTAGAGGCGGCCTTATCTTTTGATACCTTTACCTTCGTCCTTTGTTCTACGGAGTGTTATCTCAACGAACGGGAGCATCAACCCTTGTTGGTGGTGTCGCCGATTTCAAGACGGAGAAAGAATCCTTGTTAGTGGTGTCGCGAGGATCTACACGAGGTGAGAAGATTTAGACCGCCGGCCTTCTTCCTTGTACCAGGAGGCGGATCTCGAGGGCGAGATCCATTGTTAGTGGTGTCGAATTGTAGCACCCCGACAAACCACTACTAGAAAATCTCCTGTTGTTTATACTTTGTGCATCATCATGACATCATGCATATATTTTGCATAAAACTATTTTCGTAAAAGCCTATGTTGGTTTCTAAATAGCCCTCTCCTTTAATCTCAAACTAAAACCTTGGTTTGTTCAGACCTTTTATTTATCTAAAAAGTATTTACCAAAAATATTTTAAAAATAAAACAAATAATAAAATATTTTGTCCGGGGAGACCGCCACCGGCCAGGCCCAAAGGGCCCAGCTGGCAGCGGCCTACTACCCGGCCCTAACTAGACAAACCCTATATCCCCATACATCTAACCCTAATCTGCTCCCTCTTCCTTCCTCTCAGCCGCCACCCACCACCCTGCTAGAACCCAACACACCAGTTACACACACCACGCACACAGCGTACACGCAACACACGCACACACTCCCGTACCTGCCCGACACGCTCACGATGGCCCACTCCCGGTTTGTTTTTTCTCTCGCGAGCCCTGGCCCACCCCATCCCCCCGTCGCCCCTTGCAACCCAATCCCGCACGACTCCTCCAACCCTGCTCTCAATCTCCTCCCACCTCGCGCATGTCCCCGACGCCTCCTACCCCGATCCCAGACCTCGCCGCCTCCTAGTGAGCCCGCAAGCGCGCCGCCGTCGGATCCTCGTAATCCCTGCCCGTTCCTCGCCTCCCTCCTCGTCGGCCGCCTGCACCGCGTCGGCCTCCGGCACGTCGCCGCCAGTGCTCTCTGTCGTGGCTTCGCCTGCCGTCGCCCGGGCCTCCTCTCCTCCCAGCAACGTCGCCGGCCACATCCTCGGCCTCGCCGCGTCACCAAGCCCGCACCTGCAGCGGCGCCCCCTGTCGCCCGCATCGACACCTCCTCTGGCCAGCACCGTCCCGTCTGTGAGACGACCCCGCTATCGTCTTCGTCTCGAAGATCGTCCCCTTCTCACCCTCAGCGTTTCCAGCCACGCCCCCGCGTCATCCCTCCGGCGTGCCCCTGTCTTCCTCGCGAGCGCGCGCTGCTGCTGTTCTTCCCCCATGTCGTCGTCCGCCTGCAAGCAGGCGCCTTAACCCATGCCGCTGCCGCCTGGTGCTTGTGATGCTATATAGGGGCATCCTGTTCTGTTTCCTTACCTTAGTGCATCGCGAGCACCTGGTGTTTGTAATTGGTGATATTCCTATCTCGGCCCAAAAACTATTGATGTGATGATGTTGCTGACAAAGACCAACGCAAGTCTGATGCAATAAGCCCTCCTCGTTGACAAGCAACACGAGTCCGACACCGACAATCGAAGTGGGAACCCCAAGCACTCCGTCATGGTAACAGGAGGTGATGACGCCAGACCAATAAGGTCCCCCTCATGGAACGCATGATCCCCTTCACGTACGCCAAGACTTGTTGCCGGAGGCAAAGACCGATGCCTCTGAACCCCAAGATCTTCGACCCAAGATGTGTGACCCTTTTATCCAAGCCCTATTTTTTATATAAAGAGTGACATCTATATGAATTTGTTGCATATCAAATTGTACATGCTTGAATACATATTTCACGGGTTCGGGTTTTATAGACGATTCACCTCATAATTAAATATGGAGGTCATATGCGGGTTTTCTAGTCTTATTTTGGCTCCATTTAAATTTGTATAGTGAACCGATTACATATTTTGCCTTGTTAAGACAACATTCAAATTGTGGGGATCCAAATAACTTGAACTATATAATTAATTGTCGGGACCCTGGTTCCGCTTAATATTACCTAGATGCACCGCACCTTTGCCATGTCATGCATCATACATGCATCATGCCCGATCTTCGGTCGTGGTATTAAATAGTGCATCCGGTGTTTATTCTAGTGTTTTGCTTCTTCGCGGATGAGGCCGTTAAGTTGATGTGAGCTTCGCCCTGACCTTCGGATGAACCTTCAGCATTGTTTTCAGGCGAGCATTCTCCCCCTTTCGACCTATTTTACTTTTATAGTCTTTATTTCCTCCTATTGATCTATTGCTATCTGTGTTGCGATGCTCTAGTTTCCGTACCCGAGATATCCCTTGTAGCCATTATATTGCCTTGGACACCTCCTATTACCTGTTGTTTGGTAGATAGTCGGCCTTGCGAGTCATAGTTGCTTGCTCAGGTGCTGCTTCGTGTCGTCGATGTTCCACTGATGTTGGGGGTTGTCATATGCTTAATGGTGGAGATGATCATGGATTTAATTACCGTTTAATAACTAAATTGAAAGTAGGTAAATAATGCAGAGGCACCGGTGGGTAATAGATAATATTTGTTTTTAACCGCTCATTGGTGTCCCGTAGGACCCCGAGTTCTTGACACCTGTTCCGAGATCGAGCGCGCTAACCACAGGTGGGGTGTGTGGGCACCCCCATCGATTAGTACCTAATTTCAAAGTACTATATCGGGGGCCACAAAGTAGTTTGGGGCTTTATTACTATCATGTACTTATGCCATGTTTTACTGCTTTATTTACGATTGCACGTGGAGCGCCTGTACTGTTTTGGAACAAATGTGGAATGTTTTTGCGGTATCGACAAGCCCAGTCACACTTTCGGGTTCCCAGTCGTTTACATCCATTGTCACAAACCTCTGGGTCCGTCTCGGAGACCGGCCGACTTTGTTGTGGGTAGCTTAGCGGGGTGGCCCCCATGTGCTTGCTTTGGGTCTGGGAAACATCGTGTCCGAAACCCCGTCGACATACCGTTGGGAGTATGTTTTGTGATCTTGTACCTACCTGATCTGACAACAAGGGTGTAGGTGCGTGTGGAAACTTTGGTGCACCCCTGCAGGGTTAAATCTTTTCTAGAAGTCATGTCCGCGGTTATGGACGACTTGGAGCACAGTTCTCGATCATAGACAACTATAACTAAAGTTTACTGTTATAATTTGACTTATATCCGATATAACTAGTAATCAGCTTCACTACAAAGGAATGGCTAAATAAAAGTACCAACAACTGCTGGGTTTGGGATATCTCATGCTAATTGTATCTGACTAGTAAGTGTTGCAACTACAACAGAATGGTTAACTAAAAGTGCCCACTGCTTATTATATTAGGATGACTATCTATACCTGACTAGTAATTGCTGCAACGATAACTGAATAAATAAAACTGCCAACTATGTGAGTTCCTCGGTTGACTTCCTCGTTTGGTCTCGAGGGGGAAATACCAGGATGGGTATGTTTGGTGGTAGTATCAGGTTGGTTCCTAATAGGTCTTTCTTATCCCTCTCTGATAGCCAACAGTTATATCGAGTCTCTATAGGTTGTTTAGTGCATGCTGCGCTGCCGCTTCAGTCCACCATACCTATGTAGGCGAGGACCGCCGAATTCTAGTCTCGCCGTGTACTGGCCTCAATACTGACCGCTCTCTTTTTACTTTGCCCTTTGCCGGCACCCCTCTTGTTTAAGCAGGTTTTGAGATCGACGTCGTTAGCAGGGTTACCCTTCCGGCTTGGCCTGGGCAGGGTTATGGACGTCATTGGTTCTTCTTCAGGGCTCTTAGCTCAATTTGCATCTTGTCCGTACTCGGACGCTATATCGTTTTCAAGGTGATTTGGATCTTTGTACTGTATATCTGTATTCTTGACTCATTGAGTCGCTATTGTATATATATGTTTTGTGGGTTCCATCGAGGACTATTGTGTAATGATATTACTTCGTTTTCCACCCGCACGCAAGTGCCTGGTGCGCACCTTTGAATCGTTTCTATGCGGGTTTGGCGGGAAGCGCTAAAACTTGCATAGGGCCGATCCGAGGGTGTTACACTTTGGCCCATCTGTTCCATGGAAGACAGGGTTTCCCGCTGACATCGACACTTATAGAAGCCGATCCAGAAAAACGAACCGGCAGAAGGCGGAGGAGGCAGCGCGGTTGGAGGCGGTTGAAAAAAGGAACGAGGAATTTCAAGCCATGTTCAAGCTGCAGCAGGAGCAGATTAATGTACTTAGAGTACTGGCCCGACAGCAAGATCATGCGTTAGACAGTCCGGTGGGCCCATCTCAGCGGAGAACCAGTGTGGCTTCCACGGAGGTACAAGCTAATAATCTAATGCTGATGGACAATAATGCACCGGTGATAGATGATACGATCGGTGCAACGATGGTTCGCTATCCCGTGGATGAAGTCGAGGCAAGGACAACTTGTGAGCTACATGTCATAGTGAAGAACATTTCTATGAAGGTGGCGCTCGTCTTTGCTTTACCTTGTCCCCCGGAAGCGACCTACCATGGAAGTCAGATTCCAGCTGGCTATGCTCGTGTCGGTGTGAATGAAGTTGAACCGACATGTCGATCACTTGAGCTTGACATCCCTGTAGGCGAAGGGGAGAAAACACTTGGAGAAGTGGAGGGTGGGATCATTCTTTGGAAAAAACAACTGACATGGTTATACCCTACGGGTACGTAACTTCAGCATACCTAGTCCAGCCCAAGGAAGGCCCACGGTAGACATACGCTGGCCCATGAAGATTTTCGGGTGGCCAAGGCCCATGACGTCTTCGGATCCTTGGAGAGCAAGACTAGAGGAGATAGGGAATTCAAAGGGGTAAAACCATAGAACTTGTAACCGACTAGGACTACGCCCGGGACCTGCCTAAGTCTATATAAAGGCCAGGAGGGCACGTCCTAGGGCAACTCGACTCATACTTTCGCACACGCATCCACGCCAGATCGAATCTGCGCACCCTGTAACCTTCGGTTCCACCGTAATCAAAGAGAAGACAAGCAGGAGTAGGGTTTTCCCTCCGGGGGCCTGAACCTGGGTAAATCTCGTGTCCCCTGGTTGCTTGTCTGTTAACCGTGCCACGATCTCCAGCATCCCCATCTTCTCCAAAACCCAAGTCCATAACAATGGGCATTGACGAGATTAAACCTCGTCAATTGGCGCCGTCTGTGGGAATTGGGGCTACTGATTGTGCGGTCGTGACGGTTCCGACCCGATCGATCTACAACTCCGTGGCGAGGGAGAACCACCTCCTCTTCGGCGCTTTTGACTTCACCGCCCACTCGCCGGCCACCATGAAGGATTTCAAGCCCGTAGGCGATGGACTCGAAATTTTGTTCGGGAGCTTCTGTTTCCAGGTGGGGCAAACTGGCACCCTCCGCCTCCCTGAGCGGGTGCCCGTGCCGTCAATCAGGCCCGCTTCGTGGGCTCCACACCCCGTGCTACGCACGTCACCATCAACAGATGAGTTCTACAGCAGCAGCTGCTGCAACTCCGATCTGTGCGATCCACCTTCGGATGAAGGAACCTACGGTTCCGGATCTGAAAGCTGCGGCAGCAGCCAACCAATCTGCAGGCGCTATCTGTGCGCCGCAGTCATCCAAACCGACGAGGAAACGCCTAACCCGCCGCCCAATCGAAACGGCAAAAACGGCGAAAATAGAAGAAGCCAGTCCCCCCCACCCAACAGGGAAAGCAACGGCCACGTCATCCAACTTATCAAAGAAGGATGGGTCCAGGCTCGCCGTGCCGTCGCAGGCGACATTGTCTTACCTGCAGACGCCTCACGCGACCTACTGATGGCATACCACTACCTCCTCATCGAGGAGCACAAGAAACAAGTCAAGATGCAGGAGACGCTCGACAAACGCAAGCAAGCAGCCTCCGAGTCCAGCGCGCGACGAGCTGCGCTCTCCGCCGTGGCACCCGGCTCTAGCACAAACGGAAACCAGGGAAACAAGCACCGCTCTCGGGTGGAAAACATGGACCCGAAGGAGCGGAGTGACGTGACCCGAACTCTCCACACATCGTTCATGGATATGGATGCTGACGGCAACATCATCCCGAAGACGCCACAAGCTGCGATCATGGTAGCCACTGCGTATCTCGCGGCTCACCCACCTCCGGAGGGGGACCCGAAAAGGGCCATGCATAGGTCCGCACTCACCGGACTAGGACTAATCGGAGCTGCGCTCCACGAAGACGCTCCTGCGGAGCCAAAGAAGAAAGCTCCGGCTAGGCGCGACCGGAGCCCCACTCCCTCATCCGAAGATGAAGAGGAACACGATCTTCCTCGAAGGAAGAAGAGCTCGCACCGCCATAAACGCGACTACGACGCCAGAGACAAGCTTACACAGCGCAAGATCGACAAAGCACGCGCCAAACGCGCATGCTCGTCTGAATCTGAGATGGATGAAGACGAAGGAGAACTCTGCGGGGCTCGATGCTTCAGCAGATCCGTTCGACGAACACAGATGCCACGCAACTTCAAGCTTCCTTCGGATACTCCGAAGTTCAACGGCACGCAAGATCCAAAGTCCTGGCTCAGTGACCATCTGTCATCCGTCAAGCTTCACGGAGGCAACAAAGAAACCGCCATGCAATGCCTTCAGCTGCAGCTGACAGGCGCGGCGCGGGTCTGGCTTAGCATCCTATCATCGGGATCCATCCAAAGCTTGGAGGAGCTCGCCTACAGCTTCATCCGAAATTTCAAAGGTACCAGCAAGAGGCCCGCCTCAATCGAAGAGTTTCGAGCCTGCACTCAGAGAACGGGTGAATGTATTCGCTCGTACATACTACGCTGGTCTACAACCAAGAACTCCGCAGCACACATCTCCGAAGAGCGGGCCATCGACGCCTTCAGGGACGACATCAAATGCCCAGACTTCAAGGAGGAACTTGGGCGTGTAAATCCCAAGACACTCGACCACCTCATGGAAATTGCCAACAGTTGGGCAGACGGCGAAGATTGCATCCAGCGAGCGCAATCAGATGAAGAGGATGACTACGGCCGAAGACGTGAACGCCGCAGCAAGAGGAGATCGCGCGTCTATGAGGACCGCGACGGACCCGACATGGTCGCGGCCGGCTACGCCGACCGCCGTAACGACAACAGCCGCAACAGCGAAGGATACCGCAGCGGAAACTTCCGCGACAACGGACGACCAACGCAGTCGTGGCAACGCTGCGACCGCGAGAACGGACCCTCAGCATTCGACAAACTTTCGGGTCCATGCACCATCCACTTCTACATCGACAAACAAGATGGCAAAAATAAAGCTAGCCACATGCTCAAGGACTGCCGCGAGTTCCAGAAACTCAGCGAAGGCATGGTGCAGATGAGGCAATAAGCTCCAATCCCTGCGTTCGGAAACACACCTGCGCCAGGCGAAATAGCACACGGAGCTCCTCCACCGCCGCCTATTGGAGGCCCAAATCAACCAGTCGCACCAGCGCAAAACAACGCCGGGGTCGCTTACCCCCCACCAAAAGGAGCACTCAGTATGATACAGAAGGGACGCCCCACAAATAGGGTGCAGAAGAAAATCACCCGACAAATCAACTTGGCCGTGGAAACTCCGCCTGCAATCCCTGAGTACCTTAGCGGATCGGAGTCCTGCATCACATTCACTCGCGCGGATCACCCTTGCCAGATCCCTCGCCCAGGTCATGCTGCCCTGGTGCTGGAGGCGCAGATCGGAGGCTTCGAGATGAGTCGCGTCTTCATGGACGGCGGCAGCGGCATCAACCTAATGTTCGCAAGCACTCTAGCAGCTATGCGGATCCCGCAATGCATCCTGGAACAATCAGACACAACGTTCCACGGCATTGTCGCAGGGAAGGGAATCTTCCCCCTGGGAAAAATAGGGCTCGACGTCATCTTCGGGAAGCCGGACAACTTTTGGCAGGAGCGCCTAGAATTCGAAGTGGTGGACTGGCCGTCGTAATACCATGCCATCCTGGGACGTGTAGCATTCGCAAGGTTCCTGGCCGTCCCACACTACGCATACCTACTACTCAAGATGCCAGGACCAAGGGGCGTCATCACAGTCCAAGGGACCTTCACCCGATCGGACCAATGCGACAGGGATTTCAACAAAATCTCCCAGTCCTTCGGAATGCAAGACGAGCTCGTAAGGCTCCGCGAGGTGACGGACAATGGGCTACCCCCAGTCACAAGGCAGAACGCACCCGACATGTCCTTCGACTCCACCGTCAACACCAAGAAAGTGCAGGTCCATCCGACAGACGCCTCCAAGACGGCGCTGATCGCCAACGACTTCAGCACCGCATAGGAAGGCGCGCTCGTCGAATTCCTCCATGAGCGCTGGGAAATATTCGCCTGGTGTCCTGCGGACATGCCAGGAGTTCCTAGGGAATTCGCCGAGCACGCACTCAATGTCTTCCCAGACACCAAGCTAGTCAAGCAGTCTATCCGAAGACTGTCAGAGCCACGAGCCGAAGCTATCGGCAAGGAGATCAACAAATTACTCGCAGCAGACTTCATCCGGGAAATCAAGGAAAGCGAGTGGCTGGCAAATACGGTGATAGTCCCGAAAAAGGACACGGACATCCTGCGGATGTGCGTCGACTTCACGTCACTAAATAAACACTGCCCAAAGGACCACTTCCCTCTTCCTCGGATCGACCAGATCATCGATTCGACTGCAGGTTGTGAGAAGCTCTCCTTCCTCGGCGCCTACTCAGGCTATAACCAGATTCGACTCAAGGTCGAAGATCAAGAGAAAACGGCGTTCATCACACCGTTCGGAGTATTCTGCTACAACACAATGCCCTTCGGGCTAAAGAACGCGGGTGCCACGTACCAGCGATGCATGCAGGCCTGCCTCAAGGACCAGATCGGTCGCAACGTCCAAGTCTATGTCGACGACATAGTCATAAAAACCAAGGAGGCAAGAACACTTATCGACGATCTCCGCGAGACGTTCGACAACCTTGATCGCTACAGGATCAAGTTCAATCCAGAAAAGTGCGCCTTCGGCGTCCCCTCGGGTCAGTTGCTCGGGTACTTCATCTCTCAACGAGGGATCGAAGCGAACCCGAAGAAAATCAAAGCTATCATGACAATGGAGAAGCCGAAAAACCTCAAGGGCGTTCAGCAGCTCGCAGGGCGAGTAGCGGCACTAAGCAGGTTCATCAGCCGCATGGGCGAGAAGGCCCTACCATTTTACCAGCTGCTGCGCAAGGCAGACAAGTTCGAGTGGACACCAGAAGCCAACGACGCATTCGAAAGCCTCAAGCGGCTCCTCTCCACCTCGCCCGTTTTGGTCACGCCAAAAGAGCGCGAGCCCCTGTTGCTGTACATAGCAGCCACACACCAGGTGGTCAGCGCAGTACTCGTGGTCGAACGACCCGAAGAAGGCAAGACCCACGGGGTACAACACCCAATTTACTACCTCAGCGAGGTTCTCACTCCAACAAAACAGCGGTACCCGCACTACCAGAAGCTGGCTTACGGCGTGTTCATGACGGCTCGACGACTGAGCCACTACTTCCAGGAGCATCAGGTGATGGTCGTCAACGAGGCACCCCTGAACAGCATCCTGAATAACCCAGAGGCCACAGGACGCGTGGCCCTGTGGGGCATTGAACTATCACCCCTGGACATCGTCTACGAGAAGCGACATGCAATCAAATCTCAGGTCCTCCCAGACTTCCTGGTACACTGGATGGAGCTTCAGCTGCCTGACACCCCAGATATGTCACAGTCATGGACAATGCATTTCGACGGCTCCAAGCGCGAAGCAGGAGCAGGGGCAGGAGTCATACTGACCTCCCCGCAAGGTGACAAGATGAAGTACGTCCTTCGGATGAAATTCAGAGCCTCCAACAACGAGGCCGAATATGAAGCCCTCATCCATGGCATGAAGATGGCAAAAATATGTGGCACAACACGCCTGGTCATCTACGGTGACTCCAACCTTGTCGTACAACAGACGATGAATGAGTGTGATGCACACGCCGAAAACATGATCGCGTACCGCGCGCTCTACAACGCACTCAAAGGAGAATTCGATGGCTGCGAACTTCGGCACGTCGGAAGAGAGAGCAACGAGGAGGCCGATAGACTCGCCAACATTGGCTCCACTTGCGCAAAGGTGCCACCAGGTGTGTTCCTCGAACAAATCTGCGTGCCATCCATCAAGCGGAAATTCCCCAAAGGATCACCCGAAGAAGCAGAACACTCGGGGGCTACGCTACCCGAAGGTCATGAAGGACCCGAAAAGTTGGATACCAAAGTTGCCATGGTCAACCTGATGCAGGTCATGGCAGTCGAAGAAACTTGGACACGTCCATACCTCCAGTTCCTGATAAACGGAGAATTGCCTGACAGCCCGACAGATGCCCGGCGCATATCTCGTCGGTCAAAAGCCTTCACCATCATCAACGGCGAGCTGTACAAACACAGCATTACGGGTGTACTACAACGGTGCGTCACCATCGACGACGGCAAGGCCATACTCCAAGATATCCATGAGGGCATCTGCGGCCACCACGCAGGCAGCCGCTCCCTTGTCGCCAAGGCTCTGCGAGCAGGATTCTATTGGCCAACGGCCATGAGCGACGCAAAGGACATCGTCCGAAGATGCAACGGGTGCCAACGGTTCGCCGACAAACCGCACGCACCTGGGTCCGAACTTCGACCCATACCCATAGCCTGGCCTTTTGCCCAATGGGGCCTCGACATGATCGGCAAACTACCAAAATCTTCGAAAGGAGGACACGTCTTCCTCCTGGTCGCAGTCGACAAATTCACCAAGTGGATCGAGGCCATGCCAGTCACCAACCAGAAGGGAAAAACCGCCGTCAAGTTCTTCGAATCCATTGTCTACAGGTTTGGCGTACCGCACAACATCATCACCAACAACGGATCAAACTTCATCTCCGAAGAATTCCAGGACTTCTGCGAAGGCCTCGGGATCAATATCACGTATGCCTCAGTGGCACACCCGCAAACAAACGGGCAAGTGGAAAAGTCCAACGGCCTAATCGACGCTGGCATCAAGAAGCGCCTCATGAGCTCACTCGAGCACAAAGCTGGAAACTGGACGAAAGAGCTACCGTCTGTCCTGTGGAGCTTACGTACTACGCCAAACAGCTCCACCGGTTACACACCGTTCTTCATGGTGCACGGAGATGAGGCCGTGCTACCAGCCAAGTACGCCACCAGGCTCCACGAGTCGTCGCTTACAGCGAAGTCGAGTCCACGGCTGCACTCGAAGATGCCGTCGACACACTCGACGAAGCACGGGATATAACAGCAGCTAGATCAGCGGTGTACCAGCAAAGTCTTCGCAACTACCAAAGCCGCCGGCTGCGCCCAAGGTCCTTCGTCGAAGGAGACCTCGTCTTACGACTCAAGCAAAAGCGACCGAACAAACTCGATTCACCATGGGAAGGACCCTATGTCATCACCGAAGTCATCCCAGGTGGCGCCTATCGCCTCAAGCACGTGGAGTCTGGAGTCGCATACTCCAACCCATGGAACGTCTCGCACCTGCGACGATTCTATCCGTAGCAACCTACCCCCTTTTACTTTCAATAAGGCTTTCAGCCAAGGCTACTCAGCCGAACCATGTACCTCCTCCATTACGATATAAATAAAGCTAAGTGTCTCGCCCCCAACCTTCGGTTGACTATTTTTCTGCAACTTTCCTACATGCTACAAACGCACTCGGGGGCTCCCCCCACCTCACGATTTCATCGACTGAGGACCAAACGTGTACACCTGAGTAGCTGACTATGTCAGGCAAACGAAAAGGGCACGTACTCAATCAAAGCACTGCGTGCTCACAAACAAGCAAACCTTTACAACAAAGGGCACATAAACGCCCAGCCGCAATATACAAATTTTACATCTATCTATTTATTTTCAGGTCCTACCTATTCTGAAGAATAACCTGAGCACGCTGCTCAAACAAATCTACAATCTGTTCGGCATACTGCCTTACAGCCGCGTAATGCGGACGCATATCCCACTCGCCACCATCTGGTCGAGGAGGTGGCCCAGTCGCCACAGTAGCCAAATCTACGTCAAGGCGGTGCACCCTCACAAGAGACAAGGCAGCCTTCACCCCTGCGACGAGCTGCTGCCGCACCAGCTCCTTGACATTGCTGGCACTCCGAAACTTCGTCAGAAGACCTGCAAGGGTCGTTGGCACGGCATCCAACGGAAACATAACGTGCAGCAGCGAGGAAAGTGATGTCTGCACCTGGCGGAGCACCCGCGAAACCTAGTAGACACGATCCTGCACCGTCGCAAGAACTATGGCGCGATCACGATCCATCCAGAAGAAGCCGTCGGCCTCCATGTCCTGTTGAGTCAAGCAATTGACTCGAACAGCGATACGCTCCTTTTCTTCCCTTGAAGCAAGATTGGCACCTGCGACAACCGCACAAAACAATAATAAGGCCAGCAGGCTCACCCGAAGAACTGAGCCACAGCCCGAAAGAAGGATCAACTTACATTGCAGCTGCTCGGACAGCCGACCCAGCTCCGCCATCAAATACTCCTCTCTGGCTGCACCACGATCTGCCTTGGATTTCCAAACGTCGGCACGACCGCGTAACCCGAGCAAATCCCTCTCCAAGTTGCGCACGCGATCTCAAAGAAAAGCGAGCTGCGAGGAATCATCCAATGACGGTCGCAAGGGCCTTTCGGATGAAGTATCAACTGGGTCAGCACCCGAAGGAACCTATAGCAGCAGAAAAAAGAAGGCACACAGACATTCAGGCAAGGATAGAGCACAACTCAGAGGAATTCATTAAAATATATAAGTCCACTACGTGGCACAAGGATGGTACTACAAAATATATTCACAACAAAATAAGACTACAAACTACCCTACGTCTACTATGCCTAAGGTGCAGGACACTGAGTCGCCTCAGAACCAGACTGCCTAGCTTTGGCCTAGCCCTGCTGCCGCAGTGCGTACTCAGACAACAAGTCAATGAGCTTGGGCCCATATCGTCTGCAGCGAGCGGAGTAGGCGGCGAAGGCTACCTCGGATCCATCCGCAGCCGTCGGCATCCGAGAAGTGATCTGGGGTAGGTCCAGCTCCGCCCTAGCCGCCATGGCCATTGCCAGCCCGACGGACGCGCCGATGCCCTTCTGCTTGCGCTTATACGCTGCAGGCGCTTCGGCTGACAGAGCCTCTGCCAGGGCATCCACATCTTCAAGGGGTGCGCCCTTCGGGAAGAGCTCCTGGTAGAAGCGACCAAGGACCTCTTTCGCCTTGGCAAGGGAGTTGACGACGGTGATGCAGCGGTCTTCGACCGCTACAGTGGCATCATCTAGAGCACTCCCGTGCTCCAGAGCACCGCGGTCGAACTCGATGCCTGTGGCATCTGAGACAAAACAGAAGAAAAACATGAAGAAAGGCAGCATAAAAAGAAGATCCGTAGAAAAAGAAACAAGTCCAAAAGCTTGTACTCACCCGAAATGGCCTTGGCAGCAGCCATGAGCTTATCTGCCACCCCCTTTTCACGAGCAGCCGCAACGGTGGCCAGCTGCTCCTCACGATCTGCGGCCTCCTGCTGCAGACGCTCTTTCGCTTCGGCTGCCTTCGTCAGCTCCAGCTCAAGGTGCTCTCTCGCACCAGCGGCAGCTTCGGCCTTCTGCTCCGATTGGCCAAGGCTCTTCTTCAGAGCGTCGACCTCATGGAGAGAGTCGTTATGCTCCTCTGCATTTACAACAAGCAAGTGTCAAAGAACATGACCAGACTAAGAAAGAGAAGTACTACAAGGCAGACGAATACCTTGAAGCTGCCGCAGTTTCGCCTCCAGCGTCAGGCGTTCCTCCACCAGCCGATTGGCCTCTTGGACAAAAGGCTGCAGCAAAAGGCAATAGTAGTAAGAACAGGACTTGGGGGCTACGCCCAACACAAAGAAGCATAAACAACATCAGCATACGAAGACACTCGGGGGCTCCCCCCGTAACATCAAGCAGAAAACTTACGTGCTCCGAAGGCGAACCCGCAGGCCCGCCTGCAAAATTCTAGGGCGCAACCACCAGCCTCTCCTGCACAGGAGGAACTGGCGCAGCGTCACCAGAAGTCGCCACCGTCTGAGGAGGAGGCGACGCAATGTTCGACTCCCCCATCATCTCGCGCGCACCATCACTAGAGCTGTCGGAGGATTGCCTGCATACGAACCAATCAACACAGGTGCAAAAATAACAAAGGAACAAAGGACAACAGTGGCAACAAGAAAACTTACGAGCCCAACGCGCTCAGGTCGAAGATAGGAGAAGCCCTTCGGTCCCTCTTCTCCTCCTTCTTTTCTTCCTTCTTCTCCTTCTTTTTTTCCTTCTTACGCTTTGCTGGCGGGTGCGGAGCAACAACCCGCACAGGAATGTCAGGAAGGGGAGAGGAAGAACCCCCATGAACATCATCATGACGCTCAAGGCCCAGAGGATTTCTGGGAGTCGGAGGAGTCGAGGCATCTGACGATTCGCTAGAGCTCCGTGATCGCTTGCGCGAATGGTCCTCACTCGATTCGTCGGCATCCTCCGCTGGGGATCGCGCTGACGGTAGCTCGGACACGGAATCCACCACTTCATTATCCGGGGCATTCGGATACCTTTCGGGCAACGGTGGTGCCATGCCCGGCACTTTGAAGCTCTGCAAAAGGAAAAGAAATTTTGTTAGCAAACAAAGGAAAAAGTACACAGCTGACAAAAATAAAAGGGGAGCACTACGTGCGCAAATCTACACCTTCGGTACGACCAACGTCAAAGAAAAGGGAGGAGTCTGCGACTTCCCCAGGATTTCTTCGTCGGCCTTGAACTTCAACAGCGCGCGAAGAGCCTTGTCAAGTTCCACCTCGGAGATTTTCTCACTCGAAACCCTCGTCGGATCACGGCGCCCAGAGTAAAGAAACATCGGATGCGCCCTCGCTTGGAGAGGCTTCACCCGACGCTCAAGAAACGTCCGGATGACGTCGACACCGTTCACCTCCTTCTCAGGAATCAGTTGGAGATCCTCCACCCGACGGTACAGGGCCTCTATCTCCGCCACCTCACCGTCTAAGATTTGGTTTTTCCAGGATCTTTTCTTCTCAATCAATTGGGAGGGGTCAAAAGGAACGAGACCAAAATCTTGCCCAGGCAGTACGGAGTCACGGATGTAAAACCATTTCCTCCGCCAGTACTGGACAGATTCGGACATGGAAAAGGAAAAGAATTGCACATTGGGACTGAGGGAGATGATGAAACCCCCAATGGGATACACACCATCTGAACCAGACTGCCTCTTCACGGAATAAAGCTTCCGGAAGAGGCCAAAGTGCGGCTCAATGCCCAGCCAGCACTCGCAAAGGGTGATAAAACAAGCAATGTGGAGAAGAGAATTGGGAGACAGATGATGCAACTGAACCCCATAGAAGAAGAGCAGTCCACGAAGGAAGTCATGGACTGGATACGAAAACCCACGCAAGACGAAGGCAAGAAACATAACCCGGTACCCAGATGGGGGACGGGGGATTACCTCATTGCCGGGGAGTTTGACGGCCGTCGTATCCTGCGGGATCAGGCTCCGCTCGCGCAGTTTGCGGAGATCGCTCTCCCGCGTTTCTGATCGCCGCCAGCCACCATCGGTGACGCGAGCAGCGGCGGTGCTCTTCTTGCCTCCGGCGGCGCTGGTCCCAACCGCAGATGAGGACTTCTTTGTTTTCCCCATGGCGCTGCAGCGGTGGTGGCGATGACAACGCAGAAAGAACGAAGGAAATGTGGAAGGAAAGCTCAGCGCGCAGCAAGAATCGCTCAAGAACAAGGAGGCAGTGAACAGATGAACTGGTGCGGTGAAAAACAAACCACAATTTCACCCAGGATTATAACAGCGAAGACGACGCACGCTGGCCGTCCATCGAGAAGACCTAACGCCAACGGTAGATCTGGCCATACACGTGTCAACACCACAACGAACCGTCGTTACCACGCCGTCCACTACGCGCGGAAATCGAGGAGACGCCGTAATCATCTCCACGCCGCGCGTGACCGGTCAATTCAAAGTCAGCAAGTGGGACCCATGCTTCGTCCAGTCAAGTCATCTCTGGCGTAGCAAACTCTTGAGGTCATCGATCGTAAGCATTGACGTCATCAAAAGCTATACTAGCACCACTTCGGCTCCACAGCTAAGAGTACTCACTCGAATCTACGATTCGACTAAATACTCGGGGGCTACTCCTATCAGGAGCGCTGGCCGCGCACCCGACAGACATATGAGGACAAAATTACTTCTCTGAGTCCTACGTCGAGTCTACGACTCCACTACGGACTCGGGGGCTACTCCCATAGGGAGGATGGATTTAAGCATCCGAAAATTTTCGAGTCCTGCGGACCTAATGATTGAAACAATGCTTGAACTAAAAGTCTCCGTTCGAGTCTACGACTCGAACAGACACTTGGGGGTACTCCCATAGGGAGCGCTGGTCGCGCACCCTATGAAATCTTCGACTGCGATCTTCCGGATCCGCATGCAAAAACTTTTTTGGCAACTCTGCCCCAACAAAACGCTAAGTGAGCAACAATCTCCTTGGCCACCCGAAACACCTCCGAGGTGATAAATGTTCGGATGCTGCGTCTGCGACGCAAAGATAAGACCTACAGATATCATCTGATGGCCTGGCAACGCACCTGACTACGCTCTGCTAGTATGAATCCGTACCAGCAGGTACGATGAAAAATCCTGACGGACGCGTTGGGTACACCAATTAAAATCACTGGAATTCCACTCCTATAAGTCCTCCGCGGCCTGAGTTGAATTACGCCAGCATATGTTCCAGGCCCGGGTTAAGGGACCCGAACCTGAAGAAGATCGTGTTGTTTCGTCCTAAGACAGTTAACTGACCCTGATCCGTCGGGTGAGTCAGGCACACGCATCAACAATCCCTACACACATATACTATTAACATATAGTTGCTCCCGAAGGATGGAAGAGTGCTCAGCCGAATCTACGATTCGACTGATCACTCGGGGGCTACTGACATGGTTATACCCTACGGGTACGTAACTTCAGCATACTTAGTCCAGCCCAAGGAAGGCCCACGGCAGACATACGCTGGCCCATGAAGATTTTCGGGTGGCCAAGGCCCATGACGTCTTCGGATCCTTGGAGAGCAAGACTAGAGGAGATAGGAAATTCAAAGGGGTAAAACCCTAGAACTTGTAACCGACTAGGACTACGCCCGGGACCTGCCTAAGTCTATATAAAGGCCAGGAGGGCACGTCCTAGGGCAACTCGACTCATACTTTCGCACACGCATCCACGCCAGATCGAATCTGCGCACCCTGTAACCTTCGGTTCCGCCGTAATCAAAGAGCAGACAAACAGGAGTAGGGTTTTCCCTCCGGGGGCCTGAACCTGGGTAAATCTCGTGTCCCCTGGTTGCTTGTCTGTTAACCGTGCCACGATCTCCAGCATCCCCATCTTCTCCAAAACCCAAGTCCATAACAATGGGCATTGACGAGATTAAACCTCGCCAACAACATCGTGTTTCCAGGATGGGCGCCAAGGCAATCTTCTCCTCCGAGAAGCAATCCATCACCTCCAAGGCCACCATCACCTTCGAGTCCACCGTCTCCACCAAGAAACAATAGTCCACCCCTTCCTGAGAGGGATCGCAGCGCGACTGCATCTCTATCTCCGGCTCCTCCGCCTCCGCCCATTGAATAAAAGGGAAGAAAGCATAAGAATAACACCGCTACGTCGAGGGAGACCCGACGCCGAAAACGAAAAGATCCCCTCCCAAGAGTACCACCGTCTCCTCCCAAGTTAGCTTATCACCGGACTGATGAGGAAAGCGCGGTGATCTCCTGAGCCGAAGTGAAGGCCCATTTTGCACCAAAACAACCCGAGCCACAGGTGCTAGTTGATCCAAAAGTCAAGAAGCACTTCAAGGCATTCCTTGAGCAACCACCCCAACATGTGTTAAATAGGAAAGATGACTATACACGCTGTCTTACGAATACACTAAAAGAGAAGTCATCAAGCAGTACTGCAAGCGGGAGAAAATCAAAAGAACTTGCCCAGCTCGGAAAACATGCAAAACAATCCATCGCCCCGCTCAAGGTGTTACCCCAGCCCACACAAGGTGGAATAGATGTGGAATTAGCTATTAAATTAGCCGAGGAGTGTAACGTGCCGGTCGAAGCACTTCTAGCCGGCGGAGATAATGTCGCCAAGGGACCAATAGCACGAAAATTTGTCTACGGGGAGCCTCTGGTCAGCGGTGAGGTATTCGATGATCTGCCAACACATATGCGACTGTTGCATATATGGTACTTGAAAGTCACAAATGAAGGGAGACAATTTCTACTATGTAAAGTTGGAGAGGAGTACTTCCGTCCAGACGAGATCTCCATTGAACTTTGTGAACTATTTCAGTTATTCAACCTAGACGCCCTCGACAAGTCCCTCCTCAACTGCTATTGTCTGTAAGTAATTAAGTCACTAACTCAGCTCGTTCAATTCATTTCCTGTCGTTATCCTTACTATAGCTCCTTCTGTATGCTATTATATATGCAGAATGAAGATTGAAGAATGTAGAAGAAAGTCAATCTACAACATTGGGTTCGTTGACCTAAACAGAGCTAATGGACATACGGTAATAAATAACCTCGAGAAAACAGAGGATAACTTGCTAATATTTTTAATGGAGCAACATTACAAGACACAAATACTATTTCCTTACAACTATGGGTAAGGGTCTTACTGTCTTGTACACATTCAATTTTTGTTTACTCGATGTTAAGTGTATATAAACGTTCGCAGTTTTCACTGGATTTTTCTAAACATTGACGTTGACCATGCAAAATTTGAAATCTCGGACTCGTTAAAGAAGCCGATGGAAGACTACCGCAGCATAATTGATTGCCTCCAAAAGTAATTTCAATCACTATATCTGTCTCTTTCATTCATTCTCTGAGATGTAAACTAATTAATAACTCATTCATTTCTTTTTTGCCGGAAAGGGTTTGGAAAAGGTTCATGAAGGGGGTTCAGGGTGAATGGCGTGAGGAGCTCACTTTTCGTACGGTCCCGGTAAGTAGTACGAGAGCTAGGAGACTAATTTATGTAAATATTACAATTACCATTCATACGATTATCATGCTTGATTATTATCTGATTGAATTATATTCTCGATCGAAAAGTGTGTGAAACAGCCGCAAGAGACTAATTTATGTGGATATTACGTATGCGAGTTCATTCGTGGGTGTATGGAGCAGGGCACTTTCTTCAAGTACGTAAACAATATATTCGCAATTTATTCTATACCACAATTTTTGTTGAGTTCCATTCATAATGATCTACTTCTTTATATATAGTTGGATGCGATGGGGGATAAGCTCCTATCACATGTACGCCTACTAGCAATTCAAGAGAAGTTGTCGGGATTTTTGATCAGAGACATCATAAACACAAAATGAGAGTACAACGTGGATAGACCTTCGTGTAATCATGGATAGACACAAAAGGACAGTATCTGTTGTAATGATCTTGGTGTAAATCAATTAGACGAGCTCTAGTCTGGGTTGTGTATATATTTATATGTATTTATGTTATCATGAGTAAAATTATATTATATATGCATCAATGTATACATCATGTATTAGCGTAGAATAATATGTATATGAAAACACAAAATGAAAAATAATCAAACACAAAAAAAGAAAACCCTAAAACCCTAAAACCCCACCTCCTGCCGCGACAGTAGTTTGGTGCAAAACGCTATCGCGGCAGAAGAATTTTAGTCCTGGTTCGTGTTACGAACCGGGACTAAAGATCATCCAGCCCAGCGCATGCAGCGGGGCCACGTGGAGACAATCTAATTCCGGTTTGTAACAGAACCGGGACTAAAGCCTCTTACAAACCGGGACTAGTGTCCTGTTTTCTACCAGTGAAGTATCATTAATTTTGAAAAACAATCTGCAATGTGCTCGAGTGTTAGAGCATCTTCACCCGTGTTTCCAGTACAACGTTTCGAGGGCATTTTTTCATTCGAATAGCGAATTTCGTTTGGCTGGGTTTTTAGGACGCCGAATAGCGCCGGGTTTGATCCAACTTTTATCTCGCGTTTCCAGGCCGAACCTGGGAGCTGGGAACCGCCTGGGAACGCCGAACGAAGCGAAAAAGTGGGTGCACCAACCCTGTCGGCAACTCGAGGTCAAGTTCCCGCCTTTCTTCTCCATTTCCTGTCATATCTCCCCGCCAGTTCCCTCGAGCTCCCGCCCACCATGCCGCCCAAGGCTTTCGTCAAACCCCGAACCACCATTGGTGAACCAAAGGAGAAAAGGCGAGGAAGCCGAGGCCAGAGGGCTTGACTGACGCCGAGTGGGTGGCACTAGTCCGGCACAGAAAGATCAAAACAGACAGTCGCAAGGATAGGACGACAAGGTCGGAGGCGAAGGCGATGAGGGAAGCGCATGCGGCTTTGGAGCGCGCGGCGCGTACGACGATGTCGAACATCTCTGGCCAAGATTTCGTCGGGGGGAATGAAAAAATTCGAATATATCGCTGTTTTTGCTTCGTCTGAGAATTCAGACACGGGTGGAAAACCGAGCGTTTTCAAGCCAAAAGTTGTATCCGTGCGGCGTCCGAATTTCGGTCTAGAAACGCCCCAAATGAAGGTGTTCTTACAACTAGTTTCCCCTAATAATGCATTAATATTGTGGATATGTTTCAGAGCGTAATATTGTGGATTTTGTTTTGGCATACATATTGCAATGGGTTCAGTTCGAGAGTGCAGCCTCTCTCCAGCTCTGCGACATCTGGGCTTGGTTACTCGTGCGTAGCATGGCCCACGAGCCATAAGAGTCCACAATCACATTGCCCCTCGCTGGCAAGAGCTCGCTGTCTCCTGCTCAAACAATCTGTTTCGTCCACAGGGTTTCCCCCTCCCCCCCTTCCACCTCCCGCAAACCAAACCCTAACCCTATACCCGGCCCGCTGGCCATGGAGACCGACGATGACCCGGCGTTCCACGGCAGCGAGGCCATCTCCGCCGTGCAGGACGTCGACCAGTACTACGGAGACGACGATGACTTCGACGACCTCTACAACGACGTCAACGTCGGCGACGGGTTCTTCAACTCCTCCCACCAGACGCCGCCCCTTCCCCAAATTCCTCTACCGCCGCCGCCGCCGCAGCATAACCAGCCCCACCAGCTTCCTCCCCCTCAGTCGCCTATGGCGGTCCCCCACTCCCTCCCGCCACCTCCGCCGCTGTCCCCGTCGCTGCAGCAGCAACCGCCTATGGCCGCTCCCAACTCCCTCCCGCCGCCGCCGCCGCCGCCGCAGGCCCCGCCGCTGCTGCAGAAGGTCAACATCCCTGGCATGGTCGCGCCTCCTCCTATCCTCCCTCCGCCGCCGAACCTTCCGCCGCCACCTCAGCCGCCGGTGGCACCCGCACCGCCGCCACCTAGGCACCACCAGATTCAGCAAGGAGGCGACGGGTTGCACCGCCAAGGAGGCAACTTCAGTGGTGGTCCCATAGTGGTCGGAAACGGCGGTGCAGCCGGCAGTGGTGAGGGCCCTGGTGGGATGCCGCTGTTTGTGGGGGACCTCCATTGGTGGACGACTGATGCGGAACTGGAGGCGGAGCTCAGCAAGTACGGATTGGTCAAGGAAGTGAGGTTCTTTGATGAAAAGGCGAGCGGGAAATCTAAGGGGTACTGCCAGGTTGATTTCTTTGACCCCAATGTCGTATCTGTCTGCAAGGAGGGCATGAACGGACACCTGTTTCACGGCCGTCCATGTGTTGTGGCATTCTCCTCGCCTAACCTTCTGCGCCGCATGGGCGAGTCACAGGGGAAGAACCACCAGTCTATGGCTGCGCAGACACTGCCAATGCAGCTGAAGGGTGGGAGAGGGCCTGGTGGTGCTGGAGGCCCTCAGGTGGGTACTAATCATGGTGGTGGACGTGTGGGAGGACCTGGTGGTGGTAATTGGGGGAGAACTGGTGGAGGAATTGCGAACAGAGGCCCTGCTGGGAATATGAGGAATCGGGTTGGACCAACAGGTGGCCGAGGGATCATGGGAAATGGAGCCATGGTTCCACCCCCACCACCAATGCTGCCTCCAGGAGGAATGATGGGTCAGGGTTTTGATCCTAGCTATGGCGCGATGGGAAGGATGGGTGCTGGGTTTGGTGGTTTTCCTGGACCAGGCCCAGGGCCATTTCCTGGGATGATGCAGCCGTTCCCGCCGGTGGTCGCACCACATGTGAACCCTGCCTTCTTCGGAAGGGGTGGGATGGGTCCTGTTGGTGTTGGGATGTGGCCCGATCCTACCATGGGGGGTTGGGGTGGGGAGGAACAAGCAAGTTATGGGGATGATGCAGCGTCTGATCAACAGTACGAGGAAGGGGGAAGCCATGGGAAAGAGAGGCCATTCGAGAGGGAGTGGTCTGGTGCACCGGAGGAGAGACGGGAAAGGGAGAAGGATATGCCCCCAGCACAGGATTGGCCAGAGAGGAGGCACCGTGATGATCAAGACATGGGCCGAGACAGGGATCGTGACCATGGCAGAGATAGGGAGAGAGATCGTGACAGGGAGAGGGAAAAAACCCGGGAAAGGGATAGGCACAGGGATGACAGAGACCGCTATAGCGATCATCACAGGCACAGGGAACATGATTCTGAACGCAATGAAGACTGGAACAGGGGAAGGTCATCTGGGATGCGTAGCAAGTCGAGGGAGGTTGACCATTCTAATCGCAGGCGCAATGACACCCGAGTAGTGTAGCAGCATGATGAGGTACATCTAGTGGGGAAGCAACTACAAATCCAGGACATTGTTTTTCTGCTTGCATGCATGGTTTGGTAACCACTAGCAACTCTTTACTGATTGTAGCTGTGGTGATTCTAACTGCTTTTGTCTCCGATGATCTGTTGTGATGTAAGTTCCTCTGAATCCAATCTCTTGTTTTTTACTGTAACTCTTATTCAACTGTATTGTTAGGAGGTATGGTGGGATGCTGACATTGTGGTGTAACACATCTTTTTGTACTACTCCCTCCGGCCCAAATTACTTGGCGCAGCCATATACTATGTCCAGTACAAGTTTACTCCCGAGAAAGTAAATATTCTGGCCAATTAATTTGGGCCGGAGGAAGTAAATATTCTTCATGTAACCTATCATGTACACCATTTTTTGCTTGTTTATCTGTTCAATTATTTTCATAGCTACCTGGCATTGATTAAGCCAAGGACTGCCACATAGTGTCCTTATTTAGTGGGTTTCTGTGTAAATAAGTGTTGTAGCTATTAGCTCCCCTGCTTGTAATCAGTCCTCCTGCCAATTTGTACGGAGGAAAAGGGAATTTGTGAATACATATTTTTGTGCATTTCAATTCCTTGTAAGTTGCAGCTGTACTTTGTTGGTAGTCATGTATGGTGGTCACTTGGAAGTGCAGTTGCTGGCCCTTGCTTGCGTACAGGATGTTTTGGAAAATTAACCATTATATTCGTTTTCCTGCTGAGCAATACAATAGTCTCTTGCTTTCGCAATGTGATTCTGAATTTGATCTTTTACGGATTCACTTTAAAACAAGATACAGTAGTGTCTAAACGGATCTATTTGTGTTTATGATCAAACCTTCTAGCATGTAGATGAACCATTCCAAGGAATGTTGTATGAAATTGGGTTGCAGTTCTATGTGACAGCAAGAAAGTTACAGGACTGAAGCCTAATCTTAAGATTTTGGGGAAGCTGATCTGGTTGCATTAAGAAGACATAGTTGGCATCTTGATGCATTTTGAAATGCCTTTCAACTTACTACACGAATTAGTGTAATTTTGTATCATTCTGATATTTCCGAACAAGCCCAAGAACTACAGAATACAGTTACCTTTATCTGAAAAACATGATCAGTTATCTAGCACATCTGCATAAATAAATCCAGCATTGAGTAAAGTGTTACTGTTAGATCTTATAAAGTAATGCTATATGCTATTGCTAGATTTTCTTGCTCCAGAAATCATTGCATTCAGTTTTGGAGCTCTATTTTTCCCCTGGCTTAGTTGTTTATGCGTCAGCTTTTGCTGATGTTTTAGTTTCATATGTATCAACAATGGCTAGTCATGATCTCTGTTTGAGCGTGGTTCTGTTGAGAAGTGCTGCAAAAGGAAGAATCTCCTGTTGAAAAGTTTTCTACCATGGGTTAACTGTGTTCCACAAACTGCTCGTGCCAACCCGCAGGGCTTACAACATGACACTTGACTGGGTGTCTTAAAAATGTAGAGCTTACTGGTTAATTAATTTGTTTGATTCTAAAGTAAGCTGTAGTACTTCAGTGTCCAAATGTGCAAATGAGATGTCCTGCATCCTTTAACAGCTGGATTTTCAATTAATTTAATCTAATTATTCCATTAGTTATTCCTTGATCTGCAATCATTATTCTTTCATATTTATGTAATATGATCTCCTTGCTATGTTTCTGCTGCTACTGGCCTGGGTCCAGTGACAGTTCTTACCAAACCGCTTACTAATAATCCTTGTACTCCTTTTGCATTCTTCGGAAGTTTTGTGTTGCCTTTAATGTCACTAATGGCTTTGTTCTCATTTGCAGCTACCTGCGGTCAGAATCTCTTGGGCTACATGATCTTCTCAGTATAATGGTTGCTGTCTCTCCCCTCAATTTATGCGCTGTGAATCGTCGAGTAGCATAAAGACAGAAGTTTCTCTACCTATGTGTGGATTGCCTTCTTTGTTGGTATACCGTGAGTACTTGGGATTGCACTATTTATGCAGTAGGAAGATCGCTTGGCAAGCAATATAACCATGTTTTGTTTCCTTTCTCATCTGCTGGAGGTGGACAATCGATTCCAGCATTCCTCGGTTTAGCTGTCCCAGGAGAATCGATGGACCCGCTGCTGTTTTCTAGTTAATTTCGTCTGGGTTTTTTTGGTTGAAATGCACCTGGCAAGCATCTTGCTTATTTGTGTCCTGGTTCTATTTTGGTTTGTGTAGCTGTTACCCGCAAGCTAGAGGTTCCATGATCTATTTCTTGCCTGGTTTTGTTTGACACCGTGTACATTTCTAACTGCATGGTCTTAAAATGGATTGTACGCATGCTTCAACCCTCATCTGGGGCTGTTGAATAGTCCCTGTTCTGATACATGAGTGATGGTTCTTCTTCAGCGGTAGCTGGTCACGCATGACCTTTTTATGCGTTTTTTAAAAAAAAAATGTTGTGTGCCCCATTTACCTTTGTGTGCCTCCTGCAAATTCAACGTACGGTGTCTGCTCGTTAGTGAAGTGCTGGCTCGCTCGATTCTTAATTGCACAGCATTCTGTACGATTCCGAGAGCTCAGAAGTGAGTAGAAGCGCACATGTTTCTCATATGCCTGCGTCTCCACGGCTCCACCGTCTAGAGAGAAGTTGCCATTCCTTTCCATCATGACGACGCCAAACATTTGGAAAGATTGGCGAGCGGGTGCTAAGGCAGTGTTTGGTTGGGATTCTTGAGCCAGATTCACTACCACAACCCTAGAATCTGGACCACCGACCTATGTAGTCTGTTTGGGTCGGCCAAAGGACAAAATTTTGGGCTGTGTCTATTTAGGTAAGTGGCTCCTAGCGGCGGGACCCAATTTAATTTTCCATAGATATCCATGGGTTTTACATAGGTGGAATAACTGTAGGAAATACTTAGATAATAACTAGGATCTCTCTAGCGCCGTCCTCCTCATCATTGCATACTCATCCTCCTCATCGTTGGTGTGGTAGTGCCTCCAGCACATGGTTCCATTGAAAACTTTGACGGCGAGCATGCCGTGGCCATCGAAGTTAAAGACGAGGAAGTGGCTGACCTGTAAGTGGTGCCCGTGGGTGAACTGTTTCCAGCCGTGGTGGAGGTACATGTGATATTGGCCGTCTAATAGCACCTCAACGGGCTAGATATGGCACCGCTGCTGGTCTCCCGCAGCTTGAATTCACGAGACTTCAGTCCATTGAGCACCCCCATAAGTTTTGGTAGATGGGCACATCAAACTTGAAGTCGGATAGGTCCACAGCGAACGGCGATAGCGACCGAGAAGCTGATTGATGAGTGAAAAATACACTCATTTTTATCTTCATTCAAACTAGATATTGCTAAGTTTTTTTAATGAGATTCTCTTCTACACATGTCACTGGTCACGAATTATTGCATAGATGTGCAAATATCATTTGCTATTTGTTTCCCTGTAGATCTGGATGTTTTTATGATTAAATCTAAGCTAATTAATGAAGAATTATAAGCTAGGGATTTTACCAAGAAAAAGGGGTTGCGGAGACTGGTGTCGGCATGTTTGATGACTTACGGTACGATCATGGACACCGTACCTGTAAGGCTTGTCAGCCCCTCATCATGAACCAACCAACAATCGTGATGGGGCCCATAGTGAATTCACATCAAAAGGCCTTCGAAAACCTATCCCGTTTGCAGTTCTATGTAAAGAAAGGAGAGAAGGAGCCGCCACACAACCCACCATCATCTTCACCATGACGTCATGCATTATTTCAAGAATATTTAATACAATGTTTATGATTATTGATTTAATCATGTGTGAGTAGTTCTTACGAGCTGAGGACCGAGGCATAGCCTCACAACAATATATGAATCTTTTAGTAGATACTTATATTGTCGAAGTAATCTATCTATATATATGTTTGTCTCTTGTGTTTTGCCTTGGTCCTAGAACTTGTCAGGCGCCCAAGACCTCGAATATGGGTAAAGGTATAAAGGTTAGAGAAGAATTGATCAGAACTCTGTGACGTGAAACTCGGTGACAGGAAGAACGTGTGCAGTGTGAGTAAAATCCTAAGTCTAAGAAGTCATAGACATAGGTCTAAACGGTGGAGTGGATGGTGCTAATAAAAAGATTTCCCAAGGTGAGTCTAGTTCTAGACTCATGTCTAAGAGAATCATTTGGCAGGAGAGCCCACCAGTCAGTGCTAAGGGTTTGTTTTTCTTTTTTTCTTTTAAGCATGGCTACTTCAATCCACTTCCGTTCTAAACGCTAGAGCAAAAGTAGATTTCTTAGACTCATGTCTCTAGTTTTCTTGGCTACTTCTATACAGTGCACATACCCTAAGGGTGTACAACTGAGAGAAAAGATTCTTTAGGAAACAACGTAGCGTCACAAAGCGTAATGCTTTAGTCTATTTATTATAATAACCGTTTAATACCCTGGCAAGGACTAGCTAGCTGAACAATAAATCGGTAGTGCTAATACAATAGGCTATGGTGTTTTTTTTTGAGCGGAAAAGGCTGATTCATTTATTCAATCCCAAGTCAGCAGACAACGCCAACTAAATACAGACCGGCGTCTCGCTAAACCAAGTTTTACAGATTTTATTCTTACAACCTTTTCTAGCTAGCTTATGAGCTACATAGGCTATGGTGTTGTCAGAACTGTCCACTTCTATATTTGAGTTATAATTATGTTCTAACATACAAGCAGATGGTATGTGCTATGCACATGGTGGTTGATGATCATCCCGCAAACAATACCATGATATTACGTTCTTTACAAATAAAAGAATCAACAAATTTTCAAACTCATTTTATTATATACCTATGTGTCGATTGCCTTCTTGGTTGGTGTGCCATGACTACTTGAGATTGCATTATTTATGCAGTAGGACGATCGCTTGGCAAGCAATAGAACCATGTTTTGTTTCCTTTCTCATCTGCTGGAGGTGGACAGTCGATTCCAGCATTCCTCGGTTTAGCTGTCCCAGGAGAATCGATGGATCCGCTGCTGTTTTCTACTGCCTCTGTTCCTACAGTGTAAGCTTCTTAGCAAGTTAAAACAGTTTGCTAAAAATGTTTATATTATAAAACTGAGAAAGTAGTTAATTTTGTCTGTTTTTTGGTTGAAACGCACCTGGCAAGCATCTTGCATTCTTGCTCATTTGTGTTTTTTTTGCGAAATTTCACCATCTATTAATAATCATCAATAATAGTATAAAAAGATTAAAAATAATAAAAAATACAAATAGGCCAATGGACCATCTAGTGATGGCTACAATCACTAACGTGAGGCGAAGGCGCGCTGCCGTCCTCGCTCCTCCATTAACAGAGCCGGACAAAGTTTGTTATAGAAAAGTTTGTTGTAGTAGACAGACGAAAAGTCGGTGTGTTAATGCAAAGGACCCCGCAAGCTAGAGGTTCCATGATCTATTTCCCTGCTTTCGTTTGACAACGTGTACATTTCTAACTGCATGGTCTTAAAATGGATTGTATGCTTCAACCCTCATCCGGGGCTGTTGAATGCATTGTATGATCTGGGCTGTTGAATAGTCCCTGTTCTGAAACCTGAGAGTGATGATGGTTCTTCTTCAGCGGTAGCTGGTTACGCACGACCTTCTTATGCGTTTATATCTTTTTTTTTTAAAGAAAGTTGTGTGCCCTCTTTACCTCTGTGTGCCTCCGTCAAAATCAACGTGCGATATCTGCTCGTTAGTGCAGTGCTGGCTCGCTCGAGGGGATACTGTACGTTCTGTATTGCACCTCATTCTGTTTCTTTACGATTCCGAAAGTAGAAAACGTTAGTGGCCCTCAGAAATGAGTAGAAGCGCACATGTTTCTCATGTGACAGTTGCCATTCCATCCCATCATGTCGATGCCATTCAGGCATTCAGACAGATCGAAGTCGCAAGCGGGTGTTAGAGCAACCCTAGCAGATCGCCTAAATCCCCTAAATAGGAAAAACAAAATGTAAGGCGTATACAAGCCACCGAAAACCCGTTTTTCGATTTCATTTTTGCTCGCGAGAAACCGTAACGACCCCAGCTGCACGGGTTGACTTTATGGGATCTGTTCCGCGCGAGCATAAACGAAAGCAAAAATCAGGATACACATTTCAGCATTTTGCATACCAAAATGAATAACATAAAAACATGGGCTCATATTTATGAATGTTTTAAATATCATAGCACATAATAATCATCTAAAATACAATATTATTCAAATCAAATTACAACAATAGTTCGAATCAAATTAAACCAAAAAATTAATGGTTCAGAGGGCAAATAATTGTTCGTCTCACACATAAATAAATAGGAAATCAAATGAATAAATGAAGGAGAGCATTGGCGGCCATGCCGCTGCCAATGGTGCTCGATGGGATCATTATGAAGCTGAGTATGTGTGGCCCAATCTTTGATATGCTGATACGTCTCAAGAAGTGTATGAATGCGATCAGGATTTTTTTGTGGTTTCACTCGGCTACCACAATTATCATGCAAGAACTCCAAGTTTAGCCTTCTCTCACCCTGGATGACGATGTTGTGAAAAATCACACATGTCTTGATGTTGTTGAGGAGTTTTTTGTCCACAAAACAAGCATGACCTCGAATAATAGCAAATCTTGTTTGCAAAACACTGAAAGCTCTTTCAGTGTCCTTGGGGCATGCCTCTTGAGCCATGTCCAAAACAGATTATTTCCTTGTTTTTGGCTCATGAGTGGTCTTAAAAAATGTTGACCATAAAAGATATATGTCGTTGGCTAGATAGTAGGATCATGGTGTCATTTAGTGACTCTGACAATTAAAGAAACAATGCTAAATTCACAAGTCCTTTGATGCCACGGCCTCGAGCACAATGATAGGATCATGATTTTTACCATAAATATTTTACATGCCATGCTTTTGGAAAATCCTTTCACCACCAATGCATACAATCAACTCCGCAAGATTGCCCGGCCAAACCTCTTTTTTCATTCATCTAAATCAATCGAATTGTGTCTTCTTCATTGCGAGCTCAAAGATACATTGGTCCAAACACCCAAATCATCATCTTGGCAAACAACCGCATAGATTCAAGGCGAAGATACTCATCAGTATAGTATGCGGGGATGCCATAGGAGATCACGAGCATAGTTGCCGAGATATTCTGATATGAGCTAAACCCGAGAACGTTGGTAGTGTTTCTATGGCGAGTAAAGTGGCGACAATTTTCCTCGCAAGCTTCAACTATTTGAACAAAAAAATATCGATGCATTCACTACCTTCTACGAAAGAGATGTGGTGGGTATGTTGGTACCTCAGCAAATTAATGTTGCCTGAGAGTGTTGCTGCCAAGCGCACGGTTCTGTGGGATGCAAAGACCGTGAACCATCAATCCATGCCGCTTCTTTATCTTCCCCTGTCCTCAAGCTCCTTCACGGCGAGAATGAGAATCATTTTCTCGACGTTGTCTCGTGAAACAAGTCATTGATGTCTGAATCGTCTGTAGATGATGAGTCTTTGAAAAAACTACGCGCTTGCCCTCATCGTTGAACTTATCTATAAGAATCCTATATCAAAACCGACCAACTGCACTAGAACTCGACGAACATGCCGAACAAGATCTTACAGCGGCTGGCTCGATGTGATCAATTCGGGCAGCCCCCGCGGCGGCTCAACCAGCAGACCCAGCATGACCAAATCAGACCTCCGTGGCGAGAGCCGTCAGGGGAGGAGGATTTCAGCACACCACAATTGTTGGAGATATGCCCAAGAGGAAATAATAAAGTGGTTATTATTATATCTTTGTGTTTATGATAAATATTTACATCCCATGCTATAGTTGTATTAATAGTAAACATTAATACTTGTGTGTTTTGTAAACATAAAAGAGTCTCTAGTAAGCCTCTCGTTAAATGTCAACACCCGGATTTTTAATCCCAGATGCCTGTTATGCCATACCTCGCAATCCCAGGATTATCATTTTTACGAGACAACAGAATTGGATACCATAGTACATCATCCATTACAAACCGTACATAAGTTCTTACACAAATAGGGATCTCATGATCCAGTTCTTAATACAACATCAAGCAGCGGAATACGTAATAATAACGGTAGCGTAGGCGAAGCTCCATCTTCGGGGTCACAGGCAATGCTGACGATGGGAGATGATCCTAGTTGTCGTAACCTTCCTGGGGTCCATCCTCCAGGTACTCCTCTTTATAGTCTGGCCATGGGAATAGCCAGGGACAAAGCCATGAGTACTCTTTAAGTACTCGCAAACTAATACTAACAAGTGAGAGGGATTTTTGATAATAGGACACTAGGCTCCAGGGTTGTTTTGCAAAAGACAGATTTATCTCTACTAAGTTCAGAAGCAACAAATGCTAGTTGAAGTTTTATAACACCTAAATGGGAACTTGTAATTCAGATCACAACCCTGTTGTGGCCAAGTCAAAGTCTCAATTCATTTCACAAGTCATTTTGAAAAGTCTGACAGGGGAACAGTATGGCCACTCCAACTGTCTATAACCGCGGAGGCGGCTATTCGAATAGTTTGACACTCTGCAGAGATTGTACACTTTCACCACAACATTCGATACATCCGTCAGGAACAAATCCTGAATTCACCATACTCAGTATGCGGATAATCAATCCTAACCTTTCAATTACACGCCCTAGTATAAGCACCTCTCTTGTGAGTTTGGCCTCCCAACCATGACCAACTGTCATCTTGGGTACTACACAGGTGGACAATCTTCACAAGGTAGCCTCAGCTCATACCTTGGCCGTGAGGAAACTAATACTAAGGTATATGAGTTTCCAGTCAAGCCCTACCCAATTCTCGGATATTGTGGTTGTACGATAAAATTGGAATGGTATCGCATCCAGACAACCATCAGTTTTATAAAGGGCTAAGTCTCATGCCTCAACATTTTCATCACCAAAATCATTAGGTGTTCGGAAACACATGTCCAAAACATTTCAATAGAATGATCCATCATTCCAAGGTTTTCATAACCATTTTTCCACCAAGTATTCCCATCTAAAGTTGATCAAGTTTTATGCTTTGCACTAGCATCTACAAGTGGGGTTAAGCAATTAATAAGGGGTGGTAAACTAGTGGAGTTCTAACTAAGTTCAATCTCATGCCTTAAGATGACATCAAGACTATCTAGCTTAGGCCAAATTTTATACTCTTTATGCAACCTTCACATATCTTTCTAGTATCTACCATTCATTTAGGTAAAATCTAAGTAAGAGCTTTGATAAAGAAATAAAGTATAAAGCTTGTAGGTAAAACTAGGAATGGTTTATCAAGTGGTTATGATCATATATGCTTAAGGAATATAGTTGGCATGGTAACAAGCAAGTATTGGCTTGCATCAATATCAGTAAAAGCTTGCTAAATTGCAAGTGTTAGCTTGCACATTCAACTAGTAGTATTAGGCTTGCCTTGTGCAGAGCAGTGGTTGAAGTTCTCCCCGGCTTCTTCTTCGTAGAATCCTCCTTCCTCCTCGTATCCTTGGTCGGTACTATCGTCTATGAATAAATACGAGGTACACAATCACCAAACAATACTTAACTACTTGCAATCATCACACACAAGGGTCCTATAGATGATCTAACATCATCTCTAATCATTACAAGATTAAGGCTTGGTTTAATTCCTTTTATTTTTAGAAAAGTAATTTCTACTCATTGAAAAACTACTTAAGATTTAATATTCTCCAAACCAAACATGGTATCATGTTGACACATGTCATCACCACATATTTGAGTCCATGGGAATATGATTTAAAGTGGTGTCACAATTTAATGAAGTTTTACTCTTTTATTTTAATTAAATAAAGTGACTAGAAATGCCTATGTGGCATTTTTTATTGCTTGAACATTATTTCTGCAAGTAAACCTATATATTTTTATATATTCTGAAAGGTATGGTTAAATGTGATTTTTGAGAATTGGAATCAACTCAAAAGCTATTATGTTTTAAATTTGAAAAATGTTTGAATGCAGAAAAGCTTCTGCCTTGTTATTTTTTCCATGGATGATCTATAGATCCAAATGACTTGAATTCAACGGGCTTGGATTCAGAATTCCCAGACCTTTCCAACAAAATTGGTTTCATTCAATTTGGTGCACTGAATCGATCTGGGTTGATTTTTGAAGTTGGGTACAGAAGTGAGTTTGAAATAAAATAGAAAAGGTTTAATTCAAATAACTGGGCTACGCGGGAAAGGTTAACGGGCCGGCATGCTAAGCGTAGCGCTTCCGCGGGCTGTTTAAGTGGGTGTCCCCACTCGTCAGTGAGACAGGGGGTGCGAAGCAGTACGGGGCAACGTGGGACGTTCGATCTGGTTCTAATCCAACGGCTGGGAGTCATCGTCGACGTTGAGCAACGCCGGCGAGACAGAAACCTAGCGCGGCTAGTGGGGGTTGCTGGGGGCTCACCGGGGTGCAGGCGAGGGTCGGCGAGGCGGGCGAACGACGAAGTCGACGACGGCGAATCTCCTGGTACCGGTGGCTCCTCCTGGGCGGCTCCAATTGCTGGCTCCTTTCTTCTCCAGAGGCGGCGGGCTCCGGTGAAATTCCAGAAAAGTGTTGCTCGCCTTGCTCCGGGAACGGTGTGGCACGATCAGTGAGGAGAGGGGAGTAGAATGGTGTGTTAAATTCAGCTGGGGGTGGCCTCTATTTATAGTCGAGCGAGGGGACCGACGGGGCACACGGTGAGCAAGTCGGGGGCGATGGTACAGACTGCTATTGGCATGGGCGAAGGTAGGGGACGGTGCGGTGTTCCCTGGCGATGCTGAACGACATGGTTTCGAGGCGTGGATCGGTGTGGCTTGGTCTGGAACACGCGACGCTCTACACGGCAGAGGCGGCGTCTTCGACGGCGAGCGGTGGCTGTGAGGCATGGGGCGGCGAACGGGGATGTCTGGCGGTCTCCTGGGTCGGTGGTGATCGTATATGCACGCGGCGAGGGCGGCGCGCGGTGTGTGGGCTTCGGTCGAGGGTGGCGCTCTGGCGCACGCTCGGCATGGTCGCTGGCGGTCTGGGCGCGGTTCGTGCGTGTGGTCCAGGGGTTGGCAAGGTTCGAGCGGTGGACAGGGAGTGGCGATGGACAGTGGGCTGCCTCCCAGACATGCTAGCTAGGCTTGTTTCTCCTCCTAGCTTGCTGTCGGCATGGGGGTGACAATGGTGCATTCGACCTGCTCACCATTGATGGCATTTCCAAGCTTACAGTGGTGCTAGTGATTAGTTAAGGTTGTTAGATGATCTACTAAGGCTAGTGGTGCCCAGAGAGGGAACAAGTTAGGCTCAAAACACTGCACACTATAGTGTTTTGATTTTGTTTGATTTGTGTCTGCAATGTGTTTGATGAAATGGCCGCATGAAATCAAGTTTTTAATTTTGAAAAGATTTTTGGTGGGTGTGCTAGATTGGTGCTGGTGAGTCTGCAGATGCTTGGGTTTTGAAAGTTGAGCTTGGTTGAGTGGTTTTTGAAAAAGTGGGATCTTCCCATATGATAAAGATTCAATTTTTAATTGTCATTTAAACTATGCATTTGAAAGTTTCTGGATGATCACAAAGTGGGCCTTGATACTTTGTTGTGAATACAATCAAGGGGTGCAAAGATCCAGAAAAGTTTCTGTTAGGTTCTGAAAGTTTGAGACAGCCAAAGTAGGCATGGGAGTTAAATTGGTCAAAATGACCATTCACTCATTTAGCTTTGTTTTGATTTTTTTGTCTTTGGGAAAAGTTTGGGAAATGTTTAGATGATGTTTATTTCACCTAAGAAACATTTCACAAGCAAAGAAACACACAAACAAGGTTGTACAAAAGAATTTCAAATTAAATGCATACACATATGCATGCTTTCATAATTTTATTTAGAAAAGTTTTTGTTAACCCTAATTTTGATGATTAGAGTTTGATGATTTAAGTTTAGTATTTTTGGGATGTTACAAACCTTCCGCCCTTAAACAAAATCTCGTCCCGAGATTTGAAAAAGGACGAAAAGGATTACCTAGGATTTGAAGAGATCGGGAAACTCCGTCCTGATCTGATCTTCGCGCTCCCAGGTAGCTTGCTCTTCTGTGTGGTTGCTCCACTGAATCTTAAGAAACTTGATGCTTCGGGTTCGAGTAGTTCAAAAAGCTTCTTCTAAAATACGGATGGGTACTTCGGGATAGGTCAGGTCATCGTTGATCTCTATGGTCCGGTGATCGATATTTTTGAACACTTCGGTCTTCTCGGGGACTTCGAGACACTTAAGAAGTAACGAGATATGGAACACATTGTGCACGGCTGACATCTCTTCAGGTAGTTCCAATTGATACGATACTTCTCCTTGACGGTTCAGAATCCTGAAAGGTCCGATATATCTGGGGGCTAACTTTCCTTTGAGTTGGAAACGCTGCATTCCCTTCAATGGCGACACTTTCAGATAAACAAAATCTTCTATGTTGAAGGCGAGGTCTCGATGCCTCTTGTCGGCGTAACTCTTCTGTCTGGATTGGGCGGTCTTGAGGTGCTCACGAATCTTGTGAACCTTCTCTTCTGCTTCTGAAGGGTTTCGCGGCATAGTAAATCAAAATTTTCTACGGAGCGAACAGAGGGAAAGCCAAGATCTAATCTAGGAGATGCAAACAACGAGAGAGATTGGATTAGATCTTCATACCCTTGAAGATTCGCACAGTGGAACGTTCATCGGAATGTGGGTGATGTAGTCGTACTCGCTTCTCCTCCTCGCGATCCGATCCGATCTAGCACCACAAGTGGCGGTGCCTCCGTGAGATGCACACGTGCAGCACCTCGACGTCTCCTCCTTCCTCGGACCAGCGAGTATGGTGGAGAGATAGATTGGATCTACAACACGACGGCGTGGTGTATATGGTGGAGAATTTCTGCTGCAGGGCTTCGCCTACAAACAGTCGGGAGGGAGAGAGGAAGGTAGCAAGGCTGCTAGGGCTTGGAGGAAGGTGTGTGGGGGGGAGGGGGCGCACCACCCCTCTATATATAGAGGGGGGCGGCCAGCCCTTGCCCCTCCTCCAAGCCTATCTCTAGTTTAAACAATTTAAACTCTCCCTTATCTAGAAATCCTATCTCTAGTTTAAACGATTTAAACTCTCCCTTATCTAGAAATTCCATCCCGAGATTTAAACGAGTCAAATCTCTCTAGAATCGGCTGGGCCCTATGGGGCCTTGTGCCCCTGGCCCAATGCGGCCAGGACACTCCCTCATAGGCCCATGCCCCCTCCCGAAAGGTGGGGCCACGTTGGTCCCCTTCCGGAAGGTTCTAGAAGCTTTCGGTACAATACCGATTAACCCGGAACAATTCCGAACTCCAAAAACTGCATTGCCTTATATGAATCTTATTATCCGGACCATTCCGGAACCTCTCGTGATATCCCGGATCCCATCCGAGACTCCGAACAAAAATTCATAAACCAATTATCCAATCTATCCTAGCGTCGAGATACGTTAAGTGTGTGACCCTGCGGGTTCGAGAATATGCAGACATGATCTTCTATCAATAATCAACAGCGGGGTCTGGGCACCCATATTGACTCCCACACATTCATAGATGATCATATCGGATGAACCACGATGCCAGGATTCAATCAATCCCATATATATTCCCTTCGTCTCGCGATATTTTACTTGCCCGAGATTCGATCGTCGGTACCGTCATACCTAGTTCAATCTCGTTCACAGCAAGTACTTTACTTGTTCCGTAATCCGATATCACTTTGTGATTAACTCCTTAACCACATGCTTGCAAGCGGTGTTGATATCGATTACCGAGTGGGCCCGAAGTATATCTCTCCGACTTGGGAGGGACAAATTCTATCTCGATACATACAACCCAACAGATACTTTCCGATCACCTGAGAGACACCTTTATGATCACCCTCTCATAGGATGACGTTTGATGACCTCAAAGCTTTCTTCCGATACCAGGGAGTTGCATTATCTCATGGTCTAAGGAATACAATATTTGACATAGGAAAAGCTTCGCAAAGACGAACACGATGACACGATCTAATTGCTCTACTTTGTTTGGGTCTATCCACCATATCATTCTCCCAATGATATGATCTCATTATCAATTGACAACTCATGTCTATGGTTAGGAAACCTTAACCATCATTGATCAATGAGCTAGTCCATAGAGGCGTACTAGGGACACGGTGTTGTTTACAAACCACACAAGTATTAAAGTTTCCGCTTAATACAATTCTAGCATGGAACATAAACTTTATCATGAACAAGAATTATAATAATAACATCTTTATTATTGCCTCTAGGGCATAATTCCAACAGTCTCCCACTTGCACTAGAGTCAATAATCTAGTTTACATTTGGCAACAATCTCACACCCAAGCACTGAGGTGTTGATCATGTTTTACACGTGGAAGAGGTTTAGTCAATGGATCTGCGACATTTAGATCCGTATGTACTTTGCTAATCTTCAGATCTCCATCTGCTATATAATCTCGGATTATATGAAACTTGCGGTTGATATGCTTGGTCTTTCGATGATATCTTGGTTCCTTAGCGAGTGCTATGGCGCCAGTGTTGTCACACAATATCTTCAGTGGGTCCAATGCACTTGGAACCACGCCAAGCTCAGTGATGAAGTTTCTGATCCAAACTCCTTCACTTGACGCTTCTGCAGCAGCCATGTATTCCGCTTCTACTGTAGATCCCGCGATCACGCTTTGCTTGTAGCTTCTCCAGCTCACAGCTCCTCCATTCAAAATATAAATGTATCCTGTCTGAGATTTAGAATCATCCTTGTCGGTGTCGAAACTAGCATCGACGTAACCTTTTACGACAAGCTGTTCATCACCCCCATAGACTAAGAACATTTCTTTAGTTCTATTTAGGTACTTTAGGATGTTCTTCACGGCTGTCCAGTGTTCCACTCCTGGATCACTTTGATATCTGCTCGTCAAACTAAGAGCATTGGACACATCCGGTCTAGTACACAGCATGGCATACATGATGGAACCTATGGCCGAGGCATAAGGCACTTTGCTCATAGCTTCCCTATCATTTACCGTAGCTGGACACTGAGCCTTGCTCAATATCTTACCTGACAACATAGGCACTGAACCTTTCTTTGCCTTATCCATTCTGAACCTTTTCAGAACTTTGTCTAGGTATGTACTCTGGCTTAAAGCTATCAGGCGTCTTTGTCTATCTCTATAGATCTTGATGCCCAATATATAAGCAGCTTCACCTAGGTCTTTCATTGAAAAACACTTGTTCAAATAACTCTTCACATCGTTAAGCATGTTGATGTCATTTCCGATAATCAATATGTCATCCACATATAGTACCAGAAACGTCACCGAGCTCCCACTCACTTTCTTGTAGATGCAAGCTTCATAGCAATTTGGAACAAATCCAAAGCTCTTGATCACTTGATCAAAACGAAGGTTCCAACTCCGAGATGCTTGCTTCAGCCCATAAATGGAACGCTGAAGTTTGCATACTTTACTAGCATCCTTAGGATCGACAAAACCTTCGGGTTGCATCATATACAACTCTTCATCAATGTTGCCATTGAGGAAAGCAGTCTTGACATCCATCTGCCATATTTCATAATCATGAAACGCAGCAATTGCTAATAAAATCCGAATGGACTTAAACATTGCTACGGGAGAGAAAGTCTCATCGTAGTCAACACCTTGAACTTGTCGAAAACCTTTTGCGACAAGCCGTGCTTTATAGACGGTAACATTACCATCCGCGTCCGTTTTCTTCTTGAATATCCATTTGCACTCAACAGCCTTTCGGTCGCTAGGAGGATCCACCAAAGTCCATACTTGGTTTTCGCTCATGGATCCCAATTCGGATTTCATGGCTTCCAGCCATTTCTCAGAGTCTGGGCTCATCATCGCTTCCTCATAGTTCGTAGGTTCACTGTCTTCTACCAACAAGACAGTCAAGACAGGGTTGCCGTACCACTCAGGAGGGGCACGCGACCTTGTCGACCTGCGACGTTCAGTAGCAGCATCGTCCGAAGCTTCATGATCCTTGTCATTAGCTTCCTCTATTGTTGGTGCAGGCGGCACTGGAACAATTTCAGGTGCTGCGCTACTCTCCAATTCAAGAGAAGGTTCAATAACCTCGTCTAGCTCTACTTTCCTCCCACTCACTTCTTTCGAGAGAAACTCCTTCTCAAGAAAGGAACCGTTCTTTGCGACAAACACTTTGCCTTCGGTTCTGTGATAGAAGGTATACCCAATAGTTTCCTTAGGGTATCCTATGAAGACGCATTTCTCCGCTTTGGGTTCGAGCTTGTCCGACATCAACTTCTTGACGTAAGCTTCGCATCCCCAAACTTTAAGAAACAACAACTTAGGTTTAGCACCAAACCACAGTTCATACGGTGTCGTCTCAACGGATTTAGATGGAGCCCTATTTAAAGTGAATGCAGCGGTTTCTAATGCATAACCCCAAAATGATAACGGCAAATCAGTAAGAGACATCATCGATCGGACCATATCTAATAGGGTTCGATTCCGGCGTTCAGACACACCATTGCGTTGTGGTGTTCCGGGTGGCGTGAGTTGCGAAACAATTCCGCTTGCTTTAAGATGCGTGAGAAAATCATAACTCAAATATTCGCCCCCACGATCGGATCGTAGAAACTTAATCTTTATGTTACGATGGTTCTCCACTTCATTCTGAAATTCTTTGAACTTTTCAAACGTTTCAGATTTATGTTTCATTAAATAGATATACCCATATCTACTTAAGTCATCGGTAAAAGTAAAGAAATAGCGATATCCACCGCGCGTCGAAATACTCATCGGTCCGCATACATCGGTATGTATGATTTCCAACAAGTCCGTTGCTCGCTCCATCATTCCGGAGAACGGGGTTTTGATCATCTTGCCCATGAGGCATGGTTCGCATGTGTCAAATGATTCAAAATCAAGAGACTCCAAAAGTCCATCAGAATGGAGTTTCTTCATGCGCTTTACTCCAATATGACCTAGACGACAGTGCCACAAATAAGTAGTATTATCACTATCTACTTTGCATCTCTTAGCCTCAATGTTATGGATGTGTGTTTCATCCCTTTCGAGATTTAGAAGAAATAAACCATTCATAAGAGGTGCATGACCATAAAAGATGTTACTCATATAAATAGAACAACCATTATTCTCCGATTTAAATGAATAACCGTCTTGCAATAAACACGATCCGGAAATGATGTTCATGCTCAACGCAGGCACATAATAACATTTATTAAGGTTTAAAACTAATCCCGAAGGAAAACCTAAGGAGAGCGTGCCGACGGACATCACATCAACTCTTGATCCGTTGCCAACGCGCATCGTCACCTCATCCCTCGCAAGCCGCCGTCTATTCCGTAGCTCCTGTTTCGAGTTACAAATATTAGCAACTGAACCGGTATCAAATACCCAGGCACTACAACGAGGGCTAGTAAGGAAAACATCAATAACATGTATATCAAATATACCTTTGATGGTGTCAGCCTTCTTGTCCGCTAAGTACTTCGGACAGTTGCGCTTCCAGTGACCCTTGTCCTTGCAATAGAAGCACTCAGTGTCCGGCTTGGGACCAGACCTGAGCTTCTTCTCAGCAGGGGCATTGCGCTTGCCGCCGCCCTTCTTGAAGGGCTTCTTTGCTCCCTTACCTTTCTTAAAGGAGGCTTGTTGACCATCAACACATGATTATCCTTCTTGATGTCCACTTCCGCAGCCTTCAGCTTTGCGAAGAGCTCGGTGATCGTATCAGTGGAACCAATCTGATTATGAGTCACTACAAAACTTTTGTAGCTGGGAGGCAGTGATTGCAGAACCCTGTCAATCTTGAGCTCCTCTGGAATCGTGCATTCCAGTTGCTCAAGGCGTTGAGTGTAGCCCGACAACTTTATGGCGTGCTCACTAACGGAACTCCCTTCCTCCATCTTGCAGTTAAAGAACTTCTCAGAGATCTCATATCTCTCAGAACGGGCTTGAGTCTGAAACATGGTTTTCAGCTCCTCGAGAATCTCAAAGGGCCCGGGATAGGTTTCAAAACGATTTTGAAGCTCCGGTTCCATAGCAAACAACATGGTGCTCTTAATCACACCATAATAATCTTTGCGCGACTGATAGACAGCTTTATCATCAGCCGACGCAGTTGCAGCAGGGGGGTCACCTAACGCTTTACCAAGGACATAGTCCTTTTGTCCGCCAGACAGAATGATTCTTAGATTGCGGAACCAATTGGTGAAGTTAGATCCATTGTTCCTAAGCTTTTCTTTCTCAGCAAAAACGTTGAAGTTGAAGTTGGATTTGGCCATGTGATCTACAGTATTTGCAAGTACAATTTAGACTATGTTCATGATAAATAGTTCAACTTAATCAAATTACTAGATGAACTCCCACTAAATTCAACATCCCTCAAGTTGTTTAGTGAACACGATCCAAATTCACCACACCTAATCCGATCATCACGAGAAGAGATGTGGTTTCAATGGTGGACAACGAAGTGTCGATCATATCATTCATATGACTCATGCTTAACCTTTCGGTTCTTGTGTTCCGAGGCCATGTCTGTACATGCTAGGCTCGTCAAGTTAGACCCAAGTATTTCCGCGTGTGCAAAAACTGGCTTGCACCCGTTGTATGTGAGCGTAGAGTCTATAGCACCCGATCATCACGTGATGCTTGGACACGACGAACTTTTGCAACGGTGCATACTTGGGGAGAACACAGTTTTTATCTTGATCTTTAAGTGAGGAATCATCTTATAATGCTACCGTCGCGATCTAAGCATGATAAGATACATAAAAGGATAAACATCACATGCATATAACTTTATGTGACATGGTATAGCCTATCTTCGCGCAATGATCTCCATCTTGTGCGTTCCGGCATGATCTCCATCACTCCACCATGATTGCCTCCACCACGAATAGCAACTACAACTATTGCTAACTTCTTAGATATAAAGTAAAGCTATTACATGGCGTATAAAAAGTTGACTCGCAGGTCATACACAATTATAAAGACAACCATATGGCTCCTGCCGGTTGTGTACTCATCGACATGCAAGTCGTGAAACATTACAAAACATGATCATCGCATACAATATACACATCACATCTTGGGCCATACCATATCACATAAAACACTCCCTGCAAAAACAAGTTAGACGCCTCTACTTTGTTGTTGCATGTTTTACGTGGCTTTATGTGAGTAGATGCTAAGAACGATTCTTACCTATGGAAAGCCACAATGGTGATATTATGGTTGCCAAACTCCGGTGTTAATCCCATGACAACTATAGTGAGAGAAACTGACATCCACCAGCCGCATGTGTGGAACAAGCCACACGTCAAGTGCGAAACCGGTCTCGCGAACGACGTCGCGTAAGGTTGGCCTGGACCGCTTCAATCTCACTATCCCGCGTCATAAGAAGAACACAAACAAGAGGCTTGCAACAGAAAACATCAACGCCCGCAACAACCATGTTGCGTTCTACTCGTGAAACACATCTATGCATAGATCTAGCTCTGATACCACTGAAGGGTTTCGCGGCATAGTAAATCAAAATTTTCTACGGAGCGAACAAAGGGAAAGCCAAGATCTAATCTAGGAGATGCAAACAACGAGAGAGATTGGATTAGATCTTCATACCCTTGAAGATTCGCACAGCGGAACGCTCGTCGGAACGTGGGTGATGTAGTCGTACTCGCTTCTCCTCCTCGCGATCCGATCCGATCTAGCACCACAAGTGGCGGTGCCTCCGTGAGATGCACACGTGCAGCACCTCGACGTCTCCTCCTTCCTCGGACCAGCGAGTATGGTGGAGAGATAGATTGGATCTACAACACGACGACGTGGTGTATATGGTGGAGAATTTCTGCTGCAGGGCTTCGCCTACAAACAGTCAGGAGGGAGAGAGGAAGGTAGCAAGGCTGCTAGGGCTTGGAGGAAGGTGTGTGGGGGGGAGGGGGCGCACCACCCCTCTATATATAGAGGGGGGCGGCCAGCCCTTGCCCCTCCTCCAAGCCTATCTCTAGTTTAAACAATTTAAACTCTCCCTTATCTAGAAATCCTATCTCTAGTTTAAACGATTTAAACTCTCCCTTATCTAGAAATTCTATCCCGAGATTTAAACGAGTCAAATCTCTCTAGAATCGGCTGGGCCCTATGGGGCCTTGTGCCCCTGGCCCAATGCGGCCAGGACACTCCCTCATAGGCCCATGCCCCCTCCCGGAAGGTGGGGCCACGTTGGTCCCCTTCCGGAAGGTTCTAGAAGCTTTCGGTACAATACCGATTAACCCGGAACAATTCCGAACTCCAAAAACTGCATTGCCTTATATGAATCTTATTATCCGGACTATTCCGGAACCTCTCGTGATATCCCGGATCCCATCCGAGACTCCGAACAAAAATTCATAAAACAATTATCCAATCTATCCTAGCGTCGAGATACGTTAAGTGTGTGACCCTGCGGGTTCGAGAATATGCAGACATGATCTTCTATCAATAATCAACAGCGGGGTCTGGGCACCCATATTGACTCCCACACATTCATAGATGATCATATCGGATGAACCACGATGCCAGGATTCAATCAATCCCATATATATATATTCCCTTCGTCTCGCGATATTTTACTTGCCCGAGATTCGATCGTCGGTACCGTCATACCTAGTTCAATCTCGTTCACAGCAAGTACTTTACTCGTTCCGTAATCCGATATCACTTTGTGATTAACTCCTTAACCACATGCTTGAAAGCGGTGTTGATATCGATTACCGAGTGGGCCCGAAGTATATCTCTCCGACTTGGGAGGGACAAATTCCATCTCGATACATACAACCCAACAGATACTTTCCGATCACCTGAGAGACACCTTTATGATCACCCTCTCATAGGATGACGTTTGATGACCTCAAAGATTTCTTCCGATACCAGGGAGTTGCATTATCTCATGGTCTAAGGAATACAATATTTGACATAGGAAAAGCTTCGCAAAGACGAACACGATGACACGATCTAATTGCTCTGCTTTGTTTGGGTCTATCCACCATATCATTCTCCCAATGATATGATCTCATTATCAATTGACAACTCATGTCTATGGTTAGGAAACCTTAACCATCATTGATCAATGAGCTAGTCCATAGAGGCGTACTAGGGACACGGTGTTGTTTACAAACCACACAAGTATTAAAGTTTCCGCTTAATACAATTCTAGCATGGAACATAAACTTTATCATGAACAAGAATTATAATAATAACATCTTTATTATTGCCTCTAGGGCATAATTCCAACATCTCGTAGGATGTCGGGTCCGAAAATCTGACTCTTTCCTACTTCCGACCAGTTCAAAGGGGTACGACACTTCCTTCCGTACATGAATTCAAATGGGGCCATTTGCAAACTGGCTTGATAACTATTGTTGTATGAGAATTCTGCAAACGACAGACAGTCTTCCCACTTGGCTCCATATTCTAACACACATGCTCTCAGCATATCTTCGAGTATTTGGTTTACTCGCTCCGTTTGTCCATCGGTCTGAGGGTGATACACGGTGCTGAAATCTAGGAGGGTTCCTAAACCTTCTTGAACTTTCTTCCAGAATCTCGAGGTAAACTGAGTTCCTCGATTCAATACGATGTTCTTGGGGACTCCGTGCAAACTGACGATTCTAGCGATGTACAATTATGCTAGCTTCGAACTCTGATATGTGGTCTTGACGGGTAAGAAATGGGCGACTTTGGACAATCTGTCCACTATGACCCAGATAGAGTCATTACCCCTACTAGAAGTAGGCAGTCCAGTGATAAAGTCCATTCCAACGGAATCCCATTTCCATTCCGGAATCTGCAATGGTTGCAACAATCCAGCGGGTCTTTGATGTCCGGCCTTGACTCGCTGACAAATATCACACTTGGCGATATAGCTTCCGATTTCTCTCTTCATCTTATGCCACCAAAATTTCTCTTTTAAATCTTGATACATCTTAGTTCCTCTGGGATGGATAGAATAAAGAGTATCATGAGCCTCCTTCAAAATAACTTATTTCAACTCAGAATCTGCTGGTACACAAAGGCGTCCTTTGTACCACAAAACTCCTTCTTCGTCTTCGGTGAATCCGGGTACTTTGCCTGTACCGATACGACGCTTGATTCCGTCAATACTAGCATTTCCCTTCTGCGCCTCTTTAATCTGACTGATCAAAGTGGGCTGGAGTTCTATGCTAGCCAAAAATCCTTCACTTACTAATTCCATCCGAAAATCTTCCAGCTCTTTGTGCAGACTTGGTTGCTCCTTCAAAATCATGGAGTTCAAGCGGCATGGCAATCTGCTAATGGCATCTGCTACCACGTTGGCTTTACCAGGGTGATAGTGAATGTCCAGATCGTAATCCTTGATGAGTTCAATCCACCTTCTCTGTCTCATATTCATCTCCTTCTGAGTGAATATATACTTCTGGCTCTTGTGATCCGTATAGATCTCACAACGGTTTCCCATCAGGTAATGTCTCCATGTTTTCAGGGCTAGAACTACGGCTGCGAGTTCGAGGTCATGGGTTGGGTAGTTTTGCTCATGTTGCTTCAGTTGTCGAGATAGATAATATATAACTTTGCCTTCTTGCATTAGCACACATCCGAGACCAATCTTGGATGCATCACAATACACATCGAAGGGCTTCGTGATATCTGGCATGATCAAAATTGGGGCTGAAATCAATCTCCTCGAGTTCTTGAAAACTCGCTTCACACTTGTCGGTCCATTCAAACTTCTTGTCCTTCTTCAGAAATTGGGTCATGGGTCTGGCGATACTCGAGAATCCTTCTACGAATTTGCGGTAATATCCCACCAATCCGAGAAATGTACGAACTTGGGTTTGAGTGGTTGGGGCTTGCCAATGTTCTACATCTTTCACTTTTGCAGGGTTAACGGCAATTCCTCCGGCTGATACAATGTGACCGAGGAATCCTACCTCCTGTAACCAGAATTCACATTTGCTAAACTTTGCATACAGCTGATGCTCTCTAAGGGTTCCAAGAATGGTCCTTAGGTGTAGCTCATGTTCTTCTCTGATTTGGAATAAATCAGAATGTCATCGATGAAAACAATGACAAATTTATCCAGGAAGTCCATAAAAATCTTATTCATGAGATTCATGAAATAAGCGGGGGCATTGGTTAGTCCGAAAGACATGACTGTATACTCATACAATCCATATCTGGTGGTAAAGGCAGTCTTTGGAATATCCTCTGCACAAATTTTGAGTTGATGATAGCCAGTTCTAAGATCAATCTTAGAAAACACCTTGGCACCGGTCAACTGATCAAACAAATCTTCTATCTTGGGCAAGGGGTACTTGTTCTTGATAGTGACATCATTCAATTTCCGATAATCCGTACACAAACGGTTACCTCCATCCTTCTTGTCCACAAACAAGACAGGTGACCTCCAAGGTGACGCACTGGGTTGAATCAATCCAATTTCCAGCATGGAATCCAGTTGCTTCTTCAGTTCTGCGAGCTCTGACGGGTTCATACTATATGGTCTCTGTGCTATGGGTCCGGTTCTGGGAATTAGTTCGATGATAAACTCGATATCCCGATCTGGGGGCATACCGAGCAAAACATCTGGAAATACATCGGGGTATTCACAGACTATCCGGACTTGGTCAATGGTAGGTTGGGCTATACTCTTGTTGCATTTGAATTGGCGAGGTAAGGTTTGATATATGCTCGACTGATATTCCGGCGGTACTGGTCATGGTTATGGCTTTCTTGGCACAGTCAATCAATCCTTTATGTTTGGACATCTAATCCATTCCTAGTACTACTTCCAAACGTTTAGTTCCGAGTACTGTCAGATTTGCATAAAAATATGTGCCATGGATTCGGATAGGGACGGCTTTGCAAATTTGCCTAGCCATGGTGGTTGATCCGGGGATTTGAATAATCATAACATGCTTCAGTTTGGTTGGTTGAATTTTACTAGTGCATGCAAATTCTTCGGTGACAAATGAATGCGATGCACCAGAATCAAACAACACTCTTGCAAGTACCGAATTAACAGAAAACATACCCAACACGACGTCTGGCGCTTCCTGAGCTTCTTTAGCATGCATGAGAAAAAGACGGCCGTTGTGGTTGAGTGAATTCCCTGGGGCAACTCTCCTTCCTGGATGAACACGACGCTGCTGCTGAGCTGGGGCATTGGCATTGGGGGCTGTAGCATTCTTATTGTTGGGGCACTCGTTGGAATAGTGGCCTTTATTTCCACAGTCATAACGGGTCACTTGCGACTTGTCCTTGGCTGCTATAGGCACAACATTGCTTCCAGTCCTCGGGGCAGTGTTGGTGTTGGTGGTAGTACTGAACTTGGGTGGGGCACGATTGAAATTGCTAGCGTTGCCGGGGTTGTTGTGATTTCCTCCGGGCCTAGGGTTTCCACGGTTGGGATAGGTCGGACGGTTCATCGGGGGTCTGTTGGTTCTTGGGGAAAATCCTAGAGATGGGTTGGGGCGATACTTTGGGGTCTGATGGGTTCCTGGTTGATGCATCATGCGACGCTTGAGGTTCTCATTGGCTTGGTTGATCTTTCCTTCCATCTGGATAGCAGAGTCGACAAGGGCTTCAATATCAGCAAAGGGGATATTGACTAACACTGTCTGCATCTCATCATGCAGACCATTGAGGAATATTTCTTTCTTCTTGGCTTTAGTGTCAATCTCATCCGGGGCATACCTAGCTAATGACAAGAATTTGTCACGGTATTCCACTATGGTCATCCTTCCTTGCTTCAGCTCTCTGAACTCGTCTCTCATTCTCTTGATCAAACCCGGTGGCACATGGGTTCTGCTAAAATTGACCTTGAATTCCTCCCAGGTCATCATCTGGCCTCCGGTCATTGCGCGAACACTGTTCCACCATGCCCTGGCATCTTCGGCTAGATAGTGGATGGAGAACAGAACTTTCTCGTTGGCTTCCACTCCGGCTACTTAAAGGTTATTTTCCATGGTTTGTAGCCAATCATCAGCGTCTAGGGGTTCTTCTGACTTAGTGAAAACAGGTGGGTTGGTATTCTGGAAGTTCTTGAGCTTAGATCCGTGGTTGTCTTGATTTCCGTGGCCTTGGTTGTCGTGGGCTAGCTGGGCTATCTGCTGAAGTGTGGCTAGGTTGGCTTGACGTTCGGCTCTTTCAGATTCGCGGTCAGAAGTCAACATTTGCAGTATCTGCAACATCGGGTCCGGGGATGAACCACTTCCTCCAGGTGGCATCTGAAGATTGAGATAGATCATGAGAAAAGAGGGAAATTTATAAAGTTTTGGGTCTTCGAAATTTTTTTAAAGTCCGACTCAGATTTTCTAGCAACTTGCTTTTTCATTCATTCATTCATTCATTCATAGCACACGATACAACACACACCACAACAAGGAAAAGCATGTGGTTTTAAGAACCATTCTGGAAACTACGATACAGTGGGACCGAATACTACTCACTACGCTAGTGCTCAAGTGCTACTACTCCTCGGAACATGTGGCTTCGTCATCTTCATCATCATCGATGAAGGCGAAATCGTCCTCATCGGTGAAGAAATCCATAGCCCGATCCTCCAGAAAATCATCAGCATCACTGAGATAGGAGTAGGGGTCTCCACGAAGATCCTCTCTTGCATTCTCCCTTTCCTCCAACTGCATGTCTCTCTCGTGGATGGTCTCCTCCAAAGATGAGATGCGGTGGCGAAGACGGGCAATAATGCGCTCCTTCTTGTCGAGCTGACGGCAGCGAGACTTGCGATCCTTTACTAGCATGGCGATGGTTTGATCCTTTGTCTTGATGATGGCAGACTTGTGGTTGGAGTAATCACGGCAGTTGTCCAACTCCTGCTAACGATCGTACATCATGAAGCTAAGGTGGTCCAATTGAGTCTTCAGCTCGGGGTGGTATGGGGCTTCCAGTGGTTATCCATTTGCATCACGCCTTGGGAAAAACTCAAATCGAGTTCCCTTAATCTGATTGATGCTCTGCCCACACAAACGAGGAAGAGCTTCCTGCATTGCTCTGGCAAGTCCATCGAGCCAATTGTTTTCCCTCAAGGTAAACTGAATTCCCTCCGCAGTGGGAGGTTCAATCTTTCCTCGAAGACTTGCAACAATTAGTCACTGCAGGTCTTCTCCTCCTTGATCATTGAGCTGATCTCCGAAGAACTCGGGGTGCGGACGCTCCAGAAGCTTCGAAAGCTGGTCCAAATCCCTCTCAAAGATAAGGTCTCCTCCATTCCCCAACTGATAAAACTTGTTGTACTTCACGTCCATCTATAAGAATATAGGATGAGTAAGTTAGTAGAGTGATCCAGTGTGTCAAAATTTTATGTATTTTGTAAGGGTTTTTGAAGAACATGAATTTTCATGAAGGAATCAAACGGATAAGAACGAGAATAAGTTTTTGTAAATATTTTTTCTTTGGTTTTTGAAACTAAGTTTTTGATTCAACGTCCAGTCTAACTAGGGTCTCCTATGGTCAGGATGGCTCTGATACCAACTTGTCAACACCCGGATTTTTAATCCCAGATGCCTGTTATGCCATACCTCGCAATCCCAGGATTACCATTTTTGCGAGACATAACAGAATTGGATACCATAGTACATCATCCATTACAAACCGTACATAAGTTCTTACACAAATAGGGATCTTATGATCCAGTTCTTAATACAACATCAAGCAGCGGAATACGTAATAATAACGGTAGCGTAGGCGAAGCTCCATCTTCGGAGTCACAGGCAATGCTGACGATGGGAGATGATCCTAGTTGTCGTAACCTTCCTGGGGTCCATCCTCCAGGTACTCCTCTTCATAGTATGGCCATGGGAATAGCCAGGGACAAAGCCATGAGTACTCTTTAAGTACTCGCAAACTAATACTAACAAGTGAGAGGGGTTTTTGATAATAGGACACTAGGCTCTAGGGTTGTTTTGCAAAAGCCAGATTTATCTCTACTAAGTTCAGAAGCAACAAATGCTAGTTGAAGTTTTATAACACCTAAATGGGAACTTGTAATTCAGATCACAACCCTGTTGTGATCAAGTCAAAGTCTCAATTCATTTCACAAGTCATTTTGAAAAGTCTGACAGGGGAACAGTATGGCCACTCCAACTGTCCATAACCGTGGACGCGGCTATTCGAATAGTTTGACACTCTGCAGAGATTGTACACTTTCACCACAACATTCGATACATCCGTCAGGAACAAATCCTGAATTCACCATACTCAGTATGCGGATAATCAATCCTAACCTTTCAATTACACGCCCTAGTATAAGCACCTCTCCTATGAGTTTGGCCTCCCAACCATGACCAACTGTCATCTTGGGTACTGCACAGGTGGACAATCTTCACAAGGTAGCCTCAGCTCAGACCTTGGCCATGAGGGAACTAATACTAATGTATATAAGTTTCCAGTCAAGCCCTACCCAATTCTCGGGTATTGTGGTTGTACGATAAAATTGGAATGGTATCACATCCAGACAAGCATCAGTTTTATAAAGGTCTAAGGCTCATGCCTCAACATTTTCATCACCAAAATCATCAGGTGTTCGGAAACACATGTCCAAAACATTTCAATAGAATGATCCATCATTCCAAGGTTTTCATAACCATTTTTCCACCAAGTATTCCCATCTAAAGTTGATCAAGTTTTATGCTTAGCACTAGCATCTACAAGTGGGGGTAAGCAATTAATGAGGGGTGGTAAACTAGTGGAGTTCAAACTAAGTTCAATCTCATGCCTTAAGATGACATCAAGACTATCTAGCTTAGGCCAAATTTTATGCTCTTTATGCAACCTTCACATATCTTTCTAGTATATACCATTCATTTAGGTAAAATCTAAGTAAGAGCTTTGATAAAGAAATAAAGTATAAAGCTTGTAGGTAAAACTAGGAATGGTTTATCAAGTGGTTATGATCATATATGCTTAAGGCATATAGTTGGCATGGTAACAAGCAAGTATTGGCTTGCATCAATATCAGTATAAGCTTGCTAAATTGCAAGTGTTAGCTTGCACATTCAACTAGTAGTATTAGGCTTGCCTTATGCAGAGCAGTGGTTGAAGTTCTCCTCGGTTTCTTCTTCGTAGAATCCTCCTTCCTCCTCGTATCCTTGGTCGGTACTATCGTCTATGAATAAATACGAGGTACACAATCACCAAACAATACTTAACTACTTGCAATCATCACACACAAGGGTCCTATAGATGATCTAACATCATCTCTAATCATTACAAGATTAAGGCTTGGTTTAATTCCTTTTATTTTTAGAAAAGTAATTTCTACTCATTGAAAAACTACTTAAGATTTAATATTCTCCAAACCAAACATGGGATCATGTTGACACATGTCATCACCACATATTTGAGTCCATGGGAATATGATTTAAAGTGGTGTCACAATTTAATGAAGTTTTACTCTTTTATTTTAATTAAATAAAGTGACTAGAAATGCCTATGTGGCATTTTTTTATTGCTTGAACATTATTTCTGCAAGTAAACCTATATATTTTTATATATTCTGAAAGGTATGGTTAAATGTGATTTTTGAGAGTTGGAATCAAATCAAAAGCTATTATGTTTTAAATTTGAAAAATGTTTGAATGCAGAAAAGCTTCTGCATTGTTATTTTTATCATGGATGATCTATAGATCCAAATGACTTGAATCCAACGGGCTTGGATTCAGAATTCCTATACCTTTCCAACAAAATTGGTTTCATTCAATTTGGTGCACTGAATCGATCTGGGTTGATTTTTGAAGTTGGGTACAGAAGTGAGTTTGAAATAAAATAGAAAAGGTTTAATTCAAATAACTAGGCTGCGCGGGAAAGGTTAACGGGCCGGCCTGCTAAGCGTAGAGCTTCCGCGGGTTGTTTAAGTGGGTGTCCCCACTCGTCAGTGAGACAGGGGGTGCAAAGCGGTACGGGGCAACGTGGGACGTTCGTTCTGGTTCTAATACAACGGCTGGGAGTCATCGTCGACGTTGAGCAACGCCGGCGAGACAGAAACCTAGCGCGACCAGTGGGGGTTGCTTGGGGCTCACCGGGGTGCAGTCGAGGGTCGGCAAGGCGGGCGAACGACGAAGTCGACGACGGCGAATCTCCTGGTACCGGTGGCTCCTCCTGGGGCGGCTCCAATCGCTGGGTCCCTTCTTCTCCAGAGGCGGCGGGCTCCGGTGAAATTTCGGCGAAGTGTTGCTCGCCTTGCTCCGGGAACGGTGTGGCACGATCAGTGAGGAGAGGGGAGTAGAATGGTGTGCTCAATTCGGCTGGGGTGGCCTCTATTTATAGTCGAGCGAGGGGACCGACGGGGCGCACGGTGAGCTCGTCGGGGGCGATGGTACAGACGGCTATTGGCATGGGCGAAGGTAGGGGACGGTGCGGTGTTCCCTGGCGATGCTCAACGACATGGTTTCGAGGCGTGGAGCGGTGCGGCTTGGTCTGGAACACGCGATGCTCTGCGCGGCAGAGGCGGCGTCTTCGACGGCGAGCGGTGGCTGTGAGGCATGGGGCGGCGAACGGGGATGTCTGGCGGTCTCTTGGGTCGGTGGTGATCGTATATGCACGTGACGAGGGCGGCGCGCGGTCTGTGGGCTTCGTTCGAGGGTGGCGCTCTGGTGCACGCTCAGCATGGTCGCTGGCGGTCTAGGCGCGGTCCGTGCGTGTGGTCCAGGAGTTGGCAAGGTTCGAGCGGTGGACAAGGAGTGGTGGTGGACGGTGGGCTGCCTCCCAGACATGCTGGCTAGGCTTGTATCTCCTCCTAGCTTGCTGTCGACATGGGGGTGACAATGGTGCATTCGGCCTGCTCACCATTGATGGCATTGCCAAGCTTACAGTGGTGCTAGTGATTAGTTAAGGTTGTTAGATGATCTACTAAGGCTAGTGGTGCCCAGAGAGGGAACAAGTTAGGCTCAAAACACTGCACACTATAGTGTTTTGATTTTGTTTGATTTGTGTCTGCAATGTGTTTGATGAAATGGCCGCATGAAATCAAGTTTTTAATTTTGAAAGGTGGGTGTGCTAGATTGGTGCTGGTGAGTCTGCAGATGCTTGGGTTTTGAAAGTTGAGCTTGTTTGAGTGTTTTTTGAAAAAGTGGGATCTTCCCATATGATAAAGATTCAATTTTTAATTGTCATCTAAACTATGCATTTGAAAGTTTCTGGATGATCACCATGTTGGAATTATGCCCTAGAGGCAATAATAAAGATGTTATTATTATAATTCTTGTTGATGATAAAGATTATATTCCATGCTAGAATTGTATTAAGCGGAAACTTTAATACTTGTGTGGTTTGTGAACAACACCGTGTCCCTAGTACGCCTCTATGGACTAGCTCATTGATCAATGATGGTTAAGGTTTCCTAACCATACACATGAGTTGTCAATTGATAATGAGATCATATCATTGGGAGAATGATATGGTGGATAGACCCAAACAAAGCAGAGCAATTAGATCGTGTCATCGTGTTCGTCTTTGCGAAGCTTTTCCTATGTCAAATATTGTATTCCTTAGACCATGAGATAATGCAACTCCCTGGTATCGGAAGAAAGCTTTGAGGTCATCAAACGTCATCCTATGAGAGGGTGATCATAAAGGTGTCTCTCAGGTGATCGGAAAGTATCTGTTGGGTTGTATGTATCGAGATGGAATTTGTCCCTCCCAAGTCGGAGAGATATACTTCGGGCCCACTCGGTAATCGATATCAACACCTCTTGCAAGCATGTAGTTAAGGAGTTAATCACAAAGTGATATCGGATTACGGAACGAGTAAAGTACTTGCTGTGAACGAGATTGAACTAGGTATGACGGTACCGACGATCGAATCTCGGGCAAGTAAAATATCGCGAGACGAAGGGAATATATATGGGATTGATTGAATCCTGGCATCGTGGTTCATCCGATATGATCATCGATGAATGTGTGGGAGTCAATATGGGTGCCCAGACCCCGCTGTTGATTATTGATAGAAGATCATGTCTGCATATTCTCGAACCCGCAGGGTCACACACTTAACGTGTCTCGACGCTAGGATAGATTGGATAATTGGTTTATGAATTTTTGTTCGGAGTCTCGGATGGGATCCGGGATATCACGAGAGGTTCCGGAATGGTCCGGAGAATAAGATTCATATAAGGCAGTGCAGTTTTTGGAGTTCGGAATTGTTCCGGGTTAATCGGTATTGTACCGGAAGCTTCTAGAACCTTCTGGAAGGGGACCAACGTGGCCCCACCTTCCGGGAGGGGGCATGGGCCTATGAGGGAGTGTCCTGGCGGCATTGGGCCAGGGCACAAGGCCCCATAGGGCCCAGCCGATTCTAGAGAGATTTGACTCGTTTAAATCTCGGGATAGAATTTCTAGATAAGGGAGAGTTTAAATCGTTTAAACTAGAGATAGGATTTCTAGATAAGGGAGAGTTTAAATTGTTTAAACTAGAGATAGGCTTGGAGGAGGGGCAAGGGCTGGCCGCCCCCCCTCTATATATAGAGGGGTGGTGCGCCCCCTCCCCCCTACACACCTTCCTCCAAGCCCTAGCAGCCTTGCTACCTTCCTCTCTCCCTCCCGACTGTTTGTAGGCGAAGCCCTGCAGCAGAAATTCTCCACCATATACACCACGCCGTCGTGTTGTAGATCCAATCTATCTCTCCGCCATACTCGCTGGTCCGAGGAAGGAGGAGACGTCGAGGTGCTGCACGTGTGCATCTCACGGAGGCACCGCCACTTGTGGTGCTAGATCGGATCGGATCGCGAGGAGGAGAAGCGAGTACGACTACATCACCCACGTTCCGACGAACGTTCCGCTGTGCGAATCTTCAAGGGTATGAAGATCTAATCCAATCTCTCTCGTTGTTTGCATCTCCTAGATTAGATCTTGGCTTTCCCTCTGTTCGCTCCGTAGAAAATTTTGATTTACTATGCCGCGAAACTCTTCAGTGGTATCAGAGCTAGATCTATGCGTAGATGTGTTTCACGAGTAGAACGCAACATGGTTGTTGCGGGCGTTGATGTTTTCTGTTGCAAGCCTCTTGTTTGTGTTCTTCTTATCACGCGGGATAGTGAGATTGAAGCCGTCCAGGCCAACCTTACGCGACGTCGTTCGCGAGACCGGCTCCGCACTTGACGTGTGGCTTGTACCACACATGCGGCTGGTGGATGTCAGTTTCTCTCACTATAGTTGTCATGGGATTAACACCGGAGTTTGGCAACCATAATATCACCGTTGTGGCTTTTCGTAGGTAAGAATCGTTCTTAGCATCTACTCCCATAAAGCCACGTAAAACATGCAACAACAAAGTAGAGGCGTCTAACTTGTTTTTGCAGGGAGTGTTTTCTGTGATATGGTATGGCCCAAGATGTGATGTGTATATTATATGCGATGATGATGTTTTTGTAATGTTTCACGACTTGCATGTCGATGAGTACACAACCGGTAGGAGCCATATGGTTGTCTTTATAATTGTGTATGACCTGCGAGTCAACTTCTTATACGCCATGTAATAGCTTTACTTTATATCTAAGAAGTTAGCAATAGTTGTAGTTGCTATTCGTGGTGGAGGCAATCATGGTGGAGTGATGGAGATCATGCCGGAACGCACAAGATGGAGATCATTGCGCGAAGAGTGGCTATACCATGTCAGATAAAGTTATATGCATGTGATGTTTATCCTTTTATGTATCTTATCATGCTTAGATCGCGACGGTAGGATTATAAGATGATTCCTCACTTAAAGATCAAGATAAAAACTGTGTTCTCCCCAAGTATGCACCGTTGCGAAAGTTCGTCGTGTCCAAGCATCACGTGATGATCGGGTGCTATAGACTCTATGCTCACATACAACGGGTGCAAGCCAGTTTTTGCACACGCGGAAATACTTGGGTCTAACTTGACGAGCCTAGCATGTACAGACATGGCCTCGGAACACAAGAACCGAAAGGTTAAGCATGAGTCATATGAATGATATGATCGACACTCCGTTGTCCACCATTGAAACCACATCTCTTCTCGTGATGATCGGATTAGGTGTGGTGAATTTGGATCGTGTTCACTAAACAACTTGAGGGATGTTGAATTTAGTGGGAGTTCATCTAGTAATTTGATTAAGTTGAACTATTTATCATGAACATAGTCTAAATTGTACTTGCAAATACTGTAGATCACATGGCCAAATCCAACTTCAACTTCAACGTTTTTGCTGAGAAGGAAAAGCTTAGAAACAATGGGTCTAACTTCACCAATTGGTTCCGCAATCTAAGAATCATTCTGTCTGGCGGACAAAAGGACTATGTCCTTGGGAAAGCGTTAGGTGACCCCCTGCTGCAACTGCGCCGGCTGATGAGAAAGCTGTCTATCAGTCGCGCAAAGATGATTATGGTGTGATTAAGAGCACCATGTTGTTTGCTATGGAACCGGAGCTTCAAAATCGTTTTGAAACCTATCTCGGGCCCTTTGAGATTCTCGAGGAGCTGAAAACCATGTTTCAGACTCAAGCCCGTTCTGAGAGATATGAGATCTCTGAGAAGTTCTTTAACTGCAAGATGGAGGAAGGGAGTTCCGTTAGTGAGCACGCCATAAAGATGTCGGGCTACACTCAACGCCTTGAGCAACTGGAATGCACGATTCCAGAGGAGCTCAAGATTGACAGGGTTCTGCAATCACTCCCTCCCAGCTACAAAAGTTTTGTAGTGACTCATAATCAGATTGGTTCCACTGATACGATCACCGAGCTCTTCGCAAAGCTGAAGGCTGCGGAAGTAGACATCAAGAAGGATAATCATGTGTTGATGGTCAACAAGCCCTCCTTTAAGAAAGGTAAGGGAGCAAAGAAGCCCTTCAAGAAGGGCGGCGGCAAGCGCAATGCCCCTGCTGAGAAGAAGCTCAGGTCTGGTCCTAAGCCGGACACTGAGTGCTTCTATTGCAAGGACAGGGGTCACTGGAAGCGCAACTGTCCGAAGTACTTAGCGGACAAGAAGGCTGGCACCATCAAAGGTATATTTGATATACATGTTATTGATGTTTTCCTTACTAGCCCTCGTTGTAGTGCCTGGGTATTTGATACCGGTTCAGTTGCTAATATTTGTAACTCGAAACAGGAGCTACGGTATAGACGGCGGCTTGCGAGGGATGAGGTGACGATGCGCGTTGGCAACGGATCAAGAGTTGATGTGATGGCCATCGGCACGCTCTCCTTAGTTTTACCTTCGGGATTAGTTTTAAACCTTAATAAATGTTATTATGTGCCTGCGTTGAGCATGAACATTATTTCCGGATCATGTTTATTGCAAGACGGTTATTCATTTAAATCGGAGAATAATGGTTGTTCTATTTATATGAGTAACATCTTTTATGGTCATGCACCTCTTGTGAATGGTTTATTTCTTCTAAATCTCGAAAGGGATGAAACACACATCCATAACATTGAGGCTAAGAGATGCAAAGTAGATAGTGATAATACTACTTATTTGTGGCACTGTCGTCTAGGTCATATTGGTGTAAAGCGCATGAAGAAACTCCATTCTGATGGACTTTTGGAGTCTCTTGATTTTGAATCATTTGACACATGCGGACCATGCCTCATGGGCAAGATGATCAAAACCCCGTTCTCCGGTATGATGGAGCGAGCAACGGACTTGTTGGAAATCATACATACCGATGTATGCGGACCGATGAGTGTTTCGACGCGCGGTGGATATCGTTATTTTCTCACTTTTACCGATGACTTAAGTAGATATGGGTATATCTATTTAATGAAACATAAATCTGAAACGTTTGAAAAGTTCAAAGAATTTCAGAATGAAGTGGAGAACCATCGTAACAGAAAGATTAAGTTTCTACGATCCGATCGTGGGGGCGAATATTTGAGTTATGATTTTCTCATGCATCTTAAAGCAAGCGGAATTGTTTCGCAACTCACGCCACCCGGAACACCACAGCGCAATGGTGTGTCTGAACGCCGGAATCGAACCCTATTAGATATGGTCCGATCGATGATGTCTCTTACTGATTTGCCGTTATCATTTTGGGGTTATGCATTAGAAACCGCTGCATTCACTTTAAATAGGGCTCCATCTAAATCCGTTGAGACGACACCGTATGAACTGTGGTTTGGTGCTAAACCTAAGTTGTCGTTTCTTAAAGTTTGGGGATGCGAAGCTTACGTCAAGAAGTTGATGCCGGACAAGCTCGAACCCAAAGCGGAGAAATGCGTCTTCATAGGATACCCTAAGGAAACTATTAGGTATACCTTCTATCACAGAACCGAAGGCAAAGTGTTTGTCGCAAAGAACGGTTCCTTTCTTGAGAAGGAGTTTCTCTCGAAAGAAGTGAGTGGGAGGAAAGTAGAGCTAGACGAGGTTATTGAACCTTCTCTTGAATTGGAGAGTAGCGCAGCACCTGAAATTGTTCCAGTGCCGCCTGCACCAACAATAGAGGAAGCTAATGACAAGGATCATGAAGCTTCAGACGATGCTGCTACTGAACGTCGCAGGTCGACAAGGTCGCGTGCCCCTCCTGAGTGGTACGGCAACCCTGTCTTGACTGTCTTGTTGGTAGAAGACAGTGAACCTACGAACTATGAGGAAGCGATGATGAGCCCAGACTCTGAGAAATGGCTGGAAGCCATGAAATCCGAATTGGGATCCATGAGCGAAAACCAAGTATGGACTTTGGTGGATCCTCCTAGCGACCGAAAGGCCGTTGAGTGCAAATGGATATTCAAGAAGAAAACGGACGCGGATGGTAATGTTATCGTCTATAAAGCACGGCTTGTCGCAAAAGGTTTTCGACAAGTTCAAGGTGTTGACTACGATGAGACTTTCTCTCCCGTAGCGATGTTTAAGTCCATTCGGATTTTATTAGCAATTGCTGCGTTTCATGATTATGAAATATGGCAGATGGATGTCAAGACTGCTTTCCTCAATGGCAACATTGATGAAGAGTTGTATATGATGCAACCCGAGGGTTTTGTCGATCCTAAGGATGCTAGTAAAGTATGCAAACTTCAGCGTTCCATTTATGGACTAAAGCAAGCATCTCGGAGTTGGAACCTTCGTTTTGATCAAGTGATCAAGAGCTTTGGATTTGTTCCAAATTGCTACGAAGCTTGCATCTACAAGAAAGTGAGTGGGAGCTCGGTGACGTTTCTGGTACTGTATGTGGATGACATATTGATTATCGGAAATGACATCAACATGCTTAACGATGTGAAGAGTTATTTGAACAAGTGTTTTTCAATGAAAGACCTAGGTGAAGCTGCTTATATATTGGGCATCAAGATCTATAGAGATAGACAAAGACGCCTGATAGCTTTAAGCCAGAGTACATACCTAGACAAAGTTCTGAAAAGGTTCAGAATGGATAAGGCAAAGAAAGGTTCAGTGCCTATGTTGTCAGGTAAGATATTGAGCGAGGCTCAATGTCGAGCTACGGTAAATGATAGGGAAGCTATGAGCAAAGTGCCTTATGCCTCGGCCATAGGTTCCATCATGTATGCCATGCTGTGTACTAGACCAGATGTGTCCAATGCTCTTAGTTTGACGAGCAGATATCAAAGTGATCCAGGAGTGGAACACTGGACAGCCGTGAAGAACATCCTAAAGTACCTAAATAGAACTAAAGAAATGTTCTTAGTCTATGGGGGTGATGAACAGCTTATCGTAAACGGTTACGTCGATGCTAGTTTCGACACCGACAAGGATGATTCTAAATCTCAGACAGGATACGTTTATATTTTGAATGGAGGAGCTGTGAGCTGGAGAAGCTGCAAGCAAAGTGTGATCGCGGGATCTACAGTAGAAGCGGAATACATGGCTGCTGCAGAAGCGTCAAGTGAAGGAGTTTGGATCAGAAACTTCATCACTGAGCTTGGCGTGGTTCCAAGTGCATTGGACCCACTGGAGATATTGTGTGATAACACTGGCGCCATAGCACTCTCTAAGGAACCAAGATATCATCCAAAGACCAAGCATATCAACCGCAAGTTTCATATAATCCGAGATTATATAGCAGATGGAGATCTGAAGATTAGCAAAGTACATACGGATCTGAATGTCGCAGATCCATTGACTAAACCTATTCCACGTGTAAAACATGATCAACACCTCAGTGCCATGGGTGTGAGATTGTTGCCAAATGTAAACTAGATTATTGAGTCTAGTGCAAGTGGGAGACTGTTGGAATTATGCCCTAGAGGCAATAATAAAGATGTTATTATTATAATTCTTGTTCATGATAAAGTTTATATTCCATGCTAGAATTGTATTAAGCGGAAACTTTAATACTTGTGTGGTTTGTGAACAACACCGTGTCCCTAGTACGCCTCTATGGACTAGCTCATTGATCAATGATGGTTAAGGTTTCCTAACCATAGACATGAGTTGTCAATTGATAATGAGATCATATCATTGGGAGAATGATATGGTGGATAGACCCAAACAAAGCAGAGCAATTAGATCGTGTCATCGTGTTCGTCTTTGCGAAGCTTTTCCTATGTCAAATATTTTATTCCTTAGACCATGAGATAATGCAACTCCCTGGTATCGGAAGAAAGCTTTGAGGTGATCATAAAGGTGTCTCTCAGGTGATCGGAAAGTATCTGTTGGGTTGTATGTATCGAGATGGAATTTGTCCCTGCCAAGTCGGAGAGATATACTTCGGGCCCACTCGGTAATCGATATCAACACCGCTTGCAAGCATGTGGTTAAGGAGTTAATCACAAAGTGATATCGGATTACGGAACGAGTAAAGTACTTGCTGTGAACGAGATTGAACTAGGTATGACGGTACCGACGATCGAATCTCGGGCAAGTAAAATATCGCGAGACGAAGGGAATATATATATATATGGGATTGATTGAATCCTGGCATCGTGGTTCATCCGATATGATCATCGATGAATGTGTGGGAGTCAATATGGGTGCCCAGACCCCGCTGTTGATTATTGATAGAAGATCATGTCTGCATATTCTCGAACCCGCAGGGTCACACACTTAACGTGTCTCGACGCTAGGATAGATTGGATAATTGGTTTATGAATTTTTGTTCGGAGTCTCGTATGGGATCCGGGATATCACGAGAGGTTCCGGAATGGTCCGGAGAATAAGATTCATATAAGGCAGTGCAGTTTTTGGAGTTCGGAATTGTTCCGGGTTAATCGGTATTGTACCGGAAGCTTCTAGAACCTTCCGGAAGGGGACCAACGTGGCCCCACCTTCCGGGAGGGGGCATGGGCCTATGAGGGAGTGTCCTGGCCGCATTGGGCCAGGGGCACAAGGCCCCATAGGGCCCAGCCGATTCTAGAGAGATTTGACTCGTTTAAATCTCGGGATAGAATTTCTAGATAAGGGAGAGTTTAAATCGTTTAAACTAGAGATAGGATTTCTAGATAAGGGAGAGTTTAAATTGTTTAAACTAGAGATAGGCTTGGAGGAGGGGCAAGGGCTGGCCGCCGCCCCTCTATATATAGAGGGGTGGTGCGCCCCCTCCCCCCTACACACCTTCCTCCAAGCCCTAGCAGCCTTGCTACCTTCCTCTCTCCCTCCTGACTGTTTGTAGGCGAAGCCCTGCAGCAGAAATTCTCCACCATATACACCACGCCGTCGTGTTGTAGATCCAATCTATCTCTCCACCATACTCGCTGGTCCGAGGAAGGAGGAGACGTCGCGGTGCTGCACGTGTGCATCTCACGGAGGCACCGCCACTTGTGGTGCTAGATCGGATCGGATCGCGAGGAGGAGAAGCGAGTACGACTACATCACCCACGTTCCGACGAACGTTCCGCTATGCGAATCTTCAAGGGTATGAAGATCTAATCCAATCTCTCTCGTTGTTTGCATCTCCTAGATTAGATCTTGGCTTTCCCTCTGTTCGCTCCGTAGAAAATTTTGATTTACTATGCCGCGAAACCCTTCACACCAAAGTGGGCCTTGATACTTTGTTATGAGTATAATCAAGGGGTGCAAAGATCCAGAAAAGTTTCTGTTAGGTTCTGAAAGTTTGAGACAGCCAAAGTAGGCATGGGAGTTAAATTGGTTAAAATGACCATTCACTCATTTAGCTTTGTTTTGATTTTTTTTGTCTTTGGGAAAAGTTTGGGAAATGTTTAGATGATTTTATTTCACCTAAGAAACATTTCACAAGCAAAGAAACACACAAACAAGGTGGTACAAAAGAATTTCAAATTAAATGCATACACATATGCATGCTTTCATAATTTTATTTAGAAAAGTTTTTGTTAACCCTAATTTTGATGATTAGAGTTTGATGATTTAAGTTTAGTATTTTTGGTATGTTACATTAAACTAGCTTGTTGATTAATAGATGATCATGGTTTGCTGATCATGGATATTGGATGTTATTAATAACAAGGTCATATCATTAGGAGAATGATGTGATGGACACACACCCAAAGTAAGCATAGCATAAGATCAAGTCATTAAGTTTGTTTTGCTACAAGCTTTCGAATACATAGTAACCTAATCCTTCGACCATGAGATCATGTTAATTACCGTCATCGGATGAGTACTTTGATGACATCAAACGCCACTTCCGTAACTGGGTGGTTATAAAGGTGGCATTGGGTATTCTGAAAGTATGTGTTGAAGAGCATGGATCAAGAGTGGGATTTTTCCATCCAAATGATGGATAGATATACTCTGGGCCCTCTCAGTTGAATGTCATCCAATTGTCTTGCAAGCATGTGACTAGGTCACAAGGGATGTCATATCACAGAACGAGTAAAGAATACTTATCAGTAACGAGGTTGAAATAGGTATGGAGATACCGACGATCGAACCTCGAATAAGTAAAGTATCGCGTGACAAACAGAATCGGTTTCGTATGTTAATGGTTCATTCGATCACAAAGTCATCGTTGAATATGTTGGAGCCATTATGGATCTACAGGTCCTGCTATTGGTTATTGGTCGGAGAGGTGTCTCGATCATGTCTACATAGTTCACAAACCGTAGGGTGACACACTTAAGGTTCGATGTTGTTTAAGTAGATATGGAATATGAGTTGGTGATCGAATATTGTTAGGAGTCTCGGATTGGATCAAGGACATCATGATAAGATCCAGAATGAATTGGACATTTTGGAATTGGACTTTCCTTATATGAATATTATTCTCCAGACCATTCCGGATCTCCTCGTGATGCCCTGGATCCAATCCGAGACTCCGAACAACATTTGGTCTCCAACTCATTTCGATATATACTAAACAACATCAAATCCTTAAGTGTGTCTCCCTATGGTTCGTGAATTATGCTGTCATGATCGAGACACCTCTCCGATCAATAACTAATAGAGGAATTTAGAAATTCATATGGCTCCCACATATTTTTACGATTACTTCGTGATCGAATGAACCATTTACATACGATACCGATTCCCTTTGTCGCCTGATACTTTACTTATCCTAGGTTTGACTGTCCGTATCTCTATACCTAGTTCAACCTTGTTACCGATAAGTACTCTTTACTCGTTTAGTGATATGACATCCCTTGTGACCTAGTTACATGCTTGCAAGACAATTGGATGACATTCCACCGAGAGGGACCAGAGTATATCTATCCGTCATTTGGATGGAAAAATCCCACTCTTGATCCATGTGCCTCAACACATACTTTTAGAATACCTAATGCCACCTTTGTAACCACCCAGTTAAGGAAGTGGTGTTTGATGTCATCAAAGCATTCATCCGGTGATGGTGACTAACATGATCTCATGGTCGAAGGATTAGGTTACTATGTATTTGAAAGCTTGTAGCAAACGAACTCTAAATGAATTGATCTTATGCTATGCTTACTATAGAAGTGTGTCCATCATATCATTCTCCTAATGACATGATCTTGTTATTAATAACATCTAATGTCCATGATCAGGAAACCATGATCATCTATTAATCAACAAGCTAGTTCAACAAGAGGCTTTACTAGGGACTTCTTTTATGTTTACAAAACACACAAGTATTACTATTTCCGGTTAATACAATTATAGCATGGGATGTAAACATTTATCATAAACACAAAGATATAACAATAACCAATTTATTATTGCCTCTTGGGCATATCTCCAACACTAATATGGTTGTGCCAAATGTACATAGATGAAATATTGAATGAGTTCAATATGGAAACGACAAGAAAGGTACTTGTCGCACGGGAAGGATTGAAACAAGATTCAAGTGTTTTGACACTTGGTGAGTGAAATCACAAAAATATTTTGATCAATCATACTGTGATATGTACACATCCAGATATGTCCTATGCTCTAAATGTTATGAGCATATACCAGAATTCTTATGATCTTTGGAAGAACTAAGAATGTATTATTTATGTAGATGTGACAAATGGATAGATAGTTCATTGTAAAGTGTTACATTGATACTAGTTTTCTGACAAGATACAAATTAATTCTATCTCAATTTAAACTATGGGTGGCATAATGTAATGGAAAGGCGGTTCCATAACGAATTTGGATGAGTTCCAAAGTTAATACATTGTGACGGATACTACAACAAAAGGCTAAGTACATGACTGTTATTGTAACAGCAAAATAGGGAATTTGTGTCAAGTAGTTTGATATCAAACTAGGTGTGGTTCTCAGCGGGCAAGTACTTTGAAGATACATTGTACGACAGTTGTATCGACATGATTTAACCCTAAGGAACTAATGTAGGGTTCATTGCATGTAAAATAAAAAATCTACCACAAGAACACACGAAAGACAAGATCTAATCTACGAGATCAGTTGATGAATGCAAGTGCATAGATCGTTTGTAGCTAGTTTCAAAATAAAGATATCGATCCCATAGGGAGCGGGAGTTTCGAAATCTAATAAATCTTGAATTAATACTGAAATAGTAATGCTAAATAACGTTCTAAGTAGCAAGATAAAATGCGAGTGTTGTGTTAAAAGGTGTTTTGGGGTTTTTGTATAAGAGAACAATAAGTAAATTAAAACAAATTGAATATAGAAAGTAAGTATCGCGTATGTAAAAGAGATATGAAACTGCAATAGGAAAAAGCGTTCTCAGGGAGTAGCGGATACACCTCTAGCATTGTAAAGGGTTTAAGGTCAAGATTATTCATGAGCATTCTCAACTATGTATGTGTGGGAGAAACTCCGTAATTGGATGAATAGGCAGCAACCGCTACTCACATTATCCTCATAACCACAATAGACAGCAATCGACATTAATTGAATTACTGTGCTATTAAGGGACTTAATCCAGTAGGATGTATCCCATGGCATGGATAGTGTTTCGTGAGTTTTCTCAGTTCCCAAGTGAAGGGTTTCGCGGCATAGTAAATCAAAATTTTCTACGGAGCGAACAGAGGGAAAGCCAAGATCTAATCTAGGAGATGCAAACAACGAGAGAGAATGGATTAGATCTTCATACCCTTGAAGATTCGCACAGCGGAACGTTCGTCGGAACGTGGGTGATGTAGTCGTACTCGCTTCTCCTCCTCGCGATCCGATCCGATCTAGCACCACAAGTGGCGGTGCCTCCGTGAGATGCACACGTGCAGCACCTCGACGTCTCCTCCTTCCTCGGACCAGCGAGTATGGTGGAGAGATAGATTGGATCTACAGCACGACGGCGTGGTGTATATGGTGGAGAATTTCTGCTGCAGGGCTTCGCCTACAAACAGTCGGGAGGGAGAGAGGAAGGTAGCAAGGCTGCTAGGGCTTGGAGGAAGGTGTGTGTGTCGGGGGGAGGGGGCGCACCACCCCTCTATATATAGAGGGGGGGCGGCCAGCCCTTGCCCCTCCTCCAAGCCTATCTCTAGTTTAAACAATTTAAACTCTCCCTTATCTAGAAATCCTATCTCTAGTTTAAACGATTTAAATCTCTCCCTTATCTAGAAATTCTATCCCGAGATTTAAACGAGTCAAATCTCTCTAGAATCGGCTGGGCCCTATGGGGCCTTGTGCCCCTGGCCAAATGCGGCCAGGACACTCCCTCATAGGCCCATGCCCCCTCCCGGAAGGTTCTAGAAGCTTCCGGTACAATACCGATTAACCCGGAACAATTCCGAACTCCAAAAACTGCACTGCCTTATATGAATCTTATTCTCCGGACCATTCCGGAACCTCTCGTGATATCCCGGATCCCATCCGAGACTCCGAACAAAAATTCATAAACCAATTATCCAATCTATCCTAGCGTCGAGATACGTTAAGTGTGTGACCCTGCGGGTTCGAGAATATGCAGACATGATCTTCTATCAATAATCAACAGCGGGGTCTGGGCACCCATATTGACTCCCACACATTCATCGATGATCATATCGGATGAACCACAATGCCAGGATTCAATCAATCCCATATATATATTCCCTTCGTCTCGCGATATTTACTTGCCCGAGATTCGATCGTCGGTACCGTCACACCTAGTTCAATCTCGTTCACAGCAAGTACTTTACTCGTTCCGTAATCCGATATCACTTTGTGATTAACTCCTTAACCACATGCTTGCAAGCGGTGTTGATATCGATTACCGAGTGGGCCCGAAGTATATCTCTCCGACTTGGGAGGGACAAATTCCATCTCGATACATACAACCCAACAGATACTTTCCGATCACCTGAGAGACACCTTTATGATCACCCTCTCATAGGATGACGTTTGATGACCTCAAAGCTTTCTTCCGATACCAGGGAGTTGCATTATCTCATGGTCTAAGGAATACAATATTTGACATAGGAAAAGCTTCGCAAAGACGAACACGATGACACGATCTAATTGCTCTGCTTTGTTTGGGTCTATCCACCATATCATTCTCCCAATGATATGATCTCATTATCAATTGACAACTCATGTCTATGGTTAGGAAACCTTAACCATCATTGATCAATGAGCTAGTCCATAGAGGCGTACTAGGGACACGGTGTTGTTTACAAACCACACAAGTATTAAAGTTTCCGCTTAATACAATTCTAGCATGGAAAATAAACTTTATCATGAACAAGAATTATAATAATAACATCTTTATTATTGCCTCTAGGGCATAATTCCAACAGTCTCCCACTTGCACTAGAGTCAATAATCTAGTTTACATTTGGCAACAATCTCACACCCATGGCACTGAGGTGTTGATCATGTTTTACACGTGGAAGAGGTTTAGTCAATGGATCTGCGACATTCAGATCCGTATGTACTTTGCTAATCTTCAGATCTCCATCTGCTATATAATCTCGGATTATATGAAACTTGCGGTTGATATGCTTGGTCTTTGGATGATATCTTGGTTCCTTAGCGAGTGCTATGGCGCCAGTGTTGTCACACAATATCTCCAGTGGGTCCAATGCACTTGGAACCACGCCAAGCTCAGTGATGAAGTTTCTGATCCAAACTCCTTCACTTGACGCTTCTGCAGCAGCCATGTATTCCGCTTCCACTGTAGATCCCGCGATCACGCTTTGCTTGCAGCTTTTCCATCTCACAGCTCCTCCATTCAAAATATAAACGTATCATGTCTGAGATTTGGAATCATCCTTGTCGGTGTCAAAACTAGTGTCGACGTAACCTTTTACGACAAGCTGTTCATCACCCCCATAGACTAAGAACATTTCTTTAGTCCTATTTAGGTACTTTAGGATGTTCTTCACGGCTGTCCAGTGTTCCACTCCTGGATCACTTTGATATCTGCTCGTCAAACTAAGAGCATTGGACACATCTGGTCTAGTACACAGCATGGCATACATGATGGAACCTATGGTCGAGGCATAAGGCACTTTGCTCATAGCTTCCCTATCATTTACCATAGCTGGACACTGAGCCTTGCTCAATATCTTACCTGACAACATATGCACTGAACCTTTCTTTGCCTTATCCATTCTGAACCTTTTCAGAACTTTGTGTAGGTATGTACTCTGGCTTAAAGCTATCAGGCGTCTTTGTCTATCTCTATAGATTTTGATGCCCAATATATAAGCAGCTTCACCTAGGTCTTTCATTGAAAAACACTTGTTCAAATAACTCTTCACATCGTTAAGCATGTTGATGTCATTTCCGATAATCAATATGTCATCCACATATAGTACCAGAAACGTCACCGAGCTCCCACTCACTTTCTTGTAGATACAAGCTTTGTAGCAATTTGGAACAAATCCAAAGCTCTTGATCACTTGATCAAAACAAAGGTTCCAACTCCGAGATGCTTGCTTCAGTCCATAAATGGAACGCTGAAGTTTGCATACTTTACTAGCATCCTTTGGATCGACAAAACCTTCGGGTTGCATCATATACAACTCTTCATCAATGTTGCCATTGAGGAAAGCAGTCTTGACATCCATCTGCCATATTTCATAATCATGAAACGCAGCAATTGCTAATAAAATCCGAATGGACTTAAACATCGCTACGGGAGAGAAAGTCTCATCGTAGTCAACACCTTGAACTTGTCGAAAACCTTTTGCGACAAGCCGTGCTTTATAGACGGTAACATTACCATCCGCGTCCGTTTTCTTCTTGAATATCCATTTGCACTCAACGGCCTTTCGGTCGCTAGGAGGATCCACCAAAGTCCATACTTGGTTTTCGCTCATGGATCCCAATTCGGATTTCATGGCTTCCAGCCATTTCTCAGAGTCTGGGCTCATCATCGCTTCCTCATAGTTCGTAGGTTCACTGTCTTCTACCAACAAGACAATCAAGACAGGGTTGCCGTACCACTCAGGAGGGGCACGCGACCTTGTCGACCTGCGACGTTCAGTAGCAGCATCGTCCGAAGCTTCATGATCCTTGTCATTAGCTTCCTCTATTGTTGGTGCAGGCGGCACTGGAACAATTTCAGGTGCTGCGCTACTCTCCAATTCAAGAGAAGGTTCAATAACCTCGTCTAGCTCTACTTTCCTCCCACTCACTTCTTTCGAGAGAAACTCCTTCTCAAGAAAGGAACCGTTCTTTGCGACAAACACTTTGCCTTCGGTTCTGTGATAGAAGGTATACCCAATAGTTTCCTTAGGGTATCCTATGAAGACGCATTTCTCCGCTTTGGGTTCGAGCTTGTCCGGCATCAACTTCTTGACGTAAGCTTCGCATCCCCAAACTTTAAGAAACGACGACTTAGGTTTAGCACCAAACCACAGTTCATACGGTGTCGTCTCAACGGATTTAGATGGATCCCTATTTAAAGTGAATGCAGCGGTTTCTAATGCATAACCCCAAAATGATAACGGCAAATCAGTAAGAGACATCATCGATCGGACCATATCTAATAGGGTTCGATTCCGGCGTTCAGACACACCATTGCGCTGTGGTGTTCCGGGTGGCGTGAGTTGTGAAACGATTCCACTTGCTTTAAGATGCGTGAGAAAATCATAACTCAAATATTCACCTCCACAATCGGATCGTAGAAACTTAATCTTTCTGTTATGATGGTTCTCCACTTCATTCTGAAATTCCTTGAACTTTTCAAATGTTTCAGATTTATGTTTCATTAAATAGATATACCCATATCTACTTAAGTCATCGGTAAAAGTAAGGAAATAGCGATATCCACCACGCGTCGAAATACTCATCGGTCCGCATACATCGGTATGTATGATTTCCAACAAGTCCGTTGCTTGCTCCATCATACCGGAGAACGGGGTTTTGATCATCTTGCCCATGAGGCATGGTTCGCATGTGTCAAATGATTCAAAATCAAGAGACTCCAAAAGTCCATCAGAATGGAGTTTCTTCATGCGCTTTACACCAATATGACCTAGACGACAGTGCCACAAATAAGTAGTATTATCACTATCTACTTTGCATCTCTTAGCCTCAATGTTATGGATGTGTGTTTCATCCCTTTCGAGATTTAGAAGAAATAAACCATTCACAAGAGGTGCATGACCATAAAAGATGTTACTCATATAAATAGAACAACCATTATTCTCCGATTTAAATGAATAACTGTCTTGCAATAAACACGATCCGGAAATGATGTTCATGCTCAACGCAGGCACATAATAACATTTATTAAGGTTTAAAACTAATCCCGAAGGTAAAACTAAGGAGAGCGTGCCGACGGCCATCACATCAACTCTTGATCCGTTGCCAACGCGCATCGTCACCTCATCCCTCGCAAGCCGCCGTGTCGTGGGAATGGTCACGGCAGACGCTGCAATCGGCAGCGAGTAGTAGAACGAGGGGCAAGGGCGGCCAGCCATCTGCGGTGCGAGATGAGGGCAAAGACACAGGGTTTACCCAGGTTCGGCCCCCCGGAGGGTAAAGACCTACTCCTGCTAGATTGTATTAGGGAGGTGTTACAATGGGCGAGCTCGGCGGCTAGGCGGCGAGTCGCTTAGGTGTACGAGGGAACGTGTCTCTACTCACCCCATAGGGAGGTTTATATAGGCTCACCTCCCCTAGGGTTTACATATCTCAACCGATTCGGTTACAGCTTCAGTAGTCGTTTAACCTAGTCCGACTGGGCCTATCTACTCGCCTGGGCCTTCAGCTTCCAGTCGCTCGGTACCTTGCTGGGCTTCAATCCACTCGCCGTTCTGCAGGCCCACTCGCCAGCCCTCGGGCCAGTCGGAAACGTCCTGCTGAGTATACCCCAGTAGGCGTATCCCCATCAGTAGTCCCCGAGGCCGTCGTCGATTGGGCGTAAGTGGCTGCTGGCAGTCAGAGTATACGGCTTCAGAGTAGGCATCCAGTCGAATCGTCGGCGGGCTCCTGTATGAAGAAGAAAATCCGGTGAACCAAGTCGCGTCTTGGGCGAGTCGAATCGGCGGAACGCGGTCGTGGTGATTGACCTAGCGAGCCGAGTGGCTGGAGTTGGACCGTCAGGCGTGGTCAAACTAGCCGTTGGGGTAATCCAACGGTAAATTTCGGCGTAATCATCGCGCGGTAACGGCCCCCTGATTTGGCGGGTAAGTCCCGCTATATAAGAGGAATGGCAGGCAATCGTAGAGCCAACTGCCCACCACTTCTTCCGAGTGCGCGCATTTTCCTTCCTTTGCTCCGCGATCCACTCGACCCGAAATCCTCCGATCTCCAACCAACCTCTCGACTATGGCCCTTCCCACCGAACCATGGGGCAGGTCCAAGTGCACGAGGGCGCAGCTGGCCTCTTTCGAGGAGGCTGGAATCCTGCGAGCCGGCTGTTGGCGTATCCCCGCAGCCGGAGAAACGACCCCAAACCCGCGAGAGAGGGAATTCGTCTGTTTCACCAGTCATCTCGAGCGGAGGCTAGGGTTTCCCACGTCTTTGTTCTTCCGGCGTTTTTGCGCCTACTACGGGATCCAGCCTTCAGATCTGGGTCCCCACAGCATCGAGCAGCTCGCCATCTTCGTGGCGTTCTGCGAGTGCTACTTGGGCTGCCGGCCCTACTTTCCCTTGTGGCAAGATCTGTTCCATGGACGGATCAGCCGCGAGGAGGCAGGCGGCCCAATTCTAGCCGCGGGCGGCCTGACGTTCCAGCTCAAGTCCAAAGCTTCTTTCTTTGATCTGATGCTACCCGCCAAGGCGGCGAGCGACTGGAAGAAGTCATGGTTCTACGTGGACGAGGCGACCCCGGAGGACGAGGTGGCGATCCCGCGGTACTCGGCCAATCGTTCCGAGCCGCACCATCTCCAAGTCGGCAAGCTCCCCGATGACCAGCGGATGGTCGTTGACGAGATGCTCCAGGCCATCCGTGGTCTGAAAAAGAAGGGCCTTCAGACGATAAACTTGTACAATTGCTGGCTTGGGCGACGGCTCGTTCCACTCGCCCAACGCGACCACTACATGTATCAGTACACGGGCCGGGGAGACTCGACGAAGGCTTGCCTCGACGAGTGGAAGCTGGAGGATTATCTCCCAGCGTTGAAGAAGATCACCCAGGCGGTGTACCTGGATGCACAGGCCGGGGTCGCCCCCTACACCGCGAAGCGTCCGGCTCCAACGGTAATTTCTTTACCTTGTTCGCAGTCGCAGCGTATGCAGTCGCGGTAATTCTGATTCTGTTTTGTATTCATCGCAGCTATTCCAAGTGGTGGAAGGGTGGCTCCCACCTTCTGATGATGAGAGCCCGGGGCCATCCGCCCAGGACATAGGCGAATCGCCACCCGCGAGGGGAAACGAGGACGACGAGGACGAGTCCGAAGAGGAAATCGCCCCGCTGGTCCGAAAAACCCGCGGGCAACGTCAGCGCGAAATCGAAGCGAGCAGAAGCCTCGAGCGTCATGATGACGACGACGAGCTCCCAGAAACCACCTCGCGCCGCCAGGCCACTCCTTCGAAGAAGAAGAAGAAGGAAAAGGAAGCGAGGGCCCCCCCGAAGAGGAAAACGAAGCCGTCGAGGATGGCCTCGCCGCCGCACTCGACGAGCAGCTCCGATGCTCCCAGCTCGGCCGGTGACGGCGCGCCCCCAGCGACAACCGCGCTAGACACGCCGACCGTGGAAGTGCCGCTGGCCTCGATGCCTCCGCCATTCGCGCCAGTCTCTGGGCTAGGGAAGGCTCCGGCTGCGGCGACTTCGCCTCGCAAGGAGGTTCCGATTGTGGCGGATTCGCCCCGCAAGGAGGCTCCGGCTGTAGCGGCCCCAATTCGCGAGGAAGCCCCCGCCGAGGGTGTCCCAGAGGCGCCAGCCGCGGCCTCAACGACGAAGAAGCCGTCCGTGTCTTGGGCACGCGACGTCCTGGAACTGGGGCTCAGTCGCCAACTGGGCCCCGAACTGGAAAAACCGGCCGGCCTTCGCACAGGGCTACGTTTCATCCCAGTCGCCAAGTGAGTGCGTTCACCCTTCCCTATTTTCCATAACTATTTCGATTGTCTTTATTGATTCGATTGATGTGCAGGACCGGAGTGAAAAGGATGGGCCACCCGACCGTGGCCTAGGTACCCTCCGCCGCTAGCGAGGAGGATCCTTCCCGTAAGAGGAAAGCGGACGAGGTCGTCGCCTCAGCGGATGGCAGTAAAAAGGCCAAGGGAGACGACATCGTCACTGTCTCTGACGACACGGCGGTCGCGCCGGCCGGACCCGCGGTGGAGGCAGCCGCGTCTACGAAGGAGGGCGTTTCCTTGCCTGGAACGGCGGAGGCGACTTCCTTTGGAGCGGGTGCCTCTATCGCTACCTTCCCCCGCTTCGTGACCAAGGCGGCCACGGCGAGCGGGGCTGCGCCCCGGAGCCTCGCTCCGGGGACCGCCGATGCTGAAGTCGACCAGCGTCGTGGGCACACGCCAGCGTTACTCGCGTCCGTGGACGCGATACAACTCCATGGCATGCTTGGCGCAGCCATCCAGGTACATCCAGTCCCCGAGGATCAGGTCGGTGCTTTGCAGCGGCTTGATTCTTATAATTTCTCGTCTTTTATTTTCGTATCCAGTCCCCGAGTGCGCACGCGCTAAATTTCAGCGGGTGGGCACTTAGGAATTTCTTGATCGCCAGTCCCCGAGTGCGCACTCGCTAAATTTCAGCGGGTGGGCACTTAGGAATTTCTTGATCGCCAGTCCCCGAGTGCGCACTCGCTAAATTTCAGCGGGTGGGCACTTAGGAATTCCTTGATCGCCAGTCCCCGAGTGCGCACTCGCTAAATTTCAGCGGGTGGGCACTTAGGAATTCCTTGATCGCCAGTCCCCGAGTGCGCACTCCCTACATTTCAGCGGGTGGGCACTTAGGAAGTTCGTTTTTACTGACTTTTTTGATGATATGCAGGGTCTGCAGCTTGAGTCGGCGGACCGATTGGCCGCGAAACAGCGTGCTGAGAAGGAGCTGGCCACCATCCAGGAGGCGAACAAAGAGCTTCAGGCTGTTGCTGTGAAGGCAGAGGAAGCGCTTAGGAGCTTGTCCCTGCTGGTGAGTTGGTGGCGGCGCGATCTGCTCTGGGCGCTGCTGAACAGCGGGTCGCCGCCCTCGAGTGCGAACTGCGGGAGGCGAGAGAAGAAGCGAGCTCGGCGGACGGGCGAGCTAAGGCCGCCATTGCGGCCGCGGAGGAGGATCGCAAGGTGTCGGAAGTCCTTATTGCTGGGCTTCAGGACGACCACACGTCGCTTCAGTGCTTCATCACGGGACTCGCCCGCCCGTTGCTTGGTGAGTGCATCTTCCCTTTCTGTTAGTTGTGGTTTTTGTGGTGTCCGTCATACTCATCATTGTCTCCTTCTCGCAGGTCGCATTATTGATAGCCAAGAAGAAGCGAGCTCGCTCGACGCGAGGCAGTGCGTAAGCATGCTCGTCGACTCGGCGACGCTATCGGCGACGTGCATCCGCGCCTACCTTCAAGAAATGTCGCCCACGGAGGTTATTCCCAGCGACCTCGTTGAGGTGTGGGAATATTTGGAGAAGGCGCCCGCGGTCGTTGAGTTCATGACGCGGTCGGCGTTTCGGCGTGGAGCGTCGACAGCACTGAGCCTTGGACTCGCCCACTTCCCCGAAGATTTCGACGTTGACGATGTGACGAGTGGGTATCCATCGTCGACTGGCGCGGTGGATCTGTCCGAGGTTCTCAAGTTGCAGGAGCGTGCTGCCACGTACTCGGAGCGTGTCTGGGTGATGGGCGACCTCCTTCCCTACCAGGAAACGGTCGTTGCGCTGAACGACCCCGAACCGCCGCATCGTGACTTCAAGGTCGAGCAGCCTTTTCGTGCGGCGATGGCGGGTGAACTGACGACGTATCCGTCAAACCCGTACACCGCGTTCATCCGTAATCGCCGGGATGCTGGCGAGTCGTCATCGAAGCCTGCAGAGTAGGGTAGTTTGCCTTGAAGTGTTAGCAGCAGTTCTGCCATGCGGGCATATTTTGTAACATAAGACAATGCAATATGCGATTGAATGGGACGTCGTATCTATTTTGCTATTTGTTTGTGTGCTTTGGATTGATTTTGGACGAGTCCCCGAGCGCGTCCGCCCTTTTGTGGGGTTTACCTCATATATGATGTGTGTTGTTATCATGTGTTTTGTTGATTTGGTCGACTCGCCCGAGCTCGGAGAGCCAGTCGCAAGGCGACTCCCTTGAGTGCTCTGTACTTTACCGTTTTCCCGTACGCGAACGGGGTCGGGTGGCCGAGTCCCCGAGCATGGTACTTGGTAGTTCTAGGCGCGACTCGAGGGTGGTTGAGGACTTAGCGCGTCACTCCTGCCTGGCCCGTGGGGTCAGTCGCGTGGCGAGTCCTGGGCATGCTCTCTTACTTGGCGTTTTCCCTGACCGATCGCGACGAACTGGTATTCAGTCCCCGAGCGTGGTACTTAGCCGTTCGAGTCGCTATGCCGAGGATGCGGAGGACCAAGGTCGCTGTGAGAAGCGAGGGCAGTTGTCTTGGCTCGTAAAACCAGTCGAGCTAGGCGACTCCAATGGGGCTCCGGGTTGGCGTTTTTCGTGGACGATGCAAGACCTGAAGTGATTCAGTGCTCTTACGCCGCACTACTTAGCCGTGCCGATCGTTGTACCAAAGGTTGACTTCTGCATTTTAGCGTACCGCTGTTATTACGAGTGCGAGTGGCACAAGTCATGGAGAGTAGGCGCAATTTGCGGCAACCGTTTCTTTTATTTCATAGCGACTAGAGAGTACATGTGTGGGGTTCTAGGATAGAACTTCCGGAGGAGGTTTACATTCCAAGGTCGCTTGACGTCGAGCTCGCCGTCCCCGCGGACGTCGATGAGGTAGTAGGCGTCGTTGCCGAGTACGCGCCTGATAGCGAACGGGCCCTCCCACGGAGGGGAGAGCTTGTGCATGCCCTTCTTGTCCTGGATGAGGCGTAACACCAGGTCGCCTTCCTGGAAGGTGCGGGTTTTCACCCGTCGGCTGTGGTAGCGGCGGAGTCCTTGCTGGTAGATGGCGGTGCGTGACCGAGCGAGGTCGCGTGCTTCGTCGAGCTGGTCGAGCCCATCTTGGCGGGCCAGCTCGTTTGCGGCCTCCGTATAATGGACGACCCGCGGCGAGTCGTGTTCGAGGTCGGTGGGCATGACTGCTTCGGCGCCGTAGACCATGAAGAAGGGAGTGAATCCCGTCGATCTGTTAACCGAGGTGCGGATTCCCCAGATGACGGAGGGCAACTCTTCGACCCAGCACCCAGCGGTGCGCTCGAGTGGTACTTGGAGTCGCGGCTTCAGGCCGTGGAGGATGCTTTGGTTGGCTCATTCCGCCTGGCCGTTGGATTCCGGGTGGGCGACTGACGCGAGATCGAGCCGGATGTGGTGCTCTTCGCAGAATTCGGCCATTGCTCCCTTGGCGAAGTTTGTGCCGTTGTCCGTGATGATACTATTTGGGAACCCGTAGCGGTATATGAGCTCGCGTAGGAATTTAGTGGCGGTATTCCCGTCGCATTTCCGGACTGGCTTGGCCTCCACCCACTTGGTGAATTTGTCGACGGCGACTAGCAAGTGGGTGTAGCCGGAGGGGGCTTTCTTGAAGGGGCCTACCATGTCCATGCCCCATACGGCGAATGGCCAAGTGATGGGGATCGTTTTGAGCGCCGAGCTCGGTACGCGCGTCTGATTGGCGTACTTCTGGCACCCGGCGCATCGCTGGACGATGTCGACAGCGTCGGCGTGTGCGGTGGGCCAGTAGAAGCCGTGTCGCATAGCCTTGGCGACCAGGGAGCGAGCGGCGGCGTGGTGGCCGCAGTCACCTGAGTGAATGTCGTGGAGGATTTTGCGTCCTTCAGCCGGTTGGACGCAACGTTGGAACACGCCGGTGACGCTGCGCTTGTATAGCTCGCCGTCAATGATGGTGTAAGACTTGCATCGGCGAGAGATCATTCGAGCGTCTGTCTCGTCTGCTGGCAGGGTGCCGGCTTCCAGGTAGGCGATGTAGGGCTTGGTCCAGTCGTCTGGCTCGGTGATGAGTGCGACCAAGGCTGCCTCTGGTTGGAGTGGGACTCCGATGTCGATCTCCCTCGGGGGAGAGACTGATGGTTTGGAGATTGTGTCGAGGAACACGCCGGCGGGTGGTGCGAGTCGAGCCGACCCGATGCGAGAGAGGGCGTCGGCCTCCTCATTTTTTCGCCTGTCGATCCACTCGACAGAGTAGCCGGTGAAGTGGCCGCCCAACTTGTCCACCTCTTGGCGGTACGCCGCCATGGTAGGGGAGATGGCGTCGCAGGTGCCGGCGACTTGCCCCGCGACGAGGTCGGAATCTCCGTAGCATCGAAGGCGATTGACGTTCATCTCCTTGGCGGCTCACATGCCGTGGAGTAGGGCCTCGTATTCAGCCATGTTGTTGGTGCAGGGCGTGAATTCGAGGCGGAGGATGTAGCGGAGCTTGTCGCCCTTTGGTGAAGTCAACACTATCCCCGCTCCTGCACCGTCCGCGTTCTTGGAGCCGTCGAAGTGCAGGCTCCAGTAATGGAGGTACGGCAGCTTCTTTGGCTACTGGGCCTCCTCCCAGTCGGCGATGAAGTCTGCCAGTGCCTGCGACTTAATCGCCCTTCGTGGCTCGTATTTAATGTTGTGGACGCCGATCTCGACAGCCCACTTGGCGACCCGTCCGGTCGCCTCGCGGTTGCGGATGATGTCTTGCAGTGGCGCTGAGGAGACGACCGTGACCGGGTGCTCCTGGAAGTAGTGCGGCAGGCGCCGCTGAGCCCTGAAGACCGCGTATACTAGCTTTTGGTACTGTGGGTACCGCTGGCGCGACTCGGTGAGGACCTCGCTGATGTAGTACACCGACCGCTGAACCGGGCGCTCCTTTCCTTCCTCTGGTCGTTCGACGACCATCACAGCACTGACGACGCGCTCGGACGCCGCGACGTAAACCAGCATAGGTTCTTTGTCGGCGGGGGCGGCGAGTAGTGGTGCGGCGAGTAGCACCTTTTTGAGATCGCGGAGCGCGTCGTCCGCCTCCTTGTCCCACTGGAAGGTGGGGTTCTTGCGCATCAGGCGGTATAGGGGCATCGCCTTTTCGCCCAGGCGGGGGATGAAGCGACTGAGAGCCGCTACTCGCCCGGCCAGCTTCTGGACGTCACGCAGGCACTCGGGTTTGCCGAGCCGGGCGATCGTGTCGATCTTTGTTGGGTTCGCCTCGATCCCTCGTTTGGATACGACGTACCCCAGTAGTTGTCCGGCGGGTACACCGAAGGTGCACTTGCCTGGGTTGAGCTTTATCTTGTACCTTCGCAGATTGGCGAAGGTTTCCGCCAGCTCGGCGAGTAGGTCGCCTTGGCGAGCGGATTTCACGACCACGTCGTCGATGTAGACGTGGATGTTGCGGCCAATTTGGCTCGCGAGGCATTCTTGCATTCTTGAGGCCGAAGGTCATGGCGGTGTAGCAGAAGGCTCGGAATGGCGTGATGAACGCCGTCTTCTCCTCGTCTTCGACAGCCATTTTGATCTGGTTGTACCCGGAGTAGGCGTCGAGGAAACATAGCGACTCCGAACCCGCGGTTGAATCGATTATCTGATCGATCCGCGGGAGGACGAACTGCTCCTTTGGGCAGGCGCTGTTCAGGTTTGTGTAGTCGATACACATTCTCCAGGTCCCGTTTTTCTTCTCGACCAGGACTGGGTTTGCCAGCCACTTGGAGTATTTGATTGGCCGGATGAAGCCGGCAGCGAGTAAACGCTGCACTTCCTCGGCGATTGCTCGACGGCGTTCTTCATTGAAGGGCCGTAGCGACTGCTTGACAGGTCGCACTTTGGGGTCGGCGTTTAGTTTGTGCTCAGCGAGCTCCCTAGGGACACCGGGCATGTCAGAGGGTTTCCATGTGAAGATGTCCCTGTTCTCACGGAGGAACTCGATGAGCGCGCCTTCCTATGCTGGGCTCATGCCTGTCCCGATCGTCACCGTCTGGCTGGAGTCGCCTGGGACCAGCTCGACGGTGCGAGTGTGCGTCGTGGCCTCAAAGGTTGAGGTGTTTGCGCCCTCTGAGTTGGGCTTCTTGAGTATTGTGGGGTCGTCATTGTTGACCCCGCTCGCGTATTTGACGAGCTCGTCGGCGTGATTAGTCTCTGCCGCGATGACGGCATCGGCGAGTTCGGCTCCTTTGGCCTCGCATTCGGCGGCCATGTCGGGGTCGTCGTTGATGGTGATGACGCCGCACGGCCCGGGGAGCTTCATCGCGTTGTACGCATAGTGGGGCGCTGCCATGAATTTAGCGAACGCCTGGCGCCCCAGGACGCAGTGGTAAGGGCTGTCAAAGGGCACCAGCTCGAAGACGATCCGCTCGGTGCGGAAGTTTGCCGGAGTACCGAAAGTGACTGGCAGCGTGACTTTGCCGATCGGATACGCCTTCCGACCGGGGACGATGCCGTGGAACGTGGTGTGGGTTGTCTCGATCATCGACTGCGGGAGTCGCAACCGCCTGAAGGTGTCGAGGTAGAGGATGTTGATGGAGCTGCCGCCGTCCATCAGTGTCTTGGGGAGCCAGTAGTCGCCAACCTTGGGCTTGACCACCAAGGCGACTCGTCCTGGGTACTCGATGCGTGGCGAGTGGTCTTGCCGGCTCCAGGTGATGGGCTGTTCCGACCAGTTCAGGAACTGGGGGACGTCTGTTTGGGCCACCGCATTGACGGGATGGCGCGGGCGATGACCTTCTTCTCGCGCTTCGTGTTGAAGCCTGTGAAGGTGTGGAGCGAGCCGGCTACTTTGCCGAATTTTCCGCCATTTGGCGGGTCGTTGTCGGTGTCCTCCCGCGCTTGCCGTGCCTTCTCGATTTCCCTGAGGGTGTGGCAGTCGGCGGTGGTGTGCGTTGCGGGCTTCCCTTCCCTGCTATGGAACGCACATGGTTGGTTAAGGAGGGCCGCGGGATCGAACCTTGGCTTGTTCTTGTAATTGCCGCCATCGCGCCGTTGCCCTCCGTCGCGGTGGTAGCTCTTGGGCTCGCGCTGTGCGTGCCCAGCGTTGGCGACGAAGTCGACTCGCCCGTCGCTGCGGCGCTTGCCAGTGAGGCGGGTGCCGCTGTAGCATAGGTCGGTTCGGCGTCCGCTGTCGTTGCCGCCCGTGCGGCGTTGCCCTCCTGACTCGTCGTCAGTTTCCTGATTTGGATCTTCCTCGGCGTACCGTTTGGCGATCTCGAGGAGGTCGGGGATGTTGTCGAGTGTGCGGGAGTGTCTCTTGAGCTTGGCGACTAGAGGCTCGTAGCGGCACGAGGTCTTGAAGCAATGGATCGCGGTGTCCGTGTGGATGCCGACCGCGTTATACCAAAGCTCTTGCCACCGTTGGACCCATTTGCGGGTCGACTCACGGGGTCCCTGGACGCATCGTTCCAGGTCCTCAATGGTGGTGGCGCGGGTGTAGGAGCACTCGAAGTGCCCGACGAAGGCGTCGCGCATTTCCTCCCAGGAGTCGATACTGTCCTGGGGGAGAGTGTTGATCCACTGCCTGCACGTCCCCTCCATCATCAGTGGGAGGTAACGGGCGGCGAGTAGTAGAACGAGGGGGCAGGCACTACAACGTTACAAATATTAGCAACTGAACCGGTATCAAATACCCAGGCACTACAACGAGGGATAGTAAGGAAAACATCAATAACATGTATATCAAATATACCTTTGATGGTGCCAGCCTTCTTGTCCGCTAAGTACTTCGGACAGTTGAGCTTCCAGTGACCCTTGTCCTTGCAATAGAAGCACTCAGTGTCCGGCTTGGGACCAGACCTGAGCTTCTTCTCAGCAGGGGCATTGCGCTTGCCGCCGCCCTTCTTGAAGGGCTTCTTTGCTCCCTTACCTTTCTTAAAGGAGGGCTTGTTGACCATCAACACATGATTATCCTTCTTGATGTCCACTTCCGCAGCCTTCAGCTTTGCGAAGAGCTCGGTGATCGTATCAGTGGAACCAATCTGATTATGAGTCACTACAAAACTTTTGTAGCTGGGAGGGAGTGATTGCAGAACCCTGTCAATCTTGAGCTCCTCTGGAATCGTGCATTCCAGTTGCTCAAGGCGTTGAGTGTAGCCCGACATCTTTATGGCGTGCTCACTAACGGAACTCCCTTCCTCCATCTTGCAGTTAAAGAACTTCTCAGAGATCTCATATCTCTCAGAACGGGCTTGAGTCTGAAACATGGTTTTCAGCTCCTCGAGAATCTCAAAGGGCCCGGGATAGGTTTCAAAACGATTTTGAAGCTCCGGTTCCATAGCAAACAACATGGTGCTCTTAATCACACCATAATCATCTTTGCGCGACTGATAGACAGCTTTCTCATCAGCCGGCGCAGTTGCAGCAGGGGGGTTACCTAACGCTTTCTCAAGGACATAGTCCTTTTGTCCGCCAGACAGAATGATTCTTAGATTGCGGAACCAGTTGGTGAAGTTAGACCCATTGTTTCTAAGCTTTTCTTTCTCAGCAAAAACGTTGAAGTTGAAGTTGGACTTGGCCATTGGATCTACAGTATTTGCAAGTACAATTTAGACTATGTTCATGATAAATAGTTCAACTTAATCAAATTACTAGATGAACTCCCACTAAATTCAACATCCCTCAAGTTGTTTAGTGAACACGATCCAAATTCACCACACCTAATCCGATCATCACGAGAAGAGATGTGGTTTCAATGGTGGACAACGAAGTGTCGATCATATCATTCATATGACTCATGCTTAACCTTTCGGTTCTTGTGTTCCGAGGCCATGTCTGTACATGCTAGGCTCGTCAAGTTAGACCCAAGTATTTCCGCGTGTGCAAAAACTGGCTTGCACCCGTTGTATGTGAGCGTAGAGTCTATAGCATCCGATCATCACGTGATGCTTGGACACGACGAACTTTCGCAACGGTGCATACTTGGGGAGAACACAGTTTTTATCTTGATCTTTAAGTGAGGAATCATCTTATAATGCTACCGTCGCGATCTAAGCATGATAAGATACATAAAAGGATAAACATCACATGCATATAACTTTATGTGACATGGTATAGCCAATCTTCGCGCAATGATCTCCATCTTGTGCGTTCCGGCATGATCTCCATCACTCCACCATGATTGCCTCCACCACGAATAGCAACTACAACTATTGCTAACTACTTAGCGATAAAGTAAAGCTATTACATGGCGTATAAGAAGTTGACTCGCGGGTCATACACAATTATAAAGACAACCATATGGCTCCTGCCGGTTGTGTACTCATCGACATGCAAGTCGTGAAACATTACAAAACATGATCATCGCATACAATATACACAGCACATCTTGGGCCATACCATATCACAGAAAACACTCCCTGCAAAAACAAGTTAGACGCCTCTACTTTGTTGTTGCATGTTTTACGTGGCTAATGGGAGTAGATGCTAAGAACGATTCTTACCTACGGAAAGCCACAACGGTGATATTATGGTTGCCAAACTCCGGTGTTAATCCCATGACAACTATAGTGAGAGAAACTGACATCCACCAGCCGCATGTGTGGAACAAGCCACACGTCAAGTGCGGAGCCGGTCTCGCGAGCGACGTCGCGTTAGGTTGGCCTGGAACGCTTCAATCTCACTATCCCGCGTCATAAGAAGAACACAAACAAGAGGCTTGCAACAGAAAACATCAACGCCCGCAACAACCATGTTGCGTTCTACTCGTGAAACACATCTACGCATAGATCTAGCTCTGATACCGCTGAAGGGTTTCGCGGCATAGTAAATCAAAATTTTCTACGGAGCGAACAGAGGGAAAGCCAAGATCTAATCTAGGAGATGCAAACAACGAGAGAGATTGGATTAGATCTTCATACCCTTGAAGATTCGCACAGCGGAACGTTCGTCGGAACGTGGGTGATGTAGTCGTACTCGCTTCTCCTCCTCGCGATCCGATCCGATCCGATCTAGCACCACAAGTGGCGGTGCCTCCGTGAGATGCACACGTGCAGCACCTCGACGTCTCCTCCTTCCTCGGACCAGCGAGTATGGTGGAGAGATAGATTGGATCTACAGCACGACGGCGTGGTGTATATGGTGGGGAATTTCTGCTGCAGGGCTTCGCCTACAAACAGTCGGGAGGGAGAGAGGAAGGTAGCAAGGCTGCTAGGGCTTGGAGGAAGGTGTGTGTGTCGGGGGGGAGGGGGCGCACCACCCCTCTATATATAGAGGGGGGGCGGCCAGCCCTTGCCCCTCCTCCAAGCCTATCTCTAGTTTAAACAATTTAAACTCTCCCTTATCTAGAAATCCTATCTCTAGTTTAAACGATTTAAATCTCTCCCTTATCTAGAAATTCTATCCCGAGATTTAAACGAGTCAAATCTCTCTAGAATCGGCTGGGCCCTATGGGGCCTTGTGCCCCTGGCTCAATGCGGCCAGGACACTCCCTCATAGGCCCATGCCCCCTCCCGGAAGGTGGGGCCACGTTGGTCCCCTTCCGGAAGGTTCTAGAAGCTTCCGGTACAATACCGATTAACCCGGAACAATTCTGAACTCCAAAAATTGCACTGCCTTATATGAATCTTATTCTCCGGACCATTCCGGAACCTCTCGTGATATCCCGGATCCCATCCGAGACTCCGAACAAAAATTCATAAACCAATTATCCAATCTATCCTAGCGTCGAGATACGTTAAGTGTGTGACCCTGCGGGTTCGAGAATATGCAGACATGATCTTCTATCAATAATCAACAGCGGGGTCTGGGCACCCATATTGACTCCCACACATTCATCGATGATCATATCGGATGAACCACGATGCCAGGATTCAATCAATCCCATATATATATTCCCTTCGTCTCGCGATATTTTACTTGCCCGAGATTCGATCGTCGGTACCGTCATACCTAGTTCAATCTCGTTCACAGCAAGTACTTTACTCGTTCCGTAATCCGATGTCACTTTGTGATTAACTCCTTAACCACATGCTTGCAAGCGGTGTTGATATCGATTACCGAGTGGGCCCGAAGTATATCTCTCCGACTTGGGAGGGACAAATTCCATCTCGATACATACAACCCAACAGATACTTTCCGATCACCTGAGAGACACCTTTATGATCACCCTCTCATAGGATGACGTTTGATGACCTCAAAGCTTTCTTCCGATACCAGGGAGTTGCATTATCTCATGGTCTAAGGAATACAATATTTGACATAGGAAAAGCTTCTCAAAGACGAACACGATGACACGATCTAATTGCTCTGCTTTGTTTGGGTCTATCCACCATATCATTCTCCTAATGATATGATCTCATTATCAATTGACAACTCATGTCTATGGTTAGGAAACCTTAACCATCATTGATCAATGAGCTAGTCCATAGAGGCGTACTAGGGACACGGTGTTGTTTACAAACCACACAAGTATTAAAGTTTCCGCTTAATACAATTCTAGCATGGAACATAAACTTTATCATGAACAAGAATTATAATAATAACATCTTTATTATTGCCTCTAGGGCATAATTCCAACACCAAGTTGATACGTAAGGAGTGCCAACAACTTTATAGTCACTGTAAGTGCTAGCACACCTCCGTCTACCAACAAGTAGTTCCCTTCATCAAGTCCCCACAAGAGGCAAATATTGAGAGGTTGACTTCTCCCAACATCAAGATGAAGACAATCTAACACATGGTCACAATGATGAATATCATAATAAACTTTATCTTATTTCAATATCATGCTAGGGTTTATCCATCTCTACAAGAACTAATGATCTACTCAGACATGGAGGCAATCAACATCATGGCAAAAACAATGGAATCTATCATAGATGAATAGTACTTGTATAAATCCACAACGAGTATGCAAATTACAACAAGATCTAGACAAGATGTAGATGGGATGGATGGATATGGTGGTGATTAAATGGTTGATGATGAAGATCGATGCCTTAGCCTCCCGGATCAGCGTAGGGCGAAGATGGATCCTCGGTGGATGAGTTCCCCCTCCAGATCCCTTCTGGGGGTGAGGTTTCTATGATTTATGGTCGTTCTGTATGTCGTCTCCCCGATCCAGTTGCATGGGGTGAAACTATTTGAGGAGGCGGTGGCGGCGCCAACTATACGGCAGGAGAAATTCTTCCTGTCGTATAGTTGGTCGTTAAACCTTCTGCCTCTTGCGATCGCTTCGGGTTTTCTTCTGGTGTTATTGATATTTTCCAAATAAGCGATTTACGTTGTTTTTGACTCCTTTTCGCTCCAATACAACTGGTCTAAGAATTGTGTCTATCGGATCCATCATATGTCCTGATCCTGGTGAAAATAGATATAAAAGATGCACGCGAACACCGTAAAATACCAAGATCCTACCACTACAGTGCAAAAAATAATATAAAACATGATGCAAATATGCACTCATCAACTTCCCGAAGCTTAGAATCTTGCTCGTCCCGAGCAAGGTTAGCTTAATGGATGTGATCCACATATTCATGAAGCTGAGTCGATAAAATAAATGAGGCAGTTGCAGCATTGTTTATCATATATGATACATATGAATAAGTTCATGAATAGTACTTAATCGAACCATCTAAATAATAGTAGCAGGCTTCCACACCTTAGCATTTAATAGTTCACAAAATATTACTCTCAATATGATGTAAAAGTGTTTCGGTTCGACCGAATGAGTTAGCGAGGTAGTCCCAATTTTTTAGGATTAACATATTCACTTGGGATTCAAAATCTCAAACATTTCTTTATCTCACCACAAGATAGTGGTGTATGCCTATTTGCTCTTTGCATATTTTATTTTTTCTTTTATCTTTTTTATATATGCTCACACTTTTGTTTAAGTGTTGTGTAAAGGAGCTAGCCATACATTCCACTCCATGAGGGAATTCAAAGATCAATGATCTCAATTATCAAATTCCAATTGTATATGAAGCATCTTTATAGCTTGAATATTCTACCTCATCTTGTTCTCACTCCAATTTGATAGCACTTTTAATTTTCCTTTGTTCAAGGTTTTTTTTTCAAGTTAACTGATTAAATAATTTTTCCTTTTGTAAATAAAACCATGAACTTACAACATACTGACCAAATTATCTTGTATGTTCCATTAATACTAATGTGTGGAAGACTCCTATTGCTATCATCAAGTGTAAAATTATACTCAAGCCATTCATATACTAATGGTGTGGCAGCGCTTTGTGCGGTCCCACAAATTCGAGACGAGGGTCCCGAGCGAATTGAACTTTGCTTCGCGGACCGCGTCGTCTTACTCCGAGCTAGAGTCTGCCTCCTCATCGTCGCTCTCCGTGTTAGAGATGTGGCCCCGTCGTGCGGGAGCGGGAGCTAGAGGCGGCGCGCAGAGGCGCGGGCCCGCGCTCATGGCAGCCCGGGAGCTACCCCCCTTGGCATCGTGCACGGAGGGCGTGAAGCCGAACCCGGCCTATGACAAGGAGGTCACGTGGGAGCGCGCGAGTGCGTGCAGGCCTGCTAGGAGCGGCACCGGCGGATCTCCTCATCGATCGGCGGAGGCGCAGGAGCTCGGGCGCTGGAGCTCCCTCCGTGCCGCGGAAAACGGTGCCTCGTCCAGCCAAATTCCGGCACGATTGGATGGCCATGGCACGGAGGGGTGGTTGGGAGGTGGTGGGTGGCGGCGATTTGATTTCCGGCGAAGGACGCAACCGGAATCTGAGCGGGCGGCGGCGACGAGGGTTTCTACACGGGGGAGAATGGGATGCGGTTTGCCGCATCCAACCCCTCCAGTCCCGAATATATGCAGGACAGACGGGCCGTTTTGCGAGAAACGTCAAAAAATTTGCGGTACGACCCAGTCTGCGGTATTTGCAAAAGCTATTTTCCAGGCTTGATTCTGCATATCGGCCCGAAATTTTGCGGTATGATCGATATGGGGTATATACTAGAGATGCTCTAAGGCAAGTCTGCTTCAGCAGTGCATGCAAAATTTGTCAAAATCAGGTGCATTTCCTGCTTGACACGGTGACCAGCCGCCCACACTGTACTGTGTAAGATGCGTAGCGTTTTTATCGGGGTTAACTGCTAATTTGATCTAACCTAGCTACCATTAATATATTGTGCGAGCGAATCTACATGTGGGATTGGGCGGCTCCCAACATGGAGTAAAACCACCCGGTGGCAAAGACACATTAGTGTAATAGAAATATAATTCACAAATAATTAACAAAATGAATATTGTTTAACTAAAAAAATCAACATATGAACAAACAACCTCGGGCGTGCTTGTGATGGCGTCAACACCCTAGTCCTTAATAATAATGAAGACATGCAGCTGCGGCCAGACTCCTTCGGCCAAAGGCTAAGGCAACAGTGGCTCGGTGGTAGGGGCCATCAAGGTGCAGCTACCATCATGGCAGGCGAATCCACTTGGCCTCCTCCTCTTGCCGAGAGGTATCGGCGGCGGCCCAGGGCGCCTCCTCCTCCACCTTCTCCTCCATGGGCGGGTCCTCTGTCGGCTTGTCCATCATGTAGCGGACGTTGGGTGGTAGTAGCAACGGTGGGTCCACATAATGTGTGGCCACGCTGTGGTACTGCGACCAATCGGGATACCCATGGTCTAGCGTAGGGAATGCCCACCCCAGTCCCCCATAGGCTGGTTCACCTGGGGATCCTCCTCTAGTGGCAGTAGCGGGTCCTCCACTATACCGAACGCCTCGTAGTCTGTGTCATTGTCTTCAAGATCCTCTATGTGGGCCTCAATGGACTATTGTCGAGCGTCGTGCTCTTCCTCGAACCACCGTTTCCACAACATTGAGTCGGCAGCGTATGCGGTCTCCCTCTATACGATAGGAGGAAGCCCCGTCACTAGAGGATTTCATCGCGGCGTCATGTGCTGGTCGCTCGAATGGGTCATGAGTACGCGCACCTAGTTTAGACGCCACCAACTTTGTGGCGGGTGCACATCCGACCAAGGCAGTGGCATGCCTTGAAAGAACATTTCATAATCCCTAGTGTTTTGTGTGTTAGATAACAATATCAAAGATTATTTAATGTGTGTTGAAGTGTTGCGACTCTCTCTAAGGATAAAAGGGAAAGGATTATGCCTTTGGGGGGCGGATAATCTGCCCCATCCTTTTCCCAAATAGGCGCAAGCCCCAGAAGGGGGCGGAGTTTCGGCCAGATTTTCTGGCCCCGGCGGATAATCCGCCCCTCAGGGGGGCCGGATAACCCTCCCCTCATGTTCACTGCCAAGGCGCAAGACCCATAGAGGGGGCGGAGTTTCGTCCAGACTTTCCGGCCACTCCGGATAATCCGCCCCCCCCCCCCCCAAGGTCTTCATCAAGTTCTGCAGGCGCCAGCCCCAGAGAGGGGGCAGATTTTCTCCCCGGAATATACGCCCTGGGGGCAGATAGTCCGCCTGACATGGTTATACCCTACGGGTACACGACCTTAGCATACCTGGTCTAGCCCAAGGAAGGCCCACAACAAATATGCGCCAGCCCATGAAGATTTTCGGGTGGCCAGGGTCCATGACGCCTTCGGATCCTTGGAGAGCAAGACTAGAGTAGATAGAAAATTCAAAGGGGTAAACCCTAAAACCTATAACCGACTCGATCTATGCCTGGGACCTGCCTACCTCTATATAAAGGCCAGGAGGGCACGACGAGGAGGCTCTCTTACAATCTCTCGCACACCACCACATACACACCTCCACGCCAGATTGCATATGCGCACCCTGTAACCTTCAGTTCCACCATAATCAGAGCATACAAGCAGGAGTAGGGTTTTCCCTCCGGGGGCCTGAACCTGGGTAAACCTCGTGTCCTCGTGTTGCTTGTTTGCTAACCGTTCCGCGATCTCCAGCATCCCCATCTTATCCAAAACCCAAGTCCATACCAATGGGCATTGACGAGATTAAACCTCGTCAATTGGTGCCGTCTGTGGGAACTGGGGGCGCTGATTGTGCGATCATGACGGTCCCAACCAAAGCGATCTACAACTCCGTGGCGACGGAGAGTCATCTCCTCTTCGGCGCCTTTGACTTCACCGCCCACTCGCCAGCCACCCTGAAGGACTTCGAGCCCGTTGGTGACGGACTCGAGATCTTGTTCGGGAGCTTCTGCTTCCAGGTGGGGCAGATCGGCACTCTCCGCCTCCTAGAGCGGGTGCCCCTGCCATCAATCAGGCCTTCTTCATGGGCTCCACACCCCGTGCTACGCACATCACCATCGACAGATGAGTCCTATGACAGCAGCAGCTGCAACTCAGATCTGTGTGATCCACCATCGGATGAAGGGACCTACGGTTCTGGATCCGAAAGTTGCTGTAGCAGCAACCCGATCTATGAGCGCTACCAGTGCGCCGCGGTCATCCAAGATCAGGAACACAATCTGCCACCCAACCCGCAGGGTAGAAACGTCGAGAACAGAAGAAGCCAGTCCCCCACCCAACGGGGACGACACTGATCGGGTCATCCACCTCAGCGAGGAGGGATGGGCTCAAGCATGCGAAGCCGTAGCAGGCAACAAGATCCTGCCCGTAGGTGCCTCACGGGACCTGCTGATGGCATACCACATGCTCCTAATCGAGGAGCACAAGAAGCAGGTGAAGATGCAAGAGGTGCTTGACAAGCGTAAGCAAGCAGCCTCGGAGTCCAGTGCGCGGCGAGCTGCGCTCTCCGCCATGCGCATTGGCTCCAGTTCGCACGGCAACCATGGCAACAAGCACTGTTCTTGGATAGATAACATGGACCCCAAGGAGCGTCGCGAGGTGACTCGGGCCCTCAACACGTCCTTCATGGAGATGGACGCCGACGACAACGTCATCGCGAAGACATCGCAAACCGCAATCATGGCGGCCACTGTGTACCTCGCGTCCCATCCACCTCCGGAAGGGGACCCGAAAAGGGCCATGCATAAGTCCGCACTTACCATACTCGGACTCATTGGAGCTGCGCTCCACGGAGAAGCTCCTGCGGAGCCAAAGAAGAAGGCTGCGGTCAGGTTCAACCACAGCCCCACGCACTCATCCGAAGATGAAGAGCACGACCTTCCTCGAAGGCACAAGAGCTCGCGTCGTCGCAGCCGCGACTACGACGCTCGAAGCGAGCTAACTCGGCGCAAGATCGACAAGGCACGTGCCAAGCACGTATGCTCGTCGAAATCCGAGGAGGATGATGACGAAGGAGAACTCTGCGGAGCCCGATGCTTCAGCAGATCTGTCCGGCGGACACGAATGCCGTGAAACTTCAAGCTTCCTTCGGACACTCTGAAGTTTGACGGCACACAGGACCCCAAGGCGTGGCTCAGCGACCACTTGTCGTCTGTCAAGTTACACGGCGGAAACAAGGAACCGCCATGCAATGCCTTCAGCTACAGATGACAGGCGCAGCTCGGATCTGGCTTAGCAGCCTATCCTCAGGATCCATCCGAAGCTGGGAGGAGCTGGCGTACAGTTTCGTCTGAAACTTTATGGGCACCAGCAAGAGGCCTGCCTCGATAGAGGAGCTGCGGGCCTGCACCCAACGAACGGGCGAATCCATTCGCTCGTACATACTGCACTGGTCCAACACCAAGAACTCCGCGGCGCACATCTCTGAGGAGAGAGCTATCGACGCCTTCAAGGACAGCGTCAAACGCTAGGACTTCAAAGCAGAACTTGGGCGCGTCAAGCCTAAGACACTCGACCACCTCATGGGCATCGCCAACAGGTGGGCCGATGGCGAGGACTCTGTCCACCGGGCGCACTCGGAGGAGGAAGACGACTACGGCCGGCGACATGAGCGCCGTAGCAAGAGGAGATCGCGTGTCTGTGACGATAGCGATGGACCCGACATGGTCGCGGCTGGCTACGCCGACCGCCGCAGCGACGACAACCGCAGCAACGGCGGATACCGCGGAAGCAACTTCCGCGACGGAGGACGCCCAACGCAGTCATGGCAACGCCATGGCCGTGATGACGGACCCTCAGCATACGACAAACTGTCGGGCCCATGCACCATCCACTTCTACATCGACAAGCAGGATGGCAAGAAGAAGGCAAGCCACATGCTCAAGGACTGTCGCGAGTTCCAGAAACTCAGCGAGAGCATGGCCCAGATGAGGCAGCAAGCCCCGAACCCCGGATACGGGAACGCACCTGCACCAGGTGAGATCGCACATGGAGATCTTCCACCACCACCTGCGGGACCTTCGAACCATCCAATCGCACCCGCGCAGAACAACGGGGGCACGATTACCCCGCGCCGAAAGGATCGCTGATGATCCAAAAAGGGCGCCCAACAAACAGGGTGCAGAAGAAAATCACCCGTTAGATCAATCTGGCCGTGACCTCTCCACCTGCCATCCCTGAGTACCTCAGCGGATCAGAATCCTGCATTACGTTGAGCCGTTCGGATCACCCTTGCCAGGTCCCTCGCCCAGGTCATGCTGCCCTGGTTCTCGAGGTGCAGATCGGCGGGTTCGACATGAGCCGCGTCTTCATGGACACGGTAGCGGCATCAATCTCATCTTCGCCAGCACCTTGGCAGCAATGCGGATCCTGCTGTGCAGCCTGGAACAATCTGATACAACGTTCCACGACATTGTCCCAGGGAAGGGTGTATTCCCCCTAGGAAAAATATGGCTCGACGTCATCTTCGGCAAGACGGATAACTTCCCATGCGAGCGACTCGAGTTCGAAGTGGTGGACTGGCGATCACAATACCATTCCATCCTCGGGCGCGTGGCATTCACACGATTCCTGGTGGTACCGCACTATGCGTACCTGCTACTCAAGATGCCAGGACCCAGGGGAGTCATCACGGTCCACGGGAGCTTCAGTCGATCGGACCATTGCGACAGAGACTTCAACAGAATCTCCCAGTCCTTTGTCATGTAGGAGGAGCTCGTAAGGCTCCGCGAGGTGACGGACAACGGGGCACCCCCAGTCGCTAGACAGAACGCACCAGAGATGTCCTTCGACTCCACCGTCAACACAAAGAAGGTGGAGGTACACCCGACGGATGCCTCCAAGACGGCGCTGATCGCCAACGACCTCAGCTCCGCATAGGAAAGCGCGCTCATCGAATTCCTCCGTGAGCGCTGGGAAATCTTCGCCTGGTGTCCTGCGGACATGCCAGGAGTTCCCAGGGAATTCGCCGAGCACGCACTCAATGTCTTTCCAGACGCCAAGCCCGTCAAACAGTCCATCCGACGACTGTCCGAACCACAGGCTGAAGCAATCAGAGTCGAAGTCAACAGACTACTCGATGCAAACTTCATCAGGGAGATCAAGGAGAGCAAGTGGATCGCCAACACCGTGATGGTCCCCAAAAAGGACACGGACATCCTGCGGATGTGCATGGACTTCACATCGCTGAACAAGCACTGCCTGAAGGATCACTTCCCTCTCCCTCGGATCGATCAGATCATCGATTCGACTGCAGGATGCGAACAACTCTCCTTCCTCAACGCCTACTCAGGCTACAACCAGATTCGACTGAAGGTCGAAGATCAGGATAAAACGGCGTTCATCATGCCATTTGGAGTGTTTTGCTACAACACAATGCCCTTCGGGCTGAAGAACGCAGGCGCCACGTACCAACGGTGCATGCAGGCCTGCCTGAAGGACCAGATCGGCCGCGACATACAAGTCTATGTCGACGACATAGTCATCAAAACAAGGGAGGCCAAGACTCTCATCGATGATCTCCGCGAGACATTCGATAACCTTGATCGATACAAGATCAAGTTAAACCCAGAAAAATGCGCCTTCGGCGTCCCATCTGGTCAGCTTCTAGGCTACTTCATCTCCCAGCGAGGGATCGAGGCGAACCCGAAGAAAATCCGGGCCATAATGGCCATGGAGAAGCCGAAGAACCTCAAGGGCGTCCGGCAACTTGCTGGGCGAATCGCGGCATTGAGTAGGTTCATCAGCCGCATGGGAGAAAAAGCCCTTCCGTTCTACCAGCTGTTGCGCAAGGCAGACAAATTCGAGTGGACGCCCAAGGCAGACGACGCATTCGAAGATCTAAAGCGGCTGCTCTCTACCTCGCCCGTCTTGGTTACGCCAAAGGAGTGTGAGCCTTTACTGCTGTACATAGCAGCCACACACCAGGTGGTAAGCACCGTACTGGTGGTCGAGCGACCCGAAGAAGTCAAGACCTATGGGGTCCAACGCCCAATCTACTACCTCAGCAAGGTATTGACGTCGACAAAGCAGAGGTACCCTCACTACCAGAAACTCGCCTACGGCGTGTTCATGACAGCTCGTCGACTGAGCCACTACTTCTAGGAGCACCAGGTGATGGTCGTCAATGAGGCACCACTGAACAACATCATGAACAACCCGGAGGCCACAGAACGTGTAGCCCTATGGGGCATCGAGCTGTCACCCCTAGACATCGTCTACGAGAAGCGCCATGCGATCAAGTCTCAAGTCCTTCCGGACTTGCTCGTCCACTGGATGGAACTGCAGCTGCCAGATACGCCGGACATGACACAGTCATGGACGATGCATTTCGACGGCTCCAAGCGTGAAGCCTGAGCAGGAGACGGGGTCATACTGACCTCCCCGCAGGGCGACAAGATGAAGTATGTCCTCCGGATGAAGTTTCGAGCTTCCAACAACGAAGTCGAATACGAGGCCCTCATCCACGGCATGCGGATGGCCAAGATCTGCGGAGCAATACGCCTCGTCATCTACGGTGACTCCAACCTCGTTGTCCAGCAGACGATGAACGAGTGCGACGCGCACGCCGCCAACATGATCGCATACCGCGCACTCTACAACATACTCGAAGGAGACTTCGACAGCTGTGAGCTTCGGCACATTGGGAGAGAAAGCAACGAAGAGGCCGACGCACTCGCCAACATCGGCTCCACCTATGCACGGGTGCCACCAGGTGTGTTCCTCGAACAGATCTGCGTGCCATCCATCAAAAGGAAATTCCCCAAGGGATCACCCGAAGAAGCAGAACACTCGGGGGCTGCGCTACCTGAAGGACAGGAAGGACCCGAAAATCTCGATACCGAGGTCACAGCGGTCAACCTAATGCAGGTCATGGCAGTCGAAGAAACTTGGACACGGCCATACCTCCGATATCTGATAGACGGGGAGCTGCCTGACAGCCCGACAGATGCCCGGCGCATATCTGTCGGTCCAAGGCCTTCACCATCATCAACGGCGAGTTGTACAAGTGCAACATTTCGGGTGTACTCCAAAGGTGCGTCACCATCAGTGACGGCAAAACCATCCTCCAAGACAACCACGAGGGCATCTGCGGCCATCATGCGGGAAGCCACGCCCTTGTCTCCAAAGCTCTACGATGTGGATTCTACTGGCCAACGGCCATGAACGATGCCAAGGACATCGTCCGAAGATGCAACGGGTGCCAAAGGTTCGCAGATAAACCGCACGCACCCGGATCATAGCTCAGGTCCATACCTTTGGCCTGGCCCTTCGCTCAATGGGGCCTCGACATGATCGGCAAACTGCCAAGGTCCTCGAAAGGAGGTCACGTCTACCTCCTGGTCGTAGTCAACAAATTCACCAAGTGGATTGAGGCCATGCCCGTTACTAACCAAAAGGGCAAAACTGTCATCAAGTTCTTTGATTCCATTGTTACAGGTTCGGCGTGCCGCATAGCATCATCACCGACAATGGGTCGAACTTCATCTCCAAAGAATTCCAGGACTTCTGTGAAGACCTCGGAATCAACATCACATACTCCTCCGTGGCGCACCCGCAAACAAACGTGCAGGTCGAGAAGGCCAACGGCCTCGTCGGCGCTGGCATCAAGAAGCGCCTAATGAGCCTGCTCGAGCGGCTCGCCGGAGCCTGGACACAAGAGCTTCCCTCTGTCCTGTGGAGCCTGCGCACAATGCCAAACAGCTCAACTGGCTACACGCCCTTCTTCATGGTGCACGGAGCCGAAGCCGTGCTGCCAGCAGAGGTACGCCACAAAGCCCCACGGGTCGTCGCCTACAGCGAAGCCGAATCGACGGCCGCACTTGAAGACGCCGTCGACACACTCGACGAGGCGCGTGACATAGCAACAGCTCGGTCAGCGGTATACCAACAGAGTCTCCGCAACTACCACAGCCGACGGCTACGCCCAAGGTCCTTCGTCGAAGGAGACCTAGTCTTGCGACTCAAGCAAGAGCGACCGAAGAAATTCGAGTCACCATGGGAAGGACCCTACATCGTCACTGAAGTCATCCCAGGTGGCGCCTATCGCCTCAAGCACGTGGAGTCTGGAGTCGCATACTCCAACCCATGGAACGTCGCACAGCTGCGACGCTTCTACCCCTAGCTACCTTTCTCTTTTACTTTTAATAAGGCTATTCAGCCAAGGCTACTCAGCCGAACAATGTACCTCCTCCTTACGATATGAATAAAGCTAAGTGTCTCGCCCCAAAAAATTTCACCTATTATCTGCATTTTACTCCATATTACAACACACTCGGGGTCTCCCCCTACCTCACGACTTTGTTGACTGAGGATAGCGCGTGTACACCTGAGTAGCTGACCACGTCAGGCTAACGAAAAGGACACATATACAAACAAAGCACCACGTGCTACACAACAATAAAACAGAATATAATAAAGGGCACAACACGCCCAGTCGAATATATACAAATTTTACATCCATCTCTTTTACAGGTCCTGCCTATTCTAAAGGATAGCCTGCGCACGCTGCTCAAACAGATCTACAATTTGTTCGGCATACTGCCTTACAGCCGCATAGTGTGGACGCATATCCCACTCGCTGCCATCCGGACGAAGAGGCGGCCCATCCGCTACAGCAGACAGATCTACATCCAGACGATGCAACGACACAAGGGAGAGCACGACCTTCACCCCCGCGACAAGCTGATGCCGAACCAGTTCCCGGACACGATGCACATTTCGAAACTTCGACAGCAGGCCACAGAGGGTCGATGGCGCCTCATCTAGCGGAAACATCACATGCAGAACTGACGCCAACAAAGACTGCACTTGACGAAGCACCTGCGATACCTGGTGGACACGATCCTGCACCGTCGCAAGGACCATGGCACGATCACGGTCCATCCAGAAGAACCCGCCGGACTCCATGTCCTGCTGGGTCAAGCAGCTGATCCGAACAGCAACACACTCCTTTTCCTCCCTCGGAGCAAGGTTTGCACCTGCAATACTTGCAAAAAGTAAGATAAAAGGCCAACAGGCGCATCCGAAATAATGAGCAGCAGCTCGAAAAGCTCACATTGCAGTTGTTCGGACAAACGACGCAACTCCGTCATCAAATACTCCTTTCTGGCAGCGGACCGCTCTGCCTTCGATTTCCAAACATCGGCGTGGCCACGCACCCCAAGCAACTCTTTCTCAAGTCCATGGACGCGGTCTCTCAGAAATATACAAGTTGCGACGCACCATCCAGGGATGGCCGTAGCTGCGGTGAAGGCGAAGTATCAACGGGATCATCACCAGAAGGACCCTAGAGTAACAGAAGACAAGGATATGAACAAGCAGACGAAGGAGCACAGAACTCGAAAATTCATTATGTGCAGCAAAAAGGCACTACGTGGCACAAGGATCGTTCATAGAGATAATTACAACAAAAGAAACGAAAGCTATCCTACAACTACAAGGCCTACGAAGCTACATCCTGAGTAGCCTCGGAACCGGACTGCCTCCCCTTGGCCTCTCCCTGCTGCCTCAACGCGTACTCAGCCAGCAAGTCAATCAACTTTGGCCCATAACGCTTACAGTGAGCAGCATAGATGGAGAAGGCTACCTCGGATCCGTCAGCAGCCGTTGGCATCCGGGGAGGTGACCTGATGAAGATCCAGCTCCGCTCCAGAGGCCAAGGCCATCGCCAGCCCGACGGACGCACCAATGCCCTTCTGCTTGCGCTTGTTCACCGTAGGAGCTTCGGCTGACAATGCATCCGCCAAGGCATCAAAATATTCGAGGGCAACGCCCTTGGGGACGAGCTCCTTATAGAAGCACCCAAGAACCTCCTTGTCCTTATCAAGCGAGCCGACCACGGTACCACAGCGGTCTTCGACCGCCGCAGTGGCATCATCCAGAGAACTTTCGTGCTCCAGGACACCACGGTCAAACTCGATGCCCGCGGCATCTAAAAGAAAAGAAAGGCCAACATAAATAAAAGCACAGCAAGGAAAGACAAGGAGGCCGAAAAAGGGAAGACGAAGCAACTCACCCGAAATAGACTTGGCAGCCGCCATCAGCTTGTCGGATACCTACTTCTCGCACGAAGCCGTGGCAGTGGCGAGTTTATCCTCGCGGTCCATAGCCTCCTGCTGCAGGCGCTCCTTGGCTGCGGCCGCGTTGGCTAGCTCCAGCTCGAGGCGCTCCTTCGCACCAACGGCGACCTCGGCCTTCTTCTCCGCTTGCCCAAGGCTCTTTTTGAGAACATCAAGCTCACAGACAGAGGTATTGTGGTCCTCTGCAGTCAGCAAAACACTAATCAGATCGCAGGGCAAAGAAATACAAGAAGAAGCAAAAAGATCAACTCGTGAACATACCTTGAAGCTGTTTGAAACTGGCCTCCAATGCCAGGTGCTGCTGCACCAGCTGGTTGACGCCTTGCACCAAAGGCTGCAAAAGGCACCACTCGTCAAAAGAACGGCTCAGGGGCTACGCCCAAAGAACGAGCAAAGCAAGTGGAACATACGAAAATGCTCGAGGGCTCCCCCCGAGACAAGAAGCAAAAAACAAAAATGATCAGCAGATCACCCAAAAACGCCCGGGGGATCCCCCGCGGCAAGAGCAAAGAAAACTTACGTGATTAGACGACGACTCCGAAGGCCCAGCCGAAGTCTTCTGGGACGACCACCCGAGCCTCCTGCGGAGAAGGGTTCGGAGCAGCACCCTCAGAGGTGGCCACCGTCTGAGGAGGAGGAGGAGCAACCTTCGACTCCCCCACCATCTCTCGAGCGCCATCGTTGGAGGAGCTATCGGAGGAGTGGCTACAAAAGGAAAAATCAGCCAAGTACAAAGTAAACAGACAAGAGAAAGCAAAAAAGGAACTGAGGAAACTTACAAATCGAGCTCTCTCAAGTCGAAGACAGGAGGGGTCTTCCTGCCCTTCTTCTCTTCTTTCTTCTCTTCCTTCTTTTCTTCCTTCTTCCGCTTAGCCGGCGGATGCGGTGCCACAGCCTGCACGGGCACAACCGGAATAGGAGAGGAAGAGCCCCCATGATCCCCACTGTGACGCTCGAGGCCTAGCGGATTCCTAGGCGTCAGCGGAGTCGAAGCATCCGACGATACGCTGGAGCTCCGTGTCCGCTTACGAGTGTGATCCTCGCTCGACTCGTGGGCCTCCTCGTCCGGCGATCGCGCTGATGGAAGCTCAGACATGGAGTCCACTACCTCGTTGTCCGGTGCATCCGGGAACACTTCGGGCAATGGAGGCGACATGCCTGGCACCTTGAATTCCTGCACAAAACAACAAAATTTCAGCACGAAAAGGTGCAAAGACAGCATAGTCGAAAATAAGCACTACGCGCACGTCCCAGATCTACACCTGCGGAACTGGACGAGAAGCAGAGAACGGAGGAGTCAGCGACTTCCGCGGGATATCCTCTCCAGCCTTGTATTTCAGTAGCAGGCGAAGAATCCCATCGAGATACCCCTTGGAGAACTCCTCAGTCGAAACCCTAGTCGGATCGCGACGACCCGAATAAAGAAACATCGGGTGCGCCCTAGCCTGGAGAGGCTGTACCCGACGTTTGAGAAAGGTGCGGATGATATCCACACCGTTCACCTCTTTCTCCGGAATCAACTGGAGATCCTCCACCCAACGATAGAGTCCCTCTATCTCCGTCACCTCGCCATCCAAGATCTAGTTCTTCTAGGACCTCTTTGGCTCGATTTTTGGGCGGGGTCGAAAGGAGCAAGAACAAAATCCTGCCCAGGTAACGTGGAGTCGCGGATGTAAAACCATCGCCTCTGCCAGTACTGGACAGATTCAGACATAGGAAAGGAGAAGAAAAGAAGATTGGATTTGAGGGAGATGATGCAACCCCCAATGGGATAAACACCATCAGAACCAGATTGCATCTTCACGGAATAGAGTTTCCGGAAGAGGCCAAAGTGCGGTTCGATACCGAGCCAGCACTCGCAGAAAGTGATGAAACGGGCGACATGGAGAAGAGAGTTGGGAGAAGATGATGCAGCTGGACACCATAAAGAAAAAGAAATCCACGAAGGAAATCGTGGACTGGGAAGGAAAAGCCCCGAAGGACAAAGGCGAGGAACATAACCCGAAACCCAGCGGGAGAACGGGGAATTACCTCATTGCCGGGAAGTTTGACGGCCTCCCTATCCTGCGGGATTAGGCCCCGCTCACGGAGCTTGCGGAGATCACTCTCACGTGTCTCCGATCGCCGCCATCCACCATCGGTGACGCGGGTGGCGGCGGAACCTTTTTTGCCGCCGGCGGCCGCACTAGTACCAACTGCAGAGGAGGACTTCTTGGGCTTCCCCATTGCAGTGCGGCAGTGACGGCGTTGAGCACGCAGAATCAAGGAAGGAAAAGCTCGAGGAAATTCCAGTGCGCAGTGAGAACACTCAGAGAAGAGGGGAGCAGTGAAACAAGAATGGTTGCGGTGAAAACAAATTCACCTTTTCCCCCAATGATTATAAGGACGAGAACGATGCACGACGACTGTCCATCAGGAAGACCTAGATCCAACCTCAAGATCTGGCCGTCCACGTGTCAGCACAGCAGCGAACCATCGCTCACACGCCGTCCACTACGCACGGAAATCGAGGCGATGTCGTAATTATATCCACGCCGCGCGTGGCCAGTCAACTCAAAGTCAGAAGGTGGGACCCATGTTCATCCAGTCAAGTCATCTCTGGCGCCGCAGACGCTTGAGGTCACCGATCGTCAGCACTAACGTCATCAAAAGCTATACTAGCAACGGTTACAATTCTTCGGCTACACAGCTAAGAGTACTCACTCGAATCTACGATTCGATTAATTACTCGGGATCTACTCCTATCAGGAGCACTGGCTGCGCACCCCAAGAACGCTGAAAGTACTACACCATCGAACTATTTCTTTGAGTCCTACGTCGTGTCTACAACTCCACTACGGACTCGGGGGCTACTCCCATAGGGGGATGGATTCAAGCATCCAAAAAATTTGTGTCCTACGGACCTAAAAGTCAACAAAGACTGAATTAAAGTCTCTGCTCGAGTATGCGACTCGAACAGACACTCGGGGGCTACTCCCATAGGGAGCGCTGGTCGCGCACCCTATGAATTTTCGACTGCGATCCTTCGGATCAGAACGCAAATTTTTTTCGGCAACTATGCCCTAGCCAACGCTAAGTGAGTAAAACATCCTCCTTGGCCACCCGAAACACCTCCGTGGTGATAAAATTTCGGATGTTGTGTCTGCGACACAAAGATAAGACCTATAGATATCATCTGATGGCCTGGCAACGCACACGACTGCGCTCTGCTAGTGAGAACCCGTGCCAGCAGTCGCGATGAAAAATCCCGACGGACGCATTGGGTACGTCACTTAAAATTTACTGGAATTCCAATCCTGTAAGTCCTCCGCGGCCTGAGTCGAATTGTGCCAGCATATGTTCCAGATTCGAGTCGAGGGACTCGAATCTAAAGAAGATCGTGTTGTTTTGTCCTAAGACAGTTAACTGGCCCTGATCCGTCGGGAGAGTCAAGCACACGCATCAACAATCCCTACACACTCAAATCATTCTCTAGCAAACAGAGATAGCTGCACTCGAAAGAATAAGGAGTCCTCAGCCGAATCTACGATTCGACTGAACACTCGGGGGCTACTGACATGGTTATACCCTACGGGTACACGACCTTAGCATACCTGGTCTAGCCCAAGGAATGCCCACAACAAATATGTGCCAGCCCATGAAGATTTTCGGGTGGCCAGGGCCCATGACACCTTCGGATCCTTGGAGAGCAAGACTAGAGTAGATAGAAAATTCAAAGGGGTAAACCCTAAAACCTGTAACCGACTCGATCTGTGCCTGGGACCTGCCTACCTCTATATAAAGGCCAGGAGGGCATGACGAGGAGGCTCTCTTACAATCTCTCGCACACCACGGCATACACACCTCCACACCAGATTGCATCTGCGCACCCTGTAACCTTCGGTTCCACCATAATCAGAGCAGACAAGTAGGAGTAGGGTCTTCCCTCCGGGGGCCTGAACCTGGGTAAACCTCGTGGTCCCCGTGTTGCTTGTTTGCTAACCGTTCCGCGATCTCCAGCATCCCCATCTTCTCCAAAACCCAAGTCCATAACAATGGGCATTGACGAGATTAAACCTCGTCACCGCCCCTAGTGGGGGGCGGATAATCCGCCCCCAAACTTGTTCAACGACCAGATCTAGGCAGGGGGTATTTAAGCCGGCCTTACCCCTCCTGCCAGACCTCTTGGTTCATTCGAAAAATTCAAGTTCTGACCTGCAACCTTCATCCAAGAGAGCTCCACCTAGATCCACCCAAAGGCCCCGTCCCTTGGGGAATCGAAGGAGGAGAACTCGATCTTCATCATCAGCAATCAAGCGCTTCATCTCCTCTCCATTCATTTGGGGAATCACCGATCTAGTATTTCTTGCAAATACATAGATCCTTGTTTTGTTTATATTGATAAACCTAGTTCTTGTGACAACTTGTTGTCATCTCGGGATCCCCCAATTCAGTTGTGGGTGTGTGCCCCGGTAGCGTTGTAAAAGGCACCGGTTCCCGCCTTGAAGGGTACCAATAGTGGAGAAGGTGGATCAGGCCTCTCGTGGCGAGATCCATCGGAGAATAGGGTGAGGCCTATTGTGGCGTGGTGGTCTTAGAACCGCCCACCCCTCCAACGCAGATGTACTTCCCTTAACAAGGAAGGAACTGCGGTAAAACAAATCCCTGTGTCTCCGCGTGCTCCACTACGGTTCCCTCGCTCCTCTCTTTACGTGCTTAGTAGCTAGGGTTGCATATAGGGAAATTCTCGTAGTTACATATCTAGAGAATTTACTTTGTGTCAAGCCTAAAATTGAAAAGGTACTAAAAATTGGGTAGCACTTATTCACCCCCTGTAGGTGCCCATACGATCCATTTCAATTGGTAACAGAGCCCCGGCTCTTATTTTGGGCTTAACCGCCTAACAGAAGTATGGGTTCCAAGGTAGATGTGAGTGATGCTCCGGAGGTAGTCACCATGAACGATCTCAAGAAGTTGGAAACAACCTTGGTGAGTTCAATGGAGGCTAAGATGGAAGAGATGCGTCAATTGATAATGCGCCTCTCCACATCCGCAGCATCACCTCCATCTAACTCTGAGGCTACCACTCCACAATCCAAGGAAACGGGTAAACCGATTCCAAAGATAACAAAGTGGTTGGTGATGACACTAGCAAGAGCTCCTCCTCGAAAAAGGATAGTGGTAAGGATGGATACAATGAGGTTTCTCATGTGTATTCTCCTGATCCACCTATCCCTCACCCACATATACATAATAGGGGTGATCCACCCAAACTTTCAGCATCTACTTTTACTCAATGACAATTTTTGATGAAGTCTCATGTGTGCAGTTCCTCCATTGAGTTGTGGAAAATCATCGAAAATGGTCTTCATGCTGGAAACCCCAACAATCTCACAAGAAGAGAAGTTGTCGATAGCCAACTCAACGCTACAGCTCTACACATGATACAGCTTGGTGTGGGTGACAAAGATATGCCACACATTCAGCATCTTAGTACAACTAAGGAAGCTTGGGATGCGCTCACCGAGCTCTTCATCGGAAATGAAAGTATGAGAAGGAATAGGTATGATGCTTTGAGCAACGAAGCTGAAGGATTCTATATGTTGGATGGAGAAAACCACGAGGACATGTATAGGAGGCTCAAGGCAATGGCCACAACTTCCATGGTGCCGCTCATGTTGATGATGCATGGATCAAGCGCAAGTATGTCAGTGCTCTTATGCCATTTGAGCCCACGGATTTGAAAAGTCTCCAAGGTAGGCATAATTACCACCTCATGACATCCAATGAGGTAATGCAAGAAATGGCCGCTTTCATAGTGGCTGCCAAGAATGCAGAAGATGCTCGTGCACGAGCTATGGGGATGAAAAAGGGGGTCAACATGGCCTTGAAGACTAGTTTGATTGATCATGATGAATATTCCATAGAAGGTATGGACTGTCCTGAGGATATAAAAAGGATCCACGGACAATACCTGGCTCTTTATGCTAGAAACTTTTGGAAAGATCCGGCCAAGGCTAAAGCTGAACTAGAACGCAAGAGTGGAACCTATGGAAGAAAGGAAAATGGTCCCAAGCTGAGAACATGTTTCAATTGTGGTGACCGGCTGCACTTTGTAGCTGAGTGTCCATATGAAAGTAGGGAAGATAATGGAGGAAGACTTATTTTCAAAGACAAGTCAAAGGCTCCACACAAGAAACAATTTGTAAAGAAGAATGCTCCCTTCAAGAAGCAACCAAAGATTGTTCTAGTGGCTCAAGAAGAATATTCTTCGGGAAGTGAAGATGAGGACGAGGATGATAGCTCTCAAGAGGTTGCTGCTATAGCCACCACATCTACATCAACATCTCTCTTTGACTCCCCGAACAAAAACATCATCAACAAGAATGCTACTTGTCTCATGGCAAGAAGCTCCGAGGTAACTTCTTCTAACTCTTCTTTTCCTAAGGCTATGATTGACATGGATGATCCTACTAGTATTAAGGTTAAAGAAGAGATTATTGCTTTGGACTATTTCTTCACTAACTTGCAAGGTGAGCACAAAATACGTTTTGAAGCTCTTATGGACCAGCTTGCCCAAAATGAAGCTCTCCTCGAATAAAAGGGCAGAATAGAAAGGGAGGATGCAATGGAAATTGCATCCTTAAAAATGCTCTTGAAGAATAAGAAGAGGCTCGGGTCTCTCTTGAAGAGAGGCTTCATTCCCTTGAGGAGTCACATGAAGAAATAGTGGCCAAACTTGTTAAGGAACATGACAATGCAGTAACCAAACCAAAGAAGCTAAAGAAGGAAAATATTGACTTTGGGGCTACTCATGATAGACTCTCCGAGGAATTGGAGAAACTTGAAAACGCTCACAAGGCATTGAAAAGCGACTTCTCCACTCTCTTTGAGTCACATGATCAGGTCCAAATTCGATTGGCCAAGTATGATGTTCCTAGCACTTCCAATTCAACATATAGTCACAAGGAAAATGCTAGTGTGGAAGAAGAATTGGTCAAGGACATCACTCCCAAGGATAAGGGTGTTCTTGATGAAGTTCTTGGCAAGCAAAGGTCAAATAATGGTAAAGTGGGACTTGTATATGTCACCAAGTCCAAGAAAAGGAAAAACAAGAAGAAAAAGACCAAGAATGTTCAATCAAAGACAAGCACCACTGAGAAGAATGTCACCAAAGACAAAACTAACAATATTGGTTTTGTAGGGTCTCACAATCCAAATTATGAACTCTTTTGTGATGATTATGGCGATGTTTATGCCTATTATGTCGGTCCCTTTGATGAATATATTTCTTGGTCTATTTGGGTTCCAAAGACCCTTGTTACTAACATGAAAGGACCCATTGAAAAATGGGTACCTAAAACAAAGAAGTAATTCTCTTGCAGGGCTATGCTTCCGGTGGGTCGAAATGGGTGCTGGATAGTGGATGCACTAGTCATATGACCAGAAGCAAGGAGATCATCACGGATATGCGTCCAAATCATGATAATATTACATTCTCCTATGGTGATAAGTCTAAATCTCAGGTATTGGGTCTTGGCAAGGTTGTGGTTGCCCATGATATCTCTCTCGTGGACGTCATGCTTGTTGAGACCCTCGGTTACAACCTTCTTTCTGTTCGTGCCCTTGGCAATATGGGTTTTGCTGTTTTTATCGATGATGATTTGGTGGTACTCTTGTGGAGCAAGTCTCTAAAGGTCGCTTTCGTTGGGTACGTCGAAAATGACCTGTATGTGGTGGACTTTTCGGGGAAAACCACTTCGGGTCCGATGTGCCTTTTCGGAAAGGCCGACATGGGCTGGTTATGGCATCGCCGTTTAGCCCATGTCAACATGAGAACTTTGCAAAGTCTCCACAAGGGTGGCCACATCCTTGGACTAAAATACAATTTCTCCTTTGCCAGAGATCGTGTTTGCAGGGCCTTTGTTGAAGGCAAAATGCATGACTCTCCCCACAAGAGGAAGACTATTGTGTCTTCAAAGAGGATCTTGGAATTACTTCATGTGGATTTATTTGGTCCTCCTTCTCATGCAAGTCTTGGTGGGAAGAAATATTGCTTGGTCATTGTCTATGATTACTCAAGATATACATGGGTCTATTTCTTAAAGCTAAAGAGTGATACTCAACAAACTGTCATTGACTTTGCCAATGAAGTTCAACATCAACACAATGTTCCTATCTTGGCAATAAGAAGTGACAACGGATCCGAATTCAAGAACTACACTTTGAATGAGTTTCTAAGTGAAGAGGGGATTAGACATCAATATTCCGCTGCGTACACCCCTCAACAAAATGGTGTAGCCGAGAGGAAGAACCAGACTTTGATGGATATGGCAAGATCAATGTTGGCTGAATTCAAGTCTCCTTACAATTTTTGGGCTGAAGCCATATCCAATGCTTGTCACTCATCGAACCGGCTCTACCTCCGAAAGATTTTGGACAAGAATCCATATGAAATACTTACTGGTAACAAGCCCAACATCTCATACTTCAGGGTATTCGGGTGTAAGTGTTTCTTTCTTATTAAAGGTGTCCGCTTGTCTAAATTTGAGTCCAAGGCTTTAGAAGGTATTTTTGTTGGTTACGGTGCCGAATCCCACACTTATAGAGTCTACAACAAGCTCACTGGGATTTTTGTAGAATCTTGTAGTGTGGAGTTCGATGAAAATAACGGCTCCTATGTAGGGCAAGTTGATGTTTGTGATGCAGATGTTGAAATACCCAAGATGCCATAAGAAGAATGGGCGTGGGATTTTTCCGCCCCATTGAGGAACCCCTTTTGGCGGACCGGGAAGGACAATGCTCCACTCAAGTGGAGCCCTCATCTACACAAGATCAACAAGCTCCTACTGTTGGAGAAAACTCTGCACTGACACCGCAACCTACTGAAGATCATCAGTCTCCTGGACAAAATGGTAGTCCCAGTCCGGACTATCCGCCCCCTCCAAGGGGCGGACAATCCACCCCTGGCACTCCAACTTGTCCCAGGGGATCCGAAGAACAAGACAACAGCCAAGAAGACTCCAGGCCGGATTCTCCGGCCCCCGAGGGCGGATTATCCGGCTCTGGATATCCCAGCTCTGTCAGGCATTCTCAGGAAGAGGAAACTGGTGCCTCATCTCCCAGGCCGGATAGTCCGGCCCCACCAAGGGGCGGATTATCCGGCCCTGAAGAACAAGTTCAACAGCAAGCTCATGTTGTCAACTCAGATCAAGATCAAGGGCAAGGTAGTGGACAAGACAAGGATACAAACATTGAATCAACTCCTTCTAGAAACAATAAGGACATTGAGGCTCGTCGCAAGGCTCGTTCTGATCAGAACCTTGAACTAAGGGGTCACACTCTTGACAAGGTTGTTGGTGATCTACGAAGAAGGGTGTCTACTAGAAGAGAACTTGCAAGCTTCTGTGATCATCAAGCTCACATTTCCATGGTTGAACCGAAGAAGGTCTTTGATGCTCTTGAAGATCCCGATTGGGTTGTTGCAATGCATGAAGAATTAAATAACTTTGAGCGCAAAAAATTTTGGAAGCTCGTAGAGAAACCCAAGGATTGTCGCAATGTTATCGGCACCAAGTGGATTTTCAAGAACAAAAAATATGAAAATGGCATTGTTGTGAGGAATAAAGCAAGACTCGTGGCTCAAGGATTCTCTCAAGTGGAAGGAATTGATTTTTGCGAGACTTACGCTCCTGTGGCTCGTCTTGGGTCCATCCGTATCCTTCTTGCCTATGCCGCCCATCATAATTTTAAATTACAACAAATGGATGTTAAGAGTGCGTTTCTTAATGGTCCACTACATGAGTTAGTATACGTCAAGCAGCCCCCGGGTTTTGAGGACCCCAAATTTCCGAACCATGTCTACAAACTCGATAAGGCACTCTATGGCCTTAAACAAGCCCCACGTGCGTGGTATGAGCACCTTAAAGAGCTTTTGTTAGATCGTGGATTCGAAGTTGGGAAAATCGATCCCACACTTTTTACTAAGAAGGTCCATGGGGAGCTTTTTGTATGCCAACTTTATGTAGATGATATTATTTTTGGCTCCATTAACCAAGCTTTTAACGATGAATTTCAAAGCTTATGACTGACAGGTTTGAGATGTCGATGATGGGTGAGTTGAGGTTCTTTCTTGGATTCGTGATCAAACAACTTAGAGAGGGAACCTTTATTAATCAAGCTAAGTACATCCAAGACATGCTCAAAAGGTTCAAGATGACGGATCTCAATGGCGTTGCTACTCCAATGCAAACAAAGTGTCATCTTGAGCTCAATCCCAACGGTAAAGACGTGGACCAAAAGGTATACCGATCCATGATCGTCTCTCTCCTTTACCTTTGTGCATCTAGGCCCGATATCGTGTTAAGTGTAGGAGTGTGTGCAAGGTACCAAGCCGCTCCTAAATAAAGCCACTTAGTGGCGGTCAAACGAATCTTCAGATATTTGGTTCATTCTCTGAATTTTGGGTTATGGTATCCCAAGGGTTCAAGTTTCTCTCTATGTGGTTACACTGATTCAGATTGGGCTGGTGAAAAAGATGATAGAAAATCAACTTCTGGTGCATGTCAATTCTTGGGCAGGTCTCTAGTGTGTTGGTCTTCAAAGAAACAGAATTGTATTTCACTCTTAACCGCTGAAGCTGAATATGTTGCTGCTGCAAGTGCTTGTACACATTTATTATGGATGAGGCAAACTTTAAAGGAATATGGTGTCAATTGTGACAAAGTGCCTCTATTATGTGACAATGAAAGTGCTATCAAAATTGCTTACAAACCCGTCCAGCATACAAGAACAAAACATATTGAGATTCGCAACCATTTCATTCGGTATCATGTTGCTCGTGGCGATATTGCCCTATCCTTCATGAGCACGAAGAACCAACTTGTTGATATTTTCACGAATCCCCTTGATGAAGCAAGATTTTGTTACTTGAGGAATGAGCTAAATATCATAGATTCAAGGAGCTTGGCTTGACTACCCTTGCACACTCACTTGCTCTTTTTCATGTATTTGGTTTAGATGCGGGCATAGACATAGGGGGAGTGTGGTCCTAATTGATTGGGCTAACCCTCCCCCCATAATGCCGAAAGCAAGAAAAATCATTTCCCTTAGTATCATTTTGTGATATGTGGGTCATCGATGAGCATTGGTTTTGAACTCAAGGTACATCTTCGCGGTGTCATGCCATGCGCTCCAACATGGTGGCTTCGGCCACCGCCCTCTTCCTTGAGAAGAGTTGGTTTCTCATGGCTCTCTTTGGATTTTCTTGCATATTTCTTGTTCTTATGGAAAACACACTCAACTTTGGTTTTTGTTTGATTTGGTTCTTGCAAATTTGGGTATGTAGTACCATCTCAGTTTGTTGCTCTAAACCCAAGCTTTCTTTCCCTCCTTGAACCATGTCTTCTTGCACACAAGTCCTCTATACACCAGCGAGGGGTTTTGCAAGGGTGCTCCGGCCTGAATTTGTTCTTAACAGAAAATTCAGAGGGAGGCGGACTATCCGCCCTAAGTGGGGGCGGATTATTCGCCCCGGGCGAATTCTGCCTCTTAAAGGCTGGGTCGGGGAGGCCAGGCTCAAACAGAGCAGCCAGCCCTCCCCCAACCCTAGCTCAGCCCCCAGCCGCCGCCGGAGCCTCCGCCCCTCCCGGAGTTGATTTGACCACTGGATTCTCCGGTCCCTCCCCGGATCTTCTTCACCTCGCCTCCGGGTATCTTCTCCTCCGTGATTTTCCTCCAATGAGTGAGGGTAACTCCCTCATCTCTCTCCTTTTGTATGCGGTGCATTTTTTTGGTGGAAATCTCGTTGTGGAAGATTCTTGGTGTTTTCCTTGCTTGCTAGAATCATTAGTATTGCAACCCTAGTGCCCGATCTGTTTTGCTATGGTAAATCTGGGCCGTTCCAGAAATTTTCCGCGGGGGGCGGATTATCCGCCCCTGCCAGGGCTGGATAATCCGGCCTGGAGATTTACATCTGGTCTGGTTTGGTCCTGATTCCTGCAATGCAAATCTTTGGCTTATGGATTGTTTTTCTACTATTTCTACCATTTCTCCTGGACTTGTCTGTGTGCTTATCTCCATGTTATCCCTCTCATGCTTTTCACAGGTGGTTTCAAGCTTACCAAGACCTTCTCTCTTCGTTCCCGTGCCCATTATCTCAAGCCCACTGTAGAAGGGAAGTTCATTGACGAAACCGAAGTTAGCAGAGCAGAAAGAGAGGCTGAACGGATGGCAGAGGTAGGAAAGAAAACAAAGAGGACTGCATCTCGCAAGGGCAAACAGTCTCGGCCCAACTACAAGGCTATGGACAGTCTTCAGTATGCCTCCATTCGCCAGACTGATTACTATGATGAGGCTGACAGTGATGGTCCCCTAGAGGACTCTATGTTTTGGAATGCCCACTTTCAGGCTATTCATGATGATATGTATGCCACTCTCAAGCTTCGCCCCATGCACCCCATCAATTTGACTAAGGATAAATCCAAGGCAAGGCTCCTTGAGTCATTGTATGTGACCAACAAGATGGGGCTTCACCACCTTATGTGATTCCTCCGTGGTGAGGCAGTTTTTCTCGACACTTGTGATTTGCGGTGATGAGCGCCGTACTATGAAGTGGATGACCGGGACAACAATGATTCAGTCGGACTTCCGCATTTTTGGGCAGGTTCTTGGATATGCCTTCCATGGCCGTGACACCCCTTCTGGCCACCATATCATTTCTCCACTGAAGCCATCCAAGGATACTATGCTCGCTCCTTGCCTTTCTCCTGATGGTATTGCTGGTACTTTCACTGGACTCTCTCCCTTGTATGCCTCCCTCGTTGGCATATTTAGGGATTGCATATCTCCGAGTGGTGGCAACAATGACAAGATCCGTGGCCATCTAGTTCCTATCCTTGCTTTTGCGCACGACTGTGCCACCAACTCTGGTTCAGCTACAGGTTACAAACTGGATGTCATGGACTACATATATCATGAGATGACGGATGCTATGATCAACAGGCTCTCTATTCCATATGCTCCTTTCATTATGATGCTCATCAAGCATATGTTTCCTCATGAGGACTTTGGCACTACTTTGGATGGGGTTCACAAGCCCAAGAAAATCTACAACAAGGCTCAGAAGACCCATCACCCTTCCACTGCCCCTGAGTCCTTCATGCTTGATGCACGGGCTAGTGGTTGTCGTTCCACGGTGTCCCCAATGGCACGCGAGGTTAAACGGCTCACTTGGTTCCAGCGGCACATCCTTTGCATGGGAATTGACACTCACAAGGGCCAGTATGAGGCGTACCGGAGGGATCATGCGAGGGATCACACTCAGCAGCTTATTCTTCACCATGTCTTAGGTGCCACTGGCCATCCACCTCCTCCCACTGCTCCGGAACCATATGCTTAGTGGAACACTTCAGGGATCAACTATGGTGAGCTTGAGAGTTTCCTCTTTCCTCCACCTCCGAGGGCACCCACTCCTCCAGCTGATGACGATGATGATGAGTATGATGAAGAGGAAGGGTACATGGATGACTACGACGAGTATGAGGAGGTGTGATCTTCAGGGGCGTTAGCATCGCTCTTCTTCCTTTTTGGCGTTTCGATGCCAAAGGGGGAGAAGTAGTTCTATTAGGTCTCGTGAATTTGCAAGGTTCGGGCGCAAGCACTTGTATTTCCGTCGTTTTATTTTCTTGCTTATGCTCTTCTTAACGTGAACTTATTTGCTATTTGTGCTTGGATTATGTAAGACTATGTCGTGCTCTACTCTATGTGGTTTCTGGAATCCCAAATTTACATTGTGGGTCTACTCTCATGGAATTTTGGATTTATCTATGGAGTCTGTTTGATGGCATATGGAATCATGGGATTATCTAGTGTATGCATCAATAATGTGGGATGTGCTTGGAGTCTAACAATCTCATTATTTTCTTTGGCTATAATCACATCCCGGTGGTATGACCTTGTTTCCCAACCCACCTTGTTTCAATTATCTTTGCTATGAAAGTTGTGTTCTCTCTAGTGTGTGTATTTGTATTCAAATGCAAATTGTAAATATGCACACATCTAGGGGGAGCTTCTTTCATTTTTGTTAAGGTGGCGTTAGCCGGTTTTATTGCAAATCCTAGTATTGTCATCTAACACCAAAAAGGGGGAGATTGAAAGAACATTTCATAATCCCTAATGTTTTGTGTGTTAGATAACAATATCAAGGATTATTTAATGTGTGTTGAAGTGTTGCAGCTCTCTCTAAGGATAAAAGGGAAAGGATTATGCCTTTGGGGGGCGGATAATCCGCCCCACCCTTTCCCAGATAGGCGCAAGCCCTAGAAGGGGGCAGAGTTTCGGCTGGATTTTCCGGCCCCGCCGGATAATCCGCCCCTCAGACGGGGGCGGATAATCTGCCCCTCATGTTCACTGCCAAGGCGCAAGCCCCAGAGAGGGGGCGGAGTTTTGGCCGGACTTTTCGGCCACGCCGGATAATCTGCCCCTAGAGGGGGGCAGATAACCCCCCCCCCCCCCAAGGTCTTCATAAAGTTCTGCAGGCGCCAGCCCCAGAGAGGGGGCGGATTTTCTCCCCGGAATATCCGCCCTGGGGGCGGAGTTTTCCCAGGGGGCAGATAGTCCGCCCCTAGTGGGGGGCGGATAATCCGCCCCCAAACTTGTTCAACGGCCAGATCTGGGCAGGGGGTATTTAAGCCAGCCTTCCCCCTCCTTCCAGACCTCTTGGTTCATTCGAAAAAGTCAAGATCTGATATGCAACCTTCATTCAAGAGAGCTCCAACTAGATCCACCCAAAGGCCACGTTCCTTGGGGAATCGAAGGGGGAGAACTCGATCTTCATCATCAGCAATCATGCGCTTCATCTCCTCTCCATTCATTTTGGGAATCACCGATCTAGTATTTCTTGCAAATACCTAAATCCTTGTTTTGTTTATATTGATAAACCTTGTTCTTGTGACAGCTTGTTGTCATCTCGGGAGCCCCCAATTCAGTTGTGGGTGTGTGCCCCGGTAGCGTTGTAAAAGGCATCGGTTCCCGCCTCGAAGGGTACCAATAGTGGAGAAGGTGGATCAGGCCTCTCGTGGCGAGATCCATCGGAGAATAGGGTGAGGCCTATTGTGGCGTGGTGGTCTTAGAACCGCCGACCCTCCAACGCAGATGTACTTCCCTTAACAAGGAAGGAACTGCGGCAAAACAAATCCTTGTGTCTCCGCGTGCTCCACTACTGTTCCCTCGTTCCTCTCTTTACGTGCTTAGTAGCTAGGGTTGCATATAGGGAAATTCTCGTAGTTACATATCTAGAGAATTTACTTTGTGTCAAGCCTAAAATTGAAAAAGTACTAAAAACTGGGTAGCACCTATTCACCCCCCCCCCCTCTAGGTTCCCATACGATCCATTTCATGCCTAGCTCGGCAAACTGCTGCACCACCTCTACCTTGATGTATACGTGTCGCTCGGAGCAGGGCATCGGAAGCGAGCGCGATTGGCTTGGCGCTGGGCATGTAGGCGAAGACACGTATAAATTGCGTCCACCACCTCCGGAGGAAGACCCAAACAAATGGTGTTGCGGTTGGGGAGGCCGAACCATCCTTTATCGCTGCCCTTTGCCGTGGCAGGGTTTTCCTAGCATTTCCGGCGGGGACTGGAATCTTTTAGTGGGAGTGGGGACTGGGCGTGGGGAAAGCGATGGGGACGATGTAGGACCATTTAAGAAGGACTGTTCATCATCATTTCCTCTCCCCAATCGCTGACACGTGGTACCCATGATGACCAGGGGAGGACATGCGCGGACGCACAGGCGTGTCCTCGAGAAAGTAACCCTAAATTTTGGTTGGAAATGAGGAAAACCGGACAGAATCGCGTCATTGGTCATTTTGCGGGGGACACTGGACCTTTCCCCATGTCCAATCAAGCATATTCGTGCGACCATGTCCGTTTGCTGGGATAACTGACCTTTCCCCGTGTCTAATCATACATTTTCGTATGACCCCGGTCCGTGTTCGAGGACAACTGGTGTTTCCCTTAGAGCATCTCCACCTACACGCCCAACACAACGCCTAATAGGCCTATTGGTGGCTCCAACCTGGTTTTGGGCTCACATGGATGCGGCCAATACCTCGCTGACACTATTCTAGGCCCAATAAAACTGCCACCAACGCCAATTCAGACCCAACTGAGAGGTTGCATCAAGGGCGTGCCAACACTTCTCGCCACGTCGGATGCCGCAAGACGGGCCCAATTGTAAGCGAGACACGGGGCGGTCACCGACGATCAACATACTTAATGGCCGGGGAGTTTTGTGGCACCGATTTGTCTCATTGCCTCCGACGTGTGTCGGCGTGTCTCCCTACCCCGGAGTAATGCCGCTCCAGCAGCCTTCCCACCGACAATAAAATCCCCCAAGCACACCGCCGTCCATCCCCGCATCGTATTTCTCACACCGCCTCCTCCCATGCCCTCGCCACCACCTCACCTCGCAGAAAATGGCACACAACGACGAGGCTGGTTGCTGTTGCAAGGGAAAGAAGATCGTGGCGGACAGCCCCCACGGGCGCAACCTCAACCATGATGAGGCAGAGGTGTTGTACGAGACCTCCTTGTGCCGCCGGACCTCCACCTGCCGCACGAGTAGAATATTGTGAGATCCTGGCGCATGACTTAATAGGATTAATAGGATACCCATAACAACAAGTTGAAACTTCTTTTCTGGAAGCTCATCTGAAAAGAACTCTGAGGTTAGACATTCTTGGCCAGGAGCGATTTGATGATGGATGACCGACCGATAAGTTGTTCCCGGATGCACATGAGTGAGGACAAGGTGTGCGAAAAAGACTTGTATTGGTCTATGAGACCAGTCTAGAGATCCTAATAAGCTGTCAGGGTGACAACCACTGATTCGGAGATGCCAGGTTGTTAGAAATATCTTCTCCGCCGGCTACACCCTCCCCTATCCAGGAGGGAGAGGCGCTCACACACTACATCAACATGCACCGTGCGCTGCTGGCACCAGCGTAGCAGGGGGAGCCAGGTTGGGAGTTGGGCGACCCGTCACTCTGGCTCCAGTTTTTCCAGCAGAGTAGGAGATGGAGCTCGCCCGCCTCTTTGGCTCCAACACCAGGAGCTTCCACCGCGTGGGGCTAGGCGCATGGTGGCACGGACGCGGCGTCGACGAGATGCGGCGCTAGCACGACTACCGCATGCGTCCTCCGTGATTTCTTTTTCCTCTTGCGCCTCTCTTCTCCGCGGCGTGCATGTCCACACGCTCGTCGTCCGCCGGCTACACCGCCCCTATATAGGAGGGAGAGGCGCTCACACACTACATCAACATGCACCGTGCACTACTGGCACTAGCGTAGTAGGCAGAGCCGGGTTGGGAGTTGGGTGACCCGTCACTCTGGCTCCAGTTTTTCCAGCAGGAGCGGGAGGCGGAGCTCGCCCACCTCTTCGGCTCCAACACCTACAGCTTCCACTGCGTTGGGCTAGGCGCATGGTGGCACGGACGCGACGTCGACGAGACGCTGCGCCATCACGGCTACAGCCTGCGTCCTCCGTGATTTCTTCCTCCTCCCGCGCCTCTCTTCTCCGCGGCGTGCATGTCCACACGCTCGTCGTCTCTTGGGCTATCGCCACGCTCGACACCCTACCCTCCGCCATGCCGCGCCGACGACATCGTCATCCGTGACATGGGCTCTTCAAGGGCGTTGCATCAGCCGGGGGAAAAGCATCGACTATCGTTGTGCGACCACCTGTCCTTCTGGTGCCCTAAGCAAGAGAGGCATGCATCGCCACCATGAGGCCGCCAGACCGAAGCAGGAGAGGCCGCCATCGCGAAGAAGGAGAAGGCATGGTGGGAGGTTTAGCTAGAGCTCCAAGCGGCCTACACGGACCCCCAACGACCCTGCCGACACGCCCGAGAGATGGGGCACTCATAGGGACCTCCTACAAGATCGCCCAGCCGACCACTTGCGTGTTCGCGCAATGGTGGTCCGCGGAGGACATCACGCCATCATTGACCTTGCTTGACACGCCTGGTGCGCCAGAAGTGTCGCCGTCACCCTCGCCAGCCGTGGCGCCCAAGCCAGACCTAGAGGACGATAGCTTCGACGATGCCGGCCTCCTTTGACCGCCGGTAGACTAAGGTTTCTCCGACGACGGCCATCTTTTGGTTTAGTTTCATTTTAATCCATGCAAAATATGTACAAATGATAACTGACTCAGCTCTATCTACTCATAAGATATGTAAAAATGCCAGAGTTGTATTTTTTTCTGCAAATTTTGATTTGGTATTCGCCGTTTGGGACGTGCCGCTGTGGGACGACTCTCCACAATTTAGCATGTCACTACCGGCGCGCCAATAGCGTTGCTGCCGAAGACGATCTGCTCATAAGCCTCTGCAGCGGCACGAATCAAATGGACGTGCCTCGCACTCGTTAGCCGCCGGCGTGCCATCCCCCTGCTCCAACCGGGATTACACACGCCGACACGCGGGCTATCCATGGCCAGATCGAGCGATTAGCTTCCACCGCAACGTCGCGATCGCATCGTGAACCACTCCCGCCGGCACGAGCATATATTACCCGGGTGCGTCACGTCAAGCTCGCGCACCGCCAAAGACATATTCTACCGCTCATTTAGTGGCAGCAAGCGGTAGGCATTGGACAAACTGTATTAACCGGCGGCGACAGCGCGCCCGACACGCCACGCTTCGCCCCACCGCGCGCACGCACGCTCCGCTCCGCTCGAATCGGTTCCCCACCTCGGCGTCAGCGGCCGCCGCGCGGCTCCCATCCAAATAAGAAGGACGGGCGACTGGACCGGAGGACCGACCCTGACGCGCACGGAGGCGTCACGGTCGAAGCGCGTGGGTCCCGTCACGGGGCAGGCGCGCGCGCCGGCCTCCGTCCGTCCGTCCCTCGGGCACCCACCGTGTTTACTCACCGACCGCGACGTCCAACCGAACGAGACATCTAATCGATCGAGAATGCGCGCCCCGGCCGCTACTGCTCCGTGCGCACCGGGCCGCTGTTGCGGCGGCGAGCGATCACGCGATCGTAGACGAGTCGCGCCGACGATGATGATGATGACGAGCAGCGCTTGGAATCGGATGCCCTACGCCCCTACCCCTACCGCGTCTGCTCGAACTTAGAGGCCGGAATCATATTATTAGCGCCGCGCCGATCGATCCCGGCTGAAGGCTAGAACGGGAGGAGAATCATGCTTATCTAATCCAGCAGTTTGGACGGCTGAAACCGACGAACTCACACGAAAACAAGCGGCAACCAACACACAGCATCTTCGTCATCTCCGTGGTCGCAACAACATGAGAAGAATGTCACACAGCCACCGGCTGATCCACGAGCCCACGACAGGAGGCAAAAGGAGATCAGAATAATAGTAAATATATAAAGCAGCAGGGAGCAACTGGAAGAACATAAAACATTCGTTCTCCAGGCGGCAGCTGTCCATACATTCCATCCATCCGGAAGCTTTCTTTGCTTGACAAAAGAAAGAAGGCGTTAACGAAAGGGAGGAAGCATGTACGTACAGTAGTACGAAGAAAGAAACCCAAGTCTTGGTTTATACAGAGATGAAATTTTCACGTCGCATCTCATCTCATCGAGCCTGTTTTGAGTTAGCACTCTGGGTAAAACACGGCCACTAATCTCAACAAGCTAAAATTAAGGTCATCGTTATCATTCGCCATATACCCCCCCATGTACTTGTTGCTAGTAGTAGTAATTAACCGGAATTCGGAATCGATCGATGTAGTACCATCGTCGCCAGAGGCCCCGAGCTGACGGTCAAGGGAGGTTCATGAAGACGCCCGGGTCAGGGTCGGCGCCGAAGCCGGTGCCGCCGCTCCAGCACGCGCCCAGGTCGAACGCAGGAGGCCACTCGAAGGTGTACGAGTCGCCCAGGGCCTTGCCGCCGGCGGGGTAGTCGGAGAACCCGAGGTCGAGCGAGACGGCGTCGTCCCCCTGCTGGAGAAGGTCGGTGAAAGAATCCTCCTCCGCCGCCACCGCCGCCGCGGGCACAACGAGCTCCGTGGTGATCTCGCTCGCGGTTTCGGTCGGCGTCGTCGTCGTCGTCTCGGTCATCTTGGCTGCGTCTGGGGCCGTGACGACGGCGACGTCATCGACGGAGGTGGCGGCCGATTCGGCGGGCGCCGCACGGCGCTTCTTGGATGGCTTCTGGCGCTTGACGGCGGCGCCAGAGGAGGCCGACGAGGGCCTCTTGCGGGTGCCGCCGCCCACGGGGACGCTGCGGAGCGTGCCGCCCTTGGTCCAGTAGCGGCGGCAGCCCTTGCAGAAGTGGCGCGGCTGGGAGGTGTTGTAGTTGTTGTAGTAGCAGAACTTGGTGTCCCTCGACTCGCAGCGCGGGCACGGCTCCCCCTCGATCGCCTTCGCTGCAGGATCCGCCGGGGGGCTCGAGGGAGCGGCGGCGTAGCCCTTTGGCCGGCGCAGGTCGACGCCAGCGAACTGCTGCGCCGGCCGCCGGCCAGGCTCGGCCGCGTGGAGGAGCTGCTCCTGCATGCGCGGCGGCGCCGTGGGTGCGAGCGCGCGTGCTTGGCGGAACGGAAGGGCGCGCGTTGCGTAGGAGTAGTAGTTTTGGCGCGCGCGCGCGCGCGAGAGAGAGAGAGAGAGAGAGAGAGAGAGAGCGGCAACGGAAGCGGGCGAGGGCGGGCTTGGGCACCGCGGTCTCTTATGGTCGCGGTCGCGGCTACCTACGGCGATGGACCTCACGAGACGCCGAGTATTCTCCATCTCCATCTACTAGTAGTAGCCCAGTAGGCTTACTTGTTCACCTGTGGTGGTCCACCTGTCACCCTCAGGCCCCCGTGCAGCGACGGATCGGACCCACATGCAAGTGAGCGGTGGCGATGTCCAAAAGTGTAGCCGCGCAGGTGCAAAATAACAAGTCCTGAGATTTTGTACCGCGACGGCAGTGCAGGGGGAGGGGGATGCCTGCCTGCCGCGGCAAGCCGTACGGTACGCTCGCGGCGGTGGAGCCTAGCGCGGCGGCAACGACAGCGACCTCCTCCTAGTCGACCCCACACCCACTTACCACCGCGCTGGCTCGCCTAATAATAATCACCCGGCGCGGCGTCGTCTCACGTCAATGACAGGGGCAGCCATGATAGCAACGGGTCCGCGTGTCAGTTGGTACGGCGTAAGTAAATGACAGCTGACGGGACGGGGCGGGCAGGAGGTGAGGGTCAGGGAATTATCGTCTCGGGCACGGAACTATGCGCCGTGTCGGCCACCGCCGCTGGTGGTCACGAGCGCGCCACGTGGTCAGCTAGACATGGCTCGGCCCGGCGCCGCCGCTGACGCATCGCTAGCCCGAACCGGCGCGCCGCTCCTGCCCCGGGAACGCTTCAGCGGCGCCGACTGACGAGACCAGACAGGTAAATCGGAGACAGTTTTTCCCGCCGGGGAGTTAATTAACTGGAGACTTTGGCGCCGACGCTTGGCGTGATCTTCTCGCTTCCTTCCCGAATCCTGGCTCCTGTTCGCGACAACTGCCGCGGTGTCAGAAACATGCGACGAGAGCAATTCACCGCCGGGTTCCGGGTCGTACCGCCCGGGGCCCCGCCTGCCTGGACCGGAGCAGGCATGGGCAGGACGTACAGTGGGTGGGACCCGGGCGGGCACATGGCAGGAGGGATGGACGGTGGTCTCGTTCGCCGCGTTGGGCGGGCCCCGCGTTTGGACCTCACACGCAACGAATCCCGCCGTGTCGCGTCGCGTCGCGTCGCGTCGGCGCGCGCACCTTGTCGAGCAGCTCGTGCCGTGCCGCCGTGTCGCCCCTCCGTTCGTTCGTTCGTTCGGCGTCGCGTCCACGAGACGCGATTCCGGCGCGGCGCGCGGGACGGCATGGATGCTCTCTCTCTCTAGTCTCTCCGGCCGCGGAGGGAAATACGGGGGGATCCCGCGATAACGACGGCCGGCTGATTGGAGATGGGATTCGGTTCCCTCCAACGTGGGCTATGCGCGATTCATCCATCCACCATCACGTTTCCTCGGGCGTGAACCCGCGTGTCCTTGTTCCCCAACTCTGAAAATACTCTTCATCTCGGAGGACCTCTCTTACTTACACGTTGCACGGTGAATTTTGGGTGTTCGGTGCTGCTCCACGGTGAATTTTCGAGAAGCTTGGAGCCAGTGAGTTGCCGAACACGTCCTTACTTACACGTTGCACGGGCTCACATTGATTGACTGATCACTCTATAATTGTTGGAGGAGTAAAAAACCCGCGTGATCTTGCAACAGGCAGCGAGAGAACTCAAGGACCAAATCTTGGCCGGCCTAATCAATGCAAGTTGCAAGGCGCTGCGTCCCTCACTTTGTACTCGGACATGGCCCGTGCTCGATGAGCTGCGACGGCTCATCATTAGAGGCGGCTGATCGCCTTAATCATCCGGTCGTGCCAGCGCTACATGCTTCGATGCGGCTGGTCGAAGGAGGCGACGTGGCACACTGCTCTCCAAGAGAGAAGAGAAACATGGGTTCGGCTTAGGATGATGGCGGTGTGATGTACTACTCCGTAGTACGTGAGACGATCCTGATCTATGATAAGTTCCTGCGATCCTCCAGCCTGCAGACTGCGTCGCCGGCGCTCCGTTCCAGCCGGCAGTCATGGATCGCCATGACCTGAATATCTCTTGCTTGGTTGGCCTGGATATCTCATGCGGATCGTGTTACCGATCGCACGGTCAGAGCTCCTGCTGCTGCTGCTGCACCGGAGCCACGTCGAAACCCACTGGTGTCGCGGTCGGCGCATCTGTCCGGTGCGCTGTACAGTATTATTCTCGCTGCAAGTTGCGGAATGCTCCCTGCATCCATCCTGCGTCCACCGTAGTGGGCGCCCAATCGGTCCTGCGTGGGGCAACGGGGGGATCGAATCGCGGCCTACCTCCTGACACGCCGCGACGCCGGCAAATTCCATTCTTCGCCTATCTAGCCCCACTTCCGATCGTGCGAATCCTCGTAACCATCATGCTGTACGTACGGCCGGAGAATCGGAGTCGATCTCACGCTTTCGAAACAGCACGGATTCGAGACGGGATCCCTCCTAATCCTGGCTAATCTGCCGGTTGTCAAGTCGCAAATCGGTGGAGTCCACGTCACTATGGCACGTCCAGGAATCAGAGGCACTTTTCTTAGAGGCACTTTTTCAAATTGCCTCTAATTGTATCTATTTGAGGCACTTCGAAAAATAGTGCCTCCAAATATGAATTTTTAGTGGCAGTTTTAAAAGTGACACTAACAGTTTATCCTTTTGAGGCACTATTGATAGTGCCTCTAATGTTTTTAAAAATAGAGGCACTGGACACAGTCCAGTGCCTCTATGCTAAACTATCAGTGGCACTTTGATCTGTGCCTCAAAAAGACATAACTTTTAGAGGCATTTTCTGTGATAATGCCACTAAAAGTATATCAACTGAGGCACAATTAGAAGTGCCACAATTGGTTACCATTTAAAGGCACTAAATTATGCCTCTAAACAGTGACCAACTGTGGCACTATTTGGTGTGCCTCCAATGATCATCCATCTGAGGCACTATGCTGCTGCCTTCAATGTCCAACCAACTGAGGCACCTGACATTGCCTCAAATGGATGATCATTGGAGGCACTGTCAAACATGCCTCTAAATGGTCATCCATTTGAGGCACTATCAGGTGTGCCTCAAAATGGTCATCCATTTGAGGCACTTTGTGCTGTGCTTCCAGTAAATCGATGAAGAATAGATCGACGTGGATCATCATTTAGAGGCATTTGAGGCATTTCTGGATCATCCAGTAAATCGATGAATAACCAGCATAATCAAATAATCAGAAAATAGATACCACACAGCACATAATTATATACTACTGATTTCATACTGATAATCCAACATAGTACTTACTGCTCCATACTTACAACTACAAAAGTAGTACTTAGTAGTCCATCATATATAGAACTAGGCAGTCCAACTTAAGCAGTCCATCAGATAATTACATCCAAAATAAGTAGAACTCATAACAGAAGTTCTACTTCCATCCAATCATTACTGTCAGATCTACGCTTTATGGGAGTGCCGCGAGCATCAGGCGCAACTTACCGTCTGACTTGTACCAGAAACTGAACAGCATAGCATCATCCTTCTTCATGTTGAAGGCCTGCACAGCTGTCCACCATCCACTGGTGATCATTGCTCTATTGTTTACTCCCATCTTCATCCTCACATCCACACGATCATCTTCAGCCATGGATTCAACTTGTACAGTAAGTGGTTCATCAAGAAAGTCCTTCAGGTACTTGGTTGTGAACTCAGCATTAAATTCCTGTGTAATTATCAAGTTTACACAACTGTTAGCATTCTTTTGGACTCTGTTTCTACTACACTGTTATGCATGATAAAGTAAATAGCTGCTCACCATTTTGCATTTCTTCTCAATGACAGCTGACTCTGTCATCTTGTAGACATAGTACTTTATTGCTGGCCTTCTGCCATTGCACCATTCTTCCAGAAACTCAACTTGGCATGGACACAGTAGTATGTCATTTCCAAACATACACTGGTGGTCCCACTCATGTATTCCCTTGTTTTTTGGTCCTGATACAGCACAAATACAACAAATTTTATAAATAGTAGTACCATTTCTCAACTGCTGTAACAGACTAGATAGTTCAAAGTTTGTATAGATACATACCCCTTAAAACCAAGCCATCATCTTGTGCTGGCATAATTGGCACATAACCATCTCGCACGAACCACTCCGTAGAGGTGTCACTGCCAGAGGTGTCACTGGCAGAGGTGTCACTGCCAGAGCTGTCACTGCCACTAGTGCTGTGGCTTGGGATCAAGCTGCCACTGTCATCTGAGATGTCAATGGCACAGTTCTCACAGGCTCCCATCTAGTATAAAAACAGCATGTAATCAGTAATGCTAAAGCAATGTAATCAGTAATGCTAAAACATGTTCAGGACATGATCAAATAGCAAAACATTCAGAAAGTCAATAATTACATTCTGAATATTCCTAACATTCAGAAAGTACAGAACATTCAGACAGTTCAGATCATGCTGAACATTCTGACAGTCAACAAATCAGAACATTCAGAAAGATCAGAACATTCAGAAAGTTCAGAAAGATCAGAAAGATCAGAACATTCAGAAAGTTCAGAAAGATCAGAACATTCAGAAAGTTCAGAAAAATCAGAACATTTAGAAAGTTCAGAAAAATCAGAACAGTCAGAAAGTTCAGAAAGATCAGAACATTCAGAAAGTTCAGAAAAATCAGAACATTCAGAAAGTTCAGTACATTCTGAACAATCTTAACAATCTGAACTTTCTGAACTTTCTGAACAAATCCTAGCAGAACCCTAAACAAAATATAATCTAAGAACAAAACAAATCTAAGAACAGAACTAAGAACATAGATCTAGACAAGATCAGATAGCAGGTTAGATCAAACAAGATCAGATAGCAGGTTAGATCAAAGAACATAAATCTCGAACAAATCTAAGAACAGAACAAATCTAATCTAATAACAAATCTAAGAACAGAACAAATCTAATCTAATAAAAAATCTAAGAACAGAACAAATCTAATCTAATAACAAATCTAAGAACAGAACAAATCTAATCTAAGAACAAATCTAAGAACAAAACAAATCTAATCTAATAACAAATCTAAGAACAGAACAAATCTAATCTAAGAACAGAACAAATCTAATCTAATAACAACAATCTAAACTAAGAACACTAATCTAATAACACCAGATCTAGTACAGTAATCTAAGAAGACTAGATCAGATCTAAACAACAGTTCCTAATCAAGAACAGAAAAGATCTAACGAGTAGAATAAAAGAAGAAAGAAGAAAGAAGAACAGAAGAAGAAAGAAGAATAGAAGAAGAACACGAGAAAAAAACAGACAAGCTCCTCAGGTGGCGGCGGCGATGGGATTCGCTGGAGGGGTTTCATGTTGGGCGGCGGCCGGCGGCGGTGGAACCCTAACATGAGGAAAGGGAGAGAGTGAGGGAGTGGAAAGTGAGGGAGTGAGGGAGTGGAGAAAGTGACGGCCGCGGTGGGTGGGTGTGTGCGTATATAGTATGGTCATTTTGCACATTAGTACCTTAGGTTGTTATTAACTTTTCTGTGTCCTTCCACCTCGGCTCCGTAGTTATAGCGATTAGCTGGGACGCCCCTCAGTTAATATTTTAGTTTCCATTCGTCCCTCCACCCGCGCCACCTTGCACAAACCCCCCTCCCCTCTGTTGTCCAATGTATAAGAGAGGCACCCCGCCGCCAACGCTAGGGTTTGGCCTCCATTTCTCGCGCGTGACCTCTGCGCCGCCGCACCACCCGCCGCCGGAGAGCTGCCGATCCTCTCCGTCCGCGCCGCCGCACCACCCGCCGCCGGAGAGCTGTCGATCCTCTCCGTCCGCGCCGCCGCACCACCCGCCGCTGGAGAACTGCAGATCCTCACCGTCCGCGCCGCCGCACCACTCGCCGCCAGTCAACCGGAGTTGCAGATCCTCTCCGTCAGCGGCCGCCGCACCACCCGCCGCCAGACAACCACCGCCCGAGCCCGAGCTGCAGATCATCTCCGTCCGCGCCGCCGCACCACCCGCCGGAGAGCTGCAGATCCTCTCCGTCCATAGCAGCTTCTGCAGATCCTCTCCGGAGAGCTGGAGAACTGCAGATCCTCTCCGGAGAGCTGGAGATCATCCATAGCAGCTTCTGCAATGGATCCGCGCGGCCGCACCAACTGGACTGCAGAAGCCACATCCCCTTCTCCCCCTGCGATTTCTCAAGAGCAATCAGATACTTGCAGGTGTGTGCTTTGTATATCTAGTCTGTGCTTTGTATATATAGTATGGTCTTTTCATCCATCTAGTGTGTGCTTTGTATATATGAAATGGTTCATCTAATTCATCTGTAATTCTAAACAAAAAATCTGATTTTTTACTAATGCTAGAAATAGATCTGAAAATAGTTCTGTAATTGGTTCACTAATGAATATGATTACTACAGAGTCCAAGATGATGAGAGGGATGATAGGCTAATGATCACAATTAGAGGTTTGTTTAGCACCATTTACTTTGTAATCTATGCTCTTGTCATTGATCTATATTTTCTGGTACTGATGATACATTGTTTGGCATTTGTTAGGACCTGGACATTCAGGATTTGATTCAATTGATACAAACTGCATTTTTGGAAATTTGGTTCAAATGAATTACCACCAATTAATGCAGCTAAGAAGCAATGTGGAAGTGCTACCAAGGCCTGCAATTAAGAATTATGTTAGCACAATTACATCAACAAATGTCATTCCTTTGGAGGGTTTAATGGTATGTATATATGTTCTGCACATTATTCATATTTTTATCTGTAAGTTCTGCACATTACTCAAATTTTTATCTAACAAATTCTAGGAATTCAGTCAAGAGTTTACAAGAAAGTTCCTGATGCAGTTCCTCATGGATGAACACCTCATGAGACATTGTATTCAAGCCAGATCTCAATTGGTTAGTGTAGGTGTGATGCTCAAGTTAGGATCTCCAATAAAGTACTGTAGGATGATTCTTCAGGCTGATGGAAAAGCCCAGATCATCCCTCCTGAATGGGCAAAGGTGGTAGAGGCATTTAATCTGAAGGAAGGGGATGTTTGCATGTTCATTTTTACAGATGAAAGAAAACTACCACCAAGACTCAGACATCAGTGGTTCTACCTTAAGCTTGAGATACTTAAAATTGAAGAGTACTACCCTGTCTTATTAAACCCATTCTTACCATTTATCTGAGTATCTCTTATAACATATTTATGGTCAGCACATCTTTGTAGGTACAGCCCCACTAAGATTCATGAAAGGAGTCTGATTACTACTAGAGGTGTGATTTTCACCTGCAGATGCTTACTATTATACTTGTTTTACTAGAGTTTTTTTGGGTGATGAATAATGCTTTATTTGTCATGTAGGACCTGGTTTTGCTGGTGAAGAATCCTTTGATAATGAATGCATTTTTGCAAACAAGGTTGATTTGACATTCAATCAAGTTATCCAACTGAGAAGCTATGTTGAAGTGCTACCAAGACCTGATATTAAGGAGTATGTGTGGAAAATGACAGAAGAAAACATCATAGCTTCCTTTGATCATGTTCACTGGAGACCTGGAGAAGGAGAAATGGTTAGTAATGTTTGATCATGTTCACTACTAATGGTTACTGTATGGTATGTTTTGATCATAATTGAAATTTCTGTTTTCCAGGTTTTTTCAAAAGAATTCACAAATACTTATCTTTTGAAGTTTCTAAAGCCTGTCTTATGCTCAAGAGCTCCCAGGCTTGGGGTTCCTAAAGGATCTGAAGTTATTCTTCTTGCTGTGAACAAGCCAACAGTTTCCAAGACCCAGTATTGTAGAATGATGCTAACTGAATCTGGACAAGCAGTTATCTGTTTTGGATGGAAAGATGTTGTCAAAACATTTAGTCTGAAATAGGGAGATGTGTGCTTGTTCAGTTTCAGGGACACTAGGATTATTCCAGTCAAAATTAGGGATCCAACTGCGTGGCTCCAGTTGGTGATAATAAAGCTAGATTAGTACTGAATGGGCCTGGATAGTGTCTGATTAAATGGGCCACATCGTGGGGGAAAACAGTGGACAGTGTCTGTTTAAATGGGCCACATCGTGGGGGAAGTGGTGGACGTGGGGCAGTGGTGGACATGGGGGAGCAGTTTTACATCCCTTTACCTTTAAATAGGAGGAGAAACCTGGCCGGTTTACAATTCTTCTGCGCAGAGCTTTTCTTCTATCCCTTCGACTATCTGGGTGAGTTCAATTCTGTACACAGATCTTATTATTCTATTTCATTTAATCTGATGCAATCTAATCCTTCTACTACATTTTCAGGTCGCATGTTCTGAATTTCCTCCTTTGACTTTTCAGCTCTCAGGTTCTGAATTTGAACCTGCTATCTGTGATCAACCTGGGTGAATTTTTGTAGGTGAATTAACCTGGATGTTATTTTGTAGGTGATGGATGGCATGACGTGTGCTATCTGTGATCAGCCTGGTGACAATTGTGGCAGATCTAACAGGAGAGCTAATGGATTTGACATTGTCATTGGCCATGGTTTTAGACGTGGTGTAGTAAGTTTTTCTGCTCATTCCCTGCTCATTCCCTAGTAACAGGAGAGCTAATGGATTTGACATTCCCTGCTCATTCAAATAGTTTTTGGCAATGGGAACTAAATTATGTTGTTAAACTGCAGTACATTCCCTGCTCATTCAAACAGAGGTTAAACAATTTAGTTCCTGGGAAATGGTTAGTTGCCAAGAGCCCAAGATTCAGAAGATTTGATTTATTCTTACAGAAGGATGAGTTAGCTACACTAATATGTGGCCCTTACTGGAGATCATTAGTTAGAGTTTATGACATTGCTGTGGGTGATGTTGTACATTTCCAATGTACTGATGATCCCTTTGAACCTTTAGAGAACTCATTTGACATAACTGTTCATTCCAACAATGTTGAGAAGGATGCAGTTGAAAAAACTGGTATCACAACAATAACTCATCTTTTTTTTACAATGCATTTTCGAAATAATTAAGGCTAACACATCCTCTCTGATTAGTTGTAGGAGATTTGCCTAGCCCAATAAGAAGTATCCTCTATAGGACAATCTTCTCAAACATCCACTCCATTAGTGAACAGGACATGGCTGCAATCATGTATGGCATTTACAAAGATGTTTTTGTGGAGAAGGAATTTTATGAACCAAAGGATCAGAAACATTTTTGGGTGCACAAGATGGATGATGACAATGTTCACTTCAATGCACTGGTAATTTCCCACAGTTCATATGTTTGACATCTGAAATTATTTTATTTGCATGCAACTAAATCAATTGTGGATATTTATTTGTTTTGCAGTACATGCCTGCTGAGGCTATAGATGGGTACAGGTACCCAGGTTTTGGCATTGCTCATCTTTCCAAGGATGGACAGCTGCTAGGAGAAGAACAAGAAGAGTTCATTGACTGCACCTACTCCATTGCCTGGGACATGGGGCATGTGTGTTTTCAGAATGGATGGACTGATTTCACCAATGCTGCTAACATTGGCAATGAAGCACTTCTTTTGATGAAAGTAGAGCCCATGCAAGAGTTTATTGGTCTTAACTTTGTTGAGATCATCAACTAGGGATCATCTACTAGAGATCATCTAAGTAGTGTCCATGAATTTGTGTTTGTACCCAGTTGTGTTTGTATCTAGTTGTGGTTGTGTACCCAGTTGTGTTTGTATCCAGCTATTATTGAACTTATATTATATATCAAGTTTGTGTTTTCTGATCCAGTTGTGTTTGCTTTTCTGAAAATATAGATGCAACAAATCCATACTGCTATTGTGTTAATTTTTCACAATAGCAAGGATAAGTTGTTGCAACAAATTGAATTTTTTTCTACTTGCCACTGCTGTTTTTTAAAATGGATTCAAAAAAGAAACTTCTCTGTATACTTCTTACAGTTGTATGCAACAAATCCATACTAAGTATAAGTTGCTGCAACAAAATGTATTTTTTCAAAAACACAAAGGCCCAACTGTAGGACAAAGTACTCCAACTGTAGGAGAAAGTACTAGGCAAAGGCCCACTCGGCCAAAATATGGGCCAAAATATCTGGAACCGAAGAGACAGAGAGCGCGTGGAGCGTTGGAATATTATAAGGAGGGAACCGAAGGGACAACCTCCCCTCTCTCTCCCATTCGGCAGTTCCCTCTCTCCCACTCGGCAGTTCTACGGTGAGTTCCTATGCAGTTCTTCAGACTTGTTTTCTTCAGAGTTCTCTCTCTAATCTCTTCTTTTTCTTTCCATCCATCTGCAGACTCGGCAGATTGTACGGTGAGTTCTTCAGTTCCTTTGCAGTTCTTCAGATTTCTTCAGAGTTCTCTCTCTAATCTTTTCTTTTTCTTTCCATCCATCTGCAGACTCGGCAGTTCGTACGGTGAGTTCTAGTTCCTTTGCAGTTCTTCAGATTTCTTCAGTTCTCTCTCTAATCTTTTCTTCTGTTGCTTGATTCTTCCAACCTTCTTCACTTCTGTTGCTTTAATCTTTATTTTGCGGTTTTGTCCTAATCCCTCTTTCTTCTTGTAATATTACAGTGACCGCAAGATACCCAAAGAACAAGAACCACTCCTTCATTAGGGTTTCTTCTTAGGTAAATCCCTCTTTCTTCTAACTGTTCATCCTCTACTTGATTAGGCTTTCAAATTAGGGTTTTCATGAAATGTGTAGAATATTTTTCAGTACTGAAATGTGTAGGTTGTTCTTCAGTACTGTAATATGGTTGCAATGTTTAGGTTCTGTTACTAATTACTTGCTTAATTTTTAGCAATGGACTGTGCTGTGTGTGGACAACCTGCTCACAACTGTGGTAGGACACAGAGGAGGGCAACCAGCTTCCAGATTGTCATTGTTGATGAGTTTCCATTTGATGGTGTGGTGAGTTTTCACATCCAGACAACAATAGTTTACTTTATGTTGTATTCATCCTGTAGGTTGGTAAGTTAACTACATTATGTTATGTTCATCCTGTAGGTTGTTCCATGTTCATTTAGGGAGAGACTGAATGATTTCACTCCTAAGAATTGGCTGGTTGCCAACAGCAGTGCAATTAGAAACTATGATCTGTACTTGAAGAAGACTGATGAAAAGACATTGATTTGTGGTCCTTATTGGACGTCATTGTGGAGAGTCTACGACATTGGTCTTGGTGATGTACTGGAATTTGAATATGATCCAGATCCGATTGAGGGTTTGGACAATTTATTCCATGTCACCATTTCCTCAAATGGTGTTGAAAAGTACATCCATGAAGCTCCATGTAAGTTCTTGCTAACAACTACTACTAACTATTTCCTCAACTACTACTAATTTCTTTACATGTACTAGTACTAATTATTTTATTTCTTCTCTTTTGCTTAGTGATTGGAGATGTCCCTTCTGGAATAAGAAGCATTCTGTACAGGACAATCTTCTCAAACATTCAATCAATCACTGAACAGAACATGGCCACCATCTTATTTGCCATCTACAAAGATGTTCATGTGACAGACCATGAGATCATTGAAAGTAATGATGAGAAGAATTTCTGGGTACACAAGATGAATGAGGAAAACCAAGCATGGGATGCACTGGTAAGGCTTAGAGCTAAATCACTATTCTGTTGTTTCATTCTATGCATGCCTAATGTGTAAAAAAATACTAACTGCGAAATACATGATTATTGCAGTTCATGCCTATTGAGGCTGTACAAGGCTACAGGTACCCAAGACATGGCATAGCACATCTTTCCAGGGAAGGGCAAGACATAGAAGGAGACGAAGATAACTTCATTGCATGTGCCTACTCCATTAGCAAGGAACATGGAGAAGTCATTTTCACCGCAGGGTGGAATGACTTCACATTTGCTGCTGATGTTGGATGGGCTTCAATGCTTGTGATCAAGATAGAACATATGAGTGATCACCTTGGGCTGAACTTTGTTGACATTGTCAACTAAGGAATCAGTTAGTGACAAGGCTAATTTGGAATCAGTTAGTTAACAGATGCTTGTTTAGGTTGTGCTGCAGTTGTTTAAGGAACAATATCATCAATGTTGTTTTAATCTTTAGTTATTATGTCCTTATTCTGTAAGTTAACTACTAGTGTTTGTATCACTTGTATTGTGCCTGAAATTATATGGTTGTGCTTGTTTTAATGTTGTCAACTATGGATGTGCTTATTTTATTACTTGTTTCATATTCCTGTTTTGTTGATGTCTAGAAGGCCTTCATTGTTCTGAATTCATAAATATTCAGAGACCATGGGCTACTAGACTACATTAGTTCCATAATAGACTACATTAGTTCTACTACTAGTCAACTACTTGTGTAAATTACCAGAGCATTTTGTGCCTAAATAAATTACCAGAGCATTCAGACCATTTTGTACATTTATTCAGAGCATTTTTTTCATTTATTACATTTATGCACTGCACACACGTCCTTGGAAGTGGGGAAAGTGGGGGAAGTGGGGGAAGTGGGGGAAGTGCTGCGCCAGGTGCTTGCCCCCACGTCCAGGTGCTTTCCTATTTAACATGGTGGTAGTATGGAGTTATTTCTTCTGCCTATGTCGAGTTCGTGTGCCTATGGTGAGTTCATCTCTTGTTCTTACCTGAATATTGTTGTTCTGTTTGTGTACTTACATCTGAATGTTTCATGTGTGATGCAGATCTCTGATTGTACGACAGGAGCACAAGTTATCCTACAGGTGATTCAGATCCTTTGCCTCTTTTCATGTCATCCATGAATGAATTTGTGTTCCATATCTTAATACTTCCATTTTTTTCCATAGGAATGGATGAGATGAGTTGTGTTCTGTGCCAGCAACCAGTGCAAAACTGTGGCCTCCATTCTGACAGGCGTGCAGTTTCTTTTGATCTGATTATGATGCAGGGATTTGAAAATGGAGTGGTAAGTTATAACATCAGTACAATGGATCTCTTGTTTTTATCTGGAAAGGAGGTGTATAATGACAAACATTCCTCTTGTTTTTATTTCAGGCAGTACCTTGCAAATTCAAGGAACAACTTGAAAAATTTGCAATGTCAAAGAACTGGATGGTGGCTACATGCAGGAACAGGCATGTGTATGACTTCTTCCTGGAGAAAGAAGTGTCAAGAACTACCATCTGTGGACCATACTGGAGTTCCCTTGTTAGGAAATATGATATCCAGCAAGGTGAGGTTGTCTCTTTCAGGTATGTGGAACAGGCCAACAATTTTGATATCACAGTGTCTGAATTTGTGGACAATATGAAGGTTGAGAAGCCTATTGTTGCAGATGGAGGTAAACTGTTTCACAATTTTAACTGTTTTATGTCATGTTAGCTGAAAGACTTGCTATGTTAACTAGTTTGCCATTGTTTACTACTTTGAGCAGGTCTTTACTGTGTGATGCCTGAAATTAGAGCTATACTTCAGAAGACTATTTTCTCAAACATCAGAGAAATTAGTGAGGAGAACATGGCAACCATCAATTATGGTATCTACAAGGTTTTGGCTCTAAAGCCAGGGCAAGAACTAGCTGAGGAAGAATTCTATGAAAGTGTCAATGAGGTGCAGTTTATGGTGCACAAGTATAATCAGGAAAATGTTGAACTAGATGCTTTGGTAACTATCTACTACTTAATTTCTCACTTTTTTTATGCAATGTTTCAGACTTAGTTCTTACACAAGTTGTTACTATGCCAGTACCTTTCTGCAAAAACATTCAGAGAAGTTGGATGCCCATGGCAAGGACATTCAAATCTGTTGGCTAGGGATTTTGATGTGCCCTTTGAAGGATGGTACCACATGGAAGATGAAGATGATAGAATTGCATTCACAATAGGATGGCAGCAATTTAGGGAGGAGGCAAATATAGTAGAGGGATCACTGTTGCTGATTGTTGCAGACCCAAGGCATGGTCACATCTGCCTTGATTTTGTGGAGATTGAAGACCCTTGAAGAACATGATTGAAGACCCTTGAAGAAATTGTGTTTCATTTTAAGTTGTAATGTGTTCTAGTGGACTAGTGTTCTGAACAATGCATCTACTGTAATGTTGGTTTGTAAGTTGAACAATGGTTTGTAATGTTGGTTATCAAGTGTTGATGATTCTCAGTTTTTCAAGTGTTGATCAGTTTCTTGATTTTCTGTTTATCTAGTGTTGATCATTTAATTTTATGTCTAGGAGGCCTTCATTGTTCTGAATTCATAAATATTCAGACCATGGGCAACTAGACTACAATGTTTAGTTGGTGAATTTTCATGGCGTACATATGATAAAATGTGCAGCTTCTGGATGAACAAGTCATGAGCCAGGAAACAAAGATCAAGAAACCAAGATCAAGAGTACCGAAGAAAACTGCTGCTCCTGCTGCTATAGCTAAAACAGATTCGCAATTACCAGACAAGGCAAGTTACAGTTGTAAACTATTACAGTTGATCAGAATATTACACTGACAACACTATAAAATAAAAAATTTGCAGATTCTGGATGAACCAGACATGAGCCAGGCAAAAGTTAGAGAAAAGAAACCAAGATCAAGAGTACAGAAGCAAGATGCTTCTCCTGCTGCTACAGATTCAGTACCACACAAGGTAAGTAAACTCCTAAACTAGCTGCTCCTTTTGTTGAAAATGTTGAACTGTTGAACTAGCTGCTCCTTCTGTTTGATCCTTCTGTTGAACTAGCTGCTCCTTCTGCTCCTTTTGTTGAACTATTGAACTCAGACAAATCTTAACAATGCAGACTGATGATATTGCATGGTCTCAAACTCAGATAGCTCAGACAAGGGATTGCCAAGCAGCTGATGATATTGCATGGTCTCAGTTGTAAGATATGGCTGTGAACAATGGTTGTGGGATATGACTGTAAGATATGACTGTGAACAAATGTAAGATATGACTGTAAAATATGACTGTAAGATATGACTATAATGTGGTTTGTAATATATGTGGTTTGTAATGTGGTTTGTAATATATGTTAGCCATCACATGCGGACCACTGTAATATGACTGTAAGATATTGCATGGTCTCAAAAAGCTAGGTTTTAGAGGCACTATGGATAGTGCCTCAAAAAGCTAGGTTTTAGAGGCACTATCCATAGTGCTAGGTTTTAGAGGCACTATCCATAGTGCCTCAAAAAGCTAGGTTTTAGAGGCACTATGGATAGTGCCTCAAAAAGGTGGTTTTTTGAGACACTATGGATAGTGCCTCAAAAAGGTGGGTTTTAGAGGCACTATGGATAGTGCCTCAAAAAGCTGGGTTTTAGAGGCACTATGGATAGTGCCTCAAAAAGGTGGTTTTTTGAGGCACTATGGATAGTGTCTCCAAAAGGTGGTTTTAGAGGCACTATGGATAGTGCCTCAAAAAGGTGGGTTTTAGAGGCACTATGGATAGTGCCTCAAAAAGGTGGTTTTTTGAGGCACTATGGATAGTGCCTCAAAAAGGTGGTTTTAGAGGCACTCTAATTTGTGCCTTAAGTTGGTTTTTGAGGCACTAGTCATAGTGCCTCAATTGGCTAGGATTTAGAGGTATTAGTCATAGTGCCTCAATTAACTATGATTAGAGGCACTTTTTAAAACTGCCTCAAAAAAATTTTACCTACACGACCGTCCCCGGCACTTTTTTTAGTGCCTCAAAAACTTAATTGTGGCACTAATTTAACTATTGGAGGCACTTTAGAGTGCCTCTGAATAGTGTACCTGCCATAGTGCGTGCCGGCCATCATAGCCATCAAGGTTTTGCGACATTTGCACCCACGTCTATGGATTGCCGTTTGTCCTCGCCTCTTTACTGAAGTTTCCACTTTTTACGCCGACGACGCAAAAATCATCCAATCGGCCTCTCACAACCCAAAAATTTGTCGCAAAATTTCCTCCCTGGCTGAACCTAGCAAGATCCAAGGAAAATACGCGAAACAAAACTTCATTCCCAGCCGGGACTTGGCACCGGCCCAACCGCGTCGTCCTTATCGCTTCATCCATGCGCCCTTTTAATGGTTTGCAGCCGGTCAGCCTTTAGCGAGTAGCCGACGTGTCACGCGTTCTATGCCACTGCTCGCCACCTTCCCGCCCTTCTTCCACCACATCTACACCCCTCTCGTTTTTTCTCTGGCTACATATGTGCCCCATTTACCGCCATTATTCTGCATCTTCTCGCCGTCCCACTTCTCCCCCTTCCCTAGAAACACCAAGAAAATGGCGGAGCGCAGCCCGACGATCACTCGGCGGCCAACGCCTTCGGTTGTTGTTGGCTCCTTGATTGGAAGGCTCGCCTCCTCTACGAGGGCTCCTAACTTACACTGCCCCGACGACTGGCGACATGCCTAGGCCGTCGGTTCCCGTCAGCGCGGGAAGGATCGCTAAGCTCCAACAGGTCCTCGCCGATAGTGACAAAGACGAGACCGGGACGAGCGCGCCGTGTCATTGGCGCGACGGCGGTGATGGGTAGGGCAGCAGCCGGCCAACGAAGGACGAGCCATCGAGCGGTAGCGATGATGACAGCTGACTACACCTCCTTTTACCACCGCCTAGGGTCAGCCCATAGGGAGGGGCAGAGGGGCGCTCGTCCTGGGCCTCCATGGTCTAGGGGATCCGGTCCATGACTTATCTATATATCCATATTTGTCTAATACTTTTGGCATCTAATAATATACAATAATTCTTGAAAAATAAATGGTTGTCTAAAAAAAAGAAAATATTGATGGTTTAAGCTATAGGCTATCATGACTCTACTCTTACTCCTATTTCTCAAAAAAATATGCTCTAACATTGTCGAATATTTTTTACTTAATGACACGATTTTGTTGGTCTCTCTAAATGTGTCCTCACATTCCTTTACAAGTTTGTGAATATATTTATCAATCGTATAACTATATTATTAGTTATACTATTCTGCAACCAATGCAACTCTCTTCCGATTCCCAACAATTCTACTTGCCTCCATCTTTTATGTTTGAGAAACTATTCTATCTTGTTACCAATTCAGTGCCTAATTTGTTTATTCATAAACTCATTTTCTACATAGGCATATATACACAAGTAGAAATTGATAAAATAACTATCACGATTTATAGTTAGCTCGATTAATAGAAATAAGTGCTTTTGAATGTCACCAAGATATCAAAGATCATAGATCTATCAAATATACATATTATTTAATTTGCTATTACATTATAGTAATTTTTCTTACGAAATATTAATAATTTTAAGTATTTTATGTGTGAACAAGTGGCGGAGGTTGCATGCATCATTGATACGCCTAAGAATGCTAATCATTATAAACTTTGAAAACTCTTTAAAAGTTTAAAACTTTGACCTTAGGAAATATCTGACACATTAAACAAGGGACATTGATTTCATATTCCCTAGGGCCCCTAAAATCTATGGACCGGCCATGCCGCCGCCTCGACATGAAATAGTTTTTTATTTGTTTTATGGTATTTTCGTCAATCCTTGTAAGGATCTCGCCGCTATTTATGCAATCACTATAATTTCGTTCAAATTTGTGGAATGTTTAGCCGTTTTTGAATTTTATAATTTACCCCTAGGGTCGCGACTACGCGATACAAGCCTCCCACGAACTCGCTGACCCCCCTCCCCCGAGAAATGACCTTTTTTGGCCCAACAAAATGCCCAGGGGCGCCGGCGACTGGAGATGCTCTAAATATTTCACTCAAATGAACAACTCCTTATGCCGATCTGAATGTCGCAAACAGCCGAGAGGCCCATATTCATCTTGTCTGGGCCATGTCACCAAATGTCAAGATCCGTTTAGTCAAGGGCTATCTTTTTTATTTTTCTGCTTTTAAATAATAAAATAGATGGCATAAGTTAATTATACACAAGCATAAAATTAACTTTTATACGTAACATAACTTCAAAATAAAACTAAACAAGACATGAACTATGTAAGCCCTTACTAGTATGACCTAAATCACGAGCCAATATAAATCACCATGGAGGCGAAGTGACTACTATGGGATCATGATAAACTCCCACACCAGGACAGTCCTAAGAAACAAGCACGGTAGTGCGCACCTACGCATGCACAACTAAAATTATAACTTGACGTGCAAGAATAGAAAAGCACGGTAGCGCGCACCTCTGCATGCACAACTAAAGTTACAGCTTGAGGTGCAAGAACAGACATAGGTACTAGTACTCAGCCATACACGAGTGTGTATGGGTGGCGTCCATACAAAATATCACATGGCATGTTCATCTAAAATAAATAGAAATATAAGCAACATCAAATAGACAAGATCCAAATATATAGATAGAGGTAATAACCCCAAGAGCACGGGACCATCGAGGAGTAAAGAGAAAAAAATATTTATTCCTAGTTCTAGTTGTTTATTCACTAAACAAGTTAAAGGAACATCGAGGTTGATTTTATGCAAGAAACTAAAGTGCAACAAAACAGTAATATATAAAAGTGTCTCAATCCTCTAAATACAAGAGGACAAGATAAATGTTTTCTCTTATTGGAACAATGAACTTGAGTTTATGGGTTCACTCGATCCTCTCTCTCCTTCTACGGTGATGATCATTTTGTAGATGATAAAAGTACACACAGTTTTCATGATTTAATGATAACTTTAATGGTAGCTACATATCTATCGGGGTTATACTTTTCTGGTATACCCATAGCCAGCAAATATACTCAGAGACCAGGGTGGCCCACTAGGGTTAGATCCTATGGCTCCACGGATGGCCTAATCAATAATATAGAAGGAGGCCCATCCAACTATGACAAGGTCTAGAAGGGTTTACCGACTTGGAACCGATGCCATAAGACTTATAGTACATGATGTAGTAGTTACCGACTATGTTGTAATATGTATCGTAGAGGGATAGGATTCCTCCTTGCAAGCCCTATGCCGTATGACTATATAATTTGACATACGGGCAGCCCTTAGGGAACGATCAATCTCAACTTGTACATGCGAACTTAGTCAAACCCTCTATAACCTCCAGATTTTGCCAATTACAGTGCATTGTTTGCAGGAGTAGGATCCGTCCACCGCAGTCGAATCTGAACCTAGGTAAATTTGTGTGCTCCCCATCCCGGACATTCTCACGTCTCACGCCCACTATATTTATATGCGTTGATGACCCCCTCATGGCATACTTGTCATTAATAATGATGATAGTTGGCGCCCACTATGGGGTGAGCGACCCAAAGATCTCGTATTCGGACAGGATTCAGCTTTGAGGTAATTGGCAAAAACATCGCTATTGGCCGCATTCTGTACACCAGCGTTCTTCCTATCGTCCCTAACAACGAGACCTGGATTCTAGCTAACAGCTACGTCACTGGATATACCATCATGTTGTTTAGAGGCGTCCATGTCTTCATCGACTCGGCCGATCCTTCGGGACTCGAACCAAAAACAGAGCCCGCCCAACCCACCACAGCGATAATGACAACAGCGAAAGCGAGATCCAGATCTACTCTGTCCGTGGAGGTGGCAGAATTCCGGCTGTATGACAAACACACCACTTCTATACCCATAAGTGTTGAGAGATCTCAGTTTACTCAAACTAATAATAGCGAGGGAAACCTCTCTACAAGATAGGGTCCAAAGTTTGTCCTTGTTACCATCACTGACACGGGAGGAGACCCGAACACTACGTATTTGCAAACACTTAGAGCTCCTCCCCCACGGGTCAGCATACCTCTGACCGATCTTGTACCAAGTAGGCCACATATCGACGCTAACACCGTCATGCCAACGTCCAAGGAGTACTACAGAGAAGTTTTGATGACTCCGATGAATACATCGACAGAGAAAACTATAGAGGCCCTAGAGTTCAAACGAATATCGCTCTTGGAGAAAGCAGAGAATATCACAAAGATTTAATAGAGCATAGACTTGGAAAACAACCGCATTAACAAGTTGATATCCTAGTACCAAAGGCTCACCTCCCTTTACGAGGGACAAGAGGCTGCACGTGCAAGGAAAAAAAGAGAAGTGCATAAGAAGTTGTTCAACGGCTAAAAGAAACCCAGAGTATCGCGTGTCGCCGGCATACAAATATAGGAACCTCGGCTAGACATCAAAGGAAAACGAATATACAATGCATCGGTGGAAAATGTTGTCATGGCCAAGGCAACCCTTAAAGCTAATTTGACTCCATCGAAAATCAAGCAATCCATCATCCGGTTGGAAAAAGCGTTGGAGTAACGAGAGATCGCCACTTAGTGGTAGGCTTGAGTCGAAATCTAACAGTTGTCGCACAGATGTGGACATGTTGGATGCAGAAGCACACCCTTAGGACGAGCGGCTTCTGCTTACCATGCTGATCCCCTAGAAGGACATTCAGAAAGCGTCTCTTCAACCCGAAGGCAGAGAAGAAACTTGGAGCAATGTGATACTTATGGCTTTAGGGCAGGAATGGACACACGACTCTCTGTGGTAGAGAATCCCAGGCTATGAGGACAGCCTCTCTAGGTGAGCTTGGGTATATGGTAGAAGGGAATATACCCGAGAGGCAATAATAAAATGGTTGTTATCTTATTCCTAGTTTATGATAAATGTTTATTTCACATGCTATAATTGTATTAATAGGAAACATTAATACATGTGTGTTTAATAAACAAATAAAGTGTTTCTAGTTATGCCTCACATATAAACTAGCTCGTTGATTAACAAGATGATCAAGGTTTCCTGATCATGGACATTGGATGTTGTTAATAACAAGGTCACAACATTGGTGGAATGATGTGATAAACATTCATCCAAAGTATAGTAATACGATCAAATTCATTATGTTTAAATTACTGTAACATCATAAAAAGTAGCTTTAGTCCTTAGACCATGAGAACATGTCAATCACTAACACAGGAAGAGTAACTTGATAACATCAAATGTCACACCATAACAGGGTGACTATAAAGGTGGGTTCAGATACTCCGATAGTGTTATGTAGAGGATCATAGATAAAAGAGTTGTATTTGTCCATCCCAATGATGGAGAAATATACTCTGGGCCCTCTCGGTGATATCACATTGATATAGCTTGGAAGCAAGTGATGTGGATCACTAGAATGTTATATCACGGGAACGAGAAAATAGTACATGTTGTCAACGATATTAAACTAGGTACGGGGATACCGATGATCGAATATTGGACATGTAAAATATCATGACATAAAGGGATTTAGTTACAATGTTAAAGGTTCACACGATCACAAGAAGTCATCGTTGAATGTGTGGGAGTCAGTACGGATCTCTAGGTCTCGTAGCTGATTAGTGATCAGAGAGGGGTATCGATCATGTCTGCATTAATGTATGTCAAAGAATATGTCAAAGCGACACACTTAGGGGATACCGGCACAATTTGGAGCAAATAAGATGCCAGAGAAAGAATATCAAAGCGCTAGAATTATTTCAATGGAAATCATAATTGTTTCGGGTGAAATTGCTGAAACTGGTTCTGTCGATGAAATTGAAATGTTGCAAGGGGTTTTATGTGAATGTTTGTTAATTAATGTAATTAGAATTTTTTTAATAAATAAATAAAAGGATTTTTATGAAATGAGAGATTACATTAAATTTGGTGGAAATTTAATGGATTTTGAGTGGAGAAAATGGAGGGGCATTTGTGTGAGTGGGAGCTCCACTCACATGAATGGAGGAAGAGGTGGGGGTACCCACCTTGGCCGCCGGCCATGGCCCTTGGCTGCCCCCTCCTCCTATAAAAGGCACCCCTCCTCTTACATCTCACTCACACCTCCTTGCGAAGGATCTCTCTCCCCCTCTAGAATATCCCCATGGTCTCAGATCAGCGAGATACATGTTCCCGGTGGCTTTTTCTGGAGCAAGAATTTGTTGCTTCCGCTGCTTTGCTGGAGCGAGGAATCGAAGGTTGTCCGGGTACCAGACGTGTGTGTGATCAAGGATGCACCACTGCTTTGCGGTGCTGGACTTGCTGGTGCTGGACCAGCTGGACTTCATCGCGATCTTGAGACCGACAAGTGAACTACTACATCATCCACGAGAACCAATCTCGTAACGCTTTGTCGGTCTTCGAGGGTAAGTTCTCTATCAATATATATCTACCCGCTGCTTGTATCTAGATATATAGATCTTGGTTCTCAGTTGTTCATATCGTAGGGAAATTTTTGTTTTCTATGTTGTGAACCCAATAGTGGTATCAGAGCCAGATCTATGCGTAGATGCTTTGCACGGGTAGTGCACATATGGTTATGTGGGTGCTGATGGTCACTTTATTGCTTCTTATGTGTATTTTGGATATTGGTGGCATAGTGGAATGAAGCGGCTTGGACAAAATTTACATGTCCTCGTACATGAGATATTTTCCACGCTTAACATGCAACTAATTTTGCATAAGTGACTTGCAGGTGTCTATCTCTCCTACTGTAGTCAATATCTAATTTACAGCGAGTTGCCAATAATTTGATTATCATCGTTGTGGCCCATGTTCGTAGGTAAGAATAGTTCTATCTCTGAAAGCCCTTAGTCATGTAAAACATGCAAAAGATAAATTAGAGGCGTACAGTTTTTAGTTTTGCCGGGCAAGTACTGATATGGTAGAATTATAATTTTTAGTATGGACTGATACTATTGGAAATTATAATATGGCAAAGTGTAAGTTCCATAGACCTTGGTCTTACACATATAGGAATGATAAAGATCATACCACGATGCACAAGATAATGATTAAGTGCAAGAACCATATCATATCACTTTTAGCTTATGATGTTTGTTTGCATCTTATATTGCTTGTTTGGCGCTTTAGTAGCATTATAAGATGATCCCTCATTTGTTATCAAGATAAAAATGTGTTCTTCCTTTAGTATGCACCATTGAAAAGTTTGTCGTTTTGAGATACCACGTGATGATCGGGTGTGATAGACTCAACGTTCGCATACAACGGGTGTAAGACAGTTTTACACACACGGATACTAAGGTTCTTACTTGGCGAGCCTAGCATGTATAGACATGGCCTCATAACATGAACCGAAAGGTAAAGCATAAGTCATATGGTTGATATGATGACCATCTAGATGATAGCCTTTGAAACTACAACAACTCACGTGATGATCGGCCTTATTATAGTGGATCTGGTTCATGTAATCGCCAAAAAGACACAAGGGATGTTGTTTTTGAGTGGGAGTTCAAATAGTATTATGATTAAAGTTGAATTTAATTTATCATAAATTAAATCAAACTAAATTTGCATAATTTGTTGTAGTCATTGGTATCCGTTCACTACCTTATGCTTAGTTATAATTGAGATAATATAACTATAGAATTCTGGATATTTGCTTTACAAACTGGTATCGTATTGTTTTGAGTGTCAATCTAAAGTTTAAATTCCTATTGCAAACTTTTAGCAAACTCCATGAAATTTAATAATTAGTATTAAATCAAGAGTAACAATTCCAGTATTAGTATCTGAAGTATCATGTTTGCCTCCATGATTCTTGATATTCAAAAGATTGTTTTAATATCAAGGTTATCTAGGAGCTGAAAGGATTGTTTCAGAAACCATCATGTGTGGAAGATATTGCGATATCTGAAATAATGTTTTGGTTGCAATATGATAGAGTGTAATCTAGCAAAATATATGTTCTCATATTGGATGAGAATTTGCGAAGGTTGGAGATGCTAGACGTCCTAATCCTTCAAAAAGGTTTTGGAAAGTAACGTTATGCTCGCGATTCGTATTTATAAGCTATAGTAGCTTGATCATGAATTTTTTCATGATAAGGATGCATAGAAGATGTAGGTAAAATGTTTACTACACTAAAAGATTGCCAAAGAATGGATTTTGAAAAAATGCCAAACATTTGATGATGGTGATATACTTTAAAGTGCAAGTCCAAAGGTATTAGTATTTCACTATATACGCTTTGGACTATGTGTCATGTGTATAGCGCCACTATTGATATTGATAGATTCTTTTAAAAGGGAAAGGGAGTGCTAAAAGAGAATCTTAGAAATACTTGGCAGAAAAAGAAAAGACTAGAAATTGTCCAGCTTAGGTATATAGATGATATACATGTTATGATTATATTCTTTGCTTGTTAAACAATGTAGTACTTGGGTATTGGATACCGAATTGATTGGTGTGAAATATCATACATGACAATGCAACATAATTCATGAACTACAATGGCCTAAGTAACCAATAAGAGAATATGTGATGATGTTCATAAAAAACCAATAGAGTGTTGTTGTGTTTATCATTGACATCAAAATCTTGCCTTCAAAATTTGTTTTAATAATTGTTATTTTATCAGGTATTATGAGAACAAAAGGTTGTTCAAATAGTTACCGTATTCCATATAAGATGGATGATTTACAAATCTGGTTGGAGAAATCACGTCCATAAAAACTATATGCTAAAAAAGTCGCCAAACAAATGATTGAAAGATCACTTACGAAGTGACATCGCCGTTTAAATTATATTAGAAAGAAAACATGTAGAAACTTCATGCTGATGGAATTTTGGAGTCTTTTGATTTTGATCAAATGACACTGGTGAGACTTTCCTAGAGCTAATTGAAATTTTTTTCAAAGGCCAAAGAAGAATGAACGACTAACTTATTGGAATTTGTACATATTGATGTATGTAGTTCATTATGTGTAGTCGTGAGCGATGGATTTCAACTTCATATGCTTTCTCCAGAAATTTGAGTGAATATATGTGTATATTAACTTAATAAGGAAGAAGTGTGAAATATTTGAAAATGTTCAAAGACTTCCAAGATGAAGTGGAAAATCATTGTAACAAGAAAATAAATAATTGATGACTTGATCATAAAGCAATATATTTGAGTTACAAGTTTAGCAAAACACCTAAGATTTGAGGAATCGTTCCATAGATTTTCATTTCCTGAAACACCATAGGAATATGGAGTGTTCGGGATATGTAATAATACCTTGTTTGATATGGTGAGATCAAAGGTGTCAGTTATAAAATTGCCATTGTATTTTAAAGATTAAATCTTTAGAGACTACCATTTTTACACTAAAAAGAGCTCCATCGTGATCTATTGAAATGACACAATATAAGTTATGGTCTAGGATAAAACCCATGTTGTCCTTTCTTAAATTTTGGTATGCTAGGCATAAGTAAAATGTTTACAATATGTGTTTGTAGGTTATTTCTAATAACCGTTGGGTATTTCTCCATAACACTGAAGACAAAAGTGTTTGTCGCTTAGAACGTAAAGTTTCTTGAGAAGGAATTTTTTGTGAAAAGTTAAGTGAGAGGACAATAGAACTTTGATAAGGTTATTGAACCTTAGCTATATGTGTTGAGTTGCGCAGCGCTAGAAAATGTCCCAGAGGCAGCCACAATGCTCATGCCTCACGTGCCTCAAAAGTTATGGTCACGGAGGTCTAAGTTCCTATTGAACCGAGTAGGTCGGGTAAAGAATCAAATACTAAGATTTGAGAGTAAATCATTATTGTTTGACAATGATGAACCGACTACATGTAAAGAATCGAAGATGGGCCCTGACTCTGTCAAATGGCTTGAATCCATAAAATCCGTGATAGTTTCATACACGAGAAATCAAGTTTTTGAACTTGTTAGACACTCCGGAAAGCCATGAAGCCTATCATTCGTATTTGGATCTATAAATAAATAGACATGGATGTTTCACATCTATGAAATAGTCAACATATCGGTAAAGATTTTATGACAATGTTCAAGGAATTGACTATGACAAGATTTGATCTTTCATAGTGATATTTAGTCTGGACGGATTAATGTAGCAACCACTACATATAATTTTGGTATATGGTAGTTGTAACATCCCAGCATTTAGGAACCAACAAAGGGTAGAACAAGGATTTTGTGCATCAGTATGCATTCATCTATAATATGCGGGTAAATTTTTCACCAAACTAAAAACCTAAAGTGATTAGAGTTTTTTCACTCTCTGTGTGTAGGAATAGCTATAGAGAGTGACCATTATAAATTCTGACATGATCTTTATGAATAAATGTGTTTTGGGGGGAGAATTGAATTCAAATTTTAAATTTGATCTTATATTTAAAAGTTAAGATTTGGATAATTTTTAAATGATTTAGTAATATCATTTGTTATAATAAAGAGATAATAAATAATAATAGAATTCAATATTAAGTAATTCAAAGAAGAAATGACTCTTTATTTCTTATCTTTATTCCATACACATTTATGTTACAATGATGAACTCATCAAACCAATGAGAGGTTCAGTACAGTAAGGGAATTATAACAAATGGGATTCAAATAATAAACTATTATAAAATTGTTACAAAATGAATAAAATAAGATATTACAAAATTCTTACAAATGAATCAAATAAAGATTACAATGAAAATATACTTATCTATCTAAACCTATACTAAATCTTCAACAGGAGATCTTGTACCTGCAAAAAAATTCAAAACAAACAAAAAGGAAAATAAAAGATTAGTTGTTAGGATACTCTGAGAGGAGAGCAGTGAGGTGCACTGCTCATGTTACATCATTGAGTATTATTAAAGGGGCAAGTTTCACCAATATGAAAGAAATTGTTCTTTCTTATTAAATAAGCCATAAGTCAGATTTTAACAGCAAGTAAGAGGGGCAAGTTTCATCAGGTAAGTGAAATGTAAAAGGTCAAAAGGTAAAACACCTCATCGATCTGATGCAAACCATGCACCAAGCAGCCAGGCAGCACAATCACCTAAATGCATGGTGTGTGCTATCAACACAGCAGCAACAGCTACACAAGAAAAAGGGAAGAGCCTAGCTGTGGCAAGGCTCACAACAAATCTCATTCTCACTTTCCAATACCAAACCAGGAACACACGAAGCTTAGCAGAGCCAAGCAAACCATCAGCCAACCTTACACTAGATCATCCCAGAACTCACCAGATGGTGACATAAGGAGGGGGTGGATCAGGTGGATAGCAAGGACAAGGCCAAGCTTATAGGAACCAAAAGGTGAAGGGCAAGATCAAGGCCAAGTTTACAGGAACCAGAAGGTGAAGGACAAGCTCAAGCCAGCAGCACCATCAGCAAGATCTAGCAATCCAAATCAGCCACAACACCAGCAAATAAATAGTACTAGGGACTACTCATGAATTATCTTTGGATTTAGTCTATTATAAGGTTGTATTTGATTTATATATCATTCTTGAAGATTTTAGAATTGTTAAAGATCTTTGTAGAGTATAAATTATTCATATAGTAGAAGGATAACTCAATATAATAGTATTTATAATGTTTTTTAATCATTATGACTTTAAATTTTATACTTCTTTAGGTCTTACTTAGCTTAGGCCAAATTTTATGCTCTTTATGCAACTTTTAAGAAGATCTGGTTAACTAAGTTAACCAAATACCAGCTGCGGACAAAATACCAACTGTGGATTGGAATACCGACTATGGATCAAATATCAGCTGCGGATCATTCTAGTTGATAGGTATTACCTTACGGTTTCTGACCTACTACTGGCATTCCCTCTGAATTGTCAGAGCTTACATACTATTTTGCTCCACAACTTCATCTTTGTACTAATTCATGACGCTTCCATGAACTAGGTATTACTACTTTATTAACTTCGTAACAATACTACCTACTTTGAATGGGCCTTAAGTTTATTACTTTTTGTTGCTCCATACATCTTCTACACTAAACTTTCTTCTAAAGCTAGCTAGAAATGATCTATGCTTGATCTATCCTCCAAATTATGTTAATATTCCTTATATTTTGCTTCATCCATACTCGTCACTCCCTTACACGAATTCCCATTCCTATCTTGGTATATAACATCAAGTAATAACTGGGTGTTACATCATGCATTTGCACACCAAGTCCACTTCATGTACAGATCTAGTCAATCAAGAAGATTCGAGAAAATCCAAAAGCCGATAAACAATAAAACATATACCATGTATTATACATAGGTTTTAAAGAATTTACAAATGTACTAGATGTTCCAACGGTTTGCTCCACACCTATTTACACAACTATCTTACAAGAACTACTTGTTCTTGTGAGTATATTCTCACTTATTTTGGCAAACCTTTCAAACTACAATACACATTACCCTCTATGTACATTATTCAAGCATTCATCCCTTGGGATGTCGTTCCTTTCTTACTTTCATCTTCCTCTAGTGCTTCCTGGAGTTCCGTCCATGATGACGTGAAGTCCTACGACTGCCTTCTGGGGCGTAAGAGCATCCAGGAGGTGCGTATTCTTGATTAGAAGTACCGAGACCAAGATTAGTCATTGAAAAATGACTAGAGTTGGCGTAATCTTCCACCGAATATTCCTGGTTTTCCGGCAACGCTTCCTCAAAGTAAGTTGGCTCCTTAGCCTTTTCTTGGATCCAGTGATACATATTGGTATAGTAGCTATCTGAATACTCTTCTAAGTCGATTGGATTGGTATTTCCTCCATATGGTCCATACGGCTCTCTATGGTTATAGTTGGTCTCTTCTCCGATACCTGCATCACAAGGTATAGGATTGCCTATGGTTCCACCTTGAGATTCTACTCCCCATCCATACTTGTTTGGCTCAGGGTTAGTTGGAATAACTCCATTCCATTCTTGTTGTTCGGAGTTGTACTTGGTCCATAAATCTTCAGGTGACTGGGTTTTAGTTTGGTAGTAGGCATAATTTTCCGAGTTTGGATCATCAAACTCAGTTTCCTCATACACTTCTCCTGAAGGTATGTATTTGGGATGCCTAGCTTCTTTATCTAACTTCTTCCTATGTGCCATTGCCTTATCAGGATTAGTAAAATCCTCAATGATCATATCCAGCTCCTGAACTAAAACTTGGTGAGTGTTATGATAAGTGTTTAGCAAAGACCGATAACGATCTATATACTCTACTGCTAGAGTAGGTTCAGTTTGTACTAGACTAGAGTGATCTAACTCATGCTCTGAGTTTGCGGTTTCATGGGGTATAATGGTGTGAGTACTACCTTCTAGAGCTTGGGATTTTTGTTCACGGATCATGGTTATGGCTGCTGCTACGGCAATCTGATATGCAGATGCCATGCACCTTGCTTCTCCTAATGGCATTTCTCCCTTAAGTCCTAACTTCTTGGGTAACATGATCATGACACGGTATTTAGCTAATACATGCCCATCATAGTAACTGTAAATCTTGACCAAAAGTCTCGATTCACATTCCAAACTCCATAGAAGTTGGCGGAGATTATCTGTCCAATCCCCTCCGTAGTCATTCAACATCATGTTCATCACTTGAACATTCCGGGGTGGATATCGAGGTGCCATGTGGAACTGTAGATAAGAAATTATCAACAGTCACATAGAGTTAAAACTCTTGGGTAATCGAAGTTGCAATCATACTAAAGAATTATCGCACTAGTAACATGATAGGATTATTCTCAAGTGAATATCCCTCATATCACTAGAGAACTCTTTATTATTGCTAGGATGTGTCCTATAGGTTCTACCCATTTACTAGGTTTCCAACCTAAGGTCAAAGCATATGCTCTGATACCATCTGCGGTGACCCAGCATACCACTGCATGATGTAGTATACTATAGTCGTTGACATAACACCAATGAAACACCGTTCACTAGTATTACATCCCTCAGAATGGCACAAAAGAAACACAGCGGGTCCAATACATGGCTAAAGGTTACAACTCACTCGTTACACGAGATCCAGAGAACACTCTAGGTTAAAGAGAGAGAAAGAACTTCTTACAAAGAAGAATTAAAGATAAATAATTCACCGACTATTCTACTTTACATCTAGTATTTTAACTAAGGGTTGGCATTGCTACTATTGCAACGCACTACAGAATTAGGTTCTTTGGTTAGAGAGAGTATATCCCTATCTAATAAGTAACTTCGTCTTCACTTGAGTTGATGTATATTTTGACTTCCTTGTCTTCATTGAAGAGCTTTAGCATTTGATGATGATTCCTGGAGCATTACTTGATGTTGATGTTGTCTATACTGGCTTCGGAATCTAGCAAGGTTTAAGAAGATACGTTGAGTACGAGCGTACTCAGCAAGTTCACTAGAAAAGGAGTGTTTGATGCATTATATCTACAGCCACAAACCATAGGTCGCAGGGAATGCAAGTTTTCGTAAACATTTCTTCAAAGGTTGCTTTTATTTTGAAAATCTATGTCCATCAGCCTTCACAGGTTTACCAGAACTTTCATGGAGTTCCTTTCTCGCCGCGTTCGCAGCTCCTTCCCGGAACAGGGAGTAACAAGTTATAGTTCTTACACTCTACAGAGGTGCGTTACTTTTCCCATGAGAGATCAACTCTTTGTTGCACAATCGGGCAGCTTATTCTCGTCCACAATTCCATGATGTGGGGCCCAGAAGATGATCCAAGCCAATCACTGCCCCCTTCGCGACCTCGCATGCCTCCTTCGTGTACACCATGCCCACATATAGAATTACGACAATGGTTTGTACAAACCATTAGATGCCAGAACTATCGTGGGACGTTGAGGGTTCCCACCCATAGGCTGCATATCCTCTACGAATTACCAATTAATATGCACGCTACAAGGATAACAGCCACGACCTGCACATCCGGCTTCATGCGAGAGGAAGGAGATACAGCTGACTTCTCCGTCCCATTCCAAATCTCATGGTCAACGCGTAATATACGGCACAAGAATCACTGGCGACATTGGTTGTTAAGTCCTAGGTGATATAGTTCTGAACAGTGGTATTCCCAAGTGTCAGATTTAATAGATTAGCTGATCACCCTGGATCAGTAACCAATAGTTCACATTATTATAAAAAATAGTGTTTTCTGATCTTTTTCAAATGCAGGTGATAACAACACTGGATTTGCAAAATACTTTACAGAAAATAATCAAAGGGCATGAGCAAGTGTGAACTTGCCTTTTGTGATTGCAAGATTATGCACTCACGGTCTTCGAGTCAGTATAAGATCCAAAATCTGAAATCAACATCATTGGTCCGGTAAGGACTAATGTTTAAAGAGGCAATATGCTATTATGCATAAGTAATGTGATGCACTTTATAAATGTGAATCTCAGGGATAACGTTGTTCTATGGGTTTGGATTCCGAAAATGGTTACTTTAGAATGTGTTGTCCCTTTTAGATAAGTTTCATACTTGTGTTTCTTATTAAGGCTTGTGAGTGTGTGTGAGACAATCATAAAATTACAATATCATAAAACAATAGGACACACACACAAGGTGAAATGCTACTCGAGATTGTTTATATAAGAGTTCTTGTTTGAAGTGGCAAAAAGAATAACATTTGAAGAAAAGTTTTCTTTTCTAAGGTCTAAACAAGATTTGTGGTTAGTTGAGTCTGGTCGATGTTATTTGTTCTTGCTCGAATAGTTTGGGTTTGAGATGCTTTACGACTTAACTATATCCAACCAAAGTTAACTATAAAACATATAACAATGTTTATAATATTATATTTAGATTCTTGTAGACTAAAGTTAACTTTAAAATATAGATAGTTTGAAAGTATAATGCTTATAACATTTGTACCTTGTGTATTTGGGAATGTTGCCTTAAGGTTACTTAAGAATGGTTATATTTTTACTTGTTGTAGTGGTTCCTTAATTTTATAATGGAATAGTACCATTTACCTTTTTAAGGATGAGTGGTTATATTTTGTAGTGGAACAAGATTTCTTGTTTCCCTATAAAGGTGTGATTGTGGTTTGTGGATAAATAAATAGTACTAGGGACTACTCATGAATTATATTTGGATTTAGTCTATTATAAGGTTGTATTTGATTTATATATCATTCTTGAAGATTTTAGAATTGTTAAAGATCTTTTTAGAATATAAATTATTCATATAGTAGAAGGATAATTCAATATAACAATATTTATAATGTTTTTGAATCATTATGACTTAATATTAATAATATTCAAGACTAATACTTATTTATTAGACTTGATTGACTAATTTTAGAAATATTAACAAATTTTATTTACCCTTATATGAATTTTAAACTAAAGGAATAGGTTTAAATTCAAATTACTGAAGTATTAAGCTTTTATTTACTTTAAAAGTGGAATATTATATTTTTATCTATTAGATATTATTTTTGTGATCATTTTGGTATATTACATTTATTTTTGTAATTTATAAATAATAAGATATGATTTTGACAATATTTATTACTTTATAAATACTTAATAAATAATAAATATTTAATTAAGTGGAATAATAATGCATGATTATGGTTTTAAATTATAATTATTATTTTTCTAATTTTTTTGGTATTCTATTTATATTTTTAACATTTACCATTATTAAAATATGAATTATCAAAGTTTTATTACTTATAAAACCTTTAATAAATAATATTTATTTAAATAATCATCATAATAATATTTGATAATAATTTTAAGTTGTAGATTTATTTTTCTACAAATTTTAATATATTATACACATTTTTCTAAATTATAAATCAAAAGTTATTAATTAAACAAGATTTAATCATTTATTTGATTTCTCGAATATTAATAATTGAGCCTATAATATTTTATTTATTTCTTAAACAGGAATTTACTTTTTACACCGCACCCACACCTTGCCTTAGTCACTGACGAGTGGGCCTATGTCCACCTCAGCTCTCAGGTTAGTAAATGTATTTGTTACCGACCCTGTTTCTATTCCTAGCAATGACATATGGGCCCAAGGGCATGTCATCTGCCGCATGAGACAAGGACCAGGTCAAACCACACTGTGGTGGCAGAATGACACCAGCATGATGTCATGTTGACATCAGCCTGGCCTCCACCACCAGAGGATGGTCGCCGGCGGCGAACCACTGTGCTTCGATGAACAAGGTTAATGCTATTGGACAGAGGGAACCAAGGCGAACCTATTGGTGGTAACGCCGCTACCTAGTGGTCACCGGAAATACACCGACGACGAGCTTCTGTGGACAACGGCGGGGCTCAATGAAACAAGGTCTACGGTGAGAATCAGCAAGCGAAATTAGGGTCCAAAGATGCGTAAGCTTACCCTGATGATGATAGAGAGGTCGAGGAGACTTGGGAAGGCGTGACGACGGTGAATCGACGGTAATGGCCACAACGGCCGATGAAAGGAATGCTCGATTTCAGATGATTCCCGACATGTTGGCTTCCGTGCTTGGTACTAGGTGAGTAAGACCACGATGACGCGTCCAACGGTGGCTACTATGAGGCGAGGGGTGGTCGGACCTGACCGAAACGACGAACTCCGACGAACTAGGATTTCGGGTGAGGAAGGGAGGTGGGTCTAGAGAGCGAGATTTAAGATAAGATTGGTATGAGAGGATAGAGGAGGACACGGTGATCTTATCTACTCCTCCCAGGGTCGGCGACGAGCATCTCGGCGGTCGATTCTTGCTGATGATGGCGGACAGCATCGGCGGGGAGCACGCAACTGCCTGTGTGCGTGAGGATGACGACGATGACAGTTTTGCAGAAAAACCCCTGGCAATTCTTTTCTCTCAACCCGTGATCCTTTCTTGGTCCCACTCGTCAGTCACTGAAGAGGATGATCTGGGCTGGCTGTTGGGCTCTTGTGGGCTGCACCTAGGGGACAGGTAAGCAGAGAGGAGTTGGGCCACGGCCAGGATTTGTTTTTATTTTATTTTATTTTTTATTTCCTATTTTACTTTCAGATTTGAATTTTCCTTATTTGATTTGAATTCTCCTTATAGAATTGATTTGCTAAGTGATTGCAGCATTAATAAAGTATATTAAGGTTCTTTGAGGACTTTGTCATATATTGGTATTATTTCTTTATTTGTTTTCTATCAAAACCCCTTTTTTATATTATGTAGAAGCCCTTATTAATTTTTATTTCTACCTTAAACCATGGATTTATTATATGATATTTTCTTATTTGTTCATAAAACTTAACTCTAGTTGACTCATGGTTTGAATAGAAATTTTTATATGTATAATGATCCTATATCATTATTTGATGCATGAAATACAAAAGAAATTAATATGGTTAATACTACTTTCATTACCTTAGAAAATGGTATTGTATATATTTATTATGATAAACATAGAAATTTAGGGTTCTTGGTTTACTTATATTTCTTTTGTTGCTGTGAGTAAAGATTTAATACTAAGCATATTGGCTTCTGTTTGTGATATTTGATGACATCACTTTTTTTTAAAATACAAAGTTATATCTAGAATGTTTTATAGAAAGGAATTGATAAAGATACTCTTAAGCACATATAATTATGATGGTTGGAATTGACAGAGATGTGCTTATGTGATTTGCTATAGGAGAATATTCCTATAAAGCTATATAGACATAAGATGATGGATCAATAACCTGAAATGGATATTATGTTTGGTTTAAGATTTAGAGTTGATTGCTTACCAAGAATTACTACCTTCCATAATTCATAATTCTAGACTTCTAATTAAGGAATTCCTTTCCTAGATATACTACTTCTTACTATCTATCATCATGGTTAGCATGATGATCTTTACTTCACAAGAATGTTCTTATTCACCTTTTATTCTTCTAAACTTATGGATGAATCCAATGAGTTTGATACTAAAGTATTTCATAGTTTTCTCATATCTTTGCTTGGTTATACCCACTACTCTACTATTGATATTCTTCAATCCAACAAGTAGTTCTTTCAAACTCCACTCATAATCTTCCTTAATCATCCATCAATAATATATATCTAATAGATGTATGCATCCAACTACCTTTCTCTAAAGCTTATTATCCTTTAAGATGGATAACATTACTTCCATAACTCCATGCTATAATAGCTTTAATTGAATCTTACTATCTTACATTTACTTTACTCTAATAACTTACACTCTAACCTCACATTATATTAATGTGGCTTGTAATGACTACTCTAGGATAACTTATTTATACTAGGGTTTTAATCATGTTCTACCCACCAATATCACTTATACTACATATAAGTATCCAATCTTGGTGAGCAAGTATGATCATTATAATCCTTTAATCATTTATAGCTTAGGTTCCCAATTGGCTAATCAAGACTTCATTAATACAACCTTTCATTTGTATTGAAATTACCTTCTCAATATGTCTAATTGGATTAAGGCTGTTATTCATGGACTATGCCCACTTGGTCTAATAAAATTACTACTGGTAACTATCTTCAGAGTTCATCCTAGTAATCTTCTTTACTACCTCCTATAACTCATTTCAAATAACTCTTCTATCCAACCAGGAGTGAGTTTAACTCCTTCAATTGTCACATTGATTTTATTCTTCTTCAATCACTCCCATCCTATAGATAATATCTAAGACTAGCATTACTATTTACCTCTACTTAGTTGTTTCTTTATAGACACTTAAGTGTAAACTATGATATGGTCAAGAGTTGATAGATTGAGAATTGATGAATCAATAGTTTATTTCTCAACATTGATGAACAACAGATATTGGAATATAACTCAATAGAGATGATAAGGATTGATATGGAAAGAAAGATATATGGTGAATGATCTAAACTTAGTTTCTTTCCTACTCAATCTTACTTAAGAAGTAGGGTTAGGTATTACCATGATACTCATGATATAAGAAGATGAGATTAAGATATAGTTGTTACATTCTTATTATTTGTGTTATATCCTTAACTCGGTACTCATGAATGATTATAATGAATACTATGATATGATCACCTAAGGATCAAATATAAATCATAATGTATTAGGGTTTAACTTTTATTACATTTGATCTACCCTTAGATCAAATCTCCCTTACCCAAAATAAGGTTTTAGCAAATTTCATAATGAAACTTATCGTAGTAAACTTGATGATCTACTTCAATTTCATCAAGTTAATAGAAGCTTCAATCACTTTGACAAGTTTTGTTCAAAAGCGCGAAAATTATTTAGATTTTCTATGCATGAATGCAATGCACACATCTGGGTTCAGCTTATTTCTAGGCTCTAATGCTGGGATGTTACAGATTTATATCTTAATTACTTTCCTGTAGTTACGAATGTTTGCAGGGGTTTAATCACAAGTATGTATTAGTCCTAGGAAGAGCAGTATGTTAGCACAGGTTCACCAACACAACACTTACAAACACCAAAGAAGAGTACTCAGCTATTTGAAGCGAAAGCACTTGACAGAATTCCCATGTGTCCTCGAGAACGTTTGGTCCTTATAAGTATTTCCACCGGCTTGTCCTTTGCTAAGAAAGGATTGGGCCACTTGCTCCATTTGTTCGTTACTTCTGTTACTTGCTCTTTGTTTTGTTTCCTTGTCAGAAAACCACTAAAAATCCGTTTGCTAAGTATTCACAGGGATTTCCTGCTCCATACCACTGTCCAGCACCTTCTGCTCCTCGTTGGGATCGACACTCCTATTTATCGAAAGTACTATGATACACGCACTATACTTGTGGGTCATCATAGGTATAGCCGGACTTATATGGTACTTCCAGGGGCATCACCAGCTCATAAAGTCTTTGGGAACTCATCAGGGTTCTAGCCTGCCCAAAAGGGGGCTTAATGGAGGTGAGCCAACCCCGAAGGATCATGTAGACATGCGCAGTCGCGGAAAGGGCAGTGATTGGCTTGGATCACCTACTGGTCCCCACATCATGGAATTGTGGATGAGAAAGTACGCCCGGTTGTGCAACAAGGAGTTGATCTCTCATGGGTAAAGTAACGCGCCTCTGCAGAGTGTAAGAATTGTAACTTGTTACTCCCTATTTAGGGAAGGAGCTATGAACGCGGTAGGAAAGGAACTCCATGAAAGTTCTGTCAACCTGTGAAGGCTGATGGGCATAGTTTTAACAATAAAATCAATCTTTGAAGAAAGATTTACGAAAACTGCATAGTGCCAAGGATTAATAGTCCGAGATGGTAGATAGATTATCAAACTTCCCACCTTGCATATAATGAACTTGCTAGGTAACGTTGTTACTCACTCTTTCCTTTGATCCCCTGCTTAGACTCCGAGGATCCATAAGATACCCCAATGTATACAGCTGAAAGCCAAGAGGAGGTCTTTTACGAGGAGCCAGATATGTACGGTGATGTACAAGGGGTGGACTACAACATCGTCTATGGAGGAGAGCACAATGAGTCATAATAACTGCCTTAGTTTTAGTAACTAATTGAGCCGAGTAACATGAACAATATATAGTAATAAGTTACTGAGCTCAATTCAGAGTTGAAGTTGTCACTTTAAAACTTCCGCTGAAATAGTTTATATTTGGTTTGTAAGTGAATCTTTTGAAGTCTTGAACTTCTGGTATTGTAATAATAATAATGAATTGTGTATGTTTGTAATATGGACCCGCAATGTTTCTGTTGTACCACTCTGAGGGATGTGATATTTATGGAACGGTGTTCTGTGGATGTCATGTCAACCACTATAGTGTACTACACATGCAGTGGTATGTTGGGTCACCGTAGTTGGTATCAGAGCAAATTGCTTTGTCCTTAGGTTGGAAACCTAGTAAAGGGTATTACCTGTAGGAGTATGATACGTCAGAAATGTATCTGTAATTTTTGATGTTCCATTCTTGTTTAGTATCTACTTTGCTTTGATTTGTCTTTCTTTGAGGTGTTTTTATATCTTTTCTAGAACTAACCTATTAACAAGTTGCCGCAGTGCCATTTGCATGTTTTCTTATGTTTTTTGTTCCAGAAAGGCAGAAAATCAATATTCTCGGAATTGGACGGGACAAAATCCAAAGTCAATAACTTTTCGTGAAGGACACGAATCCAGAAGATGGGACGGAGAGGCACCAGAGGGTGGCCAGACCCCCATGGGCGCGGCCAAGCCTGGCCCATGCCTGGGGAGGGTGTGGGCCCTCTGGCCGCCTCCTCGGCCTCCCTCTTCGCCTATAAGAAGCCCCCAATGCAGAAACCCTAAGGACCCAATCAATATTTCACAAAACCTTATGTAGCCGCCGCCACCATCGTCCCTAGATTGGAAGGGATCTGAAGTTCTTCCCGGCACCCTGCTGGAGGGGAGATCATCCTGGAGGCCTTCTCTCTGGTATGATGTGTGAGTAGTTCCACCTTGGACTATGGGTCCATGTAGTAGCTAGATGGTTTTATCTCTCCTCCGTGCTTTCATGTATAGATCTTGTGAGATCCGTTCATGATCAAGATCTAATCTATTTGTAATCATGCATGTTGTGTTTGCGAGGATCCGATGGATATTGAGATTATTATGTTGGATTGGTTAATGGTTTTGTCTTTATGATTCTATCATGTCTGTGTTGTTTGTGATCTTGCATTCTCTCCGTTGTTAGTAGCTATCTTGGCCAAGTAGTTGCTAGTGACTCCAAGAGGGGGTATTTATGCTCGATAGTGGGTTCATGCCTCTAGTTTCCAAGGGAAGTGATAGAAATCTCTTCGGTTGTAGATGTGCTGTTGCTACTAGGGAGAAAACAATGGTCCCTTGTCCATGGAACATGTGGACTATTTACCTTACATACTTTGCTTAAAGCAGTTGTCTGTTGCTTTCAATTTAATACTGGAGGGTGTTCGGATGATAACCTGAAGGTAGACTTCTAGTCATAGATGCAGTTGGATGGCGGTCTATGTATCTTGTTGTATTTCCCAATCGAATCTCATAGGATCTTTCTGAATAGTATTGCATTGTTATGCCTTGCTCGGTTCATGTCAATTGCCCTGCTATAAATTTTTTACCCTTCATGCCATGTTGTTTATCTAAGGAGAGCACCTCTGGTGAACTATGGACCCCGGTCCAATGTTTACCATTGATACATCTTCCACTGTTACTTGTTTATTTGCTGCAAACCATTTCCTTCCACATCATACGTTTAATCATTTGTTGCAGAAAACCGGTGAGCTTGACAACCTCACTGATTCGTTGGGGCAAAGTATTGAGTTTGTGTTGTGCAGGTCTCCGCGTTGCTAGCAACACATGTGTGACGTTTCCTTCCTCCTACTGGTTCGATAACCTCGGTTTCTTACTGAGGGAAAACTTGCTGTTGTGCTGCTTCACACCTTGCTCTTGGGGTTCCCAACAGGCTCCACGGCAAGCACGTGCTAGCCATCATCAGAGTATATAGCAACGATAAAGAATTCTCTAAAAGGGTATAATGGGTATTCAAATGAGAATATTTCGTTATATATTTTAGTGCGATAATTCTTTGTTATGATGCAATATATTATTGATTACTAATAAAAATATTTTTGTTATACAGAGTTATGGGACTAAAGTTTCCAAAACAAAATTTGGTAAGGAAAGAGGAGACTCTCGATGATTATCAAGGATCATTCACTGATCAGCTTCGTCAACTCTTAAGGATTTTTAGTTGTCCAACTAAGATTCCAATGAATACCATAACCTATTATGATGGTCGTGTGTTATCCAAGTATCGTGTGAGTATCCAACTTCCAGAGGAGCTTGGATTATATCACGATCTACCTATAGGTGAAGGTAGGAGTCATTTAGAAGCATACCATGTTGTTGTTGTGGAGGTGATAACCAATATCCGGGAGCACAAAGCTTAGGAATTAGAAGGGAGCACATTTTCTGTGATTCCTCATGATTCTATAGACTCGGAGCCAGTAATGGATCATCTTACTTTAGTAAATAAGCATCCTAAGTTATCTTCCAAGTTTATGGATCGATATCGAACAATTGTTGTGTCTTTGTATAAGACACATCAAGTCATTGTAGAGGATAACAATGACATGTTAGAGGATCTAACTGATCTAGAACGAAGGAACCAGTTAGCATCTCAGTTAGAGAATGAAGGAAGGAGTAGTGCAAAACCAATATATAAGGATATACCAATAGGTCCCGAATCATTTACACCATATCCTTATTCACCCAGACAAGAACCTAACCATGATCCTAATTTAGATATGAGGTATTCTGTATCACAGGCTTGTGAGGAAGGATCTGATTCAAAACTTCCTATTGAGAATTCTAATGGATGGAGGATAGGGTCACCTGAGGGATCCCGAGGGAATCAAATGTCAGTCGATGGGTATGACAGATATGTTGGACAATCCAGCTGGATGGGTGCGAGAACCAATCCTAATGATAGTAGCATAAATACCATAATTGCAGGAAGCCTTGATGAGGAAGAAGATCCCGAGGAGAGAGTGTATGAATCATCGATATCTTCTCAAAACCCAGGGAATGTACATTATCCAGTGTTTAACTATCTTGCCCAACATAGCACCTAGGGGTAGCGGAATCTGGGTATTCTGTTGACAACTCTAGGAATGAAGCTCAGGAGATGCAAGTGGGTGATAGTGTTGAACAGGTTTCTGAAGAATTTTCAGCCGAGCTGGATGGAGTCAATGCACTCAGACTGAGTAATAACTCAAGTCCTGATACTTCAGATACTGATTATGTCCCATCTGGAAGGCCATTTGTTCCACAGACTGTGTGATGGACGTCACGTCATCACGGTTGGACTTCAGGCATGTATGATGAGCATCGCGGATATTAAATATGTAGGTTACTTATTAGGAAGTAGTGGGTATTGCGTATTTTAGTACGAGAAAAATATGTATCTAAATAAGTGAGGTAGTGTTTTTATGTGTTATGGTACCTGTATGGTACAGGTTTGTAATGACTTTGTATTTACTAAGTTGTCTGTAATGTATAATATGTGAAATGCATATTTGGATCTTATTTGGTTTTTTTTTCCATTGTGTGACTAGTTCTATGCATGAAGTTGAGCTCAGAACACATGTGCATGATGTAATTATGAGTATTCGCTTTATGTTGTAGGACTAAGGGGTCATGGAATCGGGTGTAGAAACTGAATATGAACAACAGCGCATGGAGCGCGAGGCTAAGGAGAAGGCAAATGCAGATGCTGCAAATCAAGGAGAATTTCCACCACCACCAATGAGGCCGCTAATGGAGCAGAAATTTATGCAATATATGAAAATGATGCAAGAATCCCAGAACAAATTCATGGAAGAGTTGTTGGGACGAGCTGGAAAACAGAGAGCACCCGAAGGAGGAGGAGTGAGTCTTTCTGACTTCCAGAATGCAAGGCCGTTACCTTTTTCATCAGCTCCAGAACCGATGGATGTAGAGGATTGGCTAGCTGATACTGAGAAGAAGTTAAAGACTGTAGGTTGCAATGATGAAGACAAGCTGAGATATGCAACCCATCTCTTGACTGGACCTGCAGCATCGTGGTGGGAAAATCAGTTAGCAATGCAACCGCCAGGGAGAGAGTATACCTGGGAGGAGTTCAAGCAGAGATTCCGTGAGTACCATGTTCCTGAAAGTGTGATGGAGTTGAAGTGTAGAGAGTTTGAGGAGCTTCATCAAGGTTATACCGATGTCATGAAGTACATCAAGGAGTTTAGCCAACTTTCTCGTTATGCTAAGGATGAAGTGAGCACCGAGGAGAAGAGGAAGAAGCGTTTTCTGCGAGGATTAAATCCGTTCGTGAAGATGCAGTTAAGGCTGGCCAACAAGCAAATTTTTCAACAGTTGTTCGATGCAGCTATTACCTTTGAAGATGACTACAGGAATGTCCAAGAGGACCGAAGGAAGAGATCTAAGAAGGAAACAAAGAAGATAAATACTAGTAAACCTAAGCCCAATTTGGAATTCAAGCCGAGGAATAGATCCTATAACAACAACAATTCCAACCAGAGTGCAAATCCAACCGGAAGGAATATTATATGCCATAATTGCAAACTTCTAGTGCATATGAGCAGGGATTGCCAGAAATCGGTAATAATTTGCCATGCTTGTGGCCAGGGGGGTCATATAAAGCCAAATTGTCCGAGTAAACCACCAGGTGGTTGGCCTAGTAAAGGTGGAGGACAAACCAGTGGAAGCAATGGACAGCCCAACAGAGGAGGAAACTTTGTCAAGAACAATAATGGCAAAAGGAGCAGGCCTATCGGGAAGCTGAAATGTGCAACTTTGGAGGAGGTGGATAACTCCGAGCATGTAGTGATAGGTATGCTCAATATCCTTACCAATCCCGGAAAAGTTTTATTTGATACCGGTGCAACTACTTCATTCATATCTGAAGAATTTTGTGATAAATTTGGGATTAGAAGGGCAGCGCTAGAAAACCCTATGACCATGGTGACGACATGGGGAAATTGTTGGAGATATGCCCAAGAGGCAATAATAAAGTGGTTATTATCATATCTTCATACTTATGATAAATGTTTACATACCATGCTATAATTGTATTAACAGGAAACATTAATACTTGTGTGATTTGTAAACATAAAAGAGTCCCTAGTAAAGCCTCTTGTTAAACTAGCTTGTTGGTTAATATATGATCATGGTTTCCTGATCATGAACATAGAGATGTTATTAACAACAGGGTCATATCATTAGGAGAATGATGTGATGGACATACTCCTATAGTTAAGCGTAACATAAAGATCAAGTCATTTAATATAGTTCATTTGCTATAAGCTTTCTGATACATAGTAACCTAATTCCTTCGACCATGAGATCATGGTAATCACCATCACCGGAAGGATGCTTTGATGACATCAAACACCACACCATAACTGGGTGGCTATAAAGGTGGCATTGAGTGTTCGGAAAGTATGTGTTGAGGCACATGGATCAAGAGTGGGATTTGTCCATCCATATGACAGATAGATATACTCTGGGCCCTCTCGGTGGAATGTCATCCGATTAGCTTGCAAGCATGTGACTGGCTCACAAGGGATCACATATCACGGGAACGATAAAAGAGTACTTATCAGTAACGAGGTTGAACTAGGTATGCAGAGATACCGATGATCAAAACCTCGGATAAGTAAACTATCGTGAGACAAAGGGAAATTGGTATCGTATGTAAGTGGTTCATTCGATCGCAAAGCAATCGTAGAAATATGTGGGAGCCATATGAATTTCCAGATTCCTCTATTGGTTATTGATCGGAGAAGTGTCTCGATCATGTCCGCATAATTCACGAACCGTAGGGAGACACACTTAAGGATTCGATGTTGTTGAGTAGTTATGGAATGATGAGTAAGAGACCGAATGTTGTTCGGAGTCTCAGATGGGATCCGGGATATCACGAGGAGATCCGGAATGGACCGGAGAATAAGATTCATATAAGGAAAGTCCTATTTCGGAGTTCGGGAATGATTCTGGTGTTTTCACCAGGAATGTTCTAGAAGGGTCTAGAAGGTCCGGCACTCCAGAGGGGAATGGTACATGGATGTGTCATGACAATGTGGAATGGTTGCATCATGTACTAGATCACTTGGCTGGGCAATATGGTGAGAGAAATCAAATCCAAGTTTGAAAGTCAAACGCCAATTTGAAAAAGTCAAATCTGAAGTTTGCTTGGTGGAGGGAGAGTAGGAAACCTACTTGGGGAGGAAGTCCCACTCCCTCCCAACCCGCCGGCCATGAAGAGGAGTTTGGGGAGGACTCCCTCCTCCCCAAACCGCCTCTCCCTCCTATATAAGGAGGGGTAGGGTGCCCCCTCTCCCTACACCTAAACCCTAGCTCCAGGCGCCACCACCTGCTGCTATCGCCTAGGGTTTCTCCTTCCAAGTTGCCGAGTTAGGGATTCTCCAAGCCCTAGCCCCTGTCTTGCTCCACCATACTCGCTCCGGCTTAAGGCGAAGCCCTGCGAGATCTCCCCTCTACTTCCGACACCACGCCGTCGTGCTGTCAGAATCACGAGGAGAGTGCTACAACCTCCGCTGCCTGCTAGAACAAGGGAGAGGAAGGTCTTCATCGAGTACCGAATGTGTGACCGGTTGCGGGAGCGCTGCCGGAATGCAGCGCCGGAAGGATCGTCTACGCGATCTTGAGATAGTCAAGTGTACAACTACATCACCCACGAGAATCTGCTCTCATTAACCGCTTTGGATCTTCGAGGGTTAGTATTCTATCGACTCGTTGCTACAATCTAGTAGATAGATCTTGGCTTGATCATAGATTAGATCTTGATTGTGTGTTCATGTGGTAGAATTTTTTTGTTTTCCATGATACGAACCCCTACAGAAATGTAGTTGTATGCCACATTAAACAAGATCAGGTTATCTCGATCAATGGTTGTACATACTTTGTGGATCTTTATGTGATTCCTTTGAAGGGAATTGCAGTAGTGTTGGGTATGGACTGGGTGACTGAACATGGGGCTCAGATTAATTGTGAGGATAAAACTGTCTCAATCAAGACTCCAAGTGGAGCAAGGATAGTATATCAGGCTGATAAGCACAGTCATATTATGGTAGATCTTCAGTTGAACTCAATGAAGGAGGTCAAGTTGGAGGATATTCCTGTAGTAAATGAGTTCCAAGATGTTTTCCCAGCAGAGTTACTAGGAATGCCACCGGATCAGGAAATAGAATTCACTATTGATATAATCCCTGGTACAACACCAATATCTCAAGCACCATACAAGATGGGTCCGAAGGAATTAAAAGAGCTTAAGGAGAAAATTTATGAGTTAGCTAGAAAGGGATTTATCCAAGAAAGTGTATCTCCATGGGGAACTCCGGTTATCTTTGTAGATAAAAGAGATGGAGGACGGAGGATGTGTGGAGATTATAGAAATCTCAACAATGTTACCATCAAGAATAAGTACCCATTGCCAAGAATTCAAGATCTGTTTGATCAAGTCAAGGGAGCTGGAGTTTTTCCAAGATTGATCTAAGATCAGGATACCATCAGATAAAAATTAAACCGGAAGATGTTCCAAAGACAACATTTGTCTCAAGGTATGTACATCATGAGTATCTCGTTGTACCTTTTGGTTTGACCAATGCACCATCAATATTCATGAATCTGATGAACAAAATCTTCATGCCATACTTGGACAAGTTTGTCATAGTGTTTATTGATGATATTTTGATATATTCAAAGGATAAGGAAGAGCATGCAGACCATTTGAGAGTAGCATTGCAGATCTTAAGAGAACATAAGCTTTACGCTAAGTTCAGTAAGTGTGAATTTTGGTTGGATGAGGTAGAATTTCTTGGTCATGTGATCAGTAAGAATGGAATTGTTGTAAATCCATCCAAAGTTCAATCAGTATTAGAGTGGACTACACCAACCAATGTGAAGCAAATCCGAGGTTTCTTGGGTATGGCTGGTTATTATCGGAGGTTCATTGAAGGTTTCTCCAAGATAGATGGAGCGATGACCAAATTACTAAGAAAGAATACACCATTCATCTGGGATGAGAAGTGTGAAGTGAGTTTTCAAGAATTGAAAACTAGATTGACTACCGCCCCAATCTTAGCAGTTCCTGAAACAGGAAAGGATTACGCAGTATATTGTGATGCATCCAAAGAAGGTTTGGGTTGTGTGTTAATGCAAGATGGTAAAGTAATTGCTTATGGATCAAGACAACTAAAACCACATGAAGTCAATTATCCAACACATGATTTTGAGTTAGCAGCAGTAGTCTTTGCCTTGAAAGGATGGAGGCATTTTCTCTATGGAGCAAGGTGTGAGTTATACACTGACCACAAAAGTCTCAAATATTTCTTCAATCAAAAGGAATTGAATATGAGACAGAAGCGTTGGTTGGAGATAATCAAAGATTATGATCTGCCAATCAATTATACCCCTAGAAAGGCCAATGTTGTAGCCGATGCTTTAAGCCGAAAGAGCACAAATATTCAGCCTATCAATAGAGAACTACCAAAAGAGCCGCAGATGGATTTGGAGAGGTTGGAACTTCAATTCATAAGAACAGAGATTCTTGGAGGACTAGCTACCATGCGAGTTGTTGCAGAACAAAATAGTGATATTAGGCATGAAATTTATAGACATCAAGATGAAGATCCTTTTATTGCTGAAGAAATTCGAAGGATATCTCAAGGTCAAGCATCAGTTTTTCTCCTAGGAGATTATGGATCTTTATGGTTCCAAGATCGTCTTTGTGTTCCAGATGTGCCAGAAATTCATGAAGTGATACTCCGAGAGGCACATGAGGCACCATATTCCATTCATCCAGGGAGTACCAAGATGTACATGGATTTGAAAGAATTATTCTGGTGGAATAACATGGAAAGAGACATTGCAAAATATGTGTCAAAATGCCATACTTGCCAAAGGGTAAAGCTGAACATCAAAGTCCAGCAGGACCATTACAACCTTTGGAAATTCCAGAATGGAAATGGGAGGAAATTGGTATGGATTTCATCAGAGGATTACCCATGACACCAAAACGCAAGGATATGATATGGGTGATTGTAGAAGTGCACATTTTATTCCGGTTAATCAAAAAGATAATGCCGAGAAGTTAGTAGAAGTATACGTCAAGGAGATAGTAAGTAAGCACGGAGTTCCCAAGAAGATCGTATCGGATAGAGGATCTATGTTTACTTCAGCATTTTGGAAACAATTACATGAAGCACTTGGTTCAAAGTTAGATTTTAGCACAGCCTATCATCCAGAAATTGGGGGCCAAACTGAAAGAACCAATCAAATATTGGAAGACATGCTGAGGGCTTATGCATTAGATTTTGGAGGTTTGTGGGAAGATCATCTACCATTAGTAGAATTATCCTACAACAATAGTTATCAGAGAAGTCTGAAGGCAGCCCCATATCAAGTACTCTATGGGAGGAAATGTAGATCACCAATATGTTGGTATGAGCCTAGAAGCAGCAAAGAATTTGCACCAGACTATATCAAGGAAAGGAAAGATATCATCGATATAATCAAAGATAGATTGAAAATAGCTCAAAGTAGACGGAAAAGTTATGCAGATCAAAGTCGAAGATCATGGCATCCTGAAGTGGGAGATATGGTATATCTCAAAGTAAGCCCAATGAAAGGAGTTAAGAGGTTCGGAGTTAAAGGAAAATTGAGTCCCAGATATATAGGACCATTTAAAATCCTGAGTCAGAATAGGAATATAGCTTATAATTTAGAGTTACCACCAAGATTGGCTCAAGTCCACAATGTTTTCCATGTGTCACAACTCTGGAAATGTCTTAAGGTTCCCGATGATGCAATCACACATCAACAAGTGGAATTACAAGAAGATTTGACGTAAGTTGAGAAACCCTGTAAAATTCTGGAAGAGAACTCGAAAAGGTTGAGAAACAGGGCAATCAAGTACTGCAAGTTACAGTGGGAGAATCACCCTGAGAGGGAAGTGATGACCCACAAGTATAGGGGATCGCAACAGTCTTCGCGGGTAGTATTACCCAATTTATTGATTTGACACAAGGGGAGCCAAAGAATACTTGCAAGCCTTAACAACTGAGTTGTCAATTCAGCTGCACCTGGAAATAGTTCTTGCTCACAGAAGTTTATCAGTAGCAACATTTTGGTAGTAGCAACAGCAAAGTAATAGCAGTAGTAGAACAAGAGCAATAATAACAGTAACAGTAAACAGTAGGATTCAAGTGCGGTAGGCATAGGGATGGATGGACGGGCGTTGCATGGATGAGTCTAAACATGTAACTTCAAGATCTAGGGCATTGCAGATAAATAAGAATAAGCATTGTACTAAACAATCCTAGGCATGTGCTCCATATATAGTCATGCGTGCTCGCAATGAGAACTTGCACAACATCTTCTGTCCAGCCAGCCCGTTGCAACGGGGCCTCAAGGGAAATACTGGCAATTAAGGTGCTCCTTTTAATAGAGCACCGGAGCAAAGCATTAACACTCCGTGAACACATGTGATCCTCACATCACATCCATCCCCTCCGGTTGTCCCAATTTATGTCACTTCGGGGCCTTTGGATCCGGACAATGACATGTGTACACAACTTGCAGATAAGATCACAAACAATACTATCATAATGATTCAATAATAAGTTCAGATCTGAGATCATGGCACTCGGGCCCTAGTGACAAGCATTAAGCACAACAAGTTGCAACAAAGTCAAATAGCACTAATAGAGATACTAGGCACTATGCCCTAACAATCTTATTCGATTACATGATAGAACTCATCCAATCCCTACCATCCTCATGGCCTACTATGGGGGATTACTCACTCATGGATGAGGGAAACATGGATGGTTGATGGAGAGGCATTGGTGATGACGATGGCGATGATCCTCCCCAAATTCCCCGTCCGACAGGGTGCCAGAATGGAGTTTCTGGATCCGAATCGCGGCTTCTGGTGGTGGCGGCACAACGGAACTCTTTCTGGAAAAACGTCGAACCCCCTCGGTTTTTAGGTCAAGAGGCTTCTTATAGGTGAAGAGGGAGGCCGAGGAGGTGCCTGGGGTGGCCGCATCCCCCTAGGCGCGGCCAGGCCTGGCCCGCGCCTGACAGGGGTGTGGGCCCCCCAGGCCTCCACTACGTCTCGTACTCTGGCTCCGTGGATCTTCTGGTGAAATAGGATTTTTGGCATATTTTCTCGGATTTTTCCTGATAGTTGATTTTCTGCACAAAAACTAGACACCAAGGTAATTCTGCTGAAAACAGCGTCAGACCGTGTTAGTTGTATCCAAATCACACAAGTTTAGAGGAGAAACAATATCAAAAGTGTTTGAGAAAGTAGATACGTTTTGGATGTATCAACTCCCCCAAGCTTAGCTTATTGCTTGTCCTCAAGCAATTCAGTTGAAAACTGAGTGCGATAAAAGAACTTTCACGAACACATTTTCTTCATAAGATGTATATATTCTCAGCACAGGAGTAGATTCTTAAACTATTCATAATAAAGAGTATGAAACTAAGTCTACTCAATAGTCATTGCAAGCTATGAAGAGAAACCAACTCAATAATAATAAGTAGCATGAAACATAAACAAAAGCAACATTGCAATGCTCATAAGAAGGTATGATAGAGTGGTATCTCGCTTGTCTTTGTTTGTAGAGCACAATATAAATACCAAGGCACCTGTGAAGTTCAAGTGAAGACTAGAGATAAAGATATCAGAGATACAAGCATCAAAGTCATGACATAATTAACCAAGTTTTGAGACAAACACAAGAATGAAAACTATGCTCTCAAGAAGGTGCTCATAGAATAAGTGGTGACTCAACAAGGAAGTGAGAAGGTTTTGAAAAGTTTGAAAGGCTTCCAAATGCTGAAAGTAAGGTACTCATTAGCTTTGAGCTCTCATTGCCCCTATCATAGGCATCTTTATATGGTTAAGGTGAAAGTGAGGTCCAATCTGAGTTATATGCTTGACAGACCATAAACTGGAAACCCCATGTCCCTTGAGTACGAGGGCCGCTCCGCATGCTACTGAACTTTGGTTACCTGTAAGTTCTTGTCATTGTAAATACATGCATATCATAGAGAACCGCCAACGGGGTACCCCTTGCACATGATACATGAGCTATCCCGTGATCAAAATGACAAGGCAAGCATACAATGAGCATATCAGCGATCTTTTCAGTTACTATGTGCATAGCTTTTTATTAAGGATGCTTCACAGAATTCTCATTATGGTGATGCTGCAATTTTCCACCATGATTATGCATGGCTTAGGCTAGCGGCTCAGGCATTCCTCTAACACAATGTATATACTCCATGAACTCACAAGCTCCCCTTTTATTTCACACCGATGACTTCCGCAAACGAAAGAGCAAGGTATCAACTGGATATGTATCCATAAGTGTTGAAAGCGTTCCCCGTGAGAACACGGTTCTGCTAACTCCCAGCCTATAATTTGCAAGCATATAACTTTCATGGACAGTCACAATGGTTCAGGAGTATTAAGTACAAGAAATAAAGTGTGCCATAAAGTTCGTGAGGGCTTTACTAACTAACTTTATCAAAAAAATCAAACATTTTATTTGGAAGAAATAAGGCATAAAGAATATGCACTAAATAGCAAATGATGCTAATAGGTAGGTATGGTGGACACTGTGGGAATAATGGTTTTGAGGAGTTGGATGCACCAGTAGAGCTCATACTCAGTGCAAGTGAAGGCTAGTAATAGAGAGGGAGCGACAAACGGGAGAGCAATAACTGTCATAATCATGCTTGCAACAAAACATGACTAATTATGGCAAGAAAGTGATCCAAGAACTCTGAGGCAAGATAAATCATCGAGACTTACTGACTATTGTTTAGCCATATGCATGCGTGAGCATGTGACAAGTCGATTCACATAAAACATTCAGAGGAGGATACCACAATATCATACCAAGTTATGAATAAAACAATGCAAGCAAACATTCATATGACATGCTAAAAACTATTAGCAAGCTGGAGCTAATCACAAGCAAGCAAGAACTACTAAGCATCCATAATAACATACACCTTACACGAACAGACTAAGCATGCTCACAATGATGAGTATGCGTACAAAAATGAAAACAAATAGAGTTTGTTATCAGCCTCTTACCACACCACAAGTTGTCTTAATCTTCATTATTGCCCTTCACTTGTGTGATTTGAATAATAACATGAAACCAAAATCCACTGAGGACGGCTGAACCCTGCAAAGAACTCACAAAAACAAAGAAGAACAACAAATATTTTTGGTGTTTTTGTTTTTTTAAAGCAAGCAAACAAAGCAAAATATTTTTGGATTTTTCTTTAAGGCAAACCAAAACTAAAAAGCAAAGAAACAAACCAAGAGAAACAATGAAAATATTTTTGTGTTTTGAGAAAGCAGCAACAAGAACCAAAAAGAAAGTGAAACAATGGATATACAAAGAACCGACCGAACATGATATATAGATGAATGTGATGTCGGTATATCTCCCCCAAGCTTAGGCTTTTGGCCTAAGTGGGGCTCAATAGCGCGGGTAGTAACCCCAAGCTGGTGGGTCATCATAGGAATGATCATAGTCAGGCGCTTGCGATGAAGAAGAAGACGCACCCCAATCATAAGAAGACTGTTGGTATGAAGACTCTCCCAAGTTGGAGGGCTGAACCGAATCATCTTTGGCATCCTCTCCAACATCCTCCTCTTGCTAGGAGAGCTCTGCCACGTATGTGTCAAACTCCTCCTCCGTGAGCGACCATCCTTGCCTGTTATTAAAATCAAACAAAACATGTGCATGCAAATAAACTATTTTCTCAGTCCTACCCCCTCTCCAACCACGCTTGGCAAAGCATAATTCATATGGTAAACTTCTCACAGTAGCCCCTAAGGAAACAAAATTATGCTAAACCATGGAGTCAAGATCAAGCCTCTCTATGGGGAACTGATAATCTGAATGGTGAGGCTCTAAACCATGGAAAGCTAGCAACCTGGAGGCAATGAGACCTCCATAAATTCCACCCTTATCGCGGTTAGTGGTAAGACGGTAAGCTATCAAATCACCCATGTTATAAGATCTATCCCTATTCAAAGTAGTTGCGATAAAATCTAGATCAAAAGAAGTTAACTTTCTAGCAATCTTTCTAGCAAGAACACACTTGGTAATGAAATAAGAAAAGTATCTTACGGATGGGAACTAAATGTTCCGAATTTTACCAATTTCCTTTGAGAAGTCGAAACCTTGGCAAATTTCAGCATATAAATCCATAAGTGGCTTAGGCCTCTCCTTGATATTCCCACAAGATCCCCAATAGGGCACTCTAATAGCTGCACAGAAATCAGCAAACGGCAGGTCGATAGCTATATTGTATATTTTATAATGGACCATGGGATTAGATGAAGACCAAGTAAATCGGAAGTCCTGCACCACAACCATGGTTAGCTTAACATATTGAAAAGGTTCCCCTTCAACAAAGTGTTCCAACCCTGCATTGGTAATCATAGTTTGGAAATCTTGGAAGATCCCCATGGCTCTCATAAATTCAGGGCATGTATATATGGAAGGGAAGACTCCTTCCTCACGATGAACTTTCATTGGCTCAGGTACCATCAAAGCATATTGGTTTAGTGGGTATGCACTCATCTTCCTTTCTGAAATTTTTAGACAAAAATCAAACCAAGTGATTTCCAAGTTGATAAATGATGATCAACTACTATAGGAACTTGCTAGAGGGATACACATGCATCAAAATAAAGTTTCTAAGCATAGAACAAGCATGCAAGCTCATACAACCTGACACCTATAGCAGCAAAATACTTAAGATACAATCTACCAATCACAAATCTAATTGGACAAGTGGAGGAGGCAATACCAAGGAGCAATCCCTCCAAAAATCAGCAGCAAAGATGGGATGAGCAAGGAGATCAAAAATCACAAGCAAGAACAGCAAGAACTCGAGCTTGAGAAAGTTTTTCGGTGTTTTTCGGGAGAGAGAAAGAAGATGGCTGGGAGGAGGCATCTTGGAGGGGGCTAGGTGGGCCACACCCCGGCCAGGCGCCACCTAGGGGATGGCCGCGCCCATCAGGGGTGTGCTAGCCTGGGGTGGCCCCCTGGGTCACTCTAGGTGTCCCTCTGCCCCTTTTTTCGAGGAAAAAATTATTTTGAATTTTCTGGGATTTTTCGGGAAACTTTATTTTTGTCCAATTTTCAGAGTATGAAAATTGATTTTCTCGCAGAAAAGACTTTTTTTAGAAGAAGCAAAAGCAAACAAAAACCAAACTACAGAAGTTCTAAGACACTCTAACAACCAAGCAACTAGCAAAACTAAAGCTAACAAGAGAAAAGGCAAAGACTAGGAAGGATAAAAGTAGAAGGGAGCAAGTATAACCATAGTGAAAACATTATTTTGTTCATTAAAATCCTTTTGTTAACAAGGTTGATCAAGTCTTCTTACCAAAACAATCTTATATGAGACAAAACTTTGTATTCCACCAAGTGATTATGTTACCTCAAGCTTGATAGCAATGGTCCCAATCATAATAGTTTCAAAATTTTCCTATGGAATGGGACAATATATTTCTCCAACCTTAATGCTCTCAACATTTTCAATGGAGTTCAGGCAATAGCTTTTAGCAACCTTCTTGGGGAAATAGACAGTATGCTCTTTGTCATTAATATTAAATGTTAATTTTCCTTGATTACAATTGATGACAGCACCTGCAGTATTAAGAAAAGGTCTCCCAAGAATAATAGACATATTATCATCTTCAGGCATTTCAAGCACAACAAAATCAGTTAAAACCAAGCAATTATGATCCACCTGAACAGGAACATCCTCACATATACCAATAGAAATAGTAGTTGACTTATCAGCCATTTGCAAAGATATATCAGTTGGTATCAACTTTTCTAGATAGAGTCTCTTGTAGAGAGAAAAAGGCATAACACTAACTCCATATCCTAAATCACATAAAGCAGTTCTAACACAATTGTTCTTAATAGAGCAAGGAATAGTTGGTATACCTGGATCACCAAGTTTCTTTGGAACCTTACCATTGAAGGAATAATTAACAAGAAAAGTAGAAATATCCTCATTAGGAATCTTCCTTTTATTAGAGACAATATCCTTCATATACTTTGAATAAGGGGGCAACTTAATAGCATCAGCCAAAGGAATTTGCAAAAATAAAGGTTTCATCCACTCACAAAACTTATTGTAGTGTTCTTCCTCCTTTGACTTGTGTTTCTTACCTGGAAAAGGCATAGGTTTCTGCACCCAAGGTTCTCTCTCTTTACAATGTTTATTAGCAATAAAATCTTCCTTAGTGTACCTAGTGTTCTTAGTGTGCTTCCCAGGTTCTTCCTCAACTTCCTCCTTATCAGGAGCATCATTTTTATCATTACCACTCTCAGTTTCACCATCAGAGATAGATATACTATTAGGATCTACAGCAGGTTCAAGGGGTTCCTCAACTATTTTATGTTTCTTTTTCTTTCTCTTACGAGGACTACCACTACTTTCACCTTGTTGAGAATCCTGCTCAATTATTTTAGGGTGTCCTTCAGGATATAAAGGATCTTGAGTAGCTATACCACTCCTAGTTCTAATTTGATAAGCATGTTTATCTCCTGAGGCATTAACTAGCATATCCTTTTGTACCTTAGCAAGTTGATCAATTTGAGTTTGAACCATTTGAAAGTGTTTACAAATCATTTTAATATCATTGGAAGTTCTTTCCACAATATCTTTCAACTCTTTAGAAGCTCTAGAGTTTTCCAATAAATGATTCTGAACTTGTTTATTAAAATTACCTTGCTTAACAATAAAAATGTCAAGTTCCTCTAAACATTGATCAGGAGGCTTACCATAAGGAATATCACCTTCATCAAAGTGTTGGAGAGAGTGTACCTCAATAGTAGATGAGTGGGGAATTGGCTTACATAATTCTTCTATAGGAGGTAGATTCTTCACATCTTCAGCTCTAATACCTTTCTCCTTTAGACACTTCTTATCTTCCTTCATCACTTCATCATTTAATGAAATAACTCCCTTCTTCTTTGGTGTTGGTATTGGAACTGGTTCAGGCACATCTGGTTCGGGAGTAATAGGCTCAGATGTATTTAGCTCAGTTGAAGTCCAATCATCATAATTCTTGCTTATTTTAGCCATTAATTCTTCAGCATCTGTAGGAGTTCTTTTCTTGAAAACATAATCAGCAAAGCTATCTAGGTATGTCCTAGAATCATTAGTTAGTCCATTATAATAAATATCAAGAAGTTCATTCTGAGGCAATGGACATCCAGGATGTGCATGAATCAAGGCACAGAATCTTGTCCATGACTCACGCAATTTCTCTTCTTCTCCCTGTTTAAAATCAAAAAGTCACTGCAAAGCAGCATGTCTAGCACTAGGAGGAAAATATTTCTAGAAGAAAGAGGCAATCAAACAGTCAGTGCTATCAATGGAACCAGGAGGTAATCTATTAAACCAAGCCCTAGCTTCTCCTTTTAGTGAAAAAGGGAAGATCTTCGTAACAAAGTACTTGCACATCTTAAAATCATCAGAGAATAAAACACTCATAGTAGAAATCTCATTCATATGAGCCACAACACTCTCATTTTCAGTCCCACAAAAATATTCTTTCTCAACAATGTCCAAATAGGATAAATTAAGAGATAAATCATAATCTTTCTCTTTAATATATATGGGATAAGTGGCAAACTTAGGATCAGAGGACAGCTTAGGAATAATGGTGTGTCTCGCAAGGAGACTCTTAATAGCACTAGTGAAAGAACATGTTGGGCCCCCATGTGTGGTTTTGGTAATTAATGACAATCCTTATGGACTAATGTGTGTATTAAGTTATACTTGTAGAATTTGTCCATTGGCATCGCTTGGAGCATGTGTTAGCTTCAAGGTCGATGAAATGCAAAGAAGATATGTTGGGCAAGCTCAATATGCGAGGTCGATGATGAAGAATTAAGAAAGGCGTTCCATCTTGAGAAGGGCAAGACCGTCTACATCGAGCTCAAGTGGAATGCTCAAGGCAAAGGTATAATCTTGATATGTTTTCCCTTTTGCCGGTCTCACGTTGTGTGTGTGAGACCGGGTTTAGGATAGATAACCGTACTATCAAGAGGGGCTTTCGAATGAGTAATTCGGTCACATCGTTCGGAAAGAGCTCAAACCTGTGCATACTTGCATCATCATATTTGGTTGTTATTTGGTCTTGTCCATGTGAGGATATAGAGCTTGTCGTAATCTCCATAACAAACTCTTGTTCATCAAAATCGGATCTCCCATATATATATATATATATCTTGTTGCGATTTTGATTTATGCGGCTTTTCGGTTTCTCCCCAAGTGAGATATCTCACATTATTCTATTTGATACTTTCTCACTTAGTGATAATCAATATTTTCACTTTTTATTGAGAAGCCCTTGTCGTCCTTTATCCAACGCAATTGGGATCGGATCAATCGGAGCTACCGTTTAAAAGTTATGGTCATTTGAATATCTGCCATTTTAATTGAAAAAGAAAAAAGGTTTCAGATTTCTGGGCCAAACGGTAGTACCGTCCGGGCGGGCCGGTAATACCGCCCGCATCTGGCTGCACGTAGCTATCTTCTGCCTGGCCCGGTTGCGTCGTTCGGTCCTACCGGATCGGTCCGGTAGTACCGCCCGGGTGGGCCGGTACTACCGGCCGGCCCACCTTATTTTCCTAGATCTAGATCCAAATCCTGCCGCGGCCGCGCGTTGACCAGCCTCGCGCCCGCCTCGCACGTTGCCCGACGCACGCGCTGCACGCCTCGCGCCCCTGGTCCCGCACCTGCCGCTGCTGCCCGCTGCCTCGCTGCGCGCCATGCTCGCTGGGCCCCGCCGCTGTTGGCGCTGCGCCACACTGCTGCTTGCTGCGCTGGCCCAGCTGCCACGGCCGAGTCAACCTAAATCGACCGCGCGCGCGCGCAGTGCCGCTGCATGCTGGCCCCGCTTGCCTCCACTCGCTTGCGCTGCTGCATGCGCGTAGCTACTGCTGCTTTGCTGCACACAAGCCAGGCCATGATTCAGCTGGCTGCCGCGCGCTGCTGTTTTTCTTGCTCCGTTTTTGGCGATGGCCGGTACTACCGGTTAAATCCGGTACTACCGGTCCTGACTGAAAAACGCCTCAAACGGCTAGTTTTTCTGGGCCCCTATTTAAGGCTTTTCTCTTTTCAATTTAGTTTGCTCCTCTCTCATCTATTAGGCTAAACTTTGTCCACACCTGCTCTAGATCTTGAAGCTTGCCTAATCTTTTCCTCCGATGATTCTTGCCCATATTTGAGTGGAAGAGAGAGGAGATCTAGCCCCACGTTTTGATCTAACTGATTCATCTCTTTGTGAGTGCACCTTTGCGGATCTTGATTTTGGGGGATTTTGTGTCTCTCTTTGATTATTCCTCTCTTGTTCCCCCAATAGCTTTAGTAGCTTTGTTGGAACTTGAGAGTGAGGGATTTGAGCACCTTTGTGGTGTTCTTGCCATTTGCATTTTGATGGGGATACGCCTACTGGGGTATACTCAGCAGGACGTTTCCGACTGGCCCGAGGGCTGGCGAGTGGGCCTGCAGAACGGCGAGTGGATTGAAGCCCAGCAAGGTACCGAGCGACTGGAAGCTGAAGGCCCAGGCGAGTAGATAGGCCCAGTCGGACTAGGTTAAACGACTACTGAAGCTGTAACCGAATCGGTTGAGATATGTAAACCCTAGGGGAGGTGAGCCTATATAAACCTCCCTATGGGGTGAGTAGAGACACGTTCCCTCGTACACCTAAGCGACTCGCCGCCTAGCCGCCGAGCTCGCCCATTGTAACACCTCCCTAATACAATCTAGCAGGAGTAGGTCTTTACCCTCCGGGGGGCCGAACCTGGGTAAACCCTGTGTCTTTGCCCTCATCTCGCACCGCAGATGGCTGGCCGCCCTTGCCCCTCGTTCTACTTCTCGCTGCCGATTGCAGCGTCTGCCGTGACCATTCCCACGACAGTGGCGCCCACCGTGGGGCCTGGCCGGTCTGGCCGGTGTTCTACGGCGAGATCCAATCTGCCCATCAACGAGACGGTCGCCACCGGCCGCATGATAGTGATCGGCGAGATGCTCCAGATCTTGCCGAGCAGCTACGTCCCGGCGGCGCGACCCGTCACGCACAGCGTGATCCTGCCAATCGGCACGATCAGCCTCTTCGTCGGCCTCACCGACGTCATCGTCTCGGAGGACTCGGCTCGCATCCGCGAGTCGCCGCCACGCGATCGGCTCTCCGAGAGCCAGGTTTGCACGATCCACCGCCTTGCCTCCGAGTACAACTCAGCCCACAGCAACGTGGCCGGGAATTCAGCGGCCGCAGAAGATGCGGCCCTCACCGACGACGCCGACTCGGCGACCCCGGCGTCGCTCGCCGGATCCATCACCGCGGCCTCATCCGCGGGCTCCATCGCCCAGGTCTCCAACGCGGGAGACTTCGAAGACCCCTCCATCCTCGGGATCTTCGAATTCGACTCCGGGTCGGAGAACTCCGCCGACCTCCGCGATGGAGCCAGTCGCCACGCCGCGGCTTACATGGCCACCGGCACCGATCAGCCGGAGGATCCTTTCTCCACCCCAATCCCTCCTAACGCCACGGCAACGGAGGTCGAGGAACTTCGCTTGAAACTGGCGGAGGCGGTACGCAAGGAGCAGGCCGAGCGCGAAAAATTTCGCCTCGAGCAGGTGACGGCGCAGGAGCTGTCACGCTACCACCAGCAGCGGATCAGGTCACGTTTGAACCCCACCGTTCAAGGGCGTGCCCTGAACTTCGACGACGAAAACGACCCGGCCCGCATAGCCGAGCGCGCGATCTGCGAGAATGCGCCACCAGGAGGAAGCGCCCGGCCCCCGCCAGGGTCGACGGCGATGGGTGCCCCACCACCACCCAACCGCACCCCTCCCAGGGACCAGCCGCGGATAGTTGTCTCCTCACGGGAGCGAGACGCAAACGGCCTCCCACTGTTCTCCACCCCGATGGACAACCTCGTGGCAGGCCGAGCAGCAGCCGATAGCATCACGGCCACTGGCGACGGCGCCTTACAGATCCAGTACGTCAGGGCCCTGCTTGCGAAGGCCGTGGAGCAGCAAAAAGCGGGCGCCGACTCGCAAGGCCGAGTATACTCGCGTTCCTCGGGAAGCAGAGCGGCCTCCAACGGCCGCCCAGCGGCGGCAAACACCCTCAATTGCCCGCCACCAGAGCCACTGCAGCTCCAACACCGACCCGCGAACGCGGCACTCTCCACCAACGACCCCAGGCCGGCGACCAACTTCGTCGCCGCTAACGGACAACCCATCGACGCCCGCACCCACATCATCAACAACCAAAGCTGGCGCGCACGCCAGCCCGACGACTTGCGGCACACCCTAACTAATCGCCGCGATGGCGAGCCCATGGGGTCGCTCAGTCGACTTGGGCCTAAGTGCTTCGGACCAATGATCCGAGGCGAGAAGTACCCGCCAAACTTCAAGGCGCCAAAGGAGATAGAAAAATACGACTCCTCGTACGACCCCGCAGTCTGGCTCGACACATACCTCATGGCAATGGGGATCGCGGGTCACACTGACCTACTCGCCGCCCGTTACCTCCCACTGATGATGGAGGGTACGTGCAGGCAGTGGATCAACACTCTCCCCCAGGACAGTATCGACTCCTGGGAGGAAATGCGCGACGCCTCCGTCAGGCACTTCGAGTGCTCCTACACCCGCGCCACCACCATTGAGGACCTGGAACGATGCGTCCAGGGACCCCGTGAGTCGACCCGCAACTGGGTCCAACGGTGGCAAGAGCTTTGGTATAACGCGGTCGGCATCCACCCGGACACCGCGATCCATTGCTTCAAGACCTCGTGCCGCTACGAGCCTCTAGTCGCCAAGCTCAAGCGACACTCCCGCACACTCGACAACATCCCCGACCTCCTCGAGATCGCCAAACGGTACACCGAGGAAGATCCAAACCAGGAAACTGACGACGAGTCAGGAGGGCAACGCCGCACGGGCGGCAACGACAGCGGACGCCGAACCGACCTACGCTACAGCGCCACCCGCCTCACTGGCAAGCGCCGCAGCGACGGGCGAGTCGACTTCGTCGCCAACGCTGGGCACGCACAGCGCGAGCCCAAGAGCTACCGCCGCGACGGAGAGCAACGGCGCGATGGCGGCAATTACAAGAACAAGCCAAGGTTCGATCCCGCGGCCCTCCTTAACCAACCATGTGCGTTCCATAGCAGGGAAGGGAAGCCCGCAACGCACACCACCGCCGACTGCCACACCCTCAGGGAAATCGAGAAGGCACGGCAAGCGCGGGAGGACACCGACAACGACCCGCCAAATGGCGGAAAATTCGGCAAAGTAGCCGGCTCGCTCCACACCTTCACAGGCTTCAACACGAAGTGCGAGAAGAAGGTCATCGCCCGCGCCGTCGCCGTCAATGCGGTGGCCCAAACAGACGTCCCCCAGTTCCTGAACTGGTCGGAACAGCCCATCACCTGGAACCGGCAAGACCACTCGCCACGCATCGAGTACCCAGGACGAGTCGCCTTGGTGGTCAAGCCCAAGGTTGGCGACTACTGGCTCCCCAAGACACTGATGGACGGCGGCAGCTCCATCAACATCCTCTACCTCGACACCTTCAGGCGGTTGCGGCTCCCGCAATCGATGATCGAGACAACCCACACCACGTTCCACGGCATCGTCCCCGGTCGGAAGGCGTATCCGATCGGCAAAGTCACGCTGCCAGTCACTTTCGGTACTCCGGCAAACTTCCGCACCGAGCGGATCGTCTTCGAGCTGGTGCCCTTCGACAGCCCTTACCACTGCGTCCTGGGGCGCCAGGCGTTCGCTAAATTCATGGCAGCGCCCCACTACGCGTACAACGCGATGAAGCTCCCCGGGCCGTGCGGCGTCATCACCATCAACGGCGACCCCGACATGGCCGCCGAATGCGAGGCCAAAGGAGCCGAACTCGCCGACGCCGTCATCACGGCAGAGACTAATCACGCCGACGAGCTCGCCAAATACGCGAGCGGGGTCAACAATGACGACCCCACAATACTCAAGAAGCCCAACTCAGAGGGCGCAAACACCTCAACCTTTGAGGCCACGACGCACACTCGCACCGTCGAGCTGGTCCCAGGCGACTCCAGCCAGACGGTGACGATCGGGACAGGCATGAGCCCAGCATAGGAAGGCGCGCTCATCGAGTTCCTCCGTGAGAACAGGGACATCTTCGCATGGAAACCCTCTGACATGCCCGGTGTCCCTAGGGAGCTCGCTGAGCACAAACTAAACGCCGACCCCAAAGTGCGACCTGTCAAGCAGTCGCTACGGCCCTTCAATGAAGAACGCCGTCGAGCAATCGCCGAGGAAGTGCAGCGTTTACTCGCTGCCGGCTTCATCCGGCCAATCAAATACTCCAAGTGGCTGGCAAACCCAGTCCTGGTCGAGAAGAAAAACGGGACCTGGAGAATGTGTATCGACTACACAAACCTGAACAGCGCCTGCCCAAAGGAGCAGTTTGTCCTCCCGCGGATCGATCAGATAATCGATTCAACCGCGGGTTCGGAGTCGCTATGTTTCCTCGACGCCTACTCCGGGTACAACCAGATCAAAATGGCTGTCGAAGATGAGGAGAAGACGGCGTTCATCACGCCATTCGGAGCCTTCTGCTACACCGCCATGACCTTCGGCCTCAAGAACGCCGGGTCAACCTACCAGCGGTGCATGCAAGAATGCCTCGCGAGCCAAATTGGCCGCAACATCCACGTCTACATCGACGACGTGGTCGTGAAATCCGCTCGCCAAGGCGACCTACTCGCCGACCTGGCGGAAACCTTCGCCAATCTGCGAAGGTATAAGATAAAGCTCAACCCAGGCAAGTGCACCTTCGGTGTACCCGCCGGACAACTACTGGGGTACGTCGTCTCCAAACGAGGGATCGAGGCGAACCCAACAAAGATCGACACGATCGCCCGGCTCGGCAAACCCGAGTGCCTGCGTGACGTCCAGAAGCTGGCCGGGCGAGTAGCGGCTCTCAGTCGCTTCATCCCCCGCCTGGGCGAAAAGGCGATGCCCCTATACCGCCTGATGCGCAAGAACCCCACCTTCCAGTGGGACAAGGAGGCGGACGACGCGCTCCGCGATCTCAAAAAGGTGCTACTCGCCGCACCACTACTCGCCGCCCCCGCCGACAAAGAACCTATGCTGGTTTACGTCGCGGCGTCCGAGCGCGTCGTCAGTGCTGTGATGGTCGTCGAACGACCAGAGGAAGGAAAGGAGCGACCGGTTCAGCGGCCGGTGTACTACATCAGCGAGGTCCTCACCGAGTCGCGCCAGCGGTACCCACAGTACCAAAAGCTAGTATACGCGGTCTTCAGGGCTCAGCGGCGCCTGCCGCACTACTTCCAGGAGCACCCGGTCACGGTCGTCTCCTCAGCGCCACTGCAAGACATCATCCGCAACCGCGAGGCGACCGGACGGGTCGCCAAGTGGGCCGTCGAGATCGGCGTCCACAACATTAAATACGAGCCACGAAGGGCGATTAAGTCGCAGGCACTGGCAGACTTCATCGCCGACTGGGAGGAGGCCCAGCAGCCAGAGAAGCTGCCGTACCTCCATTACTGGAGCCTGCACTTCGACGGCTCCAAGAACGCGGACGGTGCAGGAGCGGGGATAGTGTTGACTTCACCAAAGGGCGACAAGCTCCGCTATATCCTCCGCCTCGAATTCACGCCCTGCACCAACAACATGGCTGAATACAAGGCCCTACTCCACGGCATGCGAGCCGCCAAGGAGATGAACGTCAATCGCCTTCGATGCTACGGAGATTCCGACCTCGTCGCGGGGCAAGTCGCCGGCACCTGCGACGCCATCTCCCCTACCATGGCGGCGTACCGCCAAGAGGTGGACAAGTTGGGCGGCCACTTCACCGGCTACTCTGTCGAGTGGATCGACAGGCGAAAAAACGAGGAGGCCGACGCCCTCTCTCGCATCGGGTCGGCTCGACTCGCACCACCCGCCGGCGTGTTCCTCGACACAATCTCCAAACCATCAGTCTCTCCCCCGAGGGAGATCGACATCGGAGTCCCACTCCAACCAGAGGCAGCCTTGGTCGCACTCATCACCGAGCCAGACGACTGGACCAAGCCCTACATCGCCTACCTGGAAGCCGGCACCCTGCCAGCAGACGAGACAGACGCTCGAATGATCGCTCGCCGATGCAAGTCTTACACCATCATTGACGGCGAGCTACACAAGCGCAGCGTCACCGGCGTGTTCCAACGTTGCGTCCAACCGGCTGAAGGACGCAAAATCCTCCACGACATTCACTCAGGTGACTGCGGCCACCACGCCGCCGCTCGCTCCCTGGTCGCCAAGGCTATACGACACGGCTTCTACTGGCCCACCGCACACGCCGACGCTGTCGACATCGTCCAGCGATGCGCCGGGTGCCAGAAGTACGCCAATCAGACGCGTGTATCGAGCTCGGCGCTCAAAACGATCCCCATCACTTGGCCATTCGCCGTATGGGGCATGGACATGGTAGGCCCCTTCAAGAAAGCCCCCTCCGGCTACACCCACTTGCTAGTCGCCGTCGACAAATTCACCAAGTGGGTGGAGGCCAAGCCAGTCCGGAAATGCGACGGGAATACCGCCACTAAATTCCTACGCGAGCTCATATACCGCTACGGGTTCCCAAATAGTATCATCACGGACAACGGCACAAACTTCGCCAAGGGAGCAATGGCCGAATTCTGCGAAGAGCACCACATCCGGCTCGATCTCGCGTCAGTCGCCCACCCGGAATCCAATGGCCAGGCGGAACGAGCCAACCAAAGCATCCTCCAAGGCCTGAAGCCGCGACTCCAAGTACCACTCGAGCGCACCGCTGGGTGCTGGGTCGAAGAGTTGCCCTCCGTCATCTAGGGAATCCGCACCTCGGTTAACAGATCGACGGGATTCACTCCCTTCTTCATGGTCTACGGCGCCGAAGCAGTCATGCCCACCGACCTCGAACACGACTCGCCGCGGGTCGTCCATTATACGGAGGCCGCAAACGAGCTGGCCCGCCAAGATGGGCTCGACCAGCTCGACGAAGCACGCGACCTCGCTCGGTCACGCACCGCCATCTACCAGCAAGGACTCCGCCGCTACCACAGCCGACGGGTGAAAACCCGCACCTTCCAGGAAAGCGACCTGGTGTTACGCCTCATCCAGGACAAGAAGGGCATGCACAAGCTCTCCCCTCCGTGGGAGGGCCCGTTCGCTATCGGGCGCGTACTCGGCAACGACGCCTACTACCTCATCGACGTCCGCGGGGACGGCGAGCTCGACGTCAAGCGACCTTGGAATGTAAACCTCCTCCGGAAGTTCTACTCCTAGAACCCCACACGTGTACTCTCCAGTCGCTATGAAATAAAAGAAACGGTTACCGCAAATTGCGCCTACTCTCCATGACTTGTGCCACTCGCACTCGTAATAACAGCGGTACGCTAAAATGCAGAAGTCAACCTTTGGTACAGCGATCGGCACGGCTAAGTAGTGCGGCGTAAGAGCACTGAATCACTTCAGGTCTTGCATCATCCACGAAAAACGCCAACCCGGAGCCCCATTGGAGTCGCCTAGCTCGACTGGTTTTACGAGCCAAGACAACTGCCCTCGCTTCTCACAGCGACCTTGGTCCTCCGCATCCTCGGCATAGCGACTCGAACGGCTAAGTACCACGCTCGGGGACTGAATACCAGTTCATCGCGATCGGTCAGGGAAAACGCCAAGTAAGAGAGCATGCCCAAGACTCGCCACGCGACTGACCCCACGGGCCAGGCAGGAGTGACGCGCTCACACCAACGCGCTAAGTCCTCAACCACCCTCGAGTCGCGCCTAGAACTACCAAGTACCACGCTCGGGGACTCGGCCACCCGACCCCGTTCGCGTACGGGAAAACGGTAAAGTACAGAGCACTCAAGGGAGTCGCCTTGCGACTGGCTCTCCGAGCTCGGGCGAGTCGACCAAATCAACAAAACACATGATAACAACACACATCATATACGAGGTAAACCCCACAAAAGGGCGGACGCGCTCGGGGACTCGTCCAAAATCAATCCAAAGCACACAAACAAATAGCAAAATAGATACGACGTCCCATTCAATCGCATATTGCATTGTCTTATGTTACAAAATATGCCCGCATGGCAGAACTGCTGCTAACACTTCAAGGCAAACTACCCTACTCTGCAGGCTTCGATGACGACTCGCCAGCATCCCGGCGATTACAGATGAACGCGGTGTACGGGTTTGACGGATACGTCGTCAGTTCACCCGCCATCGCCGCATGAAAAGGCTGCTCGACCTTGAAGTCACGATGCGGCGGTTCGGGGTCGTTCGGCACGACGACCGTTTCCTGGTAGGGAAGGAGGTCGCCCATCGCCCAGACACGCTCCGAGTACGTGGCGGCACGCTCCTGCAACTTGAGAACCTCGGACAGATCCACCGCGCCAGTCGACGATGGATACCCACTCGTCACATCGTCAACGTCGAAATCTTCGGGGAAGTGGGCGAGTCCAAGGCTCAGTGTTGTCGACGCTCCACGCCGAAACGCCGACCGCGTCATGAACTCAACGACCGCGGGCGCCTTCTCCAAATATTCCCACACCTCAACGAGGTCGCTGGGAATAACCTCCGTGGGCGACATTTCTTGAAGGTAGGCGCGGATGCACGTCGCCGATAGCGTCGCCGAGTCGACGAGCATGCTTACGCACTGCCTCGCGTCGAGCGAGCTCGCTTCTTCTTGGCTATCAATAATGCGACCTGCGAGAAGGAGACAATGATGAGTACGACGGACACCACAAAAACCACAACTAACAGAAAGGGAAGATGCACTCACCAAGCAACGGGCGGGCGAGTCCCGTGATGAAGCACGGAAGCGACGTGTGGTCGTCCTGAAGCCCAGCAATAAGGACTTCCGACACCTTGCGATCCTCCTCCGCGGCCGCAATGGCGGCCTTAGCTCGCCCGTCCGCCGAGCTCGCTTCTTCTCTCGCCTCCCGCAGTTCGCGCTCGAGGGAGGCGACCCGCTGTTCAGCAGCGCCCAGAGCAGATCGCGCCGCCACCAACTCACCAGCAGGGACAAGCTCCTGGCGCGCTTCCTCTGCCTTCGCAGCAACAGCCTGAAGCTCTTTGTTCGCCTCCTGGATGGTGGCCAGCTCCTTCTCAGCACGCTGTTTCGCGGCCAATCGGTCCGCCGACTCAAGCTGCAGACCCTGCATATCATCAAAAAAGTCAGTAAAAACGAACTTCCTAAGTGCCCACCCGCTGAAATGTAGCGAGTGCGCACTCGGGGACTGGCGATCAAGAAATTCCTAAGTGCCCACCCGCTAAAATTTAGCGAGTGCGCACTCGGGGTCTGGCGATCAAGAAATTCCTAAGTGCCCACCCGCTGAAATTTAGCGAGTGCGCACTCGGGGACTGGCGATCAAGAAATTCCTAAGTGCCCACCCGCTGAAATTTAGCGAGTGCGCACTCGGGGATTGGCGATCAAGAAATTCCTAAGTGCCCACCCCGCTAAAATTTAGCGCGTGCGCACTCGGGGACTGGATACGAAAATAAAAGACGAGAAATTATAAGAATCAAGCCGCTGCAAAGCACCGACCCGATCCTCGGGGACTGGATGTACCTGGATGGCTGCGCCAAGCATGCCATGGAGTTGTATCGCGTCCACGGACGCGAGTAACGCTGGCGTGTGCCCACGACGCTGGTCGACTTCAGCATCGGCGGTCCCCGGAGCGAGGCTCGGGGGCGCAGCCCCGCTCGCCGTGGCCGCCTTGGTCACGAAGCGGGGGAAGGTAGCGATAGAGGCACCCGCTCCAAAGGAAGTCGCCTCCGCCGTTCCAGGCAAGGAAACGCCCTCCTTCGTAGACGCGGATGCCTCCACCGCGGGTCCGGCCGGCGCGACCGCCGTGTCGTCAGAGACAGTGACGATGTCGTCGCCCTTGGCCTTTTTACTGCCATCCGCTGAGGCGACGACCTCGTCCGCTTTCCTCTTACGGGAAGGATCCTCCTCGCTAGCGGCGGAGGGTACCTGGGCCACGGTCGGGTGGCCCATCCTTTTCACTCCGGTCCTGCACATCAATCGAATCAATAAAGACAATCGAAATAGTTATGGAAAATAGGGAAGGGTGAACGCACTCACTTGGCGACTGGGATGAAACGTAGCCCTGTGCGAAGGCCGGCCGGTTTTTCCAGTTTGGGGCCCAGTTGGCGACTGAGCCCCAGTTCCAGGACGTCGCGTGCCCAAGACACGGACGGCTTCTTCGTCGTTGAGGCCGCGGCTGGCGCCTCTGGGACACCCTCGGCGGGGGCTTCCTCGCGAATTGGGGCCGCTACAGCCGGATCCTCCTTGCGGGGCGAAGCCGCCACAATCGGAACCTCCTTGCGAGGCGAAGTCGCCGCAGCCGGAGCCTTCCCTAGCCCAGAGACTGGCGCGAATGGCAGAGGCATCGAGGCCAGCGGCACTTCCACGGTCGGCGTGTCTAGCGCGGTTGTCGCTGGGGGCGCGCCGTCACCGGCCGAGCTGGGAGCATCGGAGCTGCTCGTCGAGTGCGGCGGCGAGGCCATCCTCGACGGCTTCGTTTTCCTCTTCGGGGGGGCCCTCGCTTCCTTTTCCTTCTTCTTCTTCTTCGAAGGAGTGGCCTGGCGGCGCGAGGTGGTTTCTGGGAGCTCGTCGTCGTCATCATGACGCTCGAGGCTTCTGCTCACTTCGATTTCGCGCTGACGTTGCCCGCGGGTTTTTCGGACCAGCGGGGCGATTTCCTCTTCGGACTCGTCCTTGTCGTCCTCGTTGCCCCTCGCGGGTGGCGATTCGCCTATGTCCTGGGCGGATGGCCCCGGGCTCTCATCATCAGAAGGTGGGAGCCACCCTTCCACCACTTGGAATAGCTGCGATGAATACAAAACAGAATCAGAATTACCGCGACTGCATACGCTGCGACTGCGAACAAGGTAAAGAAATTACCGTTGGAGCCGGACGCTTCGCGGTGTAGGGGGCGACCCCGGCCTGTGCATCCAGGTACACCGCCTGGGTGATCTTCTTCAACGCTGGGAGATAATCCTCCAGCTTCCACTCATCGAGGCAGGCCTTCGTCGAGTCTCCCCGGCCCGTGTACTGATACATGTAGTGGTCGCGTTGGGCGAGTGGAACGAGCCGTCGCCCAAGCCAGCAATTGTACAAGTTTATCGTCTGAAGGCCCTTCTTTTTCAGACCACGGATGGCCTGGAGCATCTCGTCAACGACCATCCGCTGGTCGTCGGGGAGCTTGCCGACTTGGAGATGGCGCGGCTCGGAACGATTGGCCGAGTACCGCGGGATCGCCACCTCGTCCTCCGGGGTCGCCTCGGCCACGTAGAACCATGACTTCTTCCAGTCGCTCGCCGCCTTGGCGGGTAGCATCAGATCAAAGAAAGAAGCTTTGGACTTGAGCTGGAACGTCAGGCCGCCCGCGGCTAGCATTGGGCCGCCTGCCTCCTCGCGGCTGATCCGTCCATGGAACAGATCTTGCCACAAGGGAAAGTAGGGCCGGCAGCCCAAGTAGCACTCGCAGAACGCCACGAAGATGGCGAGCTGCTCGATGCTGTGGGGACCCAGATCTGAAGGCTGGATCCCGTAGTAGGCGCAAAAACGCCGGAAGAACAAAGACGTGGGAAACCCTAGCCCCCGCTCGATATGACTGGTGAAACAGACGAATTCCCTCTCTCGCGGGTTTGGGGTCGTTTCTCCGGCTGCGGGGATACGCCAACAGCCGGCTCGCAGGATTCCAGCCTCCTCGAAATAGGCCAGCTGCGCCCTCGTGCACTTGGACCTGCCCCATGGTTCGGTGGGAAGGGCCATAGTCGAGAGGTTGGTTGGAGATCGGAGGATTTCGGGTCGAGTGGATCGCGGAGCAAAGGAAGGAAAATGCGCGCACTCGGAAGAAGTGGTGGTCAGTTGGATCTACGATTGCCTGCCATTCCTCTTATATAGCGGGACTTACCCGCCAAATCAGGGGGCCGTTACCGCGCGATGATTACGCCAAAAGTTACCGTTGGATTACACCAACGGCTAGTTTGACCACGCCTGACGGTCCAACTCTAGCCACTCGGCTCGCTAGGTCAATCACCACGACCGCGTTCCGCCGATTCGACTCGCCCAAGACGCGACTTGGTTCACCGGATTTTCTTCTTCATACAGGAGCCCGCCGACGATTCGACTGGATGCCTACTCTGAAGCCGTATACTCCGACTGCCAGCAGCCACTTACGCCCAATCGACGACGGCCTCGGGGACTACTGATGGGGATACGCCTACTGGGGTATACTCAGCAGGACGTTTCCGACTGGCCCGAGGGCTGGCGAGTGGGCCTGCAGAACGGCGAGTGGATTGAAGCCCAGCAAGGTACCGAGCGACTGGAAGCTGAAGGCCCAGGCGAGTAGATAGGCCCAGTCGGACTAGGTTAAACGACTACTGAAGATGTAACCGAATCGGTTGAGATATGTAAACCCTAGGGGAGGTGAGCCTATATAAACCTCCCTATGGGGTGAGTAGAGACACGTTCCCTCGTACACCTAAGCGACTCGCCACCTAGCCGCCGAGCTCGCCCATTGTAACACCTCCCTAATACAATCTAGCAGGAGTAGGTCTTTACCCTCCGGGGGGCCGAACCTGGGTAAACCCTGTGTCTTTGCCCTCATCTCGCACCGCAGATGGCTGGCCGCCCTTGCCCCTCGTTCTACTACTCGCTGCCGATTGCAGCGTCTGCCGTGACCATTCCCACGACACATTTGGTGCATCGGTTTGAGTTCTCCTCGGAGGATTTGGTTTGAGTTGCTCATTGGAGCTTGTCCCTCTTGGATTCTTGGAACCCTAGACGGCATTGTGGCCTTGGTGGCATTTGTTGAGGCCTTTTGTGGCGTTTGTTGGGAGCCTCCAATTAAGTTGTGGAGAAGTGCCCCAACCTTGTGAGAGGTTCCGGTTGCCACCGACAAGTGCACCGATAGTGGAAGCGTGGATCGATCCCGTTGGGGTGAGATTCACCGGAGAATAAGGGAGGCCTTTTGTGGCGTTGGTGGTTTGATACCACCCCCTCTCCAAACGAGATGTACTCCATGTTGGGAGGAACTAGGTAAAATATCGGTGTCCCTGCGTGCCTCGGTTATCTCTATACCCGAGCTCTTTACTTATGCACTTTACTTTGTGATAGCCTTCGTGCTTGAAGTAATATATATCTTGCTATCACTTTGTTGCTTGTATTGCTTAGCATAAGTTGTTGGTGCACATAGGTGAACCTTAGTTGTTCTAGGTTGTGCTTAACAAAGTAAACACTAGTTTTATTCCGCCTTTGTTGAGCCACTCTAGGAAAAGTTTTAATCGCCTATTCACCCCCCCCCCCCCTCTAGGCGACATCCGTATCCTTTCAACTAGTACCATGTATGTTTTGGCACTCTTCTATAAATTCATCAGTAAACTCAATGTAACCATCATTAATATCATATCTCTCTAGACTCAGGTGAGCTAACAGGTGTAATAGTGTCTTCAATAGGAGTTTCAGTATTTCCTAGACTAGCCATAGTAGCATCTAGGAAAGGACCTAATGAACCACTCGCATCAATCATAGTAGAAGCAACATCATGAGTATCAAAAGCAGTTTCATATTTAGCAGTAGTAGCAGTGTGTGTAGCATGAGTATGCGGTGGTGGTGTAACAAGCTTACTTATAACAGAAGGTGAATCAAGAGCAGCATAGGTGTATAGGACTGTACCTATTCTTGTAGTGGATGGTAAAATAGGAAAGTTTCCATCACGAGACTTACCCATGATGAAGGGAGTAGCAGTGAACAATAATAGATCCAAGTGAACTTACAAATAAATCTATACTCCCCGGCAACGTCGCCAGAAAATAGTCTTGATGACTCACAAGTATAGTGGATCGCAACAGTCTTCACAGGTAGTATTACCCAATTTATTGATTCGACATAAGGGGAGCCAAAGAATACTTGCAAGCCTTAACAACTGAGTTGTCAATTCAGCTGCACCTGGAAATAGTTCTTTCTCACATAAGTTTATCATTAGCAACAGTTTGGTAGTAGCAACAACAAAGTAACAGCAGCAGTAGAACAAGAGAAATAGTAACAGTAATAGTAAACAGTAGGATTTGAGTGCGGTAGGCATAGGGATGGATGGACGGGTGTTGCATGGACGAGTATAAACATGTAACTTCAAGATCTAGAGCATTGCAGATAAATAAGAATAAGCATCCAAATACTAAACAATCATATGCATGTGCTCCATATATAGTCATGCGTGCTCGCAATGAGAACTTGCACAACATCTTCTGTCCAGCCAGCCCGTTGCAGTGGGGCCTCAAGGGAACTACTGGCAATTAAGGTGATCCTTTTAATAGAGCACCGGAGCAAATCATTAACACTTCGTAAACACATGTGATCCTCACATCACAGCCATCCCCTCCGGTTGTCCCAATTTATGTCACTTCGGGGCCTTTGGATCCGGACCATGACATGTGTACACAACTTGCAAATAAGATCACAAATAATACTATCATAATGATTCAATAATAAGTTCAGATCTGAGATCATGGCACTCGGGCCCTAGTGACAAGCATTAAGCACAACAAGTTGCAACAAAGTCAAATAACACTAATAGAGATACTAAGCATTATGCCCTAACAAACTTATTCAATTACATGATATAACTCATCCAATCCCTACCATCCCCATGGCCTACTATGGGGGATTACTCACTCATGGATGAGGAAAACATGGATGGTTGATGGAGAGGCATTGGTGATGACGAAGGCGATGATCCTCCCCAAATTCCCCGTCCCGGCAGGGTGCCATAACGGAGTTTATGGATCCAAATCGCGGCTTCTGGTGGTGGCGGCGCATCGGAACTCTTTCTGGAAAAACATCAAACCCCCCTCGATTTTTAGGTCAAGAGGCTTCTTATAGGTGAAGAGGGAGTCCGAGGGGGTGCCTGGGGTGGCCACACTCCCCCTAGGTACGGCCAGGCCTAGCCCGCGCCTAGCAGGGGTGTGGGCCCCCTAGGCCTCCACTCTGGCTCCGTGGATCTTCTGGTGAAATAGGATTTTTGGCATATTTTCCCGAATTTTTCCTGATAGTTGATTTTCTGCACAAAAACTAGACACCAAGGTAATTTTGCTAAAAACAGCGTCAGTCAGTGTTAGTTGTATCCAAATCACACAAGTTTAGAGGATAAACAATAGCAAAAGTGTTCGGGAAGTAGATACGTTTTGGACGTATCAGGAACCCACCTAGGAGAAAGAGGATGACTTAAAAGAAGCCTATCCAGAACTATTCAGGTACACTTCGGCAAACTTTGGGACGAAGTTTAATTTAAGGGGGGAAGTTTGTAACATCCCAGCATTTAGGAACCAACGGAGGGTAGAACTAGGATTTTGTGCAGCAGCATGCATTCATCTGTAAAATGCAGGTAAATTTTTCGCCAAACTAAAAACCTAAAGTGATCAGAGTTTCTTTCACTCTCTATGTGTACGAATAGCTATTGAGAGTGATCGTTATAAATTATGACATGATATTTATGAATAAATGTGTTTTGGGGGGAGAATTTGAATTCAAATTTGAAATTTGAACTTATATTTAAAAGTTAAGATTTGGATATTGAAATAATTTTAAATGATTTAGTAATATCATTTGTTATAATAAAAAGATAATAAATAATAATAGAATTCAATATTAAGTAATTCAAATAAGAAATGACTCTTTATTTCTTATCTTTATTCCATACACATTTCTGTTACAATGATGAACTCATCAAACCAATGAGAGGTTCAGTACAGTAAGGGAATTACAACAAATGGAATTCAAATAATAAACTATTATAAAATTGTTACAAAAATAATAAAATAAGATATTACAAAATTCTTACAAATGAATCAAATAAAGATTACAATGAAAATCTACTTATCTATCTAAACCTATACTAAATCTTGAACACCAAATCTTGTACTCCCTCCGACCCATATTAGTTGACTTGGATTTGTCAATATTTGGATGAACCTATATACTAAATAGTGTCTAGATTCATCCAAATATAGAAACATTTGAGTCAACTAATATGGATCGGAGGGAGTACCTGCAACAAAATTCAAAACAAACAAAAAGGAAAATAAAAGATTAGTTGTTAGGATACTCTCAGTGGAGAGCAGTGAGGTGCACTACTCATGTTACATCATTGAGTATTATTAAAGGGGCAAATTTCACCAATATGAAAGAAATTGTTCTTTCATAATAAATAAGCCACAAGTCAGATTTTAACAGCAAGTAAGAGGGGAAATTTTCACCAGGTAAGTGAAATGTAAAAGGTCAAAAGGTAAAACACCTCATCAATCTGATCCAAACCATGCACCAAGCAGCCCTGCAACACAATCACCTAAATGCATGGTGTGTGCTGTCAACACAGCAGAAGCAGCTAACAAGCAAAGGGGAAGAGCCCAGCCGTGGAAAGGCTCACAACAAATCTCATTCTCACTTTCCAACACCAAACCAGGAATACACCAAGCTTAGCAGAGCCAAGCAAACCATCAGCCAACCTTACAGTAGATCATCCCAGAACTCACTAGATGGTTACATAAGGAGGGGGTGGATCAGGTGGATAGCAAGGACAAGGCCAAGCTTACAGTAACCAGAAGGTGAAGGACAAGATCAAGTCCAAGTTTACAAGAACCAAAAGGTGAAGGACAAGCTCAAGCCAGCAGCACCATCAGCAAGATCTAGCCATCGAAATCAATCTGCCACAACACCAGCAAAACTAAATGTTGTGGTGAGTTATATAAAACCCTCACATGATCTGTCTATCATATCTAAATAGAGATTCATGTGTTGTTTCAGATTTAACTTCTCAGTAATCACCCAAGTGGGGTGAATCCATCATAGAGGTTTTTGAATATAAAATCCATAAGTAAACTATACAGATCAAACTAGGATCTCACACCAACCTCATTAATCCTGACTATAAAGCTATATCCCAAACTCTAAGAATAAACATAGCCAAGATTTGTAATTCTGGGCACATCTCTTAAAAAAGAGTAGCACCCCAGAATCCCTAGATCTTATGGATCCATATAACTTAAGAAGCACACCAATAATTTTACCAACTAGGACTCAAGAATTAGTAACTGGTATTTGTACCAGAACATTTCTATTAGGGACAACAAGATAGGAAACTAGTTCCTATGCCTCAGACCAACATCATAGGCAGAGATGTTTAAAAGAAGATTTCAACTTATCTTTGGCATTTACCCAATTTCAAGCACTGTCAGAATTAAGCCCAGTAGTAGAACCCAACATATTGTGTGCCATTCTAAGATGGTGTCACAAGAACAAGTTCTAAAAGACAAGCAAAACTATTAGTTAGCTTTCACAAATAAAATGGTAAGCCATTAAATATCATTTTCCTGGAATCAAACACTGGAAATCAGCATCAAGCTTATCTATACATCTTCGGAGCATAACTAGAATAAAATGATTAATCTCAGTTTGTATATAACCAGACAAGCCAACATTTATAGATGCAGTAAACAATCACTGACAGAACTACTATCGGTACTAAAATCTTGACAGTAGTAAATTCCCAAATCAATAGAATCCACAAGTAATAGTTCCACAGTAGCACTATCATCTAAATCATATCCAATTACCAATTGGAATCATACCAATAAAGACACTAGCATAATCAAAATTAACAATGGACAGTGATCAACATAATCACCATCCTCAATGATCATCACTCTAGTTCCAATTCATCATATATAACCACAACAGAGGGATAAACCCTAATCAAGACATGAACCCTAATCAGGGATAGCCACTAGAAGCACACAGGGGAGATCAAGTGAGGCAGAGGGAAGAGAGAACAAAATTACTGGAGGTCCTCGTTGTAGATTTGAAGAGGAAGCAAAGGGTCCTACGGGCATGGCAGCACGGGGAGCACCTAAAGGGCGCTGCAACCCACACCGAGCCGAGGCGGTGACCACAGCAGCGCTTGAGGGCGAGCAGCACCACCACCGCAACTTACGAACACCCCACGACACCATTGGAGCAGCGGCGGCGAAATCACCAACACCACCCCAAACCCTAGGGTTTGGGACGGAGCTAGCCTGACCGCAGGAGAGCCCGAAATCCAAATTGAATTGGACTACATAAAGGAGCAGGGTCAAAAACCACGCCATGCACCACGGCGGCGGCCAGAGAGGACCACAGTGGCATGAATCGCACGGCGGCGATGTCAGAAACCACGGGGTCGAGGAAGAAGAAGAGGTGAGAACGAGGGAGAGAGAAGGGGAAGTGTATCGGCCCAGTACCACTTCGGGAAGATATTTTGACCAGGCCAATTGGGCCAAGATTGGCCCAAACAGCCCAATGGGTTGGCCCAAATCCTGAAAGGCTTTTAATCATTTAAGTAAAAGACCAAAATACCCCTATAATTCAATAAATCTTAGAAAATAAAATAAAGCCTTAAAAATGCAAACAATATATTTTTAGATTCGTAATAAAATAACCTATTAAAATAAATTAAGGAACCTTTTTTAATAAATTAATTTTAGGTTAAAGATTTTATAATATATATATTCCGTATGGAATTTTATAAAAATTAAGAAAATAAATAAAAATAACTTTTATTATATTTGGTTATCATAGTATTATAGGAACATACTAAGTAAATACTTGAAGATACCAAAATAAAATCTCCTTAATTAAAATGCTTATTCTTAAAAAAGAATTATTAAGTAAATAAATATAAGAGTTAAAATTAAATAAAAATTAGTTTTTAACTCTATTAATAATATATATAAAAATAGTGAATATAATATTTATAAAATATTAAGGTTATTCCTTAAAATGAATTTCTAAAGAAAATAAATAAAAATGATGCATTACATTACTATGCATGTCCATTTTTGCTTCTTTAAATATTGTCCTTACCAGGCAATAATGATGTTTTGTAGATATAGAAGCTCAAGGTCTAGTGCAAGCATCCGACTTCACTACCTTGCAATCACAAGGCAAGTTCATCACTTTCTCATGTCCTTTGAAGATTCTTTATCAAAGTATTTATAAATTGTGTGTTATCATCTATGTTTCAGAGAAAGAAAATATTATTTTCTCAAAACAAATAAATGTTGATATCATCCTAAGTGATGATCTGGATTAGGGGAGCAATAGAACTTAAGTTTCTATTTGCAACAAGGATAATCACCTAGGAATTAACAACCCATGACATCAGTGATTCTAGCGTTGTATATTATGCCTTAACCATGAGATTTGGAATGGGACAGAGAAGTCAGTTGTATCCTTTTCCTTTCGTATGTAGGCAAGACGACCTTAACGTGATGTTGTGATTCCTTGTGCGGATCCAACATATGGGTGGGCACCCTTAGGCCCCACGTTTTTGGTGTCTAGATTATCTATGAGTGGTCGTTGGAGGTATAGCCGGACCTATATGGTACTTGCCAGGGGAATCACCAGCTCATAGAGTCTTTGGGAACTCATCAGGGTTTTGGCCTGCCCGAAAGGGGTCTTAACAGAGGTGATACAGCCCCAAAGGATCGTGCAGACATGCGGGGTCGCGGAAAGGGCAGTGATTGTCCTGGATCACCTACTGGGCCCCACATCATGGAATTATGGACAGGAAAGTACGTCTGTTTGTGCAACAAGGAGTTGATCTCTCATGGGTAAAGTAATGCACCTCTACAGAGTGTAAGAATTTTAACTTGTTACTCCCTGTTCCGGGAAGGAGCTATCAACGCGGCAGGAAAGGAACTCCATGAAAGTTCTGGTCAACCTGTGAAGGCTGATGGGCATAGTTTTTAACAATAAAATCAATCTTTGAAGAAAGATTTACGAAAATTGCATAGTGCCAAGGATTAATATCCGAGGTGGTAGATAGAGCATTAAACTTCCCACCTTGCATATAATGAAGTTGCTGGGTAATGCTCTTACTCACTCTTTCCTTTGATCCCCTGCTTAGACTCTGAGGATCCAGAAGATACCCCAATGTATATAGCTGAAAGCCAAAAGGAGGTCTTCTACGAGGAGCCAGATCTGTACGGTGCTGTAGAAGGGATGGACGACGATATCGTCTATGGAGGAGAGCACAATGAGTCAGAATAACTGCCTTAGTTTTAGTAACCAATTGAGCCGAGCAACATGAACAATATATAGTAATAAGTTGTTGAGCTCAATTCGGAGTTGAAGTTGTCACTTTAAAACTTCCGCTAAAATAGTTTATATTTGGTTTGTAAGTTGAATCTTTTGAAGTCTTGAGCTTCTGGTATTGTAATAATAATAATGATGTGTGTATGTTTGTAATATGGACCCGCAATGTTTCTGTTGTACCACTCTGAGGGATGTGATATTTACGGAACGGTGTTCTGTGGATGTCATGTCAACGACTATAGTGTACTACACATGCAGTGGTATGCTGGGTCACCGCAGTAGTTGAACAAACAAAACAAAGTTCTTCTAATAGAATGGTTACCTAGGATGTGTACATGACATGGTACAAAGGGTTTTCTTAAATTCAAAGGATACCAAAAAGAGCATGCAAACTTCAATGGTTGAAGTAAGCATCGTGGAGTTGGAATATTCACTATGATGAAACCGTTAAAAGGTCTAATTTAATCAGAGACGATGAAGATGCTTGTATTTGCAAGAAATTAAGTGGGGACGATGAGACATATTTCTAATACATGATGTGGATGACATCTTGTTGATTGGAAATGATGTATCTTTTATTGACACAAGTTAAGAATTTCATTTCGATGAAAGACTTCGGCAAAACCTGAATATTAGGCATCAATGTCTATATGGATAGATTGAGAGGCTAATATGGTTATTTCAAATGTACATAAATGAGATATTGAATGAGTTCAACATGGAAACGACAAGAAAGGTTCTTGTTGCATGGAAAAGATTGAATCAAGATTCAAGTGTTTTGACACTTGATGGGTGAAATCACAAGAATATTTTGATCAATCATACTGTGATATGTACACATCCAGGCATTTCCTATGCTCTAAATGTTATGAGCATATACTAGAATGACTAATAAGATGATCATTGGACGATAATAAGGATATTCTTACGATCTTTTGGAAGAACTGAGAATATATTTATGTAGAGGTGACAAACAATTACAAATAGTTCATTGTAAAGTGTTACATTGATACTAGTTTTGTCACAAGATTAAGTTTATCTCAATTTAAACTATGGGTGGCATGATGTAATGAAAAGGAGGTTCCATGATGGATTTGTATGAATTCCAAAGTTAAGACATTGTGATGGATACTACAACAAAATGCTAGGTATATGACTGATATAGTAGCAACAAAGGAGGGCATTTGTGTCAAGTAGTTTGTTATCAAACTAAAGTATGGTTCACAACGGTCTAACACTATAAAGATATATTGTACGGCAATAGTATCGATATGATTTAACCCCAAAGAACTAAAGGTCTCACGAAAAGACCAAATTTATACAATATCATCTCATTATAGAATTAGTGATGCGTGGAGACGCAAAGAAATGCAAATACACACGAATCTGAAAGTTTTAGATCCGGAGATTATGTTTACCACTAGAAAACGCGTATATACAACACCAGAAAGCCATAAGTGTTGACTGCGCAAATTTTTCAAACTAGACTATTGACTCTAGTGCAAGTGGGAGACTTAACGGAATACCCAAGAGACAATTATAAAATGGTTATTATCTTCTTCCTTGTTTATGATAAATGTTTATTTTACATGCTATAATTGTATTAATCGGAAACATTAATACATGTGTGTTTAATAAACAAATAAAGTGTTCCTAGTTATGCCTCTCATATAAACTAGCTCATTGATTAACAAGATGATCAAGGTTTCCTGATCATGTACGTTGGATGTTGTTAATAACGAGGTCACAACATTGGTGGAATGATGTGATGAACATTCATATGAATTATAGTAATACGATCAAAGTCATTATGTTTAAATTACTATAACGTCATACAAAGTAGCTTTAGTCCTTAGACCATGAGATCATGTCAAACACTAACATAGGAAGAGTAAACTGATAACATCAAACGTCACACCATAACAGGGTGACTATAAAGGTGGGTTCAGATACTCCAATAGTGTTATGTAGAGGCTCATGGATCAAGAGTGCAATTTTTCTATCCCGATGACGGAGAGATATACTCTGGGCCCTCTCGGTGATATCACATTGATATAGCTTGCAATCAAGTGATGTGGATCACTAGAATGTTATATCACGAAAACAAGAAAAGAGTACATGTCGGCAACGAGATTAAACTAGGTATGGGGATACCGATGATCGAATCTCTGAAATTTAAAATATCACGATACAAAGGGATTTAGTTACAATGTTAAAGGTTCACATGATCACAAGAAGTCATCGTTCCATGTGTGAGAGTCAGTACGGATCTCCAGGTCCTGCTGCTGATTATTGATCGGAGAGGGGTCTCGACCATGTCTGCATTATTCATGAACCATAGGGTGACACACTTAAGGGATACTAACACCATTTGTAGCAAATAAGATGCCAGAGAAAGAATATCAAGGCACTGGAATTATTTCAATGGAAACCAGAATTGTTTCGGGTGAAATTGCTGAAACTGGTTCTGCATGTGAAATTAAAATGTTGCAAGGGGTTTTGTGTGAATGTTTGTTCATTAATGTAATTAAAAAAACTGAATAAATAAATAAAAGGAGTTTCATTAAATGAGAGATTACATTAAATTTGGTGGAAATTTAATGGATTTTGAGTGGAGAAAATGGAGGGGCATTTGTGTGAATGGAGGAAAAGGTGGGGGCACCCACCTTGGCCGCCGGCCATGGCCCTTGGCTGCCCCTCCTCCTATAAAAGGTGCACATACTCTCACATCTCACCCACACCTTGTGAAGGATCTCTCTCCCCCTATAGAATATCCCCATGGTCTCGGATCAGCGAGATACATGTTCCCGGTGGCTTTTATGGAGCAAGAATTTGCTGATTCCGCTGCTTTGCTAGAGCAAGGAGTCGGAGGTTGTCGGGGTACCGGACGTGTGTGCGATCACGGATGTACCACTGCTTTGCGGTGTTGGACTTGCTGGTGCTGGACCAGCTGGACTTCATCGTGATCTTGAGATCGGCAAGTGAACTACTACATCATCCACGAGAACCAATCTCGTAATGATTTGTCGATCTTCGAGGATAAGTTCTCTATGGATGTATATCCACCCGCTGCTTGTATCTAGATATATAGATCTTGGTTCTTAGTTGTTCATATCGTAAGATTTTTTTTTGTTTTCTATGCTGCGAACCCAACAGTGGCAATCTCGGCGCGTTTCCTCCTCATCTTCCACCCCACGTCTAGAAAGAATTGGGGAAATGTGGATAGCAGATTCGGTCGAAACTTTCATGCACTTTTATTGACTCCGATAAGTAATAAATCTCTCATATAGTTGGTAATAGGAGACTCCATTTTTTATTTTTCCAATTTTATGGGTTTTGATATAAGGAAAAGGTAAATGCAAAACTAAAAGTAAACTAAACTAAACTAAGATGCAAAACTAAAAGTAAACTAAATAAAAACTCACAACCAAAAAGTTAAAGCAGTTATTTATGCACTAAACAAGTTAAAGGAACAAGGAGGTTGATTGAATGCAAGAAAGTAAAGTGCAACAAAACAATAATACAAAAGTTTCTCAATCCTCTAAATGCAAGAGGACAAGACAAAGGTTTTAACTTATAAGAACAATGGACCTGGGTTCATGGGTTCATTCAAAACTCTCTCTCTCTCTCCTTCTATGGTGATTATCATGTTATAGATGATTAAAGTACACATAATTGTCATGCTTTAATGATAACTTTTATGGCAACTACATGTCCTAAAATACATAGTTGAAATAAGTACTCATATGTGTCGCTATGTCACCCTCGTAAGGCCGGCGTGTGGTTTTTTTTCACTCCACCGCGTCATACTTCTCCCTTCTACCCCCAGATAAAGGATGTTTGGTTGCATTGTTACTATCACTCGACACATATGTTGTCTGTCACTCAGCCACCCCTCATTTCCATACATCATACTCCTTAATGGTAAACACTCTAAGACTAGTGAAATGATTTATAAATTGTGCTTTAGCATCTCTCTCATCTACCTTTACTTGGCGTTATCAAACACCTCATGACATGGGTAAACAGGACATTATCCATAGATCAAACCATCAAATGTATCATAGATGTATTTCCAAAGTATGAAAAACCATAAAGTCTCAACACAATGGTAAATGCATAACAAGTTCATCTCATACCACAATATCCACCATAGGAATTACATAGATAGATCCAAAATCATGGAAGGCATATCATATGGACTTCAACAATGATCATACATAGAGAGATTGGATCAATCTACCACCACAAACCCATAGTCCAGGGGGTGGACTACTACCCTCTCATGGTGGAGAGAGATGAGAAGGCGTTGGTGGAGGAGAGGCTACCAGAGGCGATTTCGACAACGATCCCCCCTCCAATCTTCCTCCGGTGACGGACTACAGACTCTCTGTTTCGTGGTTTTTATCTCTGCCTCTGTATGTTCTAAGACCGCGCTGAGGACCGTTTTTATAGAAGGTTTAGGTCAAAATAAAGAGGATGGCGGTGGAATCGACGACATCGGGGCTTCGAGGTGGGAAAGAGATGGGGTGTGCAGACTAGTATGGTGACCGCGCCATGGATCCTCTTTCCCAACCCATTAGCCTCCTGATGGCCCACTTTAGCTCATTTTGTTTGTATCAAAAGTTCCAAAGCGTGCTTTTTGACTTTACCCTTTTTGGAGTCCCGTAGCTCCTGAAAACTCAAAAAGACTAAGAGAAGGTTTTTCCGCAAGACAGAGTTAGAACAAAAAGAGACAGGGGTCATAGGAAATCCCTAAAATCATTAAGAAGATTGGTAATAACTACTAATATGATACAAATATGTTGAAATATGTGACAATAAACTACAAATGTCATGTATACATTTTACATGCATCAAAAACATACAAAGAGGACACATGTCCCAACATTACATCATTCATCAAGCGGAAGCAAATATGGAATCCAAGTACAGATCAAGAGTATAATACATAAGATGCCATGAACATAATCAAGTGGAACTCCAAGTCCAAACGGCCCAGGACTCTGAAAGAATCACCCTTTAACTCATCGCAGAAAACGAACATGCACGTCCTTGAAGATGACATTAATTAAAACTGACCAGCCGTTGTGCCAAAAGCAGGGCTGGCCTGTCTATCGATATCCGACATGGCGCCAAGTCGACAACCACTTATGTACGATGTGGGACAGGGTCGGACACGTCAAACAATATATTCACAATGATCCTTGGGTTGGCCACAGTTTTGTGTCGGGCGCTGGGGCGTGGCAGGGATGCTCTTCGACCCCGGTATATTCATGAGGCATCTTGGATAGGATCAATATTTAGATAGGGTCTATGAGATCAATTTTTTGATAATACAAAATATGTTCAAATATTCTAGAAAAAAATGACAACAAACATTTGTGTTATATTTGCAACCCCCTAAAATTTGCATCTTCAAATTCGACCTACACTTAGAGAGCCAAAAAAGATAAAATTATGGTGTAAAATAGTGTGAAATACTATTCACCTACAACTCACAATATTCACAGTAGAGTTTATCTTTTTTGTTTCTCTACATGCAGATGAACTTTGCTGAAATTTGTTGGAGTTAGATACAACCTGTAGGTGTGTTATATATAATTTCCAGATTTTTTTGCAATTTCTAAAAATGATTTTTGTGATCTGATTCTACGATCTCACCTAATGTAGAGATCCTATACAACTCTTGCACGTACATTCCTGATGTGTCAGAAGCTTAAAATCCCTCCAAGAATTCAGTTCTTTCTATGGCTTTATCCCAAAACAAAATTATGACTAGGGATAACCTAGAGAAAGAAAAATGAGGAAGCCTCTAGATTGTGTCTTCTGCAATGAATTAGAAACAGTTCACCGTCTCGTGTTCGGTTGCCTGGTAGCGAAACCAATCTGGAAGGATGTCAATTTGATGTTTCACAAAAACATTGTTAATTTTGAACCTGTAGCAAGTTGTTGGCTCATTATTGGTAGATTCAGACAATTCAAAGTTATTTCCACTGCTGTCCTGCGGGTGCTTTGGCGGTGCAGAAATGATACGATGTTTTAGTACTCCCTCCGACCCATATTAGTTGACGTGGATTTGTCTAAATTCGGATTTTATTAAGACCACGATCGACGACCGGCGGTGCAGAAACTTTTGGATATAAAAAAGTTCGAGGCAATGGTGGTGCTGCGCAGATTGAAGGAACCACTAGCTCTGCATCATAGCAAGAGATTCAAGCTGACTCCAGGACATGTGCTTCTGCGGGAGCGATGAATGTGTCGACCTGGACTCTGAGCAGATCAAAGATAACTGAAGACCTGAAGGAACGAACTGCTCTCGTTCTATTTTTGGCTGTGTAACGAGACTGTAATGGCTTGTTTGGTTCGAAACTGTACCTTCGCTTTAGAGCATCTCCATTCGCCTATCCAGAACACTGATCCGGACGGCTAATTTAGATCCGGACGCCGAAAATCGTCCAGTCGTGTTACCAGCAACCTCTTTTCGTCCGGATTTGGACCAACTTTGGTCCAGACTTTTCAGGTCATTTCCAGGATCCCGGGTACGCCCTGGGAATGCTGAACGAAGCGAATTGGCCGAGTGGACCAGCCTATCAGCGACGGAAGCCGAGTCGTCGTCATCCTTTCCGTTGTTTCCCTTTTCCCGCCCTCGCCTCTACACCCCTCCCGCCCTCGCCACCCCTCTCGCCATCGCCGCCGACTTCGGCCTATAAAAGACGTACATCTCGCCGTCTCCCTTTACACTCTCTCACACCGCTCTCAACAGACGTTCGCACCTTTCTACCCCCACAACTCCGCCGAAAAGCCATGGACGAGAGATTTTCCGACGAGATCGCGGCGGAGAACGGTCGACGCACGCTGCAGACGTGGGAAGCCCGGCTGCTCCACGACGCGGGCTATACAGCGCCACCGGACTTTCGTCTCCCGGACGGCTGGCAACTCAGCACCGACGGGATCCCTATCCCGCCGGTGCCCGCCGACGAGGACATCGCCGGAGAGATCCAGGCGGCTATCGCCGCCATGCAAGATCCGGATCTCGCCGAGGATCCTGGCAACCTGGTCTTCTGGAGGCAGTTCTTCGCCGACCGGCGCCTCCAGGATCTCGCCCGACACGAGGGATCGCCGGGCTCGCCCCCGACGCGTCACAATGCGGCGTTTCGCCGCCGCTGATGGAGCGTTCCAAGGCGAACGCTCGCCGTCGTCATGGAGCACATCCAGGCCGGCAACCACCCCGCCTCGGCATATAGAAGCGGCGTCCGTCGTCGACCACGGCGGCGGCGGCCTTCTCCTAGTTTCAATTTAATATTTTCCTAGTTAAATTCGATGTAATATGTGTGTCCTTGCCCTAATTAATGAAATCCGCCTATATTCGCCTAGTTTAACTGAGTTTCGTCCGACCAAAATTTCGTCCGGATTTCGGTTTGGGTTCGCCCAACGAGTGAGGATGCTCTTACTCTCCAGTTTGTTAGTAGACTGCTACTAACTCTGAACAATGTAAGCCTTTTTAGCAAACTAAAACAACTTGCTAAAATAGCTTGTAACTGTTTGAGCAGATCAAATATAACTGAAGACCTGAAGGAACGAACTGCTCTCGTTCTATTTTTGGTTGTGTAACGACTGTAATGGCTTGTTTGGTTCGAAACTGTACCTTCGCTTTACTCTCCAGTTTGTTAGTAGACTGCTACTAACTCTCCTCCACAATGTAAGACTTTATAGCAAACTAAAACAACTTGCTAAAATAGCTCATATTATGGAACGGAGTCAGTATCCCTTAAGGGCTGGATCCTACTTTATTTTCTAGGCTGGATCCTATTTTATTTTGTATAGTTTGTATTCGAACCCATGCATGGTTTCATGTTTATCAATGAACTGGGTGTTAGACTAATATGCCACTTAATCGTGACAGCACACCTAATCCCCTAAATTGAGGAGAGTCGTTAATATTGTGATTTTCCTTTCATGGTTAGAATATATTAACATCCACCGGAAAGACCCAAGTGTGGTCAATTTTCCCCAACTCACACTGGGGAAGTTCCTCGTCTAAACAAAGTTGGGTTTTCAGGACATAGGAGTGTCTTGTGAAAATAATGAAGTAGATCAAAGCACACAAGTAGATCAAAGGTCCTTGAAGATGGCACAGAACATACTACAAGTAGTCCTATAAATTCAGACATATTTGCGACATCCTTTTTAGGACAGAGGGAGTAGATGAAAGCACACACGGCAGATTACAGGTTAGTCCTATTTAAATTCAGTAAGACGGCACAGAACATACTGCAAGTAGTCTTACAAAAATTGTAAGTTTGCAACCCGACGGTAAGATTTCAATCTTTGGAGAGTAGCTACACAGCGACGTGACGTGACTTGATGGAATTGTTCACATCCAATTATGTTACATAAGAACCCAGTCAGACAGGGGAAAAACCTGAAACTTCTCATATCAATGGAAGCATATGGACAAAAGCAGCTTCACAATCTGCAACGGAAGCTTCCTTCCTTTCCTAGGGGACTAGAATGGCAGAAGTGATCAAATGAAAGAATACATCAAGGTCTTGTTTGTCTAGATGTCACTGGCAACATGATATACATACATCTTGAGATGTCACAGGCAAGGCGGAAGCAAAAAATTGATCGAACCATCTCTCCGGCTTTTGAGCATTGTAACCTCAGCTGTTATGTGACTTGTGACGCTTTGTTGCTCGTGGATGTCCTTGAACGCCATCGCCCAACCTTAGCTGATGATCCAGTGTTTGACTACCACACGCTGGGTCGACAGGCTCCTATAATGTAAATAAGACATATTTTGTAAAAAAACAGGAATTCCATATAAATAAAATAGTGCAGGATGCAAAGATGTTCTAATGTTCTCCAAGCACTGCCTTGGGGTTCCAAGTTATGTTACAGGACAGCCTCAAGACCTCAACATTGTGCAATACTGGAAACAAATATGCCATCTCTTTATCGAAAAACAAATATGCCATCTATAACTAACTGTACAGGCCAATGTGGAAACTATCCCCAAAAAAATGCATGCTGAAATCCAATTTCAAATATAGAACGCACAAAAATGGCATTCAAATAGGACGCCTATAACATCTTGAGTTCAGCAGATATTATGTCCTTAATTGTGTGGTTGCTATATCTGAATGAAATTGTTTAAAAAAAATCTGAAAGAAATCATACCGAAGAAACAGAAGTTGCAGCATCAGATCTCTTTGTAGCCCGCTTTCCAAGATTGATCTGCACTGAGATGCTGGCTTGGGACAAATCAATACCTGAATTTTGCAGGGCATGATTCAATGTACTAAGCAACCTGTTATAAAACAAAATTAATATGTATCACAATATTGCAGAAACAAAACAGTGTGTTTAATGTTGCAAATAAAACTAGAAACAAGAGAATAATAATGCAAAATCATGAATACTAAAAATGGCTTAATGAGTAACAGAATAGACCATGTGATTTTTTACTGTAAATAAATTATTAGTACATACTCTTGGGAATATTGACTTGATAAGCTGATTGTGCCCTCGTCGATTGCCAATTCAGGGTTATTGAACATTTCGCTGTTTATTGCGCGGTCTTCTGCAGGTGATGATGTTGTCTCATGGGCTTGTTGCTGTGGTGGACCATTATCTATAAAAAGAAAGTGAATATCAGAGATAGTTTCAAATTCCAATGAAGGGGTATATGCCACAAGTTGTAAAACTATTTTTCGTACGGAAAGCATACCTCTTATAATGGGGCTGGGAGTTTCAGTTGATTTGTACGACATACTGCCCGATGGATCAGTTTCTGGCTGATCTGGTGCACCTGAAGGAACCGCAGATGGAAGCGCATTGCCATCGTCATCAGGTTTTACTATAAACGGGAAACCAGGGGAGGAACCATTCTTCATAATTTGTGAAGGGTCAGGTGATGTATCTCCAGGTATTTGGTCCTTGTTCTGCAGAGCAAGGATGGAATGTGGTGAGGGAGTTTGTCGGAAACTTGTTAGCATGCCCCCAACGAGTATGACACAAGGTAGTGTTAGCGCTATGCAAATTTACCTGCGCATTTTTCCAGAAAGAACGGAAGTACATGTTTGCCCATGGTACCATCTTAGCATTTTCTTGGTTCCATTCTGGGTATGAAACCTCGTACTTCTGCACCTTCTCTTGTAAAAAACGTATGTATTCAATAACCTGCATTATAGTAGGTGCCAGTAAGCAGGATGTTACATGGAGCACAGACAATAACTGAAGCAATTGTTGCACTGTCTTACCTCCAAGAGAAATGATGCTTTGTCTCTCTTTTGATCATTATGTGGCAAAATATCTCTTAGTAACTGGAATCTGCAAAATGGTTTAATTGGAAAATTAGTTCAAGCAAAGCTATGGCAATAAAACAGAAACTCCAAACTAGAGCAGTGCATTCAGTAGGGGCGAGTATAATAGCACTAGTTATTACAAGATGACCAGATTACGACCATCAGTAGTACATCATAAAGCACCTACTTTTCAGTTAAACCAAATGGACTTCCAAGCAGCAGATGCAAACTTGCATCTACATCTGTTGATTAACAATGCAACTATATTTATTGAATGAGTCTATGTGCATCAACCGATGTAGGGGGCCAGGTATATCCCATTTCCTTTTCTATTTTTCAGGGATAGGGATATCCATTTTTGGAAGAAAAAAACTATATTTGTTGAATTATCAGGTAAATTAGGCTGAATGCAATAATAAGATATGTATTACTGTTAAGATTTTCGTCCACCAAAAGCCATCACTCCCGGTGCCACATGAACAGTACAAATTATTTATGCTTAATGAGTATGGAATAATGTTTACTGACACATTACACTTGGCAATAAGGACCCCGGGAGCTGATCGAAACGAAGAAACATGTTTCTCGAGGAACTGTCAGAGCTGGAGGGACGCACCTGTCATTGATCTTGCTACGCCGGCGCTGCTCGGTGGCGGAATGCTTGGAGCGCGGCGTGTTAGGCAGCTGGTCTGTGCCGGCGCTGCCGCTGCAGCTCCCGCCCTTGGCGTCCACCCTCACCGCCAGCTCTGCAGCCCCATAGGAAACAAAATTCAGGTCGAAAATCCCACCGAAATCGGAACGCATTCGCCCCTTCGACACCCAGACGGGTCCAGCAGCGCGCGCACGAGACGGATTGGGCGGAATCAGAGGTGGCACGTACCTTTGAGCGAGGAGGAGACCTCGCGGCGCGCGGCGAGACCGTCTTCGTCGTCGAAGCCCGCGCCGCCGCTGGATCCCGAGGCTGCGTCCATGAAGCCGCCGCCGCACTTGCGCTCCGTCGGCTGCTGCTTGTGCGGCCTGGAGGAGGCGACGGGGACGGCGACGCCGCGCGTGGCGAAGGGGAGCGTCCACTGGTGACCTGCAGAGTGGGCAAAGCCAAGAAGCCTTTAGCTTTCTGTCCGGTTTATTTTTAGTTTTTGTCGAGTAGCACTTTCGTTGAAAATAAACGTCTTCCGGAAGCCCAATTTAAAATATGGTGCTTTGAAATTTTAGGAAGTTCACATTTCAAAAAAAGCAAGTTCAGAAATTATGAAGTTTATGTTATTTACTAACGGTTAATAAAGGATAAATATGACAAAAATATATTTGAAAAATGTTCCCATCGAGACGTGTCATGGCGTGTAGAGATGCGCTTGGGATGTCTATGTCACGGCGTGTTGTAAAACTTAACTGTTTGGTCCTTCTTATATAAAAAGAATACGTCTCATAGGACGTATCTTCGGAAAAAAACTCCAATCCGTTTTCTGAACTACATTCATTTCTCATACCTTATCTTTAGATTACCTGACTAGATTTATGGAAACGAAATAAACACGCGGTGATAAGAGCAATTGACATGACGATCAGACGACGAGAAAGCACAAATACCCAATAGATTCAGTATTTCTAACGGCCGAAATACTCGTCGAAATTCCCCCGCAAAAAAAAGAAATACTCGTCGAGATCTACTTATTTATTTATTTTCAGCTCATCGAGATTGCCCTGGTGTTGCTGCTGGTGGAGGCCTGTAGCTGAAGTTTATCCAAGACCGCGATGGGCCAGAGCTACAGAGTTCAAGCCTCCCATCCACGTGCACCGTCCACGAGGACGGGCCCGCATGCCTCACCCCGTCGTAGGCCCATAGGCCCAGGATTCCACGCATCCTGCGGCCACCAGACCTACGAGCTAGCGTCGCCCACCCTACCGCAAGCTAGCGCACCACACCAGCATAGGCAAGCGGCCACCGGAAAAAGCCACACGCCTCATCAACTGAGGAGACCCGCACGCATCTCCAGCCGCAACGGACGGTGGGGGATGACCTCGTTGCATCTACGAGCTAGTGACGAGCTCGACGTGCCGGCCACAACTCGCCCGCACCGCACCTGCTGCAGCGACGTCGCGCCAGCGTCAACACCACCACCCCGCACCCAGAGGAAAAGGAAAGGAGAGGCAAGGGGAAAAAAAAGAAGGCGCAACCAACCACCGGCTCGCCGCGGCCGTCCACATCGTCCAGGTGTTACCGTCGACGGCACGGCACGCGCTCGCCAGCCAGCGCACGAGAAAAACAAGTTCGGCTTAATGAGCCCCGCTCTGGTAAATACGCCTACTACATGTGGCTAGACTAGAGTATGAGGCCGTTGGATCACGTGGCCTCGATCGGGTCTCAGGTGCGTGCGTTGCGTACCTCGCGGGTCTGCGCCGGCGCCCCACTGCAGCGCGAAGGGCGGCTCCTGCTTGACGGCGGCGGCGGCGTGGCTTATGCTGAACGTGCCCACGCCGCCGGGCAGCGCCTGCTGGTTGTGCTTGTTGTCCTGGTTGGCCGGTGCTGGAGGTGGAGGCGGCGACTGCGATGGCCTCTCCAGCGGCTGCAGGAAGTCGTGCGTCCTGATGAAGAAACCTGCAGACAGAGCCATAGGTCGGTTGCTTTAGAGTTCGGAGTCCACGAGGCGATGTAGCGGTGAGTGATATATCGTACGACAACAGCAACAAGTAAACACTACTCGTAGTGTTCCTAGTAGATACTCCCTCCGTTTAGAAATATAAGATGTTTTAGGTTTTTGAAAGAGATGTGATCTTATATTTCCAAACAGAGGGAGTAGATGTGATAAAAGGGTCTTGGTTGATGCATGCGCGACAAATTTTCACTACCACACGAGACAAACATGGCCGAAATTTATATAGTTAAAAGACACATGCCAGAACGTCTCCAACTTGCAGAAATTAATCCAAATGTTCCTACGGTACTACTACTATAGTATATTTCGTTTTTCTGCAAAAAAAAGCTTTAAAATACATGAATAATAAAACATTGAACCCGGAAAGAATTGGCATAGCCAGCCATGCAGGAAGGTCGTGGACGGCACCCTCCCGCCCCTCCACCCTCCTCCTAGCTGGAGGAGGAGCAGCCAGTATCTACACGTGATCACTTGTTTATTCCTCCGCTAGCAAGCTAGCTAGTTCGTCTTACGCCTCTCCCTGTTTAACCATGCTCGATCGAGAACAAACTAACTGCAAAAGCTCTAGCATTGAATTAATTCACCCCTCTCCTTCCCAAGCCGCCACGAAGGATTTGCTCAATTTGGCAAATTCGACAAAGATCCGGCCAGAGCCACCCACACGAACCAATTCGCAACAAGAGAGCTACTAGCAGAATCGCCAAACTGTCTCGGCTCCCTACTCCGGCCTGAGAATAAATTGTAGAGAGAGAAAGAGGGAGCCGCTCGTGTTTAATTACCTTGAGCTGCAGGGGGAGTAGGCGGCGGCTTGGAGCCGGGGAGCTGCGGCAGGGAGGATTCCTTGGCGGCGGCAGGCGACGAGTAGAGCGAGAGGAAGTCGTGCGTCGCCTTATTTCCTGCATTAACCCCATCCTGCCTGAGAGAGACGACGAAAAAGGTACTAGAACAAGAAGAAGCCAACCAAAGGAAAGCGGCGCGACGGCGAGGCCAAATTGAGGTTATTAGTACCTTGGAGCCCCATGGCCGCGCATTACACCGCGGGTGGGCGCGCCGGCGATCGAGAGGAGGCTAGCACAATTCGCCGCGCTGCAGGCTCGTGAGGGAGAGCTTGGTGTTTGGAGAGCAGAGTGCGACGGGGAGAGGGAGAGAGGAGGAGGAGGAGGAGGAGGAGAGATCTCTGCAGCTGCAAGGCAACGCCCCCGTCTCTGCTGGTGCTGGTGCGGGAAGGAACGATGCTTTATTATACGGTGGCGTCTCTCTCCGACGCGGGTTTCTCTCTCCTCGACGGCGTCAGTGTAACGGCCGTTAGCGGTGCGGGGACGTGTGGGCGGGCGTAGACTCTCTCTCGTACGGGTTGGGGTTGGCGGACCGAGCACGTGCCAGGCCCAGGCGTGGGTTGACGACCGCGGCGTTGACGCCAGGAGGGGCTACCCAAGCACGGTAACTCTTAACAAAAGTTTTGTCTGATTTTGATGCGCGGTTATACTCCAGTCGATGCACCTACTACGTCCATAGTACTATACTCCTCCTATACGAGCGTATGGCACTGAACGTCTAAACCTTAACGCTCAGCCATGATCGATCTCGCGGGTGACCAGATGATGATGATGATAAAAGAAGAAGAGTGGAGGAAGTACAGTGCATGCTCATCAATGAGCCTGATTCGCAACAACAAAATAAGGCGGTGCCTCGCACAGTACGGAACAGTAGAGAGATGCTGCGGCCTGCCGGATGACGAGATCGGAGTGGTCGTGGGCACGTGACCGTTGAGGGGACCGTAGATGTACTAGGCATGAACATGAACCGGCGGGCGGGGTACCCGTGCCGTGCCGAGAGAAAAGGTCGCTCGCTCCCTTCCACGCGCGCCCGCCCGGATTTCACGCAGCGACTCCTCTTCTACTCCTCATCATACCGATCTCAACAGTCAATATGGAGTAGTACTAGTACTCCATACCGATATTTCCTTTTCTTTTGACAGCGATATGCTTTGCTGCTTGATGTCACCATTTTTACCAATTGAATAAAGATGAGATAGTATTATTTTTTTTGCATCACAGTAGTACAACTACTTATCCTGGACGTGCAATTCATACAACAACTTGCACTCGTTGTGATCCCGCGCTACAAGAAAAACTTTTTTCACTATGCAGTCATGTAGGGGCGAAGATCCCGGTAGGACAAGGTAGGGCAGCCGGCCTACCTTGATTTTTGACCATATCTTGATTTTTGGCAAGAAGTTTTAGATGCGTTTGTTTTTTCTAAACATTTTGAGTGATCATACACTGAAAACGGACTTTGTACAAGAAAGTTACGCATGTTTTAATAAACACTGCATAAAACCGATTCTGGAGTAAAATAAAGCCTATTTGTAGTCTAGTTTTAAACCAACACTTTCTTTGCAATGTCTAATTCTCAATCTAATAAAATAAGACTCTAAACAATGTCCTAGATGGGATATCTAAAGAGGACCTGAGAGTAAGGAGGACCCGAAAGTAATTTGGCCACCTTATGGCATGTGGCCAGAACCAACACTAATTGTGTGATGCTTTATGTTTTATGTTTCTATTTTGTCTTGTATATACTATTAATTTAAAATTCTAATTGACATTCTGGCTTAGTTGGAGAAATGATGGTTTAGATCCCTCCTAAAAGATGTGAATTCGCGCAAAAATGATATCACAATCCTAAGTACGGATGAAAATGGTCACTATTACGAGTGAAAAGCTATTAAAAGCAAGAAAACACTACTCCCTACATTTCGGATTATAGGGCTAATACGTATTTTAAGAAAATAGTTTTACCGTAAATTTAGTTAACAATATATAAATTATATATCACAAAAATTATATCATTGGAAGCATATTTTAAATACGAATCTAATGTATGATTTTTGTGAAATATAGTTTATATTTTGTTGACCAAATTTACGGTCAAACTATTTTCTCGAAGTACGTATTTGCCTTATAAACCAAAATGGAGGTAGTAGGTCACTATTGATTATTTTGGAGTATGTAAACTTTTTATTATTGTGTAGAATCTATTACAACCGATTTTGATTGTTTCTTTGATGAGTTGTCTTTAGATTCATTAGTTCATAACTTCGTGTCTTGACTCAAGTGACTTATTTTATAATTTCTATGTGAATAAGATTTTTCAGCTTACGGAGATTTATTTTATTATGAGCATGAGCCTATATAAGATAACCTTAAGATATTCATTATTCATATGCAAAGAATTAAATACTTTGGAGATTAAGTTAATATTTGGATGATACATCATGCTTCATATCATTTATGATATCGTCTTGTTGTGTTGGCATTGCTTTTACTCGTAGCAACAACAACAGTTAAAACGGCTTTGTCGATTACAAAGGTCACCAAGACCGAGTTGGTATTTACTTCTATTGAAGTTCGCCCTACCTTAGATATTTCCCGTCCTCCGCCACTACCAGTATGTGCACCGTTCATACAACTTGCTCATGTGTTGATACGTGTCTTGGTTGCTGCGGTTTGGAAAATTTGCAAAGAAGTCTAGACACACATAACAATTACAAAAGTGGACATGTGCACGGGAAATAACCAAAAAGGATTCGTTGTGTTTCCATATTCTTTTATTTTTTGCAGAGCAGTTGTATAACAACCATGCCTCTCGCCACTAGTGGAGTAAGTTCTGCATTCTTTCCTTTCTTGGCGAGGGGAAGAAGGAGCTAGTTGTTGATGTTTCCCTCCTATGGTCGGTGATCTTCACCGCCGCCACTACTGGGAAGATACTCCGCACTAGGGTGACTACATCTCCCCCCGTGTGGCTCCTTTTCTTGATGTCTTTGTCCCGCTAATGGCGTCGGTGAGGTTAGTGGCATTGTGAGGTTTCCGGCAACAATCTCTGGTGAATAAAGCTTATACATCTATTGTTGTTCTGTAATCATTGTTTCCATGCAGTTCTTGTGCATAAAATCGAATTATTGGGTGAGTCATGTTTTAGGGTGGTTTCAATGCCACATAGGAGCTTAATTTGGGTTTAGTTAGATGTCTTACTGTTAGATTAGGTTAGAGTTTGATCGTATTGGTTTGTACTAGGTATTTCAATCAAAATTGTGGCAAAGTAACAGCCTTCGTAGTGTTTTTGAAGTTGTCATATTTCTTGTGATAGTTAACTGAATTTTACGAACTTTTTGACGGCGTGACACTAAATTTTCTGAACTTTTCCTAACAGATTCAGTGTGGTGTTGGAGCATGATGGATTTTTTGTGGATTGAAGGAAAATTTCAGCTATGCCAGTAGTACTGTTGATCATTTTGGCAACTACAACCCTAATACTTTCTCTAGGCTTTGGATTGAGGATTTCATAAGGCAATGTGGGAATGGGATTATAGCAGATCGTCTCACAAAGTTTAAATTTTCCAAGCTGATATATGTCAAGTATCTTTATCCTTAGACCTTGATATTATGTTCTTCCCTAGCGCCGACATAATACTTTGGGGGTATAAACCTTCATTTGTGATAGGGTGATATAAAGGTGTCTTACAGCTATCTTGAAAAGTGCTTGTTGAGTTGCATGAATAAAGACTATCATTTTCCTATCCTTGTAACAGAGAGATATACTGTAGGCCCACTAGGTAAAATACATTCTATATTACTTGCAAGTATGTGACCAATGAGTTTGATCACAAAAAGTGTATATATGGAATGAATAAAGACTACTTGACAGGAACGAGACTAAACTAGATATGGAGATACCGAAGATCAAACCTCACGTAAGTAAAATATCGCGAGACAAAGAAAATCATATACAAGATTGTTTCAATCCTTGACAGTGTGGTTCAAACCAATAAAAATCTTAGTTAAATATGTGGGAGTCATGATGGATATCCAGATCCCGCTGATGATTATTAATCGGAGAGGACTCTCGATCATGTCTGCATGTTCTTGAACTCGTAGAGACACATATAATGTTCGGGAATGCTAGGGTAGCTCTAGGATTCCTAAAGTTGAGGCCCATAACAATGAGATTCAAAGGGTTCGGAGATAAAGTTTCATATAAGGAAAGTTGGATTTGGGGTTTTAGTACTATTGGAGTATTGTGACTTTATTTATTCTATATGTAGGTTGCTCGGCTTGATTGTCCTATGTTTCTAGAGAGAATTCCTTATTTGGCCCTGGCTGAAATTTTCCTTCCTTTTTTGGCCCTATCAATTTTTTTCCTTTCTTGACACACAAAGTTTGGTTGGTTCCTAATTTGGTCTTCTAGCACGATTTAAGCACTAACTGTGTTAAGTAGGTGTCTAAGATGACACTTTTGCCCCTACTGCAATATGTGACGAAATGGCACTAGAAAAAATGTGATATAGTTGGTTAACGTTATTGGAATAATAAGAGAACCGGATATATCGTCACATAATCGATTTGAATTGAAAAAACTTAGCTCAGTTTTTTTTGGCAGAACCTCCCTGCAACTGGATGCCATACAAAGTTCATATATATGGTTCCATGACTATTCTAGATCATGGCATAAATAATTAAAACATCATTTTATTATACAAGAAAAATGAAGCAGTGCCCATCGATATGGTTCTATGACAACTCTAGATGCTGGCAGAAAATTGCAAAGAAAGAAAAGAAAGGAATGAATGAAAAATCCTCTTCTCATACATTGAAGAAACATGGAACAAATCTATACCTTGAAAATGACAAATCCAAATCACAGATATTAAAAACATTGAACAAACAGTGAAACTCATTCGTTGCAAAGCCCATTCGTGAAAAAATGACATGTCTAAGAATGATCTACAAAAATGGAAAAAAAAGGAGTCCTCCCTGCTTGCCACAGGCCACGGCCGAAGCAGGTATCCTCCCTCCTCGACATGGGAGACGGGGAGAACGATGACCGAAGCAGGTATCCTCCCTCCTCGACATGGGAGACGCGGAGAACGACGACCTTGGAAACCCACCGGATACACAAGCCACCTCACTGGATCCTGCAACCCCGCCATACCACGTCGACGAGCCGCACGAATCTGCCGCCCGACATACACGCAGGGAAATCCGGGCGACGCACATGCGGCTGGATCAACGGCTTGCATGTTGGGCGGCGGTAGTAGGGACTTAGCTCCAGCAGTCGAGTAGATATAGGTGTGCTGCGTTGACCCAGCATACCACTGCATGTGTAGTACACTATAGTCGTTGACATGACATTCACAGAACACTGTTCCGTAAATATCACATCCCTCAGAGTGGTACAACAGAAACATTGTGGGTCCATATTACAAATATACACATATTACTATTATTAAAATATCAAAAGTTCAGGACTTCCTAATGATTCAACTTACAAACCAAAATATAAAGTGTTTCAGCGGAATTTAAAAGTAACAACTCCGACTAGGAGTTAAGATCAGCAGCTTATTCTATAGAGTTCATGCTGCTCGGATCCGTTGGTTACTAGTAACTAGTAATACTTAGTTGGCTTTGTTATCATTGACACCGTAGCGGATTTCATAATCCACTCCTTCAACACCTCCGGACAGATCAGGTTCCTCGTAGAATACTTCTTCTTGACATTCGGCTGCATACATTGGCACGTCTTCGGGATCCTCAGAGTCTAAGCAAGGGATCGAAGGAAAGAATGAGTAAAAGCGTTACCCAACAAGTTCATTATATGCAAGGTGGAAAGTTTGATGCTCTAACTACCACCTTGGATTATAAATCCTTGGCATTATGCAATTTTTGTAAATCTTTCTTCAAAGATTGATTTTATTCTGAAAAACTATGACAATCAGCCTTCACAGGTTGACCAGAACTTTCATGGAGTTCCTTTCCTGCCGCGTTCGTAGCTCCTTCCCGGAACAGGGAGTAATAAGTTATAGTTCTTACACTCTACAGAGGTGCGTTACTTTACCCATGAGATATCAACTCCTTGTTGCACAACCGGGCGTACTTTCCCGTCCACAATTCCATGATGTGGGGCCCAGTAGCTGGTCCAAGCCAATCACTGCTCCCTTCGCGACCTCGTATGCCTCCTTGGTGTACACCATGCCTACATAATGAATTACGGCAATGGTTTGTATAAACCGTTAGATGCCAGAACTATCATGGGACGATGAGGGTTCCCACCCATATGCTGCATATCCTCTACGAATTACCAATTAATATGCACGCTACAAGGATAACAACCACGACCTGCACATCCGGCTTCATGTGTGAGGAAGAAGATACAACTGACTTCTCTGTCCCATTCCAAATCTCATGGCTAACGCGTAATATACGGCGCTAGAATCACTGATGTCAGGGGTTATTAAGTCCCTACTTGATCATCATTGTTGCAAAATAGAACCCTAAGTTCTATTGCTCCATTATATCATCACTTAGGATGATATCTATGATTTCTTTATTTGTGAAATTAATATTTTCTTTCTTCTATAGTATATATGATAACACACAATTTGCAAATACTTTGATAAAGACTCTTCAAAAGACATGAGCAAGTGATGAACTTGCCTTGTGATGGCAAGGTAGTGAAGTCTGATGCTTGCACTGGACCTTGAACTTCTATGTCTACAAAAACATCATTATTGCCCGATAAGGACAATATTTAAAGAAGCAAAATGATTATGCAAGTAATGTAAGGCATCATTTAACTTGATATGCATTCTCCCCATTATTATAAAAATGTATTTTTGATAATAAAAGATTTATAAATATTACTTTTTAATATTTATAACATATATTGAATTATTTTATTTTATTTCCTTTTTATTTGACTTTTATTGATTTAATAATTCTTTTAGGAATTATCACTTAAAGATTAATTTTTTTTATTAATTATTTATTTAGTATTTTTCATACTAAAATATTAATATATAATGAAAGTGTTTTTTATTTATTTTTATCATCTTTCAATAATTTTGTAAAATTCCATAAGGAATATATAAATTACAAAATCTTAATAAAATTTAAATGTCTTAAAATTTTATATCTTAATTAATTTGGATAGTGGTGATTATTTTGAATCCAAAAATATTTTATTTATAATTTTTGGACTTTTATTTTATTTTCTAGAATTTAATTAAGTTCAGGGGTATTTTGGTCTTTTCCTATTTGTTAAAACGGGCCTTAAAGGGTTTTGGGCTGGCTTAATCTTATTAGGCCCTGATGGACCATTAGACATATTCAAAATAGCCACCCCGAAGGGTCTGGCCCAACTTAGCCCACTCCATCGCTGCCTCGCACCCCGAGCTCACTCCTCTCCTCTTCTGTCCCCGACCCCGTGGTTGGTGATATCGCCGCCGGCGATTCCCGCCATCGTGGGCTTTTCTGGTCGCTGCTGTGGTGCAGTAGGAGGTTGTCGACTATGCCCATCCTATCTATCCAACTGGATTTGAGCATATGGCTCTCCTGCGACGGATTGATGTCGTCCCGAACCCTAGGGTTTGGGGGTTGGCGTAGATCTTGGTGCTTCCGCAGCGTCGTGCGTCATGGTGATGCTCCTCTCCTTAAGGCGTGGTCATGGTCGCCGTCGTGGCGATGTATGGGTCGCAGCGCCCCCTCTGGGGGTGCTCCCCGTGCCGCCATGGTCGTCGGCCACCTCTGCTTCCTCTTCTAATCTTCAGCGAGGACCTTTGGTGAGTTTTGTTCCTCTCCCCTAGTGATCTCTGTGCTCACTGATCCTATGCTAGATGTTGGCAGTGACCTCTCTGGTTACTGTCTTGTCCTGATTAAGATGATTTATTTCATTTAGGGTTCTTATCGTGTGGTTGATCATATACTGGATGAATTAGATCATGTGTGGATGGTCTGTAAGTATGCTAAATGGTTATTAGCTTGAAGCTTGTTGCTTGAGATGAACTATAATGGTTCTAGTGGCTTTATGCTTAGATTTCATATGATCCAGATGATATAGTTGCTCTGAAATCAATGATTGGTAGAGTCAGTGGGTTTGATAACTTACCCCTTTCCTTACTTGATTAAGAATAATGAGTATGGTGATGTAATTACTGTCCTAGTGTTGTTGGCTTGAGAATTCATATGTGGTTTGAGATCACAATGATCTTAGACAGTGAGGATTTACATAGTAATATCCTAATTATGATTCCTGTAATGACAGGAAAATGATTAGTAGATTAATTGATTGAATCTGTGATGATTGAATGTTTATCCTGATTCATGTAGAATTGTTCTTGTGACACCATCTTGGTATGGCACACAAGATTGATTCTAATCCATTGATTGGGTTGGTTTAAGCTTAAAACAAGCCTGGCTTTAAAAGATAAGTAGAACTGTTCTTCTCTGAAATCCCTAAGACCAATGATGTTGGTCTGAGGCTTAGGGGTTTAGGCCTTATCTATTTGATTCATATGGATAGTCCTGGTAGTGGTACTAGCTATTGTTTCTTGAATAAAATCTTGGATAAAATGATAGTAGGCTTGATCATTATATGGATCCAAAAGATTAGCTTCTAAGGTGCTACCCTTATCTTAGGGTTGTGCCTAGAATTTAAATCTTAGCTATATTTGTGCTTGAATTGAAATATATAGCTTGACAACCAAATCAATGATGTTGTTCTGATTTTTGGTTGGATCCTTGTACTTTGTTGTTTGCTTTTAGAGTTTAAAATCTCAATGATAGATTTACCCCACTTGGGTGTTTTCTGAGAGTTTGTTTCATAAAACAACACATGCTTCTATCTAGATAATATGATTAGATCATGTGATGGTTTTATGACACTCACCACAAAAACTGATAATTATGGAGTTAGGTGGTGATGTTGATCTTGTTTTGCTGAGCTCCTGTGCTTGACCTTGAGCTAGCCTGCTCCTCCTAGCTCCTGGTCTTGTTGTCCACCTGATCCTTCCCCCTCCTTATGTCACCATCCAGGTGATGAGATCTTGGGCTTTGGTGGGTTTGGTTGCTGGCTGTTGTGCTTGATTTAGCTGCTGGCTATTCTTGGGTGTAAGCAGTGAAGAGATGCACTAGTGCCTCTCCACGGCTGTGCTGATGGTTTGATGTGTTTGAGCTGTGCTGTGAAGATGACAGCACACCACATGCATTTAGGTGTGTGTCCTGCTTGTGTGCTTGATGTGCTCTTGTGGATATGCTTTGGACTTGAGAGTTACTTTGATCTGATTACTTTTACCTGGCTGGTGAAAACTTGCCCCTCCTTGCTGTCAATTTGACTCTTTGGCTTAAAATTTATGAAAGATGGATTCTTTAATATTGGTGAAACTTGCCCTTTTTATAAATTTCTCAATGATGAAACTTGTTCAGTGCACCTCACTGACATGTCTGAGAGTAAAACAATTCTAACTCTAACCTTTATTTTTCTTTATTAGTGTTTGTCTTGCAGGTACATATTTGAAGATGAAGATTTTAGTTTAGGTTTTCTTTATGGGATAGTTAATGTAATCTTCTTTATTCTTTTGTAATTTTCATTTTATTATTTTGTAATCTTCATTTTATTCTTTTGTAATAAAGATTATATGATTATCAATGAAGAAATATTCTTATTCTTTATTTAATTGCTATTGTGAAGTTTGTGGATAATTTCAATAAGTTACATTTTTGTAACTTATTTATGGAATGAAAATATGAAATAAGTTTTCATATTCTTAATTGTTTTCTTTGGATAAATTTTGAGTTATAATAATTAACACTTATTTAAATCAAGATTCAAACCTTATTCCTAATTCATTTGAATTATAATTCAAAGACTCAAGTTTAAAATTCAAATTCATTTTCCAAAACACATAATTCCTCAAAGATCATATCAAAGTCTATAGCAATCATCTTTTAAGACTAAATCTAATCTCAAAGTATGAAAGAAACCTTGATCACTTTAGGTTTTTATTTGGCGAAAATTTTACCCATATTTTCACAGATGAATGCATACAATATTCCAAATTCCTAAATCTACCCTTCGTTAGTTCCTAAATGTTGGGATGTTACATGTGCGCCGCGCGATGATGTCCTGCTAGACGAGATCCCGATCTAGACAGGACCTAGAACGGGATTTGGGAACGACGGGTCGACATGGAGTTTTTTGGAAGTTTTTTTACATGGACGGGCACGGCTTGGGTCAGGATGGTAGCGATGAGGTTTTTTTTCTTTTCAGAGTCAACCTTCTATCAACAGACCAGGGGTATATAAATCTAGCTTAAAATGTTTTAGCAAGAGGAGCTAACAGAATTAATGGTAAATGCCAAATAAGGAACCAACCAAACTTTGTGTGTCAAGAAAGGAAGAAATAATCTGGCAGGGCCAGAAAAGGAAGGCAAATTTTAGCCGGGGCTAAATAAGGAATTCTCTCATGTTTCTATATATACGTCTTCCTCTTCAATTCCAAACTTTGTGCCATAATCTACACCTTCAAAGCCTCCAGAGAAATCAGGTTCCTCGTGGTAAACCTGACCCTCTTCAAATTCCTCTAAAGAAGCTTTGTTTATCTTAAGGGTACCCGAGTAAGGTTTTAAGGGGGTACGGTTGAATATGAGCGTACTTAGCAATTTTCGTAGGTGGTTGTCTGGTGCATTATCTATAGCTGTGGATAATAATCTTGGGCTTCTGCAGTTTTTGAAATCGGGTTTTAGGAAAATGTAAGTTTTAGTTTAGAAGAACTATTCTAGTCAGTCTTCATGGGTTTTGAAAATTTCATGGAGTTTATTTCTATGTTGTGATCGTAATCCTTTTCCAAGCTAGCTAGTGCCATGTCACGCTTGTACACCCTTGAGAGGCGTCCTGCTTTTCTCACAAACAATCTTAAACCTGAGTGCACAATAGGGTGTGCCTTCCCATTCAAACTTCTATGATTCGAGGCTCGGTTAAAGATACACAAGCCAATCACTATTCTTACTGTGGGCCTACCCGGTTGGTATACCCACGTTAGTGCTCGCTGGGTGGCATGGGCTGTCTTCGTGACAATTTTTTGGAGGCAGTGGTAGTGGGTCTCCAGACGGAAGTCCATCCCGACTTGGTCGGTGCCGAAAATGATTGTGCTCGAGGCTAACGTTTTCCCCCTTGGGGCGTTGTTATGGAGTCCTGACACCCCTCCATCCGTCGCTCTAGGGTGAAAGCCTAAATCTGGTTGGCGGATTGATTAGTGGTGGTATTTTGGATGCTGTGACCTCCTTGGAGGCGCCATCTTCTTGAGTGTTGGGCGCCAATCTGGTGTTGCTGGTTAATTCAGTATCTTCGTGTTTCGTTGGCGTGCTAGTGCCGCTGGCTTGTTCTATGCGGCTTGCCTTCACACAAGAAGCTTGAAAGTTTTAATATTTTTCTTTCGGCTCTCACGTCCTTTCTAGGTGCGTGGACCGGGTAGTCATAGTGCTCTCCATTGCCATCATACCGGTGTTGTCTGACCGCGCTCAAAGACCTAGTTGAGCTAGGTAGCATGGCTATGAGGGTGGCTTTTGTCGGTTTTACTTGAAAAATTGTGTCATGGTTGTTTTTCTTGTATGGTTTTCTTGATAAACCAGATACGTCGTGTGTCGGTTTTCGGTTAGTTTTCTTCAAACCGTCTATACGACAAGGAAGAGGTTGCTGGTTGGTGTAAAAAAAATTCACAGCACCATTATTGAGCTGCATGGGTAAGCCCACGCGTCTGCACGTATGAGCGGATCCGTTTGTATCAGGCGCCGGCCGTTCGTATGCGGCGCGTGCATGCGGCATGTGTACCTACCCTGGATAAACTTGATATTTTTCACAAGCCGTACTACGAGCGAGGTTCGCTCCCAATTGGTAAAAAGAATCCACCGCAAGATTTGGTATCCGCTCGGTTCTTGGCTCGATAAAATCCTGCTCCATGTACTTGTTTATGTTTATTAATCAGGTTCTACTACATGTACGTGCTTAACTGGCTCACTGGATCAAGGTGCCCCCGTTGGAAACGTGTTAGCGCTAGACTGATATTTGTAGTACTGTATATGCGCCTTCATTTTCAACGTCCACGCATGGACCATATGTATACATCTGGTATCTGCACTAAATTTCCCGCGACAGCGACCGTGCGGCCGACTCCCCATGGTGACCGAACTACTAACTCCTTTTTGAAAAGAAAGGGAAGATGCTAAACGGCACGAAAGAAACATGTGCATTTTTATGTTCGCGACTCCGTAGTTAATTAGTTGCCTTATTACGGGATCGGTAACGCACCAGACGTGTTTATCCTCTAGCTAGTACGGTAGCTAGATAAACTGTGATTCTAGCTCTAGTTCCTCCTAGTCCTATCAATACAACTCGTTTGATTCGTAGTATAGCTAAACAATAGAGCTACTGCGCCGATCCTTTGAATTGATCAAGGGGGAGCGAATTTTGGCGCAGAAACAATGGAACCGCATGTCGTTCCAGGGCGCACGTATATCCATGTACGAGCGGTCAAGTCACCAATTACTAGCGCTGTCCTCTGAGCTGAGCCGGTCGGGAAGAGGGGACAAGCCCCCGTGCGGGCGCGCAGGCCGCAGGGCCAGGCCAGGCGCACGCACGCACGCACACAGTGCCGCCGGAGGGTGCCCCGCCCCCGCCCCCGCCTCGCATGGCCTGGCCCGTCGTCTCGTCTCAGAACGGACACGCGCGCGCTGCAGCTTTCCACGAGCCCCTCACGTGTGCCCGGCCGGTACAGACTGACACGCCACGCCCGACTACCGCTCACGTGATAACTGTGGACTCCATCGGTTACCGTACCGACGAGGAAAAGCCCGAAGCGGGGCAGCCGGGTGCCCCGCACCGGCACCGGGCCGGCTGGCCGGAGGCGGGAAAGCTGGCTTGGAGGAAGAGAGGGGTCACTGCCCGAACTCGCAGGTAAAAAAGCAAAACCGCGTGCTTTCCTCTCTCGTCTAGTACGAACCACGCATGCGCACCGGCCGGTAAAGATCGACGGTGCATTGCCACGCATGCGTACACGTGTCTCCTTCCTGTGCAACTTTTCGGTGCCGAGGGAACTTCGCCGGGCGTCGTGTCGGCATAAAAGACGAGGCCCATCCAATTCTCCGAACCCACTCCTCCTTCGCCGCCTTCTCGTCTTTCTTCTCCTCGTCGTCCTTTTTTATCTCCGTCTCGTCTCCGTCGATGAGAGCCCACGCGTCTGTCACCTCGGCGGCCATGTTCACACGCTTCTTCGTTGCCGTCTCAGCGGTGTGCTCGCGCTACGTCGTATCCACCTTCCTGCAGTAGCCGCGGCGTGGCGAAGCTCACACACAGCGATCTTGGCGGCCTCTTTTGCCACCTTCTCCACAGTGGTCATGGCCGTCTCGTGGCGGATCTCACAAAGGACCGCTGATGCGGCCTCCATGGCCATTGCCTCCACCGCCTTGTTGGCGGCTATATGGTGAATCTCACGCACCGCCCATTGGACGGCCACCTTTGCGGCCGTCTCGACCACCTGCTTTATCGCCGCCAAGGCCACACGGCCTTCCTCCTCGAAGGCCACAACCTCCTCCTCGGCCATGCGCTAGGACAACAACGTGGCCTGGAGGTCAACAACGTCGATGTCGGCCTTCGGGAAGCAGGTGCGGCATATCTCCTTGATCTTGGTCCAGTTAGCGATCTTGCGGCGAGGCATGGCTGCTGGTGATTGGCGCTTTTTTCGGGTGGTGGTTTGCTTTGCTTGGGCTTGTTGTCTCCGCCACGCCGGTGGCCGTCTTTTATAGACCGCGACGAAGGCGGAAAACAGCCAGAGAGGCGCGGAAAGTTTTCTGGCCGCGGGAGGGATGGCACGCGCGAGAAACGGAAAGCTACGATGCCGAAAAACGCCGGTCACGTGGGAAGCCGCCGAAGCTGATAGCCAGCGGCGCGTCGTCATTAACGTCCTATCATTGAGGGTGTTAAGTGATGCCAACGAGTGAGGCTGATAGATGAGTAACTGACAGATGAGTCAGACCACTGGGCATGATTGGCCGGACATACCAAACTACGGCGCAAAATTGGTCACCGGTCTAATCCAAACCAATAGAAACGGACGTTTTGATCGCCCATTTGAATCGACCCGACAGAGATGCCCTAAGATCGTGATGTGATCAAGGTAGTCCAGTCTTTCTAGCAGATGTGTTCCTCGGGTTTACATGTGCTGCTGCTGCACCGACTCGTTGCCACCCTTTTCAGTACATGGGAAAACGGTGGCAATGGCGCGCATGAGATGATTTCGAGCCGTTGGAAAATAGAATGATGGTTCGACCTCATCGGTGGGCTGTTGCCGATGTCATGCGTGTCGTCGTCTATCCGCGTTTGAGATCCATCGATCGATCGACGGATCGAGGCAGGATAGCAAACGGATCCGATCACGGTGCCATCGTGCATGCTGGGGCATATGGGAGGGACCATCCTAGGCTAGAAAACGTTAACTAGTGCCGGCCCCATGTGTTCGTGACCTGTCCCAAACTTCTACGTACATGTACCGGGCTCGCTCAATATGCTAATGGTAGCTTTCGTATGTTCTGTTCTTCCGCTAATAAAAAGTTCTGTTCTAATCATTGCTCGATCTGTTGCTAAACACGCAAATCAACCAATTTAAAGTTCAGGAACGATCTGAAGGGACAAGTCAAAGAGAGCCCCATGGCGAGATCGACGTGCTTTCACAACTTTCCACTATTAATAAAAGGCTAGGTGTTCAAAATAAAATGGACGTCATTACTGTAAGACAAAATAGTCGTGGCGTTTGTGGAAAGACGAACACCGCCATTATAACTTAGTTATGGTGTTCGGGAGACAGAGAACGCTGGGACTAAGTGGAAACCACGAGGTGAGCCGGGACCAATGTAGTCCATGCATTCGGCACTTCTGAACGCCACAACTGTGGAGTAGTGGTGGCGTTCTATAAATTGGAGACGTTATCGTTGTGCCATCCAAAAATTTACTAAAAGGCGTCGGCCGTCCTTATGCCTCTCCGTCCGCATTTCGTACCACTTCCGGCCCGCTCCCCCCCCCCAAACGCCACGTCTGCGCTGTCCCGCCCCGCCCTGGTCCAGCCTTCTCCGACCTCGCGCCATTGCGCCTCCCTCGTCTCTCGTCGTCGCGTCTCTTAGCCTTCGCCCGAGCCTCTTCGACTTGGGCCCGTCCTCTCCGACCTCGTGTCGCCGCGCCTCCCCCGTGATGGGTTTCGCGGCATAGTAAATCAAAATTTTCTACGGATGCGAACAGAGGGAAAGCCAAGATCTAATCTAGGATATGCAAACAACGAGAGAGATTGGATTAGATCTTCATACCCTTGAAGATTCGCACAGCGGAACGTTCGTCGGAACGTGGGTGATGTAGTCGTACTCGCTTCTCCTCCTCGCGATCCGATCCCATCTAGCACCACAAGTGGCGATGCCTCCGTGAGATGCACACGTGCGGCACCTCGACGTCTCCTCCTTCCTCGAACCAGCAAGTATGGTGGAGAGACGGATTGGATCTACAACACGACGGCGTGGTGTATATGGTGGAGAATTTCTGCAGCAGGGCTTCGCCTACAAGCAGTCGGGAGGGAGAGAGGAAGGGCAGCAGGGCGGCTAGGGTTGGAGGGGAAGGTGTAAGGGGTTGGTGCGCCCCCACCCCTCTTTATATAGAGGGGGGCGCAGCCCTAGCCCCTCCCCCAAGCCCAAACCGGCGGCCCCAAAGGATAAGGAGTGGGGGGCAAGGAAACCCCCCCTTCTGGAAGGTCTATCTCGAGTTTAAACCTCTCTTGGCCGGCTGGGCCCTATGGGGCCTTGTGCCCCTGGCCCAATGCGGCCAGGGCACTCCCTCATAGTCCCATGCCCCCTCCCGGAAGGTGGGGCCACGTTGGTCCCCTTCCGGAAGGTTCTAGAAGCTTCCGGTACAATACCGATTAACCCGGAACAATTCCGAACTCCAAAAACTGCACTGCCTTATATGAATCTTATTCTCCGGACCACTCCGGAACCTCTCGTGATGTCCCGGATCCCATCCGAGACTCCGAACAAAAAACTCATAAACCAATTATCCAATCTATCCTAGCGTCGAGACACGTTAAGTGTGTGACCCTGCGGGTTCGAGAATATGCAGACATGATCTTCTATCAATAATCAACAACGGGGTCTGGAAACCCATATTGACTCCCACACATTCATCGATGATCATATCGGATGAACCACGACGCCAGGATTCAATCAATCCCATATATATATTCCCTTCGTCTCGCGATATTTTACTTGCCCGAGATTAGATCGTCGGTACCGTCATACCTAGTTCAATCTCGTTCACAGCAAGTACTTTACTCGTTCCGTAATCCGATATCACTTTGTGATTAACTCCTTAACCACATGCTTGCAAGCGGTGTTGATATCGATTACCGAGTGGGCCCGAAGTATATCTCTCCAACTTGGGAGGGACAAATCCCATCTCGATACATACAACCCAACAGATACTTTCCGATCACCTGAGAGACACGTTTATGATCACCCTTTCATAGGATGACGTTTGATGACCTCAAAGCTTTCTTCCGATACCAGGGAGTTGTATTATCTCATGGTCTAAGGAATACAATATTTGACATAAGAAAAGCTTCCCAAAGACGAACACGATGACACGATCTAATTGCTTCGCTTAGTTTGGGTCTGTCCATCATATCATTCTCCCAATGATATGATCTCATTATTAATCGACAACTCATGTCCATGGTTAGGAAACCTTAACCATCATTAATCAATGAGCTAGTCCATAGAGGCGTACTAGGGACACGGTGTTGTTCACAAACCACACAAGTATTAAAGTTTCCGCTTAATACAATTCTAGCATGGAATATAAACATTATCATGAACAAGAATTATAATAATAACATCTTTATTATTGCCTCTAGGGCATAATTCCAACACCCCGACCCTCGCCCGCGCCTCTGCGACCCCGTCCTCTCCTCCCTCGTCGTCATGCCTCCCCCGACCTCGCGCCGATGCAGGTAGACTCCCCCGCCCCCTCTCTTAATTAGTGTATTTAGTTTACTGATTTTAGATGATTTTTGTGTAGTTTGGGGATTTTAGATGTATAGCAAATTAAGATAATTGTAGGGGTACAAAACCTAGATGATTTTAGATGTATAGAAAATTTAGATAATTATAGGGGTACAAAATCTATATGATTTTGGTTGATTTTGGTTTTCTACTTTTATATGGCCAATGATTAAAAAGGGTAGGATGCGATCTCAGGAGTGGTGTGAGTGAGCCTTGTGATATACTACCTCTGTCCCAAGGCTTAATTTTTTTTTTGAAAAGTCAAACTATACAAAGTTTGATCAAGTTTGTAGGAAAATATATTAATATTTACGATATAAAATACACCCTTTGATACATCATGAAACATATATTCACATGATATCTGTATAATATGATAGTTCTTGATATTTTTTCTAAAAGTTTGGTCAAACTTTTCGTAGCTTGAATTTTTTAAAAAATATAGGCCTTAAGCCTTGGGACGGAGGAAGTATACAAATAAATAATTTATGCATCATACTTAAATCACTTACGCCATCCCTATATTTTATTTTGTGTCCAATACGAGTATGAGGCCCTACTTTTAGGTTGATTTTCATACGAATATGTTTTGATTGATTTTGGTTTTGTACTTTCATATGGCTGATGATTAAAATATGAGGATGCAATGTCGGGGGTGGTCTGAGCGAGCCTTGTGATATGCTCAAATAAATAATTTGTGCATTCTTCTTGGCTCACTCACTCTATCCCTAAAATTATTTTGCGTCCATTGAAAATATGAAGCCCTTTAATCTTAGTGAGCCTTGTAATTAATTACTGAGCGCTTTATATTAGATATGACTATGTGTAAGACATGTATGCATATAATAAATACATTTTCCTTGTAGAGCACATGGCGTTGTGTGAAGTATGTTTCACAGACCAGGCTCGTTATTCCAATTCCGTCTCATGGTCGATATGAGCGTTTATTAGTATGTATAATTTTTCATATTTAAATTCATTAAATTTTCTTTCCGTACTATTATCATTTATCTACTTAGTTTTTTCATGTTTAGACTATCCCATGCAATTAATGGAAAAACTTTAATAAAATAACAGGAGAAAGCGCGGAGGTCGAAACTCTTGGGCGAACATATGTTGTTGACGTGCGCAAAGAGCGAGCAATGACTCGTCTTGCAGGTTTTTCATGGACAAGGTTTATTTTCGAAAACCAAATCCTCTCTGGTGTGTACCTATTTTTATGCAATGGGAGCTCCTATGCCAAGAATCACTGTTGTATATTTAAACGATGACGAGGATGAGGGCAATGAGGATATGGGCGATGAGAATGAGGACGATGCCGAGGATGAGGGCGATGAGGAGGAGGACGAGGAGGAGGGCGATAAGAAGTAAGTAGGACCATTGGATTATACAATTGTGCTTAGAGATGCAAGCTTACACATAGCGAAGAATGATATCTCGTCAACAATATTCCTTCAAAAAAATTCTACATCGGCCTAGGACTTGTCACTCGCTTGACCAGGACGCATATTTAGCTATATGATATGGTATGTTTTTACTTATCATTCTTTTTTTAGTTTTTATTATATTGTGTTGTCTGATAGTAATTAGATTCTAACTTATGCATCTTAATTAGAAACTACCGTCGAGAATGGTTTTTTCTCTTCAAATTTCCGAAGAAGGCTTGGATGTAATACGTTTTGGAGCAACAGGTGCCGTAAGCGCCATTTCGTATAAGACATCGAGTGATGGACGCATCATCTTCAACACCCAGGAATAGAAGAACTTTGTTGAAGCTCAAGATGATCTACAAGTTAGGCAACCCATACTCCTCATCGGCAGGACCACTTCATGCTATAACATTTAGATAATGTTCGTCATCGACATCATTTATAGTTACTACCTTGTTCCTTGTGATAGTTTGTTAGTGTAGATGCGACTAGCTTGTTTTGAACCGCTTATTAAAAATTTGTGGTGAACCAAATCGTTATTTTCTGATTATGTAAATATGCATTTCATGATGTTACATTGCTGTTATATTGCAGCCTTCAGTCAAAAATATGCAACACTTTTTTTTAATTTTCAAAAATATACTTGCGAACATTTGTCTTTCTGAAAATGCCTCAAATTATACATAGCGTTTGTGTCAAACGCCACCACTGTGTCTCCCGGCCGTGGTACGCGAACCAATCACTACCAGGACGAGCTCTAATGGTGGTTTCACTAAGGACACCACCATTATGTCCTACTAGTGATGTGATGTTAGTGATGTGCGGTTTGAGCGCCACTAGCCCCTTCTTCGAACACCGTCACTAGACCTTTTATTACTAGTGTTCTCTCTAATTTAGAAGTTACTAACTAGTGTTGGAATTATGCCCTAGAGGCAATAATAAAGATGTTATTATTATAATTCTTGTTCATGATAAAGTTTATATTTCATGCTAGAATTGTATTAAGCGGAAACTTTGATACTTGTGTGGAACAACACTGTGTCCCTAGTACGCCTCTATGGACTAGCTCATTGATTAATGATGGTTAAGGTTTCCTAACCATAGACATGAGTTGTCGATTAATAATGAGATCATGTCATTAGGAGAATGATATGATGGACAGACCCAAGTTAAGCAGAGCAATTAGATCGTGTCATCGTGTTCATCTTTGCGAAGCTTTTTCCTATGTCATATATTGTATTCCTTAGACCATGAGATAATACAACTCCCTGGTATCGGAAGAAAGCTTTAAGGTCATCAAACGTCATCCTATGTGAGGGTGATCATAAAGGTGTCTCTCAGGTGATCGGAACTTTGCGAAGCTTTTTCCTATGTCATATATTGTATTCCTTAGACCATGAGATAATACAACTCCCTGGTATCGGAAGAAAGCTTTGAGGTCATCAAACGTCATCCTATGTGAGGGTGATCATAAAGGTGTCTCAGGTGATCGGAAAGTACTTGTTGGGTTGTATGTATCGAGATGGAATTTGTCCCTCCCGAGTCGGAGAGATATACTTCGGGTCCACTCGATAATCGATATCAACACCGCTTGCAAGCACGTGGTTAAGGAGTTAATCACAAAGTGATATCAGATTACGGAACGAGTAAAGTACTTTCTATGAACGAGATTGAACTAGGTATGCCGATACCAACGATCGAATCTCGGACAAGTAAAATATCGCGAGACGAAGGGAATACATATATGGTATTAATTGAATCCTGGCATCGTGGTTCATCCGATATGATCATCGATGAATATGTGGGAGTCAATATGGGTTTCCAGACCCCGCTGTTGATTATTGATAGAAGATCATGTCTGCATATTCTCGAACCTGTAGGGTCACACACTTAACGTGCTTCGACGCTAGGATAGAATGGATAATTGGTTAATGAGTTTTTGTTCGGAGTCTCGGATGAGATCAAGGACATCACGAGAGGTTCCGAAATGGTCCGGAGAATAAGATTCATATAAGGGAAAGCAGTTTTTGGATTTCGGAATCGTTTCGGAGTATTCGGTATTGTACCAGAAGGTTCTAGAAGGTTCCGGAGTGGGACCAACATGATCCCACTTGTCGGGGGCCTGCGTGGGCCTAAGGGGAAGTGCCCTGGCCGCATTGGGACAGGGGCACAAGGCCCCAAAGGCCCATCCGGCCAGCCTAGGGGAAACCCTAGGGGAGATCTTCTAGAAGGAGGGGGGAAACTTGCCCCCCACTCCAACCCTTGGGGCAGCCTCCCTAGGGCTTGGAGGAGGGGCCAAGGGGGCTGGCCAGCCCCCTATATAAGGTGGGCAGGGGCGCACCCCTCCCCCCCACTCCTCCAACCCTAGCCGTCCTACTGCTGCCCTCCACCTCTCTCTCTCCCGACTGCGTGTAGGCGAAGCCCTGCTGCAGAAATTATCCACCATAACCACCACGCCGTCGTGTTGTAGATCCAATCTATTTCTCCACCCCACTTGCTGGACCAAGGAAGGAGGAGACGTCGCGGCACCGTACGTGTGCATCTCTCGGAGGCGCCGTCACTTTCGGCGTTGGATCGGATCGGATCGCGAGGAGGAGACGGCTAGTACGACTACATCAACCACGTTCTGTTGAACGTTTCCGCTATGCGATTTCTTCAAGGGTATGAAGATCTCATCTATCTATCTCGTTGATTGCATCTCCTAGATTATCTCTTGGCTTTGTTGTTCGTATCCGTAGATTTTTTTTGATTTACTATGCCGCAAAACCATTCAACTAGTACTCCATCATATTACTTGTCACGGAAATAAATGTTGTTATACATGTTTTAGTGTTAGATACATCGAATCTAGCGACAATTAATATGAATCGGAGGGAATGGTAAAAACGAATATAAGAGCGTCCCTAGCAGATACCTGGTATACCCAAACCGATAATAGAAGATTAGATATTTTTAATAGAAATCTTAGAATATTTTAAAAAAGGCATTCGCGGGATTTTTAAACTTCTATTTTTGTATAGAGTTCAATATTAGTGTACATTTACATAGTTAGTTTGCTATATTCGACGAGCTAAAACACTAACAAGACCCAAAACCTAATAGGGGAGGAGGCGCAACAGGTGGCAGAAACTTCACCGGGGCAAGGGCGGTAGCACTTCTTCACCTCATCATCCTCGGAGTACACCATGTAGGCCAACAAGAGGATGTCGACCCATCGTCCTGGTGGTTGTTCGCCTCGCAAGACCTCGGAGGCGTGGAGCTCTTGTTGTAGTTTCTCCTCGTTGTAGCATCAACTCACGGCGAACCATCTCACCGTCACTAGTAGGAAAAGGCCTAGTGGATATGTTTGGAAAATGGGATTCGTGCCATTGAACCCGCGCACCACTAATCTCATGCCATTGGTAGCAGATAGTGGTGGAATTCCAGAGGAACGCCAGTACTAAGTTATCTACTAGTGGCGTTTCCTGAACGCCACTAGTAATATAAGCTATAGTGGCGTTCGAGACTTCTTGAACACCATTAACCATAATTTGGCAATTAAAATAAAATAGTGAAAATCTTGATTATATCAACAATATCAAACAACAAGATATAACGATACTAAACTGCATTCATAATACAACAACATGATACAATAATTAATACTGGATAGCATTCAGAATACAAAGATACAACAACTAACTTAGAAAACTATCTAGCTTGTTCTACCTAGCGCATGTTCTTCAAAGTTAAAAGACTAGTTCTACCTAAGGGAATGATCTTCAAAGTGAGAAGACTCTGAGTCAGGGATATCATACGAGAAGAACACGACTCCATAAATTTTGTCAAGGTAGATGCTCAATCTCATCTCGGCATCCATCCCATACCTTTCTACCAATTATGTCCAAATTAGTCCTATAAAGTAAGTTCGGTTCGCCTCGTTGACGACTAGAATCTTGTAGTTCTTGTCAGGTATTATATCTTCCACCAAGGTGACCTCAAATTGTCCCTGGTGATTGACACGTCTGTTTACATGGTCAAGAAAGTCCTTTATTGTGTGGCAAGGGATGGCCTGAGAAAAAGTTATATGCAAACAATAGTTAATTAGTTTCGATCAAAATGCATGCAAGGCCGAAAATCATAATTAAGCTGAACATACCGCCATAGTCTCAAAGTCTTCGGGAAGCACTATGATAAACTTCTTATCCTGACAAATTTCATGGCCATAGTTGATGCATGGATGCATTTGCTACATGTTCATCTAAAATATATTCAAGTATCCAAAGGTGTATATCATTTTTTGTAGGAAACTCAAACATAAAGGCAAGCAAGGTCTCGTATAAATACACACAAAACCAAGAAAGTGTCTATAAGACCAAATCAAATGTGTAAGATATTCATGGATATACGACAAGGTCTTATGGGCACCTTTTCACATTAGATTGTGTCATAGTTAATCATCGACTGTTGGAAGGAAACACAACTAAAATAAACATCAAGTAGAGAGAAATATCGGCCTTTACTATCACTATCTAACAATCCTATATCTAGAATTTGAGCCCAAGTTTAGTATCTAAACACTATCTCTAAAACACTACCTAACATTCCTATGTATATAATGTTGGAATTATGCCCTAGAAGCAATAATAAAGATGTTATTATTATAATTCGTGTTCATGATAAAGTTTACATTCCATGCTAGAATTGTATTAAGCGGAAACTTTGATACTTGTGTGGTTTATGAACAACACCGTGTCCCTAGTATGCCTCTATGGACTAGCTCATTGATTAATGATGGTTAAGGTTTCCTAACCATAGACATGAGTTGTCAATTAATAATGAGATCATGTCATTGGGAGAATGATATGATGGACATACCCAAATCAAGCAGAGCAATTAGATTGTGTCATCATGTTCATCTTTGCGAAGCTTTTTCTTATGTCAAATATTGTATTCCTTAGACCATGAGATAATGCAACTCCCTGGTATCGGAAGAAATCTTTGAGGTCATCAAACGTCATCCTATGAGAGGGTGATCATAAAGGTGTCTCTCATGTGATCGGAAAGTACTTGTTGGGTTGTATGTATCGAGATGGGATTTGTCCCTCCCAAGTCGGATAGATATACTTCGAGCCCACTCGGTAATCGATATCAACACCGATTGCAAGCAAGTGGTTAAGGAGTTAATCACAAAGTGATATCGGATTATAGAACGAGTAAAGTACTTGCTGTAAACGAGATTGAACTAGGTATGCCGATGCCAACGATCGAATCTCGGGCAAGTAAAATATCGCGTGACGAAGGGAATATATATGGGATTAATTGAATCCTGGCATCTTGGTTCATCCGATATTATCATCGATGAATATGTGGGAGTCAATATGGGTTTCCAGATCCCGCTGTTGATTATTGATAGAAGATCATGTCTGCATATTCTCGAACCCGTAGGGTCACACACTTAACGTGCTTCGACGCTAGGATAGAATGGATAATTGGTTTATGAGTTTTTGTTCGGAGTCTCGGATGAGATCCAGGACATCACGAGAAGTTTCGGAATGGTCTGGAGAATAAGATTCATATAAGGGAAAGCAGTTTTCGGAATTGTTTCGGAATGTTCGGTATTATACCGGAAGGTTCTAGAAGCTTTCGGAGTGGGACCAACGTGGCCCCACTTGTCGGGAGGCCGCATTGGGCCAGGGCACAAGGCCCCATAGGCCCAGCCGGCCAATCCCTAGGGGAAACCCTAGGGAGAGCTTCTAGAAGGGGGGGAACTTGCCCCCCACTCCACCCATGTGGCCGCCGGCCCTAGGGCTCGGAGGAGGGGAAAGGGCAGCCGGCCAGCCCTCTATATAAAGAGGTCAGGGGCGCACCCTCCCCCCACACTTCCTCCAACCCTAGCCGCCTACCTGCTGCCCTCCTCTCTCTCTCTCTCTCTCTCTCTCTCTCTCTCTCTCTCTCTCTCTCTCTCTCTCTCTCTCTCTCTCTCTCTCTCTCTCTCTCTCGACTGCGCGTAGGCAAAGCCCTGCCGCAGAAACTCTCCACCTTTGCACCACGCCGTCGTGTTGTAGATCCAATCTATCTCTCCACCCCACTTGCTGGACCGAGGAAAGAGGAGACTTTGAGGTGTCGTACGTGTGCATCTCTCGGAGGCGTCGCCACTTGCGGCGTTGGATCGGATCGGATCGCGAGGAGAAGAAGGCTAGTACGATTACATCAACCACGTTCTGTCGAACGTTCCGCTATGCAATTTTTTCAAGGGTATGAAGATCTCATCTATACCTCTCGTTGTTTGCATCTCCTAGATTAGATCTTGGCTTTTCCCGTTCGCTTCTGTAGAAATTTTTGATTTACTATGCTGTGAAACCCTTCAGTGGTATCAGAGCTAGATCTATGCGTAGATGTGTTTCACGAGTAGAACGCAACATGCTTGTTGCGGGCGTTGATGTTTTCTGTTGCAAGCCTCTTTTTGTGTACTTCTTATGATGCGGGATAGTGAGATCAAAGCGGTCCAGGCCAACTTTACGCGACCTCGTTCGCGAGACCGGCTCCGCACTTGACGTGTGGCTTGTTCCACACATGCGGCTGGTGGATACTAGTTTCTCTCACTATAGTTGTCATGGGATTTACACCGGATGTTGGCAACCATAATATCACCATTGTGGCTTTCCGTAGGTAAGAATCGTTCTTAGCTTGTTACTCCCATAAGCCACGCAAAACATGCAACAACAAAGTAGAGGCATCTAACTTGTTTTTGCAGGGAGTGTTTCTGTGATATGGTATGGCCAAAGATGTGATGTGTATGTTGTATGCAATGATCATGTTTTGTAATATTTCACGACTTGCATGTCGATGAGTACACAACCGGCAGGAGCCATATGGTTGTCTTTATAATTGTGTATGACCTGTGTGTCAACTTCTTATACGCCATGTAATAGCTTTACTTTATCGCTAACTAGTTAGCAATAGTTGTAGTTGCTATTCGTGGTGGAGGCAATCATGGTGGAGTGATGGAGATCATGCTGGCACGCACAAGATGGAGATCATTGCGCGGAGATTGGCTATACCATGTCATAGAAAATTATATGCATGTGATGTTTATCCTTTTATGTATCTTATTATGCTTAGATCGCGACGGTAGCATTATAAGATGACTCCTCACTTAAAGATCAAGATAAAACTGTGTTCTCTCCATGTATGCACCGTTGCGAAAGTTTGACGTGTTCAAGCACCACGTGATGATCGGGTGTTATAAACTCTACGTTCACATACAACGGGTGCAAGCTAGTTTTGCACACGCGAAAATACTTGGGTTTGACTTGACGAGCCTACCATGTACAAACATGGCCTCGGAACACACGAACCGAAAGGTTAAGCGTGGGTCATATGAATGATATGATCGACACTTTGTTGTCCACCATTGAAACCACATCTCTTCTCGTGAAGATCGGATTAGGTGTAGTGAATATGGATCATGTTCACTAAACAACTTGAGGGATATTGAATTTAGTGGGAGTTCATCTAGTAATTTGATTAAGTTGAACTAGTTATCATGAACATAGTCTAAATTATACTTGCAAATTTTATAGATCAAATGGCTAAGTCCAACTTCAACTTCAACGTTTTTGCTGAGAAAGAAAAGCTTAAGAACAATGGGTCTAACTTTACCAACTGGTTCCGCAATCTGAGAATCATTCTCGCTGGCGGACAAAAGGACTATGTCCTTGAGAAAGCGCTAGGTGACGCCCCTGCTGTAGATGCGCCGACTAATGAGAAAACTGTTTATCAGTCGCGCAAGGATGATTATGGTGTGATTAAGAGCACCATGTTGTTTGCTATGGAATCGGACCTTCAAAATCGTTTTGAGGAGTTCGTCGGGCCCTCTGAGATCCATGAGGAACTGAAAACCATGTTTCAGACTCAGGCCCGTTCTGAGAGATATGAGATCTCTGAGAAATTCTTTAACTGCAAGATGGAGGAAGGGAGTTATGTTAGTGAGCACACCATTAATATGTCGGGCTACACTTAACGTCTTGAGCAACTGGACTGCAAGATTCTAGAAGAGCTCAAGATTGACAGAGTTCTGCAATCACTCCCTCCTAGCTACACAGGTTTTATAGTTACTCATAATCAGATTGGTTCCACTGATACGATCACTGAGCTCTTCGCTAAGCTAAAAGCTGCGGAGGTGGACATCAAGAAAGATAATCATGTGTTGATGGTCAACAAGCCCCCCCAGCTTTAAGAAAGGTAAGGGTGCAAAGAAGCCCTTCAAGAAAGGCAGCGGCAAGCGCGTTGCCCCTGCTGAGAAGAAGCTCAAGTCTGGACCTAAGCCGGACACTGAGTGCTTCAATTGCAAGGACAAGGGTCACTGGAAGTGCAACTGTCTGAAGTACTTAGCGGACAAGAAGGCTGGCACCATCAAAGGTATATTTGATATACATATTTTTGATGTTTACCTTACTAGCGCTTGTTGTAGTGCCTGGGTATTTGATACTGGTTCAGTTGCTAATATTTATAACTCGAAACAGGAGCTACGGAATATACGGCGGCTAGCAAGGGATGAGGTGACGATGCGCGTTGGCAACGGATCAAGAGTTGATGTGATGGTCGTCGGCACGCTCTCCTTAGTTTTACCTTCAGGATTAGTTTTAAACCTTAATAAATGTTATTATGTGCCTGCGTTGAGCATGAACATCATATCTGGATCGTTTTTATTACAAGACGGTTATTCATTTAAATCGGAGAATAATGGTTGTTCTATTTATATGAGTAACATCTTTTATGGTCATGCACCTGCTATGAATGGTTTATTTCTTCTGAATCTCGAAAGCAATGAAACACACATCCATAACATTGAGGCTAAGAGATGCAAGGTAGATAGTGATGATACGACTTATTTGTGGCACTGCAGCCTAGGTCATATTGGTATAAAACGCATAAAAAACTCCATTCTGATGGACTTTTGGAGTCTCTTGATTTTGAATCATTTGATACGTGCGAGCCATGCCTCATGGGCAATATGATCAAAACCCCGTTCTCCGGAATAATGGAGCGAGCAACGGACTTGTTGGAAATCATACATACCGATGTATGTGGACCAATGAGTGTTTCGAAGCGCGGTGGTTATCGCTATTTTCTCACTTTTACTGATGACTTAAGTAGATATGGATATATCTATTTAATGAAACATAAATCTGAAACATTTGAAAAGTTCAAAGAATTTCAGAACGAAGTGGAAAACCATCGTAACAGGAAAATTAAATTTCTACGATCCGATCGTGGAGGTGAATATTTGAGTTATGATTTTCTCACGCATCTTAAAGCAAGCAGAATCGTTTCGCAGCTCACGCCACCCGGAACACCACAGTGCAATGGTGTGTCTGAACGCCGGAATCAAACTCTATTAGATATGGTGCGATCAATGATGTCTCTTACAGATTTGCCGTTATCTTTTTGGGGTTATGCATTAGAAATCGTTGCATTCACTTTAAATAGGGCACCATCTAAATCCGTTGAGACGACACCGTATGAACTGTGGTTTGGTGCTAAACCTAAGTTGTCGTTTCTTAAAGTTTGGGGATGCGAAGCTTACGTCAAGAAGTTGATGCCGGACAAGCTCGAACCCAAAGCGAAGAAATGCGTCTTCATAGGATACCCTAAGGAAACTATTGGGTATACCTTCTATCGCAGATCCGAAGGCAAAGTGTTTGTCGCAAAGAACGGATCCTTTCTTGAGAAGGAGTTTCTCTCGAAAGAAGTGAGTGGGAGGAAAGTAGAGCTAGACGAGGTTATTGAACCTTCTCTTGAGTTGGAGAGTAGCGCAACACCTGAAATTGTTCCAGTGCCGTCTGCACCAACAATAGAGGAAGCTAATGACAAGGATCATGAAGCTTCGAACGATGCTACTACTGAACGTCGCAGGTCGACAAGGCCACGTGCCCCTCCTGAGTGGTACGGTAACCTTGTATTAACTGTCTTGTTGGTAGACAACAGTGAACCTACGAACTATGAGGAAGCAATGATGAGCCTAGACTCTAAGAAATGGCTACAGGCCATGAAATCCGAATTAGGATCCATGAGCGAAAACCAAGTGTGGACTTTGGTGGACCCTCCTAGCGACCGAAAGGCCATTGAGTGCAAATGGATTTTCAAGAAGAAAACGGACGCAGATGGTAATGTTACTGTCTATAAAGCACGACTTGTTGCGAAAGGTTTTCGACAAGTTCAAGGTGTTGACTACGATGAGACTTTCTCTCCCGTAGCGATGTTTAAGTCTATTCGGATTTTATTAGCAATTGCTGCGTTTCATGATTATGGAATATGGCAGATGGATGTCAAGACTGCGTTCCTCAATGGCAACATTAATGAAGAGTTGTATATGATGCAACCCGAAGGTTTTGTCGATCCTAAGGATGCTGATAAGGTGTGCAAACTTCAGCGTTTCATTTATGGACTGAAGCAAGCATCTCGGAGTTGGAACCTTCGTTTTGATCAAGTGATCAAGAGCTTTGGATTTGTTCCAAATTGCTATGAAGCTTGTATCTACAAGAAAGTGAGTGGAAGCTCAGTGACATTTTTGGTACTATATGTGGATGACATATTGATTATTGGAAATGACATTGATATGCTTAACGATGTGAAGACTTATTTGAACAAATGTTTTTCAATAAAAGACCTTGGAGAAGCTGCTTATATATTAGGCATCAAAATCTATAGAGATAGACAAAGACACCTAATAGCTTTAAGCCAAAGTACATACCTAGACAAAGTTCTGAAAAGGTTCAGAATGGATAAGGCAAAGAAAGGTTCAGTGCCCATGTTGTCAGGTAAGAAATTGAGCAAGGCTCAGTGTCCAGCTACGGTAAACGATAGAGAAGCTATGAGCAAAGTGCCTTATGCCTCGGCCATAGGTTCTATCATGTATGCCATGCTATGTACTAGACCGGATGTGTCCAATGCTCTTAGTTTGACGAGCAGATACCAAAGTGATCCCGGAATGGAACACTGGACAGCCGTAAAGAACATCCTAAAGTATCTAAATAGGACTAAAGAAATGTTCTTGGTCTATGGAGGTGATGAGCAGCTCGTCGTAAAAGGTTACGTCGACGCTAGTTTCGACACCGACAAGGATGATTCTAAATCTCAGACAGGATACGTTTATATTTTGAATGGAGGAGCTGTGAGCTGGAGAAGCTGCAAGCAAAGCGTGATCGCGGGAATGGTCCGGAGAATAAGATTCATATAAGGGAAAGCAGTTTTTGGATTTCGGAATTGTTTGGGAATGTTCGGTATTGTACCGGAAGGTTCTAGAAGCTTCTGGAGTGGGACCAACGTGGCCCCACTTGTCGGGAGGGGGCGTGGGCTTACGAGGGAGTTCCCTGGCCGCATTGGGCCAGGGGGCACAAGGCCCCATAGGCCCAGCCGGCCAAGCCCTAGGGGAAACCCTAGGGAGAGCTTCTAGAAGGGGGGAAACTTGCCCCCCACTCCACCCATGTGGCCGCCGGCCCTAGGGCTTGGATGAGGGGCAAGGGCAGCTGGACAACCCTCTATATAAATAGGGCAGGGGCGCACCCTCCCCCCACACCTCCTCCAACCCTAGCCGCCAACCTGCTTCCCTCCTCTCTCTCTCTCTCTCTCTCTCTCTCTCTCTCTCTCTCTCTCTCTCTCTCTCTCTCTCTCTCTCTCTCTCTCTCTCTCTCTCTCTCTCCTGCGCGTAGGCGAAGCCATGCCGTAGAAACTCTCCACCTTTGCACCACGCCGTCGTGTTGTAGATCCAATCTATCTCTCCACCCCACTTGCTGGACCGAGGAAGGAGGAGACGTCGAGGTGCCGTACGTGTGCATCTCTCGAAGGCGTCACCACTTGCGGCGTTGGATCGGATCGGATCGCGTGGAGGAGAAGGCTAGTACGACTACATCAACCATGTTCTGTCGAACGTTCCGCTGTGTGATTTCTTCAAGGGTATGAAGATCTCATCTATCCCTCTCGTTGTTTGCATCTCCTAGATTAGATCTTGGCTTTTCCCGTTCGTATCCGTAGAAAATTTTGATTTACTATGCTGCGAAACCCTTCATATAATTTGTAAGATCATTATCTACCATATATGTATATCTATAACTTCTGAATTGCTATAAAAAGGGGAGGCGCGACGGGTCGCTCACCGTGAGGTCAGAGACGGGGCTCAGACGAGAAGGTTGCGATGACCGACGACTTGAGAAGGGGGAGGTTGCGGCGACCGGCAGCAGCAGATCGAGTGGCATCGTCGGATGTGGATGGGGTGGCGGCGGAAGCGCGTTGTCTGGCGCAGTCGCGGGAGAGGATCGGGCTTCCGGTGTGGGGCGACGGACGTGCGCGGTCGATCTGGGGCGATCTAGACGCGGGGCGGCAACGGGAAGAGAGGGTGGAGGGTTTGTGAATGATTGACGTTGTGAGAGGAGAAGAGAGAAGATCGATAATTAAGGGTGTCGGCCGGTGTGCGGGGTGGTGGGTAACCATGGCATGGCCCTGACTCCAACGCCACCAGTACAATTAATATATGTGTGGGGTGGTGGACGCCACTACTATGTTTTAGTGGTAACATTCCGAATTGTTTCAACGCCATTACTATTTTGCCCAAAGGCGAATCACAGAACTTAAAACACTGGAATTCGACTCATGTAAGACGTCCACGGCCTGAGTCGGGTTACACCAGCAATTTTCTGGATTCGAGTCCGGGGAATCAAGTCTAAGTAGATAGCGTTGTTTTGCCCAAAGGCAATTAACTGACCCCGATCCGCCGGAGTTTCGGGCACGCATATCAACTATCCCTATGAACCAACACATTGACCCGAAACATGTTTGAATGAAAAGCACTCGAAAGACTCAAGAGTCTCCAGTCGAATCTGCAATTCGACTGAACGCTCATGGGCTACTAACATGGGTATGCCCTACGGGTGCCAATGTTAGCCTACCCGGTCCGGCCTGGCAGAAGCCCATGAAGAAGGTTTACCTCAATCGTGAATACCAGGAGAATTTCGGGTGGCCCAAGCCTAGTAAGGATTCAACTCCTTGGCGGATACGTCTTCTTCAAATAGAAACTTGAAGGGATAAACCCTAAACTTGTAACTGACTCAGCCTATCCCAAGACCTGGTCTATCTATATAAACGCTAGAAGGGCAAGACAAGGAGTACCTACCTCATAACCTAGCACACATCTCGTCAGATCAAATCTGCGCATCTCGGTAATCTTCGACATTATCACTAATCAAAAGTAGACAAGCATGAATAAGGTTTTCCCTCCAATCATTTTGATGAGGTCTCACCTTCATTTCCAAAAGAACTGCACGTTGTCACAGGTAGCTATTGTACTAATTAAACAGAACCTACATATCCACCTTTCATTAAGAGCGCTTGTTCTGACAACCGGATCCGCTCGTCAGTGAAAAGTTCACCTCAGTCGAAGCTAATCATTTCTTGCAAAGATCTTAAGCTATATCGACCGATCGTGCATGTGCTCGCTCGCGAGTAGTGCACGCCGAATATACGTTCAGTATGGCGTGTCGCAAACAAAACAGCCTGTGATCTTGTTTGCACACCGCCGATCTGGCATGTTGTGCTCTCTACAACCTTTTGAATTCAATATTTTTCCATGTCCCCTCGCTTTGGGATTTAATCGGATCCACCTCCCCATCATGCTCTCGCAGCGTCGCCACATGCGTGAGCCGCCCTCTTCCCATTTCTTTAGCAACTCAATCATTCAGAAAACGTTTATGAACCAGCATTTGATTTTGCATCACTAGCAGTAAGAAGTCTCGTGTCGATCGCATATGGTTATGACTATGCAACGGTAATTGCTCTGAGTTTCAGGATCGGAAATCAAGCACTATATATATCTGAAACAAAGTCTAGAACTGCATGAATCTAAAGAATGTATTTTTTACAAATAAAAATAAAAATAAAAATAGAATGTAAATAATCACCTTGCATTTTTTTTATCCTAGTTGAATTAGCTAAGTTAATACGGTAAAAAAATTAACGATAATAGAAAAGGAGAACCAGGTTTATAAACTATGGGTCACGCTAATTGACAATGATGGAAGGTCACATGAGTGCATGACCCCCCGATGAACGTGCACCAACTAGTTGTTTAGCACCGCCTGCTGAAAAAGAAAAGGCCAAAAGAAGAAGAACCAACTCATTGCAACACCAACACATACACACACATCACCTCACGCGCTAAAGGGCAGACAAGCTAGCAAAACAAACACAGCAGCGGCAGCTTCGTCCCAGTGCATGCATCGCCATCCCTAGTTCTAGTACTAGTATAATCAAAGGATTAGAGCTTGTTTAAAGAAATCGTACCGACACGATGACAGAGAGGAAGATTCGAATGGACGCAAAAGGCCTTAGTATTTTTTAACAGTGGATTAGGAGTCTCGTAGACATTCCCTGCCCTGGCTGTCACTGCCCATTTCTTTGTTTATAACTAATAACTAAAAGAATCGTCATAGGGATCGGTAATTAAATGGGAGCAATCAGAGTCATAATGAGACAGCCTGACCTACTGTTGCCTGGAGTCTGGAGAGGAGGGTTAATTACTAGTAATCATCTCTGCATGTGACTCGCACTGTTTAATTAGTGTTCTCCGGGCCGTAGTGCTCGACACGAGGGAGCGGGTGTGTGGGCCCGCGCCGCTGGATCACGTGAGGTGCGCGGGACGGAGAGAGGGTTCGGCTCGGCCGGCGCATCACGTGGCCAACTCATGGTGGGGCGTCCCGGTGGGCCCACTAAGAAATATTAGCGAAAGGGGGTTCTCGACGTTTCTTTTTCTTGTCCTGGCGCTTTGTGCTCTTATCATGTACCGTATGTCCAGTTGATTTCATGAGTTGGGGCAGTCATCTCCTTTGTAATCGTGTATACTCCAGTATATATCCATTTGATTTAATGACACCGACGCGTATGTCCCAAGCCTCGTGAAAATGAAATACACAGACAGATTGTAGCACGAAATGAAAAGAAAGAAAACGCAAAAAAGAAAACAAGACATTCGAAATGGGCCGGCACGCAGTTGGCTGTGCCGTCAGCGTCAGGGCAGGATACGCAAAGGAGAAAGGCAACCGAGGCGCGGAGTCCGATCACGTGCGGCCAGCGATCGATGTCCAGCCCCACCAGTCCACCACCTTCCACCCATGGGCTCCGTCCGGCTCGTGCTCGTGACAGGTGGCCGCGGCGTGCGCCTCCCCGCCCTCTCTGGCTCCCGCCCGCGTGCGGTGGGCCTCGTCTCGCATCGCATCGATCGGCTGCTTGCCTTGTTGTCGCCGAGCGCGTGCTGAGCCTGATGAGCGACGGCGTCAGGCAGACGGAGGCACGGGCACGGCGTTTACGGCCGTCACGGCAGCCAGCGCGCACGTGGCTCCGGAGGCGTCGTTTTCGGCTCCCGTCCATCGATCGCCACCGGACCGGATCAGCAGCAGTACAAATCTTGTTTTGAGCGGAGCACTAGTTTATTTCACGTTCTAATCGCACGTTCCGCCCTGGTTATTCCGTTCCCTGTCACTCAAGCTACAGTTCCCTCACGTTGGAGGGATATGCACGGCTGTAATAATCTTTCCCAACAGCTAAAAAACAACCGACGGCCAGTTTGTCGTGAGGAGCCACCGAATTGTAACCGTCCGATCTGCATCGTGCCTCCCACAGTTTTCGAACACTATTCATCTGGGGCCCACCTGCGCGGCGTTGTCGGCGTGCCAGACTGAGCCGTTGCTCACGCTTCCTATCTATCTCCTCCCTTCTCGTCTCGTTCCCCTCTCCTCTTCCTCTCCCCTGATTTCCCGTCGGAGACTTCCATCTCGTCTGGTGCCAGGCGGCAGCACCATTTCCAGGTGCTGACGGGCGGAGAGGGGGACGCGGCAGCACCATCTCGTCGGAGAGTTCCCGTCGCGCGAGGAGCGGGAGATCGGTGGCGGTGGGCGAGGTGGAGATTGGTGGAGATTCCGCCGGCGGCGAGTACATCGGTGGTGCTGACCGGTTGAGAGGGTGACGCGCGGGACGAGGGCGTCCAGTGCGTCGTCGGAGAACTTCCCGACGCGAGAAGCGGGAGATCCTTGTCTGTTTGGCGAGGTGGCGGAGGAGATTGCCGACGTATATCGGGCTAGCAAACGTGGTGGTGCTCGGGGAGGACGAGGAGCGCGAAAGGGCGTCAAGTTCGGCGACGGAGATTGCTCGGACGACGGATTTCTTCTCGATTCAACCCCGCGGAGCTCTCGTGTTTGGTGAGTTCCTACAAAATCCATCGAATCCTTGCATATCTAGGCTTCTACTGGTGTTTTTTGCTGTGGATCTACATCTTAGGAACTAGGAAATATGAAATCCCTATCTCGATTTGGCATGTGCATCTTAGGAGGGATTTTTGTAGTTGCTGATTTACTAGTCAAATATGTCCATGTGCATGTCACTGTAACACAGTGAATTAATGTGTTTGTGAGCTTATTAGTTTGCCCATGTGCATGTCACTGTAATACTTGTTGATTTTGCTGGTGAAATCTGTCTATGTGCATGTCATGATGTCACTTAGTTCGTGTACTTGATGTTATTTAGTCCCTACTTAGTTAGTGAACTGATTATGTAAAGAAATTATCTAAGTTATTTTACTGTGGTCATTAAGTTCACTAGCTTCTATAGTTAGTTGTGTTTCATAGGTGTTTTCATTTGGTCTGTCATTAAGTTGGTTTATATAGTTGTTTTTTTTGCGTAAATGTAACTAAATGTTATCCTAAATGCAACTAAGCAAACATGCACAAGCAACTTGGTTATTACTGTTAGATGTTATTCATACATCGCGAGAAGGTAGACAACGTGGAGAGCATAAGAGGATGTCGGCGGTAGCTTCTCTACTGTCAGAGATGCTCTTAATTACGTATTTGCCTCCGATGATCAACAGATATATGTAGTCCAGCAGCAATGATTGTTCATTTGGAATTAAGCAGCTGCCCTGCCGCCTTGTCAAAGTGAGAGGGGAGGGAGAGAGAGGTTCACAAGATAGCATTGACACTTGAATTTAAACGGACCTAGTAAAGTCTACCAAACCAAACCTCACCTCACCTCACCTCATCATCCATCCATCATCATCATCATATATATTTTAAATTGTTTAGATGAAATGGAAATATATATACTCAATTAGTTTGTGTGCTTGATGTTACTTAGTCCCTACTTAGTTTGTGACATGATTATGTAAAGAAATTATCTAAGTTGTTCACAAGTTGTTTTACTGTGGTCATCAAGTTCACTGGTAGAAGGGTTGCCCCGAATGTTGCACCCAATTCAAATATAGTTGCTCCTGGGCCTTCTGTAGTTCCAGCACCTGCAAGGAAGAAGACGCAGTCAGTAGTTCCTCCCAGAGATTCTGTAATTGTTGGCGGTCCTTCTGTAGCTCCAGCTTGTCCAAGGCGAAAGATCCAGGCGGTTAGTGCATTTAAATGTTTGTTTACTGATTTTAATTTTTATCAATTCTCTCATTTTAGTTGACAACTTTTGCATGTTCTCTTTCGCAGATTGGCAGGAATAGAGCTTCTCCTGCTATATTATTCAAACTGAACAAGCTTTTAAGTAAAGAACAGAGGGATCTCATCACAGAATATGGGTGGGGAGGCATGTTAAAGGTAAAAGCATCTGAAATGCCTGCGGATTTAAGCATGTGGCTGCTGTCCTGTTTTGACCCAATAAGGAGTGAGCTCGCAATTCCAGGGAGGGGGACAATAGCAGTAGATGCTAATAGTTTCCATAAGGTTTTCAGGCTCGCAAATGAAGGCTTGCCTGTAGTATATGAGATGGAAACTGATCCAATTTCATTCATGAATTCAACCTATAACATTGAAGGTGGGTCAGCACCAGAGTGGAAGGCATGGTGCAATATGATCAAGGACATGAATGGGGTAGCTGATCTAAAGTTCCTAAGGGCATATTTTGCTGCCTACATAAGCTGCTTCATTTGCCCCACAACTAAATGCAGTATCAGTCCTAGGTGTTATCCGAGCATTGTTGACCTCAGTGTGACTCGGAGAACAAATTTTTGTCAATTTGCCATTGACCAAATAAACACAGAAGTCAAGAAGATGGGTGTTTCGAAGAAATCGATGTGCTGTTGCCTACAACACCTTGTGGTACGTTGTTACTTTTCCTTCTTTTTTACTCGTTAAATTTTTAGGACAAACCAAATTTTTGTTTGTTCGCCTATCAACATCACTGTGTTTTCAGTCTTTGCTTCTTTGATTGTTGTGTCTGTGTAGATCTTGTACCTTGATTCTTTAGATGTCGACGAGCCTGTGCCATCAACAGAAGATTGCCCGATTCGCGCTAAAGCATGGGATGACAAACTTATACAAGCAGTTGTACGTAAGGATACAAAGTCAAATGGGGAGTTTGAAAAGCTGAGGGTAATTATTACTACTTTCAATTCTATGCGACAACTATGGTCACATGGCACAATTAATTTACACTTCTTTTTTTATAGTTCAAAGATGGTGTCGGGTTGACAATCAGGGACAGTCTATTTGTTGGGATGACTAGGACTGAAGAATTTGTTTCATCAAAACTTTCAAGAAACTTTCCATATGAGGTATGCCATTTTTTATCCGCTTCTCACTCCCTGTAATTTTTCCTTCCAATTTGAGTTTTGTCCCCTACCTCTTAGACCATTGGATTTTTGCTTTATAAAGATCAGTATGTTGCGTATATCTTTTTCATTGCGTTTTTTCATATCCATTGATGTTGTTTATCTATTATGTATTATATCCTTCTAAGTTGTTTTACCTACATAGTTAAGTTGATCACATGTTGAACCCTAAGTTGCATACAGAAAACTATTAAGTTGTATGGTAATTTGCATATAGTTAGTTGCACAACAAAATTGGGTCCATGATTCATCAAGTTGTTTATGTTGTATCCCTAAGTTACATCACAACCCATATGTAGTTGTATGATGATTTTAGTATAGTTGTTTTTTGTCATCCCCTTAGTTGTATAGTGATTACTATTAAGTTGTTTTATTCATCATAGTGAAATTGTTTTTACCATGTAGGTAAGTCGATCACATGTAAGACTAAGTTGTGACTGTTTTAAAAATCTGCTTTTCTGAATTAAAAACCATAGATGTTTTATTACCACACAAAATGTTAAGTTGATTTTTGTTCAACTAACTTAGTCAACTTCAATGTTTGGGAAAATGTATTCACACAGAACTACTTCTTAGTTGTTTCTGATTTAATAAGTAGTATCTTTTAGTTGCTTTTTTATCTCACTGTTTTTTACTAGGTTGATGCGTTGTGTTGTGCAGAAGAAAAGAAAGCTTGCTGTAATGATTGGGGAGTTGTGCACAGACATTTCAAACAGGGTGGGGACATTTGTAGAACAAATAGGTGAACTAGAAGAGGAAGACATCAGGAAGAGATTTACCGATGTCAGAAAAAGAAAGAGACAAAGAAAGGGGCCAGCTGATGAGAGCGATGACACTGATAACGAGTACAACGCAGATGAAGATGGAGATAAAGATGGAGATGATGGCAGTGACAATGAAGATGAGGACGGTGAAGAAGAAGACAGGGATGAAGGAGATGCAAACACAGCTAGAGAACCTCCTATTGCTCGGGATAGGTATGAAAACCGCATTGTTGACTTGCAAAAGATGCCAAGGAGATCACCAAGGTTCATAAAAAGAAGCAACACATCAGCTAGTGAATCCATGGAAAGGAGGATGTGTAACAATGACAGTGAACATGGGTTTGAGGGCCCAAGAGAGAGCCATCATGACGCAGACAACCTCACAGCGCAGGGTTTGATGCAGTCTTCTAAGCAAACAGAGGCCCCGCAGCCTGAGTTGAGCCCGTTCTCCGAGCTCAGAAAGTTTGGATCAGCTGAATCTAGTACTATCAGCATGTCAAACAACCAGCCTCCAGTAGTGTTCGATATGTCAGCAAAGATCTACCAAAATGCCATTTTCATGCCTGAAATATGGAGGGCCCAACACTCTTCTCCTGCAACAACACCAACAATTGGTATTTTCCACGCGGATCCAGTTGTACAGAATCTGCAAGCAGATCGCATTGCGCTAGATAACTTAGCAATCGGAGGTGATAAACAAGTTAACAGGAACATGAAACAGAAAGCAGTTGTGCATCGAGGAAGACCAGTTGGTGGGAGAACGGACATGAATTCTGAAACTGTACATCCTGAACAATCAGTAGAATGTTTCATATCGAAAGCAACTGCTATAACTGAAAGTGTGCATTCAGTTGCAAAAGGTGCAGCAACTATGTATATGGCAGTTTCAACAAACCAGAAAGGATATGCAACTAGTACCCGAGGAACAACAACTGAATCTATTGGTGCAGCAACTAACAACCAGCATCAGGCTACGAATGAGTGTGGTACTCAAGCTATACCAGCAAAAATCCAAGACATGCAGCCCAAGGTGGTGTCATCTGTCCCAACAAGAAAAACTTGCCCACCACCACAGCCTAATTCAGCACCACCCGTGGCAACTACAATAAGGACTGATACATGGCAGCAAGCTTGTGACCCGCCATCTTTTGATCTTGGTTTTGATAGTAGTCAAGAGGAAAATGATGAGTGAGTTGTTAATTTAGTTGTTTCGCCCCCAAAAGAAGGGATTACACTAGTGAACCTAAACAAAACAAGGTTCGATGAGTATGATGATGAATGGAACACGGAGATGGAAAAGGAGGCCATTGAAATCTGCAAAATGGTGGAAATGCAAAAGGGTTTGAAGGAAGAATCTCCAACAGTTGCGGTGGAGCAACAACTTGATGTACACACACCATCAACTGCTGCCAATAAAGTTGCATCGTGCATAGATGGTTCTGCTAGCAACTTAGCAATATCTGCTACCAAAAAAAAGGATCATCAGACTGCCCGCATGCCTAAAATCACCTTACATAGATTATTCAAAAAAGAACCCATATGCTTGTTCAGCTGATGTGAAAGAAGTCTACTCTCTTGTCACAGCTCATGCAAAAAGAAATGGAAGGGGTCAATATAGAGACACAAGTCCAATAATTGTCAACTTCGAGAAGTACTTTGTCTCTTTACAAGAGCTGGCAAACTCTATGATGCCGTGTGGTGAGTTGAAGAACATCGTTGTTGAACTTGGATTGGAAGCAATCAACCATTCAATGGACAGCTCAGAGAAGAAGGTGGTGATGCCTTTGAGGATGGGGGTAAGCAACTTATTTTTTCTGTGGACATCAATAATTTTTTTTTACATGTGCATTTAATTTATTTTTATTCTATCATAGGGCCTACTTCTACATGGGCAGTTGGAAGACAGGGAGCTTAAGAAACACTTCTCAAAGAAGGATGCACAACTAGACAAGAAAAACCTTGTAAGTTGTTTTTTCTGTGGTCACAAAGTTCACTTCCACATATAGTTAGTTGTATACATAGGTGTCTACGATTTGTGTTTTTTCTTCTTACATTTTCTTCTTATTATCCTGTAAAATTTTTGTAGCTAGTACAATTAAGTTGGCTTTACCTTGATGCTAAGTTGTTTCCTGATTCCGGCCAAGTTGAATTTACTGTGTCATTTCTAGCGTTCCTTTTTATCAGCATATTAGTTGCTAAGTTGTTTTATTTTGCACAACCGCTAAGTTTACTCCTGAGTTCACTAGTCAGCTTAATTAAGTTTACTTTTGCGCACTTGCTAAGTTGTTTTGCAAATCCAACTAAGTATAATTAAGTAGTTTTTTTGCCAACAATCAAGTTGTTTTCTGAACCCAATTCCAGTGTCATGTTCAGGTTTCTTCTTCTTCCTTTTTCTTCTGTTCACCTGTACAAGTTGGATAGCTAAACCAAATAAGTTGGCTTCTGCTGTCATGCTAAGTTGTTCCCGCCACTATGTCTAAGTTGCTTACCCATGCATCTTAATTGCCATTTCTTTCTTTTTTTGTCTACGTTTCATGTTCTAATCTCCTTTTTGCTTTTTCTGTCCTTTTTACTAAGTTGATATACTGATATTTACAAGCATCCATATACATTATATGAAATATGTTCAAGTTGCTTGCACACTTTTTAACTTCACTGTTCATTTGAATTTTCAAATGTCAATTTGTCTCATCAGTTTTACACACAAACAGGTCATGATTACAGTGTTGGAGAATTTAAGTGATGATCCAAAAATCCAAGTGAACCACTACTGGGTGTTTGTTGCCAATATAAAATGTAGAAGATTCGAAGTTCTTGATTCAATGAGGACAGTGGTAGACAAGAAACTTCTCCAAAATGCTGAGAAAATTAGAGCATCTTTCACAACTTTATGGAAGGAACACTACCCAACCTCGCGTATCAAGGTTGACAAGTTTGAGAATCAGATGGGTGACATTTTTGCCCCAAAACAGACAACCAAGTAAGAAACATCTTAGCTGGATCATAAGTTGGTTCCCATATTATGTACTAACTAGCTAAACGCATCTCAGCAACTTTAACCTGCATTAAATACAACTTAAGTAGATTATGAGTACAACAAGTGACAAAGATACATCCATTTTTTTCAACTATGATTGTAGGTCTCACAAGCAAAGTTGTATGCTAGATATGATAAGTTGGATTTACCATGATTATAATGTTTATACTTTTTACATCTAAGTTGCCTACCACTAGTACTAAGACAACTAGCATCAACTTATCATATAAAGGCTGGTTACATATGAAGGACTTGTTTTGCATCAATTATGCTTTGTTGCTTTTTCACCCTGAACCTTGAGAAATAACATCTTTTTATTTTCTTGCAGCAAAGACCGTGGTGTTTTTGCTCTCATGAATGCAGAAAATTGGACAGGCAGACGGTTGCCATTTTATGGTCCTGAACATGTTGAAAATATAAGAAAGCTTATGACTCATGGATGGGTTACTTCTGCTAAAAACAGCATCAAGTGGAAGGAAGTTATGAAGAAGAAATAATGTACAGTTTTCCATCAAACTCTTTCATTTTTTCCTGAATTTTTTCACACTACTATAGCATGAATAGATTGTAGTTTATTGATACAACATTGTTTGCAAAACACAAATAGCAAAAAAATACATTTAGTTATTGTCCAAGATGAAATGGGGTAGAGTACAAGGATTTCACAACTTCTTTCCCAATGAGCCTGAACCTAATGCCGCTGTACAAGTAGCGGAATTGTGTCCAGGCTGATTACACAAAGTACACGCAATAACTCTCTTAGGTTGCAACTCAATTCCAGAAGGAAATCAACCTTTCTTCTGACCTTTTGTAGTCGATCTGGGAGGGTCAAGGATGACCATTGCTTCTTCTTCAGGCTCAACCATATGACCTTGGTCAATTGGTGCCATAGTAGACGAGGGAGGAGGCATATTAGAAGGTTCTGCTTCGAACTAACCAGTAGTTCTGGTAGATGTTGGAGGTGTTGGTGCTGCTGGAGTAGGACCTGAATTTGTTGTTTTGCGTTTTCTAGTAACTTCTGTAGCATTTCCAAAGTTAGTTGCTGTAGCCACAGGGGCTGTTGTGGTAGGTCCTGAATTTGCTCTCCGTTTTGCCGTAGGAGCTGAAGTAGACTTAGAATTCTTTGATGCACTGGTTGTGTTCCTCTTCTTCACTTTGTCTAGTTGCGCAAACTCAGTTATCATCTCCCTGATGTGTCTACGAGCAATAGCTTCATGTTGTTCTGACTTGCTACCAATTTTAGCAACATTTACAAATTTGGTTGACAAGTTGGCAAATCGTAGTTGCATCCGTGACTCCTCTGGCATCCAATCATCTCTTGCTGGGATAACTGGTTGAACCACGGGTTCCAAAGCTTGTTGTGTCCACCTGCGCAATATGTACCGCTCTGGTATTGAGTCAACACCAACATGTGTGAACACTTTCAGCACATGACAACACAGCAAACCATCCCTCTCATATTTGCAGCAATCACAGTTGTAGTTGTCATTGCCTCCATTAGCATTAACCATGTAGTTTCTTCCACCATAGGGATAGCAGGTCTGATTGTTAGGAACTAACAAGTACATGTTAATTCCTACAAGTTGCACATTGTATCGGCCTATCAACTCAAACTCAAGCCTGAAACGGTGGTAAATGTCCCTGGTGTAAATAGATAAAGCATGCTTCTCAATTGGGAACCGGGACCAAGGTTCCACTTAAAGCACTTCTGTTCTGAAATAAGCGTGGCTTTCCCTTCCCAACATCTTGTTGGAATTATGCCCTAGAGGCAATAATAAAGATGTTATTATTATAATTCATGTTCATGATAAAGTTTATATTCCATGCTAGAATTGTATTAACCGGAAACATTAATACTTGTGTGGTTTGTGAACAACACCGTGTCCCTGGTACGCCTCTAAGGACTAGCTCATTGATCAATGATGGTTAAGGTTTCCTAACCATAGACATGAGTTGTCAATTGATAATGAGATCATTTCATTGGAGAATGATATGATGGACAGACCCAAACTAAGCAAAGCAATTAGATCGTTTCATCGTGTTCATCTTTGCGAAGCTTTTCCTATGTCAAATATTGTATTCCTTAGACCATGAGATAATACAACTCCCTGGTATCGGAAGAAAGCTTTGAGGTCATCAAACGTCATCCTATGAGAGGGTGATCATAAAGGTGTCTCTCAGGTGACCGGAAAGTATCTGTTGGGTTGTATGTATCGAGATGGGATTTGTCCCTCCCAAGTCGGAGAGATATACTTCGGGCCCACTGTTATCGCCATATTTTGACCAAAGGAGGAGTTGGGCCGTGATCAAGATGGGCTTAGAAGATACGTATATACAACGTGTTGTTGAATCGGCCTCGCGTGTTGGTTTGGGCTAAATTGCCCGTGTATCTTTATATTGTAGTAGGTTCCGTTTAGAGTTAGGTAAGAGATAGAGTTGTAGAGTTATTCCAAAGACAGAAAGTCTCCGGACTATAAATATGTACCTAAGGTTATTGAGAAAAGGAGGACAATCACGTTCACAACAAACACAATCTCGGCGCATCGCCACCCCTTGTTTCTAGGGTTTTTTTCGGGTAAGTGCCATGCTGCCTAGATCGCATCTTGCGATCTAGGCAGTATCTACTTATGCGTTATCTGGTATTACTCGTACTGAAGCCTTGTTGATGGCGAGTAACACCATTATCATAGATTTGTCTGGGTTAGCATCAGTACTTTTCGCTACAATGGTTTCAGTTATGCTGCCTATACTTATATCGCCGCCTTTGCACCTTTTCCCGGGTGTGAGGGTGGCATCTTGCTTGATCTTTATTTAAGTCGATTTGATCTGTTATAGTTGTGCCTTGTTCTCCAAGGTTTAGTTTAATATCCACATGATCAGGCCTTGCAAACGGGTTGAACGATCCAGTAGTATGTAAGATATGGTTTATCAATCCAGGAGGGGATGTTCCGGGAATTGACGATTACGTTGGTTTTTAGGCCTTCTCTAGGATTAATTTTCTATTATCTTTTGTATCTACCAGGCTCAATTACGTGTAGGATGTTCCAGTCATGTAGTGAAAACGTTAAACTGTTGTAGATCGATTTAGCTTGTATTGATGAAGCAGAAACCCCATGTTATAATGGATCTAATGCAGAACCATGGGATAATCGGCTCTAGGAGCCGATTCACAGGGAAACCTGAGAGCCGGTTACGGCTCGAATTTTACACATGTTTGTTTGCCATGCAGGAAACCAATCGAAGCAATCTTTCACCTTCCTGATCAGGTATAGGTCAGGTGGCACGCCCTCGAACCAAGCCAGGACGCGTGCCGGAGCTTTGCGGGCCGTTGCCCGAGGGACCAGGGCCCACCAGCAGTTCTGGGAGCCTCCCGGCTCTTCGTGTTGCCCGTCGCTGCTCGCTGGTGGGTTTTGGTAGGTAACACCCACTCGGTAATCGATATCAACACCGCTTGCAATCATGTGGTTAAGGAGTTAATCACAAAGTGATATCGGATTACGGAACGAGCAAAGTACTTGCTGTGAACGAGATTTAACTAGGTATGACGGTACCGACGATCGAATCTCGGGCAAGTAAAATATCGCGAGACGAAGGGAATATATATATGGGATTGATTGAATCCTGGCATCGTGGTTCATCCGATATGATCATCGTTGAATGTGTGGGAGTCAATATGGGTGCCCAGACCCCGCTGTTGATTATTGATAGAAGATCATGTCTGCATATTCTTGAACCCGCAGGGTCACACACTTAACGTGTCTTGACGCTAGGATAGATTGGATAATTGGTTTATGAATTTTTGTTTGGAGTCTCGGATGGGATCCGGGACATCACGAGAGGTTCCGGAATGGTCCGGAGAATAAGATTCATATAAGGCAGTGCAGTTTTTGGAGTTCGGAATTGTTCCGGGTTAATCGGTATTGTACCGGAAGCTTCTAGAACCTTCCGGAAGGGGACCAACGTGGCCCCACCTTCCGGGAGGGGGCATGGGCCTATGAGGGAGTGTCCTGGATGCATTGGGCCAGGGGCAAAAGGCCCCATAGGGCCCAGCCGATCCTAGAGAGTTTAAATCGTTTAAACTAGAGATAGGGTTTCTAGAAGAGGGGAGAGTCCATGCCCCCCACTCCTTATCCTTTGGGCTTGGGGGAGGGGCTAGGGCTGCGCCCCCCCCTCTATATAAAGAGGGGTGGGGGCGCACCAACCCCACACACCTCTCCTCCAAACCCTAGCCGCCTTGCTAGCTTTCCTCTCTCCCTCCCGACTGTTTGTAGGCGAAGCCCTGCTGCAGAAATTCTCCACCATATACACCACGCCGTCGTGTTGTAGATCCAATCTATCTCTCCACCATACTTGCTGGTCCGAGGAAGGAGGAGACGTCGAGGTGCTGCATGTGTGCATCTCACGGAGGCACCGCCACTTGTGGTGCTAGATCGGATCGGATCGCGAGGAGGAGAAGCGAGTACGACTACATCACCCACGTTCCGACGAACGTTCCGCTGTGCGAATCTTCAAGGGTATGAAGATCTAATCCAATCTCTCTCGTTGATTGCATCTCCTAGATTAGATCTTGGCTTTCCCTCTGTTCGCATCCGTAGAAAATTTTGATTTACTATGTCGCGAAACCCTTTAGTGGTATCAGAGCTAGATCTATGCGTAGATGTGTTTCACGAGTAGAACGCAACATGGTTGTTGCGGGCGTTGATGTTTTCTGTTGCAAGCCTCTTGTTTGTGTTCTTCTTATGATGCGGGATAGTGAGATTGAAGCGGTCCAGGCCAACCTTACGCGACATCGTTCGCGAGACCGGCTCCGCACTTGACGTGTGGCTTGTTCCACACATGCGGCTGGTGGATGTCAGTTTCTCTCACTATAGTTGTCATGAGATTAACACCGGAGTTTGGCAACCATAATATCACCGTTGTGGCTTTCCGTAGGTAAGAATCGTTCTTAGCATCTACTCCCATAAGCCACGTAAAACATGCAACAACAAAGTAGAGGCGTCTAACTTGTTTTTGCAGGGAGTGTTTTCTGTGATATGGTATGGCCCAAGATGTGATGTGTATATTGTATGCGATGATCATGTTTTGTAATGTTTCACGACTTGCATGTCGATGAGTACACAACCGGCAGGAGCCATATGGTTGTCTTTATAATTGTGTATGACCTGTGTGTCAACTTCTTATACGCCATGTAATAGTTTCACTTTATCGCTAAGTAGTTAGCAATAGTTGTAGTTGCTATTCGTGGTGGAGGCAATCATGGTGGAGTGATGGAGATCATGCCGGAATGCACAAGATGGAGATCATTGCGCGAAGATTGGCTATACCATGTCACATAAAGTTATATGCATGTGATGTTTATCCTTTATGTATCTTATTATGCTTAGATCGCGACGGTAGCATTTTAAGATGATTCCTCACTTAAAGATCAAGATAAAAACTGTGTTCTCCCCAAGTATGCACCATTGCGAAAGTTCGTCGTGTCCAAGCATCACGTGATGATCGGGTGCTATAGACTCTACGCTCACATACAACGGGTGCAAGCCAGTTTTGCACAAGCGAAAATACTTGGGTCTAGCTTGACGAGCCTAGCATGTACAGACATGGCCTCGGAACACAAGAACCAAAAGGTTAAGCATGAGTCATATGAATGATATGATCGACATTTGGTGTCCACCATTGAAACCACATCTCTTCTCGTGATGATCGGATTAGGTGTGGTGAATTTGGATCGTGTTCACTAAACAACTTGAGGGATGTTGAATTTAGTGGGAGTTCATTTAGTAATTTGATTAAGTTGAACTATTTATCATGAACATAGTCTAAATTGTACTTGCAAATACTGTAGATCACATGGCCAAATCCAACTTCAACTTCAACGTTTTTGCTGAGAAGGAAAAGCTTAGAAACAATGGGTCTAACTTCACCAATTGGTTCCGCAATCTAAGAATCATTCTGTCTGGCGGACAAAAGGACTATGTCCTTGGGAAAGCGTTAGGTGACTCCCCTGCTGCAACTGCGCCGGCTGATGAGAAAGTTTTCTATCAGTCGCGCAAAGATGATTATGGTGTGATTAAGAGCACCATGTTGTTTGCTATGGAACCGGAACTTCAAAATCGTTTTGAAACCTATCCCGGGCCCTTTGAGATTCTCGAGGAGCTGAAAACCATGTTTCAGACTCAAGCCCGTTCTGAGAGATATGAGATCTCTGAGAAGTTCTTTAACTGCAAGATGGAGGAAGGGAGTTCCGTTAGTGAGCACGCCATAAAGATGTCGGGCTACACTCAACGCCTTGAGCAACTAGAATGCACGATTCCAGAGGAGCTCAAGATTGACAGGGTTCTGCAATCACTCCCTCCCAGCTACAAAAGTTTGGTAGTGACTCATAATCAGATTGGATCCACTGATACGATCACCGAGCTCTTCGCAAAGCTGAAGGCTGCGGAGGTGGACATCAAGAAGGATAATCATGTGTTGATGGTCAACAAGCCCTCCTTTAAGAAAGGTAAGGGAGCAAAGAAGCCCTTCAAGAAGGTCGGCGGCAAGCGCAATGCTCCTGATGAGAAGAAGCTCAAGTCTGGCCCTAAGCCGGACACTGAGTGCTTCTATTGCAAGGACAAGGGTCACTGGAAGCGCAATTGTCCGAAGTACTTAGCAGACAAGAAGGCTGGCACCATCAAAGGTATATTTGATATACATGTTATTGATGTTTTCCTTACTAGCCCTCGTTGTAGTGCCTGGGTATTTGATACCGGTTCAGTTGCTAATATTTGTAACTCGAAACAGGAGCTAAGGAATAGACGGCGGCTTGCGAGGGATGAGGTGACGATGCGCGTTGGCAACGGATCAAGAGTTGATGTGATGGTCGTCGGCACGCTCTCCTTAGTTTTACCTTCGGGATTAGTTTTAAACCTTAATAAGTGTTATTATGTGCCTGCGTTGAGCATGAACATTATTTCTGGATCGTGTTTATTGCAAGACGGTTATTCATTTAAATCGGAGAATAATGGTTGTTCTATTTATATGAGTAACATCTTTTATGGTCATGCACCTCTTATGAATGGTTTATTTCTTCTAAATCTCGAAAGGGATGAAACACACATCCATAACATTGAGGCTAAGAGATGCAAAGTAGATAGTGATAATACTACTTATTTGTGGCACTGTCGTCTAGGTCATATTGGTGTAAAGCGCATGAAGAAACTCCATTCTGATGGACTTTTGGAGTCTCTTGATTTTGAATCATTTGACACATGCGAACCATGCCTCATGGGCAAGATGATCAAAACCCCGTTCTCCGGTATGATGGAGCGAGCAACGGACTTGTTGGAAATCATACATACCAATGTATGCGGACCGATGAGTGTTTCGACGCGCGGTGGATATCGCTATTTCCTCACTTTTACCGATGACTTAAGTAGATATGGGTATATCTATTTAATGAAACATAAATCTGAAACATTTGAAAAGTTCAAGGAATTTCAGAATGAAGTGGAGAACCATCGTAACAGAAAGATTAAGTTTCTACGATCCGATCGTGGAGGTGAATATTTGAGTTATGATTTTCTCACGCATCTTAAAGCAAGTGGAATCGTTTCACAACTCACGCCACCCGGAACACCACAACGCAATGGTGTGTCTGAACGCCGGAATCGAACCCTATTAGATATGGTCCGATCAATGATGTCTCTTACTGATTTGCCGTTATCATTTTGGGGTTATGCATTAGAAACCGATGCATTCACTTTAAATAGGGCACCATCTAAATCCGTTGAGACGACACCGTATGAACTGTGGTTTGGTGCTAAACCTAAGTTTTCGTTTCTTAAAGTTTGGGGATGCGAAGCTTACGTCAAGAAGTTGATGCCGGACAAGCTCGAACCCAAAGCGGAGAAATGCGTCTTCATAGGATACCCTAAGGAAACAATTGGGTATACCTTCTATCACAGAACCGAAGGCAAAGTGTTTGTCGCAAAGAACGGTTCCTTTCTTGAGAAGGAGTTTCTGTCGAAAGAAGTGAGTGGGAGGAAAGTAGAGCTTAACGAGGTTATTGAACCTTCTCTTGAATTGGAGAGTAGCGCAGCACCTGAAATTGTTCCAGTGCCGCCTGCACCAACAATAGAGGAAGCTAATGATAAGGATCATGAAGCTTCGGACGATGCTGCTACTGAACGTCGCAGGTCGACAAGGTCGCGTGCCCCTCCTGAGTGGTACGGCAACCCTGTCTTGACTGTCTTGTTAGTAGAAGACAGTGAACCTACGAACTATGAGGAAGCGATGATGAGCCTAGACTCTGAGAAATGGCTAGAAGCCATGAAATCCGAATTGGGATCCATGAGCGAAAACCAAGTATGGACTTTGGTGGACCCTCCTAGCGACCGAAAGGCCGTTGAGTGCAAATGGATCTTCAAGAAGAAAACGGACGCGGATGGTAATGTTACCGTCTATAAAGCACGGCTTGTCGCGAAAGGTTTTCGATAAGTTCAAGGTGTTGACTACGATGAGACTTTCTCTCCCGTAGCAATGTTTAAGTCCATTCGGATTTTATTAGCAATTGCTGCATTTCATGATTATGAAATATGGCAGATGGATGTCAAGACTGCTTTCCTCAATGGCAACATTGATGAAGAGTTGTATATGATGCAACCCGAAGGTTTTGTCGATCCTAAGGATGCTAGTAAAGTATGCAAACTTCAACGTTCCATTTATGGACTGAAGCAAGCATCTCGGAGTTGGAACCTTCGTTTTGATCAAGTGATCAAGAGCTTTGGATTTGTTCCAAATTGCTACGAAGCTTGTATCTACAAGAAAGTGAGTGGGAGCTCGGTGACGTTTCTGGTACTATATGTGGATGACATATTGATTATCGGAAATGACATCAACATGCTTAACGATGTGAAGAGTTATTTGAACAAGTGTTTTTCAATGAAAGACCTAGGTGAAGCTGCTTATATATTGGGCATCAAGATATATAGAGATAGACAAAGACGCCTGATAGCTTTAAGCCAGAGTACATACCTAGACAAAGTTCTGAAAAGGTTCAGAATGGATAAGGCAAAGAAAGGTTCAGTGCCTATGTTTTCAGGTAAGATATTGAGCAAGGCTCAGTGTCCAGCTACGGTAAATGATAGGGAAGCTATGATCAAAGTGCCTTATGCCTCGGCCATAGGTTCTATCATGTATGCCATGCTGTGTACTAGACCGGATGTGTCCAATGCTCTTAGTTTGACGAGCAGATATCAAAGTGATCCAGGAGTGGAACACTGGACAGCCGTGAAGAACATCCTAAAGTACCTAAATAGGACTAAAGAAATGTTCTTAGTCTATGGGGGTGATGAACAGCTTGCCGTAAAAGGTTACGTCAACGCTAGTTTTGACACCGACAAGGATGATTCCAAATCTCAGACAGGATACGTTTATATTTTGAATGGAGGAGATGTGAGCTGGAGAAGCTGCAAGCAAAGCGTGATCGCGGGATCTACAGTAGAAGCGGAATACATGGCTGCTGCAGAAGTGTCAAGTGAAGGAGTTTGGATCAGAAACTTCATCACTGAGCTTGGCGTGGTTCCAAGTGCATTGGACCCACTGGAGATATTGTGTGACAACACTGGAGCCATAGCACTCGCTAAGGAACCAAGATATCATCCAAAGACCAAGCATATCAACCGCAAGTTTCATATAATCCGAGATTATATTGCAGATGGAGATCTGAAGATTAGCAAAGTACATACAGATCTGAATGTCGCAAATCCATTGACTAAACCTCTTCCACGTGTAAAACATGATCAGCACCTCAGTGCCATGGGTGTGAGATTGTTGCCAAATGTAAACTAGATTATTGACTCTAGTGCAAGTGGGAGACTGTTGGAATTATGCCCTAGAGGCAATAATAAAGATGTTATTATTATAATTCATGTTCATGATAAAGTTTATATTCCATGCTAGAATTGTATTAAGCGGAAACATTAATACTTGTGTGGTTTGTGAACAACACCGTGTCCCTGGTACGCCTCTAAGGACTAGCTTATTGATCAATGATGGTTAAGGTTTCCTAACCATAGACATGAGTTGTCAATTGATAATGAGATCATTTCATTGGAGAATGATATGATGGACAGACCCAAACTAAGCAAAGCAATTAGATCATTTCATCGTGTTCATCTTTGCGAAGCTTTTCCTATGTCAAATATTGTATTCCTTAGACCATGAGATAATACAACTCCCTGGTATCGGAAGAAAGCTTTGAGGTCATCAAACGTCATCCTATGAGAGGGTGATCATAAAGGTGTCTCTCAGGTGATCGGAAAGTATCTGTTGGGTTGTATGTATCGAGATGGGATTTGTCCCTCCCAAGTCGGAGAGATATACTTCAGGCCCACTCGGTAATCGATATCAACACCGCTTGCAAGCATGTGGTTAAGGATTTAATCACAAAGTGATATCGGAGTACGGAACGAGTAAAGTACTTGCTGTGAACGAGATTGAACTAGGTATGACGGTACCGACGATCGAATCTCGGGCAAGTAAAATATCACGAGACGAAGGGAATATATATATGGGATTGATTGAATCCTGACATCGTGGTTCATCCGATATGATCATCGATGAATGTGTGGGAGTCAATATGGGTGCCCAGACCCCGCTGTTGATTATTGATAGAAGATCATGTCTGCATATTCTCGAACCCGCAGGGTCACACACTTAACGTGTCTTGATGCTAGGATAGATTGGATAATTGGTTTATGAATTTTTGTTTGGAGTCTCGGATGGGATCCGGGACATCACGAGAGGTTCCGGAATGGTCCGGAGAATAAGATTCATATAAGGCAGTGCAGTTTTTGGAGTTCGGAATTGTTCCGGGTTAATCGGTATTGTACCAGAAGCTTCTAGAACCTTCTGGAAGGGGACCAACGTGACCCCACCTTCCGGGAGGGGGCATGGGCCTATGAGGGAGTGTCCTGGCTGCATTGGGCCAGGGGCACAAGGCCCCATAGGGCCCAGCCGATCCTAGAGAGTTTAAATCGTTTAAACTAGAGATAGGGTTTCTAGAAGAGGGGAGAGTCCATGCCCCCCACTCCTTATCCTTTGGGCTTGGGGGAGGGGCTAGGGCTGCGCCCCCCCTCTATATAAAGAGGGGTGGGGGTGCACCAACCCCACACACCTCTCCTCCAAACCCTAGCTGCCTTGCTAGCTTTCCTCTCTCCCTCCCGACTGTTTGTAGGCGAAGCCCTGCTGCAGAAATTCTCCACCATATACACCACGCCGTCGTGTTGTAGATCCAATCTATCTCTCCACCATACTTGCTGGTCCGAGGAAGGAGGAGACGTCGAGGTGCTGCACGTGTGCATCTCACGGAGGCACCGCCACTTGTGGTGCTAGATCGGATCGGATCGCGAGGAGGAGAAGCGAGTACGACTACATCACCCACGTTCCGACGAACGTTCCGCTGTGCGAATCTTCAAGGGTATGAAGATCTAATCCAATCTCTCTCGTTGATTGCATCTCCTAGATTAGATCTTGGCTTTCCCTCTGTTCGCATCCGTAGAAAATTTTGATTTACTATGTCGCGAAACCCTTCAGTGGTATCAGAGCTAGATCTATGCGTAGATGTGTTTCACGAGTAGAACGCAACATGGTTGTTGCGGGCGTTGATGTTTTCTGTTGCAAGCCTCTTGTTTGTGTTCTTCTTATGATGCGGGATAGTGAGATTGAAGCGGTCCAGGCCAACCTTACGCGACATCGTTCGCGAGACCGGCTCCGCACTTGACGTGTGGCTTGTTCCACACATGCGGCTGGTGGATGTCAGTTTCTCTCACTATAGTTGTCATGAGATTAACACCGGAGTTTGGCAACCATAATATCACCGCTGTGGCTTTCCGTAGGTAAGAATCGTTCTTAGCATCTACTCCCATAAGCCACGTAAAACATGCAACAACAAAGTAGAGGCGTCTAACTTGTTTTTGCAGGGAGTGTTTTCTGTGATATGGTATGGCCCAAGATGTGATGTGTATATTGTGTGCGATGATCATGTTTCTAAATTGCAACAAATTACCTGTTTCTAAATTGCAATCATGTAGGCATTTAAGGAATTCTCTTTCATCTGGTGGTATGCCTTTATGTGATCTCAAGTACTTGGAAAGTGAAGGCTTGACAACCATGGGATGGTTGTGTTCTGAAATGAAATAAGTTACTTCCCATTTGTTGTTAATAAACTTGACAATCATTTTAGCTTGGCACTTGGTTTGTATGATTGATTCTCTTTTGCGCCTAACCCTTAGCTTGCTGCTAGACTTTGACTTCTTAGTGCGGCCAGATTGTCCACCTTCCTCATCGTCATCGTCTATCTGGATAGGACTAACTTCTTCCACAACATTCATTCTCTCCTTCTGTTTTTCTTCTTCTGTTTTTTGTGGTCTGTACCTATTGCAAACAAACGTCTGCTTCCTCAGTTCATTAGTGAAAGCTTGTCGCTGTGATGTATTTGATTTGATAGAAAAACCCAACTTCTTGGCATAAGAATTGTAGTGTGATCTTGCATCACCAATAGTGTCAAACCGCATCCCTAGGAAAGGTTCTTGCAGACTAGACGCAACTTCTTCATTCAACGGAACACCATCATCTGTTAAGTTAGGGTCAGTAGAGGTTGCTGTAGGGGCAGTGTTGCTGGGGATGTCCGGGTTGCCAGCGGGGGCCTGTGGCGGCATAAAATTTAACTGATATCCTCTAGCACTTTGCTCTCCTGAGTCAGCACCATCTGCAACATTCTCAGCTATATCATTGTCTGGAGATTCCTCCACAATCTCTTCACAGACAGCTTGAGTGCAAAATAGTGGCTTAGGTGCATTTGTTTCTGCATCTAGAATGTCCAAATCATCAGGAAGCGCGTTAAGATCAAGCCCAGACATCTGCAAAAAACAAAAAACCAAGAATACACTTCTTTGATTAGCAACTATAACTGTGTTTTACGTACAACACATGCACAACTATAACTTTGTCAGCTATAATTTACAAGGGAAAAGTTCCTGACACCATTTTATTTGCTTTCAACATTTTTTCAGGTCCTTCATTATACTCACCAGCAGGAAAAGGATGCCTTTTGCCAACTATAGAAAACTATGTACAAATTGGAAAACAGCAAAGATGGTTTCTCAGTAGTGAACTATGTTGGTTTTAAGTTTGCACTTCTTCTGTCTCGGTATTAAACTATGTTGAATTTGCCAAGATGTCCAAAAGTTTAGGTTTTTGCATATCTGAATAACTAACTAAGCTACTGTAGGTTTATGGCTATGTGCCCTACATACTACTTGAACTTTTGATTAGTCCAACCAGGTATCCATGGACATAGTTGTTTTTATTCAGATCTGAAATCAGGTTTGTGTTTTCAGTATGTGCTGCAACCAGGTATCCATGGCCATCTATGTTGCAACCTAGTTGTAAAAAGATCATATGCCATAGTTGTTTCTTAGATTGTTGAAGATACAGATTTACCATGTTGTAAGTTTGTTGCTCCTGTGTGTTCCAAAATCATGGAGAGGATCATAGAAAACAAGGAAAAACCTGCCAGAAAATCAAAGGAGGAGGGGGAGGGATGGAGGGGAGAGAGGGGGAAACAGGGTTTATGTTTTGTTGTGCACCTTTGATACTGCTGTGACCAGATCTCAAGCTTTTTACCATGGGCCTCCAATGGAGATCTGAAGGAGGGAGAAGATGGATCTGTCTTGGGGAGGAAGAAGAGAGAGGGAGCTGCTGTCACGTGGTGGTGGGGGGGGTTTGTTTTGCTTTTTGGCTGGGAGCCTGGGAGAGGACGGGGAAGCTGGGGACTCGCGTGGTCCAAACCATACACAGTTATGCAAGAAAAGCATACACAGAGTCATATCATGATTGTGTATCTTTCGATACAACTTTCATGACAAATCACTTCAACATGCCTTTTGCTCCTTTCATAGGTATAAATAGGCATGGTCAGTCATTTATGCTTGGTTGTGGTTTCTTAAGGGATGAGAAAGAGGAAAGTTTCAAGTGTCTTTTCAGGGAATTTCTTAAGGCCATGCATGGGAAGCAACCAACTAACATTATCACAGATCAGGATTGGGCTATGAGGGCAGCAATTTCTTCTGTTTTCCCTGACGCTGTGCATCGCAACTGCCGCTGGCATGTTATTAAAAAAGCAAATGAAAAGCTCGGTGCATTCCTGGGGCGAAACCCAGGTTTGGCAATTGAGTTCAATGAATGCATTGATGAAAGTATGACAGTGGAGGAGTTTGAAGCTAAATGGGCAGAGTTGGTCTTAAAGTGGGGGTTGGCAGCACATGAAACATTTGCATGGTTAAAGAAGTGGGCACACACATGGGTTCCTTGCTACTTCAGGCACCGCTTTTTCCCTTTCATGCAATCAACTCAAATAAGTGAAGGATTCAACTCTGTATTGAAACGTTATATCAACCCTCACAATTCAATCAAGCATTTTGTGAAACAATATGAGAAAATTCAGGAAAAGATGTTGGGAAGGGAAAGCCACGCTGATTTCAGAACAGAAGTGCTTTAAGTGGAACCTTGGTCCCGTTTCCCAATTGAGAAGCATGCTTTATCTATTTACACCAGGGACATTTACCACCGTTTCAGGCTTGAGTTTGAGTTGATAGGCCGATACAATGTGCAAGTTGTAGGAATTAACATGTACTTGTTAGTTCCTAACAATCAGACCTGCTATCCCTATGGTGGAAGAAACTACATGGTTAATGCTAATGGAGGCAATGGCAACTACAACTGTGATTGCTGCAAATATGAGAGGGATGGTTTGCTGTGTTGTCATGTGCTGAAAGTGTTCACACATGTTGGTGTTGACTCAATACCAGAGCGGTACATATTGCGCAGGTGGACACAACAAGCTTTGGAACCCGTGGTTCAACCAGCTATCCCAGCAAGAGATGATGTGATGCCAGAGGAGTCACGGATGCAACTACGATTTGCCAACTTGTTAACCAAATTTGTAAATGTTGCTAAAATTGGTAGCAAGTCAGAACAACATGAAGCTATTGCTCGTAGACACATCAGGGAGATGATAACTGAGTTTGCGCAACTAGACAAAGTGAAGAAGAGGAACACAACCAGTGCATCAAAGAATTCTAAGTCTACTTCAGCTCCTACGGCAAAACGGAGAGCAAATTCAGGACCTACCACAACAGCCCCTGTGGCTACAGCAACTAACTTTGGAAATGCTACAACAGTTACTAGAAAACGCAAAACAACAAATTCAGATCCTACTCTAGCAGCACCAACACCTCCAACATCTACCAGAACTACTGGTTGGTTCGAAGCAGAACCTTCTAATATGCCTCCTCCCTCGTCTACTATGGCACCAATTGACCAAGGTCATATGGTTGAGCCTGAAGAAGAAGCAATGGTCATCCTTGACCCTCCCAGATCGACTACAAAAGGTCAGAAGAAAGGTCGATTTCCTTCTGGAATTGAGTTGCAACCTAAGAGAGTTATTGCGTGTACTTTGTGTAATCAGCCTGGACACAATTCCGCTACTTGTACAGCGGCATTAGGTTCAGGCTCATTGGGAAAGAAGTTGTGAAATCCTTGTACTCTACCCCATTTCATCTTGGACAATAACTAAATGTATTTTTTTGCTATTTGTGTTTTGCAAACAATGTTGTATCAATAAACTACAATCTATTCATGCTATAGTAGTGTGAAAAAATTCAGGAAAAAATGAAAGAGTTTGATGGAAAACTGTACATTATTTCTTCTTCATAACTTCCTTCCACTTGATGTTGTTTTTAGCAGAAGTAACCCATCGATGAGTCATAAGCTTTCTTATATTTTCAACATGTTCAGGACCATAAAATGGCAACCGTCTGCCTGTCCAATTTTCTGCATTCATGAGAGCAAAAACACCACGGTCTTTGCTGCAAGAAAATAAAAAGATGTTATTTCTCAAGGTTCAGGGTGAAAAAGCAACAAAGCATAATTGATGCAAAACAAGTCCTTCATATGTAACCAACCTTTATATGATAAGTTGATGCTAGTTGTCTTAGTACTAGTGGTAGGCAACTTAGATGTAAAAAGTATAAACATTATACTCCTGGTAAATCCAACTTATCATATCTAGCATACAACTTTGCTTGTGAGACCTACAATCATAGTTGAAAAAAAAATGGATGTATCTTTGTCACTTGTTGTACTCATAATCCACTTAAGTTGTATTTAATGCAGGTTAAAGTTGCTGAGATGCGTTTAGCTAGTTAGTACATAATATGGGAACCAACTTATGATCCAGCTAAGATGTTTCTTACTTGGTTGTCTGTTTTGGGGCAAAAATGTCACCCATCTGATTCTCAAACTTGTCAACCTTGATTCGCGAGGTTGGGTAGTGTTTCTTCCATAAAGTTGTGAAAGATGCTCTAATTTTCTCAGCATTTTGGAGAAGTTTCTTATCTACCACTGTCCTCATTGAATCAAGAACTTCGAATCTTCTACATTTTATATTGGCAACAAACACCCAGTAGTGGTTCACTTGGATTTTTGGATCATCACTTAAATTCTCCAACACTGTAATCATGACCTGTTTGTGTGTAAAAATGATGAGACAAATTGACATTTGAAAATTCAAATGAACAGTGAAGTTAAAAAGTGTGCAAGCAACTTGAACATATTTCATATAATGTATATGGATGCTTGTAAATATCAGTATATCAACTTAGTAAAAAGGACAGAAAAAGCAAAAAGGAGATTAGAACATGAAACGTAGACAAAAAAAGAAAGAAATGGCAATTAAGATGCATGGGTAAGCAACTTAGACATAGTGGCGGGAACAACTTAGCATGACAGCAGAAGCCAACTTATTTGGTTTAGCTATCCAACTTGTACAGGTGAACAGAAGAAAAAGGAAGAAGAATAAACCTGAACATGACACTGGAATCAACCTTAATTGGGTTCAGAAAACAACTTGACTGTTGGCAAAAAAAACTACTTAATTATACTTAGTTGGATTTGCAAAACAACTTAGCAAGTGCGCAAAAGTAAACTTAATTAAGCTGACTAGTGAACTCAGGAGTAAACTTAGCGGTTGTGCAAAATAAAACAACTTAGCAACTAATATGCTGATAAAAAGGAACGCTAGAAATGACACAGTAAATTCAACTTGGCCGGAATCAGGAAACAACTTAGCATCAAGGTAAAGCCAACTTAATTGTACTAGCTACAAAAATTCTACAGGATAATATTGTGGCATCCCGCAAAACCACTACTAGAAAATCGCGTTGAATTTTGTGCATTGCATCATCATGACATCATCATACATCTATTTGTCTAAAACTATTTTGCTAAAAGACCTACTTTACTTTCTATATTAATATTCCCCCTTTTGTTCAAACCAAACCGTCGGTCCAGCCGGATCTTTTATTCATCTAAAACTATTTACAAAATTTATTTTAAAATAAAAGAAAACCCTAGTCTAAAAATATCTAATCCTAAAACCTAGCCTAAATCTTTTCCTACCCAGTCCTATTCTACCCAACCCCCTCCACCTCACCCCGACCAACCATGGCTTGCCACCTCACCTTTCCCTCCACCTCATCACACCCACAGCCACCTCACCAATCCCTGACCCCGCGCATGGCCCACCACTTCCCCCCTCACCCCCCACCCCTACCCACTCCCCTGGTCAAACCTGTTGGAGATATGCCCTAGAGGCAATAATAAATGTAGTTATTATTATATCTTTGTGTTTATGATAAATGTTTACATTCATGCTATAATAGTATTAACAAGGAAACATTGATACTTGTGTGATTTGTAAACTTAATTTGAAGTCCCTAGTATAGCCTCTATACTTCACTAGCTTGTTGGTTGATTAATGATTGTGGTTTCCCTATCATGAACATTGAGATGTTATCAACAACAAGATCATATCGTTAGGAGAATGATATGGTGGACATACTCCTATAGATAAGCGTAGCATAAAGATCAAGTCATTTCATTAGTTCAATTGCTATATGCTTTCTGATACATAGTAACCTAATTCCTTCGACCATGAGATCATGCATATCACCTTTACCGGATGGATGCTTTGATGACATCAAACACCACACCGTAACTGGGTGGTTATAAAAGTGGCATTGAGTGTTCGGAAAGTATTGGTTGAGACACATGGATCAAGAGTGGGATTTGTCCATCCACATGACGGATAGATATACTCTGGGCCCTCTCGGTGGAATGTCATCCAATTAGCTTGCAAGCATGTGACTTGGTCACAAGGGATCACATATCACGGGAACGAGAAAAGAGTACTTGTCAGTAACGAGGTTGAACTAGGTATGCAGAGATACCGACGATCATAACCTCGGATAAGTAACATATCGTGAGACAAAGGGAAATTGGTATCGTATGTAAGTGGTTCATTCGATCGCAAAGTAATCGTAGAAATATGTGGGAGCCATGTGAATTTCCATATTCCTCTATTGGTTATTGTTCGGAGAAGTGTCTCGATCATGTCCGCATAATTCACGAACCGTAGGGAGACACACTTAAGGATTCGACGTTGTTTGAGTAGTTATGGTATTATGAGAAAGAGACCGAATGTTGTTCGGAGTCTCGGATGGGATCCGGGATATCACGAGGTGATCCGGAATGGTCCAGAGAATAAGATTCATATAAGGAAAGTCCCGTTTCGGAGTTCGGGAATGATTCCGGTGTTTTCATCGGGAATGTTCTAGAAGGTTCCGGATTGTCCGACACTCCGGGGGGGGGGGGAGGGGTACATGAATGTGTCATTACATATTGGAATGATTGCATCATGTACTAAGTGTTCTTGCTGTCCCAAATAAAGGATTAAATTGAATCCTAAAACAGAAAAGTCAAATGTCCAGTTTGAAAGTCAAACTGCCAAAACAAGAAACTGTGGGAAACAAGCAAGAGGAGTTGGAACCAACTTGGAGGAGGAGTCCCACTCCTCCAAGCCGGCGCCAACCCTAGGCCGAGTTGGGGAGGGACTCCCTCCCTCCCCTGGCGCGCCACCCCCTCCCACCTATATAAGGAGGGGCAGGGCTCCCCTCCTAGACAGACAACTTTCACCTCTAGATCTCCGGTTTAGAGCCGTTTTGGTTTAGAGCTTCTAATTGCTTTAGCCAACGGTTTAGAGCCTTCTAATTGGTTTAGAGCCTTCTAATTGGTGTGTCTAATTACTAGAACACTAATAGCCTCTCTCATAAGCTCCACCATACTCGCACCGGCTTAAGGCGAAGCCCTGCGGGATTTCCCCTCTACTTCCGGTACCACGCCGTTGTGCTGCCGGAATCGCGAGGAGAGTGCTACAACCTCCGCTGCCTGCTGGAACAAGGGAGAGGAAGGTCTTCGTCGAGTACCGAACGTGTGACCGACTGCGGAAGCGCTGCCGGAACGTGGCGCCGGAAGGATCGTCTACACGATCTTGAGATCGGAAAGAGTACGACTACATCACCCACGAGAATCTGCTCTCGTTAAACGCTTTGGAATCTTCGAGGGTAAGTTATACCATCGACTCGTTGCTACAATCTAGTAGATAGATCTTGGCTTGTTTGTTTGTATGCGATAGAAAATTTTTGTTTTCCATGCTACGAACCCCTACAGTGGTATCAGAGCCAGGTTTATATGTAGATCTGTTGCACGAGTAGAACACAATGGTCATTGTGGGCGTTGATGCTTTTATTGTCGATTGCTTCTTGTGTACTTTGCATCTTGCGGTATGTTGGGATGAAGCGGCCCGGGCTAACCTTACATGACATCGTTCATGAGACTTGCTCCACGCTTGACATGCAACTTGTATTGCATAAGTGGCTTTGCGGGTGCTTGTTTCTCCTAGCATAGTAAAGATCCAATACACAACGGGTGATTAACAATACTTGTGTCAACGTTGTGGTTCATGTTCGTAAGTTAGAACGACACTTATTGAAAGCCCCAAACCACGTAAAATATGCAAAGAAAGTAGAGGCGTCTAACTTTGTTTTGCAGGGGTGTGCAGTGATGTGATATGGCCATGATTGTAATTATATTTGATGTATGCAATGTTCCTTATTGTAAGTCGGCAACCGGCAGGAGCCATATGGTTGTCTTTAATTTATGTTAAGACCCGCGTGTCTATTCAAAGTAGTTGTAATAGTTGAAGCCGGTGGACGACAACCATGGAGAGGCGTCATTGACCTTGATGCAATGCCGGTGGTGATGGAGATCATGTTCGTGCTTGAAGATGGAGATCAAAGCACAAAGAAGAAAGGCCATATCATATCACATATATATTGAATTGCATGTGATGTTAATCCTTTATGCATCTTGTATTGCTTAGTAGACGACGGTAGCATTATAAGATGATCCCTCATGCACATGAATTTCAAATCATAATGTGTTCACCCTTAGTCAGCACCGTTGCTAAAGCTTGTTGTTTCGAAGCACCACGTGATGATCGGGTGTGTTAGATTCCGCAAGTGTATACAACGTGAGCAAGCCAGATTTGCTCATGCGGAAACTAAGGTTTGATCTTGACGAGCCTAGCATGTACAGACATGGTCTCGGAACACGGATCACCGAAAGGTAAAGCATGAATCATATAGTAGATATGATGAACATGACGATTGTTCGCCATTGAAACTATATCAACTCTCGTGATGATCGGTGTTGATGTAGTGGATTTGGTTCGTGTGATCACTAAAACAATGTGAGGGATGTTGTTTTGAGTGGGAGTTCACCTAGTTTAATTACATTAATTAATTTGAACTCAATTTATCATAAACTTAGTCTAAACTATTGCAAATATGTTGTAGATCAATGGCAGCCCCTACCATCAATTTTAATGCGTTCCTAGAGAAAGAAAAGTTAAAAAAACAATGGAAGCAACTTCGCGGATTGGTTCCGCAATTTGAGGATTGTCCTCACAGCTGGTAATTTGACCTATGTGCTGGATGCACCGCTGGGTGACCCACCTGCAGCTGATGCTCCCGATGAAGTAAAGAATGTTTACCTCGCTCGGAAGAATCAGTACTCCATAGTTCAGTGTGCTATCTTGTATGGTTTGGAATCGGAGCTTCAGAAAAGGTTTGAGGATTCAGACCCATATGATATTGTCGAGGATCTCAAATTGATTTTTGAGACTCATGCGGCAATTGAAAGCTATGAAGCTTCTGAAAAGTTCTTTAACTGCAAGATGGAAGAAGACAGCTCCGTCAGTGAGCATGTGCTTAAGATGTCAGGGCACGCAAACAAACTTCAAAGCTTGGGTATAGTGATTCCTAATGCTTTGGGGATTTACCGTGTCCTCCAATCACTACCACCGAGTTACAAGAACTTTGTGATGAACTACAACATGCAGAACATGAACAAGACGTTGCCAGAACTCTTTGCCATGTTGAAATCTGCAGAAGTGGAGATCAAGAAAGATCACCAAGTGTTGTTGGTCAATAAGACCACCAAATTCAAGAAAGGCAAGTCTAAGCAAAAGGGACACTTCAAGAAGGGTGGTAAGAAAGCTACCACGCCAGCGAAGAAGACCAAGGCTGGACCTAAGCCTGATACTGAGTGCTTTTACTGCAAGGGAGAAGGTCACTGGAAGCGGAATTGCCCAAAGTACTTGGCGGATTTGAAGAACGGCAACATCAAGAAGAAAGGTATATCTGATATACATGTTATTGATGTGTATCTCACTAGTACTCGTAGTAGTGCCTGGGTATTTGATACTGGTTCGGTTGCTCATATTTGTAACTCGAAACAGGTGCTGCAGAATAAACGGAAGCTAGCGAAGAACGAGGTGACGATGCGCGTGGGAAACGGATCAAAGGTTGATGTGATCGCGGTCGGCACGCTACCCCTTCATCTACCATCGGGATTAGTTTTATACTTAAATAATTGTTATTTGGTGCCTGCGTTGAGCATGAACATTATATCGGGATCTTGTTTATTGCGAGACGGTTACTTGTTTAAATCCGAGAATAATGGTTGTTCTATTTATATGAGTAATATGTTTTATGCACATGCACCTTTGATAGATGGTCTATTCTTATTGAATATCGATAGTGGAAATACACATATCAACAACATTGAGGCTAAACGATTGAAATCGAGCGATAATTCGACCTATATGTGGCACTGTCGTCTTGGTCACATCGGAGTGAAACGTATGAAGAAACTCCATTCCGATGGACTTCTTGAATCACTTGATTTTGAATCACTTGAAAGATGCGAAGCATGTCTGATGGAAAAAATGACTAAGACTCCATTTTCTGGTATGATGGAGCGAGCTACAGACTTATTGGAAATCATACATACCGATGTGTGTGGTCCAATGAGTGTAGCATCGCGCAGTGGTTATCGTTATGTTCTTACCTTCACGGATGACTTGAGTAGATATGGGTATATCTATTTCATGAAACATAAGTCCGAAACTTTCGAGAAGTTTAAGGAGTTTCAAAGTGAGGTAGAGAATCAACGTAACAAGAAGATTAAATTTCTACGTTCTGATCGTGGAGGTGAATATCTAAGTTACGAGTTTGGCGAGCATTTGAAGAAATGCGGAATACTTTCACAATTGACACCGCCGGGAACACCACAGCGTAATGGTGTGTCCGAACGTCGTAATCGAACTCTCTTAGATATGGTTCGTTCTATGATGTCACTTACAGATTTACCGCTATCATTTTGGGGTTATGCATTAGAAACAGCCGCATTCACTTTAAATAGGGCACCATCTAAATCCGTTGAAACGACACCGTATGAATTATGGTTTAGGAAGAAACCTAAATTGTCGTTCCTTAAAGTTTGGGGATGCGAAGCCTATGTAAAGAAGTTACAGCCGGACAAGTTTGAACCCAAAGCGGAAAAATGCGTCTTCATAGGATGCCCGAAGGAAACTATTGGGTATACCTTCTATCATAGATCCGAAGGCAAAATCTTCGTTGCCAAGAATGGATCCTTTCTAGAGAAGGAATTTCTCTCGAAAGAATTGACTGGAAGGAAAGTAGAACTTGACGAGCTTGTCGAACCTTCTCTCGATATTGCGAGTAGCGCAGCACCGGAAGAAGTTCCTGTGGTGCCTGCACCAATAAGAGAGGAAGCTAATGATGGTGATCATGAAACTTCGGTTGAAGTTGCTACAGAGCCTCGGAGGTCAACGAGAACTCGTACCACTCCAGATTGGTATGATTCCGTTATGAATGTCATGGTGGTGGACAACACCGATGACCCCGAGACATATGAGGAAGCGATGATGAGCCCAGATTCCAATAAATGGCAAGATGCCATGAAATCCGAGATTGGATCCATGTACGAAAACCAAGTATGGACTTTGGTGGACTTACCGGATAGCCGAAAGGCTGTCGAGAACAAATGGATTTTCAAGAAGAAAACAGATGCTGATGGTAATGTTACTGTCTATAAAGCTCGACTTGTCGCAAAAGGGTTTCGACAAATTCAAGGAGTTGACTACGATGAGACTTTCTCACCGGTAGCGAAGCTAAAGTCTGTGAGGATTATGTTAGCAATCGCTGCATATTATGATTATGAGATATGGCAGATGGATGTCAAAACAGCATTCCTCAATGGAGACATTGATGAAGAGTTGTATATGATGCAACCCAAAGGTTTTGTCGATCCTAAAGATGCTAACAAGGTATGCAAACTTCAACGGTTCATCTATGGATTGAAGCAAGCATCCCGAAGTTGGAATCAACGTTTTGATAAGGTAATCAAAAGTTTTAGTTTTATACAAACTTATGGAGAAGCTTGTATTTACAAGAAAGTGAGTGGGAGCTCTGTAGCATTCTTAATACTATATGTGGATGACATATTATTGATTGGGAATGATGTAGACCTTCTTAATAGTGTCAAGGAATATTTGAATAATAGTTTTTCAATGAAGGATCTTGGCGAAGCAGCTTACATATTAGGCATAAAGATTTATAGAGATAGATCGAAACGCCAAATATCATTGTCACAGAGTACATATTTGGACAAAGTTCTAAAGAGATTTGGAATGGAAGAAAGCAAGAAAGGGTTCTTGCCCATGTTGCCCAATACGACCTTGAGTAAAACTCAAAGTCCGACATCGGCAGAAGATAGAGAAAGGATGAGTAAGACTCCCTATGCCTCAGCCATAGGATCTCTAATGTATGCCATGCTATGTACTAGACCCGACATTGCATATGCTGTTAGTTTAACTAGCAGATATCAAAGTGATCCAGGAGTGGATCATTGGACAGCGGTCAAAAACATCCTTAAGTACTTGAGAAGAACTAAGGATATGGTTCTTTCTTATGGAGGTGATGAACAGCTCGTTGTTAATGGTTACACCGATGCTAGTTGGAACACTGATCCGGATGATTCTAAATCGCAATCCGGATACGTATTTATTTTGAATGGTGCAGCAGTTAGCTGGAGGAGTGCAAAGCAAAGCGTTGTGGCGAGATCTTCAACTGAATCGGAATACATGGCTGCTTCGGAGGCTTCACAAGAAGCGATATGGATGAAAGAGTTCATTACAGAGCTGGGTGTGGTTCCTAGTGCGCTGGACCCAATGTCTATCTACTGTGATAACATGGGCGCCATAGCCAATGCGCAAGAACCAAGGTCACACAAGAAGCTGAAGCATATCAAGCTGCGTTTTCACGCTATTCGAGAACATATCCAGGATGGGGATATAAAGATTTGCAAAGTACACACAGATCTGAATGTGGCGGATCCGTTGACTAAACCTCTCCCGAGGGCAAAACATGACCAACACCAAACTTCCATGGGTGTTCGGTATATTACCATGTAATCTAGATTAGATGACTCTAGTGCAAGTGGGAGACTGTTGGAGATATGCCCTAGAGGCAATAATAAATGTAGTTATTATTATATCTTTGTGTTTATGATAAATGTTTACATTCATGCTATAATAGTATTAACAAGGAAACATTGATACTTGTGTGATTTGTAAACTTAATTTGAAGTCCCTAGTATAGCCTCTATACTTCACTAGCTTGTTGGTTGATTAATGATTGTGGTTTCCCTATCATGAACATTGAGATGTTATCAACAACAAGATCATATCGTTAGGAGAATGATATGGTGGACATACTCCTATAGATAAGCGTAGCATAAAGATCAAGTCATTTCATTAGTTCAATTGCTATATGCTTTCTGATACATAGTAACCTAATTCCTTCGACCATGAGATCATGCATATCACCTTTACCGGATGGATGCTTTGATGACATCAAACACCACACCGTAACTGGGTGGTTATAAAAGTGGCATTGAGTGTTCGGAAAGTATTGGTTGAGACACATGGATCAAGAGTGGGGATTGTCCATCCACATGACGGATAGATATACTCTGGGCCCTCTCGGTGGAATGTCATCCAATTAGCTTGCAAGCATGTGACTTGGTCACAAGGGATCACATATCACGGGAACGAGAAAAGAGTACTTGTCAGTAACGAGGTTGAACTAGGTATGCAGAGATACCGACGATCATAACCTCGGATAAGTAACATATCGTGAGACAAAGGGAAATTGGTATCGTATGTAAGTGGTTCATTCGATCGCAAAGTAATCGTAGAAATATGTGGGAGCCATATGAATTTCCAGATTCCTCTATTGGTTATTGTTCGGAGAAGTGTCTCGATCATGTCCGCATAATTCACGAACCGTAGGGAGACACACTTAAGGATTCGACGTTGTTTGAGTAGTTATGGTATTATGAGAAAGAGACCGAATGTTGTTCGGAGTCTCGGATGGGATCCGGGATATCACGAGGTGATCCGGAATGGTCCGGAGAATAAGATTCATATAAGGAAAGTCCCGTTTCGGAGTTCGGGAATGATTCCGGTGTTTTCATCGGGAATGTTCTAGAAGGTTCCGGATTGTCCGGCACTCCGGGGGGGAGGGGTACATGAATGTGTCATTACATATTGGAATGATTGCATCATGTACTAAGTGTTCTTGATGTCCCAAATAAAGGATTAAATTGAATCCTAAAACAGAAAAGTCAAATGTCCAGTTTGAAAGTCAAACTGCCAAAACAAGAAACTGTGGGAAACAAGCAAGAGGAGTTGGAACCAACTTGGAGGAGGAGTCCCACTCCTCCAAGCCGGCGCCAGCCCTAGGCCGAGTTGGGGAGGGACTCCCTCCCTCCCCTGGCGCGCCACCCCCTCCCACCTATATAAGGAGGGGCAGGGCTCCCCTCCTAGACAGACAACTTTCACCTCTAGATCTCCGGTTTAGAGCCGTTTTGGTTTAGAGCTTCTAATTGCTTTAGCCAACGGTTTAGAGCCTTCTAATTGGTTTAGAGCCTTCTAATTGGTGTGTCTAATTACTAGACCACTAATAGCCTCTCTCATAAGCTCCACCATACTCGCACCGGCTTAAGGCGAAGCCCTGCGGGATTTCCCCTCTACTTCCGGTACCACGCCGTTGTGCTGCCGGAATCGCGAGGAGAGTGCTACAACCTCCGCTGCCTGCTGGAACAAGGGAGAGGAAGGTCTTCGTCGAGTACCGAACGTGTGACCGACTGCGGAAGCGCTGCCGGAACGTGGCGCCGGAAGGATCGTCTACACGATCTTGAGATCGGAAAGAGTACGACTACATCACCCACGAGAATCTGCTCTCGTTAAACGCTTTGGAATCTTCGAGGGTAAGTTATACCATCGACTCGTTGCTACAATCTAGTAGATAGATCTTGGCTTGTTTGTTTGTATGCGATAGAAATTTTTGTTTTCCATGCTACGAACCCCTACAAAACCCACCCCACCCGCCTGACCCCTCTCTCCCTAGAACCCCGGCCACACCAACAACCTCTCTCCCTGGCCCACCCCTCTCTCTCACCCACCCCGCGTCAACTCCCCTCCTCATCCTCTCTCTCCCCGCTGCGCTCGCCGCCCCCCGTCTCCTCCTTCCCCGGCCGACCTCGCCTCCGGTCGCGAGCCTCACCTCCCCGCCGCCGCCCTCTGCTCCTCCTCCTCGCCCCGCTTCGCCGACCGCCGGGGGTCGCCGTCTCCACCCTGCCCTTTCCCCCGACACCGCCACCACCCCGGCAGCAGCAGCCGCGCCCGAGCCCCGCCACCCTGGTCCCTCTCCTCCGCCTCGAGCTCCGGCCTCCCCGCCGCCGGGGCCGTTCCTCCTCCGCGAGCCCGACCCTCATCGCCTCCGCAGCGCCACCACCTCCCTCTCCCTCCGCGGTCGCCCCGTCGGCCTCCTCCCGAGCCACCGCCGACCTCCGTGTTCCTCGGGTCGCGGCCGTGGCCGTCGTCGCCGTGGGCTCCCCACCAGCGGCCGCCTCGATCTCCCTCGCCTCCTGCCTGGCCGCCTTCCGCAGCGCCCGCCGCCGCGAGTACCCCGGCCGCCAAGTTCCCCGGCGCCCCCGAGCGTCTCTTCCCCAAACTCTGCTTCCGCGCCGCCCGGCGCGACCGGCCTTGTCTTCCTCGCCGGCTGTCAGCCTTGCTGCATCCACGTCCGCCAAGCTCGGCCACGTCTCCTCGCCGAGCTCGCCTCGCCCGCCGCCTAGACCACCTCGGCTTCGCTTTTTCATCTGCAGAAGGAGGTCGCCAGCAGCTGCCTTGGTGCTCACCTAGGTGCGCGCGTGCATGTCCTGCTTGTGTGTTTTGGAGATGTCGACGCCAACTTCTGTTCGAGTTGTGTGAACTCTGTTGAACCAGGCACCCCTTTAGACGGCGTGTTAATCACCAACATGCCCATCTACGACATGACCTGCTGATAAACGCACCGTCCGAGACCCTGGAGATCCCCAGACCCGAAAGAAGGTCGTCACCCTGGGACATCGAGTCCTCCTTCCCGGATGCGATGCCGTATGCCAAGGACGTCGACACGGATACACCGCGTTCTCCATCAGGGACACCAAGGCCGTCGACATGGAACCGAAGGACGTCAAGCACTGCACCCCGGACGCCAAGACCGTCCCGATACACGGACCCGACAAGATCTGCGCGACGGCAAGATCGGCCGCTTGGACCCAAGTTCTCCGTCACGACAATTTCTCCATCTTGTATCCGATCTCGTCGATCCGTTCTCCCGTCGAACCCTGAGACGAACCCCGAACCCCCAGAACCAAGATCTCCCGAGCCTAGATGTGTGATCCCCTTTCCGAGCCCTATTTTTATAAATTGTAACATAAACTCATGCATATTAAAATTGCCATGCTTGCATACATACTTGTGTGGTTTGGGGGCCTTATGCCGATTCACCTTATAATTAAATATGAGGGCCATATGCGGGCTTTTCTAGTCTTATATTGGCCCCATTTAAATTTGTGTAGCGAACCGGTAATATATTTTTGTCTTGTTAAGACAACGCTTAAATTGTGGGGTAGCTAAACAACATGAACTATTTAATTAATTGTCGGGACCTCGGTTCCGCTTAATATTGCCTAATTGCATCGCATCTTTTCCATGTCATGCATCATACATGCATCATGCCCGATCTTTTGTCGTAGTATTAAATAGTGCATCCGGTGCTTATTCTAGTGTTTTGGTTCTTCGCGGATAAGGCCGTTGAGTTGATGCGAGTGTCGACCCGATCTTCGGATGAACCTTCGGCAATGTTTTCAGGCGAGCATCTCCCCCTTTCTACCTATCTTACTTTTATAGCATTTATTCCCTCCTGTTGATCTATTTCTATCTGTGTTGCGTTGCTCTAGTTTTCGTACCCGTGATATCCCTTGCAGCCTTATATTGCCTTGGACACATCCTATTACCTGTTGTTTGGTAGATAGTTGGACTTGCGCGTCGTAGTCGCTTGCTCAAGTGCTGTTGCGTGTCATCAAGTACCACAGTTGTTGGAGTAATGCCGCATGTTTATTGTTGGAGATGATCATAACTTTAATTACTGTTTAACAACTAAAATTGAAGTAAGTAAGCAGAGGCACAGGTGGGCAATAGATGTTATTTGGTTGTTAACCGTCCACTTGTGTCCCGTAGGACCCCGAGTACTTGATACCTGTTCCTTGAATATTCGCGCTATCCACATCCGGGAGGATTATGGGACCCCCCTGAGCCAGAGCTTGATTCATTCTTATTTCTTGGGGCCACAAACTAGTTTGAGGTTTTATTTACTATCCTGTACTTATGCCATGCTTTACTGCTTAATTTACGATTGTTCGAGGAGCACCTGTACTGTTTAGGTAAGCGGAGTGTTTTCGCGGTATCGACAAGCCTAGTCACATTTTCGGGTTCCCAGTCGTTTACAGCCACTGACGCAAACCTTGAGTCCGTCTCGGAGTCAGCTAACTTCGTTGTGGGTAGCTTAATGGGGTGGCCCCCTGAAATATTTCTGAATCTTGTGATTGCTTTGTCGTGAAGGCCTCGTTGGGTTTTGATTTGGTTTTTCCGAGGTTGATCGAGTGTGTGTTGCTATTTGTGCACCCCTGCAGGGTAAAACTTTCTGAAAGCCGTGTCCGCGGTTATGGACGACTTGGAGCACAGTATCTCGATCATAGATAACTATAACTAAAGTAGTGCTATAAATTTGACTTTATAATGACTAGTAATCAACTTCACTATAATGGAATGGCTAAATAAAATTGCCAACAAGTGCTTGTTTGGGTTGTCGCTTGCTACCATTGTATCTGACTAGTAAGTATTGCAACTATCACGGAATGGCTAAATAAAAGTACCAACAACTGCTGGGTTTTGGGATATCTCATGCTAATTGTATTTGACTAGTAAGTGTCGCAACTACAACGGAATGGTTAAATAAAACTGCCCACTGCTTATTATATCAGGATGACTATCTATACCTGACTAGTAATTGCTGCAACGATAACTGAATAAATAAAACTGCCAACTGTTTGAGTTCCTCGGTTGACTTTCTCGGTTGGTATCGAGGGGCAATATCAGGATGGGTTTGTTTGGTGGTAGTATCAGGTTGGTTCCGAATAGGTCTTTCTTACCCCTCTCTGATAGCCGCCAGTTTTATCGAGTCTCCATAGGTTGTTTAGTGCGTGCCGCGCTGCCGCTTCAGTCCACCACACCTATGTAAGCGAGGACCGCCGAATTCTAGCCTCGCCGTGTACTGGCCTCAGTACTGACCGCTCTCTCTTTTTTCCTTTGCCCTTTGTCGGCACCCCTTTTGTTTAAGCAGGTTTTGAGATCGATGTCGTTAGCAGGGTTACCCTTCCGGCTTGGCCTGGGCAGTGTTATGGACGCCATTGGTTATTCTTCAGGGCTCTTAGCCCCATTTGCATCTTGTCCGTAGTCGGACGCTCTATTATTTTCAAGGTGATTTGGATCTTTGTATATTATATCTGTATTCTTGACTCTTGGAGTCGTGTTGTATATATATCTGTTCTGTGGTTCCCATCGAGGAATGTTGTGTAATGTTATTACTTCGTTTTTCACCCGCACGAAAGTGCCTGGTGCGCACCTTTGAATCGTTTCTATGCGGGTTTGGCGGGAATCGCTGAAACTTGCATAGGGTCGATTCTGAGGGTGTTACAAATAAGAAGAAAATGTAAGAAGAAAAAACACAAATCGTAGACACCTATGTATACAACTAACTATATGTGGAAGTGAACTTTGTGACCACATAAAAAATAACTTACAAGGTTTTTCTTGTCTAGTTGTGCATCCTTCTTTGAGAAGTGTTTCTTAAGCTCCCTGTCTTCCAACTGCCCATGTAGAAGTAGGCCCTATGATAGAATAAAAATAAATTAAATGCACATGTAAAAAAAATTTATTGACGTCCACAGAAAAAATAAGTTGCTTACCCCCATCCTCAAAGGCATCACCACCTTCTTCTCTGAGCTGTCCATTGAATGGTTGATTGCTTCCAATCCAAGTTCAACAACGATGTTCTTCAACTCACCACACGGCATCATAGAGTTTGCCAGCTCTTGTAAAGAGACAAAGTACTTCTCGAAGTTGACAATTATTGGACTTGTGTCTCTATATTGACCCCTTCCATTTCTTTTTTGCATGAGCTGTGACAAGAGAGTAGACTTCTTTCACATCAGCTGAACAAGCATATGGGTTCTTTTTTGAATAATCTATGTAAGGTGATTTTAGGCATGCGGGCAGTCTGATGATCCTTTTTTTGGCAGCAGATATTGCTAAGTTGCTAGCAGAACCATCTGTGCATGATGCAACTTTATTGGCAGCAGTTGATGGTGTGTGTACATCAAGTTGTTGCTCCACCGCAACTGTTGGAGCTTCTTCCTTCAAACCCTTTTGCCTTTCCACCATTTTGCAGATTTCAATGGCCTCCTTTTCCATCTCCGTGTTCCATTCATCATCATACTCATCGAACCTTGTTTTGTTTAGGTTCACTGGTGTAATCCCTCCTTTTGGAGGCGAAACAACTAAATTAATAACTCACTCATCATTTTCCTCTTGACTACTATCAAAACCAAGATCAAAAGATGGCGGGTCACAAGCTTGCTGCCATGTATCAGTCCTTATTGTAGTTGCCACGGGTGGTGCTGAATTAGGCTGTGGTGGTGGGCAAGTTTTTCTTGTTGGGACAGATGACACCACCTTGGGCTGCATGTCTTGGATTGTTGCTGGTATAGCTTGAGTACCACACTCATTTGTAGCCTGATGCTGGTTGTTAGTTGCTGCACCAATAGATTCAGTTGCTGTTCCTCGGGTACTAGTTGCATATCCTTTCTGGTTTGTTGAAACTGCCATATACATAGTTGCTGCACCTTTTGCAACTGAATGCACACTTTCAGTTGTAGCAGTTGCTTTCGATATGAAACATTCTGCTGATTGTTCAGGATGTACAGTTTCAGAACAATTGGTCTTCCTCGATGCACAACTGCTTTCTGTTTCATGTTCCTGTTAACTTGTTTATCACCTCCGATTGCTAAGTTATCCAGCGCAATGCACTCTGCTTGCAGATTCTGTACAACTGGATCCGCATGGAAAATACCAATTGTTGGTGTTGTTGCAGGAGAAGAGTGTTGGGCCCTCCATATTTCAGGCATGAAAATGGCATTTTGGTAGATCTTTGCTGACATATCGAACACTACTGGAGGCTGGTTGTTTGACATGCTGATAGTACTAGATTCAGCTGATCCAAACTTTCTGAGCTCGGAGAACGGGCTCAACTCAGGCTGCGGGGCCTCTGTTTGCTTAGAAGACTGCATCAAACCCTGCGCTGTGAGGTTGTCTGCGTCATGATGGCTCTCTCTTGGGCCCTCAAACCCATGTTCACTGTCATTGTTACACATCCTCCTTTCCAAGGATTCACTAGCTGATGTGTTGCTTCTTTTTATGAACCTTGGTGATCTCCTTGGCATCTTTTGCAAGTCAACAGTGCGGGTTTCATCCCTATCCCGAGCATTAGGAGGTTCTCTAGCTGTGTTTGCATCTCCTTCATCCCTGTCTTCTTCTTCACTGTCCTCATCTTCATTGTCACTGCCATCATCTCCATATTCATCTCCATCTTCATCTGCGTTGTACTCGTTATCACTGTCCAAGCTGGCCCCTTTCTTTATCTCTTTCTTTTTCTGACATCGGTAAATCTCTTCCTGCCGTCTTCCTCTTCTAGTTCACCTATTTGTTCTACAAATGTCCCCACCCTGTTTGAAATGTCTGTGCACAACTCCCCAATCATTACAGCAAGCTTTCTTTTCTTCTGCACAACACAACGCATCAACTTAGTAAAAAACAGTGAGATAAAAAAGCAACTAAAAGATACTACATATTAAATCAGAAACAACTAAGAAGTAGTTCTGTGTGAATACATTTTCCCAAACATTGAAGTTGACTAAGTTAGTTGAACAAAAATCAACTTAACATTTTGTGTGGTAATAAAACATCTATGGTTTTTAATTCAGAAAAGCAGATTTTTAAAACAGTCACAACTTAGTCTTACATGTGATCGACTTACCTACATGGTAAAAACAATTTCACTATGATGAATAAAACAACTTAATAGTAATCACTGTACAACTGAGGGGATGACAAAAAACAACTATACTAAAATCATCATACAACTACATATGGGTTATGATGTAGCTTAGGGATACAACATAAACAACTTGATGAATCATGGACCCAATTTTGTTGTGCAACTAACTATATGCAAATTACCATACAACTTAATAGTTTTCTGTATGCAACTTAGGGTTCAACATGTGATCAACTTAACTATGTAGGTAAAACAACTTACAAGGATATAATACATAATAGATAAACAACATCAATGGATATGCAGAAACGCAACGAAAAAGATATACGCAACATACTGATCTTTATAAAGCAAAAATCCAATGGTCTAAGAGGTAGGGGACAAAACTCAAATTGGAAGGAAAAATTACAGGGAGTGAGAAGCGGATAAAAAATGGCATACCTCATATGGAAAGTTTCTTGAAAGTTTTGATGAAACAAATTCTTCAGTCCTAGTCATCCCAACAAATAGACTGTCCCTGATTGTCAACCCGACACCATCTTTGAACTGTAAAAAAAGAAGTGTAAATTAATTGTGCCATGTGACCATAGTTGTCGCATAGAATTGAAAGTAGTAATAATTACCCTCATCTTTCCAAACTCCCCATTTGACTTTGTATCCTTACGTACAACTGCTTGTATAAGTTTGTCATCCCATGCTTCAGCGCGAATCGGGCAATCTTCTGCTGATGGCACAGGCTCGTCGACATCTAGAAAATCAAGGTACAGGATCTACACAGACACAACAATCAAAGAAGCAAAGACTGAAACCCAGTGATGTTGATAGGCGAACAAACAAAAGTTTGGTTTGTCCTAAAGATTTAACGAGTAAAAAAGAAGGAAAAGTAACAACGTACCACAAGGTGTTGTAGGCAACAACACACCGATTTCTTCGAAACACCCATCTTCTTGACTTCTGTATTTATTTGGTCAATGGAAAATTGACAAAAAATTGTTCTCCGAGTCACACTGAGGTCAACAATGCTCGGATAACACCTAGGACTGATACTGCATTTAGTTGTGGGGCAAATGAAGCAGCTTATGGAGACAACAAAATATGCCCTTAGGAACTTTAGATCAGCTACCCCATTCATGTCCTTGATCATATTGCACCATGCCTTCCACTCTGGTGCTGACCCACCTTCAATGTTATAGGTTGAATTCATGAATGAAATTGGACCAGTTTCCATCTCATATACTACAGGCAAGCCTTCATTTGCGAGCCCGAAAACCTTATGGAAACTATTAGCATCTACTGGTATTGTCCCCCTCCCTGGAATTGCGAGCTCACTCCTTATTGGGTCATAACAGGACAGCAACCACATGCTTAAATCCACAGGCATTTCAGATGCTTTAACCTTTAACATGCCTCCCCACCCATATTATGTGATGAGATCCCTCTGTTCTTTACTTAAAAGCTTGTTCAGTTTGAATAATCTAGCAGGAGAAGCTCTATTCCTGCCAATCTGCAAAAGAGAACATGCAAAAGTTGTCAACTAAAATGAGAGAATTGACAAAAATTAAAATCAGTAAACAAACATTTAAATGCACTAACCGCCTGGATCTTTTGCCTTGGACAAGCTGGAGCTACAGAAGGACCGCCAACAATTACAGAATCTCTAGGAGGAACTACTGACTCCGTCTTCTTCCTTGCAGGTGCTGGAACTACAGAAGGCCCAGGAGCAACTATATTTGAATTGGGTGCAACATTCGGGGCAGTCCTTCTACCAGGATTTCCAGTGTTAGTACCCATGCCTGCTGTCTGCGGAAAATGAAAAACACAAGTTCTCAGTGCTACAAAAACAAAAAAAATGAGACAAGCTAATAAAAGAACATGAAATAAATGATAACACAAGGATGTTATACCCCCCCCCCCCCGCGTTGTTGTGCTCCAGTTGATGCACGTCCATCTACTGGTACAGTTGGTAGTTGCAGCCGCGGGAAATGATTAGTCATCCCTCCTCCTTTTTACTGATAATGATATTAAAAAAGGGAGTTAAGATGGTAGGGGCAATTACATAGCTATATGAACTTATATAGCCATAAACTTAGATAGCTATATGAAGTTAGTCCTAAAGCAACATCCCATTCATAAGTTATGTTTGTTGCAGCAAAAAGTTTGTCCTAACAATACCTAAGTTGACTGAGCTTGCGCAATTAGTTTCTCACTCTGCTTAATAAAAACATGAATAGAATTTCTAACAGTAATAACCAAGTTGCTTGTGCATGTTTCCTTAGTTGCATTTAGGATAACATTTAGTTATATTTACGCAAGAAAAAAAGATATGTAAACCAACTTAATAAAAGACCAAATGAAAACACCTATGAAACAAAACTAACTATAAAATCTTGTGAACTTAATGACCACAGTAAAACAACTTGTGAACAACTTAGATAATTTCTTTACATAATCAGGTCACAAACTAAGTAGGGACTAAGTAACATCAAGCACACAAACTAATTGAGTATATATATTTCCATTTCATCTAAACAATTTAAAATATATATGATGATGATGATGGATGGATGATGAGGTGAGGTGAGGTGAGGTTTGGTTTGGTAGACTTTACTAGGTCCGTTGAAATTCAAGTGTCAATGCTACCTTGTGAACCTCTCTCTCCCTCCCCTCTCACTTTGACAAGGCGGCAGGGCAGCTGCTTAATTCCAAATGAACAATCATTGCTGCTGGACTACATATATCTGTTGATCATCGGAGGCAAATACGTAATTAAGAGCATCTCTGACAGTAGAGAAGCTACCGCCGGTATCCTCTTATGCTCTCCACGTTGTCTACCTTCTCGCGATGTATGAATAACATCTAACAGTAATAACCAAGTTGCTTGTGCATGTTTGCTTAGTTGCATTTAGGATAACATTTAGTTACATTTACGCAAAAAAAACAACTATGTAAACCAACTTAATGACAGACCAAATGAAAACACCTATGAAACACAACTAACTATAGAAGCTAGTGAACTTAATGACCACAGTAAAATAACTTAGATAATTTCTTTACATAATCAGTTCACTAACTAAGTAGGGACTAAATAACATCAAGCACACGAACTAAGTGACATCATGACATACACATGGACAGATTTCACCAGCAAAATCAACAAGTATTACAGTGACATGCACATGGGCAAACTAATAAGCTCACAAACACATTAATTCACTGTGTTACAGTGACATGCACATGGACATATTTGACCAGTAAATCAGCAACTACAAAAATCCCTCCTAAGATGCACATGCCAAATCGAGATAGGGATTTCATATTTCCTAGTTCCTAAGATGTAGATCCGCAGCAAAAAACACCAGTATAAGCCTAGATATGCAAGGATTCGATGGATTTTGTAGGAACTCACCAAACACGAGAGCTCCGCGGGGTTGAATCGAGAAGAAATCCGTTGTCCGAGCAATCTCCGTCGCCGAACTTGACGCCCTTTCGCGTTCCTCGTCCTCCCCGAGCACCACCACGTTTGCTAGCGCGATATACGTCGGCAATCTCCTCCGCCACCTCGCCAAACAGACGAGGATCTCCCGCTTCTCGCGCCGGGAAGTTCTCCGACGACGCACTGGACGCCCTCGTCCCGCGCGTCACCCTCTCAACCGGTCAGCACCACCGATGTACTCGCCGCCGACGGAATCTCCACCAATCTCCACCTCGCCCACCGCCACCGATCTCCCGCTCCTCGCGCGACGGGAACTCTCCGACGAGATGGTGCTGCCGCGTCCCCCTCTCCGTCCGTCAGCACCTGGAAATGGTGCTGCCGCCTGGCACGAGACGAGATGAAAGTCTCCGACGGGAAATCAGGGGAGAGGAAGAGGAGAGGGGAACGAGACGAGAAGGGAGGAGATAGATAGTAAGCGTGAGCAACGGCTCAGTCTGGCACGCCGACAACGCCGCGCAGGTGGGCCCCAGGTGAATAGTGTCCGAAAACTGTGGGAGGCACGATGCAAACCGGACGGTTACAATTCGTTGGCTCTTCACGACAAACTGGTCATCGGTTGTTTTTTAGCTGTTGGGTTTCTTTTTCAAATAAAAAGCTAGTACGAGTACTAGAAGAAGTTGTTAGGCCGGGACCGCCCTCGGCGAACCTAGCACGTGCCTAGCCAAGCTACGGCAGGGCCCACGCACAGAGGCGTCTCAAGTGGACGGTGCTAGGCTCCACGCCTCACACGATCCTCCCCGACTAGACTACCCAGCCGGGCCTCATTCAGGCCCGACGCGGTCATTCATGTGGTGGCCGAGCGGAGCCCATGCAGCGGCCCTTCTGGTATGGGCCCGCCCCTCCCTCACGTGAGCCCTGTCTAGGCCTGGCCGGTACTCTACTCTACTGACGCCCGCTGCTGCCTGCTGTCCTCGACAAGGCCTGACCGCTACCAGCGGTTAGTACTACTGTTCCGCGCCTGCCGTGACGAAACCGATGCTGCTGCCTGCCCTAGATCAGCTAGATGCTGCCCACAGCACCGCGCGCGTGGGCTCTGCTTTGGATTTGACCCCGTTACTTTCGCGCGTGTTTCTCGGATCTTCCGGCCACCCTAGTACTAGTACTGTAGTACTCCGTGTTGGCTGCTTTGCGATTATATGCATACGTAGCGAATCAAAGGTTTTAGGGGTCGTTTGGAACGCAGGTTTTATGTAGGAATTTTACAGGATAGGAATTTGGCAGGAAAGTTTGCCTATGACCCGTTTGAAACATAGGAATAGGAAACAGAACTTCACAGGATCGATTTCCTATCCTTCACGATTTCACAGGAAAAGAAACATGCAGTCGGATCTAATGGAAATTTTCCTACGCTCTTTCGCGCGCACCACAGACCGGAATGCCAGCTTAGAACCAGTTAATTAATTAACGCTTAGCACTGGTACGGACTGTATACTACAGGCTAACGAAAACAGCCAGTTGGTGCTAGCTTTCTTTACTTCCTAAAATTACATGGCATGGTTCTACTTTTTGCAATTTTCTGTACCAAGTTGATTTTCCGTAAGAATCTTGTCACGTGTGTCCGCACAATTATCTTGCATAGTAAACTAATTAATATGCGATGATATGATGATTTTATGGTTTTGAACTCAAAACTTTCCTGTATTTTTCCTATTCTCCGTTTCAAACAGCAACACTTCTCAATTCCTATGTTTTCAGATTTCATAGGATTTGAGAGGTATGTCATCCCAATTCCTGTGTATTTCCTATTCCTGAGGTTTTTCCTATCCTGTGTTCCAAACAGGGCCTTAATTTCCTGGAGTTTGGTGTGGCTAGGAACAACCACCGATATCGCCGTGATCCTCCCGTGCTGGTGCGCGCCCACGGAGATGGAGATCCTGGCTGGGTAGATCCGCGCGCGCCAACTGTTGGGTTCCATCTTCTGTTCATCCACGTGACTACTGCTCACAGGCACACCGTGCCCAAGATATGTGTTGTGATTTGTGAGGACAACCATATCTGTACCTTTCGCCCTATAGATTTGCTTGCCACCTTCAAACGGTTAAACAAGAGGAGTAAAACGTATACTTGTCGACTTCCCCAATCCCTAAATATACTCACTTGGTCCTCTCTAGGGTAAAACTCCCCGCTTTCAATTTCGTCCACGCCCCTGCCCCACCCGCTCCGACACCCTCCCTCTATCCTGGCCGTCCAAAACATCGATGCACAACGGCGATGCTCCACCTTCCTGCTCCGGTTATGTAACCCATAGTTTTAAAAAACAGACCCATGAGTGAACCGACCAGGTCACTGGTTCAGCGGTTCACCGGTTGGACTGTTGGTTTGCTCGGTTTTGATTATCGGTTCAATAACTACCAAACAATATTTCTTATATGGTAATATGGTAGGTAAAATAGGTCCTACCAAATTTACCTTGTCGTGGTGGTTACCGGCCAACTACGGTGTCAACGGCCCTCCAACTCAACATTCTGAGTTCGTTAGACCGTCCGACTTCAATCCCCGCGTTATTACACGGTTCATTGAAAAATTGGCCGATTTAGGAGGTTTATCCTAGTCTAGCAGCGGGGCCGGTCTAGTGCGCTTAAGAAACCGTTGAGGCCGTCGGTTCCGATTCAACTAGCGGCCTGGTCCGCCTTTTTAAACTATGTTGCGACCCGTCGCTCGTATCTGCCATGTACCTCAGTACCAGGCGCCCCTTCGACCACGGTCGAGGGAGAGACCGAGCTCGCTGATCCAGAGAGAAGCCGAGCTCGCAGGGTCCAGGGAGAGGCCGAGCGTTGCCACAACCACCATAACATCGTTCTTTGTTTACCAAACACTAACCACCAACTACATCGAGCGCACACTCGTCCTACCATCGGAGCGACAAGCAGAGGAGCCAGAACCCTAATGGAGCACAAAATCAGACCGAAAATGTGTGCACATTTAGATGAACAAGTCTTAATGCTAGAGAATGGAGAGTGGATCAACGCACCCCACATTGCCACCGTTACTTCTGAAAACAATCGACGCGTCTACATGAGGTGGTGTTTTTGGCTCCCAAGTGCATATGAGAATACATAAAAAATAAATTTCACATTATCAAAAAATCGATAAGAAAATTTTGCTTTTGCACCGGAACATTCTATGTTAGCATATAAGTTTTCGAGGAAAAAAGTTTTTATAGCGCATGTGTAAAAAAAAAATATTTCGTAAATAATTATATTGGACCATCAAAATTTGTCTTTTTACACGAACGCAAAAATGTCCCCTCCCCCTCCCCCACCCAAAAAAAACACTTGTGTGCTAAAATAGAATGTCTAGATGTAGATATGAATATTGTTCTATGATTTTTAAAAAAAATTAAAATATGTTTCCACACAACGAATTCATACGCACTAGTGAGCCAAATTGGATTTCCACGTGTCTAGATGATACCTCACCATAGAGCATGCTATACATGTCACAAGATCTTCTTATATATAGTATTTTATTTTTGCAAATACCGGATCTTTTTATTTAACGGAACCTGCGCCCCCTTCCATTCTCATTGAAAATGAGACACAAATTCCTACTTAATCCGTTTTAAAATACTAGCAAAAAATGCCCGTGCGTTGCACCGGAATAATAAATAATAAATAGTTGAAGAAAAATATTTAATAAATAAACATGTATTGTCATGTTTCCCTGATAATCAGATTATTTAATTAAGAGGCGTCGCTACGGGGCTAATCAGTTTTCTTGAGAATCGGTGGCATTTTTTTATCTTGCTCGATGACCTCGATCTAGTCCTCGAGGTCTCGATCTGGACTATTTTTTTTTTATGTTAGCCAAACCTATTCACCCGGATCTAGGCTCCAACATAGAAATTCTTTGCCCCACCTATATAATGATATAATGTGTAGATTTTTAAATAAATTTCCCCTGAGTCTTTGCTTATATCTTCGAGCGAGATTCCTTCTTAGCGGTGTCGAGTTGTAAGCCCCAAAAATCCCGCCTATTTTAGAAATTGCTTGTTTGTATTTATTGCATTATCATGTATAATAACCATCAATATTTTGTCCATGAAACTATTTTATTGTTCTCCTTTTTTTCATAAATTACTCTCTCTATTTATTCCAATTAAAACTATATAATTTTTACAATTTTAAATGTCGTAAAACAATTTAAAAAATGTTTGAAAAAAACAGAAAATTTAGAAGGAACACACACACCACCTGACACACACATTGCTCGTCACGTTGAACACAATAAGTACACACTCAACTCAAAGCGCAACACACACACATACGCAACACAGGAGCACACACACACGCATTGCACGAAACGCACAACCTCCACCGTCTGCACGGGATCCCCTCATCCCCATGTTTTCCCAGATCGCCACCAAACCCCAATCCCGAGCCCTTGTTTCCCTTCTCCATCCGTTTGTCGCCTCCATCCCCGAGCGGAGAGCCTCTGCACGTCGCCTCCTGCTTCTTCGACAATGGCTGTCCCTCTCGAGCGCCTGGCCGTGCCCTCCTCCATCCCGAGGTCACCATGGCGGCCCTCCCACCTCACTACCATCCCCGTCTCCCTCTCCTCCGGCCCTCCTCGCCTCCCTGGGACCTGGTCCGTTTGTCGCCTCCATCCCCGAGCGGAGAGCCTCTGCACGTCGCCTCCTGCTTCTTCGACAATGGCTGTCCCTCTCGAGCGCCTGGCCTTGCCCTCCTCCATCCCGAGGTCACCATGGCGGCCCTCCCACCTCACTACCATCCCCGTCTCCCTCTCCTCCGGCCCTCCTCGCCTCCCTGGGACCCCAGCTCCCTGCGCGAGCGGCCGCTGGCCTCTGCATGCTGCCGCCCCGCACTCAAGCCGCCATGGCCCTGATGCTCCGCGCCACCCTATCCTCTTCCCGCTCGTCGGCCTCGACCACCTCCCTCGCCTTAGTCTGCTAGTCTCTACTGCTCTGCCATCTCTTCCCATTCTTCATTAGATCTCAAATCATAGTGCTAGTGCTGGCTGATTTATAAGGCGACTGATACCTATCGATTTACAGGCGTATATAAATTGGTGGAAATCATTGCAAGAAATCAAGGTGGTACTATTTAATAGTACAAACTATCCAATCCGTCTCTGTTTACCGACAAAGAAAAATCTAGGCATCTCGGGCCGGCGCTGCGATCAGATCGAGTCGGCCCATATTCATTACCGGTGGGGGCGGTCAGGTCAATTAGGCAATCGGTGGGAGGGTAAATCGATCTAAAAAAGTGTTGGACCGAAAGAAACAATTCGTGTTTTATTATTAGGTATAGATATAGATAAGATGTTTTAGTTTTGTAAAACTAATGAATGTAGATCCTTTTTAGTGTGTAGATTCAATTTGAACCTACATACTAAAAAGTGTCTAAATATATTAGTTTTATAAATGTAAAACATCTTATATTTTAAAACAGAGGGAGTATTTACTAACTCATGGTCTTTTGTACAGACGTTTACAAGGACTTGCAATTTTTCTTTTGAGTGGATCCAAAACAAACTCAGTGGCTAAATACATTTTGCAACTTTCCCCTCCCCTCTCCCTAACTTCTTCTCCAGTTGAGAGTCCCCCAGCCAGATCCGGCGTAGTAGCTAGGTTTAGATCGAGTAGATGTAGGTTGTGTGTGGGCTCTATGCCCGGTAGTGGGTGGAATCCGCCGGATCTTGCGGCCCAGATCCTTGTCGGTTTAGGGTGGTTCCTGCTCCTTATGTTCCTCCGGTGGCCGGAGTTGACAGCGGTGAGGAAGACCGCTAACTCCTTAAATAAATTCGTGGTTGTGGGCTTCTTCGAGATGCAAAGGTGGGGTGCTTCTTTGACCTTCCTGGCTGACCGTGGAGGCGAGGAGGAAGGACAACGGGAGCTCCAATGTGGTGTGGTTTCGCCGCTCCTGGCCGGCCGTGGCGGTGATGAGGAGTGGCGGCGCTGCTCGGCGACCTCGGCTACAAGAAGATGCCCTTGCCCTCCTGTGGTGAGGGTTGGTTCGATGGAGCTCTGTTGCTGCTCGTGGGAGGTGGCTCCCCGGTCTCGTTCGTGTCGTCATGGTGGCGGCGTAATGGTGGCTGGGCGTATTTTGTTCCGGCCTGCTCCCAGAACTCCAAGGGAAGTTGCGAGGTGTGCTCTCCAACACCTCGCCGAAGTTGCGTCCGTTCAAGATCTTCCTCAACGACGGCAACTTGGCGTCGCCGTTATCCATGGCCGGAAGGGCCATTGCTGCGCTCGGATGAAGCCGAGCTTCTTCTTTCGCGAATGGCGAAACTTTTCATCGTTCTGCGTGTGGGCTCCATAGCCGGCGCCGCCCCAAGTGGCCAGTTCCCCGGCGGCTGCGCTGACTCCCAGACGGCGACGTCTCTCATCTGCAGTGGGGGAGGGCGAGGACATAATTGCGTTTTCCATTTATTTGCTAGGGTCTTTCTTTTTAATCTTGCGCCCTTATTTTCAGTGCCCCTTTTTGTTAGGGGCTTCAATGTAATTGTACCCACCGCTTAGATAATTTAGTGGTTGTTTGGATAACAAATTTTAGAGGCAGGTTTATAGAAAACGAGTTTTAGCCGATTTTTAGTAGAACCGGTTTTGATGATTTTTCCGTTACAAATGAGTTGAAGAAAAACTATGTTTGGATTAGAAAAGGGTAAACCTGGTTTGTCTACTACCGACATGGCCAGTTCTACTCTCGTTAGCTCAAAAAAAATAAATCCCAGCTTCTCTTCCACGGAGTTATGACGACATGATCTTCCCCTTCTGATTCGCCATGGCCGCTTGCTCCTGCCGCTGCCCTCTTCTCATGAGAGTGCTCGACCCGCCGGCCTTGACGCACAGGGGGACATTAGGCTCGGCCTGCTGCTGCTCTGTGGCCAGTCCGATGCGGCGAGTCCCAGCCCCCAATTGCTCAGCATGCGGTCGTCCGGCACCGGCAACAGCTGCATGAAGTCCAAGCTGCGGATCTTCCAGGCTTCCAGCGCTTTGATGGGGACAAAAATGGGCACTATTTGCCTAACACGGGCGTGTGATAGCGTGCATATATGTACGGGGATCGTCGAGTAATCCGCTCGCCGGCGCTGATCGAAGGTCGTAGACATAGACGACCGGGCCACCGCGTGGTCACCGCCAAGGGCCCGGCTAGAATTCCGCTGTATCGTGTCCTGCATAATCGCGTTTTTACAAAAACTAGTATTAGTCGTTTTTGACAATACGCGTTATCCTGACTTTATGGAAACTCAGTTTTCCTTAATCACGTTTTAGCTACTCCATCCAAACAGAATTTTAGGTTGTTACACCGTTATTCTAGCTTATGGAAAACAAGTTTCGCTAAACTCCTCTATCCAAACAAGGCCTTAAACAGCTTCCACGGCCTTCATGCCCTTTTCCGTTAAAAAAAGGTTTTTTTTTTTTTGGTGAAAAAACTCACAGTCAGAAAGAATCCTTTTTTTAGTGGAAGTTGGAAAGAACGTTCAATCACAGGATCTCACATCATGAGTCTAAGAAATGGGCCATTCAAGATTGGACCTAATCTGGCATAAAACTCTGACCAGAAACATGGTCCTGCACTGTCAATTGTGACTTTGTGAGCACTGCGTACAGCCCAATTTCCAGCTCCAAAGGAGAAACGGAACTCAACGGTTCGTAGAACATCTCCAACGAGTGTCTTTTTTTGCACCATTTTTTTGGTTTTTGGGTATCATTTTTAGAATTTTTGCGCACCAAAACTGTCGCTGCCATTTCAGATGTTCAAAAAAGGCACACTTTTTTTGTGAAATTCCACACCACAAATATATTTTGTCCACACATATGTAACACAGAAGATCAAATAGTTCACAAGTAAATATGAAATAAATAGTTCATAATTATTATTACAACACAAACTAATAGTTTAACAATTATTACACATAACAACTAACAAATAATTTATCAAATATAACAACAACAATCACATACAACATAAAGAAACCACCATGGAAAATTAGATAAGAGTGTTTATGGATACCGAATGGGAAGATAAATTTCCTATGATAACTGTTCGCGCTCTAGAGCGTATTGAGGCTTTATCTGATCATGCTACATTATTATTCTCTGTCGGAACACCACCACGGAAATCCAAAAATAGTTTTAAGTTTGAACTGGGATGGATTGATCGTGATGGTTTTTATGACCTGGTGAAGGCTATATGGGAAAAACCAGTTAGTGGTCGTACACCCATAAAACGTTGGAACAACAAAATGTGCGTCTTGCGCAAGTTTCTCCGTGGTTGGGCTAGACATACTGCGGGTATTCTTAAAAAAGAAAAAATACGTCTTTCTGCTATTATTAATGACTTGGAGGCTTCAGCGGAGGTTATGTATTGACTGCATAAGAGATTGAGCTTAAAAACCAATCGAATGCAGAAATTGCCAGACTTCTGCGTGGGAAAGAACTCAAGTGGTATCAACGTTCTAAAGCTAAATTCATCCTTGAAGGAGACGCGAATACAAGATACTTCCATGCTGTTGCAAATGGCAAGCATAAGAAGAAACTTATTCACTCTCTAATTCAGGATGAAGGGACCATTGAAGGTCAGCAGCATCTTAAATCTTATATTACCAACTATTATAAATCCTTGTTTGGGGCACCACCAGAGAATTCCTTCTCGTTGGATGAGTCCTGGACGGAGGATATTCCTCAGGTTTCTATTCTGGAAAACAATCTTCTGACTGCTCCTTATACTCAGGAGGAGGTTAAGAAGGTCGTCTTCCAAATGGAACATAACAAAGCGCCATGTCCTGATGGCTTTCCAGCAGAGTTTTACCAAACATTCTGGGAAGTAATCAAGGTTGACTTGATACGCTTGTTCGAGTTTTTGCACGTTGGTCAGCTGGACCTCTTTAGGTTAAATTTTGGAAACATAATTTTACTACCTAAGGTTAACAACGCAGAACTTATACAATACTATCGTCCAATCTGCCTCCTTAACGTTAGTTTTAATTTTTTTACAAAGGTTGCTACGATTATACTGAATTCGGTGGCTGATCATGTTGTTCGACCTTCTCAAACCGCTTTCATGCAAGGGAGAAACATCTTAGATGGCGTTGTAACCCTGCATGAAACAATACATGAACTGCACTCAAAAAACTAAATGGGGTATTGTTCAAGATCGATTTTGAGAAGGATATGATAAAGTTAATTGGTCTTTCCTATAGCAAACACTCCGTATGAAAGGTTTTTCACAAAAGTGGTGTGCTCTGATACAGTCTTTTGTTTCTGGTGGTAGTGTTGCCATTAATGTCAACGATGACATAGGTAGTTACTTCCAGACCAAAAAAGGGCTTCGACAAGGGGATCCACTATCGCCTATACTATTTAATATAGTGGCAGATATGCTGGCTATCCTTATTGAGAGAGCAAAGTCTTATGGCCAAATTGAAGGATTGGTTCCACATCTTGTTGATGGTGGTCTATCTATTTTTCAATACGCCGATGATACAATACTATTTATGGAACATGATCTAGAGAAAGCCAAGAACCTGAAATTAATACTTTCAGCATTTGAGCAGCTATCTGGGTTGAAAATAAACTTTCATAAGAGTGATTTGTATTGTTTTGGCAAGGCTAAAGACGAGGCCCACCTGTATGCTGATCTCTTTGGCTGTGGTCAAGGGAATTTTCCAATCAACTATCTGAGAATACCGATACATTATCGGCGTATCACGATAGCTAAATGGAAACTCGTTGAGAAAAGACTTCAGAAACGTCTTAATAGTTGGAAAGATAAATTGCTATCCCTCGGTGGAAGACTAGTACTCATTAATTCAGTACTCACCAACATGGTACCGTATATGATCTCATTCTTCCAGTTACCAAAAGGTGTCTTGTCAAAAGTGGATTATTTCCGCTCAAGATTCTTTTGGCAAGGGGATAGTAAGAAAAAAAATATCGACTGGCCAAATGGAATGTCGTTTGTCGACCCAAAGAATATGGTGGATTTGGCATACATGATTTAAAAGTCAAAAACACCGCATTACTAGGTAAATGGTTATTCAAACTTCTTACCGAAGAAGGGGTCTAGCAAACCATTCTATGAAGGAAATATGTTGGCTCAAAAGCGGTGTCTACACTAGTTTGGAAACCAGGTGATTCACACTTTTGGGCTAGACTAATGGCTTCCAAAATGCACTTCTTCCGGTTTGGCAATTTTAATATTAATAATGGTTCACAGATTAGGTTCTGGGAAGATAAATGGCTTGGCCAAACTTCTCTTCGTGAACAATATCCAGCTCTATATTCGATTGTTAGGCACAAAGGGGATACTCTAGCTGAGGTAATGGAAACCAGTCCTCCTAATGTATCTTTCAGACGAAGTCTCCTAGGTCCTAGACTGGTGTCTTGGAATAATCTTTTAGTAAGATTATCAAGGATACAACTATCTGAGGGCATAGATGAATTCAAATGGAAATTATTACATAGTGGTACATTTTCTGTTGATTCATTTTATAGAGCTTTGATCCAACCTAATATTCTAGTTGATGACAATAGTAAAATTTGGAAGATGAGGATACCCCTTAAAACGAAGATATTCGCTTGGTATCTCCGTAAAGGGGTGATCCTCACAAAAGATAATCTTGTTAGGAGGAATTGGCATGGTAGCACTGAATGCGTATTTTGTCACCATAATGAGAAAATACGCCATTTATTCTTCCATTGTAAATTTGCTCGTACTATATGGTCAATCATCCAAATAGCCTCTTGTTTATCTCCTCCTCGATCGGTAGTCAATGTATTTGGCAACTGGATGAATGGGATTGAGGATAAATATGAAACTTATTTAGGGTGGGAGCGCTTGCCATTATTTGGTCGCTTTGGCTATGTAGAAATGACAAGATTTTTAATAACATTGTATCTTCTTCCTTGCAGGTTATCTATCGAGCCACGGCTGTCCTCCGATCATGGACTTCTCTACAACGTATGGAGTTCCGCGACTTGTTTGCGGAGGGTTGTAGGCGGTTGGAAGATACGGCGCGAGATATCTTCTCCCGGCATGGATGGCAGCAATCGCTGCGGATAGATCTTCCTTAGCTAGTTTGGAGAACTATGTTTTGTTTTACACTATTTTGTAATTCAGCTTTTTATTGCTTTGGACCGAGACTGTGTGGTTGATCGGTTGTGTGCATCCTAGCTATACAGAGGCCGTGTGTAAACTTACTGTTAAGTAATAAAGCGCCCATTTCCAAAAAAAATATGAAGAAACCTAGGCCCCCAAGCCTTTAGGTTTGCACATCGCCTCCCACCTCACCCAATGGTACTTCTTCTTACTCCCATTAACTTCCCAAAAGAAGCAAGATTGGGGTTTATCCATAGCAAGATGGAAACCGTCCAGACACACCCCTATGGCGTGTAGGGGAAGACTCGAGATGCACACATTGAGAAGCGCCAGCCTTGCCGACGAGGACATGCATTTACTCATACATGGCCCTGCCATCTTGGCGACTTTCAATGTTAGTAGACCCTAGTCCGCTGCCGTAAGATCCTGGTCACTAACCAGCTGACCTAGATAGATGAAAGGCAAGGATCACAATTTGCCTTAAACATATTGGCAATCCTTTGGGCCTCGTTGTCGCATGTCCTCAAAACCATGATTTAATTTTTGTAGAAATTAATCTTAAGACCCGACATACACTCAAAACCTAGGAGAAGGAACTTGAGATTGGCAATGGCCAAGTCCTCAGGTTGAATCATAGTGATGCCGTCAGCGTATTACAGATGGTACAACCCTCCTGGAATGCGATGGAGAATCACACCTTCTATTTGAAAACATTCACATTTTTTAGATAAAAGGCTATAGCCCGGCTTTATAAATAAAGCCCTAAAGGGAGCAACAGATTCAGGTTCGGGAAACAAAAAGCGATACAATCACCAACTCAACTGGGATACACACGACACAGGCAGGACTCAACAGGAGAAACTCTGACACAACAAAGATCCAGGCTAAAAATAAAACAACACCTCACAAGGTCGAAAGCACACAAAGTCGATAGCTAACAGGAACCGCTGGAGGGAGAGGAGACAAGGGTAAAGAAGGCCAATATAGCAGTAGGGGAGCAGGGATCACACAGGCTTCAGCATCTAGAAGCATGAGTCCATCTACTCAACTTGTGCGGGAGCGACGTGATCTTGGCCTTCACGGTGTCAATCAGAGATGAACACACATCCAGGTCCAACCTCTTGGCCAAGTTCCTCCAGAGCTGCAAGAAGATGACAATTTTATAAAGGCCATCAGTAGGGGATTTGATAAAAATGCCCTCCATAAGGGCTTTGTTCCTAATGGTCCAAAGATACCATGACATAGTAGCGAAAGCAAACCACATAAGGCATTTAGATTGACCGTTGATGCCTTGAATAAGGGCATGAAACTGGGCAAAGGAGCTGGGAGCCCACGTGCAACCCAATACCTCACGAAAACATGCCCAAAAGAATTTGGCCAAAACATAGTTGAAGAGAATATGATCTTGATTTTCAGGCTAACGGCAGAGGGGGCAGTTACCATCCCCTGGGCCATGACATTTTTGCACTTGATAGCCACTGGGAAGGCGTTGTCTGGCCAATTGCCAAACAAAATGCTTGATCTTGAGGGGAATCCTAACTTTCCAGAGATCTCTGAAGCGAAACACACCAGCTCCGCTGTGGATAGCAGAGTAAAGCAAAGCAGTGGAGAAGTTGCCAGACGGCTCCAAAGTCCAAGTAAGGGAATCATCAACAGACGAGAAGACAAACACATCAATTTCAGCGCACATTTGGTGCCATTGGGTGAGCTCAAGCACACTTAGCTATCTACGAAAAGAGGGTTTGTTGTTGGCCTGGTGGACGAGGTGCACAGAAACATCAGGGTTATAACATATCATGAAGAGGGCGGGGAAAGCAGCAGCCAATGGTTCTGGACGGATCCACATATCAGGCCAGAACTTGGTGTTCTTGCTGTTATCCATGACAAGACTAGCTCCAATTTTTAGCAGCTGCCTAGCCCTAAGGATGGCCTTCCACAGTTGAGAGCCATGGAAGGATCTAACCATGCCTAAGCCCACTTGTTGCATGTACTTCTTCTTCATTATGTCAAGCCAAAGGCCCTCCTGGCCATTGAAAATCTTCCAGGCCCATTTGGCCATAAAACATTCATTCATGATCTTATTATTGGTGAAGCCTAAACCCCCAACCTCTTTGGGAGTACAGATGGTGCACCACTTAACCATGTGGTATTTCTTCTTGTTCTTATCTTTAACCCAGAAGAACCTGGATCTAACCTTGTCAAAGGTAGCATGGATCCCGTCTTGGAGAAGGTAAAAGCTCATCGCATACAACAGAAGATTGGACAGACAGGTCTGGATTAGGATGCCTCTTCCCCTAGAGGAGGCATTCCTACCAATCCAGGGATCGACACGCTTCACAACTTTGGAAGTGAGAGGCTGGAAAGCAGAGATGGGAAGCTTGGAGCCATCAATAGGCAGGCCAAGATAAGTCATAGGAAGGGATCCAAGCTTGCAATTGAGCATGAAGGCGACAGTCATCTGATCCACCTCATTCACAACCAAGACGAAGGTTTCACTTTTAGCAAAATTCACTTTTAGGCCAGACATGGACTCAAAGCATAAGAGCAAGAACTTCAGGTTAATGATATCCCATGGGTCGTTGCGAATCAGAATCAGAGTGTCACCGGTGTATTGGAGATGGGAAAGACCCTCCTCAACCAGATGAGGGGAGACACCATGAATATGACCTGCTGCACATGCACCATCTAGCATTGTAGCTAGGGCTTCAACCACATAGTTGAAGAGGGTGGGAGAGAGGGTATCTCCTTGTCTAAGGCCCCTGCCATTGGGAAAATAGGGGCCATGCTCCCCATTGATGTTGATTGAGGTTTGACCACCTCTAACCAGTTGCATGATCCAAGAGACCCATAAAGGGTCAAAACCTTTCTTGCGAAGCACTTCCTCAAGGAAATCCCAGCAGACAGTGTCGTAGGCTTTCTCGAAATCAATTTTGAAGATGAACATCTATTCATTGGTTGATTCAGCTTCATGGAGAATCTCATGGAGCACGGCAATCCCATCATGAATGACGCGTCCTTTGATAAAAGTAGACTGCTGAGGGCTGATCGACTTGTTAGTCACCGGAGAAAGGCGGTTGGCAAAGACCTTTGCAACGAATTTGAAGGAAACATTGATTAGGGCAATGGGTCTGAACTGAGTGATACAATCAGTCCCCCGAAATCTTCGGGATGAGCGAGAGGATGCCATAATTCAGTCTCTTAAGACTGATGAAACCTCTAGCAAAAGAATCAACCAGGAGGAAAAGCTGCTGCCTGACTAGCGGCCATAATCTCTTATAGAAGAACATGGGGATACCATCCGGTCCGGGAGCAGTATCAGATTTAGAGGAGCTCACATCAAGTTCAAGTTCAGTGAAGGGGGCAATGAGCAAGTTATTATCATCAGCACTGATCATAGCATTCTGCCAGGTGTTTGGGCCGATAGAGGCCCCTCCTCTAGGTATCGACCCAAGCAAGAGTCTTGAAGAAACCGTAGATGTGGTCCTTGATAGCGCCAGGCTCCGACAAGGTTTGGGGGCCATCGATAAGAGACAGAATAGCACATCTCCTCTTTCTACCGTTCGCCATGGAGTGAAAAAAGGCGGTGTTAGAGTCGCCATGGACAATCCATTGGAGTCTACCTCGCTGCTGCCAGTCAATCTCTTCACAGGAAAGAATAAAGACTAGCTGCGCCTCAAGCTCGTATCTTTGCTTCCATTCAACTTCAGATAGTCCAGCAACATCAGCGAGAGCATCCAAGCCCTTAATCCCTTCAGAAAGTTGAGATTTCTTCGCTCTAAGCTCACAATCAAGATTTGCACCCCACCCTCTAAGGTAGGACCACATAGAGCGAATACAGTGTTGCCATAGGTCAATTTGGCCGCAGATGGGTCCATAAGTATGCGGAGGCGATCTCAGAGCTTTTAGCCACAGATTAGAGACAATAGAGGGAAATTCAGGGAACAACATCCATTGCTTCTCGAAGAAGAAACGTTTGACAGCAATGGAATTTATTTCACCGGAGTCGAAGATTAGAGGGAAGTGATCTGATCCTAGGCGGAGCACAGCTTCGAGCGAACAGGTGGGTAATTTGGCCTCCCACTCAGGGGAGCTAAGGACTCTGTCAAGGACGCATCTGGTCGGGCGAACTTGGTTGTTGGTCCAGGTGTATCTAGCACCCTGCCGGCACACCTCAAGCAAGGAGAGCTCCAGGTGTATCTAGCCCCTGCCGGCACACCTCAAGCAAGGAGAGCTCCGCGATCCAGTCGTTAAACAACTCCATCAACCTAGGGTTACCATTACCAATTATTGTTATCTTGATGGCAGCAGAGGAGATTGAAATCCCCAGCAACCACCACTCGATGCTGGGCGGAAGAGATTCTGTTGTTCAGCTCCTCGAGGAAGGATTCTGAGGCTTGATGATCAGCTAGACCGTACACATTGATGATTTACGCATCCGAGAATAAACAAACTCGCACTGGCATTCAGCTAGTTTTGTCTGGAAGCAAAATTTTCCGGCTAAGCATCTCCTAAATATACATACGACCTATTTTGAGCCAAGAAAGTTGGTTACATCTATAAAGAGGGCACGGTCATGGTTAAGTTGCCTGAACCACGGTTATTTGTTTAACCCGTCCTTTGGGTCGAGGGCGAGTTAAGCCTATAACTGGGGAGGGAGGGAGGGAAGGAGGAGCGCGTCCCGTCGCGCCACCACCTGCCGACGGAGGTGTGCGGCCTGTCTCGGCCGTCGGATAAGGGGCAACGGCGACGCCTGGGCCGTTCCATCTCCCACCCCTACCGGAAGGAGCCGCCCCGGTTCGCCCCGCCGGTGAGTCCCATCGATCCCCTTGGCCGGTGCTGCTTCGGTTACTGCGGCCAGTGCTGTAGATTTTGGATTATGGGGCAGCGCTTCTGATGGGAATGAACGGGCCTATTTTCCTGACGTGCGATGAATTTGACGCGAGATTCAAAATGCTATGTTTTTATGGGTGTAATTTTGAATGATTTAATGGTTCATTTCCGCCGTTCTGTTCAATGAAAATGTCATGTGCATTTTACCAATGGGAATTGGACGGAGCTATGCCCTTATCTCCTACTTATGGAGATGCTGTCGTGCTCATTAACTCCAATCCTGGTTGCAAATCGGTTGAAGGAACATTATATCCGTTGAATCAAGTGTCATTTTTGAAGTCTAATAAGGCGAATTTTTTTTCCTTGTATTATAAATATCGAGGAATTGCAAGAGTGATCCTGCTGACATATTCGTATTGCAAGTGTTATGTTTTAGAATTCTGAATTAGTAAATTCTAATACATGAATTATACTCTATCCTTGCAATAGTATGCCAAGTTGAGAATGGGTGATCCTCTTGAAATATTAGTACTGCAGTTGCACGCAATGATGCAAATATAGTAACTGCATGTAGGTCGAATTAGTCTCTATCCAGTGTATCGTGTGTAATTTGTAGTTATGAAATATAATACGCAAATTAGGTCTACACGATTTGTATCCTTCTGTCATATTTGTATTTGCAGTTGTTCTTAGGATGCAATTACACTTGTAAGTTGGTCAAATCAATCTATACACATAGAATCGTGTATAATTGCTGGAGTTCTGAATTCTTATACGCTAACTAGATTTGTTCCTTGTAATACGTGTTCTGTGTGATCCTAGGAGTATTAATATTGCAATTGTGCTTAACGATACAAATATATACACCCACCTATAACCTATTGCCTGATTGATTCGTCCAGATGTGCTAAATAAGGATTTCATGGTTCAGTAAGCAAGAGAAGAAAATGCAGAGAATTTGAGTTGAGCATCTTAGGAATTGCCTTGATAGTGGAATGGAATTTAGTTTTTCAAAATATCTTCTTCATGAGTTTTACGAATTAAAAATGAACAATTTGGAAATTTCACAAAATATTTCCAGTTGTTCTGCCTTAGGACCAGAGTTAATTTCTATTACCTATATTTGGTATTATCTTGTTCCAGCGTAATCTAACTTGATCAACATAGTTTAAACTTGTTTCTATGTTACATGCTTCTAACGGCAAGCTCATCTCTCTTTTACAGGATTTATCAGCTAGTTTTGTAGCACCCTTTTCAGATATAAAAGCATCTTAGTTTGTAGCCTTTGGCAGGCTAAGCATGAGCTACTTGAGCGTTGGCTCTTCATTACCTTGACAACTATAAATCGGAAGATTTTTTCCTCTCCATCTTGTTGCCAGTATACAGCTGCTAGTTCCTTCCTGGCAATCTATGCCTCAGAACTTTCAGAGTCCTGTTTAGATAAAGATGGCTGTTGCAGTTCTCGATCACAGATTCAGCGGTGACTATTCTTCAAAAAACAGATTTGCAGGGAGATTGCTTAGCTGGAAGCGCGTGTTTGTCCAGATTGACAATGGTTCTGTCCTGGGTATTGAGCTTGAGAGAGGAGAAAATGCACACACTGTAAAAAAGAAACTGCAGATAGCCCTTAATGTTCCCACCGAGGAGAGTTCACTGATGTGTGGTGATCAAGTTTTGGACAATGATCTCAGCTTCATTCGGACTGACTCGCCATTGCTTCTCACCAGAAATAACATGCAAAGAAGCTGCTCGACACCTTGCCTCTCCCCTAATGGAAACGAAGCTAAGCAATGTGATCGCAGTAGAGTCGTTGAAATCCTAGGTTGCTCAAGCCCTTCTACTAGAATGAAGCACTTGGTTAAGGATATTATCAAGGGAATAAGGAATGGAATTGACCCAGTACCTATTCACGATGGGATGGGTGGTGCCTACTACTTCAGGGACGTTTGGGGTGAACATGCTGCAATAGTTAAACCCACTGACGAGGAACCATTTGCTCCAAATAATCCTAAAGGTTTTGTTGGGAAATCCCTGGGACTGCCAGGCCTTAAAAGATCAGTACGTGTTGGCGAGACGGGGTTCCGAGAGGTTGCTGCATACCTCCTTGACTACGATCATTTTGCCAAAGTCCCTCCTACTATGTTGGTAAAGATCACCCACAATGTGTTCCATATGAATGAAGGTGTTGACTGCAGAACTAAGACCAGTGACAACAAGTCGCTGGCTCTTAGCAAAATTGCATCATTGCAGCAGTTCATCCCTCATAACTATGACGCCAGTGACCATGGAACGTCAGGTTTTCCTGTCTCTGCTGTGCACAGGATTGGCATACTTGATATCAGGATCTTCAACACAGACAGGCATGCAGGAAATCTTCTGGTCAGGAAGCTTGATACTGGAGCTGGGAAATTTGAAGCGCAGACAGAACTCATTCCTATTGATCATGGCCTTTGTTTGCCAGAAAGCTTGGAGGACCCTTACTTCGAGTGGATCCACTGGCCACAGGCGTCTATTCCTTTCTCTGTGGAAGAGCTTCAATACATTGCAAATCTTGACCCTGTAAAAGATGCTGAGATGCTTCGCACGGAGCTGCCCATGATTCATGAGGCAAGTCTCAGGGTTTTGGTTCTCTCAACAACATTTCTCAAGGCAGCTGTGGCTTCTGGCCTGTGCTTGTCTGAAATAGGAGAGATGATGAGCAGACAGTTTACAGGGAAAGAAGAGGAGCCAAGTGAGCTTGAGTTTTTGTGCATGGAAGCAAGGAAGTGGGTTGAGGAAAAAGAGTCAGTCCTTCCAGAAGCTAACTCTGAAGAAGATAATGAAGGTGACGAGTTTGCCCAGTTCGATCTCGACCCTGAGGATTATGACCCGAGAGGAAGCTCTAGAAACCCATTGTCCAGATTAGCTGAGGGCAACGAGGCCAGAGATGGAGATGGCAATATTGAGGTGAGCAAGGAAGACCTAGGCACCCACACCATTTCAGTTTCTAAGTGGACTCCTTCCACCTCAAAGCTTCCAGGCTCACTGAAGGTGCTTAGTTCCAGTGGAAACAGCAAATGTCACAGTGGGGTTCCAAAGACTAGGGTGAGCACTAAAACTAACAACGGCTATATTGGCAACAGTATCCAGCATCAGTGTGTAGGCAGGAGCACCAACAACATGCTCCCTCCCAGCACCAATTTTGTGAAGCTGTCGGATTTGAGCGGTAACGAGTGGAGTGCATTCCTTAAGAAGTTCCAGGAGCTGCTCCCTACCATGATTCATGATAGGAAGCAAATCGCAGCCCGTGGCACAATGCTGACACAGAGGCTGGGCGCTTCTTGCCAGTTCTAAAAGCACTACTAGGAGGAAAAAATATATCAATCATCAAGGGAAGGTAATGTTAGGCCAATTCTGGGGTACGCTGTATGCGCCGGAGGTTGTGTTCTGCCTTGGTAGCAGCTGATAAGTAGCTCTCCGCTGGTAGGTATAAGGAGAATAAGACCATCTCTGATGTTGTATGTGTTTGCAGCAGGGTACTGTGTTGTGTGTATGTGTGCATAGTTCTAACACATGGGTGGTGTGTTTTTATTTCTTTTTCTGTATAGACACGCCCTGCAACATCAGGGATGTACAGCATGGGCTGTTAATGTGGGGAGTGTGATGGCATTGCCAGTGCTTGGCTATCACTTTGTAAGCATCAGGAGAAAATTCATGATAAGAACGAAGTTAGGCTTTTTGCTACATACATAATAGATAGATACATCTTGTCAGGTTGTGTTGCCTGTTTTTCATTTCACCTTGCGAGCCGTGTTGGTCCAGCAAATTGACTGAAGAATGATTTCAGAACTTGCTTTCGTAGGTTATTTCAGACATTTGCTTGTCTGAAGAGAAAGATTATTTAAGTTTGTGTATTGCTTGGCGAACGGCAATAATGGTGATTTTATATTCAATCTTCTCTTTATCATGCTTTGCATCTTAAGGAGCCATAACCTTTTCCTTCCAAAATTCATCTCGGGAGTTAACCTTCCAGTGGAGAAAATGTGTTACTATAGCTGATGATCTTGCTAACTAATAAATGTAGTCTTCTGTGAAGTTGTTGGCCTGGAGAGAAATCTTTTCTGGTCTGTGGTGCGGGATGATGAGACAGGGAAACAAGAAGTGGATATTCTCTTGTTAACTTATTTGAAGAACTTAATTCTTGGAATTCACAAACCATCACTAACTACCACTAGTAGTAGTAAGAAAACTTAATTTAGCACTCTACTACACATTCCACAACCCGGTTGTCATTACTAAATCCAAAAAATAAATACGAATAAAATTAAATAACACAAAGGTACTATACGCAACTCTCTTGCGTGCTCCATCCTGGAGAGAAAAACTTGTAAAGGAAACATTGGGATGTCGACTGTCGAGCACGAGAAGGTCGGCTACTAGGTGGCGACGTTGGTGATGCCCCATGATCGCTCGGCGAGGCGGACGCACTCGGAGAATCGGAAGCAGTGGACGAGGTGGTCGATGACCATGCCGGAGGCCTGCATGAAGTTGTAGACGATGACGGGGCCGACGAGCCGGAAGCCCCGCCGGATGAGGTCCTTGCTCACCGCCTCCGACTTGGGGGTCCGGAGCGGGATGTACTTGTGGTGCTTGTACTTGCCCACCATCGGCCGGTGGTTCATGTGGCCCCAGATGTACCCGCTGAACGACCCAAACTCCTTGGCCACCTGCACATACATACATATATGATGAAACGTTGTTCATAAGTTTCAGTGTTGATTAGAAATGAACACAAAGTCATGGTGCTGCACTCGCCTTTCTTATGCACTTGGCGTTCTCGATGACGCACCGCACCCTGCACTCGGCCAGCTTGAGCTCCTTGTTGCCGCTGATCGCCGCGATGTCGTTCTCGTCCATCTTCGCCACCACGTTGGGCTCAAAATTCGCAAACGCTCCCCTGAATCAGAAATTCGGCGCAGGTTCATCAACCCATTCCAGATTCATACCAATGCATTATCCATATGTACTGAAAAGGTAAACCCAAATATTCAGATTGACTGGGCACCTACATGTACATCTCCCTCCTCTTCAGTATCTCTGTCCAGTTGTGATCTATGAGCATCCCTGACAGCGCCAGCAGCTCGAACAGCTGGCTGCAAATTACAACAGAAATAACATATTTATAAACCAACATGATCTCTCATTTTTTATTGAAAACTTGTCCAAAATGAAATTTACGCGTGCGATATATAGACACATAAATAATAAACGGGAATAAAGTGCAGAATTAATCGTACTTGTCGTTGTACACCGGGACGCCCCATGACTCGTCGTGGAACCGGACGTACGCCTCATCTGCACGGTCAAGAATTTCACCCAAAGTGATCAGTTTGCTGCTACAACTTAATTTTTTTTCCTTTGTTTAGGGGTCAAAATAATAAAGTTAAGCGTGTCCTTTTTGTTTCTAGCTGGTCGATTTTTGTTTGCTCAACAGACTACATGATGCCGGAGAGGAGTCCCTTTCTGGTGGAGTACTTGTCAACTGAATATTATTTTCTCCAAGACATCAGCAAAGTCAGTGCAGATATTAACTTGGTCAAATCAAAGAGTTTCATCTCAGTCAGTGATGTCGACTTAACCATCCCTTAAAGGAAAAGCCTGACCCCATTTGCTATCTAGACTCGCCCTTTTCTTGATTAGATTTTTTCTGCCGACCTTATTGTAGTAGTACAAATAAGTTGGTGCTAATCTGATTAAATAACTGTAATTTTCGCAATCACTTTTCTGATATCCTCTGCTTTCCCCTGTACAAGACAGTTTCTTCCTGCGCGTAAAAAGATGTTGTTGACTGCAAGCGGACACTGTTGTTAAGCTGGATTTGGTTACGGTTATTATTGAGAATATTCTGAGGTGGAAACTATGTAAGCATGGGAATTATTAGCCCATAAGATTAGCAAGAAAAACTCTTGAAATGGGAAATAAATTAAGCATTCCTCACCACTGTTCTTGGTGATCCAGCTGCACCTATGCATGCTCCCGGGCTCACTACCGCACTCAAACTCCTCCTCCTCCTCCTCCGCTTCACGGCCGCTCACCTTGTCATCGTCGTCGTCCTCGTCTCCCCTCCTCCTATCCAGGGACACGAGCACGTCGCCCCACGGGCTGAAGGTCCCGCCGTAGAGCAGCGGCACCTTGGGCTCCCAGCTGCTGGAGTTGGAGCTGCTCAGCGACGAGTCGCTCGAGTTCTGCGACAGCGATAGCGACGACAGAGAGAGGCCGGAGCCGCTCCGCCGGACGCCGCTGCCAACGAGTCCCGGCGGGTAGATGAGCATCCTCTGCAGGTACTTGCTCGCGTGGCTCATCGCCTGCAGCTGCAGCTTCCTGTCTATGCTGCGGCTCTTCCTGGCGGACGCCCCGCGGTGGTTTGGCCCCTTCTCGAACGCATGCTGCTGCCTGCTGCTGTGGTGCGCCGTGGTGCTCAGCATTGTGAGAGCTGTAGTCGATCAAGAAGAACAATGGTGGCTAGCTAGTGCTTCTTCTTTTGGAGGCAAAGATGGGTGTTTGAAATGTGCGCGCGTGTGTGAATGTGTGTGCCGTGTGGTTGGGGGTCTATTATAAGGTGTGGAAGGGTTTGAGAGTTGCTGTGTCCTCTCCCTGAGATCGTTTGGTGGCATATGGGTTTCAGCGGTAGCTGCATGAAAGCTTCCTCTCGATCTTATTAAAAGGAGTGTAGTGCCTCATGGCTTTGGTTTTTAGTCAGTGGGAAGGTGTTAGCGGTTTGAGCTTGGGGATGCATGCTGCCTTGGTCATGGAATTTCATGGCTGGTTCTCTCCTGCTCCTCCTTGTCACTGGTAGTATTTTAATTAGGTAACTCACAAGAGAAGATAATCTTGTGTTCTTTGATGCATGGTTAGAATGTAGACTTGGCATACCCTACTAAGGTCGTTTCCACTAATTTACAAGTAAAATGCTTATTTTTCACTATTATACTTGGAACTATTAAGTAGGTGGTAGTTTCACAAGTTAATACAAAATTGCCTAAAATTGTAAGTATAGGATTTTCAAAATAGTTCCTTTCTTGCTCTTCAAATCTATGGCTAATTTTACGGTGAAAATATATATCTACCTTTCATCCGGGCCGTAAAATGGTAAGTTTATTGATTCACAAGTAGCTAAATTGGTGTCTTCGAAAAGAAACAGCCAAGGAACAATGAGGCATGTGCCTTCTTCCCAGGATTGGCGAATCGATTCAAAGATTACATGTGGCTAACTTTGCTCTGCATTTCCTTTTCACTAATCTCCTTTCCGGTAGTTCTTCTTTGATGAGAGACCCTGAGCTAACTGCCATACCCTTCCCAACAGACAGTACCCTGTTATTTTAGTCACCAAGAATTGGAGGTAGTTTAAGCATAGGACATTTGCTACATTTGCCTTCTCAATTGCATGGCTAAGTTCGTCCTGCATTTCTTTGTCATGGATCGACTTTTAGGTGGTTAATTTCATGGACATCGTAACAAACACCTGCCTAGTTTATGGATCATGCAAAACTAGAGCCTCTTAATAGTTTAGGCACTAGAAAATGCTGATGGTTTAAACATCAAGAACAATGGTGGATTTGCTTCCTTTGCAGTTCAAAGTTGCATTCTCCGTGGCCAATGTTATCCCACTTGTCTTTTTCATAGATCACTCTTGAAACTTCCAATAGTATTGGCTAGCTTCATCAAGTAACTACAGCATTTATGGCCAGTCGCATGCCTCTCTTCCCTGTCTCTGTAAACAAGTTTCAATGGCTCATTCCAAACATATAAATCAATTGGTTTTGAGAAAAGTCTACATGCATGTTTTAATGACAGAAAAGGAGCAAGAATAGTGAGGTTTCTTAAACTTGACTTCATGGTAAGTACATCTTTCGTGTAGGTGTCATTAATGCCTCTAGTCACTTCATGAATTACTTGGCTAATGTCGTGTTACATTGCAAAAAAAAAACACCTTTTGTAGCTTGGTTGGAGGATGGACCAAGTTCAAGCCAAGGCTAGACATCCAGTTTTGTCATGACATAGCAGATTACCATATACTCCATCCATTTTAAAATATAAGATGTTTTAGCTTTATAAAGATAATGTATTTAGACACATTTTACTGTGTAGGTTTACTCCAAACCTCTCCAAACCTATATACTAAAAGAGGTCTAGATACATTAGCTTCACAAAGCTAAAACATCTTATATTTTAAAACGGAGGGAGTAGTTGCTATGTTATATTTAATAATATATTAAATACAAAAATTGATTATTATAACCTGAACAACACCTCGCCCTTTTCAAAGCTGCATGCGGGATACTGGGGCATCTCCGGAGTGTACCGTTTTGGCTCCCGAACTACAAGGGAGCTCGGTATATTGTTTAATTTGATAATGGTATTTAGGTATTTAAAAAATCCTAAAGTATTATGTGGATATACACATGGTATTCTTGCATTTCTACATTTTTTGTTATATAATATGTTCTATTTTGGGTTGCATAAAAATCACAAAATTGTGGTTCGAAAAGGCAATACAAAGACAATTTTCCTCCCCATATATTTTATGTGGATCACATATGAAATATTTCTGTGAAAATTAATACATGTATTTGCAGATTAATACTAAATAAACAATATAATTAAATAAACAATATACTAGACATGCAAGAAAATTAATACTAGACATGTATTTGCAGTCACGTATTTGTTTTTTAAAAACTTTTAGTTTAGAAAATGAACTTTTTGAGTTTTTAAAATCAATCACCCAGAATTCAAGATCCAAAATGATAATTCGTTTTTCTCATATTCTATACTAAATAAACAATATAATTCCATGAAGACCTTCAAATACTAGTAGCATAGAAGAAAGCAAGGGGTGTCATTTTCAATGCCTGAAATCCCGTTTTGAGTTGGAGCGCAAAAAAATGCTACAAAAGTTTTATTTGCTGGGTGCTACTTCCAAAAAATGGAATATGAGACGAATTAGATCAGATTGATAGTCTAGTTCAATCAATATTCTAGATTCCATCTAATTAACAATGAGAGAAACAAATATTGCGTTTATGATGAAGAGTAAACAATTAAACATATTTTTATCTCATGTCCTTTACTCGCATTATGTGGCGAATAATTTGTGGCTTTTAACTTACCACTGACAACTAATATAAAAAATATGTTTTGGAATTAGTTGAACGTGGTTAGGTGCGCAATTCAGGTCTTAGATCTGGGTGGGAGTATGTGTTTTATGTTGGATTTTATGGGAATGTCTTAACCGTATTGTTTTTAACTAGGCTAGAGGCTCCTCCTTTTTGCAGGTCAAATATAGGACTACCCACTAGATCTCTATGCTGTCTTTTCTCCACCATGCGAAGTCGGTAGACGGTAGCCTAGGATATATTTTTTGGGAATGTGTAACATCTCGAAGAATAGGAATGTCTTAGGATTGATTTGTAAAATGTGAAATTGCATTACATGCATTTGAAAAGTGTGAAAAGTTTCAAACTTTGTTTTGAGAAGGTACAAGTGATTAAAGTTGAACTCTAGTGTTGAATTTTGACTTCGATCAACATTAGGATTTAAATTCAAATTTCAAAAGGAACTTATATTTTCAAAAATTAGAAATTCAAATTTCAACACACCCATATTTGATTCAAAGAATTAGAAACGCTTACATTCAATACTTAAGATTCTTAAGTAAGTAAGAATCAAACTTTTGAATTCAAAATTGAGGTTTGAATTATTCAAACTTGATTTCAAATTCAAACATACTTAATAAAATTCAGAAAATATAAGAAAAATAAGACAATGTTTAGAAAGAAATCTTTATTCATAATCAAATGAATACAAGGTTTTTTACAAGATGACCCCCCACAAAGAAAAATACAATAAGTGATCTAATCCTATTACAAACTATACAGGGAAAGGGGAAAGACAAAACATAAACTACACTAGCTAGTCTTCTTATCTCATTCTTGTTCTTCTCAATCTTTTAAACCATCTGACCTACAAAACAAGCACTAAGACAAAAACATTGAAAAAGTTAGAATGTTGGATCCACCACGAGGGTGAATCCATTTGATCTAGAATCCATTTAGAAGTCAAGGAACTTGTCTTGAACCTCAATAGTTTGAGGTTTGAGCCAAATTCAAATGACAATAAAGTTGGCAGCAAGAGATCCGTGCACATAAAGGAAATAGAGAGCAATTGGCAGTACACTGGATCATCAAAAATTAATCACCAGGAAACAATAGTAGCAACAACTACAAAGATGACAGTAGCCAAAACCACCAACCAAACCAAATAGACCAACACAAGTAATTGGACAAGTAAGAAACAAAAGTATCAGTAATAAACATTGAACAAGTATAACAACTCACAAAATAACCCAGTAGTAACTATCTTAGAGTAATCAAGAAATAGATCAAACAATAGTACCAAGATACATATATGAAGTTCAAATTATAGCTAAACACACCTCAAACTTTGGATTCTTTGAAAAAAACAAATAATCAAGCCTGTGAACACATTATATTTCACAAAGATTGAAATTTAAATCATGAACAAATAAACATCTAAATGATAAACTAGAGTTCACTTCAAGTAAATTTGGTAGTGAAAAAATTTCCAAACCTAAAAGAAATGTTTTATCCAAATTGATAAAGGAAAAATTACAAAACATCCCTTAACCGTCATGCCTAAAATGTCACATGACATAAGAAAACTCATACAATGAATCCATATATAAGAAAACCTTGAGAGGCGGTATAAGCATCATATTCACTTGCATGAAAATGGGAGGCCTCAACAACACATGGACCCTAGAGCACTATAAATAGGAGCCCAAACCCAACCCTAGATATAAAAATCCTTAGAGAAGATCTCATGAGAATCACACTCAGGCCAGAGGCTTAGTGAGAGGAGAGGACACAAATAGAAACCACACTTTCCTAGTGAGAGAGGGGTCTGATAAGGAGAAAAAAGTAAGAACAAATTAGGAAAAGGAAGAACTGCATCAGATCTTCAACAAGCAAACTTTGGAATCTACAAAGGTTTATAGCTAAAACCCTAGGACAAGATCATAATAGAGAGAGAGAATTAGGTACCACCTTAGTGTAATTAGTGGGATAGTACCATTGCATCTTCATGAATGAGGAACATCATAGGATTGCCATGCCATCACCGTATTATACTAAGCATAACCATTCTTATTAAAGAAAGATTACTTGAACCATATAATTAAGAACACAATCCTCATATCTAACGTCAGATCCCTAGATAAGATCATATGATCATCCTAAGGATGAGAAGATAGATATACAAAGAGAGTTCTATGAGTAGTATACAGTTAAACGTACACAAGTAAATGTAGACAACACTTAAATCACACACTTATAGTTAACCCCTGAACCCAAGGTTCAAGAAAGAAGCGAACAACTAAATCAATCCTAAGATCATGCTTCCATCCATGTCATGTAAAAATATTCCTCGTTGTATCCTTCAATCATGTACAGACCTCCATAAATAGGTAAAAAAATCCACACATTGTAGAGATGACCATAAACGGAGCGTAGTGGTACATCAATAGATAACCTACATAAGATAACATATTTTATCAGTAAAAACCTTGTCAATTTTTACATAGCCAAGCAACTAAATAACAGAAGGCGCTCCCACCATAATTAGGATTTTGTACTTGTACTCAATCCCGTGTAGCCAATTCCCAAATATGCTGACAACACTATAAGGAGGATACGATCCATAAGCTACTTGGATGACTGACCATATAAAACAAGAAAATTTGCATTGAAGAATAAATTTTTAATTATTTCATCATGATGACAAAATACACATTGCTTACTTCCATGGCAATTACTTTTAATAAGGTTGTATTTTGTAAGAATCAACCACAACGTAAGTACCATGCAGATATTTTTGTCTTTAGTGGTACCTTCGTCTTCTATTTTTTTTAATTATCTACTAGTACATCAGAAAGAACCAATGCTCTATACACGGAATCTACATAGAATTTATCACTCTCATGTAAGTTCCACCGGAACTCATCGGTACCATCTGATATTTGCATTATGGTTAAAACATTGTAACGAAGTGTTCCACAATGCAAGTCTAGGTCCAATTAGGTCTCTCCTGAACGTCACATTTGGAGGAGAAGATTCCATCTCTATGACAATGGTATTCCCCTTGCGATGAACAATGTTATATAGAGCTAGATACTATTGCTGGAGAGTAGCATTTCCAAGCCACTTTATCCTCTCAGAAATAAATCTCCAAGCCGTCCTTAATGAAAAATGTGCCAAAACAAAAAATGCTTCTTCGTAGCCATCAACCCAGCCCACAAGTGTGAATCTCCTTGCTTCCAAGGCACTTGACTCAGCAGCTAAGAGCCAACATATTTACTCCTTAGGAGGGTTTGTCATACACTGTCCTTTTTAAGTATCTTGAAAAGACATTTACCTAGTAGAGGGGTATTCTTGACGTCAAGGTCATGAATCCCTAATCCACCTTGTTCTTTGGGACAACAAACCAAACTCCATTTAGCAACATATTTATTTTTCTCATTATATCCTTGCCAAAATAATATAGAACAAAAATAATCTAATCTATGCAAGACTCCTTTAGGTAGCTGAAAGAAACTTATCATATATAGTTTCATATTACTTAGTACTAAATTTATGAGCACTAGTCTCTCACCTAGAGATAGCAATTTTCCTTTCCAACTACTAAATCTTTTTTGTAGTCTCTCCTTGACGTGTTTTCACTCAGCATTTGTGAGTCCGAGGTAATGAATTGGAATTCCTAAATAGTTGATTGGAAACTAGTATTGCCCGCATCCAAAAAAATCAGCATACATGCGAGCCTCATCTCGAGCCTCGCCAAAAAAAATACATTTCACTCTTATAGAAATTAATCTTTAGACCATAAAGTTGTTTGAATTCAAATAATATTTATTTTATATTCTTAGCCTTTTCCAAATCATGTTCCGTGAATAGAATCATGTCGTCGGTGTATTGAAGGATAGAAAGTCCCCCCATCAACGAGGTGAGGAACTACCCCTTCCATCCGGCCATCATCTTTTGCTCGTAACCAACATATTTGTCACTATATTAAATAGTATAGACGATAATGGATCACCATGTATCAATCATTTACTCGTCTGCAAATATCGGCCAACATCATCATTAACTTTGATGGCAGCGCTACCTCCAGTCACGAAAGTATGGATTACAACATGCCACTTAGCAAGAAATCCTTTCATTCTGACAGTTTTCTGAAGAAAACACCACTTGACTTTTATATATATAGTTCATGCACAGTTTTATGAAAGACTACTACACCGTCTGAAATGTTTCTTCCTTGTATAGAAGTATTTTGCATAGGACAAACTACATGGTCAGCCACTGAGTTTAGCATGATCGTAGTGGTTTTTATAAAAATCTTAAAACTAACATTAAGAAGGAAGATATGCCTATACTGCAGTATCCTTTCTGCCTCATTAACCTTATGTAGTAAAAATTATCTCACTGAAGTTCAGGCGAAATAAGTCTGGTATTCTAGTATGTAGAAAGATGAACAGATGTAGGAGGTCCACCTTGATTACATCCCATAAGTTTTGACAGAACTCAGTTGGGAAGCCATCTAGACCCGGTGTCTTGTTATGTTCCATTTTAAAAAGACTTCTTAACTTCCTCCTCAGTATAAGGGACAATCAGAAAGTTATTTTGTCAACAGAAACTTGGGGTACATCCTCTATTCAGGACTCATCCATCAAGAAGTTGGCTTCCTCTGGGTCTCCAAACAGACCTTTATAATAAATTTTAATGTAATACTTAAGTTGCTCGTGACCTTCGATCACTCCCTCATCATGTACAAGAGAATGAATAAGTTTCTTTCGGAAGTATATTCTATTCGAATCTCCTTCCAAAATAAATTTGCCTTAGATCATTAGTACCATTTGAGCTCCTCTTCATGCAGAAGTCATTCTATCTCTAGATTTGATTGTTTTTTAGATCAATTTCTTGTACATATAATGGCCTAACTTTTGTAAAACCATCTAATTCATCAATGATAGATGGAAGTCGAAACTTCTCCTTTTTGATAATCCCAGTCGCGTGCCTAGCTCATCCACAAAGGAAAATTTGCGTGTAAAACACATTATTATTCCATCATTGTATTGGGATACGGTCCCACTAGTTTCTCCCAAACATTCCTAACCATCTCATGAAACCTGACATGGTGCAACTATCCAAGTTCGAGCTTGAACTAGTCCTTGCACTGTGAACTTGGCAAACCGGCGGATAAGAGAATGGGGGCATGGTACGAAAGTGCCTCAATACGTTCTAGTGCATAAATAGCTAACATAGGAAATTTAGATTCTCAATCGGTATCCATAAGCACGTGGTCTAATTTTTCGTATGTAGACTCATGAAGATTGTTCGCCCAAGTGCACTGTCTTCCTATCATGGATACCTCTCATAAATTAAGTGTCAACTATAGTGTTGAATAAGAAACGCGAATGACCATTGAAACGTCCCCGACTTTTCTCACGAGGGAGTCTTAGCAAATTGAAGTCTCCACCTATGAGAATAGGGTACAAATTATCTTTTGCTAGATTGACCAACTCACGGAGAAAGTCAACTTTAAACTCAGTCTTGGGCTGTATCATATACGGCGGCAAGAGTCCATGTGAAATTATCGGATTTATTATGAATGTGGAGTTTAATATGATAATCTCCAACCGAACTTGCCAACACATCCAAAGTCTCTGTCCTAACGCCTAATAAAATGTCACCCGATATGCCACGTGGCGGACAAGCAATCCAAGTAAAGTCTATTCCTCTAGAAAGACGGTTCAACAGACTTAGCGAGAAATCTCGTCTAGCAATATGATTTATGTAGCATAAGTGCATCATGTAATACCATTCATGAGTTTTGTATCCGTTTGTTTGGCTTTCTACAACTTACTATAATTTTTTTCAATAAATATCACTGCGTGCATCAATCAATGCAGATACCGGAGATATCCTCTTTTCGAAAGAAAAAAAATCAAAAATCAAAATATCTACATCGATTATTTTCATGGAACAAGATTATAATGATGTCAATTAGTTATACAAAGGATCTACTTGATTATTTTGGTGGACCAGGTTATAATGGGGCACATACAAACAATATTAGCAATTTCTGGTTCTTGGTTTTTAGAAGTCACTAGTAGAATATGATGCATTAATAAAGTGTCATATCTACCTAGCTATAGGAAAATGCAGAACAATAATACACTGTTTTTTAGGACTGTTAACAATGTACTATGTTGAATCGTGAAGCAGAAGAATTATTTGATCCTAGTCATTATGATCAGATCTGAAGCAAAATAATCGGCACCAAAAGGGAAGGGAGAAATTTCCTTTCGGGGATAAAAAAGAGAGAGTAAATGGCATAGCATTATTTGAGTTGCACCTAGTAGATTCGGCAGCCAGCTAATCATCAGCTAGATGGCTTGATCACAAACTCTAATAAAAATGCAAACCTTCCCACATGCTTCAGGGAGCAAGGTTTAAAATACCAAGGTTCAGTAAAGGGAGAAGAACATTCATTGACTCAGCATCAACATATTCATATGGAGCGAAAAACTTCTTATTTTCCTCTAGTTGCGAGGTCGCTAGGGCTACAAGTGATCCCTTGTCCAAATGAACAAGCAAGTGACATCTTTCATTTCGTATATCTTTAATAAACCCAAGGTCCAAAGATGCTCAGTGTGCTTGTGTGTGTGCACAATTCTCATAACTGCTGGTGGCGCAGGCCTTTCCATCAAATTGTATAGTTGGAAGATAAGAGCCTAAGACTGAAATGGCATTGAAGAGTTCAAGTCCTAGTTTAAGTAGCAGCTGGCAGCAGCATATCAGTTCTCTTTTTTTCTACAGAAGATACATGTTGCTCTTCTCAGCTCTGACTTCAAAAGAAATTCAGCTCGTTGTTATTGATGCTCGGATCAGAGAACGCCACATATTGTAGGATGAGTACTCTAGGATAATTAATTTCATAAAAAGTAATCTAGGATGAGATTATGAACCTAGCATAACCAAACATCCTAAGATAAAGTACTTGGCAATGGCATTTGAAGAATTGAAGTCCTAGGTAAAAAAAGGGCATTTGACAGGCAGCTGTACCATTTCTGTCTTCTGAAGAAATTCAGTTTGTGTCTTGGAACCAAATCTTTTTTCTTGGAACCAAATTGGTCAGTACATTTTAGGACGAGCTTAACATACTTACCTAGTCAACCAAACATCCTAAGAGAAATATGATTTCCATAGAATTAGCTATGGCTAGCAATCTGGCTTGGGAGGACACTTCCTTTTTTTTTGATAAGGTGAAGGCTGATGAGTCATGTCATGTTGGGCATTGTTTAGTCTCTATGAAGCTGAGTTTAACTTGCCTGCTCACCTAACGCAACTCATCATATTCCACTTTATGAGAGCTTGATACCACCAAACCGACGTAGACAATAGCACATATTTAGTAGCATGGACCATTGAGTACGATCAGGCCACTAGGAAGACAGATCAAATGGCTATGTATTTGCATGCCTTGCCCTGCACAAGATTCAGTAGTCATCCTAACATCATATCGCACTAGCTGAATCAATGGGGAAAATATGTTCCAGTGCATCAACTATCGCATCTTGTGCAATCTCAGTGCACTGTACATTAATGATTAAATATGTGTTTCGATAAGATACACCTTCTCTAGTGGTTTGTGTCTTAGCGCTGTATCTAAAGGGGCAAGTCCTTAATACATTTTGTAAGAGCGAAAGCATATATAACATATCTTGTCTTTGATGCCTTTTGTAAGAGGAAAAGCATTGAGACTGCCCTTACCCAAGAAACACACCCTTTCCCATAGTTCCTAAAAAATAGTAGGTAGTTGAAACTTAGCACTTCATTGTACACCTGTTCTCCTGACGCCAGTAATCGCTTGTAGCCTCTACGTCCATGATTTTCCATGGCTAATTTCATCTCACTAATCTCTGTCATTGTAGCTTTTTTCGGTTGCTCAACGTCTGCATTGGTATTTTGCTGAAGAAACAAACGGCGGTGGATTGAATTCTACACGAGAAACAGCGGTGGATTGTACCAGTCTATATGCACGGCTAATTTTGCTCGGCTTTTCCTTATCACCAGTAGCCTTTTAAGCCTTCCTGTACTTGCGTTTGCTGGTGCTTGTTTGTTTCTTGTTTGGTACCACTAGCCGTCTCTTACGGACCAGTGATTTTTCTTTAATAGAATGTAGCTAGAGAATTAATGTATCTGATAAAGTGTCAGCTAGAGAGTAACACATACTCCCTCCGTTTCGTTTTATAAGGTGTACTTTTTTTAGTCAAACATTTCTATCTTTGACCAAGTTTGTAGAAAAACTATCAAAAGATACAATACTAAAAAAATAAAATATAAAACTATGTTGCACGGTAAATTCAAAGATACATTTGAAGATACTACTTCCTCGGTCCCAAAATATGTGATCTGAATTTGTATAAATTCACATATATCTAGACATGTTTTAGTTCCTTAAAAAAAGGCACGTTTTAGTATTTAGATACATGTAAATCTAAATAAAACCAAGTCACTTATTTTGGGAAGGGAGTAGAATTTAGTACTGTGATAACTTCTTGCAAACACTCTGTCAAATATAGTTAAGTTTTACCTGCAAAAAGAAATTCCCTCCATCTAGGAAAAAGATTGTCGAGGATTTTTCTAGATACAGATACATGTTTTAGTGTATAGATGTATATCAATCGAGACAAATCCGTGACATCTATTTTAGGACTGATGGAAGTAGTAATTTTTGATTTTGCAAAAAAAATACACCTTATAACATGGAACAAAAGCGGTATCAGATAACATATGAATATTTCCTCTATCGACGCGGATTTTTTCTAACTAAGGTGATAGTTGTACATAGGCTAGCCATCGTTGGATACAAGGGGGCAAGTGATCTCTTGCTCCCAGATTGCGAGATACAAGGATATAAAATAGTAACAGTGTTAGTCGTCCGTCCAAGATAATTTTTCTTTTCGGTTGCTTGTAAATGTGGATTGTGTAAAGCATGCACAAAGATTTAACAACATCACTACCATTTGTCATTTTGCTCCCGAGAAAAAATAATTTATTGAAAAAAACACCTTTAAAATTCTATCAAGCATCTCTGCAAAAAGTATTGACGTCATGGTATTGCAAAGGTTATATTTTTGCAGATGCACAAAAAATTATTGACATTATGGTAAAACTTTTTTGCATGCAAAACAATTAAAACACATGTAGTTGTAGGCGCCGTGTGCATGCATCACTAAAATTTTGTGAAGAATAAACCAACAAGTAGGGCACCGTTTATCAACAGAAGTTTGTGAAAAAATAAATCAGCATATTGGTCGACCTGAAAATGTACCCGGTTAAAACGATGCTAGTAGGCGTGGGGATTCTGTTTGCACCCTTTATCAAAAACTATGGGTGTGTTTGGTAGCTCGGTTGGACTCAGAAATTCCCATCCCAACCCACCATTTGTTGTTTGTTAGGCCGGGTCTGCTCTGTTGAGCTATGCCCACATCATACGAAAAGATGCCCTCAGCCCTGCCCGACTGCGAAGCTCGAATCGAGCTTCGCAACCCAACCTGGATGAGTTTGCCCGAAAAATCCCGCGAGTCCCGCAGGGGTCAGCGCACCTCCACGTCTCTAGCTCTCCATCCCCCCCCCCCCGCAGCCCTCATCTCTCCCCTGTCCAACTGCCCAGCGCCCTAGCCCCACGTCCCGAGCTCTCCACCGGCCCCCTCCCCCAAGCTCTCTCTGAAGCAGACTGTGGCGCCATGAACTCACGGCGGCCCGTTGAAGATGAGCTCGAACGCGACCTCCTGGCTTCGGCCCGGCGTGGGGGAGCTCGACCGCGACCTCCTGGCGCCGGGTTGAGGATGGCCTGAGCCTCCTGGAGCATTGGCGGCGGTTGCTCTCGCCAGCAACGAAGCAGCGAGTGGCGGCGTGGATGGAGAGGCATACGGAGCAGCGAGTGGCGGCGGCGAGTTGCGGTGCACGGCGGCGGCGCGTGGGGGCGACCCCGTCTAGTTCCAGCGTCCCAGTCTCCTTGAGTCGGAGCTCGTCTTCCTGCAGAGGCGCGGGCGCGCGGACTCCTGGCGGCGGGGATGGAGAGGCGCGACATCGTGGCGGCGGGGAAGCATCCCGCAGGCAGCCCGGCGGCTCCTCTCGCCGGCAACGGCGCCAGCGACTTCCGGGGACCCGATTGCTTTTTATCTTTTTAGCTAGGGACCTAATTGCTGTTTAATGATTTTCCGGCCTAGCTTATGTGATACGAGACAACAAACACATTCTCAGTAGAGCAGATCCCACCTTACACGACCTACCAAACACAACAATAAAAACACACTTGTATGTACTGCACATAGCTACACTAGCATGTATGAGGTGAGATAGGACACCCGGGCTACCAAACAGACCCTATGTGATCCTATGGTGCATGGGGTGTGCACAGCCATCCCCTAGTTAGTTGGCTATTTTGTTTTCCTCTATTGTGACATACAAGGTCTGTATTTTTATCATGGAAGTTCAAACTTTTGCATACAATAAGTACTAGTACTCCACTAATGTGTGAGTTATGTGACACAATGTCTTGGGTCTAGGAAAACAATACTAGTGACAAGGTAGTTGAAACTTAGCACTTCATCCGTGTACACCTGTTGTTCGGGATGCCGGTAATGTTCCCTAGCTACTAATCTCTTCTTGCCATCGCTTACATGGCTAAATTCATCTTTCTAATCACTGTCGTTAAAGCCTTTGGTGCCAATTGTTCAGCAACACATACACACAAACAGATGATCGGCATTTGTATCTAATATGCTGTACTCTGATGAAAGAAACTGTGACGGTTTGGATTTCACACAAGACGCTTGTCCGTCTTAGGCCATATTCATGGCTGATCTTGGACGGCTATCCCTTATCGCTCGAGGCCTTTTTTGTACGCAGATTTTTAGTGGTTCTCGTTTTCCCTTATCATCTTAATATTTTGATTAACATTTTCCAGTGAGTTCAGGGACCATATCAAAGAAACACACCCTTTTCATAGTTCCTAGAAAATAGTAGGTAGTTGAAACTTAGCACTTACATTGTACACCTATTCTTCTGAACGCCAGTAATCGCTCGTAGCCTCTTCGTCCATGATTTCCATGGCTAATTTCATCTCACTAATCTCTGTCATTGTAGCTTTTTTCGGTTGTTCAACGTCTGCATTGGTATTTTGCTGAAGAAACAAACGGCGGTGGATTGTACTAGTCTATATGCACGGCCAATTTTGCTCGGCTTTTCCTTATCTCCAGTAGCCTTTTAAGCCTTTCTGTACTTACGTTTGCTGGTTCTTGTTTGTTTCTTGTTCGGTACCACTTAGCAAGTCCAGCCATCTCTTACGGACCAGTGATGAATGTAGCTAGAGAATTAATGTATTTGGTAAAGTGTCAGCTAGAGAGTAACACACACTCCCTCGGTTTCGTTTTATAAGGTGTACTTTTTTAGTCAAACATTTCTATCTTTGACTAAGATTGTAGAAAAACTATCAACATATACACTATTAAATAAATAAAATATAAAACTATGTTGCACGCTAAATTTGAAGATACTAATTTAGTATTGTGATAACTTCTTGCAAACACTCTGTCAAATATAGTTAAGTTTTACCTGCAAAAAAATCCTTCTGTTCGAAAAGGATGTTGCAGATCTCCAAATACACATGTATATATCTAGATGTGTTTTGGTATATACTCCCTCCATTCCAAAATATAAGATGTTTTAACTTTTATAAAAGGAATGAATCTAGATGCATTTTAATATGTAGGTTCAAAGTGAATCTATACATTAAAATGCGTCTAGATACACTTCTTTCACAAGAGCTAAAACATCTTATATTTTAAAACGGAGGAAGTAGATACATTCGGATCCGGTCAAATATGCGACATCTCTTTTAGGTTGATTTTGCAAAAAAAAGATACACCTTATAAAATGGAACAAAAGGGGGCTATCGGATAATATATGAATATTTCTTCTGTTTTGGTATGCTACAAGGTGTGTACTTTTATCATGGAAATTCAAACTTTTGCAATCAATTAGTAGTACTTCACTAATGTGTGAGTTATGTGACACAGTGTCTATAGTGTCTAGGAAAACAATACTAGTGACAAGGTAGTTGAAACTTAGCACGTGATCCATGTACACCTGTTGTTGTGGATGCCGGCAATGTTCCCTAGCTACTACTCTCTTGTTGCCCTTGATTTGCATGGCTAATTTCATCTCTCTAATCACTGTCGTTAAAGCCTTTGGTACCGATTGTTCAACAACACATACACACAAATAGATGCGGAGCATTTGTATCTAATAGGCTGAACCCTGAAGAAAGAAACTGTGGCGGTTTGGGTTTCACACAAGATGCTTCCTCGTCTTAAGCTATATTTATGGCTGGTCTAGCCCGGCTTTCCCTTATCGTCCGAGGGCCTTTTTGTACGATCAATCTTTTAAATTGAATGAAGCTGCCTATACATAATTAATTTTTCTCTGTTAAAGGGTCAAATAGAAACTGACAATTATCAGGTAAAAACATGTAAAATACTAGAATAGTGAAAAACTGGAGATATTCATAGTTTGCTTTGAAATTATGTTGAGTGCTATATATTAAATGGAACATGGAAGTCGCTTGATGAGATGCGAGGTGATATGCATGCATGAAGTCGAATCATGCACCGTCATCATAATCATCATCATGCACTGTCAACACTTTGTTCTCCCATCTAGCCGCGAAGTCAGTCCAGTTACAAGTGACCTCTCATCCAAAAGGACAAGGAAGTGCCATCTTTCGTAAGGAATTTGGTGATTTCAATCAAAGTTCAAAGATACTAATTTAGTATTGTGATAACTTCTTGTAAACACTCCGTCAAATATAGTAAAGTTTTACCCGCAATTTTTTTCCCTCCAACTGGAAAAAGATGTTGTAGATTGTCTAGATACACGCATTTTAGTGTATATATAGATACATGTGAATCGAGATAAATCTATGACATCTCTTTTAGGACAGAGGAAGTAGTAAACATTGATTTTGCAAAAAGTACACCTTATACAATGGAACAAAAGGGGTATCAGATAACATGTGAACATTTCCTCGGTTGTGATATACAAGGTGTGTACTTTTATCATGGAAGTTCAAACTTTTGCAAACAATTAGTACTAGAAATCCACTAATGTGTGAGTTATGTGACACAATGTCTAGTGTCTAGGAAAACAATACTAGTGATAAGGTAGTTGAAACTTAGCACTTCAATCCGTGTACACCTGTTGTTCTGGATGCCGGTAATGTTCCCTAACTACTATTCTCCTTTTGCCCTTCGTTTGCATGGCTAATTTCATCCCTCTGATCACTGTCGTTAAAGCCTTTGATACTGATTATTCAACAACACATATACACACAAACATATGCTCGGTATTTGTAGTATCTAGCATGCTGATGAAAGAAACTGTGGCGGTTATTTGCATTTCACACAAGACGCTTCTCCATCTTAGGCAATATTCATGGCTGATCTTGCCCGACTTTCCCTTATGTTCGAGTGCCTTTTTGTACGATCAATATTTTTAATTGAATGTAGCTATCTATACACAATTAATTTTGCTCTGGTAAAGGGTCATGTAGAAACTGACAATTATCAGGTAAAACATGTAAAATACTAGAATAGTGAAAAACTAGAGATATTAGTAGTTTGCTTTGGAATTATGTCGAGTTGTATATATTAAATGGAACATGGAAGTCGCTTGATGAGATGAGAGGCGATATGCATGCATGAAGTCGAATCGTGCACCGTCATCATAATCATCATCATGCACCGTCAACATTTCATTCTCCCATCTAGCTGCGAAGTCAGTCTAGTTACCAGTGACCTCTCGTCCAAAAGGACAAGGAAGTGCCATCTTTCGTAAGAAATTTGGGGATTTCAATCAAAGGTCAAAGATACTAATTTAGTATTGTGATAATTTCTTGCAAACACTCCGTCAAATATAGTAAAGTTTTACCTGGCAATTTTTTTCCCTCCGACCGAAAAAATATGTCGAAGATTATCTAGATACACGCATTTTAGTGTATAGATACGTGTGAATCAAGACAAATCTACGACATCTCTTTTAGGACAGAGGGAGTAGTAAAGTTTGATTTTCCAAAAAAAAAAAAGGCACACCCTTATAAAATGGAACAAAGGGGGTACCAGATAACATATGAATATTTCCTCTATTGTGATATACAAGATGTATACTTTTATCATGGAAGTTCAAACTTTTGCATACAATTAGTACTAGTACTCCACTAATGTGTGAGTTATGTGACACAATGTCTATAGTGTCTAGGAAAACAATACTAGTGACAAGGTAGTTGAAACTTAGCACTTGATCCGTGTACACATGTTGTTGTGGATGCCGGTAATGTTCCCTAGCTACTAATCTCTTGTTGCCCTTGGTTTGCATGGCTAATTTCATCTCTCTAATCACTGTCGTTAACGTCTTTGGTACCGATTGTTCAACAACACATACACACAAACATATGCTCGGCATTTGTATCTAATTTTGGCTGAACTCTGAAGAAAGAAACTGTGGCGGTTTGGATTGCTTCTCCGTCTTTAGGCTATATTCATGGCTGATCTTGCCCGGCTTTCCCTTATGTTTGAGGGCCCTTTTGTACTATCAATCCTTTTAGTTGAATGTAGTTATCTATACATAATTAATTTTGCTCTGGTAAAGGGTTGTCAGGTAGAAAGTGACAATTATTAGGCAAAACATGTAAATAAATACTAGAATGGTGGAAAACATGAGATATTTAGTTTGCTTGGACTGTATGTTGAGTGCTATCAAATGGAGGAGCATGGAAGTCAGCTTCATGAGATGCTAGGAGATATGCATGCATGAAGTCGAATCACGCACGGTCATCATGATCATCATCAAGCACTGTGAGCACTTCGTTCTCCCATCTAGCTGCGAAGTCATCAGTCCAGTTACAAGTGACCTCTCGTCCAAAAGGACAAGGAAGTGCCATCTTTCGAAAAGAATTTGCAGACACAGGGGGGAGGGGGGATTTCAATCAAAGTTCAAAGATGCTCGCTCGATTGTGTAGTGCCATATTTTTCCGGTAGATCGGGGAGGGCTTTCCATCCGAATGCAAAGATTGGAAGCTAAGCTTTTCTTTGGAATGGCATGCAAGTCCAAGTTGCTCTCCGAGGCGGATACCACACCTTTATGCCTTCCACTGCCATGATAAAAGGGCAAAGGGCTCGATTTGATTAGGGCTATAGCTTTCCTACGGGAGGAAATCATAATTAAGAATGTCGTAAAGCTTCCCTCAAAATCAAAAAAAAAAAAGAATGTCGTAAAGCTAGGGACCTAGTATATTATAGCATAGTGTTTCCGGCACTTTCTCGAATATTGTCAGAAAAACCAAGAGCATGCATGATTCCGCAATAATCTCCGTTTGCTTTTAAGTCGGGAAATCGAAAACATGATGTCGGTCGTTTGCTCGGTGCATTCTCGTTCGAGGGAGAGGAGAGCAGGAACAACTTATGTGGAGCGAGCAAACTGCAGTGTTCGGCTCCTGCAAATACAGTATTACTGTTTATAAGTTTTTAATAACTGAAGAATGAGATGTGCCTCTATGAAGCAGATCATTTTTCATGAGCTTGCTTGCTTGCTCACCTACTCCGCGCGTGATCCTCATCAGGGGCTCGCGCGAGTAATGATAGCTTGGCTCTACGACTGAGGACACGAGTGCTTGCGACCATGCACCCGACCACCGTACACGGCAAGCCTCGCCCTGACTTGCATGACTTGTGCTGTACATTTCGCCGACAGCCCAGTCCTAACCGAAACGCGCACATACATAGGAGTACATATTCGTATCGTATTCCCCGCGGACATCATCTCCAGTGAGAACGTATATATACGTACATGCGCGTGCGTCTCGGCCGCTGGGATGGGATGGATCGAATCTCAGTGAGGACATCTCCGGCGGGACGCAAGGGATCTGTGCAGTAGACGCACCACCGGCCGTACGTACATGCGTAGTTCTTGCATTGCATCGATCGGTCATGTCTCTCCATGTCTCCGTCCCGGTTAGGCACGCGAGTCGTGGTGTCCCACCCGTGATCTCACTGGACGCCGACGACCGACGGGCGAGATTTCCGTCGGCGCGGGGATAAACTTGTCTGTCTTCTTAGGATGCTGAGAGGCAAGCGCGGGGTGTTCCTTTTTTTTCTTCCTTCGTGCTGCTTTTTTTCTCGGTTTCTTCCGCTCCTTGGCTTACGCTCGTCGGGCGCAGAGACGAGACCTCCGCGGGTTTTGTGCCCTCTACAGAATTGGGCCAGAGGTTATTACAAAAAAGAAGGCAGAATTGGGCATAAGACACGCTCCCCAGAGCCCCCTCTCCAGAAATTGGGCCAGAGGTTATTTCAAAAAGAAGGGCAAATAGGTGATTTTTTCAGCCTCCTGCTTATGCATAAGCCAGCTTATGAAAAGGGCGGGGAAAAACCATGGTGGAAAGAAGCTATAAGAAACCACATGGTTGACTTCTTTTAGTCTTCTGGAAATTTGGCTTATTTGGTGTATTGAGTTGTGAAATGCATGTAATACCTTAAAAATAGATATGTGTTCTAAATAAGTGATGATACAGTAGGTATGCTAGTTTTTAGTGAAAATGAGCTATAAAAGAATCAAGAAAATGATTAAAAGTCATATAATAACATGGTGTCATGATATAATTCAGTACATACCGAAAACAAAGAAATGTTTTAGTGATTTGGAAATTATTTGAGTTGTGCACATCAATCACAAAGATCTGGTAGAAACTCCATGAGGTGGACATCACCGGTTGTTGTGTGGTCATCGAGCGGCCAAAGACACACGGGCGGAGAATGCCTCTACTGCGGGTGTACATACGGGCTGCGACCTGAGCAGGTGGAGAGGCGGGCGCCAGAGGTTGCTATGTGTGGATAGATGAGGACGGCAACGGTGGCGCCGACGCCAGCTGGGACACCGGTGGGGTGGCGGTGGTGGGACACCGAGGTACCCTAGCGAGCCTCCATGGTCTTGATGCGGGAGGAGCTCGATTCCGCACAACGGCGAAAAGTTTTCTGGTTTTACTTCTTTTTTCTTTCTATTATGGTTACTTTTCTAGTTTTACTTCTTTTTTCTTTCTATTATGGTTGAAGCGTTATCTCTGTCCAGTGGTATATATTGTAAATTGAAACAAAAACAAGGGCAACTGAGTATACCGGTTTGGGTTGTTGAGCCAAAAGCTCGAAAAATATCTTCAGACTAGTTTCTGGATTTGCAATGCGATCTCGCTTCTCGGTGGAAAAAAGCTAGCCTTAAGCTAGAGAGTCTTTTGGGCTTCACCGGTTTGGGACCTAGAAACTTGATAAGGCGCTCTATGGGCTCAAGCAAGCCCCACGCACGTGGTATGAGCACCTTAGAGAGTTATTGTTTGACCGTGGCTTTGAGGTTGGGAAAATCGATCCCACTCTTTTTACTAAGAGGGTCAATGGGGAGCTTTTTGTATGCCAAATATATGTTGATGATATTATCTTTGGCTCATCTAACAAAGTGTTTAATGATGAATTCTCAAAGCTTATGACTAGTAGGTTCTGGATGTCTTTGATGGGGGAGTTGAAAGTATTTCTTGGCTTTGAGATCAAGCAAGTTAGAGGAGGAACATTCTTCAATCAAGCCAAGTATACTCAAGATATGCTCAAGAGATTCAAAATGTAAGATTTGAATGGAGCCCCAACTCCCATGGCTACAAAGACTCATCTAGAACAAAATCCAAATGGTAAAGATGTGGATCAAAAGGTATACCGGTCTATGATTGGTTCGTTGCTTTACCTTTGTGCATCTAGACCCGATATTGTGTTGAGTGTAGGTGTGTGTGCAAGATATCAAGCGGCTCCTAAGGAAAGCCATTTAATGGCGGTCAAGAGAATCTTTCGATATTTAGTTCATACCCCATTTTATGGTCTTTGGTATCCTCGAGGTTCAACATTTGCTCTTTTTGGATACACGGATTCGGATTGGGCAGGGGACAAGGATGATAGAAAATCAACATCCGGGGCGTGCCAATTTGTTGGTAGGTCCTTGGTATGTTGGTCTTCTAAGAAGCAAAATTGTATATCTCTCTCCACTGCCGAAGCCGAGTATGTTGCTGCCGCTAGTGCTTGCACTCAATTGCTATGGATGAGGCAAACTTTAAAGGAATACGGTGTCCATTGTGACAAAGTGCCTCTTCTATGTGACAATGAAAGTGCCATTAAAATTGCATACAACCCGGTGGATCACACAAGGACAAAGCATATTGAGATTCGTCATCACTTCATTAGAGATCATGTTGCTCGAGGTGATATTGATCTATCCTATGTTTCAACCAAAGATCAACTTGCCGATATCTTCACGAAGCCACTTGATGAAGCAAGGTTTTGCTACTTGAGAAATGAACTAAATATCGTAGATTCAAGGAGCTTGACTTGACTATCTTGCACTCTCACCTAATACTCGACCCATATTTGGTTTAGGTGTAGGCATGGACATAGGGGGAGTGCGGTCCTAATTGATTGGACTATCCCTCCCCCCATTATGCGCAAAGTAAACAAAATCATTCCTCTTAATATCATTTTGTGATATGTGAGATCAATGACGAGTTTCGGTAATGGACCCAAGATATATCTTCATGGTGCCAAGCCGAGTATACTCAAATATGGTGGCCTAGGCCACCGCCCCCTCTCAGTCGAGAGGTTGATGTGCTTACTCGTGTTTGTCACCTATTTAAATTGGTTTTCACTCATGATTGCCATCTATTTGAATTGTCTTCATCGTTCTTAGTCTCATGCACTCTAGTTTGGTGTTTATTTGCTTCTTCCATTTTTAGAGTGCATGTGCTTCTCAGCTCACTTGTCTTAAACCAAGCCTCCTTACTCCCTCACGAAAACCCTCTCTCTATCCGCACAAGAATCATCCTTGATCCCTGGTTTTGGAATCAGATGGGACCGGTACTACCGGATGTGCGAGCGGTACTACCAGACCTGGTAAGTTCCCAGGTCGTCTCCTGGAAGAACTGCTCCAGGAATGGTACTACCGCCCACATGTCCGGTCCTACCGGTTGTGGAACCGGTACTACCGCTTACAAGCGGTACTACCGCTCCAACAATCGGTACTACCGGTTGACGGTTTCCAGGTATATATTGGACGCGTGGGGAGAGGCACCCCTCAGTGCCTCATTATTCCCCACGCCCTCCACTCAAACCTGCGCCGCCACCGGAGATCTTGAAGCCACCGGAGCCCTGCCGCGCCCTCCTCTCTCTGGATTCCCCTTGGATTCGGCCTCTTGGCGGGCTCCCACTCCTTTCCACCGCCATGGATCCCGGTACAACCACCCTTTCTCTTTACGTTTGATTTCCCCATTAGATCTAGGTTTGGCTTAGATTTGTGGAGGAATTGACATTTTGAAAGGTTGTACTGCCATATGCTTCCTTGTTACCGAGTAGAATCATCTATTTACAGTTTAATGCCGTCATTTTGGTATGTTCCCATCAGATCTGACGAACTTGTGCCGCTCAACCGGTAGTACCAGAACTTTTTCCGGTACTACCGCTTGCAAGCGGTACTACCGGTCGTCAGGTCCGGTAGTACCGGCCCCAACTGACTGCATTTTTTGTTCAATATTTGATTCTATCGTCTGGTTCTTTTGATTCTTGTGCCCTTACCCCCCTGCTATCCTCCCTCGTGCTTTCACAGATGCAGGTGGTTCTCGGGGTGCACGCAAGCGCTCCAAGTCTAGCCGTGAGATTGTTGAGGAAGAGACGGAGTCTGAGGAAGAGGTTATGCCACAGCCAAGACACCGTTCCAAGTTATCTACCACTCGAGGTTGTCGTGGGGGTCGTGAAGGGGTTAACAAGCGCTTAGCTGGGCGTGGCAGCGCCCCTCCCTCTCGCCCCTTCCACTGGGCGTACCAAAAGTCTCAGCTCTGGGCCATCTGGGCCAAAGAAACTGTCAGACATCTCTGAGTCAGAGTTTAGGTCTCTCCGGATTGAAAATGCATACTCCCGCAATCGGAGCGAGGCAAGGGAAGACAGTCTCTTCTATGATGATTTCCAAGAGCGTGTTTATCATGAGGTTCTTTTGACCAACATCCAGATGGTGGTGCCTCAGCAGTGGATTGACATGGGACACATTGACAAGAATCTTGACTACTTTGCTGAAGCTAAGGAAATCTGCTCTCACCTTGGCTTGTTCCCCATTATGGAGTTTCAGTATGACTATGATCCCCTCCTTATCTGCCAGTTTTATGCCACTGCACATTTCCACACTGGCCGCACTCAGAAGATTACCTGGATGACTCAAGGTGCTGTCAAGGAAGCTACACTAGCGGAGTTTGCTGCAATCTTGGGGTATGAAGATCGCGGCCGGGACGTTCCTTGTGGTTTTTGCTGTCACATGCGGGATCATCCCTCCAAAAAGGATGTCCTTACACCTTTGTATATTCGGGTCCGTGGGGTTGCTGGCAAGATCAAGGATCTACTCTCCACATCTGACATTCTCCATCGCATTTTTCGTGAGACTGTTGCTCCTCGTGCGGGCAACAAGGATGAGATACATGGTTTCTTCGTTGACTTGTTGTTCAACACCTTCCTCAACCGAGAATCAGGCACTCCTCTTGATGTGACAGACTTCATATGGAATGAGATGGTTGCTGCTGCACACACTCGGAGGGTTCCACCATTTGCTCCTTATATTATGGCCCTCATTATGTCAAAGTGCCTCGTCATTGCTAGGACTCTCTCCACTCGCTCTCTTATTGCGCACAGGACAAAGGCACTCAAGATCAAGACACATGCTAAACCTCGCGTTGCGGCGGGTGAGGAGGATGAGGATGACTCTGAGGGTGCTGACAGTGGTCATGACACTGATTATGTTGTCTCTCGTCGCAAGAATGCTAAGCCCTCTTGGGCCAAAAGGATGGAGGTCAAGCTCAATAATATCTTCTGCTTCCAGGTTGACAACCAGAAGCGCATGTATGAGGCACATGTGTATGCCAAGAAAGCCAGTGCTCGGCAGAAGGAAACGATGTCTGCTCAGGGTTTGACCGTCTACGAGGGGTCCGAGAACAACATCACTCCAGAAGATCAGTGGATCTCTCAGCACAGCCGTTGGGACGATGATGTCTCTTCCTCACTCCGCGCCCCACCCCCTTACGAGGATGAGGAGGACCTTGAGGATGAGGAGGAGGAGGAGGAGGATGATTGACCGTTGGGACGGTAGTCTTGCACTTGTCCCTTTTTGGCGTCTTGATGCCAAAGGGGAAGAAGTTGCACTTTAGGCACGGGTGTTGCATGGGAAGTCACAAGCTCGTTCTTCTCTTTGATCCTTTTATTGCTTGTGAACTTTGATTTCCCTCTATTTATGTGTGAGACTATGTGTTTATGTCGTGTGAGACTATGTGGTTACTACGTGGTTATTTCATGGATCCATCTTATGAGACTATGTGGTTTATTTCATTGGATCCATCTTGTGATGTTATGCGGTATCTATTGTCTATATATTCCTCATCACATGTTTTGTGCAAAGGTATGATTTCAAATGCTAGTATCCATATTTGTGCACCCATGTTGGGTTTGTAAAATAGAGGGGGAGGTTTGTTTCTACACATCTAGGGGGAATCCCGTCTCTATTTTACAAATTCCATATGCTTTCTATTAAAATCATCTTGCAAAAAGTGTATTGTCATCAAACACCAAAAAGGGGGAGATTGTAAGAACATTTTCCTATCCCTCTGATTTTGATGTTTGATAACAACACACTTATCAGTTTAATCGTGTGTTAAGTGTATCACAGGTTTGATAAGGATGTGGCACAAAGCTTGGCATATCAATGCCCTTTGCGAAAAACCAATGTGCCAACCGGTAGTACCGGAACTACGACCGATACTACCGCTTGGCACCGGTACTACCGGTTCCAGTACCGGTTGGCACCGAGCAAAACTGGTAAGGGTGTGTGCTAGTCAGTACCCCACGGTACCACGGAGCGGAACTACCGGTCGAACCGGTAGTACCGCTTGATACAAGCGGAACTACCGCTTGACACGGTCGTACCGCTCGGCGGTACCGGGCCATACTGACTAACACTCGCCCCTCTCCGTTTTGGTCAGTACCAAGCGGTACTTGGGACCGGTACTACTGTCCAGACCGATAGTACCGCGTCTCACGACCGGTACTACCGCTTGGGGGTAGTACCGCAAGGGCGATACCGCCCAAAACTGAAGATTGCTGATGAACTAAAGCACCACCGGTACTTGGTCCGGTACTTGACCGGTAGTACCGCCTCCACCTACCTTGGGACAAAGTGCTCAACTCATTAAAGTCAAAGACCACCATTGGAGTCCATTGGAGCCACTCAAATCTTCAAGATCTCCTCATCCCACCACCCAAAGTCCTTGATCTTTGGGGAATCGAAGGAGGAGGCCCCGATCTACTACTTCACCAAAAGAGATCTTCATTTCCCCCTCATTTCATTGAGGGCCCCTTTGCTCTAGTGTTTTCTTGGAAACCCTAGTTCTTGTTTTGGTTCTTACAAGCTTGTCTTTGATTGCTTTGACAGCTTGCTTGTATTTGGGAGCCTCCGATTAAGTTGTGGATGTGTGCCCCAAACTTGTAACGGTGCCGGCTTCCACCTTGAAGGTTGCTGATATAGTGGAAGGTGAATCGACCCCGTTGGGGTGAGATTCATCGGAGAACAAGGGAGGCCTCTCGTGGCATTGGTGGTTTGAAACCACCCCCTCTCCAAACGTAGACGTACTTCCCCTCAAAAGGAAGGAACTACGGGAAACAAATCCTTGTGTCTCCGCGTCCACTTTTCGGTTACTTCTATCCTTTACCGAACCTTACTTACTTGTTACTACTTTGTGTTGTGGTAGCCCTTGCATAATTTTCATATAGGTAAATTCACCGTAGTTGCATTATCTAGAGAATTTACCTTATTGTCAAACCTTAATTTGAAAAAGAAGAAAATTTGAAGTAGCACCTATTCACCCCCCTCTAGGTGCCCATACGATCCTTTCAAAATGTATCTATAAGTTTTGATGCTCCATGCTTGTTTAGTATCTACTTTGCTTTACTTGTCCACACTTTGAGGTGCTTTTTACATGTTTTCTGGTACTAACCTATTAACAAGTTGCAACAGTGCCAGATGCCTGTTTTCGGCTGTTTTTGGTTTCAGAAAAGTTAGTAAAGAAATATTCTCGGAATTGGACAGGACGAAGGACAAAGTCAATAACTTTTTGTGGGGAACAAGAAGTCCAGAGGAGAGCCCGAGGGGCCGGCCAGAGGGCCAGACCCCCCAGGCGCGGGTGGGACCTACCGCGCGCCTGGCTAGGGTTTGGCCGCCCTGGAGGCCGCCTCGGTCTTCCCCTTTGCTTATAAGAAGCCCCCGATGCAGAACTATGAGTACCCGATCAGAAATCCACGAAACCGTCTGTAGCCGCCACCACCATCGTCTCTAGATCAGGGGGGATCTAAAGCTCTTCCCGGCACCCTGCCGGAGGGGAGATCATCCTGGAGGCCTTCTCTCCGGTATGATTTGTGAGTAGTTCCACCTTGGACTATGGGTCCATGTAGTAGCTAGATGGTTGTATCTCCTCCTTTGTGCTTTCATGTATAGATCTTGTGAGCTCCGTTCATGATCAAGATCTAATCTATTTGTAATCATGCATGTTTTGTTTGCGGGGATCCGATGAATATTGAGATTATTATGTTGGTTTGATTAATGGTTTTATCTTTATGATTCTATCATGTCTGTGTTGTTTGTGATCTTGCATGCTCTCCGTTGCTAGTGGTTATCTTGGCCAAGTAGTTGCTAGTGACTCCAAGAGGGAGTATTTATGATTGATAGTGGGTTCATGCCTCTAGTTTCCAAGGGAAGTGAAAATAATCTCTTTGGTTGTAGATGTGTTGTTGCTACTAGGGGGAAAACAACGGTCTCTTGTTCATGGAACATGTGGACTGTTTACCTTACAAACTTTGCTTAAAGGAGTTGTCTGTTGCTTGCAACTTAATACTGGAGGGGGTTCGGATGATAACCTGAAGGTGGAATTCTAGTCATAGATGCAGTTGGATTAGGGTCTACGTAGATTGTTGTATTTCCCAATCAACTTCATAGGATCTTTCTGGCTAGTAATTGCATTGTTACGCCTTGCTCAGTTCCTATCAATTGCCCCGCTGTAATTTGTTTATCCTTCATGCCATGTTGTTTATCTAAGGAGAGCACCTCTAGTGAACTATGGACCCCGGTCCAATCTGTACCATTGATACATCTTCCACTGTTACTTGTTTACTTGATGCAAACCATTACCTTCCACACCATACGTTTAATCCTTTGTTACAGCAAACCGATGAGCTTGACAACCCCACTGATTCGTTGGGGCAAAGTCTTGAGTTTGTGTTGTGCAGGTCTCCACGTTTTTTCCAACATCTGTGTGACGTTTCCTTCCTCCTTCTGGTTCGATAACCTCGGTCTCAACTGAGGGAAGACTTGCTGCTTGCTGCTTCACACCTTGCTCTTGGGGTTTCCAACGAAGCGCTTCCACATCAAACACTAGGTGCCATCAAGATTTCTGGTGCCATTACTAGGGAATATACTTCAACCTCTTTCAGCTCGTCAAGCGCTATCAACAAGTTTTCTAGCGCCGTTTCTGGGGAGGCTAAGGACGTCTTCACTAGGGGAGTCCTTCACTTCCTTTCTCTTTACTTTGTTTTTAGTTTTCTTAGTTTCTTTTGCTTGGTTTTTTTGCCTCTTTTCAAAAACCCCCAAAAATAATTAGTCAAGTTTGGTTTGCTTGCTTTATTCAGAAACACAAAAAAAGTTAGTTCCTACTCTAGTTGTTGGTCTGTTGCCTTGCTTAATCATGCTTTCTATCAATGGATGGTTTCTTTAAAACTAGTTCTTATTGGCAAGGTAGGTTCACGGAAGAACAAAAGTATTATTATAAGGAACACCGTTTGTCACAAAAAGGGAAACACTTATGGGAACAGATTGATAAGTTGAATACTATTGCTAGAGAGGTGTGCTCTATTTATAATGTTACTTATTGCTTTGATAAAGCTTGCTGCTGCAGGAGGTACAAACACCTACCTTTTCAATGTGAGTATAATGATAATGTTACCATATCTTCTTATGTTAAAGGAAATTATGACTTTTATAATGTGGAACAAATTGAAGAATTTATTGCTTTCAAGGGTGCATTTGAACTTGCTAGTTTGCTTGAAAATACTGATGATGCACCTTATGAATGTGAGGTTTATGAGATACTTAAATTTTTATTTGATAATTACAAGGAATGAAATGGCCATATTCTTGAATATTTTAATAGGTTCTTTCCACAACTAGAAAAGACTAATGCCTTGCAGGAGCCTACGGAAGAAGAAATTGTTAAAACTAGAAGCTCATTAGATGAAAAAGAGGAGGAGAGTGATGAACAAAAGGAGGAAGAATGGATCTACCCATGTCTACCTTCTAATGAGAGTAACTCTTTACCCCTTATATTATTTGATTGTACCCCATGCTTACCAAAGGAGGATGAATGTTATGTTCCTGTGGATCCTTTTGAAATATCTACTTTGGATAGAACCTGTGAAGGTTTTAACCCCACTATTTTTGAGCTTGATAGAAATCATGTGTTTATAGATCATGAAAAGCCTGCTTTATGTGATAGTTATATTGTTGAGTTTATTCATGATGCTACTGAAAGTTATTATGAGAGAGGGAAACATGGTCTTATGTATCTCAACAATATTAAGTTTCCCCTCTTCATGTTGAAAATATTGAAGTTGCACTTGTTTTGTTTTCCATTCTTGTTACTATGTGCTTCTTTGATTTATTTTATTACAAGATTCCTATGCATAGGAAGAGGGTTAGACTTAAATGTGTTTTGAATTTGCTTCTTTATGCTCTCTTTGACTTCAATTCATATTTCTCATGAGAGCATCTTCTCAAGTTATCAAGCCTAACTTAAAGGCCTTAAAGAAAAGTACTTGTTGGAGATAACCCAAGAGTTTTCTTGAGTCTTGGAAGTTATTAATACTGTAATGACCTCTCTTTATCATTTTTATTTGCTTTTTGTGCCAATAATGACCTCTGATGAGAGGGAACTAAGATTTGGGGAGTTGCTGTCCCGAAACAGATTTCTCTCCTCCACCAAAAAAATTCGCGAGGAGGCTCTGTAACTCGGATTGAGCTCAAAATTTACGAATAAATCCCCCAGTTTGTTGGATAACTTTTGTTAGTTTAACACTTTTTGATTTGAGCAAAATAAGATGTTCGAAAAAATTTGTTTCTACCTGCTGGTCTGTTTTGATAGATTTCTGCCATTATTTGCATTTGCTTCTTATTGATTCCTTTTTTAGCTTTCTTCAGGTAAATTGAGTTTCTTTGGGGGAGTTACTTCAGTAGCTTGTGTTTCTAGTGAAATATATCATGGAAGAACCACATTCTGGAAGGTGAATCCGAAGAGGTGGAGAGACTCTACCAGCGGGTGGAGGCTCTTCAGCTGGTGCCAGGCAAAGAGGTCAATGGTGTCGACATCATCCGCACCTTCCTCAAGCGCCGGGTGCAGCCACTCCAAGCGAGGGTGCATCCGATGTTCCTCTACGCTGGCTCCAGTGATCCAACAAGGGTTTCATCCGAAGAATTGTCTTCGGGTGACCTGGATAGGGCCCTTCGTCCCCTGCTGAAGGCCAAGGTCGATGAGGACCTCCCGAGGAAATCTTTGACTCCTCATCTTAGCACCAACAAAGGGGTTTCCCAGGTGACACTCGTTCATGCGTGTAGCACTTTTTCTTTTGTTATTTATCTTGTGTTCCCAAGTGTTCGTTGTTGTTATTTATCTTGTTCCTCTTTTCCTTGTGCTTGCAGCGCCTCAAGGTAACGGGGTCTATGCCTCCTCTGCCTGAGAAGTATACGGAAGCGCCGGACAATGAGGAGGTGGACTCCAAATCCGAGCTTCCTCCAGCGTAGTCGCCTACTGCGGATGCTCCTGAAGCAAGTGAAGGGCGGACCCGAAAGCGCACCCGGAGCGGGTCTTCGGATGCGTCCACTCCTCCAACTCCAAGAGGTCCGTCGTTCCTTGAATAGCATGGTGAGGATGATGGTGTGTCGTCTGCACCTATTCCTGCCGTGCCTCTTCGGGCGGTAGCTCCGCAGCCGCCGACCAAGAATAAGAAGGCGAAGGCGACTCCCGTCTTCAATTTATCAGACATCACGTCGTAAGTGACTTAGCCTGAGTCGTTTTCCTTCCTCTAACTGAGTAGTGTGAGTTGTTGTTTGATCAAATCTTTTCTTGCAGCCATTCTTCAGAGGAGTCCCTTAATGGGGGCACTCAAGAGATTATGGCGGAGTCGAAGCCAACGACTTCTATCCCCCAGGTGGTGGCCGACTCTGAGGACTATGACCTGAAATCCTCCAGGTGAGAAGCTCGTGCAGTCGAAGCTCAGAAGACAGCAAGCAGACCTTCAGATTCCAGGCCTGAACATGTAAGTACTGCTTGCTTTACTCCTTGGGGGAGCTCCCGAGCCTTTTTGGGTGATTAGTTGGTTGTTTTGCTTTTGCGGGGTGGAACCCCCGAGCCATTTCTGTTGATTTCTTGGTCTTTTGTTTTTGTTTCTTCTGCAGATATTTGTGCACAGCGCCAATCTCCTTATCCAGCAGCACCTGGCGCTGGAGGCTAACCTGCAGTAGCTTCAAGGTACATGACTTCTTCACCTTACTTGAGTTCGTCTGTCTCAATGATTTGCTTGTATTAATGAGGTGTTTCTTCATGTTGGAGATGAAAACAATGCGGCTCTCCGAAGACTGGATGCTCTCAAGAAGAGCCTTGGTCGAGCGGAGAAGAAGGACGCGGATGCTGCGGAGGCCAAGGAGCGCTTGCAGAAGGAGGCTGCCGATCGCGAGGAGCAGCTCATGGCTGCGGCGGCTGCCCACAAGAAGGAGATGGCAGATAAGCTTATGGCTGCAGCCAAAGCTTTTTCTGTTGAGTTCCCTTGACTTGTTTGGGTCTTGTGTTTTTTCGACTGTGTCTTGGATTTTCTCATTCGTGTGATTTTCTTCTTTGTTTCAGATGATGCAGGCATCACGTTTGATCGTGGTGCGCTGGATCATGGAGATGCGTTAGCTGATGCTACCACGGCGGTCGAAGACCGTTGTCCCGCTTCTGCGGGCTCCTTGGCGAAGGACAAAGAAGTGCCCACGCGCTTTTACAAGGAGGTTGTCCCCAAGGGCGTTGCCCTTGAAGATGTCGATGCCCTTGCGGATGCGCTATTAGAGGAAGCTCCGGCAGCGTATAAGCGCAAGCAGAAGGGCATCGACGCCTCCATGGGGCTGGCGATGGCCATGGCGTCCAGAGCTGAGCTGGACCTGCCGCACATCACGTCCCGGATGCCAACGGCTGCAGATGGCTCGGAGGTAGCCTTCACTCTCTTTGCCTCTCTCTGTAAGGGCTATAGGCCTAAGCTTATCGATCTCCTGGCTGAGTATGCGGCGAAGTAGCAGCAGCAGGCCAAGAGCAGGCAGTCTGGCTCCGAGGACACCCCGGATGCGGGAGCGCAGGCCTTTGTAATATAGATTATGTAGTTGTCTCTTTTGCTTTCTACTGTAATTTTTGCTGATGAACAAGCCCGACTATGCCACGAGGTGGATTTAATGTATAATGTTATATTTCGAGCTGCTGTCAGAAATGCTTTGTAATCTTCATGCTTGATTTATTTGCCTTTAGGGTCCTTGGGTGAGGTTCCTGTTGTCACTCCGACTGCTCCTGACCCGCGACCATCCTTGGATGATGCGTCACAGTTGGCTTTTCTTCGCGATCGTGTTCGTAGCTTGGAAAGGACATCCGTAGCATTTGTGGCCACACGGATGTTTGGAAGTCCAAAGTCGAGCGAGATACAGCCCGGGAGGAGTTCTTGATGGGGGGTTGCAGCAGATGGGTGAGCAACTGCAATGTGAGTCTTCGCGAACTACTGTTCTTTCGGGTGTAGTTCTATATGTTTGCTTATTGCACGCATTCTACAGGTGTGAATCTCATTCCGAAGGAAGAGAAAGAGCGTGTCGCAATTCAGTTGAATTGCCTGACGCAATAGGACCTAGAGACTGGTGGCTTCTTCTGGATGGACGACAATCGAGCCATCGTCCATGCGATGGTGCAAGATCGCATGAACCAGGTTTCTCGGGTGCTGAAGCAGGCGAGGACTTCTCTGGCGGCCATTTGGTCCGTCATGTTCCCCTTGGATGAGGTGCCTTCCACCTTTTGGGGATTTGTTGCGAAATTTCGTAAAGTGAGCCACGTGAAGGAGTTGGTGCGGCATCAGCTGATTGCTGGGGTGAAGGCTGCCTTGTCCCTTGTTCGGCTGCATCGCCGTGACGTCAATATCGCGGAGGTGGCGACTGGGCCGCCTCTTCGACCAGATGGCACCCTATGGGGGACATGCGCCCGCATTATGCGTCTGTGGCGCATCATGCTGAAGAGATCGTAGATCTATTCAAGCAGCGGGCGAATGTAATGCTCCAGAATAGGTAGATCCTGTAAAAGAAAGACTTAATGTAAAATTTGTATTTATTCGAGTGGGCTCGTAGTGCCCCTTTGTAAAGTTTATATGTACTAGCACGTGGTGCTTTGTTATGTGCATGTCCTTTTCGTTAGCCTGACGTGGTCAGCTACTCAGGTTGCATATATTGTTCTTAGTCGACGAGGTTGTGAGGTGAGGCGTAGCCCCCGAGCGTGTTTTAGCGATAAGTAATGCAAAGAAAAAAATTGGCCAAGGGACTTAGCTTTTATTCATAGCATAACGAGGAGGTACATTGTTCGGCTGAGTAGCCTTGGCTGAGTAGCCTTATTGAAAGTAAAGTGTAGCTAGGGGTAGAAGCGTCGCAGACGTGCAATGTTCCAGGGGTTGGAGTATTACACTCCTGATGCGATGTCCATGAGGCGGTAGGCGCCACCTGGGATGACTTCTGTAACGATGTAGGGTCCTTCCCAGGGTGACTCGAGCTTCTTCAGCCGTTCTTGCTTGAGTCGTAGGACTAGGTCTCCTTTGACGAAGGACGTTGGGCATAGTCAGCGGCTGTGGTAGTTGCGGAGGCTCTGCTGGTAGATCGCTGAGTGAGCCGCGGCAATGTTGCGTGCCTCGTCGAGTGTGTCGATGGCGTCTTCGAGTGCGGCCGATGATTTGGCCTTGCTGTAGGCGCCGACCCATGGGGACTTGTGGCATACTTCTATAGGTAGCACGGCTTCGGCTCCGTACACCATGAAGAAGGGTGTGAAGCCGGTTGAGCTGTTCGGCGTTGTACGCAGGCTCCAAAGGACGGAGGGTAGCTCCTCTGCTCAGGCTCCCGCAAGCCTTTCGAGTGGGCATAGCAGGCGTTTCTTGATGCCGTTGCCTATGAGGCCGTTGGCCTTTTCAACCTGTCCGTTGGTCTGCGGGTGCGCCACGGAGGCGTATGATATGTTGATGCCAAGGCCTTCACAAAAGTCTTGGAATTTCTTCGAGATGAAGTTAGAGCCGTTGTCCGTGATGATGCTGTGTGGCACGCCGAACCTGTATACAATGGACTCGAAGAACTTGACGGCAGTTTTGCCGCTTTGGTTGGTGACGGGCATGGCCTCAATCCACTTGGTTAACATGTCGACTGTGACCAGGAGGAAGACGTGACCTCCTTTCGAGGATTTGGGCAGTTTGCCGATCATGTCGAGGCCCCATTGGGCGAAGGTCCAGGCCATTGGTATGGGCCTTAGCTCGGATCCTGGTGCGTGTGGCTTGTCCACGTACCTCTAACAGGAATTGCACCTTTGGACGATGTTCTTGGCGTCGTTCATGGTTGTTGGCCAGTAGAATCCAGCTCGTAGAGCTTTGGCGACTAGGGAACGGCTGCCTGCATGATGGCCGCAGATGTCCTCGTGGATGTCTTGGAGGATGGTTTTGCCGTCGCCGATGGTGACGCACCTTTGGATCACACCCGAAATGCTGCTCTTGTACATCTCGCCATTGTGGATGGTAAAGGCCTTAGACCGGCGAGATATGCACCGGGCATCTGTCAGGTCATCGGACAGTTCATTTTTTATCAGGTACCAAAGGTACGGCTATGTCCATGTCTCTTCAACCACCATGACCTGCATCGGGCTGACCAGGTCGGCCTCGGTGTCGAGCTTTTTGGGTCCCTCCTGTCCTTCGGGTCGCGCAACCCCCGAGTGCTCTGCTTCTTCGGTTGAACCCTTTGGGAATTTCCTCTTGATAGAGGGTACGCAGATTTGTTTGAGGAACACACCTGGTGGCACCCGTGCACAGGTGGAGCCGATGTTGGCGAGTCTATCGGCTTCTTCGTTGCTTTCCCTTCCGACGTGCCAAAGCTCGCAGCCGTCAAAGTCCCCTTTGAGTGAGTTGTAAAGCGCGCGGTACGCGATCATGTTGGGGATGTGAGCGTCACACTCTTTCATTGTCTGTTGGACGACAAGGTTCGAGTCACCATAGATGACGAGGCGTGTTGCGCCGCAGATCTTGGTCATCTTCATACCGTGGATGAGGGCCTCGTATTCGTCCTCGTTATTGGAGGCACGAAATTTCATCCGAAGGACGTATTTCATCTTGTCGCCTTGAGGGGACGTCAGTATGATGTCGGCTCCTGCTCCAGCCTCGCGCTTAGAGCCGTCGAAGTGCATTGTACATGATTGTGTCATGTATGGAGTGTCCGGCAGCTGGAGTTCCATCCAGTGGAGGAGAAAGTCGGGGAGGACCTGAGATTTGATGGCCTTGCTTTGTTCGTAGACTATGTCTAGAGGAGACAGCTCGATGCCCCACAGGGCTATGCGTCTTGTCGCTTCGGGGTTGTTCAGGATGTTGGACAGTGGGGCGTCGTTGACGACCATTATCTGATGCTCCTGGAAGTAGTGGCTCAGCCGATGAGCCGTCATGAATACGCCGTAGGCAAGCTTTTGGTAGTGAGGGTACCTCTGCTTTGTTGGAGCCAGTACCTCACTGAGGTAGTAGATTGGGCTTTGGACCCCGTGGATCTTGCCATCTTTGGGTCGTTCGACCATGAGTACGGTGCTTACCACCTGATGTGTAGCTGCGATGTATAGCAGCAAAGGCTCTCGCTCCTTTGGCGTAACTAGGACAGGTGAGGTGGAGAGCAGCCGCTTGAGATCCTCAAATGCGTCGTCTGCTTCGGGTGTCCACTCGAACTTGTCCGCTTTGCGTAGCAGCTGGTAGAAAGGTAGGGCCTTCTCACCCATGCGACTGATGAATCTGCTCAGCGTTGCGATTCGCCCAGCTAGTTGTTGGACACCTTTGAGGTTTTTCGGCTTCTTCATGGCCAGTATGGCCCTGATTTTCTTCGAATTCGCCTCGATCCCCCGTTGGGATATGAAGTAGCCGAGTAGCTGGCCAAATGGGACGCCGAAGGCACACTTTTCTAGGTTTAGCTTGATCTTGTAGTGATCAACATTATCAAACGTTTTGCTGAGATCGTCGATCAGCGCCTTGGACTCCCTTGTCTTGATTACTATGTCATCGACATAGACTTGAATGTTGCAACCGATCTTGTTTTTTAGGCACGCCTGCATGCACCTCTGGTACGTGGCACCTACGTTCTTCAGCCCGAAGGGCATAGTGTTGTAGCAGAACACGCCGAACGGCATAATAAACGCCGTTTTCTCCTGGTCTTCGACCTTCAGCCGAATATGGTTGTAGCCTGAGTAGGCGTCGAGGAAGGAGAGTTTCTCGCATCCTCCGGTCAAATCGATTATCTGATCGATCTGCGGTAGAGGGAAGTGGTCCTTGGGAAAGTACTTGTTGAGCGATGTGAAGTCCACGCACATCCACGGGATATCCGTGTCCATTTTGGGGACCAGCATGGTGTTTGCCAGCCACTCGCTCTCCTTGATTTCCCGGATGAAGTTGGCATCGAGCAGTCTGCTGACTTCGATTCCAACGGCTTCAGCTCTTGGTTCGGACAGTCGTCGGATCGACTGCTTGACTGGCTTTGCGTCAGGGAACACATTGAATGTGTGCTCCGAAAATTCCCTGGGATATTATGGCATGTCCACAGGACACCAGGCGAAGATTTCCCAGCGCTCACGGAGGAATTCGATGAGCGTGCTTTCCTATGCGGTGCTGAGGTCATTGGTGATCAACATCGTCTTGGAAGCGTCCATCGGGTGGACCTGCACCTTCTTTGTGTTGACCGTGGAGTCGAATGACATGTCGTGTGCGTTTTGCCTGGTGACTGGGGTGCCCCGTTGTCTATCACCTCTCTTAGCCTCATGAGATCCTCCTTCATGCCGAATGACTGGCAGATTCTGTTGAAGTCTCTGTCGTAGTGGTCGGATCGGGTGAAGCTTCCCTGACCGGTGATGACACCCCTAGGTCCTGGCATCTTTAGTGCAGGTACGCGTTGTGCGGTACTACAAAGAATCTTGCGAATGCCATGTGCCTGAGGATGGCGTGGTACTGTGATAGACAGTCCACCACTTCGAACTCCAGCCGCCCGCGCCTAAAGTTTTCGGGCTGGCCGAAGATGACGTCGAGCCATATCTTCCTCATACGTCGGAAACGTATCTATAATTTTTCATTATCCATGCTTGTTTTATATCATTTGTCTTATGTTTTGTCTACACTTTGAGGTATTTTTATACACTTTCTGGAACTAACCTATTGACAAGATGCCACAGTGCCAGTTGCCTGTTTTCTTCTGTTTTTGGTTTCAGAAAGCTAAAAAATGAATATTCTCAGAATTGGACGGGACAAAAGCCAAAGTTCATATTTTTCCTGAACGATACGGAAAATCGAAGACGAGACGGAGGAGGACACCAGGGTGGCCACACCCTAGGTGGGCGCAGGGCCCACCTTGGCCGCGCCCATAGGGGGTGTGGGCCCCCTGGCCCTCCACCGACCTTGCCTCCTTCGCCTATAAGAAGCCTCCGACCTAGAAACCCTAAAGAATCGACCAGAAAGCCACGAAAACCTCCATAGCTCCACCGCCACCGAAGGGGAGATTTGGGGGACAGAAAGTCTCTGTTCCGGCACCTTGCCGGGACGGGGAAGTGCCCCCGGAGCCATCTCCATCGATCTCCACCACCATCTCCATCACCGTTGCTGATTACCATGATGAGGAGGGAGTAGTTCTTCCTCGAGGCTAAGGGCTCTACCGCTAGCTATGTGTTCATCTCTCTCTATGCATGATCTTGTTGTGGTCATGAGCTTTGTAATCAAGTAGATCTACCTTGCTACTCAAGTGTTTCAATAGATCTCTGCTCTTCCCATGTGTGTGAAAGTAACAGCATGCACGCCATGGTGGCACTTAGGCTAGAGTCTACATAAATACTCATCGTGCTTTATTAGATCTATGCTTTTCCCCACGTGTGTGAAAGTGACAGCGTGCGCGCCGTGTGTGGCACTTAAGCTAGATTATATATATTTTTGTTATGAGTTATATTTTGAGTTGGTTTTCTCTATGAAATTGTCGTGTTTGTTGGAACCATCTAGAGCTCAAGGTGAAAGTGTGGGGTTATCTAGATTGGGAAAGGCGGACTTTGAGGGATGCTTTTGTAGCCCTACCATGGATTAGAGTGTCCAACCGGAGAGTAGTCAGGGTAGTATAATTAAGAGAAGATATTTATATGAGAGAGTGTTCACTAGTGAAAGTATGGTCCCTAGGCCTTATTGCTAAACATTGAAACACCGTTCACATTTAGATCTGTTGCACGTTTGCCGGGGAGGTTTTGGTCCCTTTACGTTACCTCACCGTCAAGCTATTTTATGGCACTGTTACCGCTTGTATTTCACTATCTCTTCGCCGAACTGGTGCACCTATACACCTGATAAGTGTATTGGGTGTGTTGGGGACACAAGAGACTTCTTGTATCTTAATTGCAGGGTTGCTTGAGAGGGAATACCTTTAACCACTTCCTACCTGAGTTTGCTAAACCTTGGGTAATCCACTTAAGGGAAACTTGATGATGTTCTACAAACCTCTGCACTTGGAGGCCCAACAACTATCTACAAGAATAGAAGTGCGTAGACATCAAGCTATTTTCTGGCGCCGTTGCCGGGGAGGAAAGGTAAAAGGCACTCACACACGTTACCCCACGGAAACAGCAAGCCAGAAAGCTATTTTCTGGCGCCGTTGCCGGGGAGCTAAGGTAAAAGGTACTCACATCCTCCGGTGTGAGTGCTCCAAGTTATTTCCTTTAGATTATACAATTTTGTATTTTTTTTCTTATTTTCACTAGTTAGGCTTAATGTAAAACAACACAAAAATTAGAGAGCTTTATAGTATCTATCTTGAGTTAGGACATGAAGTGTTTGAAGAGAAAATTAAAAAACCTATGGAACTTTATGTGCATGATAATAGAAATGTTATTAGTATGAATTCTTTGAACATCATTGTTACTAATGCTATGGAAACGTCTAAGCTTGGGGAAGCTAGTTTTTATGAAAATGATCCTTTTAGTTCCCCAGCTTTGGAAGATAGCTATTCTATTGCTTATGATGATACCAAACCTCCAATTTACGATGATTACAATGATGAATATGATATTTTCGGTCCACCTACTATTGAGGAGAAAAGTAACTATGATTACAATATGCCTCCTATATTTGATGACTATGGTGATGAGAATAATAATGATAGATATTTTGTTGAATTTGCTCCCACTATAATTAATAAGAATTACTATGCTTATATGGAGAGTAATAATTATTATATGCATGTGGCTCATGATAAGAATATTTTATGTGATAGTTATATTGTTAATTTTATTCATGATTCTACTAAAAGTTATTATGAGAGAGGGAAACATGGTTTTATGTATCCCAACAATATTAAGTTTCCCCTCTTTATGTTGAAAATCTTGAAGTTGCACTTGTTTTGCTTTCCTATGCTTGTTGCTTTGTGCTTTCATGACTTGTTTCTTTACAAGATTCCTATGCATAGGAAGTGAGTTAGATTTAAATGTGTTTTGAATTTGCTTCTTGATGCTCTCTTTTACTTCAATTCATATTTCTTATGTGAGCATCTTCTCAAACTATCAAGCCTAACTTAAATGCGTCAAAGAAAAGTACTTGTTGGAAGATAACCCAAGAGTTTTCTTGAGTCTTGGAAGTAATTAATTCAGTAATGACCTCTCCTTATCCTTTTTGTTTGCTTTTTTTGTGCCATGAATGACCTCTAATGAGAGGTTAGTAAGATTTGGGGAGTTGCTGTTCCGAAACAGATTTTTGTGCTCCACCGTAAAAATTCGTGAGGAATCTATGTAAGTCTTATTGAACTTATATTTTGTGAATAAATCCCCCAGTATGTTAGCTAACTTTCGTTAGTTCAACACTTTTTGATTTGAGCAACAGAAGGTCTTCGAAAAAATTGGTTTCTATTTGCTGGTCTGTTTTGACAGATTTCTGTCATTATTTGCATTTGCTTCTTGTTGATTCCTTTTTGGGAAATCAAGATTTTTGAGGGGATTGCTACAGTAGATTTTGTTTTTTAGTGAAAGTTTTTCTGTTTTGAATCTAAAACCCAAAGGTCTATTATCTTTTGAATACACTAATGTTGCTAATGAAGATTGTGTGAAGTTTTGTATAAAGGAAAAATTTTAGGTGTAGAGAAAGAATGATGTAATGAGATGAAGAATGGACAAAAGCTCAAGATGGCGATGCCATCCCGTGTCACCCCAAGAAATATTCAAGAGGTACAAGCATCAAAGCTTGGGGATGCCCAAGGCATCCCCTTCTTCATCAATAAAAATCTCAGGTCTTTCTAGACAATTCATTTTTATTGTTTCATGCACTATTGTGTTGTTCTTGGAGCGTCTTAGTTTTCGTTTTTGGTTTTCGTTTGCTTAGTTGCTTGAATAAATTTGGTTGATCCCAGCGCACTTCTTTTGGAGAGAGACACCCTCTGTTTTTGTTTAGAACACTCTAGTTTTCACTCTTCTTGTTCTGTGAGTGTTCACTTTTGCTAGAACTGCGTTTAGCCTTAGTTTTCTTGTGCTTTCAGTTTAGAACTTTTTAGTTCTTATTTGTGGATTTGTGAGACAATCTCACTGATATTTATTGATTATTATCTTTGTGAGTTGTTTCAAATAAGTTGATTGGTGTTGGAAAAGAGTAGGAAGCTTCATGCTTATAGTGGTACAAAAGGGAGCTTGTTTTGACTGTGGCTTAGACTTTATCATGTCATGCTAGATGTTGTTTTTACCTTATGCTTAGTGATTATTTATGTAGCATGACTTGTTCCAAACAACTAAGATTGCTTAATGTGCCTTGGAAGAATCATGCGTTGTTTTAGCATACAAAACCATAGTATTGTGGTATTCTCCTTTGATGCTTTGTTTGGGTTGACTTGGCACATGATCACACCATGTTATGACTATGAACAAGTAACCATAGCCTCTATGAAGATTTAGTACTTGACTTGTAGTACCACTTTATGCTTTAATTAGTAATGTTTTGTCGCTCTGCATGATTATGGACATTATTGCTCTCTTAGTTGGTCGCTCCCAGTCTTTTGCTAGCCTCCGCTTGTATGAGTAAGCTCTAGTCATGCTTCCAACTCCCAAGAAACCAAGTTATTCCAAAGTGTCCACTATAAATTCCTATGCATGGTGTGTTATACCATTCCAAGTATATTCTTGTTTTCATCTATCTTCCAATTAAAAAGTATTTTGTTATGTGAAAACTTAGTGATTAAAGCTCTCACGAACTTAATGTCACACTTTATTTTTCTTGCCCCTAATAAACTTGAACCATTGTGTCATCTATGTTGTATATGCTTGCACTTATAAGTTCGGAAATAGCAGAACCATGCTGTCATGGGGAACGCTTTCAACATTGCACTTGTACATTGTACACAGTTAATATCATGCTCTTTTGTTTATGGATGTTGTCGGTGTGAAATAAAAGGGGAGCTTGTAAGTCCATGGAGTTATGTATGTGTGTTAGAGAAACACCTGGGCTGCTAGCCTAAGCCATGCCTAATCATGGTGGAAACTTGCAGCATCACCATAATGACATCTATGAAGCTTTCTTCTTATTAAAAAATAGAGACATATTGAAAAGAGGAAAGAGAGAAAAAACACCATATTCCCATGGTAAATAAGAAGATTGCTCAGATGCTCATTGTCTGCTTGCCTTGTAATTTTGGTTATGGGATAGCTCCTATACCATGTGCAATGGGTACCCCGTTGGCAGTTCTCTATGATACACATGTACTTACTATGACAAGAAATTACAGGTGACTAAAGTTGAGTAGCATGAGTAGCGTCCCTCGTATTCAAGGGACATGAGATTGCCAACTTATACTTTGTCAAGCATATACTCCAGGTTGTTCATTTTAACCTCAATCACTTCAAGATGCTTATGATAGGGGCAATGAGGGCTGAAAGCTAATAAGTACCATAATTTTTGGAAGCTCTTTTTGAGACTTGAAATCCCTACTTCCCTTATGAAGGGCCTTTCTTCCAGTATTATATTGAGTCTCCACCTTCTATCCTTAGGCACCAATTAAGAGAGCATAGTTGCCATTCTTAGTTCTGTGTGCATTGTTCCAAAACTTATTGATTGATTCATATTGTTGGTATTGCTTGTTCTTGAACTATTTGTATCTAGTCACTCTTATGAACTTTGAAGGTGTCCTATGCATCTATTTGCTACTCCATGAGGGACAAGTTGATTGCCACTATGCCATGTTTTCTGTATGTGAAACAAACAAACGTTTTTCAATGCATGTTATTCATGATATTTGTTTGTAGCCTTTCATGTTGCAGCATAGTTGCTATGTCTTATTGTTAGAACTTCATCTTTCATGCTCATGTTTAGAGTACTTTGATCCTAGATTTCAATGCTTGCAAGTGGTTTGATCTTGATTGTGATGGTGCATGTCACCTAAAAAATTATTCTTTTTCAATTACCTACTCGATGATGGGAAGGAGTTAAGCTTGGGGATGCTTGATACGTCGGAAACGTATCTATAATTTTTGATTCTCCATGCTTGTTTTATATCATTTGTCTTATGTTTTTTCTACACTTTGAGGTATTTTTATACACTTTCTGGAACTAACCTATCGACAAGATGCCACAGTGCCAGTTGCCTGTTTTCTGCTGTTTTTGGTTTCAGAAAGCTAAAAAATGAATATTCTCAGAATTGGACGGGACAAAAGCCAAAGTTCATATTTTTTCCTGAACGATACGGAAAATCAAAGACGAGACAGAGGAGGACACCAGGGTGGCCACACCCTAGGTGGGCGCGAGGACCACCCTGGCCCTCCATCGACCTTAACTCCTTCGCCTATAAGAAGCCTCCGACCCAGAAACCCTAAAGAATCAACCAGAAATCCACGAAAACCTCCGTAGCGCCGCCGCCACTGAAGGGGAGATTCGGGGGACAGAAAGTCCGTGTTTCGGCACCCTGCCAAGACAGGGAAGTTCCCCCAGATCCATCTCCATCGATTTCCACCACCATCTGCATCACCGTTGCTGATTCCCATGATGAGGAAGGAGTAGCTCTTCCTCGAGGCTAAGGGATCTACCGGTAGCTATGTGTTCATCTCTCTCTCTCTCTCTATGCATGATCTTGTTGTGGTCATGAGCTTTGTAATCAAGTAGATCTACCTTGCTACTCAAGTGCTTCAATAGATCTCTGCTCTCCCCATGTGTGTGAAAGTGACAGCGTGCACGCCATGGTGGCACTTAGGCTAGAGTCTACATAAATACTCATCGTGCTTTAATAGGTCTATGCTTTTCCCCACGTGTGTGAAAGTGACAGCGTGCGCGCCGTGTGTGGTACTTAAGCTAGATTATATATATATATTTGTTATGAGTTATATTTTGAGTTGGTTTTCTCTATGAAATTGTGGTGTTTGTTGGAACCATCTAGCACTCAAGGTGACAGTGTGGGGTTATCTAGATTGGGAAAGGCGGACTTTGAGGGGTGCTTTTGTAGCCCTACCATGGATTAGAGTGTCTATCGGAGAGTAGTCAGGGTAGTATCATTAAGAGAAGATATTTATATGAGAGAGTGTTCACTAGTGAAAGTATGATCCCTAGGCCTTGTTTCTAAACATTGAAACACCATTCACATTTTGATCTGTTGCATGTTTGCCGAGGAGGTTTTGGTCCTTTTACCTTACCTCACCGTCAAGCTATTTTCTGGCACCATTACCGCTTGTATTTCACTATCTCTTCGCCGAACTAGTGCACCTATACACCTGAAAAGTGTATTGGGTGTGTTGGGGGACACAAGAGACTTCTTGTATCTTGATTGCAGGGTTGCTTGAGAGGGAATACCTTTGACCACTTACTCCCTGGTTCGATAAACCTTGGGTAATCTACTTAAGGGAAACTTGCTGCTGTTCTACAAACCTCTGCACTTGGTGGCCCACCAACTGTCTACAAGAATAGAAGTGCGTAGACATCACTTCCCCAGGGGATATATGCCCTTCCCTGGGACTATGTCGTGGAACATCGTGTCTTACTGCTCCAGGCTGCACAGCGGGATCCGCATTGCTGCGAGTGTGCTGGCGAACATCATATTGATGCCGCTGCCGCCATCCATGAAGACGCGGCTCATATCGAACCCCACAATCTGCGCCTCGAGCACCAGGGCAGCATGACCTGGGCGAGGGATCTGGCGTGGGTGATTCGAACGGTCGAACGTGATGCAGGACTCCGAGCCGCTGAGGTACTCAGGGATGGATGGTGGGGAGGTCACCGCCAGGCTGACTTGGCGGGTGATTTTCTTCCGCACCCTGTTAGTTGGGCGCCCCTTATGGATCATTAGGGCCCCCTTCGGTGGCGGGTACCCCCCTGCACCATTATTTGGGCGCTGGTGCGATTGCTGGGTTCGACGGTCCAGCATGTGGTGGTAGAGGAGCTTTGTGGGCGATGTCACCTAGTACAGCTGCGGGCCCAAATCCAGGCTTTACGATCTGGAGCCGTATTTGGGTGAGACCTTCGCTAAGCTTATGGAACTCGCGGCAGTCCTTTAGCATGTGGCTGGCCTTCTTCTTTCCATCTTGTTTGTCGATGAAGAAGTGGATGGTGCAAGGTCCAGACAACTTGTCGTATGCCAAAGGCTCGTCGTCGCGGCTACGACGTTGCCATGTCTGCGTGGGTCGCCCTCCATCGTGGTAATTGCCTCCGCGGTATCCGCTGTTGCGGTTGTTGTCATTGCGTCGGTCGGAGTATCCAGCCGCAAGCATGTCGAATCCGTCGCGATCATCATATACGCGATATCTTCGTTTGCTGCAGCGTTCTCATCTGCAGCCATAGTCGTCCTCGTCATCTGAATGCGTTCGGTGGACAGAATCCTCGCCATCTGCCCATCGATTGGCGATGTCCATGAGGTGGTCGAGCGTCTTGAGCTTGACGCGCCCAAGTTCTTCCTTGAAGTCTGGGCGCTTGACACCATCCTTAAAGGCGTCAATTGCCCTCTCTTCGGAGATATGTGCGGCGGATTCTTGATATGGGACCAGTGTAATATGTACGAGCGAATTGATTTGTCGGTACGTTGGGTGCAGGCTCGTAGTTCCTCAATCGAGGCTGGCCTTTTGCTGGTGCCCTTGAAGTTGCGGATGAAGCTATATGCCAGCTCCTCCCAGCTTCGGATGGAGCCGGAGGACAGGCTGCTGAGCCATATCCTAGCTACGCCTGTCAGTTGTAGCTGAAGGCATTGTAGGGCGGTGTTCCTGTTGCCGCCGTGCAGCTTGACGGATGAGAGGTGGTCGCTGAGTCAAGCCTTCGGGTCCTGCGTGCTGTCAAACTTCAGAGTGTCCAAAGGGATCTTGATTTTTTTTGGCATCCATGTTCATCGAATAGATCTGCTGAAGCATCTGGCTCCGCACAGCTCTCCATCGTCGTCCTGGTCGGATTCAGTTGAACACGCGCGTTTAGCACGTGCCTTGTCGATCTTGCGTTGGGTGAGATCATTTCTAGAGTCGTAGACGCTGCTACGGCCCCGTGGGATCTTGCGACGTCGAGGCAGATCGTGCTCGTCCTCGTCGGGTGAGGGCGTAGGGATGCGGGTGAATTTGACCGCAGCTTTTTTCTTCGGCTCCGCAGGAGACTCGTCGTGGAGCGCTGATACGTCCAATTTGCATCATCATTCTATATCATAATTTTCCTCTATTCATTGATATGTGTCTTATTATGAGGTGTTACTTATGTCCTTTTCATCTGTTTTTGCATGTTGGATGATTCTTGGAGGATGAACTGCCGGAGTTAGGATTCTGATGGAAAAAGAGGTGTTTTGATGCAATTTCGCAAAGATCAGAAAAATACCAGAAAAATTATGGAAAATTATATTTTGCCAGAAGACAAAGGAAGCTAGAAGGGGAGGCGTAGATGGGCCACAAGGGGCCCACGCCCCCAGGCGCGGGTCCCCCAGGGCCGCGCCTAGGGTGGGTGTTGGCCCACCTGGCCGGTCTCCGACTCCGCCCTCTCGCCTATATCTTCCTCTCCGAACCCTAATACCAGGGGAGCGACCACGTAAAGATTCCACCGCCTCTACGGGGCGGAAAGCACTAAGAGAGAAAGAGCTCTTCGACAGACAGATTTCTGCCTGGGAAATTCCTTCTCGGAGAGGGGAGATCATCGCCATCAACACCATCATCAAGCTAGACTTTATCGGGATCATCATCATCCACACCATCATCTCCACCAGCACCATCATCACCACTCCATCCCGCTGTAACAATTGTGTTGAATACTTGCATAGTTCTTAGGGGAAACTTTCCCGGTGTTGATTACTATTGTAGTTGATTCTTGTGAGTGGAACCATTGGATTATTGTTTATGTTTAGATTGTTATTCATCACCATATCATCTTTGATCTTGATCCATATGATGTCTTATGAGTAGTTCGTTTAGTTCTTGAGGACATGGGAGAAGTCATGTTGTTAGTAGTGGATTTGTGTTGAGATATTATTCAATGGTTTAGTATTTAAGTTGTGGTGCTATTCTTCTAGTGGTGTGTAACACCCTCTGATCAGCCCTATGCAAGTTTTAGCGATTCCCGCCAAACCCGCATAGAAACGATTCAGAGGTGCCTACCAGGCACTTGCGTGTGGGTGGAAAACGAAGTAATATCATTACAAAATAGTCCACGATGGAACCCACAGAACAGATATATACAATAACGACTCCATGAGTCAAGAATACAGATATACAATACAAAGATCCAAATCACCTGGAAAACGATACAACATCCGACTACAGACAAGATGCAAATTGAGCTAAGAGCCCGGAAGAATAACCAATGGCGTCCATAACCCTGCCCAGGCCAAGCCGGAAGGGTAACCCTTCTAACGACGTCGATCTCAAAACCTGCTTAAACAAAAGGGGTGCCGACAAAGGGCAAAGGAAAAAGAGAGCGGTCAGTACTGAGGCCAGTACACTGCGAGACTATAATTCGGCGGTCCGCGCCTACATAGGTATGGTGGACTAAAGCGGCAGTGCAGCATGCACTAAACAGCCTATAGAGACTCGATACAACTAGCGGCTATCAGATAGGAATAAGAAAGACATATTCGGATCCAACCTGAAACTATGACCAAGCATACCCATCCTGGTATTTCCCCCTCGATACCAAACGAGGAAGTCAACTGAGGAACTCACATAGTTGGTAGTTTTATTCATTCTATTATAGTTGCGGCAATTACTAGTCAGATATAGATAGCATGAGTCATCCTGATATAATAAGCAGTGGACACTTTTAATTAACCACTCCGTTGTAGTTGCGATACTTACTAGTCAGATACATATAACATGAGACATACAAGAACCCAGCAGTTGTTGGCACTTTTATTTAGCCATTCCGTTGTAGTGAAGCTGATTACTAGTCATTATAAAGTCAAATTTATAGCACTACTTTAGTTATAGTTGTCTATGATCGAGATACTGTGATCCAAGTCGTCCATAACCGCGGACACGACTTTCAGAAAGTTTTGCCCTGTAGGGGTGCACAAATAGCAACACAAGCACAATCAACCTCGGGAAAAACCAAATGAAAACCCAACGAGGCATCACAACAGAACATCCGCAAGATTTATATTTGATTTCAGGGGGCCACCCCACTAAGCTACCCGCGACGAAGTTGGCCGGCTCCGAGACAGACCCAGAGGTTTGTGACAATGGTTGTAAACGACTGGGAACCCGAAAGTGTGTCTGGGCTTGTCGATACCGCGAAAACATTCCACGTTGGTTCCAAAACAGTACAGGCGCTCCACGCGCAATCGTAAATAAAGCAGTAAAGCATGGCATAAGTACATGATAGTAATAAAGCCCCAAACTACTTTGTGGCCCCAAGGAATTAAATATGACTCAAGCTAGGGTTAGGGGGATTCATGGTCCCACATGCGGATAGTGCGAATATTCAAAGAACAGGTATCTCAAGTACTCGGGGTCCTACGGGACACAAGTGGGCGGTTAAAAACCAAATAACATCTATTGCCCACCTGTGCCTCTTCATTATTTACCTACTTCAATTTTAGTTATTAAACGGTAATTAACGCCATGATCATCTCCAACATTAAACATGCGTCATTACTCCAACGGCTGTGGAAGATCGACGGCGCGACGCATCACCTGCGTAAGCAACTACGACTCGCAAGGCCGACTATCTACCAAACAACAGGTAATAGGATGTGTTCATGGCAATATAAGGGCTGCAGGGAAGTTTAACGGGGTACGGAATCTATAGCATCGCAACGCAGATAGCAATAGATCAACAGGAGTAAGTAAAGACTAGAAATGTAAAATAGGTAGAAAGGGGGAGAATGCTCGCCTGAAAACATTGCCGAAGGTTCACCGAAGATCAGGTACACACTCGCATCAACTCATCGGCCTAATCCATGAAGAAGCAAAGCACTAGAAGAAACACCGGATGCACTATTTAATACTACGGCAAAAGATCGGGCATGATGCATGTATGATGTATGGCATGGCAAAGATGCGATGCAATTAGGAAATATTAAGTGGAACCGGGGCCCCGATAATTATTTAGATGGTTCATGTTGTTTAGATACCCCGCAATTTAAATATTGTCTTATCAAGGCAAAAATATGTCTCTGGTTCGTTACACAAATTTAAATGGAGCAAATAAAACACTAGATTCGCCCGCATACGAACTCCATATTTAATTATGAGGTGAATTGGCGACAGCCCCCAAACCACATGATATGAGTGCAAGCATGTACAATTTGATATGCAACAATGTATATGGCATTTATAAAAATAGGGGTACGGAAAAAATGGTCACACATGGTGGTTGCGGAGATCTTGGGCTCCGAGGATCGGTCTTCGGGGTTGGGATTCGTGAAGGGGTCTTCGGATTTTGGAAGTGGATCTTGCGGTTTCCATGACGGTGGTCTTGGCGTGCCAATGGATCTGGTAGCCGGGGGTCTCGGTGTCCCGTGAAGGAGATCTTGACGGTTTGAAGTGGTTCAGATTCGACAAGGTCTTTAGCTTCCGGGAGCATCGCCTTCGGATATCGCGAGGACTTGGAATTCGTGATAGACGTCTTCTCGCTCGTCCGGGAAGAACTTGGTGTACCACAGAGCATAATGGCAGATGAAGCTCCTGTCGATAACAAATCGAGCGACTTGTACTTAGCAACATCACCACCAATCTTCAACACCACCCCTCGGTTACTGAAACAGTTGTGGCTGCACCAAACCCACTCCAACAGGGCCTTGTCCAACAAGGGTGACCCTGGTTAGCAGGAAGAGACGCGGCAGGGACATTTTCAGTGATGTGCGAAGCTTGCAGGGACGGGTAGGGTGACAACCTGGGTGCGACTGCGGCTTGCGAAGCTTGCAGCACGCGTGGAGAGCTCGGGAAGCAGGCAGCGGCCGGCGCTGGCCAGGAAATCCGAATGCTGATAGGGAGGGGGCCTGCACGGGGAGGCGGAGGAGGTGGCCGACGACGGGGTCGCGCGGCGACAGTGAGCGCAGGAGCAGGCGGTGGCGCTCCAGGCAAAGGAAGGCGCAGGCAGAGCGCATGGGGCCGGGCTCGATGACGGAGGGGCTAGGCGGAGGCGGAGAAGGGCGTCGACGAGCAGATGAGGCGACGAGGATGCGTGGTGGGGACCGGAGCCTGACGAGGAGGGACCCGGCGGAGGCGTCCTGGCGACGGAGGGTGGCTCTGCGCAATGAGGAGAGGTGGACAGACGGCGGCAAGGATAGGCCAATCTCGGGGAGGCCGGACAACGGCGGCGCTCGACCGTGATGCAGGGGTGGGCCAGCGAGCTCTACAGCAGGGAGGGGTTGGCGGCGAAGGGGGCCGCACGGGGCGGCTCACTCGTAGAGGGTGCCGGACAGGCTCGAGAAGGCCGTGCGGCGGCGCGGGGGAAGAGGTAGCAAGCGGGGATCGGAGATGCAGGTGGCGGCGATGTCCAAGAGGAGAGGTCGGGCGCGGGTCTCGTGAGATGCGGGAGAGGCGGGGGTTGCGGGAGCGTGCGGGTGGTGAGTGGGTCCAGGCGCGTGGGTTGGACCGGGTCGGGGTGTAGCGTCCGTGCGTTTGGTGTGGCGTTGTGTGTGTGTGCAAGTGTGTGTGCAGGGTGGTTCGATGTGGCAGCGCACGTGTGTCAGGGAGTGGCGGCGGCTGGGTGGAGGGGTGGGGCGCGAGAGGTGGGGGTTACGGTTAGGGATAGGAATTTTAGGGTTAGGGTTTGGTTTAGGTGGGCCGAGTTGTAGGTGATCTGGTCCACGGTCGGATTGTCTTCCCGAACAAAAACTTTTTATTTATTTTATTTAGTTTTAAATATCCTTTTGGTAAAATAGTTTAGGCAAACAAAAGATCCATACGGACCGAGGGTTTTACAGTTGAAATAGAGTGGGGATATCTTAGAAAACAAAAATAGGCTTTTAGCAAAATACTTTTAGGAAAACAAATGCATGCTGATGTCATGATGATGCAGCGATATAAATGCAGGTGATTTCTAGTAGTGGTTTTACCCGGGGTGCTACATGGTGTCATGTGAACATCGACTACAAGATACTTCACCATTTATGGGCCTAGGGGAATGCATTGTGTATTTGGCTATTAATCGTGGGGTTGCCGGAGTGACAGAAACTTGAACCCCCGTTAGGACACCTTTGTACAAGGGAGTGTAGGATCTCAGAGTTTAAGGTTGTGGTTATGTTTTTTCTGAATTGCTTTCCTGTAGTTGCGGATGCTTGCAGGGGTTTTGATCACAAGTATGTATTAGTCCAAATAAGGTTGGTATATTAGCACAGGTTCACACAACTAACTTACAACACCAAATAAGACTACTTAGCTATTCGAAGCGAAAGCACTTGACAGAATTCCCATGTTTCCTCGAGAACGTTTGGTCCTTATAAGTATTTACATCGGCTTGTCCTTTGCTAAGAATGGATTGGGCCACTTGCTGCTTTTGTTCGTTGTCTTTACTACTTGCACTTTGTTTCTTTGCTTTATCAGAAAACCCCTAAAATCCGTTTGCTAAGTATTTATAGAGATTTCCTGCTCCATACCACTAGTCAACACCTTATGCTCCTCGTTGGGATCGACACTCCTATTTGTCGAAAGTACTGCGATACACCCCCTATACTTGTGCGTCATCAAGACTAATTTTTGGCACCGTTGCTGGGGAGTGAAGCGCTATTGAAGAGTGGAACTGGTAAAGGAAACTTCTACTGTGAGTATTGCTTTTTTTATTTCTGTTTGTTACTTTGTTTCCAATATGGATAACCCACTTGGTTTTCTGTTTGAGAAAACTACTACCACTATTAGGGTACTAGATGAACCACCACCTATTGAGATAGATCCTTTTAAGATACCTACAAGTATTGTTGATCGTGTTATGGATAATTATTATTTAGGGGATGGAACTATCCATCCTGGTGATCACTTGCTTTTTATCCATGAATTATGCAGATTGTTTAAGTGTGTAGGTATCACAACTGAACATGTGAAGAAGTTACTCTCTATATCCTTGAAAGGGAGAGCTGAAGAATGGTATAAGCTGCTGAAGAATAGGCAATCCATGGAATGGAAGGAAATATCATCTCTCTTTTATTCTAAATTCTATCCTCCTAGTGAGATTCATAAGGATAGGAATCTGATATATAAATTTTGGCCTCGTGATGGAGAGAGTACAGCTCAATCTTGGGGGAAATTGAAGTTACTAATGCTTAAATGTCCTATTCATGAACTCCCTAACAATATTATTATCAATAACTTTTATGCAAGACTTTCTCTTCATGATAAAGATTTACTAGATGCTTCTTGTGCTGGATCATTCACACGTATGAAGGAAGAAGCTAAATGGGATCTCCTAGAACGTATTCAAGAAAACACTGAACCTTGGGTGAATGACAAAGGAAGAAAGTCGGGTATAAACTATGATTATGAATGCATTAAATTTTTTATGAGAACTGATGACTTCCGTGATATTAGTAATGAGTTTGGTCTTGACTCCCAAAGTATTGCCAATTGTTTTAAAGCCTTTTCCTCTTACATAGAAATTCCTAAAAAGAAGTGGAATAAGTACCATGCACCTTATAAAGATGTTGTTAGTCACGTTCATGTTAGAAACACTGAAGTTTGTACTATTGATCATATTTTGCCTAAACCTTATGTTGAGAAAATACCTTTACCAGCTAAGGTAAAGGAGTATTCTATGATGATTAGTGCGAATAACAAAGGTACTAAGAAATGTGGAACCTGATGAGCAAATGAATATTGAACCTGTGGTAGCTATTGTGAAAGATCTTGATGCTAGAAATATAGAGGATGAGCACATTGTCTTCTGTGAAGACGCTTCTAATATTGTCTCCCATCCTAGAAAAGCTAGAAAATCTAGTCTCCCTGTGCTTTCTGTTAAAATTGGTGATCATTGCTATTATGGTTTATGTGATATTGGTGCTAGTTCTAGTGTTATTCCTTATAAGCTTTACAGGGAAATTATACATGAAATTGGTCCTTATGAGTTATTCACCTTGCAAATAAGGAAACCATTTGCCCCATTGGTATTGTAAGAGATCTGGAGGTTCTCTGTGGTAAGTTTAAGTATCCTGCTGATTTTCTAGTACTTAATCCAGCAGCTAGCAAAACTTGTCCTATCATTTTTGGTAGACCTTTCTTGAACACTTGTGGAGCTATTATAGATTGTAAGAAGGAAAAAGTTTTGACTAAGTTTGATGGAGAATCTTATGTGTTTAACTTTCCAAATTTTCTAAAGCTCCTTGTGAAACTAGTTTGCCTAATGAAGATTTCAGGATGGAACAACTTGCTTCTATTGATCCAGTTTATGACCTTGGACCTCTTTTTGGTGATTGTAAGTATGCTCATTCTGATGATAAAGTTGTTTATTGTGATAGTTATATTGTCAACTTTATTCAAAGTGCTACTGAAAGTTATTATGAGAGAGGGAAACATGGTTTTATGCATCTCCACAATGTTAAGTTTCCTCGTTTTATGTTGAAAGCTTTGAAGTTGCATTTGTTTTGTATTCTTATGCTAGTGACTTTTTGTTTCAACAATTTGTTTTCTCATGATAGCCCCATGCATAGGAAGTGGGTTAGACTCAAATGTGTTGGTTATTTGCTTCTTGATGCTCTCTTTCACTCCAGATATATATCTCCTATGTGAGCATCTTTGAAACTATCAAGCCTAACTTAAAGGCATTAAAGAAAAGTACTTCTTGGGAGATAACCCAATAGTTTTGTTGAGTCTTGGAAGTTATTACCTCAGTAATAACCGCTCCTTATCCTTTTTGTTTTTGTTTTTGTGTCAAGTTCAACTACTTTTGAGAAGTAGAGAAGTTGTGAAAAGTGTCTATCCTGGGACAGATTTTTGTGCTGCATTGTAAAAATTCGTGAAGGAGCTCAGTACTTCGGATGGAGCTGTATTTTTATGTGCTTATTCTCCAATTTGTTGCCCAAATTTCAGTAGTTTTTCACTTTTTAATTTGAGCAACAAAAGGTTTTCGAAAAAATCAATCTTTACCTATTGGTCTGCTTTGACAGATTTCTGCCATCATTTGCATTTGCCTCTTATATTGATTCCCTTTCAGATTCTTTTGGGTTTTTGGAAAGGAGTTGCTACAGTAGCTTTTGTTTTGATGGATTTCATTTGATGTGTGTACCTAAAGGTTTATTGATTTTGCATACACTAATGTTGTCATTGAGGTTTTGTGTAATGCCTTGCATGAAAGAAATTTCCAGGAGAAGGAGAAAAGGAATCTGCAGAGTTCGTGTTTGAATAGGTAAAAGTGGTGAAAACAGAAGGTTCATGAAAACCCTATATTTTTATATTTTTGATGTTTTATTACATACGGGAGGCTAAGAAACGAAACATAGGAGGAAACGGAGGCCGGGGTGGCCACACCCACCCCAGGCGCGGGCCCTAGCTGGCCGCGCCTGGAGGGGGTGTGAGCCCCCCGAGCTCCTTCTACGCCTCGTTTTTGTACCAGTACCTTCCTTATGTTTTGAAACTTCGTAAATATATAAACCCCCGATCCCCCGAGGTTCATGCATCATGTTCTCGTCGTGTTTTCGTTTTGATCTGTTTCTTTCAGGAAATCTTCTCAAGTTTAGAGCACCATGGTCTCCGCCAACGACAAAGGAAAGAAACCCGTGGAAGAAGAAAGGATCGCTGCCAGGCGCAAAGACATTTGTTGGAGCATCGAGGAGGAAGTAAATATGGAGGAACAAACCGCCGCAGGGTCAAGGGCAAGGAAACCTACTTTTGTAGGAACAATTAACACTGGACATTCTTTTTCTCTTAACATGCAGGGAATTCTAGCCTCTGTTCCAGACTTCAGATCCTGCCCTGAGGCAGTGGAAGCCCTTCGAATCACTGACGAGTTTTGTGATAAGTACCATGCTTTGAGGATGAAGGTGGATATAATTCAAGAGGAGAATGACATGCTTCAAAAGATGCTGGAGGGTTTCCTTACCCTAAACAATAGAACACCACCACCACCGAAGGAATAGTTCGTCATCAGGTTTGACATCCCCTTGGCTTGTTCCAAGCTTGGGGGAGTGTCGTGGTATCACATCATTATATTTTATATTTTACCTTTTTAGTGGATTCGTATCTTTGGTAGAGAAGTTATCTTATAGATTGGTTTGCATGTGGAAGTATCTCTCCTTTTGTTGATTATCTATGTATCCCTTGGTGTGTGTGCCTTTATGGAATATTAATGAGAAGTTTCATCTTTTACTTTTTGCACTTCTTATTTTAGTTTGCAATCTCTATTATATGATTGATCTTGTTGATCAGTATTGGCATCACTTTGGGAGCATCAAGTAGATCTAAATTGGTTTTGGCAAACCGAGATCTGGTCAGTAGCAACACTTTTTGAGGTTTGAAAGGAAAAGAGAAAAAAGTTACAGGTATTTTGTATCATTTATTTTTCTTTCTTGATTGGCTCATAAGCTTAGTATTCTTTATTTAAGATCTTTTGTATCTTCAAGGAAGATTGCATGTTTGTCTTTATCACTTGTACGTTTGCTTGTTTCTTTCAACTATTTTGCTTGCTACCCATCCTTGCTAGCCAAAGACCTGTTTTGAAAAGGCTTACTTCTCAGGCATCCAATCCCTTTGAACCAAACCTGTGCCATTTGTGTCCACCATATCCACCTATTAGCGTTATTGCTATTCCAAGCAAATTCTCAAGCTTCATCTATCTTTCAAATTAAAAAGTATTTTGTTATGTGAAAACTAGTTAGTAAAGCCCTCACGAACTTGATGGCACACTTTATTTTCCTTGACCCTAATAAACTTGAACCATTGTGTCATCTAAGTTGTATATGCTTGCACTTATACGTTGGAATTAGCAGAACCATGTTGTCAGGGGGAAAGTTTTCAACATTGCACTTGTACTTTGTACACAGTTGATATCATGCTCTTTTGTCTATGGATGTCACTGGTGTGAAATAAAAAGGGAGCTTGTAAGTCCATGGAGTTATGTATTTTGTGTTAGGGAAACGCCTGGGCCGCTAGCCTAAGCCATGCCTAATCATGGTGAAACTTGCAGCATCACCATAATGAGCAATCTGTGAAGCATCCTCAATAAAAATCTATGCAAATAGTAAATAAAAAGATCGCTGAGATGCTCATTGTCTGTTTTCCTTGTCATTTTGGTTATGGGATAGCTCCTGTACCATGTGCAAGGGGTACCCCGTTGGCGGTTCTCTATGATACACATGTACTTACTATGACAAGAACTTACATGTGACCAAAGTTGAGTAGCATGCGGTGCGGCCCTCGTATTCAAGGGACATGAGATTGCCAACTTATACTTTGTCAAGCATATACTCCATAGTTTGTTCTTTTAACCTTAATCACCTCAAGATGCTTATGATAGGGGCAATGAGGGCTCAAAGCTAGTAAGTACCATAATCTTTTGGAAGCTCTTTTTGACTTGAAATCCCTGGTTCCCTCTATGAAGGGACCTTTCTCCTATTTTCTAAGTTGAGTCAGTAAACCTACTTCCTCTCTATCTCTACCAAGCATTTGAGTTGTTGTGTTTCAAGCATTCATATGATGATTTATTCAATCATGTTCTTTATCTACCTTGTTTGCACAAGAATCTTATCTATTGATTATTACTTTGAAAGCCATCATTATGAAAAACCCTTTATGTTTGAGCAAAGAGTTCTCTTGTTGTGAAAACTTCTACAAAAGCTTTTTGTGAAACTGTTTGCCAACTGTTCTCTAACTAAGAACAAAGTTTGCCAATTCCAATTATGATTTATCTTTATGCATCTCTATTGTGACTCCTCTACTTGTTGCAAGCTAAGTTATATAATGGTGAGTTGCTTTCTTCTATGAGTTGTGTAATGGTAAGTGTGATGCTTCTTGTCCGTATTATTTTATCGACACTTCACTCCATAAACCTATGGACATGTTTACTGACTCAGTTTTCGCTTGGGGACAAGCGAAGGTCTAATCTTGGGGGAGTTGATACGTCCAATTTGCATCACCATTCTATATCATAATTTGCCTCTATTCATTGATATGTGTCTTATTATGAGGTGTTACTTATGTCCTTTTCATCTGTTTTTGCATGTTGGGTGATTCTTGGAGGATGAACTGCCAGAGTCAGGATTCTGATGGAAAAAGAGGTGTTTTGATGCAATTTCGCAAAGATCAGAAAAATACCAGAAAAATCATGGAAAATTATATTTTTCCAAAAGACTAAGGAAGCCAGAAGGGGAGACGTAGATGGGCCACAGGGGGGCCCCACACCCCCCAGGCGTGGGTCCCCCCTGGGCCGCGCCCAAGGTGGGTGTGGCCCACCTGGCCGTCCTTCGACTCCTCCCTCTTGCCTATATCTTCCTCTCAGAACCCTAATACAAGGGGAGCAACCACAGAAAGATTCCATCACCTTTGCGGGGCAGAAAACACCGAGAGAGAAAGAGCTCTCCGGCAGACAGATTTCTGCCAGGGAAATTCCTTCCTGGAGAGGGGAGATCTTCGCCATCAACACCGTCATCAAGCTAGACTTCATCAGGATCATCGTCATCATCCACACCATCATCTCCACCAGCACCATCATCACCACTCCATCCCGCTGTAACAATTGTGTTGAATACTTGCATAGTTCTTAGGGGAAACTTTCCCGGTGTTGATTACTATTGTAGTTGATGCTTGTGAGTGGAACCATTGGATTATTGTTTATGTTCAGATTTTTATTCATCACCATATCATCTTTGATGTTGATCCATATGATGTCTTGTGAGTAGTTCCATTAGTTCTTGAGGACATGGGAGAAGTCATGTTGTTAGTAGTGGATTTGTGTTGAGATATTATTCAATGGTTTAGTATTTAAGTTGTGGTGCTATTCTTCTAGTGGTTTCATGTGAACGTCGAATACATGATACTTTACCATTTATGGGCCTAGGGGAATGCATTGTGTATTTGGCTACTAATCATGGGGTTGCCGGACTGACAGAAACCTGAACCCCCGTTAGGACACCTTTGCAAAAGGGAGTGTAGGACCTCAGAGTTTAAGGCTTTGGTTAGGTTTTTATCTTAATTCCTTTCATGTAGTTGCGGATGCTTGCAGGGGGTTTAATCACAAGTATGTATTAGTCCAAGTAAAGTCGGTACATTAGAACAGGTTCACCCACACAACACTTACAACAACAAAGAAGACTACTCAGCTATTCGAAGCGAAAGCACTTGACAGAATTCCCATGTGTCCTCGAGAACATTTGTTCCTTATAAGTATTTCCACCGGCTTATCCTTTTCTAAGAAAGGATTGGGCCACTTGCTGCTTTTGTTCGTTGTCTTTACTACTTGCACTTTGTTTCTTTGCTTTATCAGAAACCCCTAAAAATCTGTTTGCTAAGTATTTATCGAAAGTCAACACCTAGTCAACACCTTCTGCTCCTCGTTGGGATCGACACTCCTATTTATCGAAAGTACTGCGATACACCCCATGTACTTGTGGGTCATCAAGCGCGGCTCCGACGAGTGCGAGACCAGCTAGCGCGGACTTGTGCATGGCGCTCTTTGGGTCACCCACCGGAGGTGGATGGGACGCGAGGTATGTAGTGGCCACCATGATCGCAGCCTGCGGTGTCTTCGGCATGACGTTGTTGTTTACGTCCATCGTCCACCTCTTACGGAAGCTCAATTCCGTGAAGAGGCAGTCCGGCACCGGCGGAGTCTATCCGCTCGGCGGCTGCATCATTTCCATCCGCTCTTCCATCCAATTCTTCTCCTTTTCTATCTGCGAGTCCATCCAGCAATGGCGCCGGAAGTGGTTCTACATCCGCAATGCTAAGCTGGACGGTCAGCAATATGGGCTCGCCCCCTTTGATTCCTCCCACCAGATCATCCGAAAGAGATCGTGGAAGAACCACATCCTGGAAGGTGAATCCAAAGAGGTGGAGAGACTCTACCAGTGGGTGGAGGCTCTTCAGCTGGTGCCAGGCAAAGAGGTCAATGGTGTCGACATCATCCGCACCTTTCTCAAGCGCCGGGTGCAGCCACTCCAAGTAAGGGTGCATCCGATGTTCCTCTACGCCAGCTCCAGTGATCCAACGAGGGTTTCATCCGAAGAATTGTCTTCGGGTGACCTGGATAGGGCCCTTCGTCCCCTGCTGAAGGCCAAGGTCGATGAGGACCTCTCGGGGACATCTTGGCTCCTCCTCTTAGCGCCAAATAAGGGGTTTCCCAGGTGACACTCGTTCGTGCGCGTACTACTTTTTCTATTGTTATTTATCTTGTGTTCCCAAGTGTTTGCTATTTGTTGTTGTTATTTATCTTGTTCCTCTTTTCCTTGTGCTTGCAGCGCCTCAAGGTAACAGGGTCTATGCCTCCTTTGCCTAAGAAGTATACGGAAGCACCGGACAATGAGGAGGTGGACTCTGAATCCGAGCTTCCTCCAGCGCAGTCGCCTACTGCGGATGCTCCAGAAGCAAGTGAAGGGCGGACCCGAAAGGGCACTCAGAGTGAGTCTTCGGATGCGTCCACTCCTCCAACTCCAAGAGGTCCGTCGTTCCTTGAACAGCACGGTGAGGATGATGGTGCGTCGTCTGCACCTATTCCTGTCCTGCCTCTTCAGGCGGTAGCTCCGCACCCGCCGGCCAAGAAGAAGAAGGATAAGGAAGCTCCCATCTTCAATTTATCGGACATCGTGTCGTAAGTGATTTAGACTAAGTCGTTTTCCTTCCTCTGTCTGAGTAGTGTGAGTTGTTGTTTTATTAAATCTTTTCTTCCAGCCATTCTTCAGAGGAGTCCCTTAATGGGGGCACTCAAGAGATTATGGCGGAGTCGAAGCCAACAGCTTCTATCCCCCAGGTGGTGGACGACTCTGAGGACTATGACCTGAACTCCTCCAGGCGAGAAGCTCGCGCAGTCAAAGCTCAGAAGACAGCACGCAGACCTTCAGAGTCCATGCCTGAACATGTAAGTACTACTTTCTTTACTCCTTGGGGGGAGCTCCCGAGCCTTTTTGGGTGATTAGTTGGTTGTTTTGATTTTGCGGGGCGGAGCCCCCGAGCCCTTTCTGATGATTTCTTGGTGTTTTGTTTCTGTTTCTTCTGCAGCCCTTTGCGCACAGCGCCAATCTCCTTATTCAACGGCACCTGGCGCTGGAGGCTAACCTGCAGCAGCTTCAAGGTACATAACTTTTTCACCTTACTTGAGTTCGTCTGTCTCAATGGTTTGCTTGTATTAATCAGGTGTTTCTTCATGTTGCAGATGAAAACAATGCGGCTCTCCGAAGACTGGATGCTCTCGAGAAGAGCCTTGGTCGAGCAGAGAAGAAGGTCGCGGATGTTGCGGAGGCCAAGGAACGCTTGCAGAAGGAGGCTGCCGATCGCGAGGAGCAGCTCGCGGCTACGGCGGCTGCCCGCGAGAAGGAGATGGCAGATAAGTTTATGGATGCAGCCAAAGCTTTTTCTGGTGAGTTCCCTTGACTTGTTTGGGTCTTGTGTTTTTTCGACTGCGTCTTGGCTTTTCTCATTCATGTGATTTTCTTCTTTGTTTTAGATGCTGCAGGCATCACGTTTGATCGTGGTGCGCTGGAGCATGGAGATGGCATTGGCTGATGCTACCACGGCGGTCGAAGATCGCTGTGCCGCTACTGCTGGCTCCTTGGAGAAGGCTAAAGAAGTGCTCACGCGCTTCTACAAGGAGGTCATCCCCAAGGGTGTTGCCCTTGAAGATGTCGACGCCCTTGCGGATACGCTATCAAAGGAAGCTCCGGCGGCATATAAGCGCAGGCAGAAGGGCATCGACGCCTCCATGGGGCTGGCGATGGCCATGGTGTCCGGAGCTGAGCTGGACCTACCGCACATCACGTCCCATATGCCAACGGCTTCAGATGGCTCAGAGGTAGCCTTCTCCCTCTTTGCCTCTCGCTGTAAGCGCTATGGGCCTAAGCTTATCGATCTCCTGGCTGAGTATGCGGCGAAGCAGCAGCAGGAGGCCAAGAGCAGGTAGTCTGGCTCCGAGGCCACCCCGGATGCGGGAGCGTAGGCCTTTGTAATATATATTATGTAGTTGTCTCTTTTGCTTTCTACTGTAATCTTTTGCTGATGAACAAGCCCGACTATGCCACGAGGTGGCTTTAATGTATAATGTTATATTTTGAGCTGCTGTGAGAAATGCTTTGTAATCTTCATGCTTGATTTATTTGCCTTTAGGGTCCTTCAGGTGAGGTTCCTGCTGTTACTCCGACTGCTCCTGACCCGCGACCATCCTTGGATGATGCGTCGCAGTTGGGTTTTCTTCCTGATCGTGTCTGTAGTTTGGAAAAGGACATCCATAGCATTCGAGGCCACACGGATGTTTGGAAGTACAAAGTCGAGCAAACTACAGCCCGGGAGGAGTTCTTGATGGGGGAATTGCAGCAGATGGGTGAGCAAATGTAATGTGAGTCTTCGCGAACTATTGTTATTTTGGGTGTGGTTCCATATGTTTGCTTATTGCGCACGTTCTACAGGTGTGGATCTCATTCTGAAGGAAGAGAAAGAGCGCGTCGTGATTCGGTTGAATCTCCTGACGCAACAGGACCTAGAGACTAGTGGCTTCTTCTGGATGGACGGTGATCGGGCCATCGTCCTTATGACGGTTCAAGATCGCCTGAACCAGGTTTCTCGGGTGCTGAAGCAGGCGAGGACTTCTCTGGCGGCCATTTGGTCCGTCATGTTCCCCTTGGATGAGGAGCCTTCCACCTTTTGGGGATTTCTTGCGAAATTTCGGAACGTGGGCCACGTGAAGGAGTTGGTGCGACATCAGCTGATTGCTGGGGTGAAGGTTGCTTTGTCCCTCATTCGGCTGCATCGCCGTGACATCAATCTCGCGGAGGTGGCGACTGGGCCGCCTCTTCGACCGGATGGCACCCTATGGGACATGCACCCGCATTATGCGGCTGTGGCGCAGCATGCTGAAGAGATCGTAGATCAGTTCGAGCAGAGGGCGAATGTAATGCTCCAGAATAGGTAGATCCTATAAAATAAAGACTTAATGTAAACTTTGTATTTATTCGAGTGGGCTCGTAGTGCCTCTTTGTAAAGTTTATATGTACTAGCACATGGTGCTTTGTTATGTGCATGTCATTTTCATTAGCCTGACGTGGTCAGCTATTCAGGTTGCATATATTGTTCTCAGTCGACGAAGTCGTGAGGTGAGGCGTAGCCCCCGAGCGTGTTTTAGCGATAAGTAATGCAAAGAAAAAGAAATTTCGGTCAAGGGACTTAGCTTTTATTCATAGCGTAACAAGGAGGTACATTGTTCGGCTGAGTAGCTTTGGCTAATTAGCCTTATTGAAAGTAAAGTGTAGCGAGGGGTAGAAGCATCGCAGACGTGCGATGTTCCAGGGGTTGGAGTATTAGACTCCTGATGCAATGTCCATGCGGCGGTAGGCGCCACCTGGGATGACTTATGTGACGATGTAGGGTCCTTCCCAGGGTGACTCGAGCTTCTTCGTTCATTCTTGCTTGAGTCGTAGGACTAGGTCTCCTTCGACGAAGGACCTTGGCCGTAGTCGGCGGCTGTGGTAGTTGCGGAGGCTCTACTGGTAGACCGCTAAGCGAGCCACGACAATATCGCGTGCCTTGTCGAGTGTGTCAACATCGTCTTCGAGTGCGGCCGATGATTCGGCCTCACTGTAGGTGATGACCCGTGGGGACTTGTGGCATACTTCTGCGGGTAGCACAGCTTCGGCTCCGTGCACCATGAAGAAGGGTGTGAAGCCGGTTGAGCTGTTCGGAGTTGTACGCAGGCTCTAGAGGACGAAGGGTAGATCCTCTACCCTGGCTCCCGCAAGCCTTTCGAGTGGGCATAGAAGGCGTTTCTTGATGCCGTTGCCTATGAGGCCGTTGGCCTTTTTGGCCTGTCCATTGGTTTGCGGGTGCGCCACAGAGGCGTATGATATGTTGATGCCAAGGCCTTCGCAGAAGTCTTGGAATTCCTTCGAGATGAAGTTCGAGCCATTGTCCGTGATGATGCTGTGTGGCACGCCGAACCTGTAGAAAATGGACTCGAAGAACTTGACGGTAGTTTTGCCGCTTTGGTTGGTGACGGGCATGGCCTCGATCCACTTGGTGAACTTGTCGACTGCAACCAGGAGGAAGACGTGGCCTCCTTTCGAGGATTTGGGCAGTTTGCCGATCATGTCGAGGCCCCATTGGGCGAAGGGCCAGGCCAATGGTATGGGCAGCTTGGATCCTGGTGCGTGCGGCTTATCCGCGTACCTCTGACAGGCGTTGCACCTTTGTACGATGTCCTTGGCATCATTCATGGCTATTGGCCAGTAGAATCCAGCTCGTAGAGCTTTGGCGACTAGGACGCGACTGCCTGCATGATGGCCGCAGATGCCCTCATCGATGTCTTGGAGGATGGTTTTGCCATCACCGATGGTGACACACCTTTGGAGCACACCCGAAATGATGCGCTTGTACAACTCGCCATTGTGGATGGTGAAGGCCTTAGACCGGCGAGATATGCGTCGGGCATCTGTCGGGTCATCGGGCAGTTCATTATTTATTAGGTACCGAAGGTGCGACTACGTCCATGTCTCTTCAACCGTCATGACCTGCAGTAGGCTAACCAGCTCGGCCTCGGTGTCGAGCTTTTCGGGTCCCTCCTGTCCTTCGGGTGGCGCAACCCCCGAGTGCTCTGCTTCTTCGGTTGAACCCTTTTGGGAATTTCCTATTGATAGAGGGTACACATATTTGTTCGAGGAACACACCTGGTGGCACCCGTGCGCGATGGAGCCGATGTTGGCAAGTCTATCGGCTTCATCGTTGCTTTCCCTTCCGATGTGCCGAAGCTCGCAGCCGTCAAAGTCCCCTTCGAGTGAGTTGTAGAGCGCGCGGTACGCGATCATGTTGGCGCTGTGAGTGTCACACTCTTTCATCGTATGCTAGATGACAAGGTTCGAGTCACCGTAGATGGTGAGGCTTGTTGCGCCGCAGATCTTGGTCATATTCATGCCATGGATGAGGGCCTCGTATTCGGCCTTGTTATTGGAGGCGCGAAATTTCATCCGAAGGACGTATTTCATCTTGTCGCCTTGAGGGGACGTCAGTATGACACCGGCTCCTGCCACTAATACAAAAAGGCTTATAGCCTCCAGGTGGTTAGTGACAGGCAAAACTGTGCCTGTCACTAGTAAGTATTCCTAGTGACAGGAAATGATAAGCCAGTCACTAATACGAAACACTAGTGACATGCGCATACAATTGACTGTCACTAATATATTTTGTGGAGGCTGGAGGATAAAAGAATTACTAGAAAGGCTATAAATAGTGACAGGCACTAGTGTTTTTGCGTGGACCGGCTAAAAAAATTAATTAGTGGCATGCATCTCTAAACCTATCGCTGATAGTATGTCATTTTTTCTGCTAGCTGGCCTAGACACACCATACGGTGCCACCGCGCAGCTCTGGGCCAGACCACCCGCATGCATTCTCCGCTGACTAGCCCACTCACGGGACTCCTCTCTATGGCCAGCGTACCTACTCGCCTCCTCTCCCTAGGCCTCGTTCGGTCGACGACACGAAATAGAGATCGACACTGAAAATTAGGATCTCACTAAACGAAAGCATCCCGTCCCCGCCGCCGCCCTACTCCCGTCCCCATCCCTGTCCCCGACTCCCAAGTTCCCCACCGCTGCCGCCCCTCTCGATGCTGCCAGCCCTGCTCCTCGTATTCCCTGTCGCTGACTCCCAAGTAACCAACCACCGCCGCCTTACTCCTCGTCCTCGTTCCCTTCCTCCACTCCTACTGCCGCCGCCCGAGGATGCCACCGAAGTGAGGACGTCGCCGCCCGACGCGAGGACATCGCCGCCCGATGCGAGGACGCCCTGATGCGAGGCTACTCTGCTTCCTCCCCTACACGACCAGGCCTCCTGCCACCGACCTATCCTAGACCTCCCACTAGGCCTTCCGCCATCGTCGCCACCAGGCGTACCGCCTTCGACCCTACCAGGCCTACCGCCTTCGACCCCGCCAGACCTGCCGCTGCCGACGCATCCCAGGTTCGTCAGCAATTTCATTTCTTTTACATTGTTTAAAAAATCTTAGATTAATGAAGCCTATATCGGAGATGGCCAGCTAGTCATACAAATAAGTTTATATGAAGCATTTTGCATTTATAGATTACATAAAAGGCACACACCTTCATAGCTTGCGTAAATGTATGGTTTGATGTATTCCTTGATCTGAAGCTAATGTTGTTTAATTAAAAAATGTTACTATAACTCTACTTTGTACTTAGGAATGAAAATTGGACATTGCTTAGAGCACCTTGGAGCTTCCGGCGGAAGAGAAACAACCTTCTACTTGATAGATCTTTTTAAAACTGGGGATGTCGGGGTCGGGGCTGAAGTGTCCCAGCATTATTTTAGTAGTAGTTTTTTGTGCATCTAGGGAAGATAATGAGTTCTGCAATTTCTACTCTGAATTTAGGCTTTTCTATTTGAATTATAAAGATCATGTTAGAGAATTGTTGTTCGTTTGATAGATATATTAATCATGTTAGTGGTTTTCTTGCTTTGATTTTGTGTACCTGAAGTCTAGATTATTTTTATGAGGAACTAACATAGCTAATCTTGGATTTCTTTGTTCTCCCGCTCTATTTTCTTTGCTACAAATTTAATAAGTTGCATTTTTACAATGTAGGAGGTTTATCTTTCTGTGGATACAAATACCCGGTGCTTTTTAAGCCAAAGCTTCTCATCTTCTACCTTTCAACTAGGCAGTAAACACAAGTGTAGGTATGAACTTGATCAATGACAGTGTGTTTGTTGTGTTTAATCTTGATTTGCAAATAGTCGTGGTACTTTGTAAATGTCAATCACATGTTAAGTTTTTTCTACAGTTAGTATCAATTTATTATGCGTTTCCTAATATAAACCTTCATTGGTAAATACTCAGTTTAAGTAGAATAAAAAATAAATTTTGACAACACTATCCTTGTATATGTCTCACTGTTCTTGAGTATTTACTGCTTCATGTCTTACTACTGCCCCATTGCTATCTTTGAATCTATGTAGCTCTGATTGAAGAACCGTTGATCTGTTAGCTAGTTTGGCCAAGGTGGTTCCCGAAGATCTTTAGAATGTTCAACCTAGACCTGCTGGCGTTCTCCCTTGTCAGGCTATGGGCGCTGCACCTAGTAGGAGAGACTAGACAAAATAAAGAACTTCCCAATGTCGGAATTGCTGATCCTTATCACATGCACGACAACAACCTTAGCTCCGATGAAGGTGTGGAGATTATTTTGAGGTAGTGCATCTTACCTGCATTGTGAAATAACAAGGACAAGAAGTACATACTAGTGCCCTACAATCCAAGTAAGTACAATTCAGTCTTAATTGATTTTGTAAATGTAGGGATAGTGATTTTACTCCTGGATTATTGATTGGTGTATATTTCTTTCTGTTTATTATTCAGTTTCCAACCTTGCTTCGCACTGAACTTGGTTTGCTTATTATTGACGAATGATTGATGAACTTGGATTGTTCACATGTTTGTGCAGGGGTCACAGGATTCCGATTATTCTCATGGTGAAGGAATGCAAGGATTTTTACTTGGATTGACTTTAAAACAAGGAAAAAGGGGACTACAGTGTGTTGTCATAGTTTCTGGATGATGCTCTCTTCGAGCATAGATTCAAAGGTGGAATTGTGCCAATAAAAGGTAGAGGTCGTGGACACTTTAAGCATTAGACATATGTTAGTTGCACGCAACAGTAGGATAGCGTGTCATGTGGCTACCGTCTCTGTTTTTTTAGTTTCTCCGTGTCATATTTGTGTCATATTTACATGTTTACATGATCCTGAGTGCATACTTGAGCTCTCTAGATGGGACAACTACTAGAATGCTCAAAATGCCTTCCCTTTCTTATTCTGTATTGTTAGTGTTCCACATAGATGACCTAGTTTATTTACTTATAATATGTTTCTGTTCTTAATTCTATAGCATAATGAAGTCCTAGTATAATTCCATTGTAAATTGTAACCTTTATATGTATTACACATGTTAGAAGTATCAATTTGAGACTAAAATGTGTGCTTGAGATATGTGGTTGTGAAATTCTTCTAGACTAGGGCATGACATTTGCTTGTAACATTTATGGTATTATTGTTGTAGTACCCTAAGTATCCACATCTATTTTGTTTGTGAAATTCTGTGTAGTACAAAGACATGATTTATGATTGTTGACTGCATAGCTTATTTATGTGTCATGTTTTAATTTGGAGGTACTCCCATAATGTTGTATTATTTTTAATGAAAACCCTAACTGCCTGGGTTGCTAAAAAAAGGTTATTCCTGATTGTCTCTTTGTGTTTTACTATTACGGTATCTGTCTCCCATAAAGTATTAAGATACCATTAGTATTTCACATTTCGTTGGTTGCTTCCTGGTCTTCAATGGAATATTATTTTGAAATGCTTTGCTTGTACATGCACTTATAAGAAGAATAATTTGTATGATTTGCAGCTTAGTTTTGTCTTCACTGCTCCTAGCTGGTAGGTTTAGTTTATTGCAATATAAACATGCTCTAAATTGTATTATTATTATCCCTATGTAAACTTTAGTATAGTAATGTCTGGCTATATTGCTACTACTCCTACTCTTAGTTTTTAGCTTCTGCCCCACCATGTGCATGATGCAATAAGTCGTTGTCTCGTGTTTTTGTTTATTATACTGCTATTTTCTGTTATCCATAATCTCTGCACTATATGGATGCAAGCCGCCCGTCCGACGGATGAGGCGGACAGACCGCTAGCTAGATCATGGAATGAATTTGTTCAACATTAGTGAGTATGTGATTAACAAACCAGTTGGATTAGGCGGACATGCATGGATTGTCTAGCTGAGGTCCGCCTACATCCCAATTGCAATGTATCATTATCCTTCTCTGTATGCTCATAGTATAATAATGGCAGTTTTTCATATGTAGTACCAACCTAGAGTTCTCACAATTATATGCTTATTTTCTTGGGTATCAGGTTAAGCACGTCATCAATGTCCTGAGTGATTTAGCATTCAGGTCCATATGAGGGAGACATAATGAAAGAATTTGCACCATAGCAAGATGATGGAAAAGTAGAACAGTGAAAGGAACCATAACAACATGATGGAAAAGTAGAACAATGAAAGGAACTTGCAACTTTGCATATGGCCATAATACATGTACTGTGGTGGTGGTGGTGCTATTTTTTGGAGTTCAAACTGCTTGATAGATAAGGTGGTGGTGGTGCTATTTTGTGGAGTTCAAAATTCTTGCTAGATAACTCGTCAAGAAACTATTTTTCCTTAGTCTATGATATATTGCAAGTTCGTATGCTAGTGTGTTAGCAATGCAAATATTATGTCATATTGGTTTATGTGAGTATCATTGGTACAACATTATATTGTGTTGTCCGAAATATCCGTGGAAAGTGCATTTATATCCTTATTACATCTTCTGTTATTTGTAATATTTATAGAAAATGCATTTAATTTTTTTATTACCGAAATTCAAACCAGTGACAGGCAAGATAATGGGTCTGTCACTAAAAAACCCACAAGTCTGCGGCCTTTGATCATAGCCAGTGACATGCATCTCTTTTGCTTGTCAATACTATACGAATACTAGTGACATGCACATATAAATGCCTGTCATTGAAACACATACTTGTGACAGGCAAGTGCCTGTCACTAGTAGCCTCATACCAGTGACTAGTCATCAGTGACAGGCGCTTTGCCTGTCACTAATAGCTATTTTGGGTCTGTCACTGATAGCCTATTCTGCAGTAGTGTGCTCCAGCCTCGCGCTTGGAGCCGTCGAAGTGCATCGTCCATGATTGTGTCATGTCTAGAGTGTCCGGTAGCTGGAGTTCCATCCAGTGGACGAGAAAGTCAGGGAGGACCTGAGATTTGATGGCTTTGCGTCGTTCGTAGACTATGTCTAGAGGCGACAGCTCGATGCCCCCACAGGGCTACACGTCCTGTCGCTTCAGGGTTGTTCAAGATGTTGGACAGTGGGGCGTCGTTGACGACCATGATTTGATGCTCGTGTAAGTAGTGGCTCAGCCGACGAGCCATCATGAATACGCTGTAGGCGAGCTTCTGGTGGTGAGGGTACCTCTGCTTTGTTGGAGTCAGTACCTCGTTGAGGTAGTAGATTGGGCGTTGGACCCCGTGGGTCTTGCCATATTTGGGTCGTTCGACCACGAGTATGGTGCTTACCACCTAATGCGTAGCTACGATGTATAGCAGCAAAGGCTCTCGCTCCTTTGGCATAACTAGTACAGGTGAGGTGGAGAGCAGCCGCTTGAGATCCTCGAATGCGTCATCTGCTTCGGGTGTCCACTCGAACTGGTCCGCTTTGTGCAGCAGCTGGTAGAAAGGTAGGGCCTTCTCACCCATGCGACTGATGAATCTTCTCAGCGCTGCGATTCGCCCAGCTAGTTGTTGGACACCTTTGAAGTTCTTTGGCTTCTCCATGGCCAGTATGGCCTTGATTTTCTTCGGATTCGCCTCGATCCCCCGTTGGGAGATGAACTAGCCGAGTAGCTGGCCAAATGGGACGCCAAAGACGCACTTTTCTGGGTTTATCTTGATCTTGTAGTGATCAAGATTATCAAACGTTTCACGAAGATCGTCGATCAGCGTCTTGTCTCCCTGGTCTTGATTACTATGTTTTCGACATAGACTTGAATGTTGCGACCGATCTGGTTTTTCAGGCACACCTATATGCACCTCTGGTACGTGGCACCTGCGTTCTTCAGCCCAAAGGGCATGTGTTGTAGAAGATCACGCTGAACGGCGTAAAAACGCCGTTTTCTCCTGGTCTTCGACCTTCAGCCGAATCCGGTTGTAGCCTAAGTAGGTATCAAGGAAGGTTAGTTTCTTGCATCCTACAGTCGAATCGATTATCTGATCAATCCGTGGTAGAGGGAAGTGGTCCTTGGGACAGTACTTGTTGAGCGATGTGAAGTCCACGCACATCCGCAGGATGTCCGTGTCCTTTTTGGGGACCAGCACGGTGTTTGCCAGCCACTCGCTCTCCTTGATTTCCCGGATGAAGTTGGCATCGAGCAGTCTGTTAACTTTGATTCCAACAGCTTCATCTCTTGGTTCGGACAGTCGTCGGATCGACTTCTTGACTAGCTTTGCATCAGGGAAGACATTGAGTGCGTGCTTGGCGAATTCCCTAGGAACTCCTGGCATGTCCACAAGACACCAGGCGATGATTTTCCAGCGCTCAGGGAGGAATTCGATGAGCGCGCTTTCCTATGTGGGGCTGAGGTCGTTGGTGATCAATGCCGTCTTGGAAGCGTCCGTCGGGTGGACCTACACCTTCTTTGTGTTGACCGTGGAGTCGAATGACATATCGGGTGCGTTTTTCCTGGTGACTGGGGGTGCCCCGTTGTCTGTCACCTCTCTTAGCCTCGTGAGCTCCTCCTGCATGCTGAACGACTAGGAGATTCTGTTGAAGTCTCTTTCGCAGTGGTGAAGCTTCCCTGAACGGTGATGACGCCCCTAGGTCCTGGCATCTTCAGTAGCAGGTACGCGTAGTGCGGCACTGCCAAGAATCTTGCGAATGCCACGCGCCCGAGGATGGTGTGGTACTGTGATGGCTAGTCCACCACTTCGAACTCCAGCCGCTTGTGCCTGAAGTTTTTGGGCTGGCCAAAGATGACGTCGAGCCATACCTTCCCCAGGGGATATATGCCCTTCCCTGGGACTATGTCGTGGAACATCGTGTCTGACTGCTCCAGGCTGCACAGCAGGATCCGCATTGCTGCGAGTGTGCTGGCGAACATCAGATTGATGCTAATGTCGCTGTCCATGAAGACGCGGCTCATATAGAACCCCCCCGATGTGCGCCTCGAGCACCAGGGAAGCATGACCTGGGCGAGAGATCTGGTGTGGGTGATCCGAACGGTCGAACGTGATGCAGGACTCCGATCCGCTGAGGTACTCAAGGATGGCTGGTGGGGAGGTCACTGCCAGGCTGAATTGGAGGGTGATTTTCTTCTGCACCCTGTTAGTTGGGCGCCCCTTTTGGATCATTAGGGCCCCCTTCGGTGGCGGGTACCCCCCTGCACCGTTATTTTGCGCTGGTGCGATTGCTGGGTTCGACGGTCCAGCAAGTGGTAGTGGAGGAGCTCCGTGGGCGATGTCACCTGGTACATGTGCGGGCCCAAATCCAGGGTTCACGATCTGGTGCCGTATTTGGGTGAGACCTTCGCTAAGCTTCTGGATCTCGCGGCAGTCCTTTAGCATGTGGCTGGACTTCCATCATGTTTGTCGATGTAGAAGTGGATAGTGCAAGGAACAGACAACTTGTCGTATGCCGAAGGCTCGTCGTCGCGGCTACGACATTGCCACGTCTGCGTGGGTCGCCCCCCGTCACGGTAGTTGCCTCCGCGGTATCCACTGCTGCGGTTGCCGTCATTGCTTCGATCGGCGTATCCAGCCGCAGCCATGTCGACTCTGTCGCAATCTTCGTAGACGCGCGATCTTTGTTTGTTGTGGCGTTCTCGTCTGTGGCCCTAGTCGTCCTCGTCATCCGAATGCGTTTGATGGACGGAATCCTCGCCATCTGCACATCGATTGGTGATGTCCATGAGGTGGTCGAGCGTCTTGGGCTTGACGCGCCCAAGTTCTTCCTTTAAGTCCGGGCGCTTGAAACCATTCTTGAAGGCGTCAATTGCCCTCTCTTCAAAGATATGTGCGGCGGAGTTCTTGATATGGGACCAGCATAATATAGACGATCGAATTGATTTGCTGGTACGTTGGGTGCAGGCTCATAGTTTCTCAATCGAGGTTGGCCTTTTGCTGGTGCCCTTGAAGTTGCGGATGAAGCTATATGCCAGATCCTCCCAGCTTCGGATGGAGCCGGACGACAGGCTGCTGAGCCAGATCCTAGCTGCGCCTGCCAGCTATAGCTGAAGGCATTGTAGGGAGGTGTTCCTGTTGCCGCCGTGCACCTTGACGAATGATAGGTGGTCGCTGAGCCAGGCCTTCGGGTCCTGCGTGCCGTCGAACTTCGGAGTGCCCGAAGGGAGCTTGAAATTTTTCGGCATCCATGTTCGCCGAATAGGTCTGCTGAAGCATCTGGCTCTGCACAGCTCTCCGTTGTCGTCCTCGTCGGATTCTGTTGAGCACGCGCGTTTAGCATGTGCCTTGTCGATCTTGCGCTGGGTGAGATCGTTTCAAGCGTCGTAGTCGCTGATGCAGCGTCGTGGGCTCTTGCGACGTCGAGGCAGATTGTGCTCGTCCTCGTCGGATAAGGGTGTAGGGCTGCAGGTGAACTTGACCGCAGCTTTTTTCTTCGGCTCCACAGGAGCCTCGTCGTGGAGCGCAGCTTCGACGAGTCCGAGACCAGCTAGCGCGGACTTTTGCATGGCGATCTTCGGGTCACCCACCGGAGGTGGATGGGACGCGAGGTATGTAGTGGCTGCCATGATTGCAGCCTACGGTGTCTTCGGCATGACGTTGCCGTTTACGTCCATCGTCATGAAGGACATGTTGAGGGCCCTGGTGACTTCACGGCGCGCGGCTGGGTCCATGTGCTCCATGCGGGAGCGGTGCTTGGTGTTGTTGCCATGCGAACTGGAGCCGCCAGCGGCGGAGAGCGCAGCTCGCCGATCGTTAGACTCCGAAGCTGCTTGCTTATGTTTGTCATGCTCCTCCATCAGCTTCACCTGCCGGTTATGCTCGTTGATGAGGAGGAGATGGTAGGCCATCAACAGATCCCGTGAAGCATTGACATCTAGGATGATGTTGCCCGCCATGGCTTCGCATGCTTGTCGCCAGCCTTCCTCGTCGAGGTTGATCTTCTGGTAGGCGTTGGCGTCGCCTTCATTGGGCCTGAGCGGCGGGTCTCCCCCGTTTCCTGCATCCCTGGCTTGCGGGTTGAGAGGCGGGTTGGGTGCACTCGAACCTGGTGACAGTTCCGATTCGTTTTGAATGACCACGGTAGGTTCCTTCATCTAAGGGAGGGCCGCATAGATCTGAGTTGCAGCTGCTGCTGTCATCTGACTCGTCTGTCAGTGTCGACGCACGCAGCGCGCCGATGGGTGGGACCCACAAAGCGGGCCTGATGGATGGTGGTGGCACCCGCTCTAGGAGGCGGAGAGTGTCGGTCTGCCCTACCTGGAAGTAGAAGCTTCCGAACAGGATCTCAAGCCCGTCGCCAATGGACTTGAAATCCCTCAGGGTGGCCGGCGAGTGGGCGGTGAAGTCGAAGGTGCTAAAGAGGAGGTGACTCTCCGTCACTGATGAGTTGTAGAACGCTTTGTATGGGACCATCACGATCGCACAATCAACGCCCCCAATTCCCATAGACGGCGCCAATTGACGAGGTTCGATCTCGTCAATGCCCATTGTTATGGACTTGGGTTTTGGAGAAGATGGGGATGCTGGAGATCGCGGAACGGTTAACAGACAAGCAACACGGGACATGAGATTTACCCAGGTTCAGGCCCCCGGAGGGAAAACCCTACTCCTACTTGTCTGCTCTTGATTACGGCGCAACCGAAGGTTACAGGGGTGCCCCGATTCAATCTGGCGTGAAGGTTTGTATGCGAGGGTGGAAGAGATCCTTCTCACCGTGCCCTCCTGGCTTTTATATAGATAGGCAGGTCCCGGGCCTAGGTCGAGTCGGTTACAGATTAGGGTTGGTACCTTTTGAAATTCTATCTACTCTAGAATTGTTCTCCAAGGATCCGAAGACATCATGGGCTTGGGCCACCCGAAATCTCCACGGGCCGCGTGTCTTGACGTGAGCCTTCCTTTGGGCTGGACTAGGTATTCCAATGTTGTGTACCCGTGGGGTATAACCATATTAGCAGAAGGTTTATCTAGTCTCTTGTTGTTTGAAGAAGAAGTTGGTGGCATTGATGGGGTTTGGGTGTGCAGAAATGCACCGTCAGTTTCACACTTATTATTCGTTGATGATTCCTTAATTCTCATGAAGGCAGATTTGAACAATGCAACTTCCCTACAACAAGTTCTGGATACCTACTGTGCAAACTCGGGGCAATTGGTGAGTTTGGCCAAATCAAGTATTTTCTTTTCCCCTAATACGCATGTGTTGGTGAAAACGGATATTTGTGAAACCCTTCATATTGACAGAGAAGCCCTCTCAGACAAATATCTGGGTTTACCTGCTTTAGTAGGGGCAGATAGGAGTGATTTTTTTCTTCACCTTATTGAGAGGATCATTCTCAGGATAAATGGTTGGAAGGAAAATTGCTATCAATAGGAGGAAAGGAGATCCTTCTTAAAGTTGTGGATCAGGCTATTTTGGTATATGCAATGTCTGTGTTTGTTATTCCCATTGGAGTTTGTAAAAGAATGACGGATGACATTTCTCAATTTTGGTGAGGGATGATGATAATAGTAAGAAGATGCACTGGTTTGCATGGTGGAAATTGTGCTATCCAAAAAGTGAAGGAGGTATGGGATTTCGGGACTTCCATTCTTTTAATCTAGCTATGTTAGAAAATCAAGCATGGAGACTTGTTAATACTCCATATTCTTTGTGTGTCCGAGTGCTACGCGCTAAATATTATCCTCATGGTGATATCATGAAAGCTGGCCCAAAAATTGGTTCAAGTTTTACTTGGCAGAGTATTTTAGCCGGTTTGACAACTTTCAAAAGGGTTACATCTGGAGGGTCGGCACGGGAGAAAACATAAATATTTACTCAGACCCATGGATTCCCTCAAGTCCGGATAGAAGAATTATTTTATCAAGAGGAGTGATGTACACTAAAGTCTCAGAATTGATCAATCCTTATACAGGAACATGGGATGAACAGCTCTTACGTGGGCTTTTTTGTTCACTGGATGTGAATCGTATACTTGAGATCCCACTTAACAATCATGGCTTTGATGATTTTATTGCATGGAACTTCACTAAGAATGGAAGGTACATTGTCAAATCTGGTTATTACTTGCAATGGAAACAAATATTTGGTCCCTCGGCAAACCAACTTGCACTACCTGGCACTTCAGCGAATAACCCAGTCTGGAAGGCTACATGGCAGCTGAAAGTTCCTAGTAAAATTAAAAAAATTATCTGGCGTGCGCTCCACGACATTCTTCCACTCAAAGCTATCCTGGCAAATCGCCACATCGGCTCTAGTGGTGAGTGCCCCATCTGTAATCATGTAGCGAAAGATATTTTCCACCTTCTGTTTAGTTGCCCTACAGCTCAGGCTATATGGACTTCTCTTGGTATTAGTCAAATGATGGAAGAGGCGATGGTTGTTGATCATTCTGGTTCTATAGTTCTTGAGTTTTTGCTCAGGAAGGATGACGAGCCTCTTCCTGGTTATGATTTGGGCCTAAAGGAAACAATTGCAGTTGCATCATTGGTATTTATGGTGGATTCAAAGACGGCGCACACAATGAGCAAGTCCCTCAAATTTTCAAATGTAGAATGTCTGTCTTGGCGCTAGTATCTAATTCCTCTAAAGCTCTAAAGAAGCCAGACATCTCACGTCCAAGATGGAGTAGACCAAATACTATAGAGGTAAAGCTAAATGTTGATGGAAGTTATTATCTGATTCTCATACAAGTTCGATCGGTGCTGTTCTGAGAGATTCTGTTGGGAGCTTTATTGCTACATCCACCCTATTCTTACCGAATATTGCCTCGGCAACAGCAGCAGAAGCACTTGCGATGAGAGAAGGGTTTTCTCTGGCTAATAGGATGGGTTGTAACAACGTCTCTGCTGAATCAGACTCCACTAAAATTATACAAGCTTCCACGTGTGAAGAATCATGGTGGGATGAGTCTGCAGCAGTTTATGCAGATTGTATTGACCTGGTGGCGCTTATTGGCAACGTCCAATTCCATCATTGCCGAGGGAAGCAAATGAGGTGTCTCATGTACTAGCTAAGGCTTGTTTTAATGATAAAAATTCTTGTAATTAGGTCGATGAACCCCCTAATTTCATTTTACAAACTCTTGGAACAGAAGTCATGCACGTGGGGATTCTCTTCCTTTCTCCTCTCTAGCCAACTAGGGTTCCTCCCTCCTTCCGCCCCGCCGCCACAGTCCATCCCATGTCGCCAGCAGCCAGCCCTCCCACCGCAAAAATCATCCCCATGTCGCCCCATCTGATTTCGTGGGATAGTTGCGCCCTGCTCCAATTGTTGGCCCAGATCGACCTGCTAGCCGGATAATTATGGCCTTCCAATGTTACTGGCTGGCCGTACACTGGAGCCACGCGCTGAACTGGAGCTCGAGAGTGGCCGACCGACTGAAGTTCTCGCCTCCTCAACGTCTGGCCGACCTGCTGCCTACACGCATATCCGTTTCTGTCTAGTACACATCGATTCCAGTAAGATGGATTATTTTCCATGATAGAGCTACCTCCTTTGTCCAATACGTGCCTAGCATACTTTTTTCGTGAAAACGCAAAAGCTTTGCGTTTCGATGCATTGATAGAAAAAAGAATATTCATGTACAAGACTGCGAAAGCGGTTGAACACCCAAGCCGTACAACTCAACCCAAGACCACTAGACTAGGGGAGTAGCTGGCGCAACCCCCGAGCTCCAGCCTTCGCCCACGCCTTAGCTTCTGCTTTCATCGTGTCCACAAGGGGAGCCACCAAAGGGCGCTCGTTGTTGAAGGTAACCGCGTTCCTGTGCTTCCAAATGCACCAAGCCGTTAGCATGACCAGCGACGAGGCTCCTTTGTGCATGGGATGTGGGGTGGAACGCACCACCAGCGACCACCACTCCGTGAAATCACCCTCAACAACCAGAGGGGCTACCACCGATCGGATCCAAGATAGGACAGCATGCCACACCATCCTCGAGAAAGGGCATCCCGTAAGGATGTGCGGCATTGACTCCTCCGACTGGTCACACAACACAGTGCGGCTGTTGAGGTAGGAGATGTCGTGCCAGCCTCTCGCGCGTCCAGCATTTGTCCATGCAGGCCAGCCGGATGAAAAACTTCACCCTTGGTGGCGCCCAGGAGTGCCAGTTCAGCTCCCAAGATCCTGAGACAAGCGACTCTTGGAAGAGGGCGTTGTAGCAAGATTTGGACGATTACTGACCGTCCGGAGTCCAGCGCCATAGGAGCTTGTCAGGCTCCTCCCTTAGTGGCACACCCTGCACCCTACTCCACAGCTGGACATACTGCCAGAACGCCAGAGGGCTCAGTGCCCCTGAGATGTCAGTTATCCAGCTGCGGTCCGTCAGCGCCTGCCTCACCGTACGACGCTTCTTAATACGTCGAGGGATTAGCAATATTAGATCCGGCGTTATCTCCCCTATGGACTTCCCATCCAACCATCTGTCCTCCTAGAATAAGGCGGAAGATCCGTCGCCTAGCACCATCGAGGTGGAGGCAAAGAAAATATGTCGCTCTTTCTGGGAGAAATGCCTGTCCAACCCGCGCCATGGACGCAGCGAGTCTATGTACATCCCCCACAACCAATGGGTCCTGAGGCTAATGGTCATACATGCGAGGTCTGGCAAACCCATCCCTCCAAAGCACAGGGGCCTACTGACTCTGGCCCAGTTGACATGACAATGTCCACCCTCGTCATCTTTCCGCTCCACCCAAAGGAAGCTGCGTAATATCTTCACCACCTGCTTAAGGGATCTCTTGTTGAGGGAGAGCACCATAAGCTGGTGCAGTGGGATTGCAGCAAGCACTGATCGGATCAGAGTTAGCCGCCCTGTCTTTGGCATCATCGATGTCTTTCAAGTCGACAGCTTGTCTCCGATACGGTCCACCACCGGTTGGAATGCCTCTGCCGGCAGTCTCCGAATCACCAGGGGGATACCGAGGTACTTAACGGGGTAGGGTGCAAGCTGGAAGCCCATAGACGCCGCCGCGCTGTCGGCCATCTCCTCCGTGCACGCGATCGGGGAAACCGAGCATTTGGCAAAGTTGGTGCGCAACCCCGAGGCATGGCCAAATACCTCGAGAATGCCGCGAACGGCGCGCATTTCCGGCTCATCCGGATGGCATAAGATCACCACATCATCCGCGTAAAGCGAGTACGAGGTCGTCTGCTCTTGGCGGTCCAACCTCTTAAGAACACCCAACTCCATGGCCTTTGCTAGAGCTTTTCTCAGCGTGTTCATGATTAGCACAAATAGTGTCAGCGATAAGGGATCTCCATGTATCAGTCCCCTCCGGTGCCATATGGGGGGCATGGCTCGTCATTGAGAATCACCCTAGTGTTGGCAGTGGAAAGAAGAATCGCCACCAGCTCACAGAACCTCGGCCCAAAGCCCACCCTCTGCATAACCTGGAAGAGGAGCCCCCAGGACACGGAGTCGAAGGCCTTGGCGATGTCCAGCTTAAGCATCACTTGGTTCTTTCATCCTGTGAAGGAACCGTGCTGTCTGCTGAACCAACATAAAGTTGTCATGGATGCTACACTTCCGAATGAAAGCGCATTGGTTGCGATCCACCAACGAATCCATCCTAGGAGCCAGCCTCGTCGCTAGGATCTTCGCCACCAGCTTTGCGAAAATGTGTATCAGGCTGATGGGGCGGTAGTCACCCAGGGCGACTGCGTCAGGGCATTTTGGAAGCAGAATTAACAGCGCCTGGTTGAGGCCCTGAAAGCCGCGGCCGCACATCGTGAACAACTTAGCAAATGCAGCCACAAAATCCCCCTTCACTGTGGACCAACAGCTTTGCAGGAATTCAGCTGTGAAGCCATCAGGTCCTAGCGCCTTCCCGTGAGGGAGTCGCCGCACCACGTCCCATACTTCTTCCTCGCCGAACAGGGCCTCTAGCTCCATCAGGTCTTCGGTATGGAGGCCTAGGAAATCTAGGTCAAGCGAGAACTCGCGATCCATGGAAGTTCCCAAGAGGTTATGAAAGTGGTGATAGGAAGCCTCAGCCATGGAAGCGTGGTCTGAGATGACCGTGCCGTCCACCAGCAGGCTATGCACCGCGTTTTTCTGCCTCCTAGCATACTGATCTGCTAGCTCACCTTGTATTGATATGTTACTAGGAATTTTTATTAGTACGTGCCTAACTGCAGTCTAAGAAGATCTTGTATTGATATCTTCTATCTACTACTATAATACACAAGTTTCGAACAGGGGATTTACCAGTGTTCCCACCAAAACACAACCCAAACTGATATCAGCCATTGATTCTCCAAATCGAACAGACCAAATAGGAGCGAATCCTAGGAAAGATGGTCGTTGATTTGCATTCATCTACGACCGGGGTTCTTCATTGCATATAAAATACCCTTCTCGATGCTCAATTCCGGATGCTTCTCGATTGAACTCGGCGGTAAGGGCAGTCTCCGCTACTACATCGTTTTTCTCACGCCTTCGCGTCGGCCATCCTCTCCGAGGCGCCTAGTAGGCAACACCCCAGCATGCGGTTTTGAATGAGCACGAGATACTGGCGACACAACCAGAGCCTCCCCCACCAACCTCTCTCTCGTCTCCAACCAACCCCGCCCTTTGAGAGTCGTCTCGCGAGTCCCGGCCCGATCTGGCGCTCCCGTCGCCGGCGTAGCCGGCCGATGGAGGCAAAAGAGAGGCGCCGGTCTCAGTAGTCTAGGTACTAGGATTTGTAGAAGTAGTCTTTGTGCCTCTGTGCCGATTGGGAGTAGATCGCCAGATCCCATCGGCCGAATCTGGCGTGCCCGTCGCCCTGTCTTCCTCGATCCCCGTCTCTGGTGGCAAGAGCGGCGGTCTGGACGAAGATTAGAGCACGACATCTCCGACAATAAGGCCGTCCTCCCCTTCCTCCGGAGGTCCTTCGATCTGGTGCTCCATCACCGCGGCGCCAGGCGGTCGCCATCGTCATTGTCTGACGAGCTTCCGCGGAGGAAGCTTGGCTCCAGGGATGATTTTGGTGAAGCCTCCTTCAATAAGCGGTGCTTTGCCCCGGTGCGTCGCCATCGACATCTTCTACGCTCATCTCCCCAGGTCCGTGGCAGGTTCTCTAGGTTAGACGGTGAGCCATTTTCTCTGCTGCGATGTTGGCGTGCCTCTGCTGTTTTGGCCTGTCTCCTTGCTTTGCTTCTCTTCTTATTCTCAATCTCCATGGCGGGGATGGAGGAAGGAGGTAGTAGAGTCAGTCACTGGCTGGATAGGCATAGGAGCTCAAGAGCCTTTCTTCACTGGAGCGTTTCTTTGGCGTTCGAGCAGACGCCAACACTCATGGCCAGGATGGCCTACTCCAAGCCGGTGAGCTCCGGCGCAGTATCTACCTCCACTGGGAGGCCCTTTCCGAAGTTGGGCGCTGAGGGCTTCGCCGGGCCGGAGACAAGTGGTCACGTCCTCGTCTCCGTCCATGGCTGCAGCGTTCGTCTTCCTTTGCTCCACGGTAGGGAAGAGATAGGGCTAGATTGTAATTGCAAACTTTTTAGCAAGGTTCTATCTATAAATGTCAGGGACCCATGTATTATTTACTGTTTTTATGGAGGCCTCTGTAATACCACTGTACACCCACTGTTATAATTAATGAAGGCTCTAGCCCCTTCTGGGGTGCTCTGTTGTTCAAAAAAAAGCATGCGTTTTTTTTTGAGGAAAACTGGTCGTTGATTTGCTTCTTCCCAAGAGTCCACGACTCCTCTACCAAAACATCTCCATTGTCCCATCCTATTCAGTTCTCGCAAGCATCGTTGCTGCCCTCCGTCACAGGCCATGGCCGTTGCCTCGGCTGCAGAAGCAGAATTGCTGATGCACGCCGAGCCCGTCCTCATACCCGATCAGCTGTGCTACTTACCCCTGGGCTCCCAAGATGATCCCCTCTTTCCGCTTGTCGGGCGTACCGCGTACGAGAAGGAAGAGGCGTGGTGACGGCCTCGCAGCACCAAATGGCGTTGATAGGAGGTCTATGTGGATCGTTCTCATTCCCTCTCCATTGAGCTTCTTTTTTTCTTGCATCCGCTTGCTGCTTGCTCCACTGATGATTCTTTACTAATAGCAATCACGATTCATACTCTTGCACGTCAACTGTTTGTGTTTTCGTCACACCAACATCTGTTATGGTTCATTGAGGTACAATGGTAGACCACCGAAGTTGAATCTTTGGGATTACGAAGCCATATTTACACGTCAGATCTAGACAATTTTAGAACAGTTCAGATTTTATATATTGTTTTACGCACTCAAGAGAAAATGGGTATCTACTAAGTAATGAAATTTTAGCTCATTCACCTTTAGAAGAAATAGTTGGTCATAAACAAAAATAAATTGGTGACTGAACGTCACACATGGTAATACAATTTCTTCCTTATATTGATGTTAGACATGCTCTGAATATTAACACAATGAGTGAACCTTTTTTTCCGAATCGAGTGAATACGTTAATGCACACACAATTACTCCATCATTGCAAGTTAGTACTTCAACATTGCCTATATAATTGTGTAGGACGACAGTACACATCTAATTTTTTTTACGATCACATATTTTTGGTCTCATGATATATTACCATATTTTTTAATTTTATATGTAAACTCTAATCGTGACTTTAAAGTAGAATTACCTTTTTACAACAAAAAATAATTGAGCTGGATGACCATCAAAGTACACATGTTTGGGTTAACTGTACTTACTAGCCAACAGATACACATTTTCTCAACAGATACCGGACGTGGGCGTGCGGTATTAATGCACGCAATAAGCGGAAAATAGCAGTTGTCGACTCTAGGGGAGAGTGTATTAGGGGAGCTGCTATTTATCGCCCGAAGCGCGCGTATAGGCATCGCGTGAATGGTTTTCTGGGTGGGCCAGCCCATTTGTTGAAATTCAGTTTTGGTATATAAGCACGAGCAGGGAAGGCCAGGTATCCTTTCCAGTTTTCGCGTCAAGCCAACTCGTCTCCTTTCCCGTTTGCTTTAATATTTTCTTCACATAGTTGAAATTCAAACCTAAAATATTATCTAAAACTGAACAAAAATAAACTTTGAACAAATTTTGAATCTGAACAAAATTTGAGTGTGACAAATTTTCACATCTGAAAAATTTCGAATATGATCATAATTCAAATTTGAACAAATTTCGAATCCAAACAAAAATAAGAAAAAAAAATTCATATTGAATTTTTTGTTCACATATAAAATTGTTCAAATTTATAAATTGTTCATATCCCAAAATTGTTCAAAATTTTAAAATGTTCGTATTTAATAATTATTCAAATAAATAACATATTTAGAAAAAGAAAACCAGAGTTAACCAGGAAAAATCATGTGAAAAAAATCAACAAACAACCGTTAACAAGGTGCCTATTGGGCCTCGCCCAGACCAAAAAGCTCTCAAGCGTGCGATAATAGCGCGTAGTCGGGCGATAAATATCAATTGCCCATAGAGTCCTCCTATATCTTCCGGTCACCCATATTGATCATAGGTCTGATTTTGTCCGGCCCACTAACATCTTCAGTATTAATTTTTTGTCATGTTGAAAAAAATGTTAAATTAACTAATTTAGATAATCAGTTTAATAATTAAGAAAATAGAACTAGGAAAATGTTCGAACCTATACAAAATATGTTTGTGGATAAAAAAATGTTTCTTGCACTCTAAAAAAGGTTCGTCTGTAAAATGAAATTTCACATGTATAAAAAAGTTCACCTGTGTATTATAATAAGTGTTCAAGTATTAAGAAAACTTCTTGTATTTTGAAAAATTCCTGCATTGGAAAAATGTCCATACATCTTAAAAATGTTTATATGTTTTATAAAAACATATTCCCAAGTTCGAAAAAAATGTCCACAGGTTCCAAAAGAAATAAAAATGCATTAAAGAAAAAAAACAAATAAAAACGATAAACGGATGGGTGGATGATCAAAGATGGTGCCTGGAGGAGGTAAATAGATGTCTACAAATTTTAACCAATTTCATTATTTTGGGGATAATTGAGGATAAATAAGTGATCAGGAAACAACTAGGTGAGAAATTCACGGCATAAGGTAACAAAAGCAAATCTAAAGGATATACATAATCGAACCTAGAAGAAGACACTGACACGATGATATATCCGCAAGTTCAAGTTTTTGGAAGACTCTAATCTCCGTTAGAAATGCCATGATAAACAAATCTAACACAACCACTACTAGATCTAGCCTTATTTTTCTTGAGCTCTCCACACTTAGTGAGAGCTTCCACTATCAAGATCCTTATGTGTATCTTTATTTAACTTTCTAAAATCAATCCACAATCTATAATTAGTTATAGTACGCTAGGAAACTAAATCACTATTTTATTTAGCTATAATAGCATACCATATTTCTTAGGAACAAAGTGTAGAGGACTTACATGTTGGGGTTCGATGCAGAAAATCAAAAAAAATATTACGCGGGAAACCCCGAAAGTCCAAGATCTATCTACTAATAATGCAGTAACGAAGGAAGACAACGTTAACGTACCCTTGAAGATCGAGAGAGCGTAACGCTCATGCAGAAGCGTGGTTGATGTAGTCATACATGTACGACCTCAAGGTCGTGAAGCTTGATACGTCGTAAACATATCTATAATTTTTGATGATCCACGCTTTTTTTGTACCAACTATCTTATGTTTTATCTATGCTTTGAGGCATTTTTGTACATTTTCTGGAACTAACCTATTAACAAGATGCCATAGTGTTAGTTTTCTGCAGTTTTATGGTTTCAGAAAAACTAGTAAAGAAATATTCTCGAAATTGAACGGAACAAAAGCCGAAGTTAATATTTTACCGTAATGAAGATAGAGTCTAGAGGGGGGACAAAGAGGCGCTACAGGGCGGTCGCACCACCCCTAGGCACGGGTCCACCATGGGACACGTCAGGGCATGGTGTGAGCCCCCTGGACCTCAACCGACCTTACCCTCTCGCCTATATAAACCCCCCGAGGTAGAAACCCTAGGAACCCAATTAGAAATCCATGAAAAAGTCCGTAGCCGCCGCCACCATCGTCCCTAGAGCGGGAGGGATCCGAAGCTCTTCCCGGCACCCTGCCGGAGAGAGGAGATCACCCTGGAGGCCTTCTTCATGACAATGCCAGCCTCCGGAATGATGCGTGAGTATCTCATCCTTGGACTATGGGTTCATAGCAGTAGCTAGATGGTCGTTTCTTCCTCTTTGTGCTATCATGTTTAGATCTTGTGAGCTACCTATCATGATAAAGATCATCTATTTGTAATCTTATATGTTGTGTTTGTTGGGATCCGATGGATATTGAGTACTACTTCAAGATTGATTATTGATTCTATCATCTCTATGTTGTTTGTGATCTTGCATGTTCTCCGTTGCTAGTAGCTACTTTGGCCAAGTAATTGCCTGTGACTCCAAGAGGGATTATTTATGCTCGATAGTAGGTTTATGCCTCTAGTAATCTGGGAGAGTGACAGAAACCTCTAAGGTTGTAGATGTGTTGTTGTACTAGGGAGAAAACAACAATCCTTTGTCCAAGGGAAATTGTATTGTTTACTTTACAAACTTTTCTTAATGCAATTATCTATTGCTTGAAACTTAATACTGGAAGGGGTTCGGATGATAACCTAAAGGTGGATTATTAGTCATAGATGCAGTTGGATTACGGTCTATGTATTGTGTTGTAATGCCCAAACGAATCTCATAGCGATCATCATGACATGTATATGCATTGTTATGCTTTCTCTATCATGTCAATTGCCCAACTGTAATTTATTCACCCAACATGTTATTTATCTTATGGAGAAACACCTCTAGTGAAGTATGGACCCCAGTCCATTCATTTCCACTGATATTCAATCTATTGTCTACTATTTACTTTCTGCAATTACTTTCTGAAATTCCTACAAAGCAACTACTTTCTTCCACATTATACGTTTAATCCTTTGTTTTCAGAAAACCGGTGAGATTAACAACTGTAAGTTGGGGCAAAGTATTGTGGTTGCGTTGTGCAGGTTCTACGTTGCTAGCAACACCTTGGGAGCTGCTTCTTTCTCCTACTAGTTCGATAACCTTGGTTTCATAACTGAGGAAAACTTGCTTCTGTGCTCATCATACCTTCCACTTGGGGTTCCCCAACGATCTCTACATCATTTGAGCCATCAAGCAATTTTCTAGCGCTGTTGCACGGGAGTATAGGGCCTCTTCTGCAAGGAGAGTCTCTCACAACCAATCTCTTTACTTTGTTTTTGTTTTTGTTTTTGTTTTGCTTAGTTTATTTTGCCTCGTTTGGTTTACTTCTTTTTATCAAAAAACACAAAGAAATAATTCCTTCTTTAGTTGTTATTTAGTTACCTTGTTCTCAGCTCATTATGTTGATCCCTAATTTCACCCTAAAGGAACTTTCAATAGGCAGTGGCTCTATAATTGGGAAATATAATATTGAAGAATTCTTTAATCATGTTAGTAAGCATAAAGATATTAAGGATGGATCCTTAGCAGAACATGCTCCAAATTATGAAACTGCTGCAACTTATTTAGTTCACATGTTGGAGTCTAGGTTTGTTAACCTTAACCCCATGATGCATATAATGTTTCTTAAACTTAATGATATTGAGGACAATGAAAAGAGAGATTTTATCCTGAAAACTCTGCTTAAAGAATTTAATGATGTTGCTATAGAAGATAGAAATTTCTTTGATCGTTTTAATATGCTAGGATCATGTGTAGATGTTATTTGTACACTATAAAAGTTGGACAAAACGAAACCCAAAAATGGGGAGGAAATTAAAACACCAATACCTTTTAAACTTGTAGGAATGCATGAAGCCTTCGAAAATAATTTTGATTGGATTGTTCCTGAAACCCCATTTGATGAAAATAGTGAACCCAAGAGTATTGAGAGAGGATCCTATAGAACTTATTTGGATAATATACCTTGCCTTGTTGAAGATATTTTTGGTATTGATCTTAATGCTTCTTCATTTAAAAATACTTGATTCTTGCTTTCTGTGCCTAGCTGAAAGGCGTTAAAGAAAAGCACTCTTGGGAGATAACCCAATTTTTATTTCAGTAAGTTTTCCTTTTTTGAGTCTTGAAAGTTATTGCCTCTATAATAAACTCTCCTTATCCTTTTTGTTTGGTTTTTATGCCAAGAATAGCCTCTAATGAGAGGAAAGTAAGATTTGGGGAAGTTGCTGTCTCGAAACAGATTTCTGTGCTTCACTGTGAAAAATACCAGTACGTCGGATTGAGCTATAATATTTTGTGTGCATGCCCCTGGTATTTACCCAACTTTCGTTAGTTTTTCACTTTTCGATTTGAGCAACATAAGATTTTCTAAAAAATCGGTCTTTACCTGCTGGTCTTTTTTGATAGATTTCTGTCATTTTATGCATTTGCCTCATAATCGGTTTCTTTTTTAGTTCTATTTGATCAGTTGAGCTTTTAAAAGGAGTTGCTATAGTAGCTTATGTTTTAATGGAAGTTTTACTTGAGTTGAAACTATACCCAAAGGCCTATTATCTTGAATACACTAATGTTGCTAATGAAGATTGTGTGAAGTTTTATATGAAGAAAATTTTCAAGTTTAGGGAGAGAATGATATGATGAGATGAATTACGGACAAAATCTCAAGATTGGGGATGCCGCCCGGGTCACCCCAAAAAATATTCAAGAAGTACAAGCATCAACCCTTCTTCATCAATAAAAATCGCAGGTCTTCTTTCAAGACATTTTTTTTATTGCTTCATGCACTATTGTGTTGTTCTTGGATCGCATGAAAACAAAGCAAAATATATCCGGTCAACTAATCTCCTTTGCTTTTTTATATCGCCATCGACCCCCTACAACAAATCTTGTATATGGCAACTATTTCCGGTCTTCTTCATCAGATGCCAGGAGGATCTCAGGGGCCACGTACTTCCATGTATGCAGATGACGCTGCCATTTTTTAGCCCCTATCGAGCATGATGTGACAAATATGTCCAATATCCTCCAAAATTTTGGTGAGGTCACCGGGATGATCACCAACGTGGCCAAGAGCTCTGTGGCCCCAATTCATTGCACCAACATTGATTTATCCCCAGTTTTGGCAAACTTCCCTGCCACCATCTCTCAGTTCCCTCTCAAGTATCTGGGTTTACCTTTGTCACTCGGCAGAATCAGGAAGGCTGATCTCCAGCCATACATTGACAAGGCGGCTACTCGTCTAAATCCTCTAAAAGGCAGACTTCTCAGTCGGGCTTGTTGTTGCGCTTACGTGAAGTCGGTTCTTTCCTCCATGCCGATTTTCCTCCTCACGGCCCTCAAAGCAGATAAAGGCATCCTAAAGGCGTTTTCCAAGATCAGCAGGGGTATGATCTGGGTCTGTAAAGAAACCGTGAGCGGGGGAAAGTGTAAGGTCAATTGGCAGAAGGTTTGTCGGCCCAAAGACCTTGGTGGTCTGGGAATTCTTGACTTGGAAAAGGTCTCCTGAGCTCTTCGTCTGCGTTGTTTGTGGTACGAGTGGAAGGCCCCAGAAAAACCTTGGGTGGGAACCAAAACCCCCCAACAACGAAACCGACCGACAACTCTTCAACGCATCAACTAGAATCACCATCGAAAATGGTAGGAAAGCCTCCTTCTGGTCTTCCTCTTCGCTTAACGGATCGCCTCCAAAGGACTTGGCACCTCTAATCTTCAAAGCGTCTAGAAGAAAGAATCGAACAGTTCGGGATGCTCTCAATGTCCAAAGTTGGATTACGGATATTGCAGTTAACTCTTTCACTGCCGAACACATCACTCAGTTCATTCAGCTTTGGGGTCTTTTGTCAGACGTTCAACTATCCCCGGGCGTGGAAGACTCCATCACTTGGACCTTGTCTCCTGACGGATGCTATTTGTCCAGCTCCGCTTATAAGCCCCAATTTATTACCTCTCTACCTTTCTCCTTCGGATCGATCATTTGGAAGACCTGGGCCCCTCCCAAATGCCGCTTCTTCGCCTGGCTTGTTGTTCAAAACCGGCTTTGGACCACTGACCGCTTGGCAAAACGCGGTTGGCCTCATCACCCTACATGTTAGCTATGTAGGTGCACCCTGGAGATGGCCCGCCACATCCTTTTCGAATGCCGGTTCTCCAAGAGGATTTGGTCCGCAGCGGCCAGATGGCTTTCTTGTCCAGATTTGTTGTTTAATATGGGCTCCGGTCGTCCTAAGGTGCTTGACTATTGGCATGATATCGCCAGGTCGCTCGCTTCCTCTCCCAAAGGCCTAAAGACTGCACTCATACTCATCACTTGGGAGATATGGAAGGAGAGAAATGAGAGAGTCTTCAATAACAAGTCGTCCATGCCTTCGGAGCACAGGATCAAAGAATAAGGGAAGGCTTGGGTCCTAGCGGGTGCTAAAAAACTAGCTCTTGGTTTGAGTTGTTGTTTTTGGGTTGTTTCTCTTTTTTAGGGCTTAGGCCTACCCCTGTTTGCTTCTTCTATATCAATATAAGGCAAATATTATGCCTCGTTTCAAAAAAAAGTTGGTCGGACCCCAACATACCTATTTTAGAGAAGTTATACCTAGTTCTTCATTTCCTAGAACACTCTAGTTTTCATTCTTATTGTTCTGTGAGTGTTCTCTTTTGCTAGCACTGCGTTTAGTTTTAGTTTTCTTATGCTTTTTTCTTAGAACTTTCTAGTTCTTCTTTGTAGTTAGGTGAGACAAGCTCTCTGATATTTATTGATTATTATCTTTGTGAGTTTTTTCAAATAAGTCGATTGGTGTTGGAAAAGAGTAGAAAGTTCATGCTTATAGTGGTACAAAAGGAAGCTTGTTTTGACTGTGTCTTAGACTTTATCATGTCATGTTAGATATTCCTTTGACCATATGTTTAGTAATTATTGTTGTAGCATGACTTGTTTCAAACAATTGAGATTGCTTAAAGTTCCTTGAAAGAATCATGCGTTATTTTAGCATACAAAAGCATAATATTATGGTATTCTCCTTTGATGCTTTATTTGGGTTGACTTGGCACATGCTTAGACCATGTTATGACTATGAACCAGTCACCTTAGCCTCTATGATGATTTAGTTTTTGACTTGTGATATCACTTTATGCTTTGATTAATAATGTTTTGTCGCTCTCCATGATTATGGCCATTATTTCTCTCTTAGTTGGTCGCTCCCAGTCTTTTGCTAGCCTCCACATGTACTGAGTATGAGCTCTACTCGTGCATCCAACTCCCAAGAAACCAAGTTATTGCAAAGAGTCCACTATAAATTCCTATGCATGGTGTGTTACACTATTCTAAGTATATTCATGTTTTTATCTATCTTCCAAATTAAACTTTTTGTTATGTGAAAATTAGTGATTAAAGATCTCACGAACTTGATGGCACACTTTATTTTCTTGCACATAATAAACTTGAACCATTGTGCCCATCTATGTTGCTTATATGCTTGCAAATTATAAGTTAGGAGTTAGCAGAGCCATGTTGTCATGGGGAACACTTTTAACATTGCACTTATTCTATTTAGTTGATATCATGTTATTTTGTTTATGGATCTTGGCGGTGTGAAATAAAAGGGGAGCTTGTAAGTCAATGGAGTTTGTATATGTGTTAGATAAACGCCTGGGTGGCTAGCCTAAGACATGCCTAATCATGGTGGAAACTTGCAGCATAACCATAATGAGCATTCTATGAAGCATCCTCAATAAAAACCTATGCAAATAGAAAATAAAAAGATCGTTGAGATGCTCATTGTATGTTGCCTTGTCATTTTGATATGGGATATATCCTGTGTCATGGAGCAAGGGGGACCCCATTGCGGTTCTCTATGATACACATATACTTACAATGACTAGAACTTGCTTGTGACCAAAGTTGAATAGCATGAGGTTCAGTACTCGTACACAAGGGGCATAAGATTTTTAACTTATGATCTATGAAGCATATACTCATATTTGTGTCACTTTAACCTTAATCAATTCAAGATGCTTATGATAGGGGCAATGAGAACTCAAAGCTAGTAAGTACCATAATTTTTGGAAGCTCTTTATGAAACTTGAAATCCCTACTTCCCTCCGTGAAGGGCCTTTCTTTTTAAATTTTTGTTGAGTCTCCATCTTCTATCCTTATGCACCAATTAAGAGAGCGTAGTTGTCATTCTTAGTTCAATGTGCATTGTCCCAAACTTGTTGATTGATTCATAATTATGGTATTGCTTGTTCTTAAATTATTTGTATCTAGTCACACTTATGAACTTTGAAGGTGTCCTATGCATTTATGTTTTGCTATTCCATGAAGGACAAGCTGATTACTGCTCTTGCTATGTTTTATATATGTGAAACAAAAAAATGTCTTTCAATGCATTGTTATTCATGATCTTTTGTTTGTGAAACCTTTCATGTTGCAACATAGTTGCTATGTCTTATTGTTAGAAACATATCTTTCATGCTTATATTAGAGTACTTTGATCCCAGCTATAAATTCTTTACAATACCTTGATCAAGATTGTGATGGTGCATGTCACCTAAAAAATTATTCTTTTTATCACTTACCTACTCGAGGATGAGCAGGAGTTAAGCTTGGGGATGCTTGATACGTCGTAAACGTATCTATAATTTTTGATGCTCCATGCTTGTTTTGTACCAACTATCTTATGTTTTGTCTATGCTTTGAGGCATTTTTATACATTTTCTGGAACTAACCTATTAACAAGATGCCACAGTGCCAGTTCTCTATTTTCTGTTTTTTTTTTTCATAAAAGCTAGTAAAGAAATATTCTCGGAATTGGACGGAACAAAAGCCAAAGTCAATATTTTACAGTAACAAAGACGGAGTCCAGAGGGGGGATGAAGAGGCAGCATAGGGCGGCCGCACCACCCCTAGGCGCAGGTCCACCCTGTGCCACGCCAGGGCATGGTATGCCCCCCTGGACCTCAACCGACCTTGCCCTCTCGCCTATATAAACCCCCCGAGGCAGAAACCATAGGCACCCGATCAGAAATCCATGAAAAAGTCCATGGCTGTCGCCACCATCATCCCTAGATCGGGAGAGATCCGAAGCTCTTCCCGGCACCCTGCCGGAGAGGGGATATCACCCTGTAGGCCTTCTTCATCACCATGCCAGCCTCCGGAGTGATGCGTGAGTAGTTCAACCTTGGACTATGAGTCCATAGCAGTAGCTAGATGGTCGTTTCTCCCTATTTGTGCTATCATGTTTAGATCTTGTGAGCTGCCTATCATGATCAAGATCATCTATTTGTAATCCTAGATCTTGTGTTTGTTGGTATCCTATGGATATTGAGTACTACGTCAAGATTGATTATTGATTCTATCATGTCTATGTTGTTTGTGATCTTGCATGCTCTCTGTTGCTAGTAGCTACTCTGGCCAAGTACTTGCTTGTGACTCCAAGAGGAAGTATTTATGCTCGATAGTAGGTTCATGTCTCTAGTAATCCGGAAGAGTGACATAAACTTCTAAGGTTGTAGATGTGCTATTTCTACTAGGGAGAAAAAACAATCCTTTGTCCAAGGAAAATTGTATTGTTTACTTTACACACTTTGCTTAATTCAATTATCTGTTGTTTGCAACTTAATACTGGAAGGGGTTCGGATGATAACCTGAAGGTGGATTATTAGTCATAGATGAAGTTGGATTACGGTCTATGTATTATGTTGTAATGCCCAAACGAATCTCATAGCGATCATCATGACATGTATATCCATTGTTATGCTTTCTATATCCTGTCAATTGCCCAACTGTAATTTGTTCACCCAACATGCTATTTATCTTATGGAGAAACACCTCCAGTGAATTGTGGACCCCGGTCCATTCCTTACCACTGATATTCAATCTACTGTCTACTGTTTACTTTCTACAATTCCTACAAAGCAACTACTTTCTTCCACACTATACGTTTAATCCTTTGTTTTCAGCAAACCGGTGAGCTTGACAACCTCACTGTAAGTTGGGGCAAAGTATTGTGGTTGTGTTGTGCAGATTCCACATTGCTAACAATACATTGGGAGTTGGTTCTTTCTCCTACTGGTTCGATAACCTTGATTTCATAACTAAGGGGAACTTGCTGCTGTGCTCATCATACCTCCCACTTGGGGTTCCCCCACAAGCTCTACATCATTTGAGCCATCAAAGCTCCTCGCAAATCACCCCTTGTCCTGGTCCTCGCATGATGGCCCAGAAGCTTCAATAGCCCCACTGAGTTGCCATAGGCATACGGTGCAAGACAACGACTCCTAGCCTTCGATCTCGCCGAGGTTGCGGAAGTAGACCTCCTTGCTGGAATCCCGACAGTGCAACGGCGCGCCGCAGAAGAGAATGTCTTGCATGTGCAGTCCTGACTTGGGACCGCGCACTAGCAGAGGCAACTTTAGAGGGAGAGGGAAGTACTCCAACCAAAGGGAATATCTCAATTTATTGTGTGTTTAATCCCACCCATAGAAACCTCCTTATATAGGCTAAGGGAGGTATGCCCTCCCTCTTAGGTGTCCCATGTGAGACTAAATTTAAAGGAAAAAGGGGCAGAAAAATGTCCAGTCGGATGGGCTGATTTCACCCAGCCCATCAAGCAAAAGGGCAGCGAACCCAGGTGGGCCTAGGCGCCACCCGCGACCCAAGCATCAAGCGGTGCAGACGCTTGGCTCGCGAGGCCGGGTGGGCCACCAGTGCCCCCCGCAGCCCAGCGCAGTAGAGCTACTGCCGGCGCCCATGCGGGCCGACGCTCACCCGTGGCCCAGCAATCCCACGACCGTTGGCCAGCGAGCCGGGAGGCCAGTCCGGGTGGGCCGCCTTGGCCCCAAGGCCCGTTGGCCATGGCGCTTACCCCCGGTGTGGCTACTACAGGTTGTTGCCCCCGTGCGGCGGCTATTATTCCCTGCTTGCAGTTTTTCCTCTGGGTCAAATTCCTCCAGGATTTTTGTCTTAACAAAAAACTTGTTTTATAAATCTTAATTTAAATATTTATTTAGAATATATTAATTCACAATTAGCATATAATAAATTTATATTTAAATTCCCATATAACTGAAACTCTTTTCAGTCCTTTTCCTTATTTCTTTCTTTCTCCGAACAATTTTGGACCGCCCTAGAACAATTCTGGTCTCTCTCTTTCCATTTCTTTCGAGATTTCTTCTTATAGGTAGATCTATAAGTGTTAAGCATGCGTCCCTACGGTTCGAGAATGTCATAGACATGATCTCTATCAATGATCCACAGAGGTAGCCGGGATGCACATGTGACCCCTATGACACTCACGATTCTCCATCGTTTTGAACCTGAAACAATATGTGTTATGTTCCTTTTGTCTCTGTGATACTTACATTGTCCGAGATTTGATCATCTACATCTCCATGTCGGGTTCAATCTCGTTACCGACAATGCTACTTTAAACTTGTACTGATAAGTTGTTGGAGATATGCCCTAGAGGCAATAATAAATGTAGTTATTATTATATCTTTGTGTTTATGATAAATGTTTACATTCATGCTATAATAGTATTAACCGGAAACATTAATACTTGTGTGATTTGTAAACTAAATTAGAGTCCCTAGTAAAGCCTCTTTGTAATACTAGCTTGTTGGTTAATAGATGATTGATGTTTGCCAATCATGAACATTGAGATGTTGTTAACAACAAGGTCATGTCATTAGGAGAATGGTATGATGGACATACTCCTATAGATAAGCGTAGCATAAAGATTAAGTCATTTTGATAGTTCGTTTGCTATAAGCTTTCTGATACATAGTAATCTAATTACTTCGACCATGAGATCATGCTAATCACCATCACCGGAAGGATGATTTGATGACATCAAACACCACACCGTAACTGGGTGGCTATAAAGGTGGCATTGAGTGTTCGGAAAGTATGGGTTGAGGCACATGGATCAAGAGTGGGATTTGTACATCCATATGACAAATAGATATACTCTGGGCCCTCTCGGTGGAATGTCGTCCAATTAGCTTGCAAGCATGTGACTGGCTCACAAGGGATCACATATCACGGGAACGAGAAAAGAATACTTATCAATAACGAGGTTGAACTAGGTATGCAGAGATACCGACGATAAAAACCTTGCATAAGTAAACTATCGTGAGACAAAGCGAAACTGGTATCGTATGTAAGTGGTTCATTCGATCGCAAAGTAATCGTAGAAATATGTGGGAGCCATATGAAATTCCAGATTCCTCTATTGGTTATTGATCGGAGAAGTGTCCCGGTCATGTCCGCATAATTCACGAACCGTAGGGAGACACACTTAAGGATTCGATGTTGTTGTGTAGTTATGGAATGATGAGTAAGAGACTGAATTTTGTTCGGAGTCTCGGATGGGATCCGGTATGTCACAAGGAGATCCGAAATGGTCCGGAGAATAAGATTCATATAAGGAAAGTCCTGTTTTGGAGTTCAGAAATGATTCCGGTGTTTTCACGAGGAATGTTCTAGAAGGGTCTGGAAGGTCCGACACTCCAGAGGGGAAGGATACATGAATGTTTCATGACAATGTGGAATGGTTGCATCATGTACTAGGTCACTTGGATGGAAAATATGGAGAGAAAAATCAAATCCAAGTTTGAAAGTCAAACGCCAATTTGAAAAGTCAAACGCCAAGTTTGCTTGGTGGAGGGAGAGTAGGAAACCTACTTGGGGAGGAAGTCCCACTCCCTCCACCCGCCGGCCAAGGAGGAGGAGTTGGATGAGGACTCCCTCCTCCCAAGCCGCCACCCTCCACCTATATAAGGATGGGTAGGGCTGCCCCCTACCCTTACACCCAAAAACCCTAGCTCCTGGCGCCGACACCACCTCCAAGTGCTGCCGCCGCCTAGGGCTCCTCCCAAGTCGCTGACTTGGGGCTTCCCCAAGCCCTAGCCGCCGGCCACTCCACCCCTTGGTGCCTCTAAAACCTAGATGGCCAAGGCCTCTCTCATACTCCACCATACTCGCTCCGACTTAAGGCGAAGCCCTGCGAGATCTCCCCTCTACTTCCGACACCACACAGTCGTGCTGCCGGAATATCGAGGAGAGTGCTACAACCTCCGCTACCTGCTGGAACAATGGAGAGGAAGGTCTTCATCGAGTACCAAACGTGTGACCGACTACGGAAGCGCTGCCGGAACGCAGCGCCGGAAGGATCGTCTACGCGATCTTGAGATCGGCAAGTGTACGGCTACATCACCCACGAGAATCTGCTCTCGTTAACCGCTTTGGAATCTTCGAGGGTGAGTTCCTCTATCGACTCGTTGCTACAATCTAGTAGATAGATCTTGGCTTGTTTGTTTGCATGCGGTATAATTTTTTTGTTTTCCATGCTACGAACCCCTACATAAGTGATATCCCATGACCTAGTCACATGTTGTGCAACATATTTGATATAACTTATCCGAGTTGGCCCAGAGTATCTTCCATCACACCGATGTAGAAATCCCGCTCTTGACACATAAGCCTGAACCCTCCCCTCCGAGTACTTGATGACACTTTTATAATCACCTTTTCACAAAGTCTTGTTTGATGTTCCCTAAGCACTCTTGGGTGATAGTGATTAAATATGATCTCACGGTCTGAGGAACAAGTTACTATGTTTCTAACAATTGCAACTGTAAACTTTATGATATGATCATGTTGCAACAATCATCTACGGAATGGTGTCCACTCTCTCATTCTCTAATGAGATAGCTCCATTTTCAAATAGGTGCTGAAGAACCTTCATGGTCAAGAAACCTTTGACCATCCATTGACCAATGAAATAGTTAAATAGAGGCTACTAGGGACCTGGGTTTATTTACATGTCACTCCTATATCAATGTTTCCTATTGATATAGTTATAACATGATATAAAACTATTATGAATTAATGGAATGTGTTTAATAAACTCTTTTATTATTTGCCTCTAGGGCACATTTTCTTCATTACCCAGTTACTATCAGCTATGAGATAGATAATTCGCGCTCCAATCAACTTAATTACCCCTTTTCTTTCCACTTTTTTCATATTAGGATTGACGCGATTTTGATGGTCAATAACAGATTTTGCATATTCCCTCAAATAAATGTTATGCATGCATAAAGTTGGGCTAATACCTTTGAAATCATCAAGAGAATACACATTCCTCTCATATGTGCTTCAACACATCAAGTAATTGCTTTTCTTCTCCAGTAGCAAAGTTAGCGTTGATAATAACAGGATATATATATTATTATCATCAAGATAAGCATATTATAAATCATCATGCAATGGTTTTACCTCAAAACTAGGTTCTTCTTTAGTTGGAGGTGGTTTTGCTTAATCATAAGCTAAAATTTTTAATTTCAAGAGAGGAGATTGTTGTGCTAATTCTTGTTCTAAAGCTTCTATTTATTTCATAGTAAATGATTATTTTCGATTAAGTAAATATCTCTCCACCGCATCTGATGAAAAGCGTTAACTACATAAGTAAGAGTCTCCACTTTATCTTATATAAATAGTTATCTATCATTATGCTAATCAATAAACTTACAGAAAATAAATTCTATCTGTTCACCGGCACACACAATGAACATACCCTTCCCCCATGCACACGACACTTTTTTTGATAGCACAATCCAAAAGTATCCGCACAAGTGTTTATCCAATGGATGAGCATTGTCGATGACTATCAAAGAGGAGATAATTTGTGTTGTGACAGACCACATACTGGCACATAATTGTATCGTGGTAGATGGCATCAAATAGAAGCATTAATCGTTGTGTCGTGCATTGCAATCGATGTGAAAAGTTGTCCCAATGATCAAGAGTGGACAAAGACATCCCACTACATACTAGTTAATCTTATATCGCTCGTGGACCACCATCAAGTCTAGCCTTGTATTTATATCTTGCTCTCCACTCTAAAACCCCTCTCTACAAATCTTAAGCGGTAGGGTCATAGTAGAAGTGACGACCGGTGGTGGCGAAGACTATCGAAGAGGACAACAGTGACACCACGACGAGACTCCGATGGGGGTGGATATGTAAGTTACTCATTCTGGTCTAGAATCAATTTGTCCAGTTTCCCTCTAGATACCAATTTCGATCTTATGAACATATTTAAGGGATTTTCTAGGCCGACGTAGTGTCGTGATGGATCAATGATCCAGCCTAGAATGGTGTCCCTATGAGTTATTGCTATACGATAAGATGTTCGTGCAATAGATTCCTAGACAAAATCGTTGCATTCCAGGGTAATCACATCACACACAGGTTCCTCGACTGCCACTTCAAATCCCCCAAAGTTCCCGTACTTGTTATGAAAGGATCGACCCACTCGAAGTAATTGTAGTGCGTGTTGTTCAAAACATGGAAGCAAACCAACAAGGAAGATCTGAGCGATAGCTCCGACGAGGAGGGGATCAAGAAAGAAGCGAGGGAGCTAGCCAAAGAAGGTATTGCCCCTTCACTAGGGCCGATGCATGATATGTGCCTCAATATTCTAGATCTCTAGATCCTCTTAGGATTGCTCTAAATGGCATATCTCTAGGAATTATTGACCGTTAAGGATATTATAATGTTGTCAAAACCATGTTTATTTGTTCTTTAAGCTTTGATTTCATATGCATCTTATTTTTATGTTATTGTTAAATAGAAAATTGGGTGTACCATTATGGATTTATTGTGCACATGTTGTCCACTTATTGAAGGACACATAAAACAAATCGCAATCGGCTAACCCTCACTTCTCCTCCTTATAATAGAAGTAACCCTTGCCCTACTTATAGTTACCATCCCGCCGCACTCGAAATCCCCACTACGACTCCGACTCATATCCTAGATCTCACTATCCACACTCCCACTTATCCTTCCAATCCCCATGACGAATCCGACTCAAACCCTAGATCTCACTAGTCGTACTCTCACTTATCCTTCCAATCCCCACAACGACTCCAAACAACCATATACCGCTTTGGTCCCTTCTAACTGTTACTTACGTAATCTCCACTTATCTTTGCAATCTAGCGCGACAGCTGAAGCCACATGGGATTCTTCCATGGGCAATCCCTACTTCTAAATATGTCGTGGTGAGGTCATTAGGCTCGTGATGAATGAAGAAGATCCATGCGAGGTCGTCGCGCTCATAGTGGATGAAGCAGATCCACGTAAGGTCGTAGCACTCACGGTGGATGAAGCAGTTACCAGTGAGTTCATCAGGATCGCCCACATCAGTTGGATATTCCTCACGCAACCCTATGCTAAAACAATTGAGAATAAAGAGACGCTCAAGAACTCTATCTACAATAAGGAGTTTTTTCCTAATTAGATTTAGTTGTTTAGGAAGTCTTCTACTTTTTAATTTTCGAAGCAATTCTTTTGCAATTTTATTAATAGTTGATACATCTTGTAATATTTTAATTTCATGTATTATGATGCAATATATGAAACAATAATAATTTTCCCTTCATTTTTCTGGTAATAAATATGGAATGGAATGGAGAAATTAACTCGTTAATCACTGATTGTTATTAACTTTTTTGCTACTAGGTGTAGCAAACATGACAGAGTAATGCGCCACACCATATCATTACACAACGCAAAAATTTCATCGTCTTACCTAATCTACCAGGTGCATTCTATATGGTGTCGTGGAATATATGGCACGACATATGACCTTGCACCGAGCGGAAAAAAGAGTCGACTAGGATTTTTTTTCCTATGTAGTGTCAATACCCGGATTTTTAATCCCAGATGCCTGTTATGCCATACATCGCAATCGTAGGATTACCATTTTTGCGAGACATAACAGAATTGGATACCACAGTACATCATCCATTACAAACCATCCATAAGGTCTTACACAAATAGGGATCTCATGATCCAGTTCTTAATACAACTTCAAGCAGCGGAATACGTAATAATAACGGTAGCTTAGGCGAAGCTCCATCTTCAGGATCACAGGCAATGCTGACGATGGGAGATGATCCTAGTTGTCGTAACCTTCCTGGGGTCCATCCTCCAGGTAATCCTCTTCATAGTCTGGCCATGGGAATAGCCAGGGACAAATCCATGAGTACTCTTTAAGTTCTAGCAAACTAATACTAACATATAAGGGGTTTTTGGATAATAGGACACTAGGCTCTAGGGTTGTTTTGCAAAAGCCAGATTTATCTCTACTAAGCTGAGAAGCAAGAGAAGCTAGTCAAAATTTTATAACTCCTAAGTAGGAAACTTGTATTTCATATCACAACCCTGTTGTGGTCAAGTCAAAGTCTCAATTCATTTCACAAGTCTTTTGAAAACATCTGACGGGGGAACAGTATGGCCACTCCAACTGTCCATAACCGCGGACGCGGCTATTCGAATAGTTTGACACTCTGCAGAGATTGTACACTTTTACCACAATATTCGATACATCCGTCAGGAACAAATCCTGAATTCACCATACTCAGTATGCGGATAATCAATCCTAACTTTTCAATTACACGCCCTAGTATAAGCACCTTTCCTGTGAGTTTGGCCTCCCAACCATGACCAACTGTCATCTTGGGTACTGCACAGGTGGACAATCTTCACAAGGTAGCCTCAGCTCAGACCTTGGCCGTGAGGGAACTAATACTAAGGTATATAAGTTTCCAGTCAAGCCCTACCCAATCTTCGGGTATTGTGGTTGTACGATAAAATTGGAATGGTATCGCATCCATACAACCATCAGTTTTATAAAGGGCTAAGGCTCATGCCTCAACATTTTCATCACCAAAATCATCTGGTGTTCGGAAACACATGTCAAAACATCTCAGTAGAATGATCCATCATTCTAAGGTTTTCATAACCATTTTCACCAAGTATTCTCATCTAATGTTGATCAAGTTTTATGCTTAGCACTAGCATCTACAAGTGGGGGTAAGCACTAATGGGGGATAGTAAACTAGTGTAGTTTCCACTAAGTTCAATCTTATGCCTTAGGATGACCTCAAGATTTTCTAGCTTAGGCCAAATTTTATGCTCTTTATGCAACCTTCAATATATCTTTCTAGAATCTACAAGTCACTTAAGTCAAATCTAAGTTAAAGCTTTGATAAAGAAATAAAGTAGAGGGCTTGCAAATAAAACTAGGATTGGTTTACCAAGTGGATATGATCACATATGCTTAAGGCATATAGTTGACATAGTAGCAAGTAAGTATTAGTTTGCCCAATTGCAAGCATAAGCTTGCATAGGTCAACTTGATTAGTAAGGCTTGCTAAAATGGAGTATCTTGCAAGTGTTAGCTTGCCTTGTGCAGAGCAGTGGTTGAAGTTCTCCTTGGCTTCTTCTTCGTAGTATCCTCCTTCCTCCTCATATCCTTGGTCGGTACTAGCGTCTATGAATAAATACGAGGTACACAATCACCAAACAATACTTAACTACTTGCATTCATCACACACAAGGGTCCTATAGATGATCTAGCATCATCACTAACGTTACAAAATTAAAGCTTGGTTTAATTCCTTTTATTTTTAGAAAAGTAATTTCTACTCATTGAAAAACTACTTAAGATTTAATATTCTCCAAACCAAACATGGGATCATGTTGACACATGTCATCACCACATATTTTATTCCATGGGAATGTGATTTAAAGTGGTGTCACAATTTAATAAGGTTTTAACTTTTATTTTAATTAATTAAAGTGGCTAGAAATGCCTATGTGGCATTCTTTTATTACTTGGTCACTATTTCTGTAAGTAAACCTATATATTTTTATATATTCTGAAAGGTATGGTTAAATGTGATTTTTGAGAGTTGGAATCAACTCAAAAGCTATTATGGTTTATATTTGAAAAATATTTGAATGCAGAAAAGCTTCTGCGTTGTTATTTTTACCATGGATGATCTACAGATCCAAATGACTTGAATCCAACGGGCTTGGATTCAGCATTCCTAGACCTTTTTAACAAAATTGGTTTCATTCAATTTGGTTCACTGAATCGACCTGGGTTGATTTTTGAAACTGGGTACAAAAGTGTGTTTGAAATAAAATGAAAAAGGTTAAATTCAAATAACTGGGCTGCGCGGGAAGCGATATTGGGCCGGCCTGCTAAGCACAGCGCTTACGCGGGCTGGTTAAGTCGCTGTCCCCACACGTTAGTGAGACAGGGGGGTGCGAAGCGGTATGGGGCAATGTGGTGCGTTCGATCTGGTTCTAATCCAACGGCTGAGGGTCATCGTCGATGTTGGGCAACGCCGGCGACAAAAACCTAGCGCGGCAGGTGGGGGTCGTCGGGGGCTCATCGGGGCTCAGGCGAGGGTTGGCGAGGCGGGCGAACAATGAAGTCGACGACGGCGAACCTCCTGGTACCGGCAGCTTCTCCTGGGGCGGCTCCAATCGCTGGCCCCCTTCTTCTCCAGCAGCGGCAGGCTCCGGCGAAATTCCGGCGAAGTGCTGCTTGCCTTGCTTCGGGAACAGGGTGGCACGATCAGTGAGGAGAGGGGAGTGAGATGGTGTGCTCAATTAGGCTGGGGGTGGCCTCTATTTATAGTCGCAACGGCGAGACCGAACGACATGGGCAGTCGATGGTGGCGACATGGCTACGGGCGGCTATAGGCATGGCCGACGGTGGCGATCGCTTGGTGGTCTCCTGGCGATGCTCTACGGCTTTAATGCGCGCGTAGGGGCGGTGCGGTTTGGTTTGTAATGCGCGATGCTCTGCGCGGCAGAGGCGACGTCTTCGATGGCGAGCGGTGGCTGTGCGGCATGGGGCGGCGACCAGGGATGTCTGGCGGTCTCTTTGGTTGGTGGCGATCATGTATGCACGCGGCGAAGGCGGCGCGCGTTCTGTGGGCGTCGGTCGAGCGTGGCGCCCTGGCACATGCTCGGCATGGTTGCTGGCGAGCTGGGCATGGTCCGTGCGTGTGTTCCAGGGTTTGGCAACGCTCGAGGCTGGGACAGTAAGTGGCGGTGGACGGTGGGCTGCCTCCCAGACAAGGTTGACAGGGCTAAATCTCCTTCTAGCTTGCTGTCTCCACTGGGGTGGCATGGTGAGCTTCGGCTGTTCACCATTGATGTCATTGCCCAGCTTACAGTGAGGCTAGTGCTTGGTTTAACTTGCTAGATGATCTACTGAGATGGTTGTGAGCTAGAGAGGGGACAAGTTAGGCTTCAATCACTGCTCACAATAGTGTTTAAGATTTTGATGATTTGTGTCTACAAAGTGTTTGATGAAATGGCCGCAAGAATTCAAGTTTTGAATTTTGAAAATATTTTTGGTGGGTGTGCTAGGTTGGTGCTGGTGAGTCTGCAAATGCTTGGGTTTTGAAAGTTGAGCTTGTTTGAGTGGTTTTTGAAAAAGTGGGATCTTCTCATATGATAAATATTCAATTTTGAACTGTCATTTAAACTATGCATTTGAAAGTTTCTGGATGATCACAAAGTGGGCCTTGATACTTTGTTATGAGTACAATCAAGGGGTGCAAAGATCCAGAAAAGTTTCTGTTAAGTTCTGAAAGTTTGGGACAGCCAAAGTAGGCATGGGAGTTAAATTGGTCAAAATGACCATTCCCTTATTTTATTTGTTTTGATTTATTTGTCTTTGGGAAAAGTTTGGGAAATGTTTAGATGATGTTTATTTCACCTAAGAATCCATTTACAAGCAAAGAAACACACAAACAAGGTGGTTCAAAAGAATTCCAAATGAAATGCATACACACATGCATGCTTTCATATTTTTATTTAGAAAAGTTTTTGTTAACCCTAAATTTGATGATCAGAGTTTGATGATTCAAGTTTAGTATTTTTGGGATGTTACAAACCTTCCCCCCTTAAACAAAATCTCGTCCCGAGATTTGAAAAAGGACGAAAAAGATTACCTAGGATTTGAAGAGATCGGGAAACTCTGTCCTGATGTGATCTTCGCGCTCCCAGGTAGCTTCCTCTTCTGTGTGGTTACTCCACTGAATTTTGAGAAACTTGATGCTTTGGGTTCGGGTAGTTCTGAAAGCTTCTTCCAAAATACGGATGGGTACTTCGGGATAGGTCAGGTCATCGTTGATCTCTATGGTCCGATGATCGATATTCTTGAACACTTCGGTCTTCTCGGGGACTTCGAGACACTTGCGAAGTAACGATATATGGAACACATTGTGCACGGCTGACATATCTTCAGGTAGTTCCAATTGATACGATACTTATCCTCAGCGGTTCAAAATCTTGAAAGGTCCGATATGTCTAGGGGCTAACTTTCCTTTGAGTTGGAAACGCTGCATTCCCTTCAATGGCGACACTTTCAGATATACAAAATCTCCTATGTTGAAGGAGAGGTCTCTACGTCTCTTGTCAGCGTAACTCTTTTGTATGGACTGGGCAGTCTTGAGGTGCTCACGAATCTTGTGAACCTTCTCTTCTGCTTCTCATAGGATGCCGGGTCCGAAAATCTGACTCTCTCCTACTTCCGACCAGTTCAAAGGGGTGTGACACTTCCTTCCGTACATAAATTCAAATGGGGCCATTTGCAAACTAGCTTGATAATTGTTGTTGTATGAAAATTCTGCAAATGGCAGACAATCTTCCCACTTAGATCCATATTCTAACACACATGCTCTCAGCATATCTTCGAGTATTTGATTTACTCGCTCCGTTTGTCCATCAGTCTGAGGGTGATACGCGGTGCTGAAATCTAGGCGGGTTCCTAAACCTTCCTGGACTTTCTTCCAGAATCTCGAGGTAAACTGAGTTCCTCGATCCGATACGATGTTCTTGGGGACTCCATGCAAACTAACTATTCTAGCGATGTACAACTCTGCTAGCTTCGAACTCTGATATGTGGTCTTGACGGGTAAGAAATGGGCGACTTTGGAAAATCGGTCCACTATGACCCAGATAGAGTCATTTCCCCTACTAGAAGTAGGCAGTCCAGTGATAAAGTCCATTCCAACGGAATCCCATTTCCATTCCGGAATCTGCAATGGTTGCAACAATCCAGCGGGTCTTTGATGTCCTGCCTTGACCCGCTGACATATATCACACTTGGCGATATAGCTTCCGATTTCTCTCTTCATCTTATGCCACCAAAATTGCTCTTTTAAATCTTGATACATCTTAGTTCCTCCGGGATGGATAGAATAAAGAGTATCATGAGCCTCCTTCAGAATAACTTCTTTCAACTCCGAATCTACTGGTACACAAAGGCGTCCTTTGTACCACATAACTCCTTCTTCGTCTTCGGTGAATCCAGGTACTTTGCCTGTACCGATAAGACGCTTGATTCCGTCGATACTAGCATTTCCCTTCTGCGCCTCTTTAATCTAACTGATCAAAGTGGGCTGGAGTTCTATGCTAGCCAAAAATCCTTCACTTACTAATTCTATTCGAAAATCTTCCATCTCTTTGTGCAAGCTTGGTTTCTCCTTCAAGATCATGGAGTTCAAGCGGCACGACAATATGCTAAGGGCATCTGCTACCACATTGGCTTTACCAGGGTGATAGTGAATGTTCAGATCGTAATCCTTGATTAGCTCAATCCATCTTCTCTGTCTCATATTCAGCTCCTTCTGAGTGAATATATACTTCAGACTCTTGTTATCTGTATAGATCTCACAACGATTTCCCATGAGGTAATGCCTCCATGTCTTCAGGGCTAGAACTACGTCTGCGAGTTCGAGGTCATGGGTTGGGTAATTTTGCTCATGTTGCTTCAGTTGTCGAGATAGATAAGATATAACTTGGCCTTCTTACATTACCACACATCCGAGATCGATCTTGGATGCGTCACAATACACATCGAAGGGCTTCGTGATATCCGGCATGATCAAGATTGGGGCTGAAATCAATCTCCTCTTGAGTTCTTGAAAACTCGCTTCACATTTGTCGGTCCATTCAAACTGCTTGTCCTTCTTCAGCAATTGGGTCATGGGTCTGGCGATACTCGAGAATCCTTCTACGAACTTGCGATAATATCCCTCCAATCCGAGAAATGCATGAACTTGGGTTTGAGTGGTTGGGGCTTGACAATCTTCGACATCTTTCACTTTTGCAGGGTCAACGGCAATTCCTCCGGCTGATACAATGTGACCGAGGAATCCTACCTCCTGTAACCAGAATTCACATTTGCTAAACTTGGCATACAACTGATGCTCTCTAAGGGTTCCAAGAATGGTCCTTAGGTGTAGCTCATGTTCTTCTTTTGATTTGGAATAAATCAGAATGTCATCGATGAAAACAACGACAAACTTATCCAGGAAGTCCATAAAAATATTATTCATGAGATTCATGAAATAAGCGGGGGCATTGGTTAATCCAAAAGACATGACTGTATACTCGCACAATCCATATCTGGTGGTAAAGGCAGTCTTTGGAATATCCTCTGCACGAATCTTGAGTTGATGATAGCCTGTTCTAAGATCAATCTTAGAAAACACCTTGGCACCGGTCAACTGATCAAACAGATCTTCTATCTTGGGCAAGGGGTATTTGTTCTTGATGGTGACATCATTCAATTTCCGATAATCCGTACACAAACGGTTACCTCCATCCTTCTTGTCCACAAACAAGACAGGTGACCTCCATGGTGACGCACTTGGTTGAATCAATCCAATTTCCAACATGGCATCCAGTTGCTTCTTCAGTTCCTCTAGTTCCGACGGGTTCATACTATATGGTCTCTGGGCTATTGGTCCAGTTCCGGGGATTATTTCAATGATAAACTCGATATCCCGATCTAGGGGCATACCGGGCAAAACATCTGGAAATACATCGGGGTATTCACAGACTATCCGGACTTGGTCAATGGTAGGTTGGGCTATACTCTTGTTGCACTTGAATTGACGAGGTAATGTTTCAGATATATGCTCGAATGATATTCCGGCTGTACTGGTCATGGTTATGGCTTTCTTGGCACTGTCAATCAATCCTTTATGTTTGGACATCCAATCCATTCCTAGTACTACTTCCAAACCTTTAGTTCCGAGTACTATTAGGTTAGCATAAAAATCTATGCCATGGATTCGGATAGGGACGGCTTTGCAAATTTGCCTAACCTTGGTGGTTGATCCGGGAATTTGAACAATCATAACATGCTTCAGTGTGGTTGGTTGAATTTTACTAGTGCAGGCAAATTCTTCGGTGACAAATGAGTTTTATGCACCAGAATCAAACAACACTCTTGCAAGTACTGAATTAACAGAAAACATACCCAACATGACGTCTGGCGCTTCCTGAGCTTCTTCAACATGCATGAGAAAAAGACAGCCATTGCGGTTGAGCGAATTCCCTAGGGCAAACCTTCTTCTGGGCTGAACACGACGCTGCTGCTGAGCTGGGGCATTGGCATTGGGTGCTGCGGCATTCTTCTTGTTGGGGCACTCGTTGGAGTAGTGACCCTTATTTCCACAGTCATAACAAGTCACTTGCGACTTGTCCTTTGCTGCTACAGGCACAGCATTGCTTCCAGTCCTCGGGGAAGTGTTGGTGTTGGTGGCAACATTGTTGGTGTTGAACTTGGGTGGGGCACGGTTGAAATTGCTAGAGTTGCTGGGGTTGTTATGATTTCCTCCTGGCCTAGGGTTTCCATGGTTGGGATAGGTCGGACGGTTCATTGGGGGTCTGTTGGTTCTCGGGGAAAATCCGGGAGATGGGTTAGGGCGATACTTTGGGGTCTGATGGGTTCCTGGCTGATGCATCATGCGACGCTTGCGGTTCTCATTGGCTTGGTTGATCTTTCCTTCCATCTGGATAGCAGAGTCGACAAGGGCTTCAATATCATCAAAGGGGATATTGACTAACACTGTCTGCATCTCATCGTGCAGACCATTCAGGAATCTTTCTTTCTTCTTGGCTTCGGTGTCGATCTCATCCGGGGCATACCTAGCTAATGACAAGAATTTTTCACGGTATTCCACTACGGTCATCCTTCCTTGCTTGAGTTCTCTGAACTCGTCTCTCATTCTCTTGATCAAACCCGGTGGCACATGGGTTCTGCTAAACTTGACCTTGAATTCCTCCTAGGTCATCATCTGGCCTCCGGTCATTGCGAACACTGTTCCACCATGCCCTGGCATCTCTGGCTAGATAGTGGGTGTCGAACAGAACTTTCTCGTTGGCTTCCACTCCAGCGACTTCTAGGTTATTTTCCATGGTTTGTAGCCAATCATCGGCGTCTAGGGGTTCTTCTGACTTAGTGAAAACAGGTGGGTTGGTATTCTGGAAATTTTTGAGCTTAGATCCATGGTTGTCCTGATTTCCGTGGCCTTGGTTGTTGTGGGCTAGCTGAGCTATCTGTTGCAGGGTGGCTAGGTTGGCATGACGTTCCGCTCTTTCAGCTTCGCGGTCAGAAGTCAACATTTACAGAATCTGCAACATCGGGTCCGGGGATGAACCACTTCCTCCACGTGGCATCTGAAGATTGATATAGATCATGAGAAAAGAGGGAAATTTCTAAGGTTCTGGGATTTTGAAAACTTTTTAAGGTTTGACTCAGATTTTTCTAGCAACTCGCTTTTGATTCATTCATTCATAGCACACGATACAACACACACCAGAACAAAGAAAAACAGATGGTTTTAAGAACCATTCTGGAAACTACGATATAGTGGGACCGAATACTACTCACTACGCTAGTGCTCAAGTGCTACTACTCGGAATCGGTGGCTTCGTCATCTTCATCGTCATCGATGAAGGCGAAATTATCCTCATCGGTGAAGAAATCCATAGCCTGATCTTCCAGAAAATCATCATCATCGCTGAGATAGGAGTAGGGGTCTCCACGAAGATCCTCTCCGACATTTTCCCTTTCCTCCAACTGCATGTCTCTCTCGTGGATGGTCTCCTCCAAAGATGAGATATGGTGGCGAAGACGGGCAATGATGCGCTCCTTCTTGTCGAGCTGACGACGGTGAGACTTGCGATCCTTTGCTAGCATGGAGATGGTTTGATCGTTCGTCTTGATGATGGCAGACTTGTGGTTGGAGTAGTCACGGCAGTTATCCAACTCCTGCTGACGATCGTACATCATGAAGCTAAGGTGGTCCAATTGAGTCTTCAGCTCAGGGTGGTATGGGGTTTCCAGTGGTTGTCCATTAGCATCACGCCTTGGGCAAAACTTAAAGCGGGTTCCCTTGATCTGATTGACGCTCTGCCCACACAGACGGGAAAGAGCTTCTTGCATGGCCCTGGCAAGTCCATCGAGCCAGTTGTTCTCTCTTAAGGTAAACTGAATTCCCTCAGCAGTGGGAGGTTCAATCTTTCCTCGGAGACTTGCAACAATTAGCCACTGCAGATCTTCTCCTCCTTGATCATTGAGCTGAGCTTCGAAGAACTCGGGGTGCAGACGCTCCAGAAGTTCTGAAAGCTGGTCCAAATCCCTCTCAAAGATAAGGTCTCCTCCATTCCCCAACTGATAAAACTTGCTGTACTTCACGTCCATCTATACGAATATAGGATGAGTAAGTTAGTAGAGTGATCAAGTGTGTCAAAATTTTATGTATTTTGCAAGAGTTTTCGAGGAACATGAATTTTCATGAAAGAATCAAAGGGATAAGAATGCGAATAAGTTTTTGTAAATATTTTTTTCTTTGGTTTTGAAACTAAGTTTTTGATTCAAACGTCTAGTTTAACTAGGGTCTCCTATGGTCAGAATGGCTCTGATACCAACTTGTCAACACCCGGATTTTTAATCCCATATGCCTGTTATGCCATACATCACAATCCCAGGATTACCATTTTTGCGAGACATAACAGAATTGGATACCACAGTACATCATCCATTACAAACCATACATAAGGTCTTACACAAATAGGGATCTCATGATCCAGTTCTTAATACAACTTCAAGCAGCGGAATACGTAATAATAATGGTAGCTTAGGCGAAGCTCCATCTTCGGGGTCACAGGCAATGCTGACGATGGGAGATGATCCTAGTTGTCGTAACCTTCATAGTCTGGCCATGGGAATAGCCAGGGACAAAGCCATGACTACTCTTTAAGTACTCGCAAACTAATACTAACAAGTGAAAGGGTTTTTTTGATAATAGGACACTAGGCTCTAGGGTTGTTTTGCAAAAGCCAGATTTATCTCTACTAAGCTGAGAAGCAAGAGAAGCTAGTCAAAATTTTATAACTCCTAAGTAGGAAACTTGTATTTCATATCACAACCCTGTTGTGGTCAAGTCAAAGTCTCAATTCATTTCACAAGTCTTTTGAAAACATCTGACGGGGGAACAGTATGGCCACTCCAACTGTCCATAACCGCGGACGCGGCTATTCGAATAGTTTGACACTCTGCAGAGATTGTACACTTTCACCACAATATTCGATACATCCGTCAGGAACAAATCCTGAATTCACCATACTCAGTATGCGGATAATCAATCCTAACTTTTCAATTACACGCCCTAGTATAAGCACCTCTCCTGTGAGTTTGGCCTCCCAACCATGACCAACTGTCATCGTGGGTACTGCACAGGTGGACAATCTTCACAAGGTAGCCTCAGCTCAGACCTTGGCCGTGAGGGAACTAATACTAAGGTATATAAGTTTCCAGTCAAGCCCTACCCAATCTTCGGGTATTGTGGTTGTAAGATAAAATTGGAATGGTATCGCATCCAGACAACCATCAGTTTTATAAAGGGCTAAGGCTCATGTCTCAACATTTTCATCACCAAAATAATCTGGTGTTCGGAAACACATGTCAAAACATCTCAGTAGAATGATCCATCATTCTAAGGTTTTCATAACCATTTTCACCAAGTATTCCCATCTAATGTTGATCAAGTTTTATGCTTAGCACTAGCATCTACAAGTGGGGGTAAGCACTAATGGGGGATAGTAAACTAGTGGAGTTTCCACTAAGTTCAATCTTATGCCTTAGGATGACCTCAAGATTTTCTAGCTTAGGCCAAATTTTATGCTCTTTATGCAACCTTTAATATATCTTTCTAGAATCTACAAGTCACTTAAGTCAACTCTAAGTTAAAGCTTTGATAAAGAAATAAAGTAGAGGGCTTGCAAATAAAACTAGGATTGGTTTACGAAGTGGATATGATCACATATGCTTAAGGCATATAGTTGACATAGTAGCAAGTAAGTATTAGTTTGCCCAATTGCAAGTATAAGCTTGCATACGTCAACTTGATTAGTAAGGCTTGCTAAAATAGAGTATCTTGCAAGTGTTAGCTTGCCTTGTGCAGAGAAGTGGTTGAAGTTCTCCTTGGCTTCTTCTTCGTAGTATCCTCCTTCCTCCTCGTATCCTTGGTCGGTACTAGCGTCTATGAATAAATACGAGGTACACAATCACCAAACAATACTTAACTACTTGCATTCATCACACACAAGGGTCATATAGATGATCTAGCATCATCACTAACATTACAAAATTAAAGCTTGGTTTAATTCCTTTTATTTTTAGAAAAGTAATTTCTACTCATTGAAAAACTACTTAAGATTTAATATTCTTGAAACCAAACATGGGATCATGTTGACACATGTCATCACCACATATTTTAGTCCATGGGAATGTGATTTAAAGTGGTGTCACAATTTAATAAGGTCTTTATCTTTTATTTTAATTAATTAAAGTGGCTAGAAATGCCTATGTGGCATTCTTTTATTACTTGGTCATTATTTCTATAAGTAAACCTATATGTTTTTATATATTCTGAAAGGTATGGTTAAATGTGATTTTGAGAGTTGGAATCAACTCAAATCTATTATGGTTTAAATTTGAAAAATGTTTGAATGCCGAAAAGCTTCTGCCTTGTTATTTTTACCATGGATGATCTACAGATCCAAATGACTTGAATCCAAGGGGCTTGGATTCAGCATTCCCAGACCTTTCTAAAAAAAATGGTTTCATTCAATTTGGTTCACTGAATCGACCTGTGTTGATTTTTGAAACTAGGTACAAAAGTGTGTTTGAAATAAAAAGAAAAAGGTTAAATTCAAATAACTGGGCTGCGCGGGAAGCGATACTGGGCCGGCCTGCTAAGCACAGCGCTTACGCAGGCTAGTTAAGTCGCTGTCCCCACGCGTCAGTGAGACAGGGGGTGCGAAGCGGTATGGGGAGATGTGGTGCGTTCGATCTAGGTCTAATCCAACGGCTGAGGGTCATCGTTTACGTTGGGCAACGCCGGCGAGATAGAAACCTAGCGCGTCAGGTGGGGGTCGTCGGGGGCTCACCGGGGCTCAGGCGAGGGTCGGCGAGGAGGGCGAACGATGAAGTCGACGACGGCGAACCTCCTGGTACCGGCAGCTTCTCGTGGGGCGGCTCCAATCTCTGGCCCCCTTCTTCTCCAGCAGCGGCAGGCTCCGGCAAAATTCCGGTAAAGTGCTGCTCGCCTTGCTTCGGGAACGGGGTGGCACGATCAGTGAGGAGAGGGGAGTGAGAAGGTGTGCTCAATTCGGCTGGGGTGGCCTCTATTTATAGTCGCGACGGCGAGACCGAACGGCATGGGCAGTCGACGATGGCGACATGGCTACGGGCGGCTAGAGGCATGGCCGGCGGTGGCAATCGCTTGGTGGTCTCCTGGCGATGCTCTACGTCTTTAATGCGCGCGTAGGGGCGGTGCGGTTTGGTTTGGAACGCGCGATGCTCTGCGCGGCAGAGGCGGCGTCTTCGACGGCGAGCGGTGGCTGTGCGGCATGGGGCGGCGAACGGGGATGTCTGGCGGTCTCCTGGGTTGGTGGCGATCATGTATGCTCGCGGCAAAGACGGATCGCGGTCTGTGGTCGTCGGTCGAGCGTGGCCCTCTGGCGCATGCTCGGCATGGTTGCTGGCGAGCTGGGCGCGGTCCGTGCGTGTGGTCCAGGGTTTGGCAACGCTCGCGGCTGGGACAGGGAGTGGCAGTGGACGGTGGGCTGCCTCCCAGACAAGGTTGGCACGGCTAGATCTCCTTCTAGCTTGCTGTCTCCACTGGGGTGGCATGGTGAGCTTCGGCTGTTCACCATTGATGTCATTGCCCAGCTTACAATGAGGCTAGTGCTTGGTTTAACTTGCTAGATGATCTACTGAGATGGTTGTGAGCTAGAGAGGGGACAAGTTAGGCTTCAATCACTGCTCACAATAGTGTTTAAGATTTTGATGATTTGTGTCTGCAAAGTGTTTGATGAAATGGCCGCAAGAATTCAAGTTTTGAATTTTGAAAAGATTTTTGGTGGGTGTGCTAGGTTGGTGCCGATGAGTCTGCAGATGCTTGGGTTTTGAAAGTTGAGCTTGTTTGAGTGGTTTTTGAAAAAAGTGGGATCTTCTCATATGATAAAGATTCAATTTTGAACTGTCATTTAAACTGTGCATTTGAAAGTTTCTGGATGATCACAAAGTGGGCCTTGATACTTTTTTATGAGTACAATCAAGGGAGATCCAGAAAAGTTTCTGTTAAGTTTTGAAAGTTTGGGACAGCCAAAGTAGGCATGGGAGTTAAATTGGTCAAAATGACCATTCCCTTATTTTATTTGTTTTGATTTATTTGTCTTTGGGAAAAGTTTGGGAAATGTTTAGATGATGTTTATTTCACCTAAGAATCCATTTACAAGCAAAGAAACACACAAACAAGGTGGTTCAAAAGAATTCCAAATGAAATGCATACACACATGCATGCTTTCATATTTTTATTTAGAGAAGTTTTTGTTAACCCTAAATTTGATGATTAGAGTTTGATGATTCAAGTTTAGTATTTTTGGGATGTTACATGTAGTTATCCATTGTGGGTTTTTTCCGCAACAGCGTGAACCCGACGATTAGGTGTATCCCTTAGCATTTATAACTGTCGGGATCCGTGTGTTTTGTTGTTGTGACATTGGATTAGCACTTCCTCTTTAGGCAAATTAATTTCATCACCCGCAATATCTAAGAAAGGTCTACCAAATTGTTGCCCGTCAAAACCCACCGACGAGCAGCGACGAGCAACACGAAGAGCCGGGAGGCTCCCAGAACTGCTGGTGGGCCCTGGTCCCTCGGGCAACGGCCCGCAAAACTCCGGCACACGTCCTGGCTGGTTCGAGGGCGTGCCACCTGACCTATACCTGGTCAGGAAGGTGATGGGTTGCTTCGAGTGGTTTCCTGCATGGCAAACAAACATACGTAAAATTCGAGCCGCAACCGGCTCCCAGGTTTCCCTGTGAATCGGCTCCTAGAGCCGATTATCCCATGGTTCTGCATTAAATCTACGATAACATGGGGTTTTGCTTCATCAATACAAGTTAAATCGATCTACGACAGTTTAACGTTTTCACCACATAATTGGAACATCCTACACGTAATTGAGCCTGGTAGATACAAAAGATGATAGAAAACTAACCCTAGAGAAGGCCTAAAAACCAACGTAAAGTCAATTCCCGGAACAACTCCTCTCGGACTGGCAAACCATATCTTATATACTACTGGATCGTTCAACCCGTTTGTAAGGCCTGATCATGTAGATATCAAACTGAACCTTGGAGAACAAGGCATAACTATAACAGATCAAATCGACTGAATAAAGATCAAGCAAGGTGCCACCCTTACACCCGGGAAAAGGTGCAAAGGCGGTGAGATAACTAGAGGCAGCATAACTAAACAATCATAACAAAAAAGTACCGATGCTAGCCTAAAAAAATCTATGATAATAGTGTTACTCGCCATCAACAAGGCTTCAGTACGAGTATCACCAAATAACGCATAAGCAGATACTGCCTAGATCGCAAGACGCGATCTAGGCAGCATGGCACTTACCCGAGAAAAACCCTAGAAACAAGGGGTGGCGATGCGCCGAGATTGTGTTTGTTGTGAACGTGATCGTCCTCCTTTTCTCAATAACCTTAGGTACATATTTATAGTCCGGAGACTTTCTATCTTTGGAATAATTCTAACAACTCTATCTCTTACCTAAACCGAAACGTAACCTATTACAATATAAGATACACGGGCAATTTATCCCAAAACAACGCACAAGGCCGATTCAACAACACGTTGCATATATGTATCTTCCAAGCCCATCTTGATTACGGCCCATCTCCTCCTTTGGCCAAAATGTGGCGATAACACATGCCCCCCTGGTTTTGGCAATAATAATTCCAAAACCACTCTGTTTTTTCTTCTCTTTTTTTTTGTATCGGGTTACGCGTTGCCAGAATGCGTTGCAGAGCAGAATCGTCACGCCACCCCCTCATCATGATGCCCTGTCTTCTCCACTTCTCCGCAGTGCATGATTTGACAATTTTGGCACCACATTCTGGGAAACCGCTATGGCATTGGACCACCTCCCACTATTCCCCTTATTTAACTTCATCTGAGCAGTTTGTACCCCCATCCTCTTCCATTAGCCAAAAAACCCTCTTTCTCCGCCATGGCCTCCTCTTCTTCATCCGGCCTTTCCTCCCAAGCCTCCAACACAACGAGCGACCGGGAGCCGACGCCGGAGCACCCGCCAATGGCGGCGTACGATGCTCTCGCCCCACAATGGTGGGACGAGAGGGACTGGGACTTCGCCGCCTGGTCCGAGGACGACGAGTCCTTGACCGATGGCGACGAGGGCCTACAGTTCCTTGCCGATGGGGAACTGGAGGCGGAGAGCACCGACGACGCCATGTCCTGGGACGACGTCGACTCCTCCGACGAGGTGGAGGAAGCGGAGGAGGACACCTCCTCCGACGAATACCCGCCGGTGAAGCGCTTCCGCGCCGGGTCCAGCGAGGACACCGAAGACGACGACGAGGACGAGGAGGCCCCCGCTGGCATCTTCAGCAGCAGCAGCGAAGACGACGCCGGCAGCAGCGCTGATGACAGCACACAAGACGACGGCGAAGACAGCGGCGACGACACCGGCCTCTAGATTAGGAACTAGTAGTAGTAGTACTAGTAGTAGATTTCCTTTTGTAAGCAATCAGCTCCATTGTAAACAATCGTCTTTTGAATGAACAAAGATTGCTTTTTTCAACTCGAAGATTGCTTTTCCAACTCAATTTTGCCGATAGTCAAAATAGGTCGATGTTCCAGAAGCCGACAGTAATGTATCGGCTTTCACCATGCTACGCTCATACAGTCAACCAAGTCACAGCCCAAAGAGCCAATGGTAAAACATCGGCTTTCCCAAAAACGTTGACAAGGTCAAATTTGGTCGCATACTTAGACAAATCTGAGCGGCCACTTTCCAGTTTCAAATGGTAGCCTGTGACCCTCTTCAAAAAAGGGCGACCCAGATCTCCAATTGCTCGCCGACCAGATCGAGCTCACAGCGACAAGAACCCTCGATCCCCAATTGCATAGATCCATCTCCGCCGGCAAACTAGATGGCGGAATCGTCCAACACCAACCCAACGGTCTCTGGTCTGAAGGTACGCCTACTCCTCGCAGTCTGAACACGATGCTAGAATTAATGGCAAACACCTGAATTAATGCTTTATTCCACCATTAAATTTTTTTTAGGTTTCAGACATTCTGCTGCCACATCCTTCTCTCCCAAATTATCTCTGTCTTGGCCCCCGTACAGAATCTAGTCCTGCCCATCTGATCTCTTGCGAAGCAAACAGAATCCCCTTCGTAAGCCAAGACCTAGATTTGAACTCTTGGGCCGACTGCTTGCGAGCCTGGCCTAATCCCCCTGAACATTGGGTCTCTTGGTTCAGCAGGGTAGCTAGAGCTTACCAATCCCAATGGGAAACCACGGGAATAGCCGATGCCTTGCATTTGTCATTGTCTCCCCTTGAAAAACACGAAAATCTTCTAAAAACCATCGGCTATTTCTGGTCCGATGCTCTGAACTGCTTTATGTTCGGTCATGGCCCCATGACACCAACTCTGTTAGACGTGGTGATGATTACTGGTCTGGATGTTACATCACCCAGCCCCTCTGCTTTTAAGCTGACCAAGGTCCCCTACAAGCTGTCTTCCAAAACAGACTGCATGAACTGGGGTGCCTACCTCCAACGCCATATGAAAACTAAAGGCCCTGTCACAGAGAAAGAACACACATCTTTTCTCAACTTCTGGCTGGAACATTTCATATTCTGTGGCCCTTCCCTTGCTCCAACCAAGAATTATCTCTCCTTAGCCTACGAGCTTGCCAAAGGCACTCAACTTGGCATCGGCAAACTGTTCCTTGGAGAGGTCTATCGATATCTCCAGTTGATGTCTGTCAAACTATTCTCTGGCATAGCAGTCAAAACAGGAGGTCCTTGGTGGTTCATTCAGCTATGGGCTCAGCTGTATTTTCAAAACCACGTCCCAAACTTCCCCCTTTTGGCGAGTCGCACCTTTCCAGATGTCAAAGGGAAGCAGATCCGATGAACCAGCTACGGCCAAGCTTTGTATAGACTGCCAGGTAGTAAACTGATCCCTCAGGAAGCATCCAAGTGGTTCAGCACTTTCTTTCAAGGCCTGGACAATCCTATCTTCTTTCCTTACATGGAAGAATCGGAACATTTTGAAAATCCAATCTCCTTCAGGCTAGACAACTTTGCCGATGACACCAGCACTCGGCAGCTCTTTTCCACTGTGATCCGTCCCTGTTTCCTTCCAGTTGGCATGAGTACATCCAACAGAATAATCAAGCCTGGGTATGAATTCTACCAGCCGGTCGTAGTGGCTCGGCAATTTGGCCTTGGACAAGTACCTCCCCATTTCTTTCTCCACCATCTTACAGAGAGCAGAGCCGACCTGCCCGATCCTCTCACAAGTCAAAGGTGTTATTCCTTCTTCGATGCTCTGACCATCCCAATTCCTAACGACCTCACCTTCGCTTCATCAACCGATGGCTTTGAAAACTGGTGGTCGATGTGGAAGACTCATGCCTTCAGGAGAGCTCTGGGACCTTTGCTGAAACAGCTCGATGCTGAATATGATATCCCCGTAGAACAGGTACCATTACTTGTAAAATTTCTTGAGGCATCTCACAAATGATTCTTCTAATAACCCGCTCTGTCTCCTTGCAGCAACAAGATGGTCCTGAACCTACACACGGTGATGGCTCCCCCTTCGAATTCTTCCCACCAGCTCCAGTGGTCCTTTTCTGCAAAAACTCGCCACCTTTGAAAAAGGTCGTGATGCAGAACCAGCCGATATCACCACAATCGGCTTCTAAGAACCAAGCAACTTCAAGGTCAGCTGCCCCTCGAGTTCCAACTAAAACAAGAACGGTGGTGAAGAAGGTAGCTGCCAGGAAGACTTTGAGGCGTCGGAGCCCTTCTCCAGGAAGTTCGCATGTACGCTGATCCATGCCTTGGTTGATCTCTCTCATTCTTTCATTCTTGCAGACATGCTCGTGCTTACTAGCTCTCCTTCTCTTGCAGGCTTCCGTCGAAGACACCTCCCACGAGGACACATAACCCAATCGAGGAGAATCGAGCCCAACAGACTCTGAGAGGACTGCCACACCAAACCAGCCAGATTTACCACCATCGGCTCCCAGGAAAAGGCCGGTTCCTGAACCTACTGCCCCCCGAGCATCAGTCGAGGCGGGGCCACCTGTGAGCCCCAAGCGGGCTCGCAAGGGACTGCAAACTTCTTCGTCGAGCCAAGAGGTTTCGAAAGTCATCACCCTTCATGCTCTTACTACTTGTTTCTTCATCTGCCGATTCATCACCATTTGCATCGGCTAAGCACCTTTCATGCAGACGACCGACGCTTCTAGTGGGAAGGCCGGGGCCGTGCCGATGCCTTTAGCCAAGCCGGACCTAGCAATCCCCGAAGGTGCAGATGAAACGGCTACCACTTTGGCCAAGCCCCCAGCAACCACACACAAGCCGATTGTCTCGTCATCTGCTATCCCCTCGATCTTAGGAGAGGTACGTTAGCTTCTTTCGGCTCATCCTTCCATGTTGGACGCACACTGACGCTTTTTCGGGCTGCCAGGGTTGTGATATTTCAGGCTTGCTGCCGTTCGACCCTGAATCCATCGAACCAACTCCCTCTGTCGCCACCGATGAACCACGAGCCAGGGCTGTTCTACCTCAATTCCAGCGTCTTAAAGCCTTGCTGTCCTCCCCGATCGAGGAGTTGATCGAGGGTTCTGAGGAGGTGAAGAGCGTTCTTGCCGAAATCAAGGACCAACTCCCAGTAGCATTGCAGGTGAAGCTTTGGCCAGTTGTAACTCTGTCTTTCTATGGGTCAAGGGTGAAGTTAGCTCGTGAAAGGATCAATCTGCGGCGCGCCCAACTTCTGCTGAAGGCCAATATTGCAGACAGATGTCAGCAGCTCAACGAGAAAAAGGCGTCTCTGGATGCCAAAACTGACACCTCTGTCAGTACCGCCGAGCTCGCATCCTTAAAAAGGGAGTTGGAAGATCTTGAAGAGAAGGTCCGGGCGACTAAACAGCTCATTCGTGACAAGGAAGCATCCATCGCCCGCTCCCAAGACGAAGCAGAAGGCCTCAAAGCTCAACTGAAGACCGATCTGGCAGAAATACGTGCCCTGAACAAGCAGCTAGTGACGGGCAAGGATGAAGATGACGAAGCCGAGATCGCCGAGGTGGATCGTGTCCGTGCTGACGCCCTCTACGCCTTCGAGGCATTCCTTCAGTAGCTCGTTCATGTAAACTGGCACCTGCTTGTAACAGTTTGAACCTCTAGAGTCGATGGCTGTGCATCGGCTGTATATTTTTTTTATTGGCCGATTTCATGTATCGGCCCCCATATTTCACTGTCCATCATCCCACATGCTTGGGAAATATTTCTTGAGATGCTGACCGTTGACAGCCACTGGGAATTTCACGCCATCCAGCTCCTCCAGCATGTACGCGTTCCCCCTTAAAACCTGATCGACCCTGTATGGCCCGTGCCAATTTGGAGACCATTTACCGTATGCTGCATCCTTAGTCCCCAATGGCAATATAGCTTCCCATACCAGATCGCCAACGTGGAACTCCTTTGGTCTCACTTTCTTATTATATGCACGAGCTACCTTGGCCTTGTTTTCTTTGATTTTTTCAAGCGACCACAGCCTAAGTTCAGTCAAATCCTCAACACTGTCACTCATCAGGGCCGCATATTCTTCAGTTGTTAGATCGTTCTGAAAAGTGACACGTCTCGATCCAGCCGTAATTTCCTAGGGCAATACGGCTTCTTGTCCATAGACTAGATGGTATGGCGAGGTTTTTATCGCTCCATGGCATGACATGCGATAAGCCCATAAAGCCTCTGACAAAACCTCGTGCCAACGCCTAGGGTGCTCATCGACTTTCCTCTTGATCAGCTTGATAAGGCTCTGGTTGGACGCTTCCGCTTGCCCATTTGCTTGAGCATAGTATGGGGATGATCGGATCGGCTTAATTCCCGTGTCCTCACAGAACTTTCTAAACTCGTGGGAAATGAAGACCGAACCTCCATCGGTCGTGATAGTCTGGGGAATCCCGAATCTATGAATGACATGTTCCTTCACAAAATCGATAACATCCTTCGAGTTCACTGACTTCATAGGGACGGCTTCCACCCATTTAGTGAAATAATCCGTAATGGCCAAAATCCACATGTGGCCTTTGCTTGACGGAGGATTGATCTTGCCAATCATACCCATGCCCCAACCTCGGAATGGCCAAGGCTTGATGATGGGGTTCATTGCTGACGCGGGTACCATCTGAATTTTCCCAAATTTCTGACATGCTTGACACCCTTTGTAGTAGTTGAAACAGTCCTCAAGCATGGTGGGCCAATAAAACCCTGATCGCCTGATCAACCATTTCATCTTGTGAGCCGATTGGTGAGTTCCACAGGCGCCCTCGTGTACCTCGTGTAGGAGCCGATTGGCCTCGGTTGGCCCCAGACATTTGAGCAGTAACCCTTCCAGAGTCCTGTAGAACATGTCGTCCCCAATAAGCACATACTTCATGGCCTTGTACCTTATCCGTTTAGGTGCCCCCGAGCCGAATCCTTCAAGTAATTGAAGATATCGGCTCTCCAATCGTCCGCCTCCAGGAACTGTACCTGAACATCAGCTCCCTCTGCTACGTCCTTGTAGCCTGAAGCCATTTGTGCGAGATCATTCGCCTCGATATTCTGCGATCGCGGGATCCAGTTCAAGTTTATGTACCGGAACTGTGCCATCAGCTCACGGCATTGTAACCATAAGGGGAAGAGCGACTCGCTCTCGCACTTGTATTCCTCCGTGAGTTGGGAAATCACCAATTTGGAGTCTCCAAAAATTCCCACTGCTTCTGCTCTAGCTTCGATGAGCAACTCCATTCCCTTGCGTATCGCCTCATACTCAGTGACGTTGTTGGTGCAAGGGGTAGATAGCCTGATGGAGAAGGAATATGTTGCCCCCCGGGGCGACACGAGTAGAATGCCGATGCCCCAACCATCATCACAAACCGATCCATCGAAAAACATAGCCCACGCTCGTATAGACAGCGCTGCTATATTGGTGTTGATTCTTCCAGCAATAAGATCGGCTAACGCCTGACCCTTAACCGCTTTCGCGGGTTGATACCGGATATCAAATTCCGACAATGCAAACATCCATTTGCCTAGTCGGCCTTTCAACATAGGAGCCGATAGCATGTGCTTTATGACATATGATTTGCATATAATGATAATCTCTACTGAGAGCAAGGTGTGGCGCAGCTTGGTGCAGGTAAAAAACAGGCAGAGGCACAACTTATCAACCTCAGGATACCTTGTCTCTGCATCCATCATCCTTCTACTGATGTAAAACACAACTCGCTCCAGGCCATCGTAAACTTGCACCACCAACGAGGCGATGGACGTGTCAGCTACTGACAAGTAAATGTAGAATGGCCTATTTGGCTGGGGTGGAACCAACACTGGCGGCTTCGTTAAATATTCTTTGATTTCGTCAAAGGCTCGTTGTTGTTCTATTCCCCAGCGGAACTCCTCATCAGATTTAATTTTTACCAGTCCCATGAACGGCTCTATTCTTCCTGACAGATTGGAGATGAATCTTCTGACGAAGTTGATCTTGCCGATGAGAGACTGCAGTTCTTTCTTCGTGGTAGGTGGCTTCATTGTTCGCACTGCCTCTTGACTTTTCAGGCCGATCTCAATTCCGCGTTCATGGACCAAGAAACCCAAGAACTGACCGGCCGTTACACCGAAGGCACACTTCTTTGGATTCATCCGCAGGCCGAATTTTCTTGTTCGGTCCAGGACGCGCTGCAGATCGCCCAAGTGTCCTTCTACTGAGGCAGACTTGACCACCACGTCATCGATATAAATTTCCACCAGCTTGCCGATCAGATCATGGAAAATGTAATTCATGGCTCTTTGGTACGTGGCGCCGGCATTCTTCAGTCCAAACGTCATGACTACGTATTCAAACAACCCCACCGAGCCTGGGACTCTGAATGCAGTCTTGTGTATATCTTCCGGAGCCATAAAAATTTGGTTGTAACCGGCATTGCCATCCATGAAGCTCAAGACTTTATGACCAGCAGCTGCATTGATTAATGTCTCTGCTACCGGCATCGGATACTCATCCTTTGGAGTGGCTCTATTGAGATCCCGAAAATCTATGGCAACACGCCAGCGGCCATCTTTTTTCTCTACAGGTACGATACTAGAAATCCACTCAGCATACCTGCATGGCCTGATCAACTTAGCTGTCAACATTTTCGCGATCTCTTTCTTGACTTCTTCCAAAATTTTGGCCTACGTCTGTCGTGCTCGCTGCTGGAACGGCCGAAACCCTTTTTTAAGCGGGAGTCTATGCTCGATGATGCTCCTGTCTAGCCCGGGCATTTCTGTATAGTCCCAGGCAAAGCAATCTGGATATTCTTTCAACAAAGCTATCATCGGACCCCGCAGATTCGGGTCTAACTTCTTGCTGATAAATGTTGGTCGTGGCTTATCCCCAGGACCGATGTCAATTTCTTCTAGCTCATCAGCGGAGGTAAACCCATACCCTAGCTTTCCGTCACCTGTTACATCGATGCTAAAGACGGGGCAAACAGTTGGTGAGGGTAACAAAAATAATTTGGGCCGATTGCCTGAATCGGCCCCCTTTTTGATTGCATTAGTCAAGGAAGGTTTACAACTTATTTGTGCTCCACAATGGCAGGGCATCTCCCTACTACGACTGCATGACCTGCTTGTCGCAAGATTACTGCTTTTTATTTTTTGCGGCCGATCGCGGGGATCGGCCATACCACGTACGATCGTGGACTTTGCTACTCTGTCAGGCCAGTGGATAAGACCAGCCTCACCCCGTTTTTTGTAACTTCAATGCGCTCACAGCCGTCTAGATTGATTCCAGAGATCGGCTCTTGGTCGTCTGCTTCCCAGACGTTCATGCCAGCTATGGAGATCTCGATCGAATCATCTGCCTGAATGACCTCCACTTCATCTCCATCCCACTGTATTAGGCACTGGTGCATCGTGGATGGAATGCAGCAGTTGGCGTGAATCCAATCTCTCCCCAGCAAGACAGCGTAGGTGCTTTTGCTGTCCACGACAAAGAATGACGTAGGGATGGTTTTTCTGCCCACGGTCAGATCCACGTTCAGTACGCCTTGCGTTTCTGAAGTTTGGCCGTTGAAGTCGCTTAACGTGACGTTGGTTTTGATCAGATCTGCAGTGGAGCGTCCCAAACGCCGTAGCATGGAGTATGGCATTATATTGACTGCCGCTCCGGTGTCAACCAGCATCTTGCTGACAGGCTGCCCATTGATATAACCTCGCAGGTACAGGGCTTTCAGATGTTTGTAGCTCTTCTCTCGTGGCTTTTCAAAGATAACCGGCCGTGGGCCGCAGTCAAACTGTGCCACTGGTAGCTCGTTGGTTCTTGGAGCGCAAAACTCTGACGGAAGTATGAACACCATGTTTGTGCCAGCCGATGTCTTCGCATCGGCTTTTATCGGTTTGGGGCGCCACTCTTTCCTTTTTGGGCGATCTTCCGTTTCCAAGGTGTGCCGAATTTTAACGGCCAGATCGGGCCGTGCTTTCCTTAAAGCGTGGAGGTACTGCGCTTCGGCTTCCTCCAAGTTACGCAGCCGCTGAACTCTACGCTTTTGGGTGTGTCTGAGTCCATCGGGAAACCACCTTGGACGGTGATATCTGTCTTCTTCTTTGTCATCCATTGGCTCCTCGAGATCTTTTGCTCGAGCGGACTCCCTGTGTCGGCTCTGAGGTGGGAGAGGCCCTAGACGCTTGAACACTGAAACTGGCCCCGTGTCCTCCTTCTGCTGTCCACATTCCGGGCAGTTATCGATTGTAGGTAATCGGCTCATTCCCGCATCCCAGCAATACTTGAAGAAAGGACAGTCCCAATGTTTATCCACGCCTTCTTTTTCCTTTGACTTTCCCCTAGCGAGGTGTTCATATCCTTCATCATCTCTATCGCGCCGGCGACGTTGGTCGTACTGACGCTCATACTTGTTAAGGAGATGCGTGGAGTGTGGCTTCTGATATCGCACGCTTCTCACTTGCTCCTCGGTTAAATACCGCCTGTCATCATAATGGGGCCGGTCGCGTGGACCAGCATCCTCTCGTTCTTTGCCCCGAGAGCGACCGCCTTCCTCCTTATATGAGCCACGGTGGTACACAGGTCCTGCCATATTAACATCGAACGAGAAATCCAACTGGCGCCTCGTGGAGTGGCTGTGTTCTACCATGTTGACGCTGGGAAATGGGTTTGTGTCTACTTTCATGGCGAATTGCCCAAGGATCAGACGGCCCTGTTCTATGGCCGTTTGGATCTGGCGACGTAGCTCTTTGCAATCATTGGTGGTGTGGGTGAACGAGTGATGCCACTTGCAGTATGGTCTCCCGTTCATCTCTTGAGCCGTAGGGATTTTATGGCCTTCGGGTAACTTCAGCTGCTTTTCTTTCAGCAGTAAATCGAATATCTGCTCAGCTTTGCTCACATCGAAGTCGAACCCTTTTGCAGGCCCTTGCTGCTTTACCCATTTGCAGGACACAGGATCTGCCCCCCGAGCCCATTCAGCCACGGCCACCTCCTGGTCTTGTACAGGATCCTCTTCTTCTGTATCGACCATGCTTATCGGACGTTTGAACTTGTCTTGGTACAACTCAGGGTGGCGCTGTTCATACATTGTCAGCTTCTGGGCCATGTGCGCCAATGAATTGTACTCTACTTGGAAAGCCAGGTCCTTGATAGGTGCTGAGAGACCCAACACTGCCAGCTCGACTGATTCTTTCTCAGTTAAACGGGCCGAATAACATCGGTTCTTGACAGTCCTGAAACGCTGGATGTACTCGGCTACCGTCTCTCCCCGCTTTTGCCGCACCTGCGCCAGATCTGCAATGCCAGCCTCAGTAGCTTCTGAATGATATTGAATGTGGAACTGCTCTTCTAGTTGCTTCCAGGTCTGGATCGAATCAGGTGGCAGCGAGGTGTACCACCCAAAAGCTGGTCCTGTCAGAGATTGCGCAAAGAACCTTACGCGCAACTGATCCGATGCTGATATCATGCCTAACTGTGCCAGGTATCGGCTCACATGCTCGATCGAGCTCGACCCTTCTGATCCGCTAAACCTTGAGAACACAGGAAGCCGATACTTGGGTGGCAGCGGAATCAGATCAAACTCGTTGGGGTACGGCTTGGAATAGCCGATTGTCCTTCTCTTCGGCACGAAGCCGAACTGGTCTCTCAAGATAGTACGGATTTGCTCCACCGTTTGAGCTGCAGGGGCTAAATTCTCATGACTCGTTCCGGTGGCATACTTGGCTAGCCATGCCTGCTTATCAGCGTCCATCCCAGAGATCCCTGCTCCAGGAACACCTGCTCCCGAAACCCCTGCTCCAGACACTCCTGCCCCAGCAATCCCTGCAGTTGCAATCTGGTTCGTGCGCGTCAGGCTATTGCAGTCCGGCACGTAGGTGCACACATATCCATGTGGGATTTCTTTAGGTGGTTCACACAGGAATTGGCAATCGCCAGGGTCACCTCCGATTTCGTAGACGACGTACGCCGGTGCCCCTGGTGGCTCCGGAGCTGCAAGCGTGAATGGCAGTTGTGGCCTGGTCTGGAGCGGTCTTTCTCCCTGGTGAGTCCCTAGAGTAGGCCCCGACGGAGAGTACTGATGTTTCATGATCTCCTGAACTACGCGAACCGCGACACGCTCGAAAGCGTTCACTAGGCTCTCTGAATGGCGGTGAAGAGAATGAGCCACCATGTAATTGACTTCCTGTCGCAGAGCTCTGGTGCGCTCCTCTGAAGGAACAGACAGATCCACCTCATCAAGAGCACCTTCGGGTGAGAACCCTTTCCACCTGATGCCATGCTTACGGGTCCTCTCAAAAGAGCCGATGAGGTCGGCTTCGAAGAGAGCTTTGATATCATCATACTTCGCCTTGTGCTCCTCAGGCAAATCGTCGTACGTGACCGGTCTGCCCTCCATCGCAGAGTCGGATGTTGATGCAGATGTTGTTGAAAGTCCCACCGGGCGTGCCAGAATGTGTTGCCTGTCAAAACCCACCGGCGAGCAGCGACGAGCAACACGAAGAGCCGGGAGGCTCCCAGAACTGCTGGTGGGCCCTGGTCCCTCGGGCAACGGCCCGCAAAACTCCGGCACACGTCCTGGCTGGTTCGAGGGCGTGCCACCTGACCTATACCTGGTCAGAAAGGTGATGGGTTGCTTCGAGTGGTTTCCTGCATGGCAAACAAACATACGTAAAATTCGAGCCGCAACCGGCTCCCAGGTTTCCCTGTGAATCGGCTCCTAGAGCCGATTATCCCATGGTTCTGCATTAAATCTACGATAACATGGGGTTTTGCTTCATCAATACAAGTTAAATCGATCTACGACAGTTTAACGTTTTCACCACATAATTGGAACATTCTACACGTAGTTGAGCCTGGTAGATACAAAAGATGATAGAAAACTAACCCTAGAGAAGGCCTAAAAACCAACGTAAAGTCAATTCCCGGAACAACTCCTCTCGGACTGGCAAACCATATCTTATATACTACTGGATCGTTCAACCCGTTTGCAAGGCCTGATCATGTAGATATCAAACTAAACCTTGGAGAACAAGGCATAACTATAACAGATCAAATCGACTGAATAAAGATCAAGCAAGGTGCCACCCTTACACCCGGGAAAGGTGCAAAGGCGGTGAGATAACTAGAGGCAGCATAACTAAACAATCATAACAAAAAAGTACCGATGCTAGCCTAAACAAATCTATGATAATAGTGTTACTCGCCATCAACAAGGCTTCAGTACGAGTAACACCAAATAACGCATAAGCAGATACTGCCTAGATCGCAAGACGCGATCTAGGCAGCATGGCACTTACCCGAGAAAAACCCTAGAAACAAGGGGTGGCGATGCGCCGAGATTGTGTTTGTTGTGAACGTGATCGTCCTCCTTTTCTCAATAACCTTAGGTACATATTTATAGTCCGGAGACTTTCTATCTTTAGAATAATTCTAACAACTCTATCTCTTACCTAAACCGAAACGTAACCTATTACAATATAAGATACACGGGCAATATAGCCCAAAACAACGCACAAGGCCGATTCAACAACACGTTGCATATATGTATCTTCCAAGCCCATCTTGATTACGACCCATCTCCTCCTTTGGCCAAAATGTGGCGATAACACAAATATGATAGAGAAAATGTAACTTGAGAACAAGAAAAGTACCATGAAATCTGCAAGATACTTAATCTTTCATGCAAGCACTTCAATATCTCTAAGAATACCAACAGGAGAAATACAATCCTTATTAGCGAATTGGATAGTTATACCTATTTTTTCTATTCGTATGAGGTCAATATCATCTTTAATTAAAGGTATAAAGAGTATGGAATAGTGTTTATACTAGTGATGGTAACATTAATTTCCAATAGCAACAGAAATAATTGGCTTACCACACCTAGTGGTATTTCGTTTAACAACTCCGGTAGAATCTTCACATAAATAAACATCAAATGGTACTTCATCATTTGGTTCTTTAATAGAATCAACATGAGTATTAATTTCCACTTGTTCATATGGTGTATGATTCATTTGAGCACTTCTAACTGTAATAGTTGTAAGCAGATTATCTTGAACTCTAGTAGGAAATGGAGGATGCTCCACACATTCTTTGCTTTTAACTAATTTAATAGAATTAACTTGCTTAATAGACTGAGACATAATAGCAGGAGGTTTAACATGTTCAACATATTCAATAAATATTTCTTTAGTAAGAGATATGTGAGAAGCAAAAGTTTTAACAACTTCAATTAAAACATGTGAATTAAGACCGAACATATTTCTCAATTCATCAAGTAAAGAAAAAATAGAGAAATTCTCTTCACAAGGAGAAATGCCAAGAAGTTAAATAGACAACATCTCTTTTCAATTCTTAATAGATGACCCAATGGAGTTTGACTTCCATCACATGTAAATAGTTCTTTCATAACATCTGATGTAACAGCAGCTGGAATATGAAATTCATCCTCCAACGGTAGAGGTTTTGCAATGCTTTCTTTAATTAAATGAACGTAACATAAAAGATAAGAATTAATAAATTTAGTACCTATACTAATTTAAAGTAAATAAACTAACACAATAAAAATAAAAACACTTACTATCTTACCTTGCCAAACAACCCACCAAAAGATCTACCTGGGCAATAGCACGAGAAAAGTATCTTGACAACCACAAGTGTAGGGGAACAATTATAGTACCAAAAGTAACAAGTGTCAAACCCATGAGGAGACAAAGTAATTGGTTAATATATATTTAGAAAATAGAACAATAAAAGATGGTTTATGGTTTGCAGTAATTTAAAGAACAAGTAAAGTAGAAACGAGTAAATTAAATATGAGTAAAGTAAATAGCTCTTTTTAGAGAAAGTACGTTCCTCTATGCAGCAAGGTGACAATCTCAAGTGTGTAGACTTTTCGATAAGTAAGAGTGTCGAACCCAACGAGGAGCCAAAGGTAGGATAAAATGTTCTCTCGAGTTCTATCAACCGCTGATACAACTCTACACACACTAAACGTTTGCATCATCTAGGAAATAAAACTAGAGCAACAATATGGGTATGAGAGATAACTTTACAAGATAATAAATACAAGAAAGTAAATGTTAGTGCTGCAGCAATAAAATATACCAAGTAACCATAAACTAATAGTACCATGAGTGTGGAAAAAGTGGTGGCAATTGTGGTGGCCTTGTCCAAGTTTAATTAGCGAATAAATCTGATTTATTGTCTTCGATGCAGTTTTCTATGTGGGAGAGGCTAAATATACATGCACTTCACTACTTAGAATTACAAGTACTGTATGATTGGATTATTAGCAAGCATCCACAAATACTAACAATGCATTAACGTTTCCCCAACCATAGCCTTAAGTTAATGGTCCTCTTACTCCCATACGTGCAACATTCCGGTTCACATCCTCGAGTTTCTGTCACTCCGGCAGAACTTCCCTCTTCCTATTACATATACTACAAACCCTATGATGTTTAATTCATGCACGCACAAATATAATTGATACCAAAATACTATATAATATCAACATACAACTCTTATGAACCAAAGACATTCAACCAAGCAATCAAAAGATAATTAAACTACACAAACAGGACATAGATCTTAGGATTATAACTTATAGCATCGAACACCATGTTTACATAGGACAGTACAGAGGTGTGTGGGTGGATGAACCACTATATACAAGGAGGAGTTGGTGATGGATATGGTGGTGAAGACGATGAAAGGGGCAGCGAGAGGTGCAGGGCGGCGGCGTGGGGATCTCCTTCCCTGTCGTCGGCATCATGGGGGAGCACCGCCCCTTAGCCCCCTTTCTTCATGGCTTCTTGGGATCCCTCACCCCTGGAGATGGGATACACGGGAGAGGCAAAAACGTGGCTTTTGGTGGCTGCAATTCGTGAGTGGAGGAGTTCCCCATGAGTTAGGTTTCCTCCCTTTATATAGCTTCTCGGATTTCTGTCACCCAATCTAGGGTTGCAGTAAATCGGGCTTATCTCGGCCGTCCGGACTCAGAATCAGTTAAATTTTATGTCTAGAACATTCCTCTCGAAATTTCTAACAATTTTTTAGTTGGGGAGTTTTTCGTTGGATGCCTTCTTCGACCCATAACATGATCATCTTCGAAAACAGTTCTGGGACAAATTTATGGAAAGTCCCGATTTGATTCCAACAAGGTTTCCTCTTGTATTATTGGTAATTCCTACACATCAAAGTGTAAAACAAGAACTTTATGCACTTTTGCAACTATTAGTAGGTTAGTCAAAATAAATCATAAACTTCATATAAAAACAAGTGTCAAAAGCATAATATTAGCATAAAGCCATCAAAAATTATAAATACGTTATGGACGTATCAATATCCTCAAGCTTAGTTCCTACTCGTCCTCGAGTAGCTAAACGATAAAAAAAGTTAAGGTGACATGCAGCCATCACAATCTTGATCAAGGTATTGTAAAGCATTGATAGCTGAGATCAAAGTACTCTAACACAAGCATGAAAGATATATTTCTAACAATAATACATAGCAACTATGTTGCAACATGAAAGGTAACACAAACAAAAGATCATGAATAACAATGCATTGAAAGACATTTGTTTGTTTCACATATAAAAAACATAGCAAGAGTGGTAATCATCTTGTCCTTCATGGGGTAGCAAAACATAAATGCATATGACACCTTCAAAGTTTATAAGGGTGACTAGATACAAATAATTTAAGAACAAGCAATACCATAATTATGAATCAATCAACAAGTTTTGGGACAATGCACATTGAACTAAGAATGGCAACTATGTTCTCTTAATTGGTGCATAAAGATAGAAGATGGAGACTCAATAGAAACAAAAAAGATAGGCCCTTCACAGAGGGAAGTAGGGATTTCAAGTTTCATAAAGAGCTTCCAAAAATTATGGTAATTACTAGATTTGAGCTCTCATTGCCCCTATAATAAGCATCTTGATGTGATTAGGGTTAAAGTGACACAAATATGAGTATATGCTTGACAAGTCATAAGTTGAAAATCTCATGCCCCTTGCGTATGAGTACCGAACCTCATGCTACTCAACTTTGGTCACAAGAATGTTCTTGTCATTGTAAGTATATGTGTATCATAGAGAATCGCCAATGGGGTACCCCTTTCCCCATGACGCAGGATCTATCCCATATCAAAATGACAAGGCAACAGACAATGAGCATCTCATCGATCTTTTTATTTGCTATTTGCATAGGTTTTTATTGAGGATGCTTCACGAAATGCTCATTATTGTTATGCTGCAGGTTTCCACCATGATTAGGCATGGATTAGGATAGCCGCCCAGTCATTTCTCTAACACATATACAAACTCCATGGACTTGCAAGCTCCCCATTTACTTCATACCGCCAGGATCCATAAACAAAAGAACATGATATCAACTAAATAGAATAAGTGCAATGTCGAAAGCGTTCCCCATGATAGTATGGTTCTGCTAACTCCCAACTTATAACTTGCAAGCATATAATGAACATATATGGGCACAATGGTTCAAGTTTATTAAGTGCAAGAAAATAAAGTGTGCCATCAAGTTTGTGAGAGCTTTAATCACTAATTTTCACATAGCAAAAATTTAATTTGGAAGATAGATAAAAACATGAATATACTTTGGAATTGTGTAACACACCATGCATAGGAATTTATAATGGACTCTTTGGAATAACTTGGTTTCTTGGGAGTTGGATGCACGAGTAGATCTCATACTCAGTACAGGTGGAGGGTAGCAAAAGACTGGGAGCGACCAACTGAGCAATAATGGCCATAATCATGCAGAGCGACAAAACATTATTAATTAAAGTATAAAGTGATCTCACAAGTCAAAAATTAAATGATCATAGAGGCTAAGGTGATTGGTTCATTGTCTTAACATGTTGTAAGCATGTGCCAAGTCAATCCAGATAAAGCATCAAAGGAGAATACTGATACGTCGTAAACGTATCTATAATTTTTGATGCTCCATGCTTTGTCTTATGTTTTGTCTACACTTTGAGGCATTTTTATACATTTTTCGGAACTAACCTATTGACAAGATGCCGCAATGTCAGTTGCCTGTTTTCTGATGTTTTTGGTTTCAGAAAAGCTAGTAAAGAAATATTCTCGAAATTGGACGGGACAAAAGCCAAAGTAAATATTTTACCAAAGCGAACATGGAGACCAAAAGGCAGACTAAGTGGGGCCACGAGGTGGGCACACCATAGGGTGGCATGGGCCCACCCTAGGGCATGCCACCAGGTGGTATGGGCCCCTTGGGCGCCCATCGACCTTGCCCTTTCGCCTATAAAAAGCCTCTGATGCGAAAACCCTAGATGGATCAGCCTCCATCCACGAAAAGTTCCGCAACACTGCCGCCACCGAAGAGGAGATTCGGGGGACAGAAGTCACTGTTCCGGCACCCTTCCGGGACGGGGAATTTCCCCGGAGCCATATCCATCGACTCCACCGCCATCTCCATCGCCCTTGCTGATTCCCATGACGAGGAGGGAGTAGTTCTTCCTCGAGGATAAGGGCTCTACCAGTTGCTATGTGTTCATCTCTCTCTCTATGCGTGATCTCATTGTGGTCATGAGCTTTGTAATCAAGTAGATCTACTCTGCTACTCAAGTGCTTTAATTGTAATCTCTGGTTATCCTCACGTGTGTGAAGTTGACAGTGTGCACACTGTGTGGCACTTAGGCTAAAGATTACATGAATACTTATCATGAGTATAATTTGAGTTGGATGTGTCTATGAAATTGTGGTGTTTGTTGGAACCATCTAGCGCTCAAAGTGATAGGGTTGGGGTTACCTAGATGGGGAATGCGAGCTTTAAGGAGAGCTTTTGTAGCCCTACCATGGATTGGATTTGTCCAACCGGAGAGTAGTTCGGTGTAGCATAATGAAGAGAAGATATTTATATGAGAGTGTCCACTAGTGAAAGTATGATCCCTAGGTGAAAGAACATTTCATGATCCCTAGTGTTTTATGTGTTAGATAACAATGCCAAGGATTATTTAATGTGTGTTGAAGTGTTGCAGATCTTTACCTTGAAAAGGAGCCTGAAACTGATTTTGGGGGGCGGATAATCCGCCCCTACCAGGGGCCGAATAATCCGCCCTCACCAATCTCAAAAGGGTGCACGGGCGCGACCGTCTGTATGGGGCAGAATATCTCCCAGATTTCGGCCAGGGCCGGAGTTTTTTCCCAGGCCAGATAATCCGCCCCAAAAGGGGCCCGGATAATCTTCCCCCCAGGTTTTGCTTCAAAGGTTGCCACAGCGCATCACTCAGAGAGGGGGCGGAGTTTCCCCCGAACTTTCCATATCTGGGGAGGATTTTCCACAGGGGAGGATAGTCCGCCCCCTCGAGGATCTTCACCAAGTCAAGCTCGGCGCGACCGTCTGAGTGGGGGCGGATTTTCCCCCGGACTTTCCATCTAGGGGGCGGATTTTTCCCCCAGGGCGAATAGTCCGCCCCTAGTGGGGGGCGGATAATCCCCCCCCCCAAACTTCACCAATGGCCAGAATTGTGCAGGGGTACGAGCCATCTTCCTCCTACCAGAATTCTTGGTTCATTCGAAAAAGACAAGATCTGCTCTGCAAGTTTCATCCAAGAGATCTCCACCTTCATCCACCAAAATGCCCCTTTCCTTGGGGAATCGAAGGAGGAGGGCTCGATCTTCATCAACTGCAATCAAGTGCTTCATGTCCTCTCCAATCATTTGGAGAATCTTCGATCTAGTATTTCTTGCAAATATCTAGATCCTTGTGTTGATTATATTGATAATCCTTGTTCTTGTGACAACTTCTTGTCATTACAAGAGCCTCCAATTCGGTTGTGGATGTGTGCCCTGCTAGATTTTTAAAGGCATCGGTTCCCGCCTCGAAGGGTACCAATAGTGGAGAAGGTGGATAAGGCCTTTCGTGGCGAGATCCATCGGAGAATAGGGTGAGGCCTATCGTGGCGTGGTGGTCTTAGAACCGCCCACCCCTCCAACGCAGATGTACTTCCCTTAACAAGGAAGTAACTGCGGTAAAACAAATCGCTGTGTCTCCACGTGCTCCTCTACGGTTTCCTCGCTCCTCTCTTTACATGCTTTGTAGTTAGGGTTGCATATAGGGAAATTCTCGTAGTTTCATATCTAGAGAATTTACTTTGTGTCAAGCCTAAAATTGAAAAAGAACTAAAAATTTAGTAGCACCTATTCACCCCCTCTAGGTGCCCATACGATCCATTTCAATTGGTATCAGAGCCCCAACTATTATTTCGGGCTTAACCGCCTAAGAGAAGTACGGGTTCCAAGGGAGATGGGAGTGATGCTCCGGAGGTAGTCACCATGAACGATCTCAAAACGTTGGAAACAACCTTGATTAGTTCCATGGAGGCTAAGATGGAAGATATGTGTCAAATGATAATGCGTCTCTCCCCATCCGCAGCATCACCTCCATCTGCCTATGAGGCTACCACTCCGCAATCCAAGGAAACCGGTAAAACCGATTCCAAAGAGAATGAAGTGGTTGGTGATGGCACTAGCAAGATCTCCTCCTCAAAAAAAGGATAGTGGTAAGGAAGGATACAATGAGGTTTCCCATGTGTATTCACCTGATCCACCTATCGCACACCCTCATATACTTAATAGGGGTGATCCACCCAAACTTTCAACATCTACTTTTAATAAATGGCAATTTTTTATGAAGTCTCATGTGTGCAGCTCCTCCATTGAGTTGTGGAAAATCATAGAGAATGGTCTTCATGTTGGATATCCCAACAACCTAACAAGAAGAGAGGTTGTGGACAGTTAACTCAATGCAACAACTCTACACATGATTCAGCTTGGTGTGGGTACCAAAGACATGCCACACATTGAGCATCTCAACGCAGCTAAGGAAGCTTGGGATGCCCTCACCGAGCTCTTCATCAGAAATGAAAGCATGAGAAGAAATATATATGATGCTTTGAGTAATCAAGTTGAAGGGTTCTATATGTTGGATGGAGAAGATCACGAGGACATGTATAGGAGGCTCAAGTCAATAGCCACCACTTTCAGAAATCATCGTGCCTCTCATGTTGATGATGCTTGGATCAAGCGCAAGTATGTTAGTGCTTTTATGCATTTTGAGCCCACATATTTGAAGAGTCTCCAAGGAAGGCATAACTACCGCCTAATGACATCCAATGAGGTTATGCAAGAAATGGCAGCTTTCAAAGTGGCTGCCAAGAATGCCGAAGATGCATGTGCACGAGCCATTGGGATGCAAAAGGGGGTCAACATGTCCTTTAATACAAGTGTGGCTGATCAAGATGAAGACGACATAGAATATATGGACTGTCCCGAAGATGTAAAAAGATCTCATGGACAACACATGGCCTTCTATGCTAGAAACTTTTGGAAGGAAACGACCAAAGCCAAATCTGAACTAGAGCGTAAGAGTGGAGCAAATGGAAGAAGGGAGAACGGTCCAAAGCTAAGAATGTGCTTCAATTTTTGAGACCGGCTGCACTTTGTAGATGAGTTTCCTTATCAGAGTAGAGAAGATAATGGAGGAAGTCTCATTCTTAAAGAGAAGTCAAAGGCTCCACGAAAGAAGCAATTGTGAAGAAGAATGCTCCATTCAAGAAGCAACCAAAGATAGTCTTAGTGGCTCAAGAGGAGTATACCTCGGGAAGCAAAGATGAAGATGAGGATGATAGCTCTCGAGAGGTGGCTGATATAGTCACCTCATCTATACCAACATCTCTCTTCGACTCTCCGAACAAAAAGTCATCAACAAGAACGCTACTTATCTCATGGCAAGAGGTTCCGAGGTATCATATTCTAACACTTCTTTTCCTAAAGCTATGATTGACATAGATGATCCTACTAGTCTTAAGGTTAAATAAGAAATTATTGCTTTGGACTATTTCATCACTAACTTGCAAGGTGAGCATAAAATACATTTTTAGGCTCTCATGGACCATCTGGTCCAAAATGAAGTGCTTCTTGAAGAAAAGGGCGGGATTGAAAGGGAGGATGCAATGGAAATTGCATCCTTAAAAAATGCTCTAGAAGAAGAGGAAGAGGCTCGTGTTTCTCTTGAAGAGAGGCTTGAGTCTATTGTGGAGTCACATGAAGAACTGGTGACAAAGATTGTTAAGGAACGTGACAATGCAGTAGCCAAAGTAAAGAAACTAAAGAAAGAAAAGGTTGACTTTGAGGCTGCTCATGCTAGACTCTCTGAGGAATTGGAGAAACTTGACATTGCTCACAAGGCTTTGAAAAGTGAATTCTCTATTCTCAGTGAGTCGCATGATCAGCTCCAAATTTGATTGACCAAGTATGATGTTCCTAGCACTTCTAAATCAAGATATATTCACAAGGAAAATGCTAGGGTGGAAGATGAGCTTGTCAATGACACCACTCCCAAAGGTAAGGGTGTTCTTGATGATATTCTTGGCAAGCAAAGATCAAATTCTGGAAAAGAGGGACTTGGATATGTTTCCAAGTCCAAGAAGAATAACATGAAGAAGAAGACTAAGAATGAACAAGCAAAGACAAGCACCGTTGAGAATAACATCACAAAAGACAAAACTGACCATATTGGTTTTGTAGGGTCAAACAATCCTAATTCTGAACTATTTTGTGATTACTATGGTGATGTTTATGCAAATTATGTTGGTCCTTTTGATGAATATGTTGCTTGGTCTATTTGGGTTCCAAAGACCCTTGTTACTAACATGAGAGGACCCACTGAAAATGGGTACCTAAAACCAAGAAGTAATTCTCTTGTAGGGCTATGCTTCCGATGGGTCTAAATGGGTGATGGACAGTGGATGCACTAGTCATATGACTGGAAGCAAAGAGATCATCATGGAGATGAGACCCAATCATGATCATATTATAGTCTCCTATGGTGATAAGTCTAAATCTGAGGTATTGGGTCTTGTCAAGGTTGTGGTTGCCCACGATATCTCTCTCGTGGATGTCATGCTTGTTGAGACCCTCGGTTACAATTTACTTTCTGTTCGTGCCCTTGGTAAGATGGGCTTTGCTATTTTCATTGATGGTGATCTAGTGGTACTCTTATGGAGCAAGTCTCTAAAGTCGCTTTCGTTGGGTACGTCGAAAATGACCTGTATGTGGTGGACTTTTCGGGGAAAACCACTCCTGGTCCAATGTGCTTATTCGGAAAGGCCGACGTGGGTTGGCTATGGCATCGCCGTTTAGCTCATGTCAACATGAGAACTTTGCAAATTCTTCACAAGGGTGACCACATCCTTGGACTAAAATACAATGTTTCCTTTGCCAACGATCGTGTTTGTAGGGCTTGTGTTGAAGGCAAGATGCATGACTCACCCCACAAGAGGAAACTATTGTTTCCTCAAAGAGGATCTTGGAATTACTTCATGTGGACTTATTTGGTACTCCATATCATGCTAACCTCGGTGGGAAGAAATATTGCTTGGTGATAGTTGATGATTACTCAAGATACACATGGGTCTATTTCTTCAAGCTAAAGAGTGAGACTCAACAAACTAACATTGCCTTCGCCAATGAGGTTCAGCATCAACATAATATCCCCATTTTGGCAATAAGAAGTGACAACGGCTCCGAGTTCAAGAACTACACATTAAATGAATTTCTAAGTGAAGAGGGGATAAGACATCAATATTCCGCTGCGTACACCCCTCAATAAAATGGTGTAGCCGAGAGGAAGAACCGCACTTTGATGGATATGGCTAGATCAATGTTGGCTGAATTCAAGTATCCATACAACTTTTGGGATGAAGCCATGTCTACTGCTTGTCACTCATCAAATTGGCTCTACCTCCGCAAGATCTTGGACAAAACATCGTATGAAATACTTACCAGTAACAAGCCCAACATCTCATACTTCCGGGTATTCGGTAGTGTTTCTTTCTCATCAAAGGAGTTCGCTTGTCTAAATTTGAGTCTAAGGCTTTAGAAGGTATTTTTGTTGGTTACGGTGTCGAATCCCACACTTATAGAGTCTACAACAAGCTCTCCGAAATTGTTGTAGAATCTTGTAGTGTGGAATTCGATGAAAATGATGGCTCCCATGCGGGGCAAGTTGATGTTTATGATGCAGATGTTGAAATACCCCAAGATGCCATAAGAAGAAGAGCTTTATATTTTCGTGCCCCTGGTTCGTTAGTTGTACTCACTTCTCCCCAGCCGCTTAGTTTTTTCTCACTTTTGTCCAGCTCCTATTATGGAACTCTCACGTCGGTATGAATCTCGCTCTCCGCCGGGTCCCGTTAGTGGAACCTCACCGTTACGTGCTGACAAGTGGGGTCGCATTTAGGTGAGTCCCGTAGTGGACCCTCGCCATTACATGCTGATAAGTAGGACCCACCCCCATTATGTGATGACAGGTGGGGCCACGTTCAGTCGGGTCCCGTAGTAGGACCCCCATGGTGTGGGGCCGACTTTTTGGGAACGTGTTTTGGGGGATGTGGTGTGGGACCATGTGGGGAGCGTATGGTAGTTATGTGCTCCCTGTTGCCTAAATTGGAAGATTTATTTTTATTATTGTCCTTTTTAAGAGCGCCTTTTCCCCTTTATGTCGCTAATAGTTGTTATTTTCCCAAAAAGGCAGCGAATCTAGAGCAGCTTCTCTCTTCATTCATGGTTCCTTTTGGCCCTAGTATTTTCCCAATCTGGCAGCAAATCTAACCAGCACCATAAATATATAGATGAACAGAGCAGATGTAGATGAAGCAGCTAATAAAGGATTATCTAGTACGATACTTTAACCAGATTTGACAATTAGGCTGCTCAGCAGCAACATCTTACAAGTTCAACACAGACAACAAAACAAAAGAAGCTGCTTTACATTAGCAGCAACATCAGCACAGGATCAGTGGCCCCTCATGGCCTGTGCTAGGAGTACCTCCGCCTCCTCCCTGTGGCGCTTCCTCCACTTCCTGCTGCCCAGTCCCTTGACCTTGGGCGCCTTGGGCTTGATCGGGGGCATGCGACCCTCCTCGATGGCCACCTTCTGGAGGTTGTGGAGGTGAAAACCGAGCACCTTGTGTTGGGCTCTAAAGGCGCTGGCGTTCTTTGACGGGCCGCAGGTCTTCACGTCATCAGCATGCATCACGAGGGAGTTGAAGTCGGTGGCAAGGCTCCTGGTGCAGAAGGGGGACCTGTAGACATCGCCGGCTAAGAAGTCGTTGAACTGGCCGGACTTCATCTTCCCTCAGCACCCGACGAGTCTTGGTGTCCATGGACTCGTCATCGCTATAGACGTCGCTGCTATCCACCTATTACAAAAAACAGTAGCATGCAATAAGGACATGATTGAGATACCGTGATTATCGGGATTGATTACTTGCATAAATTAACTGATTGAGATCCCCTGATTATTCCCCAATCCCCAAATCTCAAACCAAATCGAATACTGATCCCAACTACAGATCGGTGCTAGTACTAATCCCAACTACAGATCGGTGCTAGTACTGATCCCAACTATAGATCGGTGCTAGTATTGATCCCAACTAGGGGCATTCATCGAAATACGAGATCTAACACAAGAGGATTAGCTACTGTAAAAATACCTAGCATCCACCGATTATCCGAGCCCTAATAACACACGATCTAGCATCCAACAATGGGAATGGGGGGAGAACAAAGGAAGGGGAGAAAACTCTAGTTACCTCCGACCATGGGTCGGCTAAGCTTCTGTCGAAGGGGTTCTCCGGCCTGATGTGATCGTTGTCCCTGTAGGGGTCCCAGCCGTACGGTTTCTGCAGGAGAATGGCGGGGGCTTGTATGGGGACGGGGGCTTCCTCTCCAGTGGCTATGGCGGAAGCGGGGATGGGGATCTGGACAGGGATGGCGGCTGACTTCAATTCCTTGACGGGGGCCAGTACGGGGACGGGGGACTCCTCGTCATCCGGTAGAAGGTGATGGGACAGTGGAGATGGTTGCGTGAGTGAGTGATGAGTGAGAGTGAGGAGGCCTCTATAAAGGTGAAGGGAGGAGAGGTTTCGTTGCACCACCGTGCACCACGTAACCGCGTGCGCTACTGCACCGTGCATGGCCACACGCGTCCGCTACCGCCCCGTGCACCACGACACGCGTACCGTGCGTCACATTTTTTCCCTCGTGTCTAACCTTGGCCACTTAGTTGTGATCAGTTATACCCTCGAGTGTAGCACTGTCAGTTTGGTTGTACTCAGTTTTGCCCTTCAGTACTAACACTGCCGTGTGCAATATACTCACTTTTACCCTCTGATGGCTGGTCAACAGAGAGTCAACGAATGGGTTTTAGCTAGCTAATTGAGTCATTTTATGCACAACAAATTCAAAAAACATAGTGGCATCTATCTAGGGAGTCTTATTATGTGACCTACCACCATAAGAAATGTATATAAATCAAGTTTTAACCTAAATCAGCACTTCTCAAATCACCTACTATCTATGAAGGTTCATGGCTTTCTACTCAAGCCTCTCCCCAAAACATCCCTCCCCAAAACATAATTTGTCTGAATGAGGCAATAATTGTCAAACTGATGTATATTTGAATTGCAAATAGTTTGATATATGCCAATATGTATTTTATTTTATAAAATAAGCATTTTCCATTTTTTAAATCTCTTTTTGTTTTATATTTGAACCCCCTTGTCAGTTTTTCCCTTGGTTTTTAAGTTCTACTCAGTTTTCCCCTCCCTCTTAGTGACAAACTCTCACACCTATGCTCATCTTGGCTGCTACACTCTGATTGGTCGAGACAGTTGTCACGCGGATCATACACACCAACCGTTGATCCTCTGTGATCTAGCGGACAAGATAACCCCTGTATCTGTCGGGGAGCACCCTCTATCCATGCAAAATAATGAGTTTTCCATCGATGCTTTAACTCCATAAACAAATGATTTTGAATATAATTTGAAGGGAAAGTGTTCAAAGGTGTATAATTTTTGCATTATATTTCATTCCATGTCCTAAGTGCGATTTCAAAGAGTACAAAGGTGTATAATTTTTGCCATATGCAAGTTTATGCATTACATCATTATCACGTATTAAGTGCGATTTCACAGTATTCAAAGGTTTATAATTTTCATATACGCAAGTTTAGGGATCACTTTTCACACTATAAAAATGGTAAACACCCTTTTCCTTTACATTAAGAGTTGTATAAATTTTCAATTTGAAAATGCTCAAGAGTAGTGTCAATTATAAACACTTTTATATTAAGAGTTGTATAATTTTTCAATTTGAAAGTGTTCAAGTGTAGTGTCAATTATAAACACTCTTTTACATTAAGAGTTATATAATTTTTCAATTTGAAAGTGTTCAAGAGTAGTGTCAATTATAAACACTCTTTTACATTAAGAGTTGTATATTCTTTTAATTTGAAAGTGTTCAAGAGTAGTGTCAATTATAAACACTCTTTTACATTAAGATTTGTATGATTTTTCTTAATTTGAAAGTGTTCAAGAGTAGTGTCAATTATAAACACTCTTTTACATTAAGAGTTGTATGATTTTTTCAATTTGAAAGTGTTCAAGAGTTGTGTCAATTATAAACACTCTTTTACATTAAGAGTTGTATATTTTTTAAATTTGAAAGTGTTCAAGAGTTGTGTCAATTATAAACACTCTTGTACATTAAGAGTTGTATTTTTTTTAATTTGAAAGTGTTCAAGAGTAGTGTCAATTATAAACACTCTGTACATTAAGAGTTGTATAATTTTTTTTAATTTGAAAGTGAATCGCTAGCCGTTTGAGAGTTGTGTCAAATATAGTTTCAGACCGCGCGAGAGTTTCATAATTATAAACACTCTTGCAAACCAACTGAATCGCCACTTCTCCAGGGGAATTTACAATAGATTTTAGGGAGAATTTATCTATCTCTGAGAGTTATGGAGGTTGGAATCACCGTTGGGAAGTAAAATCCAGAGAGATATTGTTCACAACCACGAATTACGCCAGCACTGGATCAATCCTATTTACAAAGCAATGCAGTTAGTTGAGCACCAGCAATTCGCGTTCAAATACTGCCAATAATCAACCCACAAAAGGGAATCGATGCTTACCCAGATGGAATCCATGTGTTAGATCCCTGCGATTCCACCCAATCTTCTCCGTGCTTGACGGGGATGGACGGTGCACCAGCCGGCGTTGCATACTGTTCCGCGAAAGGGGTAGATCTAGCAAGGGCGGGAGCAGAGCTGGAGGTGGAGTGGGCTCCACGGCTAGGGGGAGGGGGAAGCTCTGGGGCCAGGGACGACATAAGGTAGAAGGGCACGACGACGGGGTAGAGGAGCGGCGGTGTGGGAGCTGTTCCAGGCTCAGGGGGGAGCGAATGCTTTGGGTGAGCGAGAATGGTCGGTCCGACGTGTCTCCATGCGGCTTCAATCTTCACCACGTATGCAAGACCCATCCCAACGCGGCCCCACCCTTCACCACGTATGCAGGACCCGTCCCAATGCGGCTCCACCGGTCAGGTATGTAACGGTCGAGGCCTCGCAGCGTAACGCTCAATGCCTGACCCTCCCCAACGGTCGTCCCACCAGTCAGCATGTAAAGGTCAAGCCTTTGACCTGACGGCAACCCTTCGTCCGAGCGCCTGCGAGCGCCCGCGAGGGTTTCTTAACATGGTGAGGTGAAAAGTGAGGAAAAGTTAAGCGGCTGGGGAAAACTGAGTACAACTAATGAACCAAGGGCACGAAAATAGAAATCCCTAAGAAGAATGGGCGTGGGATTTTTCCGCCCCATTGAGGAACCCCTTGTGGCGGATCAGGAAGGACAGTGCTCCACTCAAGTGGAGCCCTCATCTACACAAGATCAACAAGCTGGAGAAACCTCTGCACCAACACCACAACCTCTTGAAGATCATCTGTCCTCTAGGAAAATTGGTAGTCCCAGGACGGATCCTCACCCTCTAAGGGGAGGACTATCCGCCCTGGCACTCCAACTCACTCCAGGGGAAATCAAGAAGAGCAGACAAGTTCAGCAAATCCCAGTCCGGACTCTCCAGCCCCAAGGGATGGATTATCCGGTCCTGGCACTCCAAGTTCGATCGGGGACATTCAGGAAGAAGAAATTGTAGCCGCGTCTCCCAGGCCGGATAGTCCGGCCCCACCCAGGGGAAGATTGCCCGGCCCTGAAGAACCAGAAAAGCAACAGTCTCCTATTTTAAGTTCAGATCAAGATGAAGGTCAAGGTAGTGGCCAAGACAAGGATCCAAATGCTGAATCGACTCCTTCTAGAAACAATAAGGAAATTGAAGCTTGTCGCAAAGCTCATGTTGATCGGAACCTTGAGTTAAGGGGCCAAACTCTTGACAAGGTTGTAGGTGATCTAAGAAGAAGAGTGTCTACTAGAAGAGAACTTGCTAGCTTCTGTGATCATCAAGCACACATATCAATGGTTGAACCAAAGAAGGTATTTGATGCTCTTGAAGATCCCGATTGGGTGGTTGCAATGCATGAAGAACTGAATAACTTCGAACGCAACAAAGTGTGGAAGCTCGTAGAGAAACCCAAAGAGTGTCGCAATGTTATCAGCACAAAGTGTATTTTCAAGAACAAGCAAGATGAAATGACATTGTTGTAAGGAATAAGGCAAGGCCAGTGGCTCAAGGATTATCTCAAGTGGAAGGAATTGATTTCGGCGAAAACTATGCTCTTGTGGCTCTCCTTGAGTCCATCTGTATCCTTCTTTCTTATGCTGCTCATCATAATTTTAAATTACAGCAAATGGATGTTAAGAGTGATTTTCTTAATGGTCCTCTACATGAGTTGGTATACATCAGGCAACCCTCGGGATTCGAGGATCCCAAATTTCCGAACCATGCCTACAAACTTGATAAGGCGCTCTATGGCCTTAAACAAGCCCCATGTGTGTGGTATGAGCACCTTAAAGAGCTTTTGTTAGACTATGGATTCGAAGTTGGGAAAATCGATCCCACTCTTTTTACTATGAAGGTTAATGGGGAGTTTTTTGTATGCCAACTATATGTAGACGACATTATTTTTGGCTCCACAAACCAAAATTTTAATGATGAATTTTCAAAGCTTATGACTGACAGGTTTGAGATGTCTATGATGGGAGAATTAAGGTTCTTTCTTGGATTAGAGATCAAGCAACTTAGAGAGGGAACCTTCATTAATCAAGCTAAATACATCCAAGACATGATCAAGAGGTTCAAGATAACGGATCTCAATGGCGTTGCTACTCCAATGCAAACTAAATGTCATCTTGAGCTTAATCCAAAGGATAAAGACATGGACCAAAAGGTATACCGATCCATGATAGGCTCTCTCCTTTACCTTTGCGCATCTAGGCTCGATATCATGTTGAGTGTAGGAGTGTGTGCAAGGTACCAAGCCGCTCCTAAAGAAAGCCACTTAGTGGCGGTCAAGAGAATCTTTAGATATTTGGTTCATTCCCCAAATTTTGGTTTATGGTATCCCAAAGGCTCTAGTTTCTCTCTATGTGGTTACACTGATTCAGATTGGGCTGGTGACAAGGATGATCGAAAATCAACTTCTGGTGCATGTCAATTCTTAGGCAGGTCTCTAGTGTGTTGGTCTTCGAAGAAACAAAATTGCATATCACTCTCAACCGCCGAAGCTGAATATGTTGCTACTACAAGTACTTGTACACAATTATTATGGATGAGGCAAACATTAAAGGAATATGGTGTCAATTGTGACAAAGTGCCTCTTTTATGTGACAATGAAAGTGCTATTAAAATTGCTTACAATCCGGTGAAGCATACAAGGACAAAAAATATTGAGATTCGCAATCATTTCATTTGGGATCATGTTTCTCGTGGAAATATTGCACTATCTTTTATGAGCACGAAGAACCAACTTGCTGATATCTTCACAAAGCCACTTGATGAAGCAAGATTTTGTTATTTGAGGAATGAGCTAAATATCATAGATTCAAGGAGCTTGGCTTGACTACCCTTGCATACTCACTTGCACTTCCTCATGTATTTGGTTTAGATGCAGGCATAAACATAGGGGGAGTGTGGTCCTAATTGATTGGGCTAACCCTCCCCCCATAATTCTGAAAGCAAGACAAATCATTTCCCTTAATATCATTTTGTGTTATGTGGGTCATTAATGAGCATTGGTTTTGAACTCAAGATACATCTTCGCGGTGTCATGCCATGCGCTCCAACATGGTGGCTTTAGCCACCGTCCTCTTCCTTGAGAAGAGTTGGTTTCTATTGGCTCTTTTTGGACTTTCTTGCATATCTCTTGTTCTTATGGAAAACACACCCAATCTTGGATTTTAGTTGATTTGTTCTTGCAATTTTGGGTGTGTAGTACCATCTCAGTTTGGGTGTGAGAAGTGATATTCTGGGGCGCTAGCATCGCTGTTCTTCCTTTTTGGCGTTTCGGTGCCAAAGGGGGAGAATTAGTTCTATTAGGTCTCGGATTTGCATGGGTCGGGCGCAAGCATTTGCCTCTTTATCATTCGTTTTATCCTTCGGTTGCTTGTGCCCTTTTATTGTTGAACTTATTTGTGCTTGGTTTGTATGAGACTATGTCTTGTGGTACTATTTGTGCACTTGTGTGGAATTCTGGAATTCTGGATTTATCTTGTGGAACTATTCACATGGAATTCTGGATTTATCTATGGAGTATGGAATTATGTTGATGTCATATGGAATTATGGATTTATCTATTGATTTCATCAATATGGTGGGATGTGTTCGATACCTAATATTCTCATTGTTCACATTGGCTATTTCACATCCCGATGGTATGACTTATGTTTCCTAACTAATCCTTGTTTTAGTTGTCAATGTTATGAAATTGGCTTGCTCTTTAGTGTGTGCATTTGTATTCAAATGCAAATTATTAATATGCACACATTTAGGGGGAGCCTCTTTCATTTCTTGAAGATGTTGTTAGTAGGTTTCATTGCAAATCCTAGTATTGACATTTAACACCAAAAGGGTGGAGATTGAAAGAACATTTCATGATCCCTAGTGTTTTGTGTGTTAGATAACAATACCAAAGATTATTTAATGTGTGTTGAAGTGCTGCAGATCTTTACCTTGAAAAGGAGCCTGAAACTGATTTTGGGGGGCGGATAATCTGCCCCTACCAGGGGCCGGATAATCCGCCCCTCCACGATCTCAAAAGGGCGCACGGGCGCGACCGTTTATATGGGGGCGGAATATCTCCCGGATTTTCCGGCCAAGGCCGGAGTTTTTGCCCAGGCCGGATAATCCGTCCCTAAAGGGGGCCGGATTATCTGCCCCCTAGGTTTTGCTTCAAAGGTCGCCACATCGCATCACTCAGAGAGGGGGCGGAGTTTCCCCCGGACTTTCCGTCTCTAGGGCGGATTTTCCCTAGGTGCGGATAGTCCGCCCCCTCGAGGATCTTCACCAAGTCAAGCTCGGCGCGACCGTCTGAGTGGGGGCGGATTTTCTCCCGGACTTTCCATCCAGGGGCAGATTTTCCCCCCAGGGCGGATAGTCCGCCCCTAGTGGGGGGCGTATAATCCTCCCCCAAACTTCACCAACGGCCAGATCTGTGCATGGGGTATTTAAACCAGCCATCTCCCTCCTGCCAGAATTCTTGGTTCATTCAAAAAGACAAGATCTGCTCCTCAAGTTTCATCCAAAGAGATATCCACCCAAAGGTCCCGTTCCTTTGGGAATCGAAGGAGGAGGACTCGATCTTCATCAACTACAATCAAGCGCTTCATCTCCTCTCCATTCATTTGGAGAATCTTCGATCTAGTATTTCTTGCAAATATCTAGATCCTTGTGTTGATTATATTGATAATCCTTGTTCTTGTGATATCTTGTTGTCATTACGGGAGCCTCCAAGTCGGTTGTGGATGTGTGCCCTGCTAGAGTTGTAAAGGCACCGGTTCCCGCCTCGAAGAGTACCAATAGTGGAGAAGGTGGATCAGGCCTTTCGTGGCAAGATCCATCGGAGAATAGGGTGAGGCCTATTGTGGCGTGGTGGTCTTAGAACCGCCCACCCCTCCAACTCAGATGTACTTCCCTTAACAAGGAAGGAACTGCGGTAAAACAAATCACTGTGTCTCCGCGTGCTCCTCTACGGTTTTCTCGCTCCTCTCTTTACGTGCTTAGTAGCTAGGGTTGCATAGAGGGAAATTCTCGTAGTTGCATATAAAGAAAATTTACTTTGTGTCAAGCCTAAAATTGAAAAAGAACTAAAAATTAAGTAGCACCTATTCACCCCCCCTCTAGGTGCCCATACGATCCATTTCACTAGGCCTTGTTTTTAAGCATTGAAATACCGTTTACAACAAGACCTGTTACATGTTTGCTTGCTGCCATCTTTATTTCAGATTGCAATTACCACTTATAATCATCCATATTACTTGTATTTCACTACCTCTTCGCCGAGATAGTGCACCTATACACCTGACAAGTGTATTGGGTGTGTTGGGGACACAAGAGACTTCTTGTATCTTGATTGCAGGGTTGCTTAAGAGGGTTACCTTTGCCACTTCCTCCCTGAGTTCGATAAACCTTGGGTAATCCACTTAAGGGAAACTTGCTGCTGTTCTACAAACCTCTGCACTTGGAGGCCCAACACTATCTACAAGAATATAAGCGTGCGTAGACATCAAGCTCTTTTCTGGCGCCGTTGTCGGGGAGGTAAGGTAAAAGGTACTCACATCCTCTGGCTACTAAGATATCTTCTAGTACTATTGCTGGTGTGTGAGTGCTCGAAGTTATTTCCTTTATATTTTGCAATTATATCTTTTTCTTTCTTGTTTTTATTTTCACTAGTTAGGCTTAATGGAAAACAACAACAAAAATTAGATAGCTTTATAGTATTTATCTTGAGTTAGGACATGAAGTGTTTGAAGAGAAAATTAAAAAAACTATGGAACTTTATTTGCATGCTAATAGTAATGTTATTAGTATGAATTATTTGAACACCATTATCGCTAATACTATGGAAAATTCCAAGCTTGGGGAAGCTAGTTTTTATGAAAATAATCTTTATAGTTCCCAACTTTAGAGGAGAAAATTTTCTTTGATGATACTATACCTCCAATATATGATGATTACAATGATGAATATGATATTTTTAGTCCACCTACTATTGAGGAGAAAATCAATTATGATTACAATATACCTCCTATATTTGATGATTATGGTGATGAGAATAATAATGATAGCTATTTTGTTGAATTTGCTCCCACTACAATTAATAAGAATGACTATGCTTATGTGGAGAGTAATAATTATTTTATGCATGTGGCTCATGATAAGAATGTTTTATGTGATAGTTATATTGTTAATTTTATTCATGATGCTACTGAAAGTTATTATGAGAGAGGGAAACATGGTTTTGTGTATCTCAACAATATTAAGTTTCCCCTCTTTATGTTGAAAATTTTCAAGTTGTACTTGTTTTGCTTTTCTGTGCTTGTTGCTTTGTGCTTTCATGACTTGTTTATTTACAAGATTATTTTTCATAGGAAGTGGGTTAGACTTAAATTTGTTTTATATTTTCTTCTTGATGCTCTCTTTTACTTAAATTCATATTTCTTATGTGAGCATCATCAAAATTATCATGCCTATTTTATGGCTATAAAGAAAGAGCTTTTGGGAGACAACCCATTATATTTTTGCTTTCAGTAAGTTTTTCTTTTTGTTGAGTCTTGGAAGTTCTTAGTTCTATAATAACCTCTCCTTATCCTTTTTGTGTGTTTTTTTGCCAATAATAACCTCTAATGATAGGTAAGTAAGATTTTGGGAAGTTGCTATCCCGAAACAGATTTTTGTGCTTTACTGTAAAATTTTGTGAAAAATACCTGTACATCGGATTGAGCTGTAATTTTCTGAGCTTATGCCCCAGGTTGTTATCTAACTTCCGTTAGTTCAATACTTTCAGATTTGAGCAACAGAAGGTCTTTGAAAAAAATCGTTTTTACCTGCTGGTCTATTTTGACAGATTTCTGCCATTACTTGCATTTGCCTCTTTATCGGTTTCTTTTTTAGTTCTTCTTGATCACTTGAGCTTTTTAAAGGAATTTATACAGTAGCTTGTGTTTTTAATGAAAGATTGGCTGTGTTTAAACTAAACCCAAAGGTTTATTATCTTGAATACACTAATGTTGCTAATGAAGATTGTCTGAAGTTTTGTATGAAGGAAATTTTCAAGTGTAGGGGAAGAACGATATGATGAGATGAAGAATGTATAAAAGCTCAAGCTTGGGGATACCACCCGTGTCACCCCAAGAAATATTCAAGAGGTACAAGCGTAAAATCTTGGGGCATACCTTTCTTCATCAATAAAAATCTCATGTCTCTTTCTAGACACTTTTTTTTATTGTTTCATGCACTATTGTGTTGTTCTTGGAGCATCTTAGTTTTCGTTTTTGGTTTTCATTTGCTTAGTTTGCTTGAATAAAGTAGTTGGAACCCCGCTTTCGCTGTGTTGTTTCAAATAAGTTGATTGGTGTTGGAACAGAGTAGAAAGTTTCATGCTTATAGTGATACAAAAGGGGGCTTGTTTTGACTGTGGCTTAGACTTTATCTTGTCATGCTAGATGTTGTTTTGACCTTATGCTTAGTGATTATTGTTGTAGCATTACTTGTTCCAAACAATTAAGATTGCTTAATGTGCCTTGAAAGAATCATGCGTTGTTTTAGCATACGAAAGCATAATATTGTGGTATTCTCCTTTGATGCTTTGTTTGGGTTGACTTGACACATGCTCACACCATGTTATGACTATGAACCAGTCACCTTAGCCTCTATGATCATTTAGTTTATGACTTGTGGTACCACTTTATGCTTTGATTAGTAATGTTTTGTCGCTCTGCATGATTATGGCCATTATTGCTCTCTTAGTTGGTCGCTCCCAGTATTTTGCTAGCCTCCACTTGTATTGAGTAAGCTCTACTCATGCATCCAACGCCCAAGAAACCAAGTTATTCCAAAGTGTATACTATAAATTCCTATGAATGGTGTGTTACACCATTCCAAGTATATTCTTGTTTTATCTATCTTCCAAATTAAATTTCTTATGTGAAAATTAGTGATTAAAGCTCTCACAAACTTGATGGCACACTTTATTTTTCTTGCCCCTAATAAACTTGAACCACTGTGTTATCTATGTTGTATATGCTTGCACTTATATGTTGGGAATTAGCAGAACCGTGCTATCACGGGGAACGCTTTCAACACCTATAAATATCGACCCAGTTGATATCATGCTCTTTTGTTTATGGATGTCGGCGGTATGAAATAAAAGTGTCGAACCCAACGAGGAGCAGAAGGTGTTGACAAGTGGTTTGGATCAGGAATTCTGTGTAAATACTTAGCAAATGGATTTTTAGGGTTTTTTGATAATGCAGATAAATAAAGTGCGAGTAAATAAAAGTCAATAATAATAATTGCAGCAAGTGGCCCAATCATTTCTTCAGCAAAGGACAAGCCGGTTGTATTGCTTATGAGGACCAAATGTTCTCGAGGACACATGGGAATACTGTCAAGTGCTTTCGCTTCACATAGTTGATTAATCATCTTTGGTTGGATAAGTGTTGTGTGGGTGAACCTATGCTAATGTATGATACATCATAAACGTATCTATAATTTTTTATGTTCCATGCTTGTTTAGTATCAACTTTGATATACTTTGTCTACACTTTGAGGTATTTTTATACATTTTTTGGAACTAACCTATTGACAAGATGCTGCAGTGCCAGTTGCATGTTTTCTGCTGTTTTTGGTTTCAAAAAAGCCAGAAAATAAATATTGTCGGAATTAGACGGAACAAAAGCCAAAGTTGATATTTTACCCGACACGACACGGAGCCCAAAGGAGAAACGTAGGAGCGCACCAGGGCGGCCACACCATACGGCGGTGCGGGCCCCCTAGGCACGAGGTCACATGGTGTGGGACCCCTGGCCCTCCACCTACCTTTCCCCTTCACCTACATATACGTCTCCTTGGGACATAAATCCTACCGCGGGCAGAAATCCACGAAAAGGTCCGCAGCGCCGTCGCCACCGAAGAGGAGATTCTAGGGATAGAAGTCTCTATTCCGGCACCTTGCTGGGATGGGTAATTGCCCCCGGATTCAAGTCCATCGATATCCACCACCATCTTCATCGTCGTTGCTGACTCCCATGATGAGGAGGGAGTAGTTCTCCCTCGAGGCTAAGGGCTCTACAGGTAGCTATGTGTTCATCTCTCTCTCTCTCTCTCTCTCTCTCTCTCTCTCTCTCTCTATGCGTGATCTTATTGTGATCATGAGCTTTGTAATCAAGTAGATCTACTCTGCTACTCAAGTGCTTTAATTAATCTCCGGCTATCCCCACGTGTGTGAATGTGACAGTGTGCACACCATGTGGCACTTAGGCTAAAGATTACAGAAATACTTGTCATGAGTTATATTTTGAGTTGGTTGTCTCTATGAAATTGTGGTGTTTGTTGGAACCATCTAGCGCTCAAGGTGACAGTGTGGGGTTATCTAGATAGGGAATGCGAACTTTGAGGTGTGCTGTTATAGCCCTACCATGGATTAGAGTGTTCCAACCGTAGAGTAGTTCAGAGTAGTATCATGAAGAGAAGATATTTATATGAGAGTGTCCACTAGTGAAAGTATGATCCCTAGGCATTGTTTCTAAGCATTGAAACACCATTTACAACTAGACCTGTTACATGTTTGCTTGCTTCCATCTTTATTTCAGATTGCCTTTAGTCTCTTCCTCCCCGTCAAGCTCTCTTCTGGCACCGTTACCACTTATAATCATCCATACTACTTGTATTTTACTATCTCTTCGCCGAACTAGTGCACATATACACCTGACAAGTGTATTGGGTGTGTTGGGGACACAAGAGACTTCTTGTATCTTGATTGTATGGTTGCTTGAGAGGGATACCTTTGACCACTTCCTCCGTGAGTTCGATAAACCTTGGGTAATCCACTTAAGGAAAACTTGTTGCTGTTCTACAAACCTCTGCACTTGGAGGCCCAACACTGTCTACAAGAATAGAAGTGTGCATAGACATCAAGCTCTTTTCTGGCGCCGTTGCCGGGGAGGTAAGGTAAAAGGTACTCACATCATATGGTTACTAAGTTATCTTCTAGTACTGTTGCTAGTGTGTGAGTGCTCGAAGTTATTTCCTTTAGATTCTGTAATTATATCTTTTTGTTTCTTGTTTTTATTTTCACTAGTTAGGCTTAATGGAAAACAACAACAAAATTAGAGATCTTTATAGTATTTATCTTGAGTTAGGACATGAAGTGTTTGAAGAAAAAATTAAAAAACCAATGGAACTTTATTTGCATGTTAATAGCAATGTTATTAGTATGAAAATTTTGAACACCATTGTTGCTAATACTATGGAAACGTCTAAGCTTGGGGAAGCTAGTTTTTATGAAAATGATCTTTTTAGTTCCCCGTCTTTAGAGGAGAAAATTTGCTATGATGATACTAAACCTCCAATATATGATGATTACAATGATGAATATGATATTTTCAGTGTACCTAGTATTGAGGAGAAATTTTGCTATGATGATACTATACCTCCAACATATGATGATTACAATGATGAATATGATATTTTTAGTCCACCTACTATTTAGGAGAAAATTAATTATGATTACAATATGCTTCCTATATTTGATGACTATGATGATGAGAATAAAAATGATAGCTATTTTGTTGAATTTGCTCCCACTACAATTAATAAGAATGACTATGCTTATATGGAGAGTAATAATTATTTTATGCATGTGGCTCATGATAAGAATGTTTTATGTGATAGTTATATTGTTAATTTTATTCAGGATTCTACTTAAAGTTATTATAAGAGAGGAAAACATGGTTTTATGTATCTCAACAATATTATGTTTCCCCTCTTTATGTTGAAAACTTTGAAGTTGCACTTGTTTTGCTTTCCTATGCTTATGTGCTTTCATGACTTATTTCTTTACAATATTATTTTGCATAGGAAGTGGGTTAGACTTAAATGTGTTGGATATTTGCTTCTTGATGCTCTCTTTTACTTCAATTCATATTTCTTAAGTGAGCATCATCAAAATTATCATGCCTATCTTAATGACTATAAAGAAAGAGATTTTGGGAGACAATCCATTATATTTTTTGCTTTCAGTAAGTTTTTGTTTCTTTGAGTCTTAGAAGTTATTGCATCTGTAATAACCTCTCCTTATCCTTTTAGTTGGGTTTTTGTGCCAAGAATAACCTCTAATGAGAGAGAAGTAAGATTTGAGGAAGTTGTTGTCTCGAAACAGATTTTTTTGCTTCACTGTCAAAATTCGTGAAAAATACCACTACGTCGGATTGAGCTGTAATTTTCTGAGATTATTTCCCATGTTATTATCTAACTTTTGTTAGTTCAACACTTTTCGATTTGAGCAATAGAAGGTCTTTGAAAAAATAGTTTTTACCTGCTGGTCTGTTTTGATAGATTTCTGCTATTATTTGCATTTGCCTCTTATCGGTTTTTTTGAGTTCTCTTTGATCACTTGATGTTTTAAAAGGAGTTGCTACAGTAGCTTGTGTTTTTATGGAAGTTTTATTTGTGTTGAAACTAAACCCAAGGGCTTATTATCTTGAATACAATAATGTTGCTAATGAAGAATTGTGTGAAGTTTTGTATGAAGGAAATTTTCAATTGTAGGGGAAGAATGATGTGATGAGATGAAGAATGGAAAAAAGCTCAACCTTGGGGATGCCACCCGTGTCACCCCAAGAAATATTCAAGAGGTACAAGCGTCAAGCTTTCTTATGCTTTTTGCTTAGAAATTTTTAGTTCTTCTTTGTGGATTTGGGAGACATGCTCTCTGGTCTTTATTGATTATCATCTTTGTGAGTTGTTTCAAATAAGTCTATTGGTGTTAGAAAAGAGTAGGAAGTTTCATGCTTATAGTGGTACAAAAGGAAAGCTTGTTTTGACTGTGGCTTAGGCTTTATCATGTCATGTTAGATGTTTCTTTGACATTATGCTTAGTGATTATTGTTGTAGCATGACTTGTTCAAAACAATTGAGATTGCTTAATGTGCCTTGAAAGAATCATGCGTTGTTTTAGCATGCAAAAGCATAATATTGTGGTATTCTCCGTTGATGCTTTATTTGGGTTGACTTGGCACATGCTTACACCATGTTAAGACTATGAACCAGTCACCTTAGCCTTTATGATCATTTAGTTTTTGACTTGTGATATCACTTTATGATTTATTTAATAATGTTTTGTCATTTTGCATGATTATGGCCATTATTGCTCTCTTAGTTGGTCGTTCCCAGTCTTTTGCTAGCCTCCACCCTTACTGAGTAAGATCTACTCATGAATCCAACTCCCAAGAAACCAAGTTATTCTAAAGATTCCACTATAAATTCCTATGCATGGTGTGTTACACCATTCCAAGTATATTCATGTTTTATCAATCTTCCAAATTAAACTTGTTGAAAATTAGTGATTAAAGCTCGCATAAACTTGATGGCACACTTTACTTTCTTGCACCTAATAAGGTTGAACCATTGTGTCATCTATGTTGTATATGCTTGCACTTATAAGTTGGGAATTAGCAGAACCATGCTATCATGGGGAACACTTTCAACACTTGTACATATTGCCCAGTTGGTATCATGATATTTTGTTTACGGATGTCGACGGTGTGAAATAAAATGGGAGCTTGTAAGTCCATGGAGTTATGTCTATGTGTTATAGAAACGCCTGGGCGGCTAGCCTAAGCCATGCATAATCATGGTGGAAACTTGCAGCATAACCATAGTGAGCAATCTGTGAAGCATCCTAAATAAAAACCTATGCAAATAGCATATAAAAAGATCGCTGAGATGCTCATTGTCTGTTGCCTTGTCATTTTGATATGGGATAGCTCCTATGTCATGGGGCAAGGGGTACCCCGTTGGCGGTTCTCTATGATACACATATACTTACAATGACAAGAACTTGCTTGTGACTAAAGTTGAGTAGCATGAGGAATGGCCCTCGTACTCAAGGGACATGAGATTGCCAACTTATGATTTGTCAATCATATACTTCATATTTGTTTCACTTTAAACTTAATCACTTCAAGATGATTATGATAGGGGCAATGCGTGCTGAAAGCTAATAAGTACCATAATTTTTGGAAGCTATTTATGAAACTTGAAATCCCTGCTTCCCTTTATGAAGGGTCTTTCTTCTTACTTGTATGTTTAGTCTCCACATTCTATCTTTATGCACCAATTAAGAGAGCATAGTTGTCATTCTTAGTTTTATGCGCATTGTCCCAAAACTTATTGATTGATTCATAATGTTGATATTGCTTGTTCTTGAACTATTTGTATCTAGTCACCCTTATGAACTTTGAAGGTGTCCTATGCATTTATGTTTTGCTACTCCATGAAGGACAAGCTGAATACCACTCATGCTATGTTTTCTATATGTGAAACAAACAAACTTCTTTCAATGCATTGTTATTCATGATCCTTTGTTTGTACCTTTTCATGTTACAACATAGTTTCTATGTATTATTGTTAGAACTACATTTTTCATGCTCATGTTTAGAGTACTTTGATCCCAATCATCAATGCTTTACAATAGTTTGATCAAGAAGTTGACGGTGCATGTCACCTAAAAAATTATTCTTTTTATCACTTACTGATACGTCGTAAACATATCTATAATTTTTGATGTTCCATGCTTGTTTAGTATCTACTTTGCTTTGCTTTGTCTTCTCTTTGAGGTATTTTTATATGTTTTCTGGGACTAACCTATTAAAAAGATGCCACAGTGCCAGTTGCCTGTTTTCTTCTGTTTTTGGTTCCAGAAAAGTCTGAAAATCAATATTCTCGGAATTGGACGGGACAAAAGCCAAAGTGAATATTTTACCATGGGGAACACGGAGCCAGAAGACGAGACAGGGGAAGCCTCGAGGGGGGCACACCCCCTGGCTGCGCGGCCAGGCCTAGCCTGCGCATGTTGTGTTTGCGAGGATCCGATGGATATTGAGATTACTATGTCAGATTGGTTAATGATTCTATCTTATTGATTTTATCATGTCTGTGTTGTTTGAGATCTTGCATGCTCTCTGTTTCTAGTAGCTATCTTGGCCAAGTAGATGCTAGTGACTCCAAGAGGGAGTATTTATGCTCGATAGTGGGTTCATGCCTCTATTTAATCTAGGGAAGTGACAGAAATCTTTGAGGTTGTAGATGTGTTGTTGCTACTAGGGAGAAAACAACGATCTCTTGTTCATGGAACAAGTGGATTGTTTACCTTACACACTTTGCTTAAAGAAGTTATCCGTTGCTTGCAACTTAATACTAGAGGGTGTTCAGATGATAACCTGAAGGTGGATTACTAGTCATAGATGCACTTGGATGGCGGTCTATGTATATTGTTGTATTGCCCAATCAAATCTTATAGGATCATGAATGTATAGTATTGCATTGTTATGCCTTGCTCTGTCCTGTCAATTGCCCCACGGTAATTTGTTTACCCAGGATGTTTTGTTGTTTATCCTAAAGAGAACACCTCTAGTGAACTATGGACCCCGGTCCAATCTTTACCATTGATACATCTTCCACTATTCCTGTTACTTTCTTCAAACCACCATTACCTTCACCACCATATAGTTAATACTTTGTTTTCAGCAAACCGGTGAGATTGACAACCTCACTGTTCGTTGGGGCAAAGTCTTGATTTTGTGTTGTGCAGGTTTCCATGTTGCTAGCAACACCTTTGGGACGTTTCCTTCCTCCTTCTGGTTCGATAACCGTGGTTTCTTTCTGAGGGAAAACTTGCGGCTATGCTCATCATACCTTCCTCTTGGGGTATCCCAACAAAGCTCTACAGTGATTTGAGCTGCATCAAGTTGTTTTCTGGCGCCGTTGCTGGGAGGCTAAGGATGGATTCACAAGGGGAGTCCTTCACAACCTTTCTCTTTACTTTGTTTTTGTTTTTCTTAGATTCTTTTTCCTTGTTTTGTTTTCCTTTTTCTCAAAAATCACAAAAAATTAGTTTCATTTGGTTTGCTTTCTCCTATCAAAAACAAAAAAATTAGTTCTTCCTATAGTTGTCACCTTGCTCTAGCTCACCATGTTGATCCCTAAGTTCACCCTGAAAGACCTTTCAATAGGTAGTGGCTCTATAATTGGGAAAGAAAATATTGAAGAATTCTTTAATCATGTTAGCAAACATGAGGATATTGAGGACAGATCCTTAGCAGAACTTGCTCCTAATAATGAAATTGCTACAGCTTATTTAGTTCACATGTTGGAGTCCAGGTTTGTTAAACTTAACCCCGTGATGCAAATAATGTTTCTTAAACTAAAAGAAGAGGAGGATGTTGTAACACCCTGATAATCGACCCTATGCAAGTTTTAGCGATTCCCGCCAAACCCGCATAGAAACGATTCAAAGGTGCCCACCAGGCACTTTCGTGCGGGTGGAAAACGAAGTAATAACATTACACAACAGTCCTCGATGGGACCCACAGAACAGATATATATATACAACAGCGACTCAATGAGTCAAGAATACAGATATAATATACAAAGATCCAAATCACCTTGAATATGATAGAGCGTCCGACTACGGACAAGATGCAAATGGGGCTAAGAGCCCTGAAGAATAACCAATGGCGTCCATAACCCTGCCCAGGCCAAGCCGGAAGGGTAACCCTGCTAACGACGTCGATCTCAGAACCTGCTTAAACAAAAGGGGTGCCGACAAAGGGCCAAGGAAAAAGAGGAGCGTCAGTACTGAGGCCAGTACACGGCGAGACTAGAATTCGGCGGTCCTCGCCTACATAGGTATGGTGGACTGAGCGGCAGCGGCAGCATGCACTAAACACCCTATAGAGACTCGATTCAGCGGGCGGCAATCAGAGAGGGGTAAGAAAGACCTATTCGGAACCATCCTGTTTCTACCATCAGACAAACCCATCCTGCTGTTTCCCCCTCGAGACCAAACGAGGAAGTCAACCGAGGAACTCACACAGTTGGCAGTTTTACTTATTCGGTTATCGTTGCAGTAATTACTAGTCAGGTATAGATAATCATCCTGATAAAATAAGCAGTGGGCCATTTTAGTTAACCATTCCGTTGTAGTTGCGACACTTACTAGTCAAATACAATTAGCATGAGATAACCCAAAACCCAGCAGTTGTTGGTACTTTTATTTAGCCATTCCGTTGTAGTTGCAATACTTACTAGTCAGGTACAATGGTCGCAAGCGACACCCAAACAAGCAATTGTTGGCAGTATTATTTAGCCATTCCATTATAGTGAAGCTGATTACTAGTCATTATAAAGCCAAGTTTATAGCACTACTTTAGTTATAGTTGTCTATGATCGAGATACTGTGCTCCAAGTCGTCCATAACCGCGGACACGGCTTTCAGAAATTTTTACCCGGCCGGGGTGCACCAATAGCAACACACACTCGATCATCCTCGGAAAAACCAAATCAAAACCCAACGAGGCCTTCACGACAAAGCAATCACAGGATTCAGAAATATTTCAGGGGGCCACCCCTTCAAGTAGACCCGCAACAAAGCCGGCCGGCTCCGTGACGGACTCAAGGTTGTGGGGACGGCTGTGAACGACTGGGAACCCAAAACTGGGCTTGTCGACAACGCGAAATCGTGCCACTATCCTAAACAGTACAGTGTGCTCCTCGCACAATCGTAAATAAAGCAGTAAAGCATGGCATAAGTACAGGATCGTAAATAAAACCTCAAACTAGTTTGTGGCCCCAAGAAATAAGACGGAATCAAGCTCTGGCTCAGGGGGGTCCCATAATCCTCCCGGATGTGGATAGCGCGATAAATCAAGGAACAGGTATCAAGTACTCGGGGTCCTACGGGACACAAGTGGGCGGTCGGAAACCAAATATTATCTATCACCCACCGATGCCTCTGATTACTTACTTCAATTTTAGTTGTTAAACAGTAATTAAAGTGAACGAAAAGTAAAGACGAGATCATCTCCAACACCAAATAGACGGCAATACACCAACAACTGTGTCAATTGACGACACGCGACAGCACTTGAGCAAGCGGCTACGACGCGCAAGTCCAACTATCTACCAAACAACAGGTAATAGGATGTGTCCAAGGCAATATATGGCTGCAAGGGGATATCACGGGTACGGAAACTAGAGCATCGCAACACAGATAGCAATAGATCAACATGAGGGAATAAATACTATAAAAGTAAGATAGGTAGAAAGGGGGAGATGCTCGCCTGAAAACATTGCCGAAGGTTCAACCGAAGATCGGGTCGACACTCGCATCAACTCAACGACCTTATCCGCGAAGAAGCAAAACACTAGCACAAACACCGGATGCACTATTTAATACTACGGCAAAAGATCGGCATGATGCATGCATGATGTATGGCATGGCAAAGATCCGATGCAATTAGGCCATATTAAGCGGAACCGGGGTCCCGACAATTAGTTAGATGGTTCAAGTTGTTTATCTACCCCGCAAATTAAATGTTGTTTTAGCATGGCAAACGATAGCACCGGTTCGCTACACAAATTTAAATGAGGCCAATATGAGACTAGTTTTGCCTGCATATGGGCCCCATATTTAATTATTAGGTGAATCGGCATAAGGCCCCCAAACCACAAACAAGGATGCATGCATGAACAATTTAATATGCGACAGGTTTATATATTATTATAAAAATAGGGCTTAGGGTCACACATCTGGGGTCGAAGGTCTTGGGGGGTACGGAGGGGTTCCGGGGTTCGAGGTCGGTCTCCGGGTTCAGGGTTCGGCGAAAACATTCTCGAACAACGGGGCAGATCTTGTCGCATCCGGGAAGGACTTCGCGTTCGGTGGCGATCTTGGCGGTCTTCGGGTTCGGGCCTGGCGCTTCGGATCGGTCTTCAGGGGTCCGGGAAGGCGACCTTGGCGCTCGGGTTCGGTCTCCGGATCCGTATAGGAGGTCTTGGCGCGGCACCGGGTTCGGGGTGTCGAGGCTTGGTCTTCGGGGTCCCGGACAATGGCCTTTGATCTCCGTGAAGAAGAGCTCGGCGTGCCAGGGTTCGGTCCGATCTCGGCCATCGGATCCGTGTAGGCGCACTCGGGGGTCTCGACGCCTAGGTTCCGTGAAGTTCTGGGATAAGCTTGTCGATGGTCCTGCTTGTGCTTCCAGTTTGTCGATCTTGTGGCATGGCCACCGAAGAGCAAAACCACGTTGACACTTGCGGTCATTGACACGGGCAGCAGGGTTGCAGGGGTGCGCGACGCAGAGAACGGCCGGCAGCGGTGTCGTTCATCCCGGGCGGCGGAGCTCGCACCGGTGGGGGCGGACAGAGGCAGAGCGGCCGGGTGCTCGGGGAGAGGCGACGCTGCAGGGACCCACTCGCGGAAGCGCGCGGACGTCGAGGAAGGATGGGGCCGGGCGGAGGAGGCACGGTGACGGGGTTCTGTCCGGATGCGGTCAAGGAGATGCTTGCGGGGTGACGGAGGGGCGGGCTCGGGCCGGCGGAACCGTGGGGACGGAGGCGAGCAGGGGCGGTTGCCACGGGGCCCGGCGGCGCTGGAGGGGGCCGGCTCGGCGGGGTGTTGCCGAGGTCGGCGGCGCGGGCTCGGCGCGGGCTCGGCGCGCGGGACCGGGGTGCCAGGGCGGCGGTGAGCTCGAGCGGGAGCGGGGCGAGGCCGACGCGGGGCTCGGCGATGCGGACGCGGCGGTGCCTGCCGGCGGGGAAGGAGGACGGCGGAGGGGACCCGAGGCGGCCAGAGGTGGGGAAACCCGAGGGGGCGCCGGGCGCGGAAGGAGGCCGACGAGGTCTACGGGCAGGACGCGGCCGGGGCGGGGAGAGGCGGTGAACGGAGGGAGGAGGAGAGGAGGTGGCCGGAGGAAGCCTGGCGGCGGCGCCATGGGAGGTTGGGCGGCGGGGCAGCGACGGGTGGGGTGGGGGTCGGCCTGCGGGCGCGGTGGGAGGAGAGAGGCTAGGGAGCGGGGCTGGCGCGTGGGGCTCGCGGGTGGGCCGCGGCAGGAGCGTGTGGGGGGCGTGTGGGGGCGCGTGGGGGGCGCGTGGGGGCGCGTGGGGGGCGCGTGGCCAGGAGAGGCGGGACCCACCGGCAGGGAGAGAGGTGGCTGAGTGGGGTGAGAGGTTGAGTGGGGAGTGGGGCCGGGGTGGGGCCCGGTTGTCGGTGAGGGAGAGAGAGGGGGTAGGTGGGACTGGGGTGAGAGAAGGAGGGGGTGAGGGAGAGGATTGGTGAGGTGGCAAGGTGGGTAGGGAATGGGGGAGAGGGTGAGGTGGCGAGCTGTGAGAGGTGGGTAGGATAGATTTGGGTGGTTTTAGGAATTAGAGGGGCTGGTTTAGGTGGACCGATTAATACCGGGGGTGGTCGACTGGGTCGGATCGGCCCGTTCGACTGCCCCCACAAAAATAATTAACTAATTTTATTTGTTTCAAACAGACTTTTGCAAGCCGATAGGAGACAAAACAAAAATAATCCGGAGACCCGGGTTTTGCGTTTGAATAAAGACGGGCGTTTAGAAAACAAATTAGGTTTTTTTTCGAAAATAGTTTTATGCAAGCAAATACAAGATGATGACGATGCTCAAATGCAAGGTGGCATGATGACATGAGCATGCGGTCATGATGATGCAATGCACAAAAATCAACGCGATTTTCTAGTAGTGGTTTTGCGGGATGCCACAATTCGACACCACTAACAATGGATCTCGCCCTCGAGATCCGCCTCATGGTACCGGAAAGAAGGTCGGCGATCTGAATCTTCTTGCTTCGTGTAGATCCTCGCAACACCACTAACAAGGGGTCGTTGTCCGTGATCGGCGAGAGAACACTCCGGGAACAAAAGGTCGAAGGTAGAGGTATCCACAAATATAAGCCACCTCTAGCTTCGATGGAAAGAGCGAAATCACCTTTATTCACCAAGTCAATGTACAGGTGCGAATGATAAGAGTAGTGGTATGGTAGCTACTCCATCCCGCACTCGAACCATTACTCTGCACACGAATAAGCGGATTATGCAACCAACTCTCGGAATTAGACTGAAGATCTCGACAAGCGAGGTTCGGAAACAAAGGAGTGATGCAGACTCTGCATCGGATCTGGCGTAGATGATGTCGTCGCGTCGGAAAACACCGGAAGGCACAAACAAGGAACAAGGAATGGTACCACAGCAGACGGATTCCTCAGACAGCATGAAGACCAGATGTAGACACACCGTTACCAAAGGAGGAAGCGAAACCCTGAAGGTACGACGGAACCCAACCACGAGAAATCCTGGACTCGAAGAGAGAGAAGAGAGCGGATTCAAAACACGTAGAGGTAAGAGGAGAATAGCAAAGGGGTAAGGAGTAAAATCAGACCTAACCAGAACTATCCAACCGATTTTGCAAAAATAGTTTTGACACTCTACTTCGGCCGTTAGCTAGGTTATCCTACAGGCTGGACTTGTGGGGTATCGCAACTGCTGAGCTCTGATACCACTCTGTAACACCCTCAGAATCGACCCTATGCAAGTTTTAGCGATTCCCGCCAAACCCGCATAGAAACGATTCAAAGGTGCCCACCAGGCACTTTCGTGCGGGTGGAAAACGAAGTAATAACATTACACAACAGTCCTCGATGGGACCCACAGAACATATATATATACAACAACGACTCAATGAGTCAAGAATACAGATATAATATACAAAGATCCAAATCACCTTGAAAATGATAGAGCGTCCGACTACGGACAAGATGCAAATGGGGCTAAGAGCCCTGAAGAATAACCAATGGCGTCCATAACCCTGCCCAGGCCAAGCCGGAAGAGTAACCCTGCTAACGACGTCGATCTTAGAACCTGCTTAAACAAAAGGGGTGCCGACAAAGGGCCAAGGAAAAAGAGGAGCGTCAGTACTGAGGCTAGTACACGGCGAGACTAGAATTCGGCGGTCCTCGCCTACATAGGTATGGTGGACTGAAGCGGCAGCGGCAGCATGCACTGAACACCCTATAGAGACTCGATACAACTGGCGGCAATCAGAGAGGGGTAAGAAAGACCTATTCGGAACCATCCTGTTTCTACCATCAGACAAACCCATCCTGGTGTTTCCCCCTCGAGACCAAACGAGGAAGTCAACCGAGGAACTCACAGTTGGCAGTTTTACTTATTCGGTTATCGTTGCAGTAATTACTAGTCAGGTATAGATAATCATCCTGATAAAATAAGCAGTGGGCCATTTTAGTTAACCATTCCGTTGTAGTTGCGACACTTACTAGTCAAATACAATTAGCATGAGATAACCCAAAACCCAGCAGTTGTTGGTACTTTTATTTAGCCATTTCGTTGTAGTTGCAATACTTACTAGTCAGGTACAATGGTCGCAAGCGACACCCAAACAAGCAATTGTTGGCAGTATTATTTAGCCATTCCATTATAGTGAAGCTGATTACTAGTCATTATAAAGCCAAGTTTATAGCACTACTTTAGTTATAGTTGTCTATGATTGAGATACTGTGCTCCAAGTCGTCCATAACCGCGGACACGGCTTTCAGAAAGTTTTACCCGGCCGGGGTGCACCAATAGCAACACACACTCGATCATCCTCGGAAAAACCAAATCAAAACCCAACGAGGCCTTCACGACAAAGCAATCACATGATTCAGAAATATTTCAGGGGGCCACCCCTTAAAGTAGACCCGCAACGAAGCCGTCCGGCTCCGAGACGGACTCAAGGTTGTGGGGACGGCTGTGAACGACTGGGAACCCAAAACTGGGCTTGTCGACACCGCGAAATCGTGCCACTATCCTAAACAGTACAGTGTACTCCTCGCACAATCGTAAATAAAGCAGTAAAGCATGGCATAAGTACAGGATCGTAAATAAAACCTCAAACTAGTTTGTGGCCCCAAGAAATAAGACGGAATCAAGCTCTGGCTCAGGGGGGTCCCATAATCCTCCCGGATGTGGATAGCGCGATAAATCAAGGAACAGGTATCAAGTACTCGGGGTCCTACGGGACACAAGTGGGCGGTCGGTAACCAAATATTATCTATCACCCACCGATGCCTCTGCTTACTTACTTCAATTTTAGTTGTTAAACAGTAATTAAAGTGAACGAAAAGTAAAGCCGAGATCATCTCCAACACCAAACAGACGGCAATACACCAACAACTGTGGCAATTGACGACACGCGATAGCACTTGAGCAAGCGGCTACGACGCGCAAGTCCAACTATCTACCAAACAACAGGTAATAGGATGTGTCCAAGGCAATATACGGCTGCAAAGGGGATATCACGGGTACGGAAACTAGAGCATCGCAACACAGATAGCAATAGATCAACAGGAGGGAATAAATACTATAAAAGTAAGATAGGTAGAAAGGGGGAGATGCTCGCCTGAAAACATTGCCGAAGGTTCAACCGAAGATCGGGTCAACACTCGCATCAACTCAACGTCCTTATCCGTGAAGAAGCAAAACACTAGCACAAACACCGGATGCACTATTTAATACTACGGCAAAAGATCGGCATGATGCATGCATGATGTATGGCATGGCAAAGATGCGATGCAATTAGGCCATATTAAGAGGAACCGGGGTCCCGACAATTAGTTAGATGGTTCAAGTTGTTTATCTACCCCGCAAATTAAATGTTGTTTTAGCATGGCAAACGATAGCACCGGTTCGCTACACAAATTTAAATGAGGCCAATATGAGACTAGTTTTGCCCGCATATGGGCCCCATATTTAATTATTAGGTGAATCGGCATAAGGCCCCCAAACCACAGACAAGGATGCATGCATGAACAATTTAATATGCGACAGGTTTATATATTATTATAAAAATAGGGCTTAGGGTCGCACATCTGGGGTCGAAGGTCTTGGGGGGTACGGAGGGGTTCCGGGGTTCGAGGTCGGTCTCCGGGTTCAGGGTTCGGCGAAAACATTCTCGAACAACGGGGCAGATCTTGTCGCATCCGGGAAGAAGGACTTCGCGTTCGGTGGCGATCTTGGCGGTCTTCGGGTTCGGGCCTGGCGCTTCGGATCGGTCTTCAGGGGTCCGGGAAGGCGACCTTGGCGCTCGGGTTCGGTCTCCGGATCCGTATAGGAGGTCTTGGCGCGGCACCGGGTTCGGGGTGTCGAGGCTTGGTCTTCGGGGTCCCGGACAATGGCCTTTGATCTCCGTGAAGAAGAGCTCGGCGTGCCAGGGTTCGGTCCGATCTCGGCCATCGGATCCGTGTAGGCGCACTCGGGGGTCTCGACGCCTAGGTTCCGTGAAGTTCTGGGATAAGCTTGTCGATGGTCCTGCTTGTGCTTCCAGTTTGTCGATCTTGTCGCATGGCCACCGAAGAGCAAAACCACGTTGACACTTGCGGTCATTGACACGGGCAGCAGGGTTGCAGGGGTGCGCGACGCAGAGAACGGCCGGCAGCGGTGTCGTTCATCCCGGGCGGCGGAGCTCGCACCGGTGGGGGCGGACAGAGGCAGAGCGGCCGGGTGCTCGGGGAGAGGCGACGCTGCAGGGACCCACTCGCGGAAGCGCGCGGACGTCGAGGAAGGATGGGACCGGGCGGAGGAGGCGCGGTGACGGGGTTCTGTCCGGATGTGGTCGAGGAGATGCTTGCGGGGTGACGGAGGGGCGGGCTCGGGCCGGCGGAACCGTGGGGACGGAGGCGAGCAGGGGCGGTTGCCGCGGGGCCCGGCGGCGCTGGAGGGGGCCGGCTCGGCGGGGTGCTGCCGAGGTCGGCGACGCGGGCTCGGCGCGCCGAGGCGGCGGTGAGCTCGAGCGGGAGCGGGGCGAGGCCGATGCGGGGCTCGGCGAGGCGGACGCGGCGGTGCCTGCCGGCGGGGAAGGAGGACGGCGGAGGGGACCCGAGGCGGCCAGAGGTGGGGAAACCCGAGGGGGCGCCGGGCGCGGAAGGAGGCCGACGAGGTCTGCGGGCGGGACGCGGCCGAGGGGGGAGAGGCGGTGAACGGAGGGAGGAGGAGAGGCGGTGGCCGGAGGAAGCCTGGCGGCGGCGCCATGGGAGGTTGGGCGGCGGGGCAGCGACGGGTGGGGTGGGGGTCGGCCTGCGGGCACGGTGGGAGGAGAGAGGCTGGGGAGCGGGGTTGGCGCGTGGGGCCCGCGGGTGGGCCGCGGCGGGAGCGTGTGGGGGGCGTGTGGGGGCGCGTGGGGGGCGCGTGGCCAGGAGAGGCGGGACCCACCGGCAGGGAGAGAGGTGGCTGAGTGGGGTGAGAGGTTGAGTGGGGAGTGGGGCCGGGGTGGGGCCCGGTTGTCGGTGAGGGAGAGAGAGAGGGGGTAGGTGGGACTGGGGTGAGAGAAGGAGGGGGTGAGGGAGAGGATTGGTGAGGTGGCAAGGTGGGTAGGGAATGGGGGAGAGGGTGAGGTGGCGAGCTGTGAGAGGTGGGTAGGATAGATTTGGGTGGTTTTAGGAATTAGAGGGGCTGGTTTAGGTGGACTGATTAATACCGGGGGGTGGTCGACTGGGTCGGATCGGCCCGTTCGACTGCCCCCACAAAAATAATTAACTAATTTTATTTGTTTCAAACAGACTTTTGCAAGCCGATAGCAGACAAAACAAAAATAATCCGGAGACCCGGGTTTTGCGTTTGAATAAAGACGGGCGTTTAGAAAACAAATTAGGTTTTTTTTCGAAAATAGTTTTATGCAAGCAAATGCAAGATGATGACGATGCTCAAATGCAAGGTGGCATGATGACATGAGCATGCGGTCATGATGATGCAATGCACAAAAATCAACGCGATTTTCTAGTAGTGGTTTTGCGGGATGCCACAGATGTTGAAAAGAGAGATTTTATCTTAGAAACTTTGCTAAAAGAGTTCAATGATGTTGCTAAGGAAGCCAAAAAGGTCTTTGAACGTTTTAATATGATAGGCTCATGTGTAGATGTTATGGGTACTTTAGAAAAGTTGGATAAAACCAAACCCAATGGAGAGGAAATTAAGATACCCATACCTTTTAAACTTGTGGGAATGCATGAAGCCTTAGAAAAGAATTTTGATTGGATTGTTCCTGAAAACCCATTTGATGAAAGTAGTGAACCTAAGAGAGATGATAAAGGATCCTCTAAAACTCATTTGGATGAGATACATTTCCTAGTTGAAGAGATTTCGAGTATTGATCTTAATGCTTCTTCATTTGAAAATACTTGATTCTTAATTCTTGTGCCTAACTTAAAGGCATTAAAGAAAAGTAATTTTTGGGAGATAACCCAATAGTTTCTTGAGTCTTGGAAGTTATTACTTCTATAATAACCTCTCCTTATCCTTTTTATTTGATTTTTGTTCCAAGAACAACCTCTAATGAGAGGGAAGTAAGATTTGGGGAGTTGCTGTCCCGAAACAGATTTGTGATCCACTGTAAAAATTCATGTAAAATATCTGTAGGTCGGATTGATTTGTAACTTTTGTTAGTTCAACACTTTTTGATTTGAGCAACAGAAGGTCTTCGAAAAAATAGGTTTCTACCTGCTGGTCTGTTTTGACAGATTTCTGCCATTATTTGCATTTGCTTCTTATGATTCCTTTTTGGGTTCTTTTTGGGAAATTGAGATTTTTGAGGGACAATAGCTTGTGTCTTTAGTGAAAGTTTTGCTGTTTTAAAACTAAACCCCAAAGGTCTATTATCTTTTGAATGCACTAATGTTGCTAATGAAGATTGTGTGAAGTTTTGTATGAAGGAAAAAATTTAGGTGTAAAGAAAGAATAATGTAATGAGATGAAGAATAGTCAAAATCTCAAGCTTGGGGAGGCCACCCCGTGTCACCCCAAAAAATATTCAAGAGGTACAAGCGTCAAAGATTGGGGATTCCCAAGGCATCCCCTTCTTCATCAATTAAAATCTCAGGTCTTTCTAGATAATTTGTTTTATTGTTTCATGCACTGTTGTGTTGTTCTTGGAGCGTCTTAGTTTTCGTTTTTGATTTTTGTTTGCTTAGTTTGCTTGAATAAAGGAGTTGGACCCCCGTTCTCTCTGTGTTATTTCAAATAAGTTGATTGGTGTTGGAGAGTAGGAAGTTCTTGCTTGATTAGTACAAGAAGGAGCTTGCTTTGACTGTGACTTAGACTTTATCATGTCATGCTATATGTTCTTTTGACCTTATGCTTAGTGATTATTGCTGTAGCATGACTTTTTCCAAACAATTAAGATTGCTTAATGTTCCCTGAAAGAATCATGCATTGTTTAGCATACAAAAGCATAGTATTGTGGTATTATCCTTTGATGCTTTGTTTGGGTTGACTTGGCACATGCTCACACCATGTTATGACTATGAACCAGTCACCATAGTCTCTATGATCATTTAGTTTTTGACTTGTAGTACCACTTTATGCTTTGGTTAGTAATGTTTTGTCGCTCTGCATGATTATGGCCATTATTTCTCTCTTAGTTGGTCGCTCCCAGTCTTTTGCTAGCCTCCACTTGTATGAATAGGCTCTACTCATGCATCCAACTCCCAAGAAACCAAGTTATTCCAAAGTTTCCACTATAAATTCTTATGCATGATGTGTTACACCATTCCAAATATATTCTTGTTTTATCTATCTTCCAAATTAAACTTGTTATGAGAAACTTAGTGATTAAAGCTCTCACAAACTTGATGGCAAACTTTATTTTTCTTGCCCCTAAATAAACTTGAACTATTGTGTCATCTATGTTGTATATGCTTGCACTTATACATTAGAATTAGCAGAACCATGCTGTCATGGGGAATGCTTTCAACATTCCACTTGTACATTGTACACAGTTGATATCATGCTCTTTTATTTGCGCATATCGTCGGTGTGAAACAAAAGGGGAGCTTGTAAGTCCATGGAGTTATGTGTGTTAGATAAACGCCTGGGACGCTAGCCTAAGCCATGCCCAATCATGGTGGAAACTTGCAGCATACCATAGTGAGCAATCTATGAAGCTTTCTTCTTAAAAAAAGAGACATATTGAAAATAGGAAAGAGAGAAAAAGCACCATTTTCCCATGGTAAATAAGAAGATTGCTGAGATGCTCATTGTCTCCTTGCCTTATCATTTTGATTATGGGATAACTCCTGTATCATGTGCAAGGGGTACCCCGTTGGCGGTTCTCTATGATACACATGTACTTACTATGAGAAGAACTTACAAGTAACTAAAGTTGAGTAGCATGAGGAGCAGCCCTCGTACTCAAGGGACATGAGATTGCCAACTTATACTTTGTCAAGCATATACTCCATAGTTTGTTCAATTTAACCTTAATCACTTCAAGATGCTTATGATAGGGGCAATGAGAGCTGAAAGCCAACAAGTACCATAATTTTTGGAACCTCTTTATGAGACTTGAAATCCCTGCTTCCCTTTTATGAAGGGCCTTTCGTCCACTATTATATCGAGTCTCCGCCTTCTATCCTTAGGCACCAATTAAGAGAGCATAGTGTCATGGTATTGCCGACGAGTACGCCATGGAGGGGTCCTCACAGAGCGTGTTTATAGACGTGGGGTAAGGCGGAAGGTTGGCGGGTACGAGGTAACACAACTTACCTAGGTTCAGATCCCACGACGGTGGCATGATCCTACTCCTGCTATAAATCACTATAATGTCAATACGCCGAGTTACAGGGGTTGGTTCGCTGTGCGCGATATGAGTTGTGTTGTGCCCTAAAGGCTCCCATAGGTCCGACTTATATAGTCGCCAGATACTAGGATTATAGGCAAAGTCCTTGCTGGACGTGTTACAGAGTCCTACACAGTATACAACTAGTCTAATGTGTCTTGAACTCCAAGGCTCCAGGTACGTCGGTGACTCCTCCGTAGCCTTCCTTTATCCCGCATGGGCCTCCATTCTGGATCCATCTAACTGGGCCGCCCAGGAGGCCATAGGCCTTGCTACCAACTATGGGCCACCTGGGTTATCCGGATTAGAGGCATGCTATGGTGATACCCATTTAGCATATCCCCAAGAGTAGCCCCCGGAGAACTCCGAGATCTTGCACCGTCTTGCCTCTTCAGGTTGAATGCTCCGTCTATATGAATGTCGGAAAATCGTCAAGCATTATCTTGTAGTCCTCCTAAGAACCCTGCAATGCTCTCCATCTTCAACTTGCAAGTCGGAGAATTGCTGAATCTTCCATCGTACTCTTCTCGTAGCCGTACTAGATCCGTCCATGCTGGAATCTTCCGATGGGATGGTTCACCTGCCCGTGTCAGCTAGAGCAACGTAGACCATAGGTCAGCGATGCCTCGTAACTCACACATGCAGAAAACACAATCATGTCCATTTTTCCTGCGCGAATGATATGAACCGTTGGCGGCGGCGGTTGGGAACGTGGCCAAATCTCCATGCACGCGCACACACGCGATGTCCACACAGCAACCATTCGATCAATCTTGCACGAATCTTGACGCTGGGGGTTATAAATTACAACCGTGGTAGATTTTATCTTTTCACCTCATTCTCCCTCGTGTCATTGTCTTCCTCCTGCAAAAACCTCTTCGAGCTCTCCGCGCGCACGAGAAAAACCCTAGTTCTTCCCCAATCTCCCAGTCACCTCACTCCCACTCCAATGGCAAGCAGCAGCTCCACCCCGTCCATGGCGGCGACGAACGAAACCGCGGCCAAGCCAGCAGGCTCCGTCCATGTGCCTCCAGAGGGAGTGGTTGTGTCGCGGTCCGTGGTGGTGGAAACCACCGGCGGCGACCATATTCCGGCAGGGCTGGAACCATTGGAGGAGAGTGACTCCCAGAAGGTATACGTTAAAGCGCAACTGGTACGCGGCGTCTCCCTCCCGATCTCCGACTTCTCCCTAGCTATCCTTATCCATTACCGGGTTCAACCTCAGAACATATCTCCGAATAGCATCCTCGCGCTTAGAAACTACGCGGCGCTTTGCGAGGACTACCTAGGTATTACGCCTAGGTTAGATCTTCACCGTCAAGAGGGAAGCTGGAGCGAGCAAGGACGAGCTCAGGAACTGCGGAACCATTAGCTTCAAGATCCGTCCTGGCCGGCGGTTCCCCGACATCGTAGGCCACGAGTCCTGCAAAAATGGCAGCGGACGTACTTCTACGGCCCAGATATCCCTCTGGCCGGCCGAGAAGCAACGTACCTGGACTTCATCGAAGGGGCCGCTGTTGAAGCCCCGACATGGAGATCCCAGGCCACCCTTCCTTCCGACAACGATGCTTCCCGCGCCATAAGGCGGATCGAGTGGTACGTAGAGACGGGTTTTACCGGATTGGACCTAGCCATGTGCTGGTTCGTCAGGTGGATCCAGCCTCTGCAGCACTGCACGAAGCTGATGCACCAGTATACCAAGGATAGGAAGGATAGCCTCTGCATCTCCGAGGACAACTTCTCAAGTGACTCCATCAATCTCCGCCTCAAAGATATCGTCAATGTGAAGGATAGGAAGCGTGGCTTCACCATCACCTATGATATGTTCGTTGACGGCACATGCCCAGAGGTATGTATCTATTTTCCGTGTATGACATATACTCCAGTTCTTCCGTCTAGCCATTACCATTTCATCTAGCACTTTGGGATTTCACTTAACAACTCAAAAGTCTAGAGGAGGATAGCATGGCTGTCCAAATATATGACCCCAAGATGAAGGAAGTCACCATCGTGTACGATGATGATGTCCCATTGGCGCGTAAGTGGAAGATCTCCACCGCTGCTGTTGCCGACGGAGGCAAGAAGAAGAAGACAGATGGTGGAGCCTCCAAGAAGTCCATTGCTGCCCTGGAGGCAGAGAAAAGAAGAATTACCGGCATCCCTTTCTCCAAGGCACCAACTGTTGTGTAAGTTTCTTATCATTCGACGTTGTCTCTTGCTCGTCTTATTCATGTACTTGTACTTTTTCATGTTTCAGGAAGATGGCTAGTTTGAGTTTGAAGCAGTCCTCCAAAACATCGGGGGCTTCTAAAAACATTAGATATATGTTGCACCAAGCGTCTCCTGCCATCGCCCCTACCACTCCCAGCGTCCAGCATGCTGTCACACTGACAAGCTCTCCAGCTAAGGTAGCATCTGGCCCTTCCGCCATGGAAGTGGATCCAGGTGTCACCGCGGATCTTACCGTTGTCGGCGAGCAGGCGACACAAGAATTAGAGTAGCATTGAATGAATTATTTAGTTTGAATGAATTGTTCCGACTAGATACTTTTAGAGTAGCATATGTAGTGTTTGTAAATTTCAGTACTGTAGCCCCCAAGCCTCTAGTTGAAATAGAATTAGTTCAGACTACATTGCTTAAAGAAAGATTAAGCACATTGCCGAGTTAAAAACTCTCACTATAGCCCCCAAGCCTCTAGGTGGATATTTATCTGGCTAGATACTCCAAGTAGACTAAGTAACTTTAAATTTCTTTCCAAAGAATGAGAATGCTCGGAGAGGCGTCGCCAACAAGAAGTTCCACAAGATGCACGCTGAACTGGAAGCTGAAAAGGGTAAAACTGCCTTCTTGAAGGAACAAATCACCAAGGGCAACAGTCAATTTTTCCTTTCAATTTCGCACTCAAACTTGGTCTTGTGCCATCACTCTCCGACTACTCATTATGTGTTGATATTTCTCCGACTTACAGAAGCTATCGCTAAGGCCAAGGATATTGTCGAGCAATCCAAGCACAATGAGCTGCTGGATAGCGAGAACAAGATCCTCAAGCAGGAGAGGGCTGACACTCTGAAGATGCACGAGGAATACATGAAGGCCTTGCAGGAGTCCGCCAATACGGAGATGAACCGTCTGAAGGATGAAATTGCAATCCTCAAGGAGCAGAAGAGAGCTGCCGATGAGCAGAATCAGCGCAACCTTGAGGCTTACAAGGTTCTCCGACAAGAACGAGACTCCATGGAAAAGACTCTCTAGCAGGCGGAGGCACGCATCTTTGGTAAGAAATCTCCGTCTTGTACTTCTGTAAGCCAGGTACTTTGAACTTTTTTGTGTTACTGAACTCATGTACTCACTTGTCTTATCGGAAATGTAGCTCCTATTGGTTTAACCAATATGCCTCCTCCGCCAAAGGAATGCATGTTTCTCGCCGGCGACTTCATCAGCACCGTCATGAAATACTCGGAGATTCTGCGCCAAGCCCCCGAGCGTATCGTAAGTTGGAAAGCTTCATGTACCCGGGCTGGTGCAAGAATGTCGCTGGCAATGGTCAAGGCCCACTACGAGAATGTAGACATCGACACGGTGACCTCGGGCCTGCCCCACGTAGCCAATGAAGGCCAGAAGATTGATCACAAAGCTATTTGGGCATCCCTCGCGGGTTTTGACACCAGGGTTGCCGAGTTGGTCGATCACAACGTCTTCGTGCCTCTTGAGATCATTGATGGCGACCATCACATCTCCTCCGAGTCCATCAAGACCACCAACTTTGAAGATGACCAGAATGGCTCTCCTGCTACCGATGATGCTACCTCGAAGTCTCATGCGCTAGAGGAAAAAAAACACTTTGTAATATTTGTTTTCCTCTGTATTTATGTATGCGGAAAAAACTATTGCGTGTAATCTTAAGCAGAAAAAGAATAGATGTATGTTTCATGCTACTCAAGTACTAGTTCCAGCATGTAAATATTTTTTAAGCAAGTGCTGGCTTATCCATTACTTTGGTTTTTATGCTTGACCATTCATGAGTCGGAAGACTCGTAGTCGGAACCATGCGCTCAAGTGATGATGCCTAATGGCACCGTCAAAACCTAAGCACCAAATCGCCGACTTCGAGTGCCGAAAGTCAATACTCTAGAATCTACATAAAAACGACAAAGAACGTGTAGACCAGAAAACTTAAGCTAACGCCCGTAGGAGGAATTTTTCATCAGTGCAAATGCAAAGCTTGTGCATAAAGGTTTTATACGATCCAAAAATGAACACTAAAAGAGGTAAAAGACTCAAGAATATGAGTGAACCAGAGATATTTCATTGATCATATAAGAGGTACATAGTAGATAAAAAATATGGTAAGTGTAAAAAGGATGTAGCTATGTTATGTTCCATGGCCAATCAAGCTCCGGGTAGTCATCATCCGGGTCACGTCTCTTACGCTTATGATCATCGCTGGGTCTATCCTCAAGTTCACGATTGTCAATGAGGTAGTAAGACCCATTGAGTACCTCCTTGCTTATGATGAACGGTCCTTCCCATGGCGGGGATAATTTGTGTGACTTCTTATGCTTAAGTCAGAGCACCATATCCCCCTCTTTAAACGAGTGATGCCGAACGCGACGACTATGGTAGCTGCATAGCTTCTGCTAGTATATGGCGGATCTTTGGCATGCCAATACATGCTCTTCCTCGAGAAGGTCCACACCTAAGCATCTGGATTCTTCAGTGTCATCTTCGTTGTAGGCGGCAACTCTTGGTGAATCGTGAAGGATGTCGGAAGGCAAGATGGCTTCTGCTCCATATACCATGAAATAAGGGGTGTAGCTGATAGATCTGTTGGGTGTAGTTCGTAAACTCCACAAAACAGATGGTAACTCCTCTGCCCAGGCTCCAGCTGCTCTATGTAGCGGTGCCTCAAGATGCGGCTTGATTTCCTGCATAATTAATACATTGGGTCGATCAACTTGGCCATTGTACTGTGGATGTTCCATAGATTCTAGGTCAAGTCGGATGCCCTTCTCCCAATAATAAGCTTCCACTTCTCTGAGTGACAAGTTGCTGCCGTTGTCGGTGATAATGCTATGTGGGAGACCAAATCTCACCACTAGATCTCGGACAAACCTAAGGGCAGTTGCCCCATCAAGATTTATAATGGCTTTAGCTTCTATCCATTTAGTGAATTTATCAACTGCTACTAGCAGATGCGTAAACCCACATGGTGCCGTCTGTAATGGACCAACCATGTCTAGCCCCTAGACTGCAAACAGCCAAGTTATTGGTACGCAATTATTTAGCTGGAACATGTGGTTGTCGGGCATAATACTAGCATCCCATGCATGTATCAACCAGCTTGTCGGTGTCCGCCTTCGCGGTCAGCCAGTAGAATCCTTGCTGGAAGGCTTTGGAGACCAACGATCGAGGAGCGGCGTGATGCCCGTAATCTCCGAGATGGATCTCATGAAGGATTTCAATATCTTCTTGATGGAAAACACACTTTAGGTATACACCAGTGGTGCTTCTTTTACAGAGCTATCCATTGATTATGGTATAGCCCTTTTCTCGACGTACTATCTACTGACTTTCGACCTCTTCAATGGGCAAAGTTTCGTGTACGAGATATTCCATGAACGGTTTTGTCCAAGCCTGAGGGACCTTCGTCACTGTGTGAACGAAAGAGTCAACTCTGTCCGGGTTCTCGGGGTCCGCTCCCTTCATGGATGGTGTCCGTAGATGCTCTAGAAAAACGCCAGGCAGAATTTTTTTGTGCGCTGATCCAAGCTTTGACAGTAAATCGGCCGCCTCATTTTCCTCCCTTGGGACATACTTGACCTCGTAGCCCAAGAAGCTCTTGGCTATCTCGTCCACTTCGCCTCGATATTCCGCCATCATAGGGTTCCATGCGTTCCAGGTGTCAGCTACTTGCTGGGCAACCAAGTCGGAATCTCCACAGCAAACTATGCGCTTGATGCCAATATCCTTGGCTACGCGAAGTCCGTGAATGAGTGCTTCATACTCCACCATGTTGTTTGTAGCCTCAAAGTGGATCTGCAGAACATAGTGTAGCTTCTCCCTAGTTGGCGACTGTAGTAGTACACCAGCCCCTGAGCCGTTGAGTAGCTTTGATCCGTCAAAGTGCATCACCCAATATTTTGGCTCTGGTATAGGGTTAGCATCTGGCATCTCCGTCCAATATGCGATGAAATCCGCCAAGGCCTGTGATTTGATAGCATTGCGTCTCTTTTAGGTAATCTCGAAGGCGGCAAGTTCAATGCCCCACTTCGTGACCCTTCCTGTGGCATCACTGTTGTTGATGATGTCAGATAATGGAGCTTTGCTCACAACTGTGATAGGGTGCTCCTTAAAATAGTGCATTGGCTTCCGAGAAACCAGGAAAACTCCATAAGATAGCTTCTGGTAGTGCGGGTAACGCTTCTTGGACTCCGTCAAGACCTCGCTTACATAGTAAACTGGTCGTTGAACTCCGTACTCATGCCCTGGTTCTTTCTGCTCTACCACGACGACAATGTTGATTACCCAGTTGGTGGCCGCCATGTAAATCAACATAGGCTCCATAGGCTCGGGTGATGCAAGTATAGGTGTCGAGGAAAGTATCTCCTTTAGCTGCTTCAATGCTACATCTACTTCATCTGTCCATGTAAATTTTTCCGCCTTCTTCAGCAACTTGTACAGCGACAAAGCCTTCTCGCCAAGTCGGCTAACGAACCGGCTAACTGCTGCAACGCAGCCTGTAAGCCATTGTATGTCCTTCAGGCATGTCAGACGGTTTATGTTTAGGATGGCCTTGATCTTCTCCGGGTTGACCTCGATTTGACGCTGGGAAACGATGAAGACCAACAATTTTCCAGCTGGAACCCCGAAAACACACTTCTTAGGGTTAAACATCATGTTGTATTTCTGGTGATTATCAAAGGTTTCTTTTAAGTCGAAGATTAAGTCGTGTGACTTTTTAGACATCACCGCTATATCGTCCACATAGGCGTGAACGTTCCGAACAATTTGATCGTGGAGGCAATGCTGCATAGTCCGCTGGTACGTAGCACCTGCGTTTTTCAGCCCAAAGGGCAACGTGACGTAGCAAAATGTGCCATAAGGTGTGGTGAACGAAGTGGCCAATTGATCCGAATTCCTCATCTTTATCTGGTGGTATCCTGAGTATGCATCGAGAAAACACAAAAGCTCCGAGCCAGCCATCGAGTCAATGACTTGGTCAATGTGAGGCAAAGCAAACGGATCTTTGGGACACGCTTTGTTCAAGCCGGTGTAATCAACGCACATTCTTAATTCTTTGGTTCCCTTTTTGGGGATAATTACAGGATTGGCCACCCATTGGGTGTGAAGGACTTCTCGGATAAAACTAGCCTTGAGTAACCTAGCTATCTCTTTGCCTATGGCGTGTCTCTTCTCGTCTCCGAAGCGTCGTAGAGGTTGTTTCACCTGTTTGCATTTTGGATCAGTATTCAAGCTGTGCTCGGCAAGTTCCCTAGGTACACCTTTCATGTTGGCAGGTTGCCAGGAAAAGATGTCCCTATTCTCACGGAGGAACTCGACGAGCACACTTTTCTATTTAGGGTCCAGGTTCGTCCCAATGGCGGTGGCCTTGGAGGCATCGCCTACCACAAGTTCCACCGACTTGGTTTTGATGGCGGCCTTGAAGGCTGGGGCGGAGTCAGAAATCTGCTTCTTCGACGTCGGCATCTCCGTGGCATCGACCTTGCTCTGGATCTCCTTGAATTCTTCGCTGTAGAGGATAGTTTCTGCAAAGGCTGCTTCTCCAATCTCACAGTCCCTTGCCTTGGTAAAGCTTCCGGATACGGTGATGATGCCTTTTGGTCCTGGTATCTTGAGCTTATTGTAGACGCGTATGAAGATGATGTGGTACACGCTCTTGAGGGGGACTACCTCGAAGGTCATGCATTCTTGGCGGTAATTGTTAACATCGCCAAAAGTGACCTGAAGCGTAATGCACCCAAGGGACCGAGCCTCCCGGCCAGGAACTACGCCATGGAACATGGTGCTGGTCCTCCTTAGGTTAGCCTCTGTCAAGTTCATCTTGTGTAGCGTTTCCAGGTACATGATGTTGATGCTGCTTCCACTATCCACCATACATTTGGTGAACTCGTTGCCATCAATCAAGGGGTTGATGACCATGGTGTACTGGTTCCCCGTAGGGATGAGGTCTGGGTGATCCTTCCTGTCCCAAATGATTGGAATGTCCGACCAGCGCAGGTACTGGGGGGACTGGGGGTAGAGTATCCATCAGTATCCTCATAGAGGTTTTCTGTTGTCGGACAGTAGGTGTGCCAAGGAAAGTGTGGTAGACGGCAACCTTCTTCTCAAAGGGTTTCTTGCCCATTCCATCGCTCTTCTCGGCGTGCTTGTCGACTTTGCTTGTAGCCGGACTCCGGGTCTTCCTTGAGGTTGTTGACGAACTTGCAATGGCGATTGGTGTGAGTGGATTTGCCGTTGGCATCGAGGTGTACAAGGAATGTCATATCGCGGTACTCCTCATATGTTTGGGGAACATGGAGCGTTGCCGGGGTAGTTTCACTACCTCGCTGCTGCCCATGACCAGCCCCCCGTCCTCGGCCACACTGTCCGCCATCACCTCGTCCTGCAAATGTCATGGCGACCATGTCAGAGGTTTGCTTTTCTTCTGGCGGGTTCTTCCGCTTGGTGCTGTTGTTCCTCTTAGCTTGAGTTGGGATGGCCGTTGCCGGCAGAGAGCCACGAGCATCGTCATCGGCAGCCGTGAACTCATTGGCAAGGTGGATCATCTGGTTGAGATCGAGCCTGTGATTGTCCTGCAGGCGCTTCAACTTATGTCGGAGCAACATACCCTTCTCCAACACGTCTATGAAGGCGGCCATGGCGGTCTGAGCGTGCACTCCTACACAGGAATTCTTCATATCCAGCCAGCGAGAGAGGTAGGCGCGAGATGACTCGTATTTCTCCTACACACACTGCTGAAGATCGCCAACAGTGCATGGACGTTTATACCTTCCCTCGAAGTTCTTGGTGAACACTTCTTGCATGTCCAACCAGTTGCAGATGGACTTCACCGGCAAGTCATCAATCCATTATGGGGTCGTGCCCGCCAGCATCAATGGGAGGTACTTGACGGCGACAGTGGTGTTAGCCCCGGCGATCTCCACCGCGTTACCGTAATCCTGCAACCACGTAGCTGGTTTTGCGGTGCCGTCATAGGGCTTGATGGTCTTGTCAATCCAGAAACCCTTGGGGTAAGTTGCGGTCTATATTACAGGTCCAAAGCAACGTGGTCCCAGGTATTGCCCTTCCCAGGCCTCGTGAATCTTGTCCAGGCATGAACATGCATCGTATGGCTCCAGGCTTGTTCTTTTCTTCTTGCCGCCAGGGGGATGGTCTGTGTGAACAACGCGGGCCTCCTTCGCCCTGGTGGCTGCTAGGGGCGGCGGAGGAGGAGGTGGCAGTGGGTTAGCCTTCTTATTGTTACCCTCCTGCGACGCCTCACACTTGTCGCGGTTGCTTGTCGGACGCGGAGGGTCATGACGCGACCTGCACTTGTGTCCTTGGTTGCGCTCTCCATCGTGACGGGGCTGCTCCGCGTTGTCGCGGATGACAATGCCGCTTTGTTAAGGGAATATGCCCTGAGAGGCAATAATAAAGTGGTTATTATGTGTATTCCAAGTATATGATAGATGTTTATTTTGCATGCTATAATTGTATTAATACGGAAACGTTAATACATGTGTGTTTAATAAACAAACAGAAAGTTCCTAGTTATGCCTCTCTCATAAACTAGCTCGTTGATTAACAAGATGATCAAGGTTTCCTGATCATGGACATTGGATGTTGTTAATAACGGGATCACAACATTAGTGTAATGATGTGATGAACATTCATCCGAAGTATAGCATTACGATCAAAGTCATTGAGTTTATATTGCTATAACAACTTACGAAGTGATCATAGTCCTTAGACCATGAGATCATGTCAATCACTAACACCGGAAGAGTTTCTTGATAACATCAAACGTCACACCGTAACAGGGTGATTATAAAGATGGATTCAGAACTAACAAAGTGTTATGTTGAGGCTCATGGATCAAGAGTGGAATTTGTTCATCCCGATGACGGATAGATATACTCTGGGCCCTCTCGGTGATATCACATTGATTAGCTTGCAAGCAAGTGATTTGATCACTAGAATGTTATATCACAGGAACGAGAAAAGAGTGCATGTCGGTAACGAGATTAAACTAGGTATGGAGATACCGATGATCGAATCTCGGACATGTAATATATCGTGAAACAAAGGGATTAAGATACTAGCGTAAAAGGTTCCGACGATCACAAGAAAGTCATCGTTGAATGTGTGGGAGTCAGTATGGGTCTCCAGATCCCGCTTCTGATTATTGATCTGAGAGGGGTCTCGATCATGTCCGCATTATTCACGAACCGTAGGGTGACACACTTAAGAGACACCGACATCCAATTGGAGCAAAAGTTTCATGCCGAAAGAATGAACAAGCGCAGGAATTTATTTCACTAGATACCGAAACAGGTTTTCGGGTGAAATTGCATAAAGTGGTTATGCATGTGAAATAGAATTCTAGCAAGGGGTTATTTGTGAATGTTTGTCATTAAAGTAATTGACAAAATTCTGAATAAAATAAAAGAGTTTTATTTAATGAGAGTTTGCATTAAATTTGGTGGAAATTTAATGGGAATTTGAGTGGGTTTTTGAGTGGAGAAATTTGAAGGGCCATTTTGTGAGTGGAGTGTCCACCCACATGAATGAGGGAGAGGTGGGGGCACCCTCCATGGCCGGCGGCCATGCCCCCTTGGGCTGCCCCCCCTCCCCTATATAAGGAGCCCCTCCTCTCACTTCTCACTCACACCTCCTCGTGAAGGATCTCTCTCCCCCTCTAGAATTTATTCCCCATGGTCTCGGACTAGCGAGATACATGTTCCCGGTGGCTATTCGGCAAGAAAGAGTTGTGCTTCCGCTGCATCGCTGGAGCGAGGAGGCGGAGGTTGCTCGGTGCCTCGAACGTGTGTGCGAGCACGGATGCGCTGCTGATTTGCGGCGCTAGGACTTCCTCTCGATCTTGAGATCGGCAAGAGATCGTCTACATCAACCACGAGTTGAACTCGTTAAGCTTTGTCGGTCTTCAAGGGTATGTTCTCTACGGATATACATCCGCCCGTTGTTTGTATCTAGTATATATAGATCTTGGTATATAGTTCACATCGTAGGAAAATTTTTGTTTTCTATGCTGCGAACCCTACAGTGGTATCAGAGCCGGATCTATGCGTAGATACTTTACACGGGTAGTACACATATGAGTATGTGGGCGATGATGATCATGTTGTTGCTCCTTTGTTGTGATTTTGGATATTGGTGGCATAGTGGGATGAAGCGGCCCGGACAAACTTTACATGTCCTCGCACATGAGACCTGTTCCACGCTTGACATGCAACTAGTTTGCATAAGTGGCTAGCGGGTGTCTGTCTCTCCTACTATAGTCAATATCTATTTTGCAAGCGAGTTGTCAACAATTTGATTATCCTCGTTGTGGTTCATGTTCGTAGGTAAGAACGGTTCTATCTCGAAAGCCCTAAGCCACGTAAAACTTGCAATGGATAAATTAGAGGCGTCTAGTTTAGATTGTTGCTGGGCTAGTGTTATGATATGGTAGTGTTGTAAGTAGAAGTATGAGATGATACTCTTACAACACACATAGCGTGTAAAATCCATAGACCTTGGATTTACACATATAGGTATGATAGTGATCATACCATGATGCACATGATGGAGATCATCTGCGGGAACCATATAATTTCACTAATAAACATATGATGTTTGGTTGCATCTTATATTGCTTGTTTAGCGCTTTGTCAAGCATAATAAGATGATCCCTCATTTAAATATCAAGATAAGAATGTGTTCTTCCTTTAGTATGCACCGATTATGTTTTCGTCGCTCCAAGACATCACGTGATGATCGGGTGTTCTTGGATCCACGACCATATTTCGGGTGTAAAACAGTTACACACGCAAATACTAAGGTTCTAACTTGGCGAGCCTAGCATGTACAGACATGGCCTCGGAACACAGACCGAAAGGTTAAGCATGAGTCATATAGTTGATATGATGCCCATTTGATGCTCGCCTTTGAAGCTATACCAACTCACGTGATGATCGGACTTGGTGTAGTGGATTTGGTTCATGTAATCACCAAAAGGACACGAGGGATGTCGCTTTTGAGTGGGAGTTCATTCGTAATATAGATTAGTTGAACTCGATCTATCATACACTTAGTCTAAACTTTACAAATTCTGTTGTAGATGGCACCACCTGCTTTTAATTTCAATGCGTTCATGGAGAAAGAGAAACTAGCAACGAACGGTAGCAACTTTACCGAATGGGCCATGAATTTGAGGATTCTCCTCTCTGCTGCACAAAAGCAATATGTGCTAGAAGCGCCGTTAGGCCCCCCACCTTTTGATGATGCCCCTGACGAGGAGAAGAATGTCTATCAGACTCGTGAGGAGGACCACAACTTAGTTCATTGCGGCATATTGTATGGGCTAGATCCAGAACTTCGAAAGCGTTTCGAAAACGGCAATGCATTTGATACAATGGGTGAGTTGAAAATGATTTTCGACACACATGCTGCTGTAGAGAGCTACAACGCTTCAGAAAAGTTCTTTAGCTGCATGATGGAAGAGCACAACTCCGTTAGTGAGCATGTACTCAAAATGTCGGGTTACGCCGATAAGCTTGTGTCCTTGGGAATATCGATTCCCATTGACTTAGGCATCCATCGTGTTCTGCAGTCTCTGCCACCTAGCTATAAGAGCTTTGTGATGAACTATAATATGCAAGGCATGAAGAAGTCTCTCCCCGAGCTTCTTTCAATGCTTAAAACTGCAGAAGTGGAGATCAAAAAGGAACATCAAGTGTTGATGATCAATAGGAACACTGGTTTCAAGAAAGACAAGAAGGGAAAACAGAAGGGAAGTAAGGGCGGCAAGCCGGTTGCCGCGCCTGAAAAGAAACCCCGAGTTGGACCTAAGTCTGATTCCGAGTGCTACTATTGTAAGGGGACTGGCCACTGGAAGCGCAACTGCCCCAAGTATCTGGCAGACAAGAAGGCCGGCAAGGCAAACAAAGGTATATATGATATACATGTTATTGATGTGTACTTGACTAGTGCTCGCAGTAGCACCTGGGTATTTGATACCGGTTCAGTTGCTAATATTTGTAACTCGAATCAGGGGCTGCGGAACAAGCGACCACTAGCAAGGGGTGAGGTCAAGATGCGTGTCGGCAATGGATCAAACGTTGATGTAATCGCCGTCGGAACGCTGCCTCTCCACTTACCGTCGGGATTAGTCATAAACTTAAATAAATGTTATCTGGTGCCTGCACTGAGCATGAACATTGTATCTGGATCATGTTTGATGCAAAGTGGTTATTCATTTAAATCTGAGAACAATGGTTGTTCCATTTATATGAATGAAATCTTTTATGGTCATGCACCGATGATGAATGGTTTATTTCTGTTAGATCTCAATGATAATGTTACACATATTCATAATGTTGATGCTAAAAGGATTAAACTTAATGATGATATATCCGCATATATGTGGCACTGCCGTCTAGGTCATATTGGCATTAACGCATGAAGAAGCTCCATTCAGATGGACTTTTGGAATCACTTGATTATGAATCATTTGATACATGTGAGCCATGCCTTATGGGCAAGATGACTAGAACGCCGTTTTCCGGTTCAATGGAACGGGCAACAGATTTATTGGAAATCATACATTCTGATGTATGTGGTCCAATGAGTGTGTCGGCGCGAGGTGGATATCGTTATTTTGTTACTTTCACGGATGATTTGAGTAGATACGGTTATATCTACTTGATGAAACACAAGTCTGAAACCTTTGAAAAGTTCAAGGAATTTCTGAATGAAGTGGAAAATCATCGTAATAGAAAGATCAAATTTCTACGGTCTGACCGTGGAGGTGAGTATCTAAGTTACGAGTTTAGCACTCACATGAAAGAGTGTGGAATTGTTTCACAACTCACACCTGCCGGAACACCACAGCGAAATGGTGTGTCGGAACGTCGTAATCGTACTTTATTAGATATGGTTCGATCTATGATGTCTCTGATGGACTTGTCGTTATCATTTTGGGGTTATGCACTAGAAACTGCCGCATTCACTTTAAATCGGGCACCATCTAAATCCGTTGAAAAGACACCGTATGAATTGTGGTTTGGAAACAAACCTAAGCTGTCATTTCTTAAGGTTTGGGGATGCGATGTTTATGTGAAGAAACTTCAACCGGATAAACTCGAACCCAAAGCGGAAAAATGCGTCTTCATAGGATACCCTAAAGAAACTATTGGGTATTCCTTCTATCACAGATCCGAGGGCAAGGTTTTTTTTGCCAAGAATGGATCCTTTCTAGAGAAAGAGTTTCTCGCGAAAGGTGTGAGTAGTCGGAAGGTAGAACTCGAAGAGGTTGTGGAACCTTCTCTTCAAAGTATGGCGAGTAGTGCAGCGCCGGAAGTTGTTCCGGAGTTGGCTCCACCTGTTGAAGAGGGAACTAATGATAATGATCATGAAACTCCGAAAGAGAGTACTACCGAACCTCGCAGGTCAAACAGGACGCGTGCAGCTCCCGAGCTGTACGGAAATCCTGTCATAAATTTCATGGTTGATGAAAACAATGACCCTGCGACGTATGAAGAAGCGATGATGAGCCCGGATTCCAACAAATGGTTAGAAGCCATGAAATCCGAGATGGAATCCATGTATGAAAATCAAGTTTGGAACTTGGTGGAATTACCTCACGACCGAAAGGCCGTGGAGAACAAATGGATTTTCAAAAGGAAAACTGATGCTGATGGTAATGTGACCATCTATAAAGCTCGAATTGTCGCAAAGGGGTTTCGACAAATTCAAGGAGTTGACTACGATGAGACTTTCTCTCCCGTAGCAATGCTAAAGTCAGTTAGGATTATGTTAGCAATTGCTGCATATTTCGATTATGAAATATGGCAGATGGATGTCAAAACCGCGTTTCTCAATGGTAATATTGAAGAAGAGTTGTATATGATACAACCAAAGGGTTTTGTCGATCCTAAGGATGCTAACAAGGTGTGCAAGCTTCAGCGATCCATCTATGGATTGAAGCAAGCATCACGAAGTTGGAATCTCCGCTTTGATGAGGTGATCAAAGAGTTTGGATTTGTCCAAACTTATGGAGAAGCTTGTATTTACAAGAAAGTGAGTGGGAGCAATGTGGCATTTCTGATATTATATGTGGATGACATATTATTGATCGGAAATGATATAGAACTTTTAAACAGTGTTAAAAGTTATCTAAACAGCAAATTTTCAATGAAGGACCTAGGTGAAGCGTCATACATATTAGGCATAAAGATCTATAGAGATAGATCTAGGCGCCTAATAGGGCTATCGCAAAGTACATACCTTGATAAGATTTTAAAGAAGTTTAAAATGGACAGAAGTAAGAAGGGGTTCTTACCTATGTTGCAAGGCAAGACATTGAGTAAGACTCAAAGTCCGGCTTCGGCGGAAGAAAGAGAGATAATGGACAAAGTCCCCTATGCTTCAGCCATAGGCTCTATAATCTACGCCATGCTATGTACAAGACCGGATGTGGCACACGCTATTAGTTTGACTAGTAGGTACCAATCGGATCCAGGTTCGGAACACTGGATAGCGGTCAAGAATATCCTTAAGTACTTACGAAGAACTAAGGATATGTTTCTTGTATACGGAGGTGAAGAAGAGCTCGTCGCTAAGTGTTATGTCGACGCTAGCTTTGACACCGATCCGGATGACTCTAAGTCTCAATCCGGATACGTATTTCTCATGAATGGCGGAGCGGTTAGTTGGAGGAGCTCCAAACAACCTGTGGTAGCGGGATCAACAACGGAGGCCGAATATGTTGCTGCTTCAGAAGCGGCTCAGGAAGCAGTTTGGATGAAGGAGTTCATATCCGAACTAGGAGTTGTGGCAAACGCGTTGGACCCAATGGTGATCTATTGTGACAACAATGGTGCCATTGCCAATGCCAAAGAGCCAAGGTCTCACAAGCATTCCAAGCATATTAAGCGCCGGTTTCACTCCATCCGCGAGCATGTCAAGGATGGAGATATAAAGATTTGTAAAGTACATACGGATCTCAATGTAGCAGATCCGTTGACTAAAACTCTCCCTAGAGCAAAACATGATCAACACCAGAACTCAATGGGTGTTAGATTTATCACTATGTAACTAGATTATTGTCTCTAGTGCAAGTGGGAGACTGAAGGGAATATGCCCTGAGAGGCAATAATAAAGTGGTTATTATGTGTATTCCAAGTATATGATAGATGTTTATTTTGCATGCTATAATTGTATTAATACGGAAACGTTAATACATGTGTGTTTAATAAACAAACAGAAAGTTCCGAGTTATGCCTCTCTCATAAACTAGCTCGTTGATTAACAAGATGATCAAGGTTTCCTGATCATGGACATTGGATGTTGTTAATAACGGGATCACAACATTAGTGCAATGATGTGATGAACATTCATCCGAAGTATAGCATTACGATCAAAGTCATTGAGTTTATATTGCTATAACAACTTACGAAGTGATCATAGTCCTTAGACCATGAGATCATGTCAATCACTAACACCGGAAGAGTTTCTTGATAACATCAAACGTCACACCGTAACAGGGTGATTATAAAGATGGATTCAGAACTAACAAAGTGTTATGTTGAGGCTCATGGATCAAGAGTGGAATTTGTTCATCCCGATGACGGATAGATATACTCTGGGCCCTCTCGGTGATATCACATTGATTAGCTTGCAAGCAAGTGATTTGATCACTAGAATGTTATATCACAGGAACGAGAAAAGAGTGCATGTCGGTAACGAGATTAAACTAGGTATGGAGATACCGATGATCGAATCTCGGACATGTAATATATCGTGAAACAAAGGGATTAAGATACTAGCGTAAAAGGTTCCGACGATCACAAGAAAGTCATCGTTGAATGTGTGGGAGTCAGTATGGGTCTCCAGATCCCGCTTCTGATTATTGATCTGAGAGGGGTCTCGATCATGTCCGCATTATTCACGAACCGTAGGGTGACACACTTAAGAGACACCGACATCCAATTGGAGCAAAAGTTTCATGCCGAAAGAATGAACAAGCGCAGGAATTTATTTCACTAGATACCGAAACAGGTTTTCGGGTGAAATTGCATAAAGTGGTTATGCATGTGAAATAGAATTCTAGCAAGGGGTTATTTGTGAATGTTTGTCATTAAAGTAATTGACAAAATTCTGAATAAAATAAAAGAGTTTTATTTAATGAGAGTTTGCATTAAATTTGGTGGAAATTTAATGGGAATTTGAGTGGGTTTTTGAGTGGAGAAATTTGAAGGGCCATTTTGTGAGTGGAGTGTCCACCCACATGAATGAGGGAGAGGTGGGGGCACCCTCCATGGCCGGCGGCCATGCCCCCTTGGGCTGCCCCCCCTCCCCTATATAAGGAGCCCCTCCTCTCACTTCTCACTCACACCTCCTCGTGAAGGATCTCCCTCCCCCTCTAGAATTTATTCCCCATGGTCTCGGACTAGCGAGATACATGTTCCCGGTGGCTATTCGGCAAGAAAGAGTTGTGCTTCCGCTGCATCGCTGGAGCGAGGAGGCGGAGGTTGCTCGGTGCCTCGAACGTGTGTGCGAGCACGGATGCGCTGCTGATTTGCGGCGCTAGGACTTCTCGATCTTGAGATCGGCAAGAGATCGTCTACATCAACCACGAGTTGAACTCGTTAAGCTTTGTCGGTCTTCAAGGGTATGTTCTCTACGGATATACATCCGCCCGTTGTTTGTATCTAGTATATATAGATCTTGGTATATAGTTCACATCGTAGGAAATTTTTTGTTTTCTATGCTGCGAACCCTACACTTTGCCTTGGCGGAGGCATGTCCGTGCGATGGTGAGCCTTGGGGTCTTCGCGATGTTGGGGAGACCGGGGCGATGGAGATGGGCGATGAGGATGAGCCTTGCCACCGTGGTCAGAGGATATGGGGATAGCGTCCTTCCTGTTGTGTGCATCCCTCCGTCTTCGTTCTGATGAACCCGTCTGAGACCCGTAGTCATGAGGAGATCGATCCCTTGGCAACTTAGGAATGCTAGACTAGCAATACGCTGGGTCATACTCAAGCCTCTGAGAGGTGGCCTTTTCCTGCTGTTTCACCGCCTTTGCCACAAGGTCATAGACCTGTCCCACAGCTTCGGGTGATCTATCCTGCTCCAGAAGGGTCTTGGCGACGGCTAGGTTAAGAATAGGAGTGGGCATGACCTGCCTGCCCTCGCTGTCAATGTATGGCTTTGATTGTGGCGGCTTCGAGGGAGCCCATCCTAAGTTTCGCCATACACCAGGATCGTTGATGATGCGAGTCGGAGCTTTCTTAGCCTTCTGCTGCTCGAGCAGAGTCTTGTACTCGGCCTCCATGGCTATAGCTTTCTCTATTGACTTCTGCGCGTTGGCTAGATCTCAATCCAGCTTTGCGCCTTGCTCCGCGATTGTAGCACCCCGAGTAAAACCACTATTAGAAAATCGTTGTTGTTTATACTTTGTGCATTGTCATGACCTCATCATGCATGGTTTTCTTAAAACTATTTTCTAAAAGCCTACTTTTGTTTTCTAAATACCCTTGTCTTTATTTCAAATTAAACCATGGTCCTCTTGGATCTTTAGTTTGGCTAAAACATATTTGCAAATAGTTTGTTTTAAACAAAATAAAATAAATATAATGTTATTAGAACCTATATTATAAACCTCCGGGGAAGACAGCCCAGCCGCCCGTAGGATAGGCCATCTACCACCCCGGCAGGCCCAGCCCAAACCAGTCTAATCAAACCCTAGACAGACCCGGACTTGACAACCTAACCCTAGACTAACATACTCCCCAGCCGCCGCAGTCAAACCCCGCTGCCAACCATCCACCCCTGCACACCACCACTTCCCTTGTCCCCACTCCCACACAAACGCACTCAACACGCGCGCACGCTACACTGCCCTCACCGTCACCGACCCAGCCCGACACGATCCCAGACACACACACGCAACACGCACGCACCCTTCCCCTCCACCACGCGTTTGAAACGCGTCCACCCACCCCGACCCTACCACGCCTCCATCCACTCCGCAATCCCCTGTCTCTCCCCGAACCAATCCCGTACCCGCTCCTCTCACACGCCCTCGCGACCCTGGCCCTCCCTCAGATGCAGCGTTGCCGCCTCACTCTCCTTGCCTCGCCAGCCCCATCCCGAGCCGCCACCCCCATCTGCCGAGCATCTTCCCTCCCGAGCGAGCTAAGCGCCGCCTCCCTCGTTTCCTTGCCATCGGCCGCCGCTCAGGCCCTTGCAGATGCTGGTCGTCTTCCTCTAAGCCGCCGCCAGGAGGGTTCGTCGCCGTCGCGCGTGACCCCACCTCCGCCCTGGCCACCCTCTCTGTCGTGTCCCCTGTGCCGGCCTGGCTCGACCCTGCCCCGGCGCCGACCATGCACCCCCGCCTCCAGACCTCCCTGCACTGCTGGGTATTCCTCCCCCTCATTGTGGTCCTTTGCTCTGCTTCCTTGACCTGCCGTGGCGATCGGCCGATGCTCCCTGCAGGCTCGGCTGCCATCATCACTCCACCTCCTCTGCCAGAAGCCGCCGACACGCCCCGCCCCCCCCGGCCGCCATCATCCATCACTACGCGCGCGTGTGGCATCCCACAAAACCACTATGTAACACCCTCAGAATCGTACCTATGCAAGTTTTAGCGAAACCCGCCAAACCCGCATAGAAACGATTCAAAGGTGCCCACCAGGCACTTTCGTGCGGGTGGAAAACGAAGTAATAACATTACACAACAGTCCTCGATGGGACCCACAGAACAGATATATATAACAGCGACTCAAAGAGTCAAGAATACAGATATATTATACAAAGATCCAAGTCACCTTGAAAATGATAGAGCGTCCGACTACGGACACAATGCAAATGGGGCTAAGAGCCCTGAAGAATAACCAATGGCATCCATAACCCTGCCCAGGCCAAGCCGGAAGGGTAACTCTGCTAACGACGTCGGTCTCAAAACCTGCTTAAACAAAAGGGGTGCCGACAAAGGGCAAAGGAAAAAGAGGAGCGTCAGTACTGAGGCCATTACACGGCGAGGCTAGAATTCGGCGGTCCTCGCCTACATAGGTATGGTGGACTGAAGCGGCAGCGGCAGCATGCACTGAACACCCTATAGAGACTCGAAACAACTGGCGGCTATCAGAGAGGGGTGAGAAAGACCTATTCGGAACCAACCTGGTACTACCACCAATCAAACCCATCCTGGCGTTTCCCCCTCAACACCGATCGAGGAGGTCAACCGAGGAACTCACACAGTTGGCATTTTTATTTATTCGGTTATCGTTGCAGCAATTACTAGTCAGGTATAGACAATCGTCCTGATAAAATAAGCAGTGGGCCGTTTTAGTTAAGCATCCCGTTGTAGTTGCGGCACTTACTAGTCATATACAATTAGCATGAGATAACCCAAAACCCAGCAGTTGTTGGTACTTTTATTTAGCCATTCCGTTGTAGTTGCAATACTTACTAGTCAGATACAATGGTCGCACGCGACAACCCAAGCAAGCAATTGTTGGCAGTTTTATTTAGCCATTCCGTTGTAGTTGAAGCTGATTACTAATCATATCAGATACAAGTCAATTTATAACAGTAAACTTTAGTTATAGTTGTCTATGATCGAGATACTGTGCTCCAAGTCGTCCATAACCGCGGACACGGCTTTCAGAAAGTTTTAACCCGGCCGGGGTGCACAAATAGCAACACACACACACGATCGACCTCGGAAAAACCAAATCAAAACCCAACGAGGCTTTCACGACAAAGCAATCACAGGATTCAGAAATATTTCAGGGGGCCACCCCATTGAGTAGACCCGCAATGAAGTAAGCTAGATCCGAGACGGACTCAAGGTTTGCGTCAATGGCTGTAAACGACTGGGAACCCCAAAACGGGGCTTGTCGATACCGCGAAAACACTCCGCTTACCTAAACAGTACAGTGTGCTCCTCGCACAATCGTAAATAAAGCAGTAAAGCATGGCATAAGTACAGGATCATAAATAAAACCTCAAACTAGTTTGTGGCCCGAAGAAATAAGACTGAATCAAGCTCTGGCTAAGGGGGGCCCATAATTCCCCGTATGTGGATAGCGCGATAAATCAAGGAACAGGTATCAAGTACTCGGGGTCCTACGGGACACAAGTGGGCGGTCGGAAACCAAATATTATCTATCACCCACCGATGCCTCTGCTTACTTACTTCAATTTTAGTTGTTAAACAGGATTTAAAGTGAACGATAAATAAAGCCGAGATCATCTCCAACATCAAACATGTGGCAATACTCCAACAACTGTGGTACATGGCGACAAGCAACAGCACTTGAGCAAGCGACTACGACGCGCAAGTCCAACTATCTACCAAACAACAGGTAATAGGAGGTGGCCATGGCAATATAAGGCTGCGAGGGATATCACGGGTTCGAAAACTAGAGCAACGCAACACAGATAGCAATAGATCAACAGGAGGGAATAAATACTATAAAATTAAGATAGGTAGAAAGGGGGAGATGCTCGCCTGAAAAACATTGCCGAAGGTTCAACCGAAGATCGGGGCGAAGCTCACATCAACTCAACGGCCTTATCCGCGAAGAAGCAAATCACTAGAGGAAACACCGCATGCAATATTTAATACTACGGCAAAAGATCGGGCATGATGCATGTATGATGCATGACATGGCAAAGGTGTGATGCAATTAGGCCATATTAAGCGGAACCGGGGTCCCGACAATTATATATATGGTTCTAGTTGTTTAGATACCCGCCAATTTAAAATGTTGTTTTAACAAAGCAGAATATATCACCGGTTTGCTACACAAATTTAAATGAGGCCAATATGAGACTAGATTTGCCCGCATATGGGCCCCATATTTAATTATGAGGTGAATCGGCATAAGGCCCCCAAACCACAGACAAGTATGCATGCATGATCAATTAATATGCAACAGGTTTTTATGTTTAGCATTTATAAAAATAGGGGTTCGGATAAGGGTCACACATTAGGGGTCTCGACGGTCTTGGGGTTCGAGGGGTTCGGGGTCGGTCTCAGGGTTCGGATCTGGGGTTTGTCCTCGGCGGAATCGGTGTCCGGGAAGAAGCACTTGGTTGGCGTCGGGGGCGCATCGGATCCGCTCTGGTCGGTGTCGATTCTGTCGTCGCCGTGGTCTTCGGGTCCGCGTAGGCGGTCATGGCGTTTCAGGGTGGCGAACTTGGCGTTCCGATTGAAGATCTTGGCGTTTTCGACCGGTCTTATGCTCGGATAGAAGTACTTGTCGTATTCGCATCGGCGACCTTGGCGTCCGGGTTCTCGACGAACTAGGCGTCCGGGAAGAAGTACTTGTCGCATCTCCGGTCTTCGAGTTCAGGTAGAAGAGCTCGTCGTCCGGGGATTCTCTGGGTCCGTGGCCTTCGGGTAGCTGGTCTTGGCGTTCCGTGAAGAACTTGGCGTGTCGAGGTTGGGTTTTCAGGTCCGGCGCCGTGGTCTTGCATAGTCTCCCCGGGTCTCGACTCGTGTCGGTCTTCTCGTTAGCCGAACTTGGCATCGTGGCAGCGCACCAACAACGGCAGCACTTGTCCAGGAACGGGGGCGAGGAGCACGCACTGAAGCCTCCAAACATCAACAGAACAAAAAGCGGCCGCTGGTGCAGATTATTTCCTGGGAGGTGTCTCCTTCCAAACTAACACGAATAGCTGTTGGACAAGGCTGCGACAGAAAGAGGCCTAGCACGAGGCTCGCGTGAGGCAGACGACGTGCAGGGCTTGGAGAGCCGAGGAGCGAGAGGGACATGGTGACGAGGCCAGAGCAGAAGGCGGGCGGCCCGCAGACGAGGTCGAGTGCTCGCTGGCCAGAGAGGGCGGTGCGCTGGGCGAGCTTCTGCCGTGGACCGGGCCTGCAGATGACGGGGCGGAGGATGGGGAAGAGGGCCGCGACGAGCAGGAACTGAGCGGCGACGGCTGCATGGACAGAGACGACGGGAAGAGCACGCAGGGAGGGGAGGGGCGGCCCCGGGCGAGGGAGGAGCTTGCAAGGGGCGAAGCACACGCGGAGGAGGGCGGCACTGGCGGCGGAGGCGCGCTCGCGGGGACGGCGATGGGGAGGAGGCGGCCGGCGACGTGCGAGAGGTCAGTGGCGGCTTGGCGAGGACGGAGGGCCGGGGCGCGGGCGAGGTCGGGGGCCGGCGGCGGCTTGAGGCAGAGAGGTTGCGGAGCGGTGGCGGCCGGCGTCGGGGAGACGCGGGGAGGAGGAGCCGAGGCGGTCGTCGTGGTCGCCGGCGGCGACGAGGAGGGGGCTCAGCTTACTGCGGGGCGAGCTCGGTCGCGGAGGCGCGGAACACGGAGAGGGCGAGGCGAGGTCGGGGCCGGCGGTAAAGGGGGAGACGCGGCGGCCGGAGGGAGCTTGCGGGGACGGAGGCGAGCAGGGGCGTCGCGGTGGTGTCGGGAGGAGGAGACCGGCGGTGGCGGCTGCTCGGGGCGGGCGCGCGAGCAGAGGCTGAGTGGGAGCGGCGGTGGAGGGGGGCGAGGGCGAAGGCGGCGCCGGACTCGAGCGGGGCGGAGGTGGAGCTCGGGCGCGCCGGAGCAGAGGCAGGGCCGGCGAGGACGTGCGGCGAGGCAGACAGGGAGAGGGGTGGTTGTCGGGGCGTGGGGAGATAGGACGAGCGGGGTGGGGCGCGTGGTGGGGCCCAGGTGCGGGGCCGGTGGCGCAGGCGGGTGTGTGGCTAGTGTGTGCTGCGTGCGTGTGTGGGTGGGATGTGGGCTGGAGGGAGATAGAGGAGAGAGAGGGGCGTGGGCCAGGTGGCAGATGGGGATAGGCTAGGGGGAAGGGTGAGGTGAGGTGTCGAGAGGGGGTTGGTTGGGATGAGGTGGAGGGGGTGTGGGTAGATAGGACTGGGTAACTTTAGGATTTGGGGTGGACCGTTTTATTCTGGGGGTGGTCGTTCGGGTCGAATCGGCCCGTTCGACTGCCTCACTGAAAAATAATTAATGATTTATTTATTTCAAACAAACTTTTGCAAACCGATAGCAGACAAAACAAAATATTCCGGAGCCCCGGGTTTTGCGTTTGAATAAAGATGGGGCGTTTAGAAACAATAACGGTTTTTCCGCAAATAGTTTTATGCAAGCAAAAGCAAGATGATGACGATGCTCAAATGCAATGCGGCATGATGACATGAGCATGCGGTCATGGGGATGCAATGCACAAAAACAACGCGATTTTCTAGTAGTGGTTTTGCGGGATGCCACACACTACTAGAAAATCGCGTTGAATTTGTGCATTGCATCGTCATCATCATGCATTGTTTGTCTGAAACTATTTCGAAACGCCTAGTTTTGTTTTCTAAATAGCCCCCGTCTTATTTCAAATTAAAACTTTGGTCTGTTCAGATCTTTTATTTGTCTAAAAACTATTTACAAAATTTATTTTAAAGGAAACCCTAGTCTACAATTTCTAGTCCTAAATTTACCCAATCCTAGTCTACCCACCAACCCCAGCTCGCCACCTCACCGTCCCTCCACCTCACCCTCAGCCCAGCCACCTCACCAATCCACAGCCCCCACCTACACCCCTCTCTCTCTCTCACCTAGCCCCCACCTACCCCCTCTTCCTTACACCCCGGCCCCACCCCCGCAACACACACACACACACAACACCATACACCCACGCCACCTCCCTGGGCCCGGCCCCACCCCGCAGCCGCTCCCTCTCTCTCCCCCTGGTCGACCACTCCCTCACCACCACACACGCTGACCCACTCCCTCACCCTCTCCCTGGAACCCGGGCCCCACCCCGCGGGTCCCACCTGCCGCACCCTGCTCCCCAACCCGTCTCCTTCCTCCGCCCCGCCCGCTCCTCTCTCTGCTCTCCCTCGCGCGACCCCGCCGCTCCCGGCCGGCCGCCGCCCACCTCTTCCTCCACCGCCCGAGCCTCCCCATCTACCGCCTCACCGGCCCCCGCTCGAGCGCCGCCGCAGACCTCTCCGGCGCCTCCCTCCTCTCCTCCCCGAGGTCGCCCCTCCCTCGCCGGCCCCGCACCGCGCGCCTCCCGAGCCTCCCCGCCGGCCGCCTCCACCCCTGCATCTCCGGCTCCGGCCGCCTCCCCGCTCCTCGCTCCCTCCACTCCACCCGCGCGGCCCACATGCGCCGCCCTCCCCTCTCTCTGGCCACTCCCGCATACCCCCCAGCCTCGCGATCTTCCTCCCCTCTGGCAGCCGCCGCCCACCTCCGGCCGGTCCCGCGCCGCCGCCCTCGCCGCGTCTGCCTCCCGCCGGTGCCCCTGCTTCCCTCTCCTGCGCCGCGTCTTCCCCCCGGACCCCGAGCACCTCCCGCCGGCGCCCCCCTCACGCCGGCCACCATCTCGCCGGAGCAACCCCGCGCGTCCACCGCCAGACGTCCGGCCGCCTCCCTGGTCCTCCACCGCCGCCCTTCCCCTTTTCCTCTCTGAGCCGCCGCCGAGGTCGCCCTCGCCACCAACCGCCGGCGAGCCTCGCCTCCAGCGCCGCCCTCCGTCTGCAACCAGAGCACCGCACCGCCAAGCTCGGGCCGGTCGCTGACCGTCCCGGACCCCGCCGTTCGCGCCGCCCGGATGACCCTTCATCGCCCTGGCGCCGACGCCCCGCTGTGGTTCCCCTCCGTCCGCTAGCAACCTCATCGTGGAACGCCAAGCTCTCCTAGGGGACCCGAGAACGCTCCCGCTGAGACCGAAGCCGATAACCGCCAAGACCGTCGACATGGACACCGAAGGACGCCGAGCGCCAAGCACTTCTTCTCGGACGCCAAGGCCCGAACCCGAAGACCGCCAAGATCGCCACCGAAACGCGAAGTTCTTCATTCCGGCACGTCAAGTACTTCCTCTCGGATCCCAAGACGCCGAGACCCGGAACACCAAGATCTCCGCCATGGAACGACACGACTCTACGACCGCGGACCCGACAAGGTCTTCACGACGACAAGAACGACATCGACCAGGGCGGATCCGATGTGCCCCCGACGCCAACCAAGTTCTCCTCTTGTATCCGAACCTCGCCGTTTCCGTCGAACCCTGAGCCCCTGTCGGACCCCGAACCCTCGGAACCAAGCTCGCCGAACCCTAATGTGTGACCCCTTTTCCGAGCCCTATTTTATAAATTGCCAACTATATAACTGTTGCATATTAATTGAGCATGCTCGCATACATCTCATGTGGTTTGGGGGCATTATGCCGATTCACCTTATAATTAAATATGGGGCCCATATGCGGGCAAATCTAGCCTTATATTGGCCCCATTTAAATTGGTGTAGCGAACCGAAGCCATGTTTGGTCTTGCTAATTCAACATTTAATTTGCGGGGTAGATAAATAACTTGAACCGTTTAATTAATCGTCGGGACCCCCGGTTCCGCTTAATATGACCTAATTGCATCGCATCTTTGCCATGTCATACATCATACATGCATTATGCCCGATATTTTGCCGTAGTATTAAATATTGCATCCGGTGTTTATTCTAGTGTTTTGCTTCTTCGCGGATAAGGCCGTTGAGTTGATGCGAGTGTCGTCCGTTCTTCGGTTGAACCTTCGGCAATGTTTTCAGGCGAGCACCTCCCCCTTTCTACCTATCTTCCGTTTATAGTATTTATTCCCTCCTGTTGATCTATTGCTATCTGTGTTGCGATGCTCTAGTTTCCGTCCCCGTGATATCCCTCGCAGCCATATATTGCCTTGGACACATCCTATTACCTGTTGTTTGGTAGATAGTTGGACTTGCGCGTCGTAGTCGCTTGCTCAAGTGATGTTGCGAGTCGTCAAGCACCACAGTTGTTGGAGTCTTTCCGCATGTTTAATGCTGGAGATGATCATGGCTCTAATTGTCGTTTAATTCAATTACTGTTTAACAACTAAAATTGAAGTAGGTAAGCAGAGGCACAGGTGGGCAATAGATGTTATTTGGTTGTTAACCGTCCACTTGTGTCCCGTAGGACCCCGAGTTCTTGACACCTGTTCCGAGATCGAGCGCGCTAACCACAGGTGGGGAGATATGGGCCCCCCATCGATTAGTACCTGATTTCAAAGTACTGTACTGGGGGCCACAAGTAGTTTGGGGCTTTATTACTATTCTGTACTTATGCCATGCTTTTCTGCTTTATTTAAATTGTGCGATGGATAGCACCTGTACTGTTTAGGATCGGGACACGATTTCGCGGTGTCGACAAGCCCAGTTTTGGGTTCCCAGTCGTTCACAGTCGTCTACCCAAACCCTAAGTCCGTCTCGGAGACCGGCCGACTTTGTTGCGGGTTCGACTTAGTGGGGTGGCCCCCGTGTACTTACTTTGGGTCTGGAAACGTCATGACTTAGGCCCCGCCGACATATCGATGGGTGTATGTTAACTGATCTGGCAAAAAAGGTCGAAGTGCTTGTGGATACTTTGGTGCACCCCTGCAGGGTTAAATCTTTTCGAGAAGCCGTGTCCGCGGTTATGGACGACTTGGAGCACAGGTCTCGATCATAGACAACTATAACTAAAGTTTACTATTATAAATTGACTTGTATCCGATATGACTAGTAATCAGCTTCACTGCAACGGAATGGCTAAATAAAAGTACCAACAACTACTGGGTTTTGGGGATATCTCATGCTAATTGTATCTGACTAGTAAGTGTTGCAACTACAACGGAATGGTGAACTAAAAGTGCCCACTGCTTATTTTATCGGGATGACCATCCATAGTTTACTAGTAATTGCTGCAACGATAACTGAATAAGTAAAACTACCAACTGTGTGAGTTCCTCGGTTGACTTCCTCGTTTGGTCTCGAGGGGGAAATACCAGGATGGGTATGTTTGGTGGTAGTATCAGGTTGGTTCCGAATAGGTCTTTCTTAACCCTCTCTGATTGCCGCTAGTAGTATCGAGTCTCTATAGGTTGTTTAGTGCATGCTGCGCTGCCGCTCAGTACACCATACCTATGTAGGCGAGGACCGCCGAATTCTAGCCTCGCCGTGTACTGGCCTCAGTACTGATGCTCCTCTTTTTCCTTTGCCCTTTGTCGGCACCCCTTTTGTTTAAGTAGGTCTGAGACCGCCGTCGTTAGCAGGGTTACCCTTCCGGCTTGGCCTGGGCAGGGTTATGGACGCCATTGGTTCTTCTTCAGGGCTCTTAGCCCCATTTGCATCTTGTCCGTAGCTGGACGCTCTATCGTTTTCAAGGTGATTTGGATCTTTGTTCTGTATATCTGTATTCTTGACTCATGGAGTCGTGTTGTATATATATCTGTTCTGTGGGTCCCATCGAGGACTGTTGTGTAATGTTATTACTTCGTTTTCCACCCGCACGAAAGTGCCTGGTGGGCACCTTTGAATCATTTCTATGCGGGTTTGGCGTGTTTCGCTAAAACCTGCATAGGGCCGATTCTGAGGGTGTTACAGCGCGCCTCTGCAGTCCCTAGCTCACCTCCTAGTACATGCACGTTCGTCTCCCTGCAGTACGGTTGGTCACCGTTCACCGTCATCTTGTGTAGCAGAGCATCTGCTTGTGTGTTGTGTTGTCGTGTTGGAACACCACTTGTGTTGGGTATGGTGTTGTGTTGGTTGGATTGTGAAGATACGCAAGGAAGTGTTGAAAAGCAGAGGAAGTTGGTGTGGTGCCTCCGTTCCCGAACCTGATGAACCATCGACAAGGCCATCGACAGAAAACCAAAGACCCCGAATCCGAAGGACATCTACACGGAACGCCAAGGTATCCTCCCCCGAACCGCCATGACCTTCGTCACGGATCCGATGGCCGAGACCCTAGAGCCTGAACCCGAACCCTTGGAGATCAAGATGGCCGGACGAATGTGTGACTCCTACCTATCCCGACCTATATTTTTATAATATATGACATTGTCACTTGTGCATACTAAATTGTTCGTATCGCATACATATCAGTTTGGGGGCATTATGTCGATTCACCTCATAATTAAATATGGAGACCATATGTGGGCTTTTCTAGTCTTATATTGGCACCATTTAAATTTGTGTAGCGAACCGATGATATATTTTGCCTTATTAAGACAATATTTAAATTGCGGGGTATCTAAAACAACTATAACCATATACTTAATTGTCGGGACCCCGGTTCCACTCAATGTGGCCTAATTGCATCGCACCTTTGCCATGTCATACATCATATATGCATCATGACCAATCTTCTACCGTAGTTTTAAATAGTGCATCTGGTGTTTCTTCTAGTGTATTGCTTCTTCGCGGATAAGGCCGTTGAGTTGATGTGAGCTTCGCCCCGATCTTCGGATGAACCTTCGGCATTGTTTCTCAGGCGAGCATTCTCTCCTTTTCTACCTATCTTACTTTTGTAGTCTTTATTTCCTCTTGTTGATCTATTGCTATCTGTGTTGCGATGCTATAGATTTCGTACCCCTTTATACTTCCCCGCAGCCTCTATATTGCCATGGACACCTCCTATTACCTATTATTTGGTAGATAATCGGTCTTGCGAGTCGTAGTCGCTTGCTCAAGTGCTGCTTCATGTCGTCGATGTTCCACCGTTGTGGGGTGGTTGGCACATGCTTAATGGTGGAGATTATCATGGATTTAATTACCGTTAATAACTAAAATTGAAAGTAGGTAAATAATGCAGAGGCACCGGTGGGTAATAGACAATATTTGGTTTTAACCGCTCACTAGTGTCCCGTAGGACCCTGTAGCACCCCGGGTGAAACCACTACTAGAAAATCGCCTATCTTTATCTAGGTGCATCATCATGACATCAGCATGCATCTATTTGTCAAAAACTATTTGCAAAAAGCCTTATTTTTGTTTTCTACAAATACCCCGTCTCTTTATTCAAATACGAAACCCCGATCGATCCGGATCTGTTATTTGTCTAACAACTATTTACGAAAGTATTTTTAAACTAAATCAATTAAATAAATATTTTTGTATCGGGGGAGGCAGCCGCAGGCCAGGCCCAAAAGCCCAGCCCGCAGCCACCTACCACCCCAACCTAGCAAACCCTAAACCTAATCCTAGCCCTACATCTAACAAAACCCTAATCCCTAGCCTACCCAATCCCCAACCAGCGCCACACACCACCCCTCCCTACCCAATCTGCCGCCGCCACACACACCCAACAGCACACACACCACACACGCACCCACGCAGTCAACGATCCCCGGGCCCCACCCTCTCTCGCCTCGTGCGACGCCCACCCACCCCGCTCTCTCTCTCCCCTCGCGTCACAACCCCACCCCCTCCTCCATTGGTCTCTGTCCCCACATGCCGCCGCCGCCGTCGGCCTGCGCGCCTCCTTGCGCCATTGCCACCTCCGGCCTCCCCCTGCAAGCACGCCCCGCCCTCTCCTCTCCCCCCGCAGAGCCTTGGCCACCCCAAGTCGCCCTCCTCTCTCCACCTGGCACCACCTCGAGCCTGCCTCCTCTGCTCCCCGTCGTCCTAGCCCCTGGGCCCCCACGCCGCAGCACCGCTGCAGCGAGCCACCGTCGCCGCCCGTGTTCCCCGACCGCAGCCGCCTCCGGTCTCCCACCGTGCTCGCCAGCGACCTCCGGCCGTCGCCTCGGGTCGAGCTCCTCGCGCCGGCCTGCGCCCCGGCCGCCGAGCGCCCCGTCGTCCCCGACCCCTCCACCGCGGCACCCCTCTCCTCCCAGGCCAGCGACGCGCGACGCGTCGCCTCCGCCCTACCTCGACCCCTCCACCAGGCGCCCCGCTCTGACCCGCCGCCGACCTGGACGACCCCGCCTCGCCGAGCCGCGTCCGCCGCCTCCCTCCTCCGTTCCGTGCTCGTCCGGCCGCGGCCTCGACGCCGGCCGCCATCCCCTACCGCCTCTTCCGCGTCGGCCTGCTCGAGCCGCCCCGTCCGCCTCTCTGCATCGCCGGCCCCGCCAGCAATACCTGCCCTGCGCCTCCCCCGCTGCATCCTACCACTCCGTCTCCGGTCGCCGGCCGCCGCCTTCTGCAGCGCATCGACGCCCTGGCTCTGTTCTGGACGAGGCCACAGCGGTGTCGGAGAGCTGCTGCTGTCCCACTGTTGCGTTCAGGTGCCTGTCTTCAGTCTTGTGACCTGCAACAGTCCAGATCATCGGTGTTGGTAGTGTGGCAGATGGCCCGATCTGTGACACAAAACCGGAACTACAAGTTCTCCTACACGGACCCCTGCGGTTTTCAACATGGAGCCGATGACCCCGATCCACGGATGTGAAGCCTCGTATCCGAACAAGACCGACCCCTCGTCGAACCCCTAAGACTGAACCAAACCCCTCGGATCCAAGACCATCGACGCGTACACCGAGCTCTTCTCCGGAACCCGAAGGCCGTTCCCCGGACCGTCATGATCTTCTTCTCGGATCCAAAGACCCCGGTAACCGATTCACCCAAGTCCGACATCGACAAACGAAGACGGCACCATCAAGACCTTCGACACTAATGTGTGACCCCTTTCTCGAGCCCTATTTTATGAATGTAATATCAAATTGTTGCATATTAAATTGTTCATCTCGCATGCATATCATGTTGGTTGGGGCATTATGCCGATTCACCTTATAATTAAATATGGGATCCATATGCGGGCAAACCTAGTCTCATATTGGTCCCGTTTAAATTTGTGTAGCAAACCGGTGCTATCTTTTGCCATGTTAAGACAACATTTAAATTGCGGGGTACCTAACCAACATGAACTTAATAATTAATTGTCGGGACCCCGGTTCCGCTTAACATTGCCCAATTGCATCGCATCTTTGCCATGTCATGCATCATACATGCATCATGCCCGTTCTTATGTCATAGAATTAAATAGTGCATCCGGTGTTTCTTCTAGTGTTTTGCTTCTTCGCGGATTAGGCCGATGAGTTGATGCGAGTGTCGAATCGATCTTCGGATGAACCTTCGGCAATGTTTTCCAGGCGAGCACCTCCCCCTTTCTACCTATCTTGCTTTTATAGTATTTATTCCCTCCTGTTGATCTATTGCTATCTGTGTTGCGATGCTCTAGTTTTCGTACCCGTGATATCCCTTGCAGCCTTATATTGCCTTGGACACATCCTATTACCTGTTGTTTGGTAGATAGTTGGACTTGCGCGTCGTAGTCGCTTGCTCAAGTGCTGTTGCGTGTCGTCCAGTACCACAGTTGTTGGAGTATTGCCGCATGTTTAAGGTTGGAGGTGATCATGGCTTTAATTACTGTTTAATAACTAAAATTGGAAGTAGGTAAATGCAGAGGCACCGGTGGGTAATAGAAAATATTTGGATTTTAACCGCTCACTGGTGTCCCGTAGGACCCCGAGTTCTTGACACCTGTTCCGAGATCGAGCGCGCTAACCACAGGTGGGGTGTATGGGCACCCCCATCGATTAGTACCTGATTTCAAAGTATTGTACCGGGGGCCACAAGTAGTTTGGGGCTTAATTACTATTCTGTACTTATGCCATGCTTTACTGTTTAATTTAAATTGTGCGAGGTACTGCACCTGTACTGTTTAGGTAAGCGGAGTGTTTTCGCGGTATCGACAAGCCCAGTCTCATTTTCGGGTTCCCAGTCGTTTACAGCCATTGACGCAAACCCTGAGTCCGTCTCGGAGACCGGCCGACTTCGTTGCGGGTATCTTAGTGGGGTGGCCCCCATGTACTTGCTTTGGGTCTGGGAAACGTCATGACTTAGGCCCCGCCAACATACCGATGGGTGTATGTGAACTGATCTGGCAAAAAGGGTCGAAGTGCGTGTGGATACTTTGGTGCACCCCTGCAGGGTTAAATCTTTTCGAGAAGCCGTGTCCGCGGTTATGGACGACTTGGAGCACAGTTCTCGATCATAGACAACTATAACTAAAGTTTACTGCTATAATTTGACTTGTATCCGATATGACTAGTAATTAGTTTCACTGCAACGAAATGGCTAAATAAGAGTACCAACAACTGCTGGGTTTGGGATATCTCATGCTAATTGTATCTGACTAGTAAGTGTTGCAACTACAACGGAATGGTTAACTAAAACTGCCCACTGCTTATTATATCAGGATGACTCATGCCATCTTTATTTGACTAGTAATTGCCGCAACTATAACGAAATAAATAAAATTGCCAACGGTGTGAGTTCCTTGGTTGACTTCCTCGTTTGGTCTCGAGGGGGAAACACCAGGATGGGTATGTTTGGTGGTAGTATCAGGTTGGTTCCAGATAGGTCTTTCTTATCCCTCTCTGATAGTCGACAGTTATATCGAGTCTCTATAGGTTGTTTAGTGCATGCTGCGATGCCGCTTCAGTCCACCATACCTATGTAGGCGAGGACCGCCGAATTCTAGCCTCGCCGTGTACTGGCCTCAGTACTGACCGCTCTCTCTTTTTCCTTTGCCCTTTGTCGGCACCCCCTTTTGTTTAAGCAGGTTTTGAGATCGACGTCGTTAGCAGTGTTACCCTTCCGGCTTGTCCTGGGCAGGGTTATGGACACCATTGGTTATTCTTCAGGGCTCTTAGCTCAATTTGCATCTTGTCCGTACTCGGATGCTGTGTCGTTTTAAAGGTGATTTGGATCTTTGTATTCTATATCTGTATTCTTGACTCTTTGAGTCGCCGTTGTATATATCTGTTTTGTGGGTTCCATCGAGGACTATTGTGTAATGTTATTACTTCGTTTTCCACCCGCACGAAAGTGCCTGGTGGGCACCTTTGAATCGTTTCTATGCGGGTTTGGCGGGAAGCGCTGAAACTTGCATAGGTCCGATTCTGAGGGTGTTACAGAGTGGTATCAGAGCTCAGCAGTTGCGATACCCCACAAGTCCAGCCTGTAGGATAACCTAGCTAACGGCCGAAGTAGAGTGTCAAAACTATTTTTGCAAAATCGGTTGGATAGTTCTGATTAGGTATGATTTTACTCCTTACCCCTCTGCTGCTCTCCTCTCACCTCTACGTGTTTTGAATCCGCTCTCTTCTCTCTCTTCGAGTCCAGGATTTCTCGTGGTTGGGTGCCATCATACCTTCAGGGTTTCGCTTCCTCCTTTGGTAACGGTGTTGCTACATCTGGTCTTCGTGCTATCCGAGGAGTCCTTCGTCTGGTGGACTTCTCTTTGTTCCTTCTCGTGCCTTCCGGTGTTCTCCGACGCGACGACATCATCTACGCTAGATCCGATGCAGAGTCTGCATCACTCCTTTGTTTCTAAACCTCGATTGTCGGGATCTTCAGTCTGATTCCGAGAATGGTTGCACGCTTTTCTACTGATTGTGCAGAGTAATAGTTTGGGTGCGTGATGGATTGTCCCCCATTCCGACTACTCACTCTATTTGCTTGTGTACATTGAAGTGGATGAGAATGCATCGGTTCTCTCTTTCTATCAGAGTTAGAGGTGGCTTTATTTGTTCATACCTCTACCTTCGACCTTTTGTTCCCGGAGTGTTCCCTCGACGATCACGGACAACAACCTCTTGTTAGTGGTGTCGCGAGGATCTACACGATGCGAGAAGATTCAGATCACCGCCCTTCTTCCCGGTACCATGAGGCGGATCTCGAGGGCGAGATCCATTGTTAGTGGTGCCGAATTGTAGCACCCCGGGTGAAACCACTACTAGAAAATCGCCTATCTTTATCTATGTGCATCATCATGACATCAGCATGCATCTATTTGTCTAAAACTATTTGCGAAAAGCCTTATTTTTGTTTTCTACAAATACCCCGTCTCTTTATTCAAATACGAAACCCCGATCGATCCGGATCTGTTATTTGTCTAACAACTATTTACGAAAGTATTTTTAAACTAAATCAATTAAATAAAATATTTTTGTATCGGGGGAGGCAGCCGCAGGCCAGGCCCAAAAGCCCAGCCCGCAGCCACCTACCACCCCAACCTAGCAATCCCTAAACCTAATCCTAGCCCTACATCTAACCAAACCCTAATCCCTAGCCTACCCAATCCCCACCCAGCGCCACACACCACCCCTACCTACCCAATCTGCCGCCGCCACACACACCCGACAGCACACACACCACACACGCACCCACGCAGTCAACGATCCCCGGGCCCCACCCTCTCTCGCCTCGTGCGACGCCCACCCACCCCGCTCTCTCTCTCTCCTCGCATCACAACCCCACCCCCTCCTCCATTGGTCTCTGTCCCCGCATGCCGCCGCCGCTGTCGGCCTGCGCGCCTCCTTGCGCCATCGCCACCTCCGGCCTCCCCCTGCAAGCACGCCTCGCCCTCTCCTCTCCCCCCGCAGAGCCTTGGCCACCCCAAGTCGCCCTCCTCTCTCCACCTGGCACCACCTCGAGCCTGCCTCCTCTGCTCCCCGTCGTCCTCGCCCCTGGGCCCCCACGCTGCAGCTCCGCTGCAGCGAGCCACCGTCGCCGCCCGTGTTCCCCGACCGCAGTCGCCTCCGGTCTCCCACCGTGCTCGCCAGCGACCTCCGGCCGTCGCCTCGGGTCGAGCTCCTCGCGTCGGCCTGCGCCCCGGCCGCCGAGCGCCCCGTCGTCCCCGACCCCTCCACCACGGCGCCCCTCTCCTCCCAGGCCAGCGACGCGCGACGCCTCGCCTCCGCCCTACCTCGACCCCTCCACCAGGCGCCCCGCTCTGACCCGCCGCCGACCTGGGCGACCCCGCCTCGCTGAGCCGCGTCCGCCGCCGCCCTCCTCCGTTCCGTGCTCTTCCGGCCGCGGCCTCGACGCCGGCCGCCATCCCCTACCGCCTATTTCGCGTCGGCCCACTCGAGCCGCCCCGTCCGCCTCTCTGCATCGGCGGCCCCGCCAGCAAGACCTGCCCTGCGCCTCCCCCGCTGCATCCTGCCACTCCGTCTCCGGTCGCCGACCGCCGCCTTCTGCAGCGCATCGACGCCCTGGCTCTGTTCTGGACGAGGCCACAGCGGTGTCGGAGAGCTGCTGCTGTCCCGCTGTTGCGTCCAGGTGCCTGTCTTCAGTCTTGTGACCTGCAACAGTCCAGATCATCGGTGTTGGTAGTGTGGCAGATGGCCCGATCTGTGACACAGAACCGGAACTCCAAGTTCTCCTACACGGACCCCTGCGGTTTTCAACATGGAGCCGATGACCCCGATCCACGGATATGAAGCCTCGTATCCGAACAAGACCGACCCCTCGTCGAACCCCTAAGACTGAACCAAACCCCTCGGATCCAAGACCATCGACGCGTACACCGAGCTCTTCTCCAGAACCCGAAGGCCGTTCCCCGGACCGTCATGATCTTCTTCTCGGATCCGAAGACCCCGGTAACCGATTCACCCAAGTCCGACATCGACAAACAAAGATGGCACCATCAAGACCTTCGACACTAATGTGTGACCCCTTTCTCGAGCCCTATTTTATGAATGTAATATCAAATTGTTGCATATTAAATTGTTCATCTCGCATGCATATCATGTGGGTTGGGGCATTATGCCGATTCACCTTATAATTAAATATGGGATCCATATGCGGGCAAACCTAGTCTCATATTGGTCCCATTTAAATTTGTTTAGCAAACCGGTGCTATCTTTTGCCATGTTAAGACAACATTTAAATTGCGGGGTACCTAAACAACATGAACTTAATAATTAATTGTCGGGACCCTGGTTCCGCTTAACATTGCCTAATTGCATCGCATCTTTTCCATGTCATGCATCATACATGCATCATGCCCGTTCTTATGTCATAGAATTAAATAGTGCATCCGGTGTTTCTTCTAGTGTTTTGCTTCTTCGTGGATTAGGCCGATGAGTTCATGCGAGTGTCGACCCGATCTTCGGATGAACCTTCGGAAATGTTTTCCAGGCGAGCACCTCCCCCTTTCTACCTATCTTGCTTTTATAGTATTTATTCCCTCCTGTTGATCTATTGCTATCTGTGTTGCGATGCTCTAGTTTTCGTACCCGTGATATCCCTTGCAGCCTTATATTGCCTTGGACACATCCTATTACCTGTTGTTTGGTAGATAGTTGGACTCGCGCGTCGTAGTCGCTTGCTCAAGTGCTGTTGCGTGTCGTCCAGTACCACAGTTGTTGGAGTATTGCCGCATGTTTAAGGTTGGAGGTGATCATGGCTTTAATTACTGTTTAATAACTAAAATTGGAAGTAGGTAAATGCAGAGGCACCGGTGGGTAATAGACAATATTTGGATTTTAACCGCTCACTGGTGTCCCGTAGGACCCCGAGTTCTTGACACCTGTTTCGAGATCGAGCGCGCTAACCACAGGTGGGGTGTATGGGCACCCCCATCGATTAGTACCTGATTTCAAAGTATTGTACCGGGGGCCACAAGTAGTTTGGGGCTTTATTACTATTCTGTACTTATGCTATGCTTTACTGTTTAATTTAAATTGTGCGAGGTACTGCACCTGTACTGTTTAGGTAAGCGGAGTGTTTTCGCGGTATCGACAAGCCCAGTCTCATTTTCGGGTTCCCAGTCGTTTACAGCCATTGACGCAAACCCTGAGTCCGTCTCGGAGACCGGCCGACTTTGTTGCGGGTAGCTTAGTGGGGTGGCCCCCATGTACTTGCTTTGGGTCTGGGAAACGTCATGACTTAGGCCCCGCCGACATACCGATGGGTGTATGTTAACTGATCTGGCAAAAAGGGTCGAAGTGCGTGTGGATACTTTGGTGCACCCCTGCAGGGTTAAATCTTTTCGAGAAGCCGTGTCCGCGGTTATGGACGACTTGGAGCACAGTTCTCGATCATAGACAACTATAACTAAAGTTTACTGCTATAATTTGACTTGTGTCCGATATGACTAGTAATCAGTTTCACTGCAACGAAATGGCTAAATAAAAGTACCAACAACTGCTGGGTTTGGGATATCTCATGCTAATTGTATCTGACTAGTAAGTGTTGCAACTACAACGGAATGGTTAACTAAAACTGGCCACTGCTTATTATATCAGGATGACTCATGCCATATTTATTTGACTAGTAATTGCCGCAACTATAACGGAATAAATAAAACTGCCAACGGTGTGAGTTCCTCGGTTGACTTCCTCGTTTGGTCTCGAGGGGGAAACACCAGGATGGGTATGTTTGGTGGTAGTATCAGGTTGGTTCCGGATAGGTCTTTCTTATCCCTCTTTGATAGCCGACAGTTATATCGAGTCTCTATAGGTTGTTTAGTGCATGCTGCGCTGCCGCTTCAGTCCACCATACCTATGTAGGCGAGGACCGCTGAATTCTAGCCTCGCCGTGTACTGGCCTCAGTACTGACCGCTCTCTCTTTTTTCCTTTGCCCTTTGTCGGCACCCCCTTTTGTTTAAGCAGGTTTTGAGATCAACGTGTTAGCAGGGTTACCCTTCCGGCTTGGCCTGGGCAGGGTTATGGACGCCATTGGTTATTCTTCAGGGCTCTTAGCTCAATTTGCATCTTGTCCGTACTCGGACGCTGTATCGTTTTAAAGGTGATTTGGATCTTTGTATTGTATATCTGTATTCTTGACTCTTTGAGTCGCCGTTGTATATATATGTTTTGTGGGTTCCATCGAGGACTATTGTGTAATGATATTACTTCGTTTTCCACCCGCACGAAAGTGCCTGGTGGGCACCTTTGAATCGTTTCTATGCGGGTTTGGCGGGAAGCGCTGAAACTTGCATAGGGCTGATTCTGAGGGTGTTACAGACCCCGAGTTCTTGACACCTATTCCGAGATCGAGCGCACTAACCACAGGTGGGGTGTGTGGGCACCCCCAACAATTAATACCTGGTTTCAAAGTACTGTTCCGGGGGCCACAAAGTAGTTTGGGGCTTTATTACTATCATGTACTTATGCCATGCTTTACTGCTTTATTTACGATTGCGCGTGGAGTGTCTGTACTGTTTTGGAACAAATGTGGAATGTTTTCGCGGTATCGACAAGCCCAGTCACACTTTTGGGTTCCTAGTCATTTACATCCACTGTCACAAACCTCTTGGTCCGTCTCGGAGACCGACCGACATCGTTGCGGGTAGCTTAGTAGAGTGGCCCCCATGTGCTTGCTTTGGGTCTCGCAAAAGTCGTGTCCGAAACCCCGTCGACATACCGTTGGGTGTATGTTTTGTGATCTTGTACCTACCTGATCTGACAACAAGGGTGTAGGTGCGTGTGGAAACTTTGGTGCACCCCTGTAGGATTAAATCTTTTCGGGAAGTCGTGTCCACGGTTATGGACGAATTGGAGCACAGTTCTCGATCATAGACAACTATAACTAAAGTTTACTGTTATAATATGACTTGTACCTGATATGACTAGTAAGTTGGATAATCACCATGGAAATAATGAATAAAATTGCCAACTGTGTGAGTTCCTCGATTGACTTCCTCGTTTGGTCTCGAGGGGAAAATACCAGGATGGGTATGTTTGGTGTTAGTATCAGGACGAATCCGAATAGGTCTTTCTTATCCCTCTCTGATAGCCGACAGTTGTATCGAGTCTCTATAGGTTGTTTCGTGCATGCTGCGCTGCCGCTTCAGTCCACCATACCTATGTACGTGAGGACCGCCGAATTCTAAGACTCGCCGTGTACTGGCCTCAGTACTGACCGCTCTCTTTTTCCTTTGCCCTTTGTCGGCACCCCTTTTGTTTGAGCAGGTTTTGAGATCGACGTCGTTAGCAGGGTTACCCTTCCGACTTGGCCTGGGCAGGGTTATGGACGCCATTGGTTATTCTTCAGGGCTCTTAGCCCCATTTGCATCTTGTCCATAGTCGAATGTTGTATCGTTTTCAAGGTGATTTGGATCTTTGTACTGTATATCTGTATTCTTGACTCTTGGAGTCGTTGTTGTATATGTCTGTTTTGTGGGTTCCATCGTGGACTATTGTGTAATGATATTACTTCGTTTTCCACCCGCACGTAAGTGCCTGGTGGGCACCTTTGAATCGTTTCTATGCGGGTTTGGCGGGAATCGCTAAAACTTGCATAGGGCCGATCCAAGGGTGTTACAGCGATGGCATGTGCTTCCTCCAATAGTTGTTGGCGCTTCTCGTCAAGCTGGACTACGTTCCGAATATGAGCCACAGTCATGGGCTCGACGAGCAGGTTGTCGTACATCACTCTATCCGCTGGAATAATTTGGATGGCTGCAGACGTAGATGCCGGAGGCAGCGGGTTTGCGGTGTTGTTGTTACTCGGACCGACGTTGAGTTCCTGTGGCTGTTGCACTGGGTTAGGCGGAGGGGGCATGGCCTTTGCACGATCTTTGTTGGCAACAACAGGTGGTACCTTCCCCTTGTCCAGCATTGTAGGCGGAGCTTGTCCGGGTTGATCTTCTTCCATCACGGTCCCAATGGCGACGAACACCTCTCGGGACGTGACGGCATTGTCGGCCTGCTCATCGCGTTTGAAATCCTCCTCCATCTCCTGCATAGAAGAGTGTAGCTCCTTCGGGCTGAAGTCTATCTCATCCAAGTCAACGCTGATGTCGGCGTAGAGCGCGTCCAGGACGGAGTCGGATGGTGCCGGGGCTTCCTCGATGATGGGTGGTGGTGGTGCGACAGCAGTGATGATGACTGGAGGTGGCGATGCGGCTGCAACAACGATGACCGGAGTCGGCGGCTGAGGCGGAGGTGTGCCGGGTAAGAGCGCGAGCGCTATCTGAGCTGGTTCCTCAGCTACCGCATAGTTGTTGATGGTGTGAACCATGCCCTCGAAAGTGAGGAGACCCATGGCCTGCTGTCGTCTTAGCATATGCCGGAGAAGCGTACCGCGGTCCAGTCCTTCCACAAAGTGATAGATGGCATCATCATTGGGGTAATGCTCCAGGTCGGCCCATATACGGAGCCACCTGGGTAGGTAATCACGGGGGTTTTCACCCTCTCTCTGAACGCAACGCGCTAGATCGAAGATAGTCACCATGCTGACAAACTTGGATCTCTTTTGTCCAGATGCACCGCCGGTGGACTTGCAGCGATCTTCCACCATTATATCCTGCACAGGGCGGTTTGGGTGGGCCTTGAAATTTTCCGATCTATGCCGGCAAACTCCAAAGAGAGATCCAACTTTGATCCTTCTGCAAACATATCCTGCCCGTAGGCGGTCCATGCGGGTCTTGTCACTCCTCCGACTTCCAGGGAACTTGTGCTCGAGTCGGTTTCGCCGATGAAGAGGTGGATGTTCCCGATTGGGACAATCAAGGAGTGGGTGGGGTTCGTCTTCGTCGGGATCTAGAACTCGTCGGGAGGGACGATCGGGACGTTGCCGGAGAAGAGAACACGGCTGGTGGCTACGGTTTCGCTGATTCCTGCGAAGAGTTTGGAACTCGCCCGTTGTAGAGCCTGGAGCGCCTCTTGCCCCACGGTGGGCGCCAACTGTCGTGGTATTGCTGACGAGTACACCATGGAGGGGTCCTCACAGAGCATGTTTAGAGACGTGGGGTAAGGCGGTAGGTTGGCAGGTATGAGGTAACACAGCTTACCCAGGTTCAGATCCCACGACGGTGGTGGGATCCTACTCCTGCTATAAATCACTATAATGGCAATATGCCGAGTTACAGGGATTGGTTCGCTATGCGCAATATGAGTTGTGTTGTGCCCTAAAGGCTCCCATAGGTACAACTTATATAGTCGCCGGATCCTAGGGTTACATGCAAAGTCCTTGCCAGACATGTTACAAAGTCCTACACAGTATACAACTAGTCTAACGTGTCTTGCACTCCAAGGCTCCGGGTACATCGGTGACTCCTCCGTAGCCTTCATTTATCTGTCATGGGCGTCCCTTCTGGATCCATCTAACTGGGACGCCCAGCAGGCCATAGGCCTTACTACCAACTGTGGGCCACCCGAGTTATCCCGATTAGGGACATGCTATGGTGATACCCATTTAGCATATCCCCAACACATAGTTGCCATTCTTAGTTCTGTGTGCACTGTCCAAAACTTATTAATTGATGCATATTGTTGATATTGCTTGTTCTTGAACTATTTGTATCTAATCACTCTTATGAACTTTGAAGGTGTCCTATGCATTTATTTGCTACTCCATGAGGGACAAGCTGAATGCCACTATGCTATGCTTTCTATATATGAAACAAACAAACGCCTTCCAATGCATTGTTATTCATGAATCTTTGTTTGTATCCTTTCATGTTGCATGCATAATTACTTTGTCTTATTGTTAGAACTTCTTCTTTCATGCTCATGTTTAGAGTTCTTTGATCCTAGCTTTCAATGCTTGCAAATGGTTTGATCTTGATTTTGATGGTGCATGTCACCTAAAAAATTATTCTTTTTATCACTTACCTACTCGAGGACGAGTAGGAGTTAAGCTTGGGGATGCTTGATACGTTGTAAACGCATCTATAATTTTTCATGTTCCATGCTTATTTAGTATCTACTTTTCTTTGCTTTGTATTCTCTTTGAGGTATTTTAATATGTTTTCTAGGACTAACCTATTAACAAGATGCCACAGTGCCAGTTGCCTGTTTTCTTCTGTTTTTGGTTCCAGAAAAGTCAGAAAATCAATATTCTCGGAATTTGACGGGACAAAAGCCAAAGTCAATATTTTACCGTGGGGAACACGGAGCTAGAAGACGAGACGGAGGAGGGTCTCGAGGGGGGCACACCCCCTGGCCGTGCGGCCAGGTCTGGCCTGCGCCTGGCGGGGTGCAGCCGCCTCGGGAACCCCCTCGGCCTCCCTCTTTGCCTATAAGAAGCCCGCGATACCTAAACCCTAAGTACCCGATCAATCTTCCACGAAACAGTCCGTAGCTGCCAACACCATCGTCCCTAGATCGGGGGGCTCTAAAGATCTTCCCGGCACCCTGCTGGAGGGGAGAGATCATCCTGAAGGCCTTCTTCATCACCATGCCAGCCTCCGGTATGAAGCGTGAGTAGTTCCACCTTGTACTACGGGTCCATGTAGTAGCTAGATGGTTGTTTCTCCTCCTTTGTACTACCATGTTTAGATATTGTGAGCTCCGTTCATGATCAAGATCATCTATTTGTAATCATGCATGTTGTGTTTGCGGGGATCCGATGGATCTTGAGATTACTATGTCAGATTGGTTAATGATTCTATCATGTCTGTGTTGTTTGAGATCTTTCATGCTCTCCGTTTCTAGTATCTATCTTGGCCAAGTAGATGCTAGTGACTCCGAGAGGGAGTATTTATGCTCGATAGTGGGTTCATGCCTCTATTTAATCTGGGGAAGTGACACGAATCTCTAACGTTGTAGATGTGTGGTTGCCACTAGGGATAAAACAACGATCTCTTGTTCATGGAACAAGTGGATTGTTTACCTTACGCACTTTGCTTAAAGCAGTTATCCGTTTCTCGCAATTAATACTAGAGGGGGTTCGGATGATAACCTTAAGGTGGATTACTAGTCATAGATGCAGTTGGATGACGGTCTATGTATATTGTTGTATTTCCCAATCAAATATCATAGGATCATGAATGTCTAGTATTGCATTGTTATGCCTTGATCTGTCCTGTCAATTGCCCCAATGTAATTTGTTTACCCAGCATGTTTTGTTGTTTAGCTTAAGGAGAACACCTCTAGTGAACTATGGGACCCGGTCCAATCTTTAACATTGATAAATCTTCCATTGTTCCTTTTACTTTCTGCAAACCACCATTACCTTCCACACCATACAGTTAATCCTTTGTTTTCAGCAAACCGGTGAGATTGACAACCTCACTGTTCATTGGGGTAAAGTATTGAGTTTGTGTTGCGCAGGTTTCCAAGTTGCTAGCAACACCTTTGGGTCATTTCCTTCCTCCTACTGGTTCGATAACCTTGGTTTCTTTCTGAGGGAAAACTTACTGTTGTTCTCATCATACCTTCCTCTTGGGGTTTCCCAACGAAGCTCTACAGTGATCTGAGCTGCATCACTTACCTACTCGAGGACGAGCATGAGTTAAGCTTGGGGATGCTTGATTCATCATAAACGTATCTATAATTTTTTATGCTTGATGCTTGTTTTATATCATGTGTGTTATGTTTTGTCTACACTTTGAGGCATTTTTATAAATTTTCTGGAACTAACCTATTGACATGATGTTGCAGTGCCAGTTGCCTATTTTCTACTATTTTTGGTTTCAGAAAAGCTACTAAAGAAATATTCTCGGAATTGGACGGGACAAAAGTCAAAGTCAATATTTTACTGGAGCGAACATGGAGACCAAAGGGCAGCCAAAGTGGGGCCACGAGGTGGGCACACCATAGGGTGGCGCGGGCCCACCCTAGGGCGCGACACCAGGTGGTGTGGGACCCTCAGGCGCTCACCGAACTTGCCCTTTCGCCTAAAAAAATCCTTTGATGCGAAAACCCTAGATGGATCAGCCTCCATCCACGAAAAGTTTCGCAGCGCCGCCGCCATCGAAGAGGACATTTGGGGGACAGAAGTCTCTGTTCTGGCACCCTACTGGGATGGGGAATTGCCCCTAGAGCCATCTCCATCGACTCCACCGCCATGTCCATCACTGTTTCTGATTCCCAAGATGAGGAGGGAGTAGTTCTTCCTCTAGGCTAAGGGATCTACCGGTAGCTATGTGTTCATTTCTCTCTCTGCGTGATCTTATTGTGGTCATGAGCTTTGTAATCAAGTATATCTACTCTGTTACTTAAGTGCTTTAATTGTAATCTCAGGTTATCTCCACGTGTGTGAAGTTGATAGTGTGCACATCGTGTGGCACTTAGGCTAAAGATTATAGAAATACTTATCATGAGTATAATTTTAGTTGGATGTCTCTATAAAATTGTGGTGTTTGTTGGAACCATCTAGCGCTCAAAGTGACAGGGTTGGGGTTACCTAGATGGGGAATGCGAACTTTAAGGAGAGGTTTTATAGCCCTACCATGGATTCGAGTTGTCCAACTGGAGAGTAGTTCAGAGTAGCATAATGAAGAGAAGATATTTATATGAGAGTGTCCACTAGTGAAAGTATGATCCCTAGGCCTTGTTTCTAAGCATTGAAACACCATTTACAACTAGACCTGTTACATGTTTGCTTGCTGCCATCTTTATTTCAGATTGCAATTACCACTTATAATCATCCATATTACTTGTATTTCACTATATCTTTGCCGAACTATTGCACCTATACACCTGACAAGTGTATTGGGTGTGTTGGGGACACAAGAGACTTCTTGTATCTTGATTGCAGGGTTGCTTGAGAGGGATATCTTTGACCACTTCCTCCCTGAGTTTAATAAACCTTGGGTAATCCACTTAAGGGAAACTTGTTGCTATTCTACAAACCTCTGCACTTTGAGGCCCAACACTATCTACAAGAATAGAAGCGTGCGTAGACATCAAATACCACAATATTATGCTTTTATATGCTAAAACAACGCATGATTCTTTCAAGCATATTAAGCAATTTCAATTGTTTGAAACAAGTCATGCTACAACAATAATTACTAAGCATATGGTCAGAGCAACATCTAACATGACATGATAAAGTCTAAGCCATAGTTAAAACAAGCTTCCTTTTATACCACTATAAGCATGAAACTTTCTACTCTTTTCCAACACCAATTGACTTGTTTGAAACAACTCACAAAGTTAATAACCAATGAAGACCAGAGAGTTTGTCTCACCTAAATACAAAGAAGAACTAAAAAGTTCTGAGCAAAAATTATAAGAAAACTAAAACTAAACGCAGTGCTAGCAAAAGAGAACACTCACAGAACAATAAGAGTGAAAACTAGAGTGTTCTAGGCAATGAAGAACTAGGTGTGACTTCTCCAAAATAGGTGGGTTGGGGTCCGACCAACTTATTGTAGCAAACAAAATAAAATAAAACTAAAAACAAAAACAAAGACGCTCCAAGAACAACACAATAGTGCATGAAGCAATAAAAATAAAGTATCATGAAAGAGAACCTGAGATTTGTATTGATGAAGAAGGGGATGCCTTGGGCATCCCCACGCTTTGACTCTTATACTTCTTGAATATTTCTTAGGGTGACACGTATAGCATCCCCAAGGTCTAGCTTTTGTCAATACGTCATCTCATCATATCATTCTCTCCCTACACTTGAAAATTTCCTTGATACAAAACTTCGCACAATCTTCATTAGCAACATTAGTGTATTCAAGATAATAAGCCTTTGGGTTTAGTTTCAACTCAAGTAAAACTTCCATTAAAACATAGTATGCTGTATCAATTCCTTTAAAAAGCTGAAGTGATCAAAGAGAACTTAAAAAGAAACCGATTAAGAGGCAAATGCAAATAATGGCAGAAATCTGTCAAAACAGACCAGCAGGTAAAGAGAGATTTTTTAGAAAATCTTCTGTTGCTCAAATCGAAAAGTTCAAAACTAATTAAAGTTTGGTAAATAACAGGGGCATGGACACAAAAAATTACAGCTCAATCTGACGTTCTGGAATTTTTCACGTTTTTTTAGAGTGAAGCACAGAAATCTGTTTCGGGACAATAACTTACCCACATCTCACTTCCCTCTCATTAGAGACTATTATTGGCACAAAACCACACAAAAATAATAAGGAGGGGTTATTACAAAGGCAATAACTTCCAAGACTCAATAAAAGAAAAACTTACTGAAATAAAAAATTGGGTTATCTCCCAAGAGTGTTTTTCTTTAACGCCTTTCAGCTAGGCACAAAATAGGGAACCAAACAAAGAAGCAAAACAAAAGAAACTATTTTTGTTGTTTTCAAATTATAAGTGAAAGTAGAGAAGCAATAATAACGAAATAAAGAGCCTAATAAAACTAAAGAAGATAAAACCAAGACATATAAAAGAAACTATAATACAAGTTAACACAATACATATCATGTGGATGGGTAATATAGAGTATGAAGGAGACAACCTTATGTTAGTTGATGAATAGGGGGATGACTCGGGCATCCCCAAGATTAGATGATTATATCTTCTTGAATATGTTCTTGGGATGCACCTAAACATCCCCAAGCTTTAGCTCTTGCGTCTTATTGATTATCTCATACCATCATATTGATTAGAACTTATGAGCTACATCCATACAAAACTTCACAAAACTCATTAGTAGGGTTAGTACTCGTTAAATAAAATCCACTAATGTTCAACCATTGACAAGTTTCATAATATTTACTCAGTATTATCCACTATATATACTAAGGTATTCATGATTTCCGTTGTCCGTCAAAAAACTAATGAAACTAATAACACCAAGTACAATATTGAATAAACTAAGAAATCTATCAAAATTGAACAGTCTGTAAAGATGACACTCAACGAGATAGTTAGGTATCTCAAATCGAAAAACTCAAAACTACTGAAAGACAGATCATAAATCTCATGTTTATTCACAAAAAATTTCAGATCAAAATATTATTCTGAGATTTATCACAATTTATTTACAGTGAAACACATAAATCTGTCTAAACTGAACAGTCGGTGAAGATCGAATTTTTTGAGACAGCTACGTAACTCAAATCAGGAAAAGTTAATCTAATGAAAGAAATATAATAAACATTACTTTGCACTTAAGAAATTTCAGATCAATATCACGTTCTAGTGATTTTAAACATTTTATACGGTGAAGCATAGAAAATCTGCTTCTGGACATCAAAGCAAAATTATCAACTTCCAAGTAACTAGAAACTATAATTATCGCTTTACTTTTATGTTACAAAGGAATATGTATAATATATACAATATACAAAATATGTACACGTTTTAAATAAAAAGCTTCCATGGAAAGATTTGTTTTGGTTTCATAGGCATGAACACAAGTGTTCAAGGTCAACCCCCACTTAACCATTACTCATCTTTCCAATCACTTTCTTTCATTTTTGAAAACATTTTTAGGCAATAAGTACAACTATTTTTTTTTTGTAATTCGCATTTCCTATCCATACTAAGATAGAGAACAACTTAAAACTGGAAGTAAAGACTACTTAGAGATAAAGCAAACAAGTGCACACAAGAATATTCACCCACACGCTATTGCTCCCCGGCAACGGCGCCAGAAAAGGTCTTGATATCCCACAAGTATAGGGGATCGTGTGTAGCCTTTTCGATAAGTAAGAGTGTCGAACCCAACGAGGAGCTAAAGGTAGGATAAAATATTCTCTGAAGTTCTATCAACCGCTGATACAATTCTACGATACTAAACGTTTGCATTATCTAGGAAATAAAACTGGAGCAACAATATAGGTATGAGATATAGCTTTGCAAGATAATAAATACAAGTAATTGTTAGTATTGCAGCAATAAAATATACTAAGTAACCATAAACTAATAGTATCATGAGTGTGGAGAAGTGGTGGTAATTGTGGTGGCTTTGTCCAAGTTTAATTAGCGAATAAATCTGGTTCATTGTCTTCGGTGCAGTTTTTATGTGGGAGAGGCTAAATATACATGCACTTCACTACTTGGAATTACAAGTACTATATGATTGTATTGTTAGCAAGCATCCGCAAATACTAACAATGTATTAAGGTTTCCCCAACCATATTCTTAAGTTAATGGTCCTCTTACTCCCATACGTGCAACGTTCCGGTTCGCATCCTCGGGTTTCTGTCACTCCGGCAGAACTTCCCCCTTCCTCTTACATATACTACAAACCCTATGATGTTAAATCCATGTGATCACAAATATAATGGACACCAAAGTACTGTACCATATCAACATACAACTCTAATGAACCAAAGACATTCAACCAAGCAATCAAAAGACAAATAAACTACACAAACATGACATAGATCTTAGGATTATAACTTATAGCATCGAACACCATGCTTACATAGGACGGTACAGAGGTGTGTGGGAGGATAAACCACTATATACAAGGAGGAGTTGGTGATGGATATGTAGGTGAAGACGATGAAGGGGGCAGCGAGAGGTGCAGGGCGGCGGCGGCGGCGCCGGCGCGTGGAGCTCCTTCCCAGCCACCGGCATCATGGGAGAGCCCCGCCCCTTAGCCCCTTTCCTTCATGGCTTCTTGGGATCCCTCCCCCATGGATATGGTATCCATGGGGGAGGCAAAAACATGGTTTTTGGCGGCTACAATTCGTGGGTGGAGGAGTTCCCCACGAGTTAGGTTTTCTCCCTCTATATAGCTTCTCGGATTTCCATCACCCAATCTAGGGTTGCAGTAAATCGTGATTATCTCGGCCATCTAGATTTGTAATTAGTTAAATTTTATGTCTAGAACGTTTCTCACGAATTTTCCAACAACTTTGTAGTTTGGGAGTTTTCCGTTTGACGCCATCTTCGACCTGTAACATGACCATCTTCGAAAACAGTTCTGGGACAGATTTATGAAAAGTCCCGATTTGCCTCCAACAAGGTTTCCTCTTGTATTCTTGGTAATTCTTACACATCAAAGTGTAAAAAAAAAACATTGTGCGCTTTTGCAACTATTAGTAGGTTAGTCAAAATAAATCATAAACTTTATATAGAAACAAGTGTAAAAAGCATAATATTAGCATAAAGCCATCAAAAATTATAGATACGTTATGGACGTATCATGTACTTATATCAAACAAATGTTTTGAGGGCCTCATGAATTTTCCTAGCATATTGATTTTCTAACATAGTAGTTTGTTAAGCATCTTGTCATGTTTTATTCTTATTTGGACAAAACCTAAAATGAGTACAGTCATATAAACATGCAATTAGACCCCTATTGATTGGTCTTATGGCCACTTTCTTGCGCAATCAAAGGATTCATTAAGATATAAATGTCCAATCAATGCTTAAACATTTTTAGGTCCCAAATCAAGAACCTCCTATTGCAACTCTGAAATTTGGGACACTATCTCTATCATCTCCGTCCATACCTTCTCCTTTGTTACTCTATGGTTCATCCATATGATTCCATATAGGTAAAGTAACGCACGCCCTCATTCGTACATGTAATCAACTTTTTTCATCTCTTAATCCATCACCTCTTTGTGATGCGCATTCTCCCAACACGTGATCGTCAGACGACGACACGTCGTGCATATGGGAGGCATGGCGTAGATCCAGATTCATGCGTGTAGATACCATATGTGAGAGCGCCTCTCCCGTGACACGGGACCCACCACACGATCTCTTCACGAGGATCCGCGCGCATCCATGACCCAAGACAAGGGACACTCTCAACGAATCCTCCACGCGCTGGGCATACCATAGTTCTTCCGTGCGTCTTTATCGTGGCGGAAACAGAACAAGAGGGAAAGACCCGGCCGACTCGCCCAGGGCTCGAGGGCGAGCCATACGAGAGTGAGTCGAATTCTGTTTACGTTCTCGATTTGGTTCGGGCCCCTCTCGATCTTTTGCGTATAAGGGAAGGGGGAAGGAGTCTAAATCTATGGACATTAATGAACCACCATTGATGGACGTTGCACATGACACGAGAAATTCGACTCGACGGTCCGGTGCTAATAGAAGTCGCTTACTCTCCGTCTAGCAAAGGTGCCAGATCCTGAAAGTAATATGTCATCTCAGACCGCCGCATCCCACCACCCGGCGGGTGTGGAGTTGTCCCACACCTCGAACGCCTCTCAGAAAGCGTGCTCCTATATCAGATGATGACATTTGGCCCAGGGTGCGTGTGCAGTCCATCGTCCCACAATGCAGCGTAGGACATGGACTGTGAGAGGGCGGGGGTGGGCCCTACCCAACGATGGGCCCATCTCCCGGGAAGGGGACTTTGCTATGATGGCAACACGTGTCCTCCTCGTCCTCCATCTCATGACCAAAAATAACTTGAAATACATGAATACCAAAATGAGTCGATACTTTTTAAATCTCTAGTTTACTCTGATTGTTGCAAATATTTATATTTTAGCATTCCAATTGTCCCTTGGTTCATCATCATTCTTTTCTCAGTCAGTGTATCAGCTATACCCCTTGAGTAAAATGAGTGTAACTGTGTTTGGCGATTTTCCCAAAAAAAACAATATACATATATTAGATGTATAGTTCATCGAAGATCGTTTGGAGAGAATATGCTATCATTATAACATAATAGTGTGAAAATTATAGAATCCCTAATATTTCGGTGTATTGATTTGACCCTTATGGGGAGTATATATACATGTACAAACTTGGAGGGCAAGAAGCCTATGACTTGAAATACAAGATGATCTCTAAAGTCCTAGTCTATCTCTAGTTGTGTACGTATCCTAACATCCCTCTAATACGTTGGAAACATATCTATAATTTTTGATGCTCCATGCTTGTTTTTTGTATCTACTTCGCTTTACTTGTCTACACTTTGAGGTGTTTTTACATGTTTTCTGGTACTAACCTATTAACAAGTTGCAACGGTGCAGATGCCTGTTTTCTGCTATTTTTGGTTTCAGAAAAGTTAGTAAAGAAATATTCTCGGAATTGGACGGGACAAACGTCAAAGTCAATTACTTTCCGTGGAGAACAAGAAGTCTAGAGGAGAGCCGGAGGGGCCAGCCAGGGGGCAGACCCACCCCAGGCATGGGGGAAGGTGGGCCGCGCCTGGCTAGGGTTTGGTGGCCCTGGCCACCTCCCGGTCTCGCCCCTTCGCCTATAAGAAGCCCCCGATGCAAAAACCCTGAGTACCCGATAAGAAATCCACGAAACCGTCTGTAGCCGCCGCCACCATCGTACCTATCGGCGGGATCTGAAGCTCTTCCCGGCACCCTGCCGGAGGGGAGATCATCCCGGAGGCCTTCTCTCCGGTATGATGCGTGAGTAGTTCCACCTTAGACTATGGGTCTATGTAGTAGCTAGATGGTTGTATCTCCTCCTTTGTGCTTTCATGTATAGATCTTGTGAGCTCCGTTCATGATTAAGATCTAATCTATTTGTAATCATGCATGTTGTGTTTGCGGGAATCTGATGGATATTGAGATTATTATGTTGGTTTGATTAATGGTTTAATCTTTATGATTCTATCATGTCTGTGTTGTTTGTGATCTTGCATGCTCTCCGTTGCTAGTGGTTATCTTGGCCAAGTAGTTGCTAGTGACTCCAAGAGGGGTTATTTATGCTCGATAGTGGGTTCATGCCTCTAGTTTCCAAGGGAAGTGACAGAAATCTCTTCGGTTATAGATGTGTTGTTTCTATTAGGGAGAAAACAACGGTCTCTTGTTCATGGAACATGTGGACTGTTTACCTTACACACTTTGCTTAAAGCAGTTGTCTGTTGCTTGCAACTTAATACTGGAGGGGGTTCGAATGATAACCTGGAGGTGGACTTCTAGTCATAGATGCAGTTGGATGAAGGTCTATGTATATTGTTGTATTTCCCAATCAACCTCATAGGATCTTTCTAGCTAGTAATTGCATTGTTTTGCCTTGCTTAATTCCTGTCAATTGCCCTGCTGTAATTTGTTTACCCTTCATGCCATGTTGTTTATCTAAGGAGAGCACCTCTAGTGAACTATGGACCCTGGTCCAATCTTTACCATTGATACATCTTCCACTGTTATTTGTTTACTTGTTGTAAACCATTACCTTCCACACCATACGTTTAATCCTTTGTTACAGCAAACCGGTGAACTTAACAACCTCACTGATTCATTGGGGCAAAGTCTTGAGTTGTGTTATGCAGGTCTCCATGTTGCTTGCAACACCTGTGTGACATTTTCTTCCTCCTACTGGTTCGATAACCTTGGTCTCAACTAAGGGAAGACTTGCTGTTGTACTCTTCACACCTTGCTCTTGGGGTTCTCAACAAGACTCCACATCAAGCACCAAGTTCTCTGGCGCCATCAAGGAGTCATCACCCCCTCAGTCGGAGCGGGAGTGAAGCGGACGCTTGCAACTGGATTTGAAGTCTTGCGCTTCCGTCGTCTTCTCCTCCTTGTCATCATCACCTACGTGGACATGATCATGGCTGTCACCTAGGGGTGGTGACTGCGTCCCCTTCTAGTGCCTCCCTTCCCTTCCGCAGTCACATTGGGAGTGGCGTGGACGCAAGTGACGACGCGAACACTATTGACTGGAGTTCTTTAGTTGTTTTAGACGTTGTTCTTGATGTCGATGTTAAGGTATCCGATCGTGATGTAGCCATGGTCAAGGTGGGTGTGATTGATGTCGTAGTCATCGTATATTGTGTGTCCGCCATTGCTGGAGGCGCAAAAAATTGCGCGGTTTTTGTTGTTATTGACGAAGCTGCAGTTGTGGACGTTTTGCACCTTGTAAAGGAACCGTCAGGGCGTCTCGAGGACGCGGCCATAGGTGAGACCACCAATTTTTCCAGAACTAGAGGAAGCCACCAAGCACACACGGTTTTGCCAGAACCGTATGTGCGGTCGTATGGGCGTCACAATTGTGATGCCGATTTGTTGATGCAGTCATCAGAGTCGTGGACGCGGCGATGCCGTCGTCGTGCCTTGCAGTTGTACTGTCACAGGGCGTCGTAGTTGTATGTCCATCATGTGAACGGGTATAGCGGCGGTGTGTTGACGAAGATGTTGATGAAGACCATGTTGATGTACACCTTGGCGATGATGTGTCGGCGATGAAGGAGTAGGCGTGTCGGCGATGATCGTCGCTTTAAGGCGTCCCTTGTGGCGGCGATGATGTCGAAGCCTTGATGTTGGAGAAGTCGGCGTAGTAGTGTTCAACACCGGCCTGGCATGTGGATGATGTCGATGTCGCTTCTCCATGGATGTGCTCGACGAAGACCTTGGCTTGTAGCCTGGCGTAGTCTTACAGCTTGACGTAGATGTTCATGTCGATGTAGTCCGGCTTGATGCAACAGATCAGTATATTGATGTAGATGGCGCTTTGGTGCGTGGTGTAGTCGGTTTACTCGGCTTGGTGTAGATGGCGTTCGAAAGTCGATGAAGAGCCACGAGCCTTCTCGGTATCCTGCGCTGCGGGCCGGCGGTGATTGTCGGGTTCCTGGTGTCCTCACGCGCGCAGAGTAGATGAAGATTGATCCGCAGCGAAGGGCAGAGCTCGCTCCTAGTGCATGCAATTTCACGCATGATTATTTGGCGTGGAGCGAAGCAGCGTGAGACTCCAGGCGTATGCATGTTGCGGTCGAGTACAGATGCATGGTAGCATGCAGCTAATGGAGGCGGGTGTGCGTGGGTATCGGGGCGACGCGTGAAAACATCAGATCGGATCGGTCCAGCCTGTGGGATTTTTCCCTCCCGCGATCTTGATGCTGGCGGCGGTTGGGCTCTCGGTTGTAGGTGCGCAAGTATGGCCATAGCCGCGCGATGGATGTCGACGCCGCCGAGTTCTGCATGCTCATGCTCCTGTCTCCAAGTCACGCGTATCTCCGCGGTTGGTTGAGGTCCACTAGTGCACACGTACCCCTCTAACACCGGTTTGGAGGACCCTCTAACACCGGTTATAGAACCGCTATTGCGGTTTCGGTGTTAGATCCCCCTTTAACACCGGTTCTTATACGAACCGGTGTTAAAGGGTGGCGCACGTGGGGCTGCCGCAGCGCTCAGGCCCCCCCCCCCTTTAACACCCGTTCGTAACACGAACCAGTGTTAAAGGTTCTGTGCCGTGGCAGGAAAATGGCCTAAATCTCTGCCGCGACAGAGTTCTGCCCCTGCCCCTCTCTGGGCATATTTTTGCGGCGGGGACGGGAAGGGGGGAGGGGAATCGATCGGGAGCGGTATACACATACATCGTCATCGGTACATACGAGTACATGAATAATTAAGCAACTATTATTATACACAACATCGTCATTGTGTGGTATTCTCCGTAAACGTTGAAGCATCAAGTACAAGACAAACACGTTCAAGCATATATACAACGTTCATTTTGGTGGATATCTAAAGAGTTCTCCGCCAGGCGTGACGACCTCATCAAGTATGAACCCCACCAATTCCTCTTGAATGGCTCGTATGCGGTCAAATGGTAGGAGTTGGTCCCGCATCCATTCGATCTGAATATATATGAAGAATGGGGTCATTATATATATAAGAATAAAACTCAACACAATTGATGGTAATAAAATAATATTGTGTACTTTGTTTACTTACTCTAAGTTATTCTAGTGCGGCTTGTCCCGTCGCACATATCGTGTTGCGAATGAACTCGCAAACATAGTACCCACATAAGTTATTTTCGTGTCCCTGATCACGCACTTTACGAGAATAGAGAGTTCAATCAAAATAATAATCAATAAAGCATGATATAAATGGAATTGGAAGCAGAATCAAAGAGATACGCACACCTAGCTAGCTAGTATTACTTACATTTTGGTCTCTAAATTTTAGTTCTTCTAACCATTCACCCACGGCCCTACCCGTAAACCTTTTCTAAACCCTGTCCGGCAAAGAAAATGGATAAAGGAGTAATTAATTACTTGTTGTCACGAAAGTTGCCGATCTAGTGCGATAATATGATTGAAATTACCTCTGGAGGATCTCTCTAAAGTCTGCCCATAGCTATTTTTCTTTTCGTAACGAGTCCATGACAAGGAATTTTCCTGAGTCGGGTTGAATGACTAGCAGAATAAAGTGGAACCTACGCACGCATAACTCATCATCAGTTAAACTTAACATCGAGTAAGCCGAAATAGAATGTGAACAAGAGAGGGTAACAGTACTCACGAAAAGTTGTAAGGCAATAGTATTTCCCTTTTGGTTTGTTGTCTTAGTAAAAACCTTAGCAAGAAATCTTCTGTTTGCCCAGATTTGTCTCTTACCACTTGTTCACTATTTGGGTCAACGAACCCAATGTCAAAAGGGCCTCCTTTCATGCATTCCATAACCTTTTTCCTGCATAATAGTATATATATAAATATATGGTGAGCATATATATATACATGCAATTAATGAATTGAATGAGATGAGATAGAAATTAAAGAAATAGTACTTACACACAATAAAGGTTGATGGCACCTTTGTCGAGTTCCTTCTGATTGAATAGAAAATGCAAGTCTTGAATGTTGAAGGTGATCGCGTCGTCTCCGCACAAGAAAATCTGATCTCTTATATGCGTCGTGATCCATTCTTCCTTTCTCGTCTTGCAGAAATCAAGATACCACTTGTGCAATCTTCGCATCTTTGTTGGTAGATTCTTGAGCTCCTCTTTCTTGACGAGATTGTTCCCATACTTCCATGGCTGTATGGGGTTGGCATCGCCTTTGGGCAAGCTGTCTCCCATGATGTTCAAGTATGCAATGTAAGTCATCCCCATCTCATTGGAAGCCTAGCAGGTTCACGCAAACATTCTTCGTCACGTGCATCACGTCGATTGAAGAGCAGACCTCTAATACTTTCCAATAGGGTAGGTCCCAAAATATAGATTGCTTCTTCCACATGGGCGCGTGTCCGACATCGTCATTCGGAACAGATAGACTGCCAGGACCTTTTACAAAGATTACTTCTAGGTCCTTGACCATACCAAATACCTCCTCACCGGTACGGAGGACAGGCTTCCTCCGGGGTTCTGCCAGACGTTTGAAATGCTTGCCTTTCTTTCTTACTGGATGCAGGCTCGGAAGAAATCGACGATACCCTAGGTACACAACCTTCTTACATTTATCCAAATATACACTTTCAGTCTCATCTAAATAGTGTGTGCATGCATTGTATCCCTTGTTTGTCTGCCCTGAAATGTTACTAAGAGCAGGACAATCATTGATGGTTACGAAAAGCAATGCTCGTAGGTAAAATGGCTCCCATTTGTAATTATCCCACATACGTACACCTGGTTTGGCCCACAGCTGTAAAAGTTCTTCAACTAATGGCCTTAGGTACAAATCAATGTCGTTGCCGGGTTGCCTCGGGCCTTGGATGAGCACTGGCATCATAATGAACATTCTCTTCATACACAATCAAGGAGGAAGGTTATAGATACATAGAGTCACAGGCCAGGTGCTGTGACTGCAGCTTTGCTCACCAAAAGGATTCATGCCATCTGTACTTACACCAAACTTAAGTTCCTTGCATCACGTGCGAAGTCCGGGTACTCTCGCTCGACTTTTCTCCACTGTGACCCATCAGCGGGGTGTCTCAACATCGCGTTTTTCTTACGGTCTTCCATGTGCCATCGCAACAACTTGGCATGCTCTTTATTTTTGAAGAGACGTTTTAACCGTGGTATTGTAGGAGCATACCACATAACCTTGGCAGGAACCTTCTTCCTAGGGGCCTCGCCCTCAACATCGCCAGGATCGTCTCGTCTGATCTTATACCGCAGTGCAGTGCATACCGGGCATGCATCCAAATTCTCGTACTTCTCACCGCGGTAGAGGATGCAGTCATTAATGCAGGCATATATCTTCTGCATGTCTAATCCTAGAGGGAAGACAACCTTCTTTGCTTGGTATGTACTATCGGGCAACTCATTATTTCTTGGAAGAAGATTCTTCATTTTTACCAACAACTTTGAAAATGCGCTGTCAGTCACACCGTTCTCTGCCTTCCATTGCAGCAAATCCAGTGTGGTACCTAGCTTTTTGTGGCGATCTTCGCAAGTTGGGTACAACAATGTTTTGTGATTCTTTAACATCCGCTCCAGCTTCTCCTTCTCCTTTTCAGTTTCACATTCTTCCTTTACATCATGTTCGATGGAATTTTGTGTCCAAGTCGTAGAGTCCGTCTCAGAATAGCGTTGAAGCTCAAGCACAAGTATATATCCTACACGTACGTGCATGGACCCCTAATTGGTGGATCAACCATATGGGCCAGGATGTGTATGTCGAGTGGCCGAAGACACGTCTGTATAACAAATAGTGTATCAACAATTTATATGTATATACATCAACCGACTGCTTCATGTATATGAGCCATGTATACATCCGATCGGCCGGCCGGAAAGCAAACCTATGCAACAGACGTGACAGATATGTTAGGAGCCTAGCTAAAGCTGAACCGTGCATGTACCTAGCTGATGGATTTTTGGCACGTATATAAGTCTGGCTCATTTGTCGAATGGTACACACGCCAATCGATTGGCCAGAAGGAGACCCACGCACCGACGTGAAGTGATTTGTTTTGTTCGCAAGAGTCCGACGCTCTGATAACCTCAACGTGGGCCCAACAGACGTTCTAGAAGAAGTTGGAGAGATAATTGTCAAGGATGAGATAAAAGCATCAAAGCGTGTCCAGCTTCCCTTATCTCCAAGAAAATCGGTACCGGCCGGACGGGCCGACGCCTTCGGATATATATACTCACGCACAGGTAGCGGCCGGCGAGGATCTGAAGAAAGGAGGAGGCAGAGAGACCCAGAGAGAAAGAGGACGGAGGCAAGACGCACGCACGGGAGCAGCTTTGGATTACATCTGGAAGCAGCTCGTGCGGACAGAAAGAAGAACCACCGACCGACCTCCCATCGCCGGAGGCGACCCGGAACAGCAGCAAAAGAACAATAACAGGAGAACTCGGAGGACATCATCGTTTCTTCTCTCCTTCTCACAGGTAGCACGACGGAGGTCTGGCACGAGGATCACAATCGCCGCCCCGGAGCTCGCCAGCATGCAGCCCGCCGGTTGATGTGACGGTAGCTTGTCGCCACCGCGTCCGGAGCCGAGGAGCACGACGCTATCATCCAGCCCCAAGTCCCCGCACGTGGAACAACACCAAAGCCGTCGGAGCTCGCAAGACGCCACCAGCTGCCGGAGCTCGCCGGGATGGTGTGGCGCCATCGGAGCTCGCCAGAACACCGCCCAACACGCTGTCGCCAGCTCCACCGCCACCGGAGCTCGCCTACATGCAGCCCATCGGCCGGTGCGTCCTCCACACCGACGGAGCTCGCGGTCGCCGCCGGTTGCTGGAGGCGTGGAGCCTGATGGCACGGACCATGTAGCATCCCAGTTGTCTAACACCTGTAATGCTACTTGTTCTAGTAATAAAAAGGGTCACTTCCTACATATAATTGTTGCATCATCATCATATCATGCTCATGTCATCATGCCACCTTGCATTTGAGCATCATATAAAACCCCTTCTTGTTTGGTTCTTATCTCATGTGCATTATTAATTGTAGTTGCCTCTTGATATTGTATTTGGATCTTGATATATTGCTAAATGCCCAAGTTGATTTGGGGGCATATCTCTTATTAACTCCACCACCTTTTCTTTTCACCACCTTATAATTCCACCATCCAACTAAATATGAGCTTGGCCTTTATGGGTTTACTTCTAGCTCATGTGGGTTGGGATGGATCCATTTCTTTTCCACATGTTCTCATCTTGGCATCATTTTGTTTTCACATTATTGATGCATGAGAGCCACATGGCCATCTTTGCATGCCTTGTGGGTGGGACCCTTTCTCCCTAGCTTCCACATGGGTGTTGTTGTGGTTATCATCATGTGGGGATAATTTTGTGGGCTTATAAAATATCTAGTGGCACATACACACTAGCATGTTCCCTTTTAATTCAAACATGGTTTTCCCCATTCCCTCCACATGGATCTTTCCTTCTTTCTTTTGCTTGGGCCTACTCCATCTTGTGAGGATGCAAATACCTAGTGCCATGCTTATTATTTTTGTTTACACAAGTATGATACATGGCATTTCATGTTTTTGCATGGCCCATGCAATTGCCACCTTTTTGCATGTCGTTTGGTTTCTTTGTTTTGTGTGGCTCTCCCTTTCTCTAAACCCTTATCCTAATCTAAAACCCTACCCTAATCACCATCACCATCCATGCATGCACATGTGATCGTGTGGGTGTGCATAAGCCTAAACCCCTACCTCTCTCTCCCTCCTTTTCTCTTGATCTTGCTTGGTCTTTGATTGGAACATGCATGATTCAAAATCCCTAGCTCTCACCCTTCTCTCTCTCTAATCCTCTACCTAGATCCCTCTCTCACCGTACCCCCTCTTTCTCTACCCATCTAACCCGAGCCACCACCTTCCCAACTAACCCTAGTCCCCATCAAACCCTAGCCCTGCCCCTCTCACCCACCCAGCTCGGAACCAACCTGACCACCACCCTCCCATGTGCTAACCCTGGCCCCTACCTCCCTCCTAAACCCGAGCCACCCCTCTTTTTGGCTTTAAGTAGCCCCATGTGCTTCTCCCCCACGCAAGCCTCCCTTTCCCCTCTCGTTCTTATCCTCCAGATCCGTCTCTTCCTCGCCAGCTTCCCTCTATCCACCCCAGGAACCCCTCCTCCCTCCTTCCTCTTTCCCCAAGCGAGACCATGTTCCCCATGTCCCTCTAACCCTAGCTCGGCCAGGTCAGCAGGAGAGCGGGAGGAGCCGTGCTGGAGGGTGCCCACGGCGACCAGGAGTCTCTCCTGCTTCCACTGCACCGCCCAGGACGCGAGGAACCAGCCGGACCCCGTCGGAGTAGCCCCGCCGCCGCCGCGCCCGCGAGTACCAGCAGCTCCAGGGTTCCAGCCCCGTCGCCGATCAGCAGCCTCTCCGGCCTACCTCTCACCGTCGACAACACCGCGGTGAGCTCCTCCAGCCCCTAGACAACCCCTTCCCCTCTCTAGTTCGCCGTAGCGCCGCCGCACTCCGTCGAGCACCCTGCACGCGCGCGCGTCGCCGCCAGCGTGCGCAGTCAGGCACCTGCAGCCGCGCGATCCGCCTCTGTTCGTCGCCTCTCCCGCGCGATGTAGCTTTTCTCTGCGTTAGATCTCTGAACAAGACTTGTAGCCCGAAGGTCCCTCTTCATTTTTCGTTTTAGCCGTTTTGCGTTTCTCCCGGCAGATTCGTCGCCATCGTCGACGGAGAACGGCCGGCTCCGCCGCCGTCGGAAGTGTTTTCGTCAGCAACGCAACAGCAGCCGGTGACACTTTTGTGCTTGCCCCCCTGTAGTTTCTCCCGCCTAAACCCGTAGTCCCTACGACCCCACCTGCCAGCGCCTGCGAGACTTTTTGCATTTAAGGTCCTCAGCTTCCATCGTTTCCGGCCGCAGCCCCTGGATCGCCCACGTGTCGCCACTGGCTGGCTGCGCGCGCGTGTGGCCCCGTTAGACCCCTGGACCCGCACGTCAGTGCCTCGGGCTAGGTCAACCTGAGTGCAGAAAGGTTTTGTGCGTGCATGGCAGCCCAGTCAGCGTCGACCCCACCTGTCACTGGCTGTGGGTAGATCTGTCTGGGTAATAAAGTCCAGAATCTGTCTGTTTCAATTCAAATCTTTGCTATTATTCAAATTCAAATTTGCAAATCTGTTTAAATTAAAATGAATTCATAACTTATTCCTGGTTTGGAATTTGAATTCAAACCTTATATGAAAAATGTTTAGTTTTGAATTATAATTCAAACCCTTATTCAAATATTTTCAGAATTAATTTATTCAGTCAACCTTTGACTTTGACCCTAATTAATTAATTTTGACTTAAAATAAATTTAAATTCATAATTTCAAATAATACAAATAATATATGTTTTTGAATCAGAAAAATGTGAGGAATTCAAATATGCCATTCAAAATATTATTTGAACACTTTAAATTCCAAGTTGAGTAAATTACAACAACATGCCACTGGAACTTAATAAATTAATAACTTTTGATCTATAACTCCGAATTTAACAAATGATATGTCTAAAATGATCAGAGCGACGAGACCTTTCTGTTTATGCTATCCATGACTTCAATTGCAGCATGCATCATATAAATATATAGTATACAGCAACTAATATGACAATAAAATATGGCCAAACCTTAATAAAATGACTTATTCTTGTATACCACACCTCACCCATGCCATGCTACTTTATTGCCATGTAACTTGTGCATCATTCATCATGGCATGATTGTTTGCTTGTCGCATTTTCTTCCTATGCTTGTGCACTTTATTTATGTTGGCCCTTGCTTGTTCGGTTCTTCTTTCGGATAGACGCTGAGCAGGGGATATATCAAGAGAACCAGGAGCACTACCCAGATCCGTCTCTCGCTTCAACTGAGTTGCCAGGCAAGCACTTACACATGCTTGCATACATACAGTACCTATTGCCTCTATCTTATTCTTGCATCATTGAGTCGCGATTGCATTAAATTGAATCCCAAGTATTGCATAGCCTTTACTTTTAAACCCCACCAAGCCTGTTTCCTCCATCCCATGAGCCATTACCACAGGAGTTGTTTGAGCCATGCGAGTCGTAGGACATCATGTGTAGGGTTTGTGAGAGTCTGATGGATAACGAGGTACCTAAACAACTTAACCTGAGTAGTAATGGGATAACTAATGAAAGTGGCATCGGTGAGCAATATCTGCTATTTGGTTTTGCCTGCTCACTTGTGTCCCGTAAGACCCCCGAGTACATGATTCCTGTTCCAAGATTATTCGCGCTATCCACATCCGGGAGGTATATGGGACCCCCCTGAGCCAGAGCTTGATTCCGTCTTATTTCTTGGGGCCGGCGAGGATCTGAAGAAAGGAGGAGGCAGAGAGACCCAGAGAGAAAGAGGACGGAGGCAAGACGCACGCACGGGAGCAGCTTTGGATTACATCTGGAAGCAGCTCGCGCGGACAGAAAGAAGAACCACCGACCGACCTCCCATCGCCGGAGGCGACCCAGAACAGCAGCAAAAGAACAAGAACAGGAGAACTCGGAGGACATCATCGTTTCTTCTCTCCTTCTCACAGGTAGCACGACGGAGGTCTGGCACGAGGATCACAATCGCCGCCCCGGAGCTCGCCAGCATGCAGCCCGCCGGTTGATGCGACGGTAGCTTGTCGCCACCGCGTCCGGAGCCGAGGAGCACGACGCTATCATCCAGCCCCAAGTCCCCGCACGTGGAACAACACCAAAGCCGTCGGAGCTCGCAAGACGCCGCCAGCTGCCGGAGCTCGCCGAGATGGTGTGGCGCCATCGGAGCTCGCCAGAACACCGCCCAACACGCTGTCGCCAGCTCCACCGCCACCGGAGCTCGCCTACATGCAGCCCATCGGCCGGTGCGTCCTCCACACCGACGGAGCCCACGTCTGGCCGGAGTCTCGCCAAGGAAGATAGTTGTGGCCACAGGAGGCGCGAGCAGCTCTTCGGCACTCAGCGTACAGGTTCAAGACTCACCGGCGGACATGCACAGCGTACAGCTCGGCGCCCTCGTCGGACAGACGCAGCGGACGGGCGCAGCTAGACGGTGGACGTACAGAGCGAACGATGGCGTACACGGCGAGCAGGAAGATACAAGTCTAATCCTAAGTATAATCTGGCGACGTGCAGCCCGACCGCTCTCGACGGACCGGTGCAGCTACTGCAGGCTCAGCTCTACCCCTTGTACAAGCCGGCGGATAGGCACATCTCGACGTTCCGTGACAGTGTTCAAGATGGCGTACAGGGACAGGATATCTCGCCTGGCTGCCTGCCGATCGGCCAAGACAGATGAGAAGAGCATAGCACGGGAGGCTGAATCGTGCATGCCTTGGGTTAGCTAGCTACCCACGGCATGGTTTTCCAATGTCACCAAGCAGAGGTGGTGGGCTAGGCATGCATCTATCCTGTACGGACATGCACGGCACGATGCACAGGTGCAGCTCAGTCCGACTCCGATGTGCAGGTTCAATTTGGCGTGCAGGCCCTCGTGAGACGGTGTCTACGGATACGCCGGTTGCCGTAAACTCGGCGCTGCGTCGAGACGGAGAAACCGACCACGTTGATAATGCCGACATGTGCGAGTTGGTTTTATTATACCGACACCGGTCTCCTAATAAAAAATACTCCCGCTAGGCATACCCCTTGTACACCCTGACGAAGCCGCTAAGTCGTCAAGAAGTCCCAGCCGAGCAGACTGCATCAAGCTACATCAACCATACACCTCATTGCCGTTCAAGACCGATGAGGCGTGACGGCGAGGGCGGGCGAGGCCGGAGCAAAGGCCACGCTTTTAGCGGCGCGTGTACCGACGAGGACACGGGCTCTGCCGCTGCCCACACACACCAACACCATCACTATTTATGCAGGACGTGAAGCGAAGACGACGAAGAAGACCACACGGCTTAATCGGAGGTGTCTCGCGGCGTAACCCGCGAGAGTAATTAACCGGGAGCCTTCCGAGGCCCCGGGAACCAGGAGATCACACAATCGCCATTCTCAGGCTGGCCGCACTAGTAGGCCACGGAGCGCGATATGTGGGAATTGTATTTATGATCTCTAAGATTAATAAAATATTTTTCCCTTCTTTTGTTTTCTTTGTGTATTTGTTATACACTGGCACGCCCGCACTTTTCCTTTATCTTACTGTACCCCGGTGCGCATGAGAAAAACTACCGCTCCCGCATCGTACTCGCGGAGGCGTTCTAGTACGTTTTTCTCGTGTCAAACAAATTGGCACGCCCGGTGGGACGTGGTTCTCCTCCCATCTTTGCTTCGTCGTGGTCGTCGGAATCGTCTTCGCCCGTTCATCCATCCGCACAACATACTTCATGAGAAGGCGCAGGTATTGAGTCCCGCTGATCAATGATGATGCTCATGCAGGAGGACCATACAACTACACCAAGCCTATGACGATCCAGTTCGGGTCGCGGCCGCCCATGTTGTTTTTCAAGATGGGCGCCAAGGTGTACATGCACAAAGCTCAAGACCCTGCGCAATTCCAGGTCTTGAAGAACAAGAAGGCGCAAAAGTGGGTAGCCGCCAAAGGAAATAAGGAGCGCCGCGAGCTGATGCTCGAAGCTCGCGCCCTGTTGAAGGAGTCAACAAGGGCCGAGATCAAAGGAGACGTGGAGGCGGCTTAGCGCCTCCGCATCAAGTCTGCCAACAGACGGACAGGTGCGGCGTCCCTTCGCGCGCCTACCTCGACACCACCACCAGTGCTGCCTAAACCAACAGCTAAGCGCACCGAGGTGGAACTCATCGAGGACTTGGAGGCCGCCTCCTACCACTTGCGGAGGTTGATGGCAAGCGCACGCTTGTCAGATAGCCCGCACCCACTTCGGAACTACAGGAGGAAGTACCGCAAGGTACAACGAATCCAACAGCAGATAAGCGCGCGCGTCGCTCAATGCGCGGTGCCCGAGGAGGATTGGTCCCTTGGTGCTGAGGACCTGGCCGACAAGGTGTTCACCTATGCGAACACCATCACCCCACCCTACAACTTGTTCCCCGATGAATGGGCGAACAAACCATTGAAGGTCAAGCAGATGGTACGACGCACCATCATGTGGGCACCATGCCTCCACACTTCGACGGTGGAAGGACGGTCCCTTCCAAATGATAACAGGTTTGTCGTTCTTCGAAACGAGGCACCTGCTCCATGCAACGAGGACCTACGGCGTGAATTTCGCCAACTCCAGGAGCAAATGGAGAACATCCAGAGGCGGCTCCATCATCAAGAAGCGCCACGTACATCACCGACACGAGCTGGGGGCAGGACGACACGGCAAGCCCCGAGCTATCGTCCTCAACATGAGCGTCGTACCTTGGCGCCACGACGTCCGCCTTCACCAACTCGTCCCATTCGTGGGAGGCATCCTAATATGCCCCCACGGTGGAATCAATGGTCATGCCATCAAGGAGATGAGAGGAACTCTCGTCCCACCCAAGTGTGGCGACCAAGGGATCCTCCACGAGCTCCACTTCCACCACGAGCCTCTTCTCCTTCGAGGCGGGGAGATCAAATCCAAGTGCAGCCACCACAGGAAACGTCTATGTCCACTTCTCGTGCTGCACCACCTCTTCGGCCCACACCTCGAGTAACTTCGAGGGCCGCCACAAAGAACCAGCGCAAACGGGAGAGGCGTCGAAGGAACCGACGAGTTCTGTACAAAGAACTAGAAGACTTGGTACTTCGGTATACCCAAGTTCGTGTACGACCCGATGGTGGGGTCGTGCAAGAAAACGACAGGATCGGCTTCCGCATCTCTCCCGAGTTGGAGCGACATGAGCGGTACAATTACCTGCTCAGTCGCCTAACACCGAAGCCACGCAAGCCATCATCGCGGCATGCGGGGGAGAAGAACATAGAGGCTCCATCCTCGCTCCCTCAAGCAACCACACATCAAGACGGTGAACATGTGAAGGCTGCCGTGATAGCCTCATCTTCCGAGAAGCAAAAGACACCCGCATCGACGGCCACGCCAATGGAGGGTGTGGAGGAGTCTCACCACACGACCTCCCCAAACCACGAAGAGGAGCCCGGGGCTACAACTAATGTTGCCCCAGGACAAGGCGCGACGCTCCACATGCTACCTTCTCTTGTTTCCCTCGCAGGTGTAGAACAAGACAAGGAGAAAGAGATGACAGAAAAGAACCTCGCCCCATGCGGCACTCTGGCGGTGCGCCCAGGGATGGAGTCAAGCGATGGATGGCAACCTCCGCAGGTCACTCACGAATTCGGCTATCCCTCAGATGAGGAGATTGTGCCAAATCCGAAGGCGGACTTCAAGAAGGCATTCCTACCACGCCTTGGCCACGTACGCTCATGGTTCAAAGGCGCCGAGACAGAATAAAGGCCAACCACATCCTCATCTCAAGATGGAGCGAGATCGACAGCCCCATGCCTTCCTATCATGATGGGGAAGGGCTCACTCTCCGAAGGAGATGCGGGATATCATCCGGACATATCACCGCGTCGCTACACCGACATCAACGTCATCAACTTCCTAGAGCGAAATATCATCCATCGCTTTGGGATACCACACCGCATCACCTCCGACAATGGCAAGGCATTCAAGTCCAGTAAGATGTACAGGTTCATGGTGAAATACAAGATCAAGTGGAACTACTCAACCGGCTACTATCCTCAAGCCAACGGAGCAATTGAAGCCTTCAACAAGACGCTGGGCAAGATACTCAAGAAGACGGTGACTAGACACAGAAGAGATTGGCCGGACCGTCTCTACGAGTCTCTATGGGCGTACCGCGTTATCGTCCGTACCCCAACTCAAGCTACTCCATATTCCCTTGTCTATGGTTGTGAAGCAGTTTTACCATTGGAGGTCGAGCTACCCTCTCTACGGGTGGCCATCCAGGACGAACTCACCAAAGACGAACTGGTACAACTGTGTTTCCAGGAGCTCGACTCCCTAGAAGAGGATCGACTCAACGCCGTGCAAAACTTGGAGCTCTATCGCCGGAACATGGTGAGAGCCTACGACAAGCTGGTCAAGCAGCGTGTCTTCCGGAAGGGCGAACTAGTCCTGGTGCTAAGGTGTCCCATCATCGTCACGCACAAGACGAAGGGAAAATTCGAGCCGAAGTGGGAAGGACCTTACGCCATCAAGCAAGTCTACGACGGAGGTGCATACCAGCTGGTCGATTCCCAAGGATCCCGGCCTATGCCTCCAATCAACGGAAGGTTTCTCAAAAAGTATTTTTGCTAAAATATTTGCCTCTTCCGTTGCCTTTTTTTCGTTTTTTAATGGGGAATTCTTCGGTCGGCTCGGATCCATGATGCATTCTCTTTTGCATAACATGGATATTCATTTTCCCCAACAACAAAAAAACGGCTTTCCCTCATCATACCACACTAGTGATAGAAGATCTCGCTACCCTAGGATTTGTCAGAGGGTGGAACAACGTGTCAAATTGCAGGTTGAGCGGCTATCACACCCACTAAGCACGACACGTACCAGGTGTATACTTCTGGAGGCAGCGGAGAAGATTCTTGGGCACTTCAACATACTGAGGCTCCACGCCCCTCATGCTTTCAGGCGGTCCACACGCTCATAGGGACTCACGCCCTAGGGAAAACCATAGGAGAAGATCATGAAAAGGCCGCCCGATTCGGTGCGTAGCCACATGACAACTTTAGGGCGTGGTGTTAAAAGCTCCAGATAAAGTGCCAGAGGGTGATGTAATCCACCAAGGTGAATGGTTGCCTTCCAAGTTCTCGAGGAGGTCCACGAGCAAGGAAGCAAGAAATACAAAGGAAGTTCAAGCAAAAAAATCACAAGTTCAAGCAACCAATGAAGTCCGTGACCATCCAAGTGGTCCATTCAAGCAATCCTCTCAAGAGGGCGAATATCCAGAAGTTCAAGAATCAAGTCCAATGGTTCTAAATAGCAAGCAAATCATGAAAAGAAGGCGGAAGGTAGCTGTTCACCACCCCTCAAGAAGGCATGAAAAACCTCAAATTTTCATCCCAAAGCCCATTTACCATCATCCACCATTCCCAAGTCTCTGCGTTCGTGGGGCGTCGCGTCGGGGGCATGGTTGAGCTGTGGGGTTCCTCGGTACCGCGATGGGCTAGGGCATGACTATCCGCTGCCTCTCGGGAGCATCTCCGAAGACGGCGTCTCCACACACACACACGGAAAGACAAATTATGGTCGTCATGGTCTTGCGACGATTCCCAATGACAAGTCCTTTGGCGGCTTTTCGGATATCACACATATAGCTAGTGTATAACGGGAAAGCCAACATTTAAAAAAAACACAAACCCAAAACCTTGTTTTGTCGATATTGTCCCTCGCTTCTTTAATTTTGTCTTGGTTGCTTTGTCCATCAAGCATGAGCAGGTACATCGTCGAGAGGTCCCAATGCCGCTCTACATCAACAATACTGGTGGCGTTCCTTGCCCTCAGTGTGGCATCCCGTAAAACCACTACTAGAAAATCGCGTTGTTTTTGTGCATTGCATCATCCTGACCGCATGCTCATGTCATCATGCCACATTGCATTTGAGCATCGTCATCATCTTGCATTTGCTTGCATAAAACTATTTGCAGAAAAACCTATTTTGTTTCTAAAACGCCCCATCTTTATTCAAACACCAAAACCGGGTCCCCGGATTATTTTGTTTTGTTTGCTATCGGTTTGCAAAAGTCGGTTTGCAACAAATAAAATTATTGAATTATTTTTAGTGGGGCAGTCGAACGGGCCGATTCGACCCGAACGACCACCCCAGGAATTAAAACGGTCCACTTAAATCCCTAGTCTACCCAACCTATTCTACCCAGCCCCTCTCCACCTCACCCCCTCCAATCCCTGGTCGCCACCTCACCCTCTCCCCATCCCTCTACCAATCCCATGCCGCCACTTGGCCACCTCCTCACCAGCCCTTTTTCCCCTCTCCTTTTCTCAACCACAGCCTCTCTACCCTCCCTCTCTGCAGCCGGGCCCCACCCTCTCTGGTCTCACCCACCGACAGCCACCTCCCCAGATCCCACCCACCGACACACACCCACCCCGCGGGCCCCATCCCACCTGTCCCCACCCGGCAGGCCCAACCCCGACCCCAGTCCCCCCACGCGCCTCCTCCCTCCTCTGGCTTCTTCTCCCTCCCTCTCTCCTTCCTTCCCCGACGCGCATCGCCCGCCATCGCTCCTTCCCCTTCCCCTTCGAGCTCGCCTCCGGCCAGGGCCGTCGCCGCCGCTCGGCCCTCCCCGACAACCGCCGCCGCGTGCTCCCGTGCCGGGTCCCGCGCCGCCAGACCCCTCCTTCCTCACCGTCGTTCGCCGCCAACCCGCCCCCTCCGGCAGCACCCCCTCCGCTGCGCCGCCACCTCTGCTCGGCGCGAGCGCCCGCGCGGCCGCGCTCGCCTGCCTCGCCTCCCACCTCCCTGCGCCACCTCGCCGCCGCCAGCAACCTCTGCGCATCGCCGGCCGGCGCGCTCCCCACCTCCTCCTCCCGCGCGGCCCTCCTCCGGCCCGCGACCGCCTCTCGCCGGCTCACCTCCCCCGTCCCTCGCCCGAGCGCGCCATCCCGTCGCCCCCTGCCCCGCGGCCGGCCGCCCGCCTCGCCGGACCCCACGACGCCACCGCCTTCTCTTCCTCCTCCGTGCCGCCTGTCCTCTTCTCCGGCCGCCGGAGCTCGCCCCTCCCCGCCGGCCGCCCGCGACTCCCCCTTCGCGGCCGCCGTCGAGCGCCCCGCAGCGTCACCGCCTCCAACCGCCACCAGCCCGCGCCGGCCGTCCTCCACCTCTCCCCTCCCTGCGTGCTCTTCCCGTCGCCGCCGACCAGCAGGCCGCCGCTCGGGTCCTGCTAGTCGACGCCGCCTCTCCTGGCGCTCCTCCGTCGCGGCCACCCTCTGCTCCGCAGCTTCCAGCCGCAAGGACCGCGTGGCTCCTGCAAGGTCGTCGTCGACCTTGCGTCTTCCATCCCTGCATGCACCGGAGCCGGCCATGGTTGCTCTTGTGGCCTCGCCATTCTGCCAGAGTCCCTCTGCCTCATGTATCTGCCTGTCCGGGTGTGGCCTTGGTGTGTCGAGGGTGAGTGAGGTGTTGGGCTGGCTCAAACCAATAGAGGACTGCCGTTTCGAGTTACTGTCAAGATCTGCGGTAGTTCATCTGTCTCGGGATCCCGTGCTTGCAAGATCAACACATGGACTCCAAGACCGACACGCCAAGATCTTCGATGCGGAGACCCCCGTACTGGCACCGACAAGATCTTCTCGAAGCGGAAACAACAAGAACTTCATGGACCAAAGGCCCCGATCCCGACGTCCGAAGACCGAACCCCGTCAAGATCCCGAACCGTCGGCACGCCAAGATCTTCGCCGCGGAACGCCAAGTCCTTCGTCCCGGAACGCCAAGACCGACTCGATGGCGCGAACCCGACAAGATCTTCGCCACGACAAGATCGGCGCCGACCCGGAAGAATCCGATGCGCCCCGACACCGACCCAAGTCCTGCTCCCGGATGCGACAAGATCGACCTCAGTTATCCGAGAACGACCCTACCGTTTCCGTCGAACCCTGAACCCTGAGACCCTGTCGAACCCCGAACCCCCGGAACCCCAAGATCTGCCGAACCCTAACGTGTGATTCCCTTCCCGAGCCCTATTTTATAAAATGGAACATAAACTGTCGCATATTAATTGATCATGCATGCATACTTGTCTGTGGTCTGGGGGCCTTATGCCGATTCACTTCATAATTAAATATGGGGCCCATATGCGGGCAAATCTAGTCTTATATTGGCCTCATTTAAATTTGTGTAGTGAACCGGTGCTATCTTTTGCCATGTTAAAACAACATTTAAATTGCGGGGTATCTAAATAACATGAACCATATAATTAATTGTCGGGACCCCGGTTCCACTTAATATTGCATAATCGCATCGCATCTTTGCCATGCCATACATCATGCATGCATCATGCCCGATCTTTTGCCGTAGTATTAAATATTGCATCCGGTGTTTATTCTAGTGTTTTGCTTCTTCGCGGATAAGGCCGTTGAGTTGATGGGAGTGTCGACCCGATCTTCGGTTGAACCTTCGGCAATGTTTTCAGGCGAGCATCTCCCCCTTTCTACCCATCTTACTTTTATAGTATTTATTCCCTCCTGTTGATCTATTGCTATCTGTGTTGCGATGCTCTAGTTTCCGTACCCGTGATATCCCTTGCAGCCTTATATTGCCTTGGACACATCCTATTACCTGTTGTTTGGTAGATAGTTGGACTTGCGCGTCGTAGTCGCTTGCTCAAGTGCTGTTGCGTGTCGTCGAGTGCCACAGTTGTTGGTGTATTGTCGTCTGTTTGGTGTTGGAGATGATCTCGGCTTTACTTATCGTTCACTTTAATTCCTGTTTAACAACTAAAATTGAAGTAAGTAAGCAGAGGCATCGGTGGGTGATAGATAATATTTGGTTTCCGACCGCCCACTTGTGTCCCGTAGGACCCCGAGTACTTGATACCTGTTCCTTGATTTATCGCGCTATCCACATACGGGGAATTATGGGACCCCCCTTAGCCAGAGCTTGATTCATTCTTATTTCTTGGGGCCACAAACTAGTTTGAGGTTTTATTTACTATCCTGTACTTATGCCATGTTACTGCTTTATTTAAGTTTGTGCGAGGAGCACACTGTACTGTTTAGGTAAGCGGAGTGTTTTCGCGGTATCGACAAGCCCAGTCACACTTTCGGGGTCCTAGTCGTTTACAGCCATTGTCGCAAACCTTGAGTCCGTCTCGGAGTCAGCTAGCTTTGTTGCGGATCTACTCAATGGGGTGGCCCCCTGAAATATTTCTGAATCTTGTGATTTCTCTGTCGTGAAAGCCTCGTTGGGTTTTGATTTGGTTTTTCCGAGGTCGATCGTGTGTGTGTTGCTATTTGTGCACCCCGGCCGGGTTAAAACTTTCTGAAAGCCGTGTCTGCGGTTATGGACGACTTGGAGCACAGTATCTCGATCATAGACAACTATAACTAAAGTTTACTGTTATAAATTGACTTGTATCTGATATGACTAGTAAATATTGCAACTACAACGGAATGGCTAAATAAAACTGCCAACAATTGCTTGTTTGGGTTGTCGCTTGCGACCATTGTACCTGACTAGTAAATATTGCAACTACAATGGAATGGCTAAATAAAAGTACCAACAACTGCTGGGTTTTGGGTTATCTCATGCTATTCGTATCTGATTAGTAAGTGTCGCAAATACAACGGAATGGTTAACTAAAAGTGTCCACTGCTTAATTTATCAGGATGATTATCTATACTTGACTAGTAATTGCTGCAACGATAACCGAATAAATAAAAATGCCAACTGTGTGAGTTCCTCGGTTGACTTCCTCGATCGGCGTCGAGGGGGAAACGCCAGGATGGGTTTGATTCGTGGTAGTATCAGGTTGGTTCCGAATAGGTCTTTCTTACCCCTCTCTGATTGCCGCCCGCTGAATCGAGTCTCTATAGGGTGTTTAGTGTATGCTGCCGCTGCCGCTCAGTCCACCATACCTATGTAGGCGAGGACCGCCGAATTCTAGCCTCGCCGTGTACTGGCCTCAGTACTGACGCTCCTCTTTTTCCTTTGCCCTTTGTCGGCACCCCTTTTGTTTAAACAGGTTTTGAGATCGACGTCGTTAGCAGGGTTACCCTTCCGGCTTGGCCTGGGCAGGGTTATGGACGCCATTGGTTATTCTTCAGGGCTCTTAGCCCCATTTGCATCTTGTCCGTAGTCGGACGCTCTATCATTTTCAAGGTGATTTGGATCTTGTATATTATATCTGTATTCTTGACTCATGGAGTCGTGTTGTATATATATATATCTGTTATGTGGGTCCCATCGAGGACTGTTGTGTAATGTTATTACTTCGTTTTCCACCCGCACGAAAGTGCCTGGTGGGCACCTTTGAATCGTTTCTATGCGGGTTTGGCGGTTTTCGCTAAAACTTGCATAGGTCCGATTCTGAGGGTGTTACAGAGTGGTATCAGAGCTCAGCAGTTGCGATACCCCACAAGTCCAGCCTGTAGGATAACCTAGCTAACGGCCGAAGTAGAGTGTCAAAACTATTTTTGCAAAATCGTTTGGATAGTTCTGATTAGGTCTGATTTTACTCATTACCCCTCTGCTGTCCTCCTCTTACCTCTACGTGTTTTGAATCTGCTCTCGTCCCTTTCTTCGAGTCCAGGAATTCTCGTGGATGGGTTCCGTCGTACCTTCAGGGTTTCGCTTCCTTCTTTGATAACGGTGTTCTACCATCCGGTGTTCATGCTGCTTGAGGAATCCGTCTGCTGTGGTACCATTCTTTGTTCCTTGTTTGTGCCTTCCGGTGTTTTCCGACGCGACGACATCATCTACGCCAGATCCGATGCAGAGTCTGCATCACTCCTTTATTTCCAAACCTCGCTTGTCGAGATCTTCAGTCTGATTCCGAGAGTTGGTTGCATAATCCGCCTATTCGTGCGCAGAGTAATGGTGGTTGCACGATGGACTGATCACCATCCGACTACTCTTATCATTCGCTCTTGTACATCGAATCAGTGGATCCAGCAATTTTACTCCGTCCACGGAAGCTAGAGGTGGCTTTATTTGTGGATACCTCTACCTTCGACCTTTTGTCCCGGAGTGTTCCCCTCGACGGTCACGGACAACGACCTCTTGTTAGTGGTGTCGCGAGGATCTACATGAAGCGAGAAGACGCAGATCGCCGACCTTCCTTCCGGTACCATGAGGCGGATCTCGAGGGCGAGATCCATTGTTAGTGGTGTCGAATTGTGGCATCCCGTAAAACCACTACTAGAAAATCGCGTTGTTTTTGTGCATTGCATCATCCTGACCGCATGCTCATGTCATCATGCCACATTGCATTTGAGCATCGTCATCATCTTGCATTTTCTTGCATAAAACTATTTGCAGAAAAACCTATTTTGTTTCTAAAACGCCCCATCTTTATTCAAACACCAAAACCGGGTCCCCGGATTATTTTGTTTTGTTTGCTATCGGTTTGCAAAAGTCGGTTTGCAACAAATAAAATTATTGAATTATTGTTAGTGGGGCAGTCGAACGGGCCGATTCGACCCGAACGACCACCCCAGGAATTAAAACGGTCCACTTAAATCCCTAGTCTACCCAACCTATTCTACCCAGCCCCTCTCCACCTCACCCCCTCCAATCCCTGGTCGCCACCTCACCCTCTCCCCCTCCCTCTACCAATCCCATGCCGCCACTTGGCCACCTCCTCACCAGCCCTTTTTCCCCTCTCCTTTTCTCAACCACAGCCTCTCTACCCTCCCTCTCTGCAGCCGGGCCCCACCCTCTCTGGTCTCACCCACCGACAGCCACCTCCCCAGATCCCACCCACCGACACACACCCACCCCGCGGGCCCCATCCCACTTGTCCCCACCCGGCAGGCCCACCCCCGACCCCAGTCCCCCCACGCGCCTCCTCCCTCCTCTGGCTTCTTCTCCCTCCCTCTCTCCTTCCTTCCCCGACGCGCATCGCCCGCCATCGCTCCTTCCCCTTCCCCTTCGAGCTCGCCTCCGGCCAGGGCCGTCGCCGCCGCTCGGCCCTCCCCGACAACCGCCGCCGCGTGCTCCCGCGCCGGGTCCCGCGCCGCCAGACCCCTCCTTCCTCACCGCCGTTCGCCGTCGACCCGCCCCCCCGGCAGCACCCCCTCCGCTGCGCCGCCACCTCCGCTCGGCGCGAGCGCCCGCGCGGCCGCGCTCGCCTGCCTCGCCTCCCACCTCCCTGCGCCACCTCGCCGCCGCCAGCAACCTCTGCGCCTCGCCGGCCGGCGTGCTCCCCGCCTCCTCCTCCCGCGCGGCCCTCCTCCGGCCCGCGACCGCCTCTCGCCGGCTCACCTCCCCCGTCCCTCGCCCGAGCGCGCCACCCCGTCGCCCCCTGCCCCACGGCCGGCCGGCCGCCTCGCCGGACCCCACGACGCCACCGCCTTCTCTTCCTCCTCCGCGCCGCTTGGCCTCTTCTCCGGCCGCCGGAGCTCGCCCCTCCCCGCCGGCCGCCCGCGACTCCCCCTCCGCGGCCGCCGTCGAGCGCCCCGCAGCATCACCGCCTCCAACCGCCACCAGCCCGCGCCGGCCGTCCTCCACCTCTCCCCTCCCTGCGTGCTCTGCCCGTCGCCGCCGACCAGCAGGCCGCCGCTCGGGTCCTGCTAGTCGACGCTGCCTCTCCTGGCGCTCCTCCGTCGCGGCCACCCTCTGCTCCGCAGCTTCCAGCCGCAAGGACCGCGTGGCTCCTGCAAGGTCGTCGTCGACCTTGCGTCTTCCATCCCTGCATGCACCGGAGCCGGCCATGGTTGCTCTTGTGGCCTCGCCATTCTGCCAGAGTCCCTCTGCCTCATGTATCTGCCTGTCCGGGTGTGGCCTTGGTGTGTCGAGGGTGAGTGAGGTGTTGGGCTGGCTCAAACCAATAGAGGACTGCCGTTTCGAGTTACTGTCAAGATCTGCGGTAGTTCATCTGTCTCGGGATCCCGTGCTTGCAAGATCAACACATGGACTCCAAGACCGACACGCCAAGATCTTCGATGCGGAGACCCCCGTACCGGCACCGACAAGATCTTCTCGAAGAGGAAACAACAAGAACTTCACGGACCAAAGGCCCCGATCCCGACGTCCGAAGACCGGACCCCGTCAAGATCCCGAACCCTCGGCACGCCAAGATCTTCGCCGCGGAACGCCAAGTCCTTCGTCCCGGAACGCCAAGACCGACTCGATGGCGCGAACCCGACAAGATCTTCGCCATGACAAGATCGGCGCCGACCCGGAAGAATCCGATGCGCCCCGACACCGACCCAAGTCCTGCTCCCGGATGCGACAAGATCGACCTCAGTTATCCGAGAACGACCCTACCATTTCCGTCGAACCCTGAACCCTGAGACCCTGTCGAACCCCGAACCCCCGGAACCCCAAGATCTGTCGAACCCTAACGTGTGATTCCCTTCCCGAGTCCTATTTTATAAAATGGAACATAAACTGTCGCATATTAATGGATCATGCATGCATACTTGTCTGTGGTCTGGGGGCCTTATGCCGATTCACTTCATAATTAAATATGGGGCCCATATGCGGGCAAATCTAGTCTTATATTGGCCTCATTTAAATTTGTGTAGCGAACCGGTGCTATCTTTTGCCATGTTAAAACAACATTTAAATTCCGGGGTATCTAAATAACTTGAACCATATAATTAATTGTCGGGACCCCGGTTCCACTTAATATTGCCTAATCGCATCGCATCTTTGCCATGCCATACATCATGCATGCATCATGCCCGATCTTTTGCCGTAGTATTAAATATTGCATCCGGTGTTTATTCTAGTGTTTTGCTTCTTCGCGGATAAGGCCGTTGATTTGATGCGAGTGTCGACCCGATCTTCGGTTGAACCTTCGGCAATGTTTTCAGGCGAGCATCTCCCCCTTTCTACCCATCTTACTTTTATAGTATTTATTCCCTCCTGTTGATCTATTGCTATCTGTATTGCGATGCTCTAGTTTCCGTACCCATGATATCCCTTGCAGCCTTATATTGCCTTGGACACATCCTATTACCTGTTGTTTGGTAGATAGTTGGACTTGCGCGTCGTAGTCGCTTGCTCAAGTGCTGTTGCGTGTCGTCGAGTGCCACAGTTGTTGGTGTATTGCCGTCTGTTTGGTGTTGGAGATGATCTCGGCTTTACTTATCGTTCACTTTAATTCCTGTTTAACAACTAAAATTGAAGTAAGTAAGCAGAGGCATCGGTGGGTGATAGATAATATTTGGTTTCCGACCGCCCACTTGTGTCCCGTAGGACCCCGAGTACTTGATACCTGTTCCTTGATTTATCGCGCTATCCACATACGGGGAATTATGGGACCCCCCTTAGCCAGAGCTTGATTCATTCTTATTTGTTGGGGCCACAAACTAGTTTGAGGTTTTATTTACTATCCTTTACTTATGCCATGTTACTGCTTTATTTAAGTTTGTGCGAGGAGCACACTGTACTGTTTAGGTAAACGGAGTGTTTTCGCGGTATTGACAAGCCCAGTCACACTTTCGGGTTCCCAGTCGTTTACAGCCATTGTCGCAAACCTTGAGTCCGTCTCGGAGTCAGCTAGCTTCGTTGCGGATCTACTCAATGGGGTGGCCCCCTGAAATATTTCTGAATCTTGTGATTGCTCTGTCGTGAAAGCCTCGTTGGGTTTTGATTTGGTTTTTCCGAGGTCGATCGTGTGTGTGTTGCTATTTGTGCACCCCGGCCGGGTTAAAACTTTCTGAAAGCCGTGTCCGCGGTTATGGACGACTTGGAGCACAGTATCTCGATCATAGACAACTATAACTAAAGCTACTGTTATAAATTGACTTGTATCTGATATGACTAGTAAATATTGCAACTACAACGGAATGGCTAAATAAAACTGCCAACAATTGCTTGTTTGGGTTGTCGCTTGCGACCATTGTACCTGACTAGTAAATATTGCAACTACAACGGAATCGCTAAATAAAAGTACCAACAACTGCTGGGTTTTGGGTTATCTCATGCTATTCGTATCTGATTAGTAAGTGTCGCAACTACAACGGAATGGTTAACTAAAAGTGTCCACTGCTTAATTTATCAGGATGATTATCTATACTTGACTAGTAATTGCTGCAACGATAACCGAATAAATAAAAATGCCAACTGTGTGAGTTCCTCGGTTGACTTCCTCGATCGGCGTCGAGGGGGAAACGCCAGGATGGGTTTGATTCGTGGTAGTATCAGGTTGGTTCCGAATAGGTCTTTCTTACCCCTCTCTGATTGCCGCCCGCTGAATCGAGTCTCTATAGGGTGTTTAGTGCATGCTGCCGCTGCCGCTCAGTCCACCATACCTATGTAGGCGAGGACCGCCGAATTCTAGCCTCGCCGTGTACTGGCCTCAGTACTGACGCTCCTCTTTTTCCTTTGCCCTTTGTCGGCACCCCTTTTGTTTAAACAGGTTTTGAGATCGACGTCGTTAGCAGGGTTACCCTTCCGGCTTGGCCTGGGCAGGGTTATGGAAGCCATTGGTTATTCTTCAGGGCTCTTAGCCCCATTTGCATCTTGTCCGTAGTCGGACGCTCTATCATTTTCAAGGTGATTTGGATCTTGTATATTATATCTGTATTCTTGACTCATGGAGTCGTGTTGTATATATATATATCTGTTCTGTGGGTCCCATCGAGGACTGTTGTGTAATGTTATTACTTCGTTTTCCACCCGCACGAAAGTGCCTGGTGGGCACCTTTGAATCGTTTCTATGCGGGTTTCGCGGTTTTCGCTAAAACTTGCATAGGTCCGATTCTGAGGGTGTTACACTCGGCGACAAACACCTCGTCATCAATGGTGACTCCCACGGGATGACGCTCTCTCCACCTTAAGGATGGAGTTTCCACGCCGATGGCTTACCGGCGCCCCATCTACATCAACACGTCAAGATACAGGAGCAGTGACATGCGCCAGTGCGGCAAGCACGAATCTGTAAAACCTTTTGGTCTAGTCGGCTGGCACCGTAGCATTTAGACGGTCGTGACTGGGTTAATAAACTTTCTTCAAGACACGGCATGTTATTTCGCCATAGGTTGGAGATGAAGCGAAGATAGCTGGTTGGCTGGCACCATACATGGTCCCAACTAGCTTACTCAAGTGCAGATGTATATTCCTGCACTGACGACTTTTATTAGGGGACGGCATCGCCAAACATGCTGCCTCAAAGCTTGGAGGTTGTCTACGCCGACAACAGCTTAGTACACTCCCCGAACCCCATCGATGGGATGGACAAACCGCGCGACGCATCCCATCGCCGACGCCAACAACTTCTCATGAAGGTCCCAGCATATAAGCACGCACAGCCGTCCATGCAAGGAGAATGCCTCTCTTGTGTAGAGGTGAAGACTTAAAAAGGAATTGGAGCATACACTATCAATATGTGTATGTCATGACTCCATATGATGTCAATTGCCAAGCCATTAAATGGTGAGGCCATCGTCAGACGCGCCCCCAGCACTACAGAGTGTGGCAACAGAGCTACGGCGGCAAACCATGGCGCTTTCCATGGACGGAGTAGTCGGACAGCCGGGATTCCTGACTACCAGAAGAATCAAATCATGTATAATCTTGGTTTTTTTTTCTCTTATGGAAGGTCTGATGATGAGTTGCTAGCTGCATCGTGGTACTTCTACCCAAGATCATACGAGGTGGCCGGGGCGAACAGGACCTGACAAAGCTAGTGACAGCCAGATCACAAGAGCGACTGCACCGAAGTACAATCAGAAGCATGGTAGAAGCCGTCACTTCACCTGACCATGACAAGAAACAATCAAGCCACGGCATGTCACAATGCCCTATCGATTTGTTGATGGGTCTCTCTTTGATGATATGTCCAGTCCGCACACAACTCGCAGAAGTTCACCAAGCTAAATCCGATCTGCTCCGCGCTCGAAATTTGCTTGGTGAGGGGGCAATTTGTTCGATGGAATTTTGTGTCCAAGTCGTAGAGTCCGTCTCATAATAGCGTTGAAGCTCAAGCACAAGTATATATCCTACACGTACGTGCATGGACCCCTAATTGGTGGATCAACCATATGGGCCAGGATGTGTATGTCGAGTGGCCGAAGACACGTCTGTATAACAAATAGTGTATCAACAATTTATATGTATATACATCAACCGACTGCTTCATGTATATGAGCCATGTATACATCCGATCGGCCGGCCGGAAAGCAAACCTATGCAACAGACGTGACAGATATGTTAGGAGCCTAGCTGAAGCTGAACCGTGCATGTACCTAGCTGATGGATTTTTGGCACGTATATAAGTCTGGCTCATTTGCCGAATGGTACACACGCCAATCGATTGGCCAGAAGGAGACCCACGCACCGACGTGAAGTGATTTGTTTTGTTCGCAAGAGTCCGACGCTCTGATAACCTCAACGTGGGCCCAACAGACGTTCTAGAAGAAGTTGGAGAGATAATTGTCAAGGAAGAGATAAAAGCATCAAAGCGTGTCCAGCTTCCCTTATCTCCAAGAAAATCGGTACCGGCCGGACGGGCCGACGCCTTCGGATATATATACTCACGCACAGGTAGCGGCCGGCGAGGATCTGAAGAAAGGAGGAGGCAGAGAGACCCAGAGAGAAAGAGGACGGAGGCAAGACGCACGCACGGGAGCAGCTTTGGATTACATCTGGAAGCAGCTCGCGCGGACAGAAAGAAGAACCACCGACCGACCTCCCATCGCCGGAGGCGACCCGGAACAGCAGCAAAAGAACAAGAACAGGAGAACTCGGAGGACATCATCGTTTCTTCTCTCCTTCTCACAGGTAGCACGACGGAGGTCTGGCACGAGGATCACAATCGCCGCCCCGGAGCTCGCCAGCATGCAGCCCGCCGGTTGATGTGACGGTAGCTTGTCGCCACCGCGTCCGGAGCCGAGGAGCACGACGCTATCATCCAGCCCCAAGTCCCCGCACGTGGAACAACACCAAAGCCGTCGGAGCTCGCAAGACGCCACCAGCTGCCGGAGCTCGCCGGGATGGTGTGGCGCCATCGGAGCTCGCCAGAACACCGCCCAACACGCTGTCGCCAGCTCCACCGCCACCGGAGCTCGCCTACATGCAGCCCATCGGCCGGTGCGTCCTCCACACCGACGGAGCTCGCGGTCGCCGCCGGTTGCTGGAGGCGTGGAGCCTGATGGCACGGACCATGTAGCATCCCAGTTGTCTAACACCTGTAATGCTACTTGTTCTAGTAAAAAAAGGGTCACTTCCTACATATAATTGTTGCATCATCATCATATCATGCTCATGTCATCATGCCACCTTGCATTTGAGCATCATATAAAACCCCTTCTTGTTTGGTTCTTATCTCATGTGCATTATTAATTGTAGTTGCCTCTTGATATTGTATTTGGATCTTGATATATTGCTAAATGCCCAAGTTGATTTGGGGGCATATCTCTTATTAACTCCACCACCTTTTCTTTTCACCACCTTATAATTCCACCATCCAACTAAATATGAGCTTGGCCTTTATGGGTTTACTTCTAGCTCATGTGGGTTGGGATGGATCCATTTCTTTTCCACATGTTCTCATCTTGGCATCATTTTGTTTTCACATTATTGATGCATGAGAGCCACATGGCCATCTTTGCATGCCTTGTGGGTGGGACCCTTTCTCCCTAGCTTCCACATGGGTGTTGTTGTGGTTATCATCATGTGGGGATAATTTTGTGGGCTTATAAAATATCTAGTGGCACATACACACTAGCATGTTCCCTTTTAATTCAAACATGGTTTTCCCCATTCCCTCCACATGGATCTTTCCTTCTTTCTTTTGCTTGGGCCTACTCCATCTTGTGAGGATGCAAATACCTAGTGCCATGCTTATTATTTTTGTTTACACAAGTATGATACATGGCATTTCATGTTTTTGCATGGCCCATGCAATTGCCACCTTTTTGCATGTCGTTTGGTTTCTTTGTTTTGTGTGGCTCTCCCTTTCTCTAAACCCTTATCCTAATCTAAAACCCTACCCTAATCACCATCACCATCCATGCATGCACATGTGATCGTGTGGGTGTGCATAAGCCTAAACCCCTACCTCTCTCTCCCTCCTTTTCTCTTGATCTTGCTTGGTCTTTGATTGGAACATGCATGATTCAAAATCCCTAGCTCTCACCCTTCTCTCTCTCTAATCCTCTACCTAGATCCCTCTCTCACCGTACCCCCTCTTTCTCTACCCATCTAACCCGAGCCACCACCTTCCCAACTAACCCTAGTCCCCATCAAACCCTAGCCCTGCCCCTCTCACCCACCCAGCTCGGAACCAACCTGACCACCACCCTCCCATGTGCTAACCCTGGCCCCTACCTCCCTCCTAAACCCGAGCCACCCCTCTTTTTGGCTTTAAGTAGCCCCATGTGCTTCTCCCCCACGCAAGCCTCCCTTTCCCCTCTCGTTCTTATCCTCCAGATCCGTCTCTTCCTCGCCAGCTTCCCTCTATCCACCCCAGGAACCCCTCCTCCCTCCTTCCTCTTTCCCCAAGCGAGACCATGTTCCCCATGTCCCTCTAACCCTAGCTCGGCCAGGTCAGCAGGAGAGCGGGAGGAGCCGTGCTGGAGGGTGCCCACGGCGACCAGGAGTCTCTCCTGCTTCCACTGCACCGCCCAGGACGCGAGGAACCAGCCGGACCCCGTCGGAGTAGCCCCCGCCGCCGCCGCCCGCGAGTACCAGCAGCTCCAGGGTTCCAGCCCCGTCGCCGATCAGCAGCCTCTCCGGCCTACCTCTCACCGTCGACAACACCGCGGTGAGCTCCTCCAGCCCCTAGACAACCCCTTCCCCTCTCTAGTTCGCCGTAGCGCCGCCGCACTCCGTCGAGCACCCTGCACGCGCGCGCGTCGCCGCCAGCGTGCGCAGTCAGGCACCTGCAGCCGCGCGATCCGCCTCTGTTCGTCGCCTCTCCCGCGCGATGTAGCTTTTCTCTGCGTTAGATCTCTGAACAAGACTTGTAGCCCGAAGGTCCCTCTTCATTTTTCGTTTTAGCCGTTTTGCGTTTCTCCCGGCAGATTCGTCGCCATCGTCGACGGAGAACGGCCGGCTCCGCCGCCGTCGGAAGTGTTTTCGTCAGCAACGCAACAGCAGCCGGTGACACTTTTGTGCTTGCCCCCCTGTAGTTTCTCCCGCCTAAACCCGTAGTCCCTACGACCCCACCTGCCAGCGCCTGCGAGACTTTTTGCATTTAAGGTCCTCAGCTTCCATCGTTTCCGGCCGCAGCCCCTGGATCGCCCACGTGTCGCCACTGGCTGGCTGCGCGCGCGTGTGGCCCCGTTAGACCCCTGGACCCGCACGTCAGTGCCTCGGGCTAGGTCAACCTGAGTGCAGAAAGGTTTTGTGCGTGCATGGCAGCCCAGTCAGCGTCGACCCCACCTGTCACTGGCTGTGGGTAGATCTGTCTGGGTAATAAAGTCCAGAATCTGTCTGTTTCAATTCAAATCTTTGCTATTATTCAAATTCAAATTTGCAAATCTGTTTAAATTAAAATGAATTCATAACTTATTCCTGGTTTGGAATTTGAATTCAAACCTTATATGAAAAATGTTTAGTTTTGAATTATAATTCAAACCCTTATTCAAATATTTTCAGAATTAATTTATTCAGTCAACCTTTGACTTTGACCCTAATTAATTAATTTTGACTTAAAATAAATTTAAATTCATAATTTCAAATAATACAAATAATATATGTTTTTGAATCAGAAAAATGTGAGGAATTCAAATATGCCATTCAAAATATTATTTGAACACTTTAAATTCCAAGTTGAGTAAATTACAACAACATGCCACTGGAACTTAATAAATTAATAACTTTTGATCTATAACTCCGAATTTAACAAATGATATGTCTAAAATGATCAGAGCGACGAGACCTTTCTGTTTATGCTATCCATGACTTCAATTGCAGCATGCATCATATAAATATATAGTATACAGCAACTAATATGACAATAAAATATGGCCAAACCTTAATAAAATGACTTATTCTTGTATACCACACCTCACCCATGCCATGCTACTTTATTGCCATGTAACTTGTGCATCATTCATCATGGCATGATTGTTTGCTTGTCGCATTTTCTTCCTATGCTTGTGCACTTTATTTATGTTGGCCCTTGCTTGTTCGGTTCTTCTTTCGGATAGACGCTGAGCAGGGGATATATCAAGAGAACCAGGAGCACTACCCAGATCCGTCTCTCGCTTCAACTGAGTTGCCAGGCAAGCACTTACACATGCTTGCATACATACAGTACCTATTGCCTCTATCTTATTCTTGCATCATTGAGTCGCGATTGCATTAAATTGAATCCCAAGTATTGCATAGCCTTTACTTTTAAACCCCACCAAGCCTGTTTCCTCCATCCCATGAGCCATTACCACAGGAGTTGTTTGAGCCATGCGAGTCGTAGGACATCATGTGTAGGGTTTGTGAGAGTCTGATGGATAACGAGGTACCTAAACAACTTAACCTGAGTAGTAATGGGATAACTAATGAAAGTGGCATCGGTGAGCAATATCTGCTATTTGGTTTTGCCTGCTCACTTGTGTCCCGTAAGACCCCGAGTACATGATTCCTGTTCCAAGATTATTCGCGCTATCCACATCCGGGAGGTATATGGGACCCCCCTGAGCCAGAGCTTGATTCCGTCTTATTTCTTGGGGCCACAACTAGTTTGAGGTTTTATTTACTATCCTGTACCTATGCCATGCTTTACTGCTTTATTTAAATTGTGCGACAGATAGCACCTGTACTGTTTAGGAAGCGGAGTATTTTCGCGGTATCGACAGTCCCTGTTTGGGGATTTGCTGTCGTTTACAGCCACTGACGCAAACCTTGAGTCCGTCTCGGAGTCAGCTAGCTTCGTTGCGGGTGTACTCCAAGGGGTGGCCCCCTGAAATAATTCTGAATCCTGTGATTGCTTTGTCGTGAAGGCCTCGTTGGGTTTTGATTTGGTTTTTCCGAGGTTGATCGAGTGTGTGTTGCTATTTGTGCACCCCTGCAGGGTAAAACTTTCTGAAAGCCGTGTCCGCGGTTATGGACGACTTGGAGCACAGTTTCTTGACCATAGACAAGCATAACTAAAGTACCGCTTTTAATTTGACTAAGTAATTGACTAGTAAATAGTGCAACACTCATGGAATGGTTAATAAAAATGCCAACGGATGGGGGGTTGTTCGTCCGCTTCCTCGTCGGTAAGCGAGGAGGAAGATGGATCTGGTGATATTAATGTTATAACTGATGTCTCTAATTCATGGACATCCGTCTATCTTTGGTTAGGCGGATGGTTAGCGTTTATCTGTAGAACTGTTAGGGTTTATTTTCGCTGCAATTGCGTCACCCAGGTTGTGTCCCCTTTAGAGGCATTAAGACTTGCTGAGTACCCTTAGGGTCTCACACGATAAATTATTGGTTCAGATGAACAGGTACCCTCGTAGGACGGATACTGGGTGGAAGAGGCTGATGATGTGGGCAACGATCGTTCGGTGTAGAGATTCCGGGCACGGGGATCCGTGAGATCTGTGGGCGGGATGTGCTTATTTCTATGGCATCTTATGCCGATTTGCTTCTTATCCGTACTCGGACTTTGTTTTGCCGCTTCCGCCTGATACTCTGATGTGTGTTGTATGAGGAATTATCCTAAAATATTATATCTATCTAGGTCATTTGAATCTTGTCGTATGGCGTTGCTATATTTTCCTTTCTTTCTAGATGGTATGGCTCTAATGTACTCTTGTATGGTGGCTTGCATACATACCCACTTGTGTATGTAGTTGATCCCTACGCCTGCCGATTACGCCGCCCGTACAGGTCCCGATGAGATGGAAGTGGTTGGGACGGCCGAAAGGTCTACCCGTGAGTGGCTTTTAGGGCCCCACCGTACTATTTCAACCACTACCGCTCATCCAGGCTTGTATCTAGGAGCGTAATTCACCGAGGTAGTTACAATTGGTATCAGAGCCATCCCGACCTTCAGGGTCTCAGCCAAACGGTCGTTGTCAGTCTAGCAAATATTTTTGGTAGTTATGTATACTAGGGAAAAACAAAACGCGAGAGTAGGACTGCTTCCATTTTTCTTCTTACCCACCCACCCACCCTTTTCTGGTAAGGAAGTGTAACGTTTTCAATCCTCTTCTTAAAATTCAAACTAGGATTCACGTGTTCTGGGTTTCCGTAGTACCATAGGTTGTGTGTGTGTGTAATCCCTTGTCTATCTGTTGTATCCAAGTTGTTATCTAATCAGTCTTTGGTTATCAACTGTTGGTACATTCCATACCGACAGGCTTTTGCAAACCGACGCAATCTGTCTTACTCTTTGTATCCGACGCTATCTTGTTTGGGGTGTTCGTTTCCGTAGTTACCAATCTTTAGGGTTCGTCGTGAGAAGAAGGGGTTAGGATATGTGTTCCACTTGTTCATGTGCGGAGTAATGATTTCAGTGCGGGATGGAGTCGCGACCATACCACTACTCTTATCATTCGCTTTTGTATATTGAATCGGTAGAGTCACTAATCTTGATTCGTTAAGTAATTTTGCGCATCTATTGGTATTTTAATGCCGAAATTTGTGGGAAATTTTTCTTTGATATATCTGTGTACCACACTCCTTTTTAGTCGTGTGCGATATGCTTAATATCTTCTAGGTGCTTTGAACTTTGTTGATATTTTAATATCATCTTAGTAATTTGTATCCTTTAATCTTGGTTAATTCCATCTTGGTACTATTTTGGATTATTATCATTCTCCATTATAGTACTGACTTGTGTTTTATATCAATCTCAGGATGGCTCCACCACGCCGTTCAGATGAGGACATACCACCAGAACTTGGGGCCGCATTGTCAAACATAGCTAATGCCTTGGCAGCAATGCAGCAGAACCAGCAGCGCTTGGAAGAAAGCGTCAGAAGAAATGAGTTTGCTCCACTTCCTCCACCTCCCAAGCGAGGAGACATCAAGAGCTTCCTGAAATTCAACCCTCGTCAGTTTGATGTTTCTGATCGACCATTGGACGCGGATGATTGGCTGCGTGAGATGTCAAGGTTGCTCGAGACTGCTGATGTTCCGGAGCAGGAGTGGGTCAAGTGTGCTACTCACCTTCTGAAGGGAGATGCAGCTCTTTGGTGGGAAAATTACTTGAAGGCAAGCTGCACTGGTTTCCAGCCAACTTGGGAAAGGTTCACTGGAGCGTTCAAGGAGCAGTTTCTCTCAGAGATTGTAATGGAAAGGATGAAGGAGGCTTTTCTCAACCTGAAGCAAGGAAATGATAACGTCAACACCTACATCAGGAACTTCATGAATCTCTCTCGTTATGGTGGTGATGAGGTATCTGATGACAAGAAGAAGCAGAAGAGGTTCAGGCAAGGGCTCAATGCATCGATCAAGTATGCGATTACACATGCAAGGCCGGCATCTTTCCTGGAACTACAGCACACAGCCTTGCAAGAGGAGGCAAGCAGGCAAGTGTTTGAGGAGTCCAAGAAACACAACAGGGATGCATCAAGCTCTTCAGTTATGGCAGCTCCTTCTAAGCGGCGTGTCTGGGTTCCTAACACCCCACCGTCGCTCCCGGCTTCACCAAGACCTTCAAGCTACACGTCAAGGCCACTAAACTCCATCACTGCGGCTCCCAGGGGCTACAACAACCACCACCCTGGAGCGCCTGGCGGAGTCCCTGGCTATGTTGCTCCACGTCCACCTGGTGCTTGCTTCACATGTGGAGATCCTAGACATCTCAACTGGAACTGTCCGATGAAGAACAAAGCTCTCCCTCAACCCCCGCCAAGATCTGCAGCAAGCTCTCCTATGGTTCGTGCACCACCACCTCGGGCTCTCAACATCAACACCAAGCCCGGGTCTATGGTTGCTCGTGCAAATTGTGTCAACGCCGCTCAAGCTGAGCATGCACCTGGAGTCGTGATGGGTATGCTTTCCGTTAACTCAGTCCCTGCACGAGTTCTGTTCGATTCTGGTGCATCGCATTCTTTTGTTTCTCACAAGTTTGCAAATGAGAATGAATTAGTCTTGGTTCCTCTCCAAAAGCGGTTAATGGTCCTTTCTCCTGGAGAGAAGATGGCAGCTTCTAAGATCAGCCATGGTAATCAAGTTGAGATTGGTGGTTCTTCGTTCTCGGCTTCTTTAATTGCTCTGGGCAATTCTGACATTGATGTCATCTTGGGCATGGATTGGTTGACAGCAAATGCAGCTGTGATTGATTGTGCTGAACGCTCAGTTTCTCTGAAGATTCCTGAAGGTCATATAGTCTTTTCTCCAAGTCTGACTCCTGCTGTCCAGCTTTTCTCTTTGGCGGCTCTGAATGATGATGCTATGGAAGCTATTCAGAGTGTACCGGTGGTCTGTGAGTTCCCAGATGTTTTTCCTGAAGAGTTGCCGGGTATGCCTCCGGATCGTGAGGTTGAGTTTGTAATTGAGCTTGAACCTGGAACGGCTCCTATCTCCAAGCGGCCTTATAAAATGGGTCCTTCTGAGTTGGCTGAACTCAAACGACAGCTTGATGAACAAGAGAAGTTGGGTTTCATTCAACACAGTACTTCTTCTTGGGGTAGCCCAACAATCTTTGTGAAGAAGCGTGACAGGACTGATAGACTTTGTGTTGACTATCGGGCTCTCAATGCTAAAACAATCAAGAACAAATATCCCCTTCCGCGGATTAATGATCTGTTCGATCAGCTAGCTGGAGCTGTGGTGTTCTCTAAGCTGGACTTGAGGAGTGGCTATCACCAAATCAAAATTCGCAAGGAAGATGTGCCTAAAACAGCTTTCACCACCCGCTATGGCCTGTATGAGTACACGGTCATGTCTTTCGGTCTCACCAACGCACCTGCTACCTTCTCGAGGCTTATGAACTCGGTTTTCATGGAGTACCTTGATAAGTTCGTTGTGGTCTATCTGGATGATATCCTGGTCTATTCTAAGTCCAAGGAAGAGCATGAAGAACACCTTCGTTGTGTCCTAAACAAGCTTCGTGAGAACCGCTTGTATGCAAAGTTCTCAAAGTGTGAGTTTTGGCTGCCTGAAGTAACCTATCTTGGTCACGTTATCTCTGCCAAGGGCATTGCAGTCAACCCGGAAACTGTGAAGACAATTGTTGAATGGCTTCCTCCTGTTAATGTCAAAGAAGTGCGGAGTTTCCTCGGTTTGGCTAGTTATTGCCGTCGCTTCGTTCAGAACTTCTCGAAGATAGCGAAGCCTCTTACCGATCTCCTCAAGAAAGGAAAGAAATATCTTTGGACTCCTGCATGTCAAGCAAGCTTTGAGACACTCAAAGAGAAGCTCACTTCCACACCAGTCTTGGTTCCTCCGGATACATCTAAGCCTTTCCAGATATTCTGCGACGCCTCTTTGCAAGGATTGGGTGCGGTCCTTATGCAAGAGAAACAAGTTGTTGCTTATGCCTCTCGACAGTTGAAGACGCATGAGATCAACTATCCCACACATGACCTCGAGCTAGCAGCAGTTGTCTTTGCTTTGAAGCTATGGAGGCACTACTTGCTTGGTAACCGTTGTGAGATCTTTTCTGACCACAAGAGTTTGAAGTATATCTTCACTCAGCCTGATCTCAACCTTCGGCAGAGGAGATGGATTGAAGCAATCAATGACTTTGATGTGACCATCAACTACACTCCGGGCAAAGCTAATGTAATGGCCGATGCTCTTAGCCGCAAAGCTTATGTCAACAACCTCATGATGGAAGAACAACAGCCTCTCTTGTGCGAGGAATTCCGTCAGCTAAACCTGGAAATTGTGGAACAAGGGCATCTCCTGAACCTTCTGGCTACTCCTCTCTTGGAAGAAAAGATTCACTCTCGTCAGCTGGGTGATCCGCACACCAAAAAGCTCATCTCTAGACTTGAGCTTCCGAAGTATGAGTCCTTCCACGTTGATGATCAAGGCACGCTTTTCTTTGAACACCGGATGTTTGTTCCGAACTACCCGGGTTTGCGAGAGCAAGTTCTCAAGGAGGCGCATGATTCGGTGATTTCTATCCATCCTGGCAGCACAAAGATGTACATGGACTTGAAAACACAATATTGGTGGCCTGGTTTGAAACGATATTGTGCCAAGTATGTCTCAGAATGTGATGTCTGCCGCAGAGTGAAAGCTGTCCATCAGAAACCATTCGGTCTTCTACAGCCATTGAAACCTCCGGAATGGAAATGGGAGAAAGTAGAGATGGACTTCATCACTGGGTTTCCTAGATCGCAGAAGGGCAACAATGCAATCTTTGTTGTCATCGACAGGCTTTCTAAAGTGGCTCATTTCTTTCCAGTCAAAGAAACAATTTCTGGAATTCAGTTGGCTAAGCTCTATATCAACAGAATTGTCTCTCTGTATGGGGTTCCGCTTGAAATCAGTTCAGACCGTGGAAACATCTTCACTTCAAAGTTCTAGGAGAGTTTCCAAAAGGCTTTGGGGACAAAGTTGAACTTCAGCACTGCTTACCACCCTCAGTCTCAAGGACAAGTTGAAAGGATCAATCAGATTCTGGAGGATATGCTTCGTGCTTGCGTTATCTCTTTTAGCATGAGGTGGGAGGAATGCCTTCCTTATGCAGAATTCTCTTACAACAACAGCTTCCAGAAGAGTCTGAAGATGGCACCATTTGAGGCTCTTTATGGTCGCAAGTGCAGAACTCCGATTGGTTGGTCAGGTGCAGGAGAAAGAATCTGGTTTGGACCTGACATTGTAACTCAAGCGGAGGAGAAGGTGCATATCATTCTTGAGAACCTGAAGATTGCTCAAAGTCGTCAGAAGAGCAACTATGACAGGAAGCACACGGATATGGTGTATGCCCCTGCTGATCTCGTCTACCTTCGTGTCACTCTCATGAGAGGAACACACCGCTTCGGTATCAAAGGAAAGTTGGCTCCTAGATACATCGATCCTTTCAAGATTCGTGGTAGAAGAGGAGAAGTTGCTTATGCCCTGGAGCTTCCGGAAAAACTCAAAGTCCATGATGTTTTCCACATCTCTCAGCTCAAGAAGTGCTTCAAAGATCCCGGCAGGACCGTGGATCATGAGCTAATCGATCTCCAAGAAGATCTGTCTTATCAAGAACACCCCACCAAAATCCTTGAGACCGCAGAAAGAAGGACTCGCAACAAGTCCATCAAGTTCTGCAAGGTGCAGTGGTCACACCATTCTGTTGATGAAGCCACTTGGGAGCGTGAAGATGAACTCCGTGCCAACCATCCTACCCTCTTTGTGTCCTCTTCTTCCTAGAATCTCCGGGCGAGATTCCTGTTTAGTGGGGGAGAGTTGTAGAATCCCAGTTGTCTAACACCTGTAATGCTACTTGTTCTAGTAATAAAAAGGGTCACTTCCTACATATAATTGTTGCATCATCATCATCATATCATGCTCATGTCATCATGCCACCTTGCATTTGAGCATCATATAAAACCCCTTCTTGTTTGGTTCTTATCTCATGTGCATTATTAATTGTAGTTGCCTCTTGATATTGTATTTGGATCTTGATATATTGCTAAATGCCCAAGTTGATTTGGGGGCATATCTATTATTAACTCCACCACCTTTTCTTTTCACCACCTTATAATTCCACCATCCAACTAAATATGAGCTTGGCATTTATGGGTTTACTTCTAGCTCATGTGGGTTGGGATGGATCCATTTCTTTTCCACATGTTCTCATCTTGGCATCATTTTGTTTTCACATTATTGATGCCTGAGAGCCACATGGCCATCTTTGCATGCCTTGTGGGTGGGACCCTTTCTCCCTAGCTTCCACATGGGTGTTGTTGTGGTTATCATCATGTGGGGATAATTTTGTGGGATTATAAAATATCTAGTGGCACATACACACTAGCATGTTCCCTTTTAATTCAAACATGGTTTTCCCCATTCCCTCCACATGGATCTTTCCTTCTTTCTTTTGCTTGGGCCTACTCCATCTTGTGAGGATGCAAATACCTAGTGCCATGCTTATTATTTTTGTTTACACAAGTATGATACATGGCATTTCATGTTTTTGCATGGCCCATGCAATTGCCACCTTTTTGCATGTCGTTTGGTTTCTTTGTTTTGTGTGGCTCTCCCTTTCTCTAAACCCTTCTCCTAATCTAAAACCCTACCCTAATCACCATCACCATCCATGCATGCACATGTGATCGTGTGGGTGTGCATAAGCCTAAACCCCTACCTCTCTCTCCCTCCTTTTCTCTTGATCTTGCTTGGTCTTTGATTGGAACATGCATGATTCAAAATCCCTAGCTCTCACCCTTCTATCTCTCTAATCCTCTACCTAGATCCCTCTCTCACCGTACCCCCTCTTTCTCTACCCATCTAACCCGAGCCACCACCTTCCCAACTAACCCTAGTCCCCATCAAACCCTAGCCCTGCCCCTCTCACCCACCCAGCTCGAAACCAACCTGACCACCACCCTCCCATGTGCTAACCCTGGCCCCTACCTCCCTCCTAAACCCGAGCCACCCCTCTTTTTGGCTTTAAGTAGCCCCATGTGCTTCTCCCCCACGCAAGCCTCCCTTTCCCCTCTCGTTCTTATCCTCCAGATCCGTCTCTGCCTCGCCAGCTTCCCTCTATCCACCCCAGGAACCCCTCCTCCCTCCTTCCTCTTTCCCCAAGCGAGACCATGTTCCCCATGTCCCTCTAACCCTAGCTCGGCCAGGTCAGCAGGAGAGCGGGAGGAGCCGTGCTGGAGGGTGCCCACGGCGACATGGAGTCTCCCCTGCTTCCACTGCACCGCCCAGGACGCGAGGAACCAGCCGGACCCCGCCGGAGTAGCCCCGCCGCTGCCGCGCCCGCGAGTACCAGCAGCTCCAGGGTTCCAGCCCCGTCGCCGATCAGCAGCCTCTCCGGCCTACCTCTCACCGTCGACAACACCGCGGTGAGCTCCTCCAGCCCCTAGACAACCCCTTCCCCTCTCTAGTTCGCCGTAGCGCCGCCGCACTCCGTCGAGCACCCTGCACGCGCGCGCGTTGCCGCCAGCGTGCGCAGTCAGGCACCTGCAGCCGCGCGATCCGCCTCTGTTCGTCGCCTGTCCCGCGCGATGTAGCTTTTCTCTGCGTTAGATCTCTAAACAAGACTTGTAGCCCGAAGGTCCCTCTTCATTTTTCGTTTTAGCCGTTTTGCGTTTCTCCCGGCAGATTCGTCGCCATCATCGACGGAGAACGGCCGGCTCCGCCGCCGTCGGAAGTGTTTTCGTCAGCAACGCAACAGCAGCCGGTGACACTTTTGTGCTTGGCCCCCTGTAGTTTCTCCCGCCTAAACCCGCAGTCCCTACGACCCCACCTGCCAGCGCCTGCGAGACTTTTTGCATTTAAGGTCCTCAGCTTCCATCGTTTCCGGCCGCAGCCCCTGGATCGCCCACGTGTCGCCACTGGCTGGCTGCGCGCGCGTGTGGCCCCGTTAGACCCCTGGACCCGCACGTCAGTGCCTCGGGCTAGGTCAACCTGAGTGCAGAAAGGTTTTGTGCGTGCGTGGCAGCCCAGTCAGCGTCGACCCCACCTGTCACTGGCTGTGGGTAGATCTGTCTGGGTAATAAAGTCCAGAATCTGTCTGTTTCAATTCAAATCTTTGCTATTATTCAAATTCAAATTTGCAAATCTGTTTAAATTAAAATGAATTCATAACTTATTCCTGGTTTGGAATTTGAATTCAAACCTTATATGAAAAATGTTTAGTTTTGAATTATAATTCAAACCCTTATTCAAATATTTTCAGAATTAATTTATTCAGTCAACCTTTGACTTTGACCCTAATTAATTAATTTTGACTTAAAATAAATTTAAATTCATAATTTCAAATAATACAAATAATATATGTTTTTGAATCAGAAAAATGTGAGGAATTCAAATATGCCATTCAAAATATTATTTGAACACTTTAAATTCCAAGTTGAGTAAATTACAACAACATGCCACTAGAACTTAATAAATTAATAACTTTTGATCTATAACTCCGAATTTAACAAATGATATGTCTAAAATGATCAGAGCGACGAGACCTTTATGTTTATGCTATCCATGACTTCAATTGCATTATGCATCATATAAATATATAGTATACAGCAACTAATATGACAATAAAATATGGCCAAACCTTAATAAAATGACTTATTCTTGTATACCACACCTCACCCATGCCATGCTACTTTATTGCCATGTAACTTGTGCATCATTCATCATGGCATGATTGTTTGCTTGTCGCATTTTATTCCTATGCTTGTGCACTTTATTTATGTTGGCCCTTGCTTGTTTGGTTCTTCTTTCGGATAGACGCTGAGCAGGGGATATATCAAGAGAACCAGGAGCACTACCTAGATCCGTCTCTCGCTTCAACTGAGTTGCCAGGCAAGCACTTCCACATGCTTGCATACATACAGTACCTATTGCCTCTATCTTATTCTTGCATCATTGAGTCGCGATTGCATTAAATTGAATCCCAAGTATTGCATAGCCTTTACTTTTAAACCCCACCAAGCCTGTTTCCTCCATCCCATGAGCCATTACCACAGGAGTTGTTTGAGCCATGCGAGTCGTAGGACAGCATGTGTAGGGTTTGTGAGAGTCTGATGGATAACGAGGTACCTAAACAACTTAACCTGAGTAGTAATGGGATAACTAATGAAAGTGGCATCGGTGAGCAATATCTGCTATTTGGTTTTGCCTGCTCACTTGTGTCCCGTAAGACCCCAAGTACTTGATTCCTGTTCCAAGATTATTCGCGCTATCCACATCCGGGAGGTATATGGGACCCCCCTGAGCCAGAGCTTGATTCCGTCTTATTTCTTGGGGCCACAACTAGTTTGAGGTTTTATTTACTATCCTGTACCTATGCCATGCTTTACTGCTTTATTTAAATTGTGCGACAGATAGCACCTGTACTGTTTAGGAAGAGGAGTGTTTTCGCGGTATCGACAGTCCCTGTTTGGGGATTTGCTGTCGTTTACAGCCACTGACGCAAACCTTGAGTCCGTCTCGGAGTCAGCTAGCTTCGTTGCGGGTGTACTCCAAGGGGTGGCCCCCTGAAATAATTCCGAATCCTGTGATTGCTTTGTCGTGAAGGCCTCGTTGGGTTTTGATTTGGTTTTTCCGAGGTTGATCGAGTGTGTGTTGCTATTTGTGCACCCCTGCAGGGTAAAACTTTCTGAAAGCCGTGTCCGCGGTTATGGACGACTTGGAGCACAGTTTCTCGACCATAGACAAGCATAACTAAAGTACCGCTTTTAATTTGACTAAGTAATTGACTAGTAAATAGTGCAACACTCATGGAATGGTTAATAAAATTGCCAACGGATGGGGGGTTGTTCGTCCGCTTCCTCGCCGGTAAGCGAGGAGGAGGATGGATCTGGTGATATTACTGTTATAACTGCTGTCTCTAATTCACGGACATCCGTCTATCTTTGGTTAGGCGGATGGTTAGCGTTTATCTGTAGAACTGATAGGGTTTATTTTCGCTGCAATTGCGTCACCCAGGTTGTGTCCCCTTTAGAGGCATTAAGACTTGCTGAGTACCCTTAGGGTCTCACACGATAAATTATTGGTTCAGATGAACAGGTACCCTCGCAGGACGGATACTGGGTGGAAGAGGCTGATGATGTGGGCAACGATCGTTCGGTGTAGAGATTCCGGGCACGGGGATCCGTGAGATCTGTGGGCGGGATGTGCTTATTTCTATGGCATCTTATGCCGATTTGCTTCTTATCCGTACTCGGACTTTGTTTTGCCGCTTCCTCCTGATACTCTGATGTGTGTTGTATGAGGAATTATCCTAAAATATTATATCTATCTAGGTCATTTGAATCTTGCCGTATGGCGTTGCTATATTTTCCTTTCTTTCTAGATGGTATGGCTCTGATGTACTCTTGTATGGTGGTTTGCATACATACCCACTTGTGTATGTAGTTGATCCCTTCGCCTGCCGATTACGCCGCCCGTACAGGTCCCGATGAGATGGAAGTGGTTGGGACGGCCGAAAGGTCTACCCGTGAGTGGCTTTTAGGGCCCCACCGTACTATTTCAACCACTACCGCTCATCCAGGCTTGTATCTAGGAACGTAATTCACCAAGGTAGTTACAGACCAGCCCACGTCTGGCCAGAGTCTCGCCAAGGAAGATAGCTGTGGCCACAGGAGGCGTGAGCAGCTCTTTGGCACTCGGCGTACAGGTTCAAGACTCACCGGCGGACATGCACAGCGTACAGCTCGGCGCCCTCGTCAGATAGACGCAGCGGACGGGCGCAGCTGTTGGCCCATCCCCAATCGCGCCGAGTGCAGTCCGGCGTTGACGATAAAGAGTTCCGGCGAGACGTCACGTAACTACCGAAACAATCGCGTGTAGCTCAGCTGACTAGTGTAACACCCTCAGAATCGGACCTATGCAAGTTTTAGCGAAACCCGCCAAACCCACATAGAAACGATTCAAAGGTGCCCACCAGGCACTTTCGTGCGGGTGGAAAACGAAGTAATAACATTACACAACAGTCCTCGATGGGACCCACAGAACAGATATATATATACAACACGACTCCATGAGTCAAGAATATAGATATACGGTACAAAGATCCAAATCACCTTAAAAGATGGTCGCGTCCGACTATGGACAAGATGCAAATGGGGCTAAGAGCCCTGAAGAATAACCAATGGCGTCCATAACCCTGCCCAGGCCAAGCCGGAAGGGTAACCCTGCTAACGACGTCGATCTCAAAACCTGCTTAAACAAAAGGGGTGCCGACAAAGGGCAAAGGAAAAAGAGGAGCGTCAGTACTGAGGCAAGTACACGGCGAGGCTAGAATTCGGCGGTCCTCGCCTACATAGGTATGGTGGACTGAAGCGGCAGCGGCAGCATGCACTAAACAACCTATAGAGACTCGATACAACTGGCGGCAAGAAGAGAGGGGTAAGAAAGACCTATTCGGATCCAACCTGATACTACCACCAATCAAACCCATCCTGGCGTTTCCCCCTCGACACCGATCGAGGAAGTCAACCGAGGAACTCACGCAGTTGGCAGTTTTATTTATTCAGTTATCGTTGCAGCAATTACTAGTCAGGTTTAGATAATCATCCTGATAAGGTAAGCAGTGGGCAATTTTAGATAACCATTCTGTTATAGTTACGGCACTTACTAGTCAGATACAATTAGCATGAGATAAACCCCAAAACCCAGCAGTTGTTGGTACTTTTATACAGCCATTCCATTATAGTTGCAATATTTACTAGTCAGGTATAAAGGTCGCAAGCGACAACTCAGGCAAGCAATTGTTGGCAGGTTTATTTAGCCATTCCATTGTAGTTGAAGCTGATTACTAGTCATATCAGATATAAGTCAATTTATAACAATAAACTTTAGTTATAGTTGTCTATGATCGAGATACTGTGCTCCAAGTCGTCCATAACCGCGGACACGGCTTTCAGAAAGTTTTAACCCGGCCGGGGTGCACAAATAGCAACACACACACGATCAACCTCGGAAAAACCAAATCAAAACCCAACGAGGTCTTCACGACAGAGCAATCACAAGATTCAGAAATATTTCAGGGGGCCACCCCATTGAGTAGAACCGCAACGAAGTAAGCAAGCTCCGAGACGGACTCAAGGTTTGCGTCAATGGCTGTAAGCGACTGGGAACCCAAAACTGGGCTTGTCGATACCGCGAAATCACTCCGCTTACCTAAACAGTACAGTGTGCTATCTGTCGCATAATTTAAATAAAGCAGTAGCATGGCATAAGTACAGGATAGTAAATAAAACCTCAAACTAGTTTGTGGCCCCAAGAAATAAGTATGAATCAAGCTCTGGCTAAGGGGGGCCCATAATTCCCCATATGTGGATTGCGCGATAAATCAAGAAACAGGTATCAAGCACTCGGGGTCCTACGGGACACAAGTGGGCGTTCGGAAACCAAATGTTATCTATCACCCACCGATGCCTCTACTTACTTACTTCAATTTTAGTTGTTAAACAGGAATTAAAGTGCACGAAAAGTAAAGCCGAGATCATCTCCAACATCCAACATGTGGCAATACTCCAACAACTGTGGCACTTGACGACACGCAACAGCACTGGAGCAAGCGACTACGACGCGCAAGTCCAACTATCTACCAAACAACAGGTAATAGGATGTGTCCAAGGCAATATATGGCTACAAGGGGATATCACGGGTACGGAAACTAGAGCATCGCAACACAGGTAGCAATAGATCAACAGGAGGGAATAAATACTATAAAAGTAAGATAGGTAGAAAGGGGGAGATGCTCGCCTGAAAACATTGTCGAAGGTTCATCCGAAGATCGGGGCGAAGCTCACATCAACTCAACGGCCCAATCCGCGAAGAAGCAAAACACTAGAAGGAACACCGGATGCAATATTTAAGATTACGGCAGAAGATCGGCATGATGCATGCAGGATGTATGGCATGGCAAAGATGCGATGCAATTAGGTCATATTAAGCGGAACCGGGGTCCCGACAATTAATTAATTGGTTCAAGTTATTTAGAACCCCCGCAATTTAAATGTTGTTTGAACAAGGCAAAATATAGCACCGGTTCGCTATACCAATTTAAATGAGGCCAATATGAGACTAGATTTGCCCGCATATGGGCCCCATATTTAATTATGAGGTGAATCGGCATAAGGCCCCCAAACCACATGATATGCATGCGAGATGAATGAATTAATGTGCAACAATTGTTATTACATTTATAAAATAGGGCTCGAGAAAAGGGGTTCACACATTAGGGTTCGGCAGATCTTGGGGTTCCGGGGTTCGGGGTCGGTCTCAGGGTTCGACGAGGATCAGGTGCGGATCAGGGCTACTGGGTCCGAGATGAAGAGCTTGGCGTTCGGCGTCCTTCGGTTTCATGTCGAGGTGCTCGGCGTCTACGATGGAGAACTCGGCGTTCCGGGGAGAAGACCTTGGCGTGTCGAGGGCTCGGCCTTCGGATCCATGTCGGTGCACTCGGTGTTTCGGGTTGGAGATTATGGGGTTCCACTTGTCGTTCCGATGACGATCTTGGCGGTCTTCGGATCCGGGTTCGACGGGGTTCGGTGGAAGTTCTCGGCGTTCCATATACATCGGACCCCATGTACACTTGATGACCTTGGCGAGATACTTGCCCAACTCGAACATAGCTTGCAGAGGCAGGGGTGCGCGGCTGCTGCCCTCCCAGAGCTGACGAAGGACACGCACAGGGGCGGCCGCGGAAGGACGCAGAGAGGGCGAGGGCCACTGACGCCGGCGAGGTGAGGGCCGGGGCGCCGCAGGGCTCGGGCGGAGGAGCTCGTGCGGGTCGCGGGGGCGAGGTTGAGGGCGGCCTGCGGGGCTTCTGGCGGCGGTTGTAGGAGGCGCGGAGGAGAAGTCCGGCGGGGACGCGGGTGGGCAGAGGGGACCGGAGGAGGCGCGGCTCCGGCGAGCCTGGCGAGGCGACGGGGCGCGGGCTGGCTCGGGGAGAGGGCTGGCGCAGACGGGCGGCGGACGGCGTTGAGGGGGCGAACAGAGGGTGGCCGGAGCGGTGCGGCGCCGGCGAGGCGGGCCGGGAAGGAGCTGCGCGCGGCGAGGAGGTTGCCGGCGAGCGGCGGTGGAGAGGATGGGAGCGGCGGTGGAGGGAGCGAGCGCGGCAGAGGGTAGGAGGGCGGCGGCGCCAGCGAGCGAGGGGAGGGGCGACGCGGGCGCGGGGAGCGGTCAGAGGCGGCGGGGGTAGGTGGGAGGAAGCGGGAGGCGCCAGGGGAGAGAGGGGATCCGCGCGTCGGGGAAGGAAGAAGAACAGGACCGCAGGGGGGCGGTTCGGGCGTGGGTGTGCGTGCGTGGACCGGCAGGGGGCGGGTCAGGTGGTGGGACCCAGGGGGAGGCAGGCGTGCGTGCGTTGCATGTGTGGGGTGGGCGGCTGGGTGAGTGAGGAGGGAGAGATAGAGAGAGGTGACGTGGCCGGTTCTGAGTGGTGGGAGTGGAGAGGGAAGATGAGGTGGCGCGAGGGGAGTGGCCGGGGTGAGGTGGAGGGGAGGGCTGGGTAGGTTGTCTGGTAGCAAAAGGATTATGGGTGGGCCGATTGTATTTTTCTGGGGTGGTCGTTCGGGTCATTCGGCCCGTTCGACTGCCCCACTAAAACAACTAAACATTTTATTTAATTAAAACGGGGCGTTTGCAATCTGTGTTAGACAAAAGAAAATATTCCGGAGACCCGGGTTTGAATTTGAAAACCAGACGGGGAGTTTTAGAAAACAAGTTCAGGCTTTGCGAAAATAGTTTTAAGCAAACAATGCATGATGATGACGATGCAATGTACAAATTCAACGCGATTTTCTAGTAGTGGTTTTGCGGGATGCCACAATTCGACACCACTAACAATGGATCTCGCCCTCGAGATCCGCCTCATGGTACCGGAAGGAAGGTCGGCGATCTGCGTCTTCTCGCTTCGTGTAGATCTTCGCGACACCACTAACAAGAGGTCGTTGTCCGTGATCGTCGAGAGAACACTCCGGAAACAAAAGGTCGAAGGTAGAGGTATCGCAAATAAAGCCACCCCTAACTTCCGTGGACGGAGTAAACTGCTGGATCCACTGATTCGATGTACAAGAGCGAATGATAAGAGTAGTGGTATGGTAGCTACTCCATCCCGCACTCAAACCATTACTCTGCACACGAATAGGCGGATTATGCAACCAACTCTCGGAATCAGACTGAAGATCTCGACAACGAGGTTCGGAAACAAAGGAGTGATGCAGACTCTGCATCGGATCTGGCGTAGATGATGTCGTCGCCTCGGAAAACACCGGAAGGCACAAACAAGGAACAAAGAATGGTACCACAGATAAAGGATTCCTCGGACAGCATGAACACCGGATGGTAGAACACCGTTATCAAAGAAGGAAGCGAAACCCTGAAGGTACGACGGAACCGAACCACGAGAATTCCTGGACTCGAAGAGAGAGAAGAGAGCGGATTCGAAACACGTAGAGGTAAGAGGAGAATAGCAGAGGGGTAAGGAGTAAAATCAGACCTAACCAGAACTATCCGACCAATTTTGCAAAATAGTTTTGACACTCTACTTCGGCCGTTATCTAGTTTATCCTACAGGCTGGACTTGTGGGGTATCGCAACTGCTGAGCTCTGATACCACTCTGTAACACCCTCAGAATCGGACCTATGCAAGTTTTTGCGAAACCCGCCAAACCCGCATAGAAACGATTCAAAGGTGCCCACCAGGCACTTTCGTGCGGGTGGAAAACGAAGTAATAACATTACACAACAGTCCTCGATGGGACCCATAGAACAGATATATATACAACACGACTCCATGAGTCAAGAATACAGATATACGGTACAAAGATCCAAATCACCTTAAAAGATGGTCGCGTCCGACTACGGACAAGATGCAAATGGGGCTAAGAGCCCTGAAGAATAACCAATGGCGTCCATAACCCTGCCCAGGCCAAGCCGGAAGGGTAACCCTGCTAACGACGTCGATCTCAAAACCTGCTTAAACAAAAGGGGTGCCGACAAAGGGCAAAGGAAAAAGAGGAGCGTCAGTACTGAGGCCAGTACACGGCGAGGCTAGAATTCGGCGGTCCTCGCCTACATAGGTATGGTGGACTGAAGCGGCAGCGGCAGCATGCACTAAACAACCTATAGAGACTCGATACAACTGGCGGCAAGCAGAGAGGGGTAAGAAAGACCTATTCGGATCCAACCTGATACTACCACCAATCAAACCCATCCTGGCGTTTCCCCCTCGACACCGATCGAGGAAGTCAACCGAGGAACTCACACAGTTGGCAGTTTTATTTATTCAGTTATCGTTGCAGCAATTACTAGTCAGGTTTAGATAATCATCCTGATAAGGTAAGCAGTGGGCACTTTTAGATAACCATTCCGTTATAGTTACGGCACTTACTAGTCAGATACAATTAGCATGAGATAAACCCCAAAACCCAGCAGTTGTTGGTACTTTTATACAGCCATTCCGTTATAGTTGCAATATTTACTAGTCAGGTATAAAGGTCGCAAGCGACAACTCAGGCAAGCAATTGTTGGCAGGTTTATTTAGCCATTCCATTGTAGTTGAAGCTGATTACTAGTCATATCAGATACAAGTCAATTTATAACAGTAAACTTTAGTTATAGTTGTCTATGATCGAGATACTGTGCTCCAAGTCGTCCATAACCGCGGACACGGCTTTCAGAAAGTTTTAACCCGGCCGGGGTGCACAAATAGCAACACACACACGATCAACCTCGGAAAAACCAAATCAAAACCCAACGAGGTCTTCACGACAGAGCAATCACAAGATTCAGAAATATTTCAGGGGGCCACCCCATTGAGTAGAACCGCAACGAAGTAAGCAAGCTCCGAGACGGACTCAAGGTTTGCGTCAATGGCTGTAAGCGACTGGGAACCCAAAACTGGGCTTGTCGATACCGCGAAATCACTCCGCTTACCTAAACAGTACAGTGTGCTATCTGTCGCACAATTTAAATAAAGAAGTAGCATGGCATAAGTACAGGATAGTAAATAAAACCTCAAACTAGTTTGTGGCCCCAAGAAATAAGTATGAATCAAGCTCTGGCTAAGGGGGGCCCATAATTCCCCATATGTGGATAGCGCGATAAATCAAGGAACAGGTATCAAGCACTCGGGGTCCTACGGGACACAAGTGGGCGTTCAGAAACCAAATGTTATCTATCACCCACCGATGCCTCTACTTACTTACTTCAATTTTAGTTGTTAAACAGGAATTAAAGTGCACGAAAAGTAAAGCCGAGATCATCTCCAACATCCAACATGTGGCAATACTCCAACAACTGTGGCACTTGACGACACGCAACAGCACTGGAGCAAGCGACTACGACGCGCAAGTCCAACTATCTACCAAACAACAGGTAATAGGATGTGTCCAAGGCAATATATGGCTACAAGGGGATATCACGGGTACGGAAACTAGAGCATCGCAACACAGGTAGCAATAGATCAACAGGAGGGAATAAATACTATAAAAGTAAGATAGGTAGAAAGGGGGAGATGCTCGCCTGAAAACATTGTCGAAGGTTCATCCGAAGATCGGGGCGAAGCTCACATCAACTCAACGGCCCAATCCGCGAAGAAGCAAAACACTAGAAGGAACACCGGATGCAATATTTAAGATTACGGCAGAAGATCGGCATGATGCATGCAGGATGTATGGCATGGCAAAGATGCGATGCAATTAGGTCATATTAAGCGGAACCGGGGTCCCGACAATTAATTAATTGGTTCAAGTTATTTAGAACCCCCGCAATTTAAATGTTGTTTGAACAAGGCAAAATATAGCACCGGTTCGCTATACCAATTTAAATGAGGCCAATATGAGACTAGATTTGCCCGCATATGGGCCCCATATTTAATTATGAGGTGAATCGGCATAAGGCCACCAAACCACATGATATGCATGCGAGATGAATGATTTAATGTGCAACAATTGTTATTACATTTATAAAATAGGGCTCGAGAAAAGGGGTTCACACATTAGGGTTCGGCAGATCTTGGGGTTCCGGGGTTCGGGGTCGGTCTCAGGGTTCGACGAGGATCAGGTGCGGATCAGGGCTACTGGGTCCGAGATGAAGATCTTGGCGTTCGGCGTCCTTCGGTTTCATGTCGAGGTGCTCGGCGTCTACGATGGAGAACTCGGCGTTCCGGGGAGAAGACCTTGGCGTGTCGAGGGATCGGCCTTCGGATCCATGTCGGTGCACTCGGTGTTTCGGGTTGGAGATCATGGGGTTCCACTTGTCGTTCCGATGACGATCTTGGCGGTCTTCGGATCCGGGTTCGACGGGGTTCGGTGGAAGTTCTCGGCGTTCCATATACATCGGACCCCATGTACACTTGATGACCTTGGCGAGATACTTGCCCAACTCGAACATAGCTTGCAGAGGCAGGGGTGCGCGGCTGCTGCCCTCCCAGAGCTGACGAAGGACACGCACAGGGGCGGCCGCGGAAGGACGCAGAGAGGGCGAGGGCCACTGACGCCGGCGAGGTGAGGGCCGGGGCGCCGCAGGGCTCGGGCGGAGGAGCTCGGGCGGGTCGCGGGGGCAAGGTTGAGGGCGGCCTGCGGGGCTTCTGGCGGCGGTTGTAGGAGGCGCGGAGGAGAAGTCCGGCGGGGACGCGGGTGGGCAGAGGGGACCGGAGGAGGCGCGGCTCCGGCGAGCCTGGCGAGGCGACGGGGCGCGGGCCGGCTCGGGGAGAGGGCTGCCGCAGACGGGCGGCGGACGGCGTTGAGGGGGCGAACAGAGGGTGGCCGGAGCGGTGCGGCGCCGGCGAGGCGGGCCGGGAAGGAGCTGCGCGTGGCGAGGAGGTTGCCGGCGAGCGGCGGTGGAGAGGATGGGAGCGGCGGCGGAGGGAGCGAGCGCGGCAGAGGGTAGGAGGGCGGCGGCGCCAGCGAGCGAGGGGAGGGGCGACGCGGCCGCGGGGAGCGGTCAGAGGCGGCGGGGGTAGGTGGGAGGAAGCGGGAGGCGCCAGGGGAGAGAGGGGCTCCGCGCGTCGGGGAAGGAAGAAGAACAGGACCGGAGGGGGGCGGTTCGGGCGTGGGTGTGCGTGCGTGGACCGGCAGGGGGCGGGTCAGGTGGTGGGACCCAGGGGGAGGCAGGCGTGCGTGCGTTGCATGTGTGGGGTGGGCGGCTGGGTGAGTGAGGAGGGAGAGATGGAGAGAGGTGACGTGGCCGGTTCTGAGTGGTGGGAGTGGAGAGGGAAGATGAGGTGGCGCGAGGGGAGTGGCCGGGGTGAGGTGGAGGGGAGGGCTGGGTAGGTTGTCTGGTAGCAAAAGGATTACGGGTGGGCCGATTGTATTTTTCTGAGGTGGTCGTTCGGGTCATTCGGCCCGTTCGACTGCCCCACTAAAACAACTAAACATTTTATTTAATTAAAACGGGGCGTTTGCAATCTGTGTTAGACAAAAGAAAATATTCCGGAGACCCGGGTTTGAATTTGAAAACCAGACGGGGAGTTTTAGAAAACAAGTTCAGGCTTTGCGAAAATAGTTTTAAGCAAACAATGCATGATGATGACGATGCAATGTACAAATTCAACGCGATTTTCTAGTAGTGGTTTTGCGGGATGCCACAACTAGCTACTCGGATCAATTGGCTTACGTCGAGATGCACAAGCAAACTATATGCTGAATCGTTTCAGCTAAGCCTCAACGCACATATACACGAAACATGGATTGATTGCCACAGGCACGTCTAGTGCCTTTGCTTTTATTGATTCAACTCACGACGGGGCTTTACAAGGGCGGACTCCTCGTGTATATATACACGGCCAGTTCTACTCCTACTCGGTAAACTACTCAGCGTCCAACTCGACTTTACATCCAACACGACGCTGATCCAGTTACAAAGCCGGTTTACACTAGGATACCAGGAACCTACGTAGACTACGATTAGACTACGGGAGCACATGACGCCGTACCGGTGTCGGACGTGATTACTATTGCTAACAATCACCCCCCTAAGTACGATGTGCCCGTCTTCACAGCTTGGACGCCGATCCTTTCTCGCATCTCCGCGAACTTCACTCGTCCCAAAGATTTAGTTAAGATATCCGCAAGCTGATCATCGGTGCAAACATAGTTGACTTCAATCTTGCTCTCCTCTACACACTGCCGTATGTAGTGATATTTCGTATCAATGTGCTTACTCCTGTCATGATGCACCGGATTCTTGCACAATGAAATTGCAGACTTGTTGTCAATTTTGAGCACCACTTGTTCCGCCTCTCGATTGGTGAGATCACCAACTAGACTCCTTAGCTACACACCTTGACACGCCGCAGTTGCGGCCGCAATATACTCAGCTTCACAGGATGACTGTGCCACCACTTTTTGCTTTTGTGATAGCCAACTTACTATGCTTCTTCCCAAGAAATATGTCACGCCCGAGGTACTCTTACAGTCGTCAATATCTCCTGTCATGTCGCTATCACTGTAGCCAAGTAGCTTCACCTCCTCCTTCTCTTTCGAGTAGACAATACCAAAGTTTGTAGTACCTTTGATATACCTGAGTATATGTTTCACGGCTGTCCAATGCTCCATTGTGGGTGTTTCCATGAAGCGACTCACATAGCCAACGGAATAGGCCAAGTCGGGTCTTGTGTTAATAAGATACCTCAAACTTCCGACAACGCTCCTATACTCCGTTGCATCAACCGCAGGTGCTTCTCTCCTTTTGCTCAGTTTAAGACGAGGTTCCATCGGAACATGAGTTGGATTGCATTCTTCCATGCCACACTTCTCGAGTATCTTCTTTGCATATGCCTCTTGGCATAGCGTGATCTCACCCAACTTTTGATGTACCTCGATCCCAAGGTAGTAGCTCAACAAGCCTAGATCACTCATCTTGAATAACTCCTTCATCTGTAGCTTGAACTTTGCAATCTCCTTCTCATCCGCTCCTGTTATCAATAGATCATCAACATAGATGCCAACTAGTAGATGATCTCTTCCTTTACCTCGCTTATACATCGCATGCTCCAGTGGGCTCTTCTCGAATCCGAGAGAGATCAATGTACGATCAAGCTTGATGTTCCACGCCCGAGGGGCTTGCCGTAGCCCGTACAACGCCTTGTGTAGCTTCAAAACCTTGTGTTCTTCTCCCTCTTTGATGTATCCCGGTGGTTGCTTCACATAAACTTCTTCTTCTAACTCCCCATTCAAAAACGTGGATTTCACATCCAAGTGATGCAATTTCCAAGATTCTTGAGCTGCGAGAGCAATAAGTAATCTCACCGATTCCATCCTTGCAACGGGAGCAAACACTTCTTCAAAATCCACACCTTGCTCTTCCACGTATCCCTTGGCCACTAGCCGAGCTTTGTGTTTCACCAACTTCCCTTCGGCATCCTTCTTGATCTTGTACACCCACTTGAGCCCTATGGCCTTGTGATTGTTGGGTAGATCGACAAGCTCCCATGTATCGTTGTCGCGGATCGACCCCAACTCCTCATCCATAGCCCGACGCCAACACTCCTCCGTATTAGCATCCTCGAATTTCGTCGGCTCCTCGGTGAGTAAACACCGACCTTGTCCTCTCCCTCGCGCACGCGCTATACGAAGGGTCTCCGGCGGATACAACTCCAGTACACTTCGGAATTTTTCTGGAGTAGGTGGCCGTCTCCTTTCTTCCTGTGCACTTGGAGGAGACGTGGAAGCTGACGTAGTACTTGTTTCAGCGTCTACTGAATTTCCTGCAGTTTCTGTCGGTGTACTGCATGTTGGCGACATGACATCGTCGCCCGCGTCCACTTCTGGACTGCCGCTAGTCCCTCCTGGACGGGAGTGTGCAACTGATGGGCCACTTGCGCCAGGGCTCTCGTCCGCGCGTGGACTGGATGGTGACGCCGAGCCTCCAGGTGCAGCGCGTGAGCTGCTGCTCGTGCCAGGACTCCCACGCGGAGATACCTCTCCAGGCGTAGCGCTGCTGCTGCTCACTTCCGGACTTCCATCTTCTGAACCAGCGCCTAAATCCGTAACGCCACGGGACGCTGTTTCTTGATCATCTGCATGCGAATCACTGTAGACTACAGTAAATATTTCATCATAAATTGATTGTACCGGTTCCGCAGAGCCCCAATTCCATGATTTCTCCTCCTCGAAGACGACGTCGCGTGTCACCACCACCTGTTTTTTCACTGGATTGTACGCGCGATACGCCTTCGAACCGTATTCATAGCCGATCATGACCATTGGAGTACTTCGATCCGCCAACTTGCTAGTATGCCCGGTCACCGTCTTCACATGCGCCACGCACCCGAAAGTGCGAAGATGATCAACCGAGGGCTTGCGCCCGTACCATGCTTCGTACGACGTCATACCAACTACACTCTTAGTTGGCGCCCTGTTCAGCAAATAGACAGCTGTACTAACTGCCTCACCCCAAAACCTGCCTGGCATGCCTTTGCTCTTCATCATGCTGCGTGCCATGGCCACCACGGTTTGGTTCCTTCTTTCCACAACACCGTTTTGCTGCGGTGAATATGGTGCAGTGAGATACCGCCGGATCTGTGGCATCCCTCAAAACCACTACTAGAAAATCGCGTTGATTTTGTGCATTGTATCATCATGACCGCATGCTCATGTCATCATGCCACATTGCATTTGAGCATCGTCATCATCATGCATATTAATTTGCCTAAAAACTATTTACAAAAGTTATTTTAAATTTAAATAAAAAGTTATAATATTTTAGGGGGCAGTCGAACGGGCCGATTCGACCCGAACGACCACCCCCAGAATATAAATCGGTCCACCCCGTTATTCTTTTCCTACCTATCCTAATTCTACCCACCCTCCTCCATCTCACCCCCTCCAATCCCTGAACGCCACGTCACCTCTCCCCCCTAGCCTATCAAACCATGCCACCTCATCCCCCACTCCCTCAGCCGTTCCCCACCTCACCCAGCAGCCCCACCCCCTGGGCCACACACACCACACGACACACACACGCGCGCGCGCAGCCAGCCTCTCCCTGCCCGTGGGCCCCGTTCCCCCCTGGCCCACACACGCACACACGCAGGCCACACCACCCGCTCCCTACCCCGATGCCCCTCTTCCTCCCTGGCTCTCTCTCTCGCGGCCGACGCCCGCAATCCCCCCCACCGCCGTGCTCCGCCTGGCCTCCCTCCCCTCCCCGCTCGAGCTTCCTCCGGCGCCGCCCTCGAGCTCACCCCAGACGCCCGCCGCTCCGCGCGCCCCGCGGCCCCAGCACCCCTTCCTCCACCGCCTGCGTCCGGCGGCCGCGCGTACCTCCTCCGGCCGCACGCCTCGGCCGCCCCCGACAACCCCCCTGGCCGCTGCGCTCCCCCTTGCCATCTTCCTCCCCGCGGCTCACCTCGCCGCCGGCGCTGGCTCCCACCTCCCTCGCTCCGCCCACCACCGCAGCGCCTCGCCGCCCCGCCAGTGCCGCCCTCCTCCGCGACGCTGCGCCGGCCCGACCTCCGCCGCCGCGGCCGCTTCGTCTGCCGCCTCGCCATGACTCGCGTCCCCGCGCCTCCGCCCCGGCCGTCCTCCTCCTGCATCCGCCTGTGCTTCCTCGCCGGCACCCCTCATCCCCGCTCCGCCGTCCCCGACGCCGCTGGCGTCCCCTCCGAGCCTGCACCGCCGCCGCCCTTCCTCCTCGCCCTGCCAGCGTCCCTCCTCCACGTCGCTGCAGCGCCGCCCTGGGTGGACCCGCCTCCCCGTCATGTTGCGCAACATGGGGTTCCTTGCCCTGTTGCCCTGTGGTATCGTCGCCCCTCGTCTTTGGGGCCTTGCCGTTTCGGGTGAGTTAGTACTGTTGTAGGTGATAAGATGGCGGAGCTGCCAAGCCCAAGATGGAGAGCCGCACTAGTTGTCAAGGTCCGCAATTCCAAGATCTCGTCATCGACATGGTCGTGCTACCCGAGGATGCGCGTATATGACAAGTTCGGGAGCCTGATTCCATCGACGCCAATCCGAGCCCGACACCGAACCTCGAGGACTTCATCACGGAACACCAAGGCTTCCTCCCCGGAACCACCATGACCGTCTTCAAGGATCGGAGGAACAAACCCTGAAGCCCGATCCCGGCGCGCCCGAACCCGTCGAACACCAAGACCCTCGGGATCGCCAAGTTCTCCTTCCGGAAGCATCGACGCCCGTGCGACAAGATCTACTTCACGGATTCGTAGGACCCCGGTACCTGACCCACTCAAGTTCGCCTTCGACCTCGAAAACGCCTACACGGAACAACAAGACGGCCACACGGACGCGAGTACCCCGGTACCCGATCCACTCAAGTTCGCCATCGACGACAAGAACGACAGCAACCAGGGCGAGTCCGATGCCCCGACGCCAGACCAAGTACTCCCTCCCGGAACGCCAAGATCTCTGCGTGAGACGACAAGACCGACAACATGGCGGACCACCGCGGATGCGACAAGATCTACTTCTGTTGTCCGAGAACGTTCCCGTCGAGACCGTTCCGTCGAACCCCGACCCTGAGACCGACCCCGAACCCCGGACCAAGATCGCCGAACCCTAATGTGTGAACCTTTTCCCGAGCCCCTACTTTATAAATGCTAAATATAAAACTTGTTGCATTAAATCATTCATCTTGCATGCATATTGTCTGTGGTTTGGGGGCCTTATGCCGATTCACATCATAATTAAATATGGGGCCCATATGCGGGCAAATCTAGTCTCATATTGGCCTCATTTGAATTTGTGTAGCGAACCGTTAACTTATTTTGCCATGTTAAAACAACATTTCATTTGCGGGGTAGATAAACAACTAGAACCATATATTTAATTGTCGGGACCCCGGTTCCGCTTAATATGGCCTAATTGCATCGCATCTTTGCCATGGCATACATCATACATGCATCATGCCGATCTTCTGTCGTTGTATTAAATATTGCATCCGGTGTTTATTCTAGTGTTTTGCTTCTTCGCGGATAAGGCCATTGAGTTGATGTGAGCTTCGCCCCGATCTTCGGTTGAACCTTCGACAATGTTTTCAGGCGAGCATCTCCCCCTTTCTACCTATCTTACTTTTATAGTATTTATTCCCTCCTGTTGATCTATTGCTATCTGTGTTGCGATGCTCTAGTTTCCGTACCCGTGATATCCCTTGCAGCCTTATATTGCCTTGGACACATCCTATTACCTGTTGTTTGGTAGATAGTTGGACTTGCGCGCCGTAGTCGCTTGCTCAAGTGTTGTTGCTTGTCGCCATGCACCACAGTTGTTGGAGTATTGCCACATGTTTGATGTTGGAGATGATCTCGGCTTTATTTATCGTTCACTTTAATTCCTGTTTAACAACAAAAATTGAAGTAAGTAAGCAGAGGCATCGGTGGGTGATAGATAATATTTGGTTTCCGACCGCCCACTTGTGTCCCGTAGGACCCCGAGTACTTGATACCTGTTCCTTGATTTATCGCGCTATCCACATACGGGGAATTATGGGACCCCCCTTAGCCAGAGCTTGATTCCGTCTTATTTCTTGGGGCCACAAACTAGTTTGAGGTTTTATTTACTATCCTGTACTTATGCCATGCTACTGCTTTATTTACGATTGTGCGAGGAGCACACTGTACTGTTTAGGTAAGCGGAGTGTTTTCGCGGTATCGACAAGCCCAGTCACACTTTCGGGTTCCCAGTCGTTTACAGCCATTGTCGCAAACCTTGAGTCCGTCTCGGAGTCAGCTAGCTTCGTTGCGGATCTACTCAATGGGGTGGCCCCCTGAAATATTTCTGAATCTTGTGATTGCTCTGTCGTGAAAGCCTCGTTGGGTTTTGATTTGGTTTTTCCGAGGTCGATCGTGTGTGTGTTGCTATTTGTGCACCCCGGCCGGGTTAAAACTTTCTGAAAGCCGTGTCCGCGGTTATGGACGAATTGGAGCACAGTATCTCGATCCTAGACAACTATAACTAAAGTTTACTGTTATAAATTGACTTGTATCTGATATGACTAGTAATCAGCTTCAACTATAACGGAATGGCTAACTAAAACTGCCCACAATTGCTTGTTTGGTTGTCGCTTGTGACAATTGTATCTGACTAGTAAGTATTGCAACTACAACGGAATGGCTAAATAAAAGTACCAACAACTGCTGGGTTTTGGGTTATCTCATGCTAATTGTATCTGAATAGTAAGTGTTGCAACTATAACGGAACGGTTAACTAAAAGTGCCCACTGCTTATTTTTATCAGGATGATTATCTATACCTGACTAGTAATTACTGCAACGATAACTGAATAAATAAAACTGCCAACGGTGTGAGTTCCTCGGTTGACTTCCTCGTCTGGTCTCGAGGGGGAAACACCAGGATGGGTTGTTTGGTGTTAGAATCAGGTTGGTTCCGAATAGGTCTTTCTTATCCCTCTCTGATAGCCGCCAGTTGTATCGAGTCTCTATAGGTTGTATAGTGCATGCTGCCGCTGTCGCTTCAGTCCACCATACCTATGTAGGCGAGGACCGCCGAATTCTAGCCTCGCCGTGTACTGGCCTCAGTACTGACGCTCCTCTTTTTCCTTTGCCCTTTGTCGGCACCCCTTTTGTTTAAGCAGGTTTAAGATCGACGTCGTTAGCAGGGTTACCCTTCCGGCTTGGCCTGGGCAGGGTTATGGACGCCATTGGTTATTCTTCAGGGCTCTTAGCCCCATTTGTATCTTGTCCATAGTCGGACGCTCTATCATTTTAAGGTGATTTGGATCTTTGTATATTACATCTGTATTCTTGACTCTTTGAGTCGTTGTTATATATATATATCTGTTCTGTGGGTCCCACCGAGGACTGTTGTGTAATTTTATTACTTCGTTTTCCACCCGCACGCAAGTGCCTGGTGGGCACCTTTGAATCGTTTCTATGCGGGTTTGGCGGGTTTTCGCTAAAACTTGCATAGGTCCGATTCTGAGGGTGTTACAGAGTGGTATTAGAGCTCAGCAGTTGCGATACCCCACAAGTCCAGCCTGTAGGATAACCTAGCTAACGGCCGAAGTAGAGTGTCAAAACTATTTTTGCAAACTCGGTTGGATAGTTCTGATTAGGTCTGATTTTACTCCATACCCCTCTGCTATTCTCCTCTTACCTCTACGTGTTTTGGATCCGCTCTCTTCTCTCTCTTCGAGTCTAGGATATCTCGGGGTTGGGTTCCGTCGTACCTTCAGGGTTTCGCTTCCTCTTTTGGTAACGGTGTTGCTACATCTGGTCTTCATGCTATCCGAGGAATCCTTCGTCTGGTGGACTTCTCTTTGTTCCTTCTCGTGCCTTCCGGTGTTTTCCGACGCGACGACATCATCTACGCCAGATCCGATGCAGAGTCTGCATCACTCCTTTGTTTCCGAACCTCGCTTGTCGAGATCTTCAGTCTGAATCTTGAGGGTTGGTTGCATAATCTGTCTATTCGTGTACATAGTAATGCTTTGAGTGCGGGATGGAGTCGCGACCATACCACTAATCTTATCATTTGCTTTGTATATTGAATGGTGGATCGATGCAATTCTACTCCTTCCATGGAAGTTAGAGGTGGCCTTACCTTTAACTTCGTCTGTTGTTTTCCGGAGTGTTCTCTTGATGAACAGGATCAACGACCCCTTGTTAGCGGTGTCGCGAGGATCTACACGAGGCGAGAAGACGCAGGGCGCCGCCCTTCTTTCCGGTACCATGAGGCGGATCTCGAGGGCGAGATCCATTGTTAGTGGTGTCGAATTGTGGCATCCCTCAAAACCACTACTAGAAAATCGCGTTGATTTTATGCATTGTATCATCATGACCGCATGCTCATGTCATCATGCCACATTGCATTTGAGCATCGTCATCATCATGCATATTAATTTGCCTAAAAACTATTTACAAAAGTTATTTTAAATTTAAATAAAAAGTTATAATATTTTAGGGGGCAGTCGAACGGGCCGATTCGACCCGAACGACCACCCCCAGAATATAAATCGGTCCACCCCGTTATTCTTTTCCTACCTATCCTAATTCTACCCACCCCTCCTCCACCTCACCCCCTCCAATCCCTGAACGCCACGTCACCTCTCCCCCCCCCCTAGCCTATCAAACCATGCCACCTCATCCCCCACTCCCTCAGCCGTTCCCCACCTCACCCAGCAGCCCCACCCCCTGGGCCACACACACCACACGACACACACACGCGCGCGCGCAGCCAGCCTCTTCCTGCCCGTGGGCCCCGTTCCCCCCTGGCCCACACACGCACACACGCAGGCCACACCACCCGCTCCCCACCCCGATGCCCCTCTTCCTCCCTGGCTCTCTCTCTCTCTCGCGGCCGACGCCCGCAATCCCCCCCACCGCCGTGCTCCGCCTGGCCTCCCTCCCCTCCCCGCTCGAGCTTCCTCCGGCGCCGCCCTCGAGCTCACCCCAGACGCCCGCTGCTCCGCGCGCCCCGCGGCCCCAGCACCCCTTCCTCCACCGCCTGCGTCCGGCGGCCGCGCGTACCTCCTCCGGCCGCACGCCTCGGCCGCCCCCGACAACCCCCCTGGCCGCCGCGCTCCCCCTCGGCATCTTCCTCCCCGCGGCTCACCTCGCCGCCGGCGCTGGCTCCCACCTCCCTCGCTCCGCCCACCACCACAGCGCCTCGCCGCGCCGCCAGTGCCGCCCTCCTCCGCGACATTGCGCCGGCCCGACCTCCGCCGCCGCGGCCGCTTCGTCTGCCGCCTCGCCATGACTCGCGTCCCCGCGCCTCCGCCCCGGCCGTCCTCCTCCTGCATCCGCCTCTTCTTCCTTGCCGGCACCCCTCATCCCCGCTCCGCCGTCCCCGACGCCGCTGGCGTCCCCTCCGAGCCTGCATCGCCGCCGCCCTTCCTCCTCGCCCTGCCAGCGTCCCTCCTCCACGTCGCTGCAGCGCCGCCCTGGGTGGACCCGCCTCCCCGTCATGTTGCGCAACATGGGGTTCCTTGCCCTGTTGCCCTGTGGTATCCTCGCCCCTCGTCTTTGGGGCCTTGCCGTTTCGGGTGAGTTAGTACTGTTGTAGGTGATAAGATGGCGGAACTGCCAAGCCCAAGATGGAGAGCCGCACTAGTTGTCAAGGTCCGCAATGCCAAGATCTCGTCATCGACATGGTCGTGCTACCCGAGGATGCGCGTATATGACAAGTTCGGAAGCCTGATTCCATCGACGCCAATCCGAGCCCGACACCGAACCTCGAGGACTTCATCACGGAACACCAAGGCTTCCTCCCCGGAACCACCATGACCGTCTTCAAGGATCGGAGGAACAAACCCTAAAGCCCGATCCCGGCGCGCCCGAACCCGTCGAACACCAAGACCCTCGGGATCGCCAAGTTCTCCTTCCGGAAGCATCGACGCCCGTGCGACAAGATCTACTTCACGGATTCGTAGGACCCCGGTACCTGACCCACTCAAGTTCGCCTTCGACCTCGAAAACGCCTTCACGGAACAACAAGACGGCCACACGGACGCGAGTACCCCGGTACCCGATCCACTCAAGTTCGCCATCGACGACAAGAACGACAGCAACCAGGGCGAGTCCGATGCCCCGACGCCAGACCAAGTACTCCCTCCCGGAACGCCAAGATCTCCGCGTGAGACGACAAGACCGACAACATGGCCGACCACCGCGGATGCGACAAGATCTACTTCTGTTGTCCGAGAACGTTCCCGCCGAGACCGTTCCGTCGAACCCCGACCCTGAGACCGACCCCGAACCCCGGACCAAGATCGCCGAACCCTAATGTGTGAACCTTTTCCCGAGCCCCTACTTTATAAATGCTAAATATAAAACTTGTTGCATTAAATCATTCATCTTGCATGCATATTGTCTGTGGTTTGGGGGCCTTATGCCGATTCACATCATAATTAAATATGGGGCCCATATGCGGGCAAATCTAGTCTCATATTGGCCTCATTTGAATTTGTGTAGCGAACCGTTAACTTATTTTGCCATGTTAAAACAACATTTCATTTGCGGGGTAGATAAACAACTAGAACCATATATTTAATTGTCGGGACCCCGGTTCCGCTTAATATGGCCTAATTGCATCGCATCTTTGCCATGGCATACATCATACATGCATCATGCCGATCTTCTGCCGTTGTATTAAATATTGCATCCGGTGTTTATTCTAGTGTTTTGCTTCTTCGCGGATAAGGCCGTTGAGTTGATGTGAGCTTCGCCCCGATCTTCGGTTGAACCTTCGACAATGTTTTCAGGCGAGAATCTCCCCCTTTCTACCTATCTTACTTTTGTAGTATTTATTCCCTCCTGTTGATCTATTGCTATCTGTGTTGCGATGCTCTAGTTTCCGTACCCGTGATATCCCTTGCAGCCTTATATTGCCTTGGACACATCCTATTACCTGTTGTTTGGTAGATAGTTGGACTTGCGCGCCGTAGTCGCTTGCTCAAGTGTTGTTTCTTGTCGCCATGCACCACAGTTGTTGAAGTATTGCCACATGTTTGATGTTGGAGATGATCTCGGCTTTATTTATCGTTCACTTTAATTCCTGTTTAACAACAAAAATTGAAGTAAGTAAGCAGAGGCATCGGTGGGTGATAGATAATATTTGGTTTCCGACCGCCCACTTGTGTCCCGTAGGACCCCGAGTACTTGATACCTGTTCCTTGATTTATCGCGCTATCCACATACGGGGAATTATGGGACCCCCCTTAGCCAGAGCTTGATTCCGTCTTATTTCTTGGGGCCACAAACTAGTTTGAGGTTTTATTTACTATCCTGTACTTATGCCATGCTACTGCTTTATTTACGATTGTGCGAGGAGCACACTGTACTGTTTAGGTAAGCGGAGTGTTTTCGCGGTATCGACAAGCCCAGTCACACTTTCGGGTTCCCAGTCGTTTACAGCCATTGGCGCAAACCTTGAGTCCGTCTCGGAGTCAGCTAGCTTCGTTGCGGATCTACTCAATGGGGTGGCCCCCTGAAATATTTCTGAATCTTGTGATTTCTCTGTCGTGAAAGCCTCGTTGGGTTTTGATTTGGTTTTTCCGAGGTCGATCGTGTGTGTGTTGCTATTTGTGCACCCCGGCCGGGTTAAAACTTTCTGAAAGCCGTGTCCGCGGTTATGGACGACTTGGAGCACAGTATCTCGATCATAGACAACTATAACTAAAGTTTACTGTTATAAATTGACTTGTATCTGACATGACTAGTAATCAGCTTCAACTATAACGGAATGGCTAACTAAAACTGCCCACAATTGCTTGTTTGGTTGTCGCTTGCGACAATTGTATCTGACTAGTAAGTATTGCAACTACAACGGAATGGCTAAATAAAAGTACCAACAACTGCTGGGTTTTGGGTTATCTCATGCTAATTTTATCTGAATAGTAAGTGTTGCAACTATAACGGGACGGTTAACTAAAAGTGCCCACTGCTTATTTTTATCAGGATGATTATCTATACCTGACTAGTAATTACTGCAACGATAACTGAATAAATAAAACTGCCAACGGTGTGAGTTCGTCGGTTGACTTCCTCGTCTAGTCTCGAGGGGGAAACACCAGGATGGGTTGTTTGGTGTTAGAATTAGGTTGGTTCCGAATAGGTCTTTCTTATCCCTCTCTGATAGCCGCCAGTTGTATCGAGTCTCTATAGGTTGTATAGTGCATGCTGCCGCTGTCGCTTCAGTCCACCATACCTATGTAGGCGAGGACCGCCGAATTCTAGCCTCGCCGTGTACTGGCCTCAGTACTGACGCTCCTCTTTTTCCTTTGCCCTTTGTCGGCACCCCTTTTGTTTAAGCAGGTTTGAGATCGACGTCGTTAGCAGGGTTACCCTTCCGGCTTGGCCTGGGCAGGGTTATGGACGCCATTGGTTATTCTTCAGGGCTCTTAGCCCCATTTGTATCTTGTTCGTAGTCGGACGCTCTATCATTTTAAGGTGATTTGGATCTTTGTATATTATATCTGTATTCTTGACTCTTTGAGTCGTTGTTATATATATCTGTTCTGTGGGTCCCACCGAGGACTGTTGTGTAATGTTATTACTTCGTTTTCCACCCGCACGCAAGTGCCTGGTGGGCACCTTTGAATCGTTTCTATGCGGGTTTGGCGGGTTTTCGCTAAAACTTGCATAGGTCCGATTCTGAGGGTGTTACAGGATCCCATGAGCTTCACAAAACGCCTTGAATTCATTGAATTTGAACTCCCCACCCCGATCGGTACGGAGGGCCTTCAACTTTGCCTCGGACTCCACCTCGGCTGCCATCTTCACAATCCTGAACGCTTGCAAAGCTTGATCCTTACTCTTCAGCAACACAACCCACATGTATCTACTGAAGTCGTCGACGATGAGCAAAAAGTACTTGTTCCCGGCGGGGGTCGCCGGCGTGATTGGTCCACATAAGTCTCCATGCACCAACTCAAGAACCTTACTTGCTCGATATTGTCCCTCCCTTGGAAACGGGGCTCGCCTTTGCTTCCCAATGAGACAACCGTCGCACACCTGCTCAACATGATCAACACACGGTAAGCCACGTACCATCTCCTTCTGTCCAAGTTGTCGTAGAGCTTGGAAATTTAGATGTCCGTAGCGTGCATGCCACTTCCACGCCGAGTCTTCCATGCTTGTCATCAAACATACTGGATCCTCCCGATTGAGATTGAGGATGTAGAGTCTATTCTTCGACCTCTCCACCTTCATGATGAGCTGCCTTTGGCGGTCATATCCCCACAGGAACTCGTCCTCCAACACGATCTTGCATCCACGCTCCGCGAGCTGACTAAGACTGATAATGTTGGTCTTAAGATTGGGAATATAGTACACGTCAGTGAGTACCTTGTGACCTCCATCCTTCAACTCAAACAGGACAGTGCCTCGTCCTGCAATCTCCAGCTTCGACCCATCGCCGAATCGAACGGAGCCTCCAACCATGAGGTTCAACTCAGAAAACTGAGCCTTGTCGCCGGTCATGTGGTTGCTAGCGCCTGTGTCGAGGTACCAAACGTCGTGAGCCGTCTGCATCCTCCGCGGGAAGACCTTCTCTTCCACGAGCGTGACGATCTCCCTAGCAGACTCCTGAGGAGTTTATTCCTTGGTGGTCATTAACTCGCAAGCTTCGAGCATGAGCATCATCGGTCCATCATCTCCTTCCTTCGCCATGAGAGCCTTCTCCTTTGAACGGTTAGGACACTCCGATTTGAAGTGCCCGAGCTGATTGCACTTATGGCAGCGAAGATTCTTCTTGTCGAATTTCTTCTTTGGCTTCTTCGGCTTGCTGTCCGACTTCTTCGCCGGGACCGAACCATCGCCACTGCCAGATGCCTTATCGCTCCTCTCCTTGGCGACCATTGCCTGCCATTGGGAACGTGTAAGCATGAGGTGCTCATCTTGATTCGCGTCGCCGTAGGTGATCTTCATCCGCTCGTCATGCGCCTTGAACCGTCCAACCAGGTCATCCATCGTGAGGGTGGTGAGATCAACGCATTGCTCGATTGCCGACACCACAGATATGTACCGCGGCGGCACCGCGCGAAGGAAACGCATTACGACTGAGATATCTTCCAGCTTCTCACCTTGCGCGCGAATCCCGTTGACAATTGTGGCTACCCTCGAGGCAAAAGCGTCCAGCGTCTCATCTCCTTCCATCTCCAGGTTCTCGTACTTCTTCTGCAAGGTTTGTAGGGTCGCCCTGCGGACGCGCTCGTGCCCAAGATTCAACGTCTTGAGTGTCTCCCACGCCGCCTTTGCAGAATCCTTCGAGATCAGGTGCTGCATCACGTCCGCCGGTGCCACGGAGCCGATGGCCGTGAGTGCCTGTCGGTCCTTGCGGTACTTCGGCGCGCCCTTCTTGAACTCGTCGCCGCCGGGATCGACAGCCTCCCAGATGTCGTTGCCCTCCATGGCCCACTCCATCCGTTTCGCCCACGTCGTGTAGTTGCCGTGATCATACCGCGGGTACTGCGACGACACCGATGCACCCGCAGCCGCACCGGAGTACTCGCATTGATCCTTGCCCGTCATGACCTCCCGTTACTAGGAGATCCTCCGCGAGGCTCTGATACCAATTGTTGGCCCAGCCCCAATCGCGCCGAGTGCAGTCCGGCGTTGACGATAAAGAGTTCCGGCGAGACGTCACGTAAGTACCGAAACAATCGCGTGTAGCTCAGCTGACTAGCTACTCGGATCAATTGGCTTCCGTCGAGATGCACAAGCAAACTATATGCTAAATCGTTTCAGCTAAGCCTCAACACACATACACACGGAACATGGATTGATTGCCACAGGCACGTCTAGTGCCTTTGCTTTTATTGATTCAACTCACGACGGGGCTTTACAAGGGCGGACTCCTCGTGTATATATACACGGCCAGTTCTACTCCTACTCGGTAAACTACTCAGTGTCCAACTCGACTTTACATCCAACACGACGCTGATCCGGTTACAAAGCCGGTTTATACTAGGATACCAGGAACCTACGTAGACTACGAGTAGACTATGGAGCACATGACGCCGTACCGGCGTCGGACGTGATTACTAATGCTAACAACAGCTAGACGGTGGACGTACAGAGCGAACGATGGCGTACACGGCGAGCAGGAAGATACAAGTCTAATCCTAAGTATAATCTGGCGACGTGCAGCCCGACCGCTCTCGACGGACCGGCGCAGCTACTGCAGGCTCAGCTCTACCCCTTGTACAAGCCGGCGGATAGACACATCTCGGCGTTCCGTGACAGTGTTTAAGATGGCGTACAGGGACAGGATATTTCGGCTGGCTGGCTGCCGATCGGCCAAGACAGATGAGAAGAGCATAGCACGGGAGGCTGAATCGTGCATGCCTTGGGTTAGCTAGCTACCCACGTGCATGGTTTTCCAAAGTCACCAAGCAGAGGTGGTGGGCTAGGCATGCATCTATCCTGTACGGACATGCACGGCACGATGCACAGGTGCAGCTCAGTCCGACTCGATGTGCAGGTTCAATTTGGCGTGCAGGCCCTCGTGAGACGGTGTCTACGGATACGCCGGTTGCCGTAAACTCGGCGCTGCGTCGAGACGAAGAAACCGACCACGTTGATCATGCCGACATGTGCGAGTTGGTTTTATTATACCGACGCCGGTCTCCTAATAAAAAATACTCCCGCGAGGCATACCCCTTGCACTCCCCGACGAAGCCGCTAAGTCGTCAAGAAGTCCCAGCCGAGCAGACTGCATCAAGCTACATCAACCATACACCTCATTGCCGTTCAAGACCGATGAGGCGTGATGGCGAGGGCGGGCGAGGCCGGAGCAAAGGCCACGCTTTCAGCGGCGCGTGTACCGACGAGGACACGGGCTCTGCCGCTGCCCACACACACCAACACCATCACTATTTATGTAGGACATGAAGCGAAGACGACGAAGACGACCACGCGGTTAATCGGAGGTGTCTCGCGGCGTAACCCGTGGGAGTAATTAACCGGGAGCCTTCCGAGGCCCCGGGAACCAGGAGATCGCACAATCGCCATTGTCAGGCTGACCGCGCTAGTAGGCCACAGAGCGCAATATGTGGGAATTGTATTTATGATCTCTAAGATTAATAAAATATTGTTCCCTTCTTTTGTTTTCTTTGTGTATTTGTTATACACCGGCACGCCCGCACTTTTCCTTTATCTTACCGTACTCGGTGCGCATGAGAAAAACTACCGCTCCCGCATCGTACTCGTGGAGGCGTCCTAGTACGTTTTTCTCGTGTCAAACACATCAGTAATGGTCCGACCAAGATCGTCATCAGCAGGCCCATCTGCTGCCTCTTGATCTTCATTATCTACCCCTGTTGCAGTATCATCATATTCAGGATACATATTATGATAGTTGTCATCATCCTCTTCTTCTTCGTTGTCTTCCATCACAACCCCTTTTTCTCCGTGTTTGGTCCAACAATTATAGCTGAGCATGAAACCGGATCGAAGCAGGTGGGCGTGAATGGTTCTGGTATTTGAGTAGTCTTTCTTGTTCTGACAGTGAACACACGGATAGCACATAAAACCATTGTGACCACGGTTTGCATTAGCCACAACAATGAAATTTTGGAGGTCCGTAATGTACTCGAAAGTGCGGCGGTCACCGTACATCCATTGCCGGTTCATCTGCATTAATATATAGTATATATCAAAAATTAATAGAGAGATGACCATTTATATATATAATACATCAATGACACATGAAAGGATAGTTGCCGACCTCGACCGAGAAGGAAAGAGCAACGAGAAAACTTATTTTGAACTCTCGGGCATTTCACCGAACACCTCTTGTGCATACAAAAAAAACACAAACTAGCACACTTCACACCCTCTTGCTAGGCTCCAAAATGAGATAGTGAAAAAATGGAAGAGTGGGGTGTGGGCTGCGGTGTCTTATATAGCCCCCCTTTAACACTGGTTCAAGCCACGAACCGGTGTTAAAGGGGGGCTGCGCGGGCCACTGGTGCAGGGGCCTTTAACACCGGTTCGTGTTAAAGGGGGGCTCCTTTTTGCTGCACGGGTCACGCTGGTACGGCCCCCGCCTTCTTCGAAGCCTGCGTCGCCATGTACCAATCTATACTTGATTTTCACCAGACGGTAGAGTATTTAGGTGATTTATTTGGCTAACTGGATCGAATTTATTGGACTAATTGGATCTAATCTATGAAGAATTGGAAAAACGAAATTTAGATCTAATCTAATCTAAAGAATCGCCTAGATATTTGATCGAGACCGGGTGCAGCGCCCTCAGAAGTAATCTCTCTAGGAGCCGCACCTTGCGGAAGTGGTGGAAGAACCAAGGATCGGCGCCGTGAGGCAAACCGCTCTAATACCAGGTGAAAATTATACAATTCCTAATATTTTGATGTATTAATTTGATTCTTATAAAAAAGTATATATACACATATAAATTTAAGAGCAAGAAGCCTATAACTTAAAATACAAGATGATCAGATGGAAGAGTATACTGCCTGTACTGCACTAGCCACCGCCACGCTAAGCCAAAACGCCATGCAGCCGGCAGAGATCTAGTTCAGCAACGACAAACATCCCGCCTGGTCCACAAACTCAGACGTATATGGCATATGTGTGTGCGTGACGACTGACAAGTGACGAAGTTCGGTGCTACGCGGCTCAGAAAATTCCTCGATTCCGGGCCTCACACGGTCCACTAGACGAGTGGTTGGCGCCAATTTCTTCTCGTCCACCGAACACACGCGCATTGCTACCATGACGCATATGGACCGCGCGCCGGCCGGCTCCGAAGCAGACTCCAAATTTCTCAGATTCTGCAGCATTTGATAAACCATCGCAGCAGGATTATACATTGCAAAATATGAAGACCTGACCAAGGATTCCATTCTCCACGACGACGACGACGATCCCATTCTCCACGGTATTGCACCTCTCGCGCTCGCGGAGCCACGACTCACGACTCACCCGTCAAATCCCCCTACTACAAGATTCTATCTCGCCTCCACTCTCCATAGACGAACTCGATTTCTCGGCCATGTCCACCGGCGACATGTCCTCCCGGCGGCCACATGTTCTCGTCATCGCGTTCCCCTCGCAAGGCCACCTCCTGCCGCTCCTCGACTTCGCCCACCTCCTCTCCACCCGCCACCGCGTCCCCATCACCGTCGCCGCCACCCCGTCCAGCCTCCCCCTCCTCTCCGCCTTCCTCGCCTCCACCCCTCTCGCCACCGCGCTCCCGATGCCGCACCTTGACCCTTCCGCTCCCGAGCACGCCGGCCAACTCGCCCCGGGCACCCACCACGCCCTCCTCGCCGTCCCGCTCTCCACCCTCCGTGGCCCGCTCGTCTCGTGGGCCCGGTCGCAGCGACACCCGCCCACAGCCGTTCTATCCGATTTCTTCCTCGGATCGGCGCAGCTCGTCGCCGACGACCTTCGGATCCCGCGGGTCGTCTTCTACAGCAGCGGCGCGTTCGCCACGGCGGTCATAGAACCCCTATGGAGCGGCACGCTGCCGCTGGATCCGAACAATCCGGTCGTTCTGGCCGATCTCCCGGGTTCCCCGTCTCTCCCCTACGGACACGTGCCGTCGGTGGTCAGGAGCTACGTCCCCGGCGACCCGGACTGGGAGCTCGCCCGGGAAGGGTTCCTGCTCAATTCCAGAGCCTGGGGCGCCGTCTTGAATACGTTCGATGCGATGGAGGGCGAGTTCCTGGAGCACCTGAAGCGCCGCTTGGGCCACGGCCGTGTGTGGGCGGTCGGCCCGGTTTCTGACTCCGGCTGCCGCGTAGGAGGGGCGAGGCCGACGGCGGGAGCAGAGGACCTCTTCTCTTGGCTCGCCGATTGCCCCGCGCGTTCCGTGCTCTACGTCTGCTTCGGGAGCATGTACAAGCCACCGCCGGCCCAAGCGGCGGCGCTGGGCACGGCGTTGGAGGCGAGCGGCGTGCGGTTCGTCTGGGCGGTGGCCGCCGACGTAGCCGTGCTGCCGGAGGGGCTGGAGGGGAGGGTTCGTGGCAGGGGACGCGTCGTGCGCGGCTGGGCGCCGCAAATGGAGATCCTGCGGCACGCCGCCGTGGGGGCGTTCGTCACGCACTGTGGCTGGAACTCGACGCTGGAGGGCGTCGCGGCGGGGGTGACGCTCGTCACGTGGCCGATGAAGGCTGACCAGTTCATCGACGCCCGTCTCGTCGTTGACGTGCACGGCGCCGGGGTGCGCGCGGCGGAAGGCGAGGGCGCCGTACCTGACCCGACCACGCTCGCGCGGGTGTTCGTGGACGCTGTGGACGGAGCAGAGTTGGCTGGGGTGAGGGACAAGGCTCGCACGCTCGCCGCGGCTGCTGTGGAGGCCGTGGAGGAAGGCGGAAGCTCTTGGCTGGACTTGGAGAGGATGGCGAAGGAGCTGGAAGCCGTCGCGGCGGCATAGGAGCCCTGCCGCCGCGGCTATGTGTGAATTGCGACTGAGTCATGCTAGTGCAGTGTCTGAATGTTGTGGTCTTTTTCTGCATGTGCGCTATGCGGCTATTTGTGAACGAGTAAATACATCAACGGTCACCGAACTCAACCATATTACTACTCATCTTAGTCAGTGGGTCTCTCTCCGCAAAATTTCCCTCTCGCATGTAAACCTAGATCCTCGGAGCTGGATCGCCGCAGGACCTCTTCCGTCTCCATGTTGTACGCAAGCTCTGCTACACTACACCTCCGGCACGCCTCATCACAATGGGCTGGTCTTTTACAAGTGTGAGAAGCATGCTATGAGTGCACGATTTCCTTCAAATGGTTTTGTTTGGTTAGAAATATGTGATGATTTATTTCGGCAATTTTTCATTTGGACTGAATTTTGTTCAGTCTATAACTGAATTTTGTTGATCTCGTTGTCAAGTGTTATGTTTATAACTGAATTTTGGTTCACATTGTACAGAAAGATTGCAATTTCTGGCACTAGGAGTTGGAATATGTGATTTATCTGCTTGACCACAATGTTCTTCAAGAAGAATCTAGCACTAGGATGGGTTGAGGACAGAAGGTTGGAACTGAAGCTGAAGCCGAAGGAACTTGCAGCCACAACTCTAGGAGTAGATGAACGGATGATCACCTCAATGATTGCACCGTTGAATGCAGCAACCCTTCTTCTGAAAAATTGTCGTTGCTCTAGTTGGTTTTGCTGTGTTCTAATTGTTATGAAGAAATGATGAGCTGAGTGATAGGGATATGCCGAGTGGGGTATACTCTGTAGGACGTTTCCTACGGGATCATACTCTCAGTGAGTGGGTCTGCAGGACGACGACTGGATCGTGACCCAAGGAGCCAGGCGACTGGAAGCAGAAGGTCCAGAGACGTAGCTAGGTCCAGTCGGATTAGGTCAAACCCCTCCAAGTCCTTATCCAACCTGGTTGTATAGATCTGTAAACCCTAGCGAGGTGTCCCTATATAAACCTCCCTAGGGTACGCATATCACTTACGTTTCATTATACACCCCATCGACTCGCCGCCTAGCTGCTGAACTCGCCCATTGTAATCTCTCGATAATACAATCTAGCAGTAGTAGGTCTTTATCCTTCGGGGGGCGAACCTGGATAAACCTTGTGTCTCCGTCCTCATCTCGCACCGCAGATGGCCGGCCGCCCTTGCCCCTCGTTCTACTACTCGCTGCCAATCGTAGCATCTATCGTGGCCATTCCCACGACCGTGGCGCCCACCGTGGGGCTGGCCAATCAGGCCTGAGTTCTTCGGCGAGGCCCTACTTGCCAATCAACCGGTCGATCGCCACTGGCCGCATGATCTCCATCGGCAAGATCCTCCAGATCTTGCCCAACAGCTACGTCCCGGCGTCGCGCTCGATCACGCACAACTTCATCATGCCAGTCGACACGATCAACCTCTTCGTTGGCTTCACGGACGTCATCGTCTCGGAGGACTTGGCGCTCATCGGCGAGTCGCCGTCACGTGACCGGCTCTCCGAGAGTCAGGTCCACACTATCCGCCGCCTCGCCTCCGAGTACGACTCGGCCGACAACGACGTGGTCGAGACCAACGGAGCCACGGACGACGCGGCCCTCCACGACGACGCTGACTCGGCGACCCCAGCTTCGGTCGCCAGATCCATCATCGTCGCATCGCCAGAAGGCTTCATCACGCGAGTCTCCAACGGTGGAGATTTCGAGGACCCGTCCATCCTCGAGATCTTTGATTCTGACTCTGGATCGGAGAGTTCCGGCGACTTCCACGCCGGATCTGGTCGCTTCATCGCGACCTACATGGCGAGCGGCACGAGCGTCCTGTCAGAACCCTTCTCCACGCCGATCCCGCCGACCGTGACGGCGGGGGAGGTCGAGGAAGCCCGTCTGCGCCTGTAGGAGGCGGTGCGTAAGGAGCAAGCCGAGCGCGAAAAATTTCACCTCGAGCAGGCCACAGCATAGGAGCTATCACTCTACCACTAGCGCCGCATTAGGATGCGTCTGAACCCCACCGTTCAGGACCGCGCCCTGAATTTCGACAACGACAACGATCCCGCTCGCGTGGCTGAGCGGGTGATCTGCAAAAACGCGCCACTAGGCTTCAACGCCCGTCCGCCACCAGGAGCACCAGCGAGTGGAGCTCCCCCACCGCCACCTGGCCGCGTGCCCCTCCCAACAAGCCGAGAGTCCTCATCTCTCCGCAAGAGCGGGATGCGAACGGTCTCCCACTATACTCCATCCCGATGGACAACGTCATCATGGGGCAGGCAACAGTCACCAACCTCAACGTCATGGGGGAGGGCACGCTGCAAATCCAGTACGCCAAGGCCCTACTCGCCAAGGCCGTCGAGCAGCAAGTCGCAGGAGCCGACTCACGGGGGTGCATGTACTCCCGCTCATCTGGAAGTAGGGCGGCCTCGAGAGTCCGCCCATCGATGGCAAACACCCTCAAATGCCCGCCGCCTAAGCCCCTGCAGCACCAGCCACGGGCCACGCATCCAGCGCTCTCTACCAACGACCCGCGACCGCCGAACAACACGGTCTCCGCCAACAGGCAGCCGGTCAATGCACGGACCCACATCATCAACAACCAGAGCTGGCACGCACGCCAGCCCAACGACCTGAGGCACACCCTCATCAACCGCAATGATGGCGAGCCAAGGGGCTCGCTCAGTCGAGTCGGCCCACAGTGCTTCAGACCAATGATCCAAGGCGAGAAATACCCGATGAACTTCAAAGCGCCGAAGGAGATTGAAAAATACGATCCCACGTACGATCTGGCCGTGTGACTGGACACATACCTCATGGCGATGGGAATGGACGGCCACACCGACCTCCTCGCCGCTCGCTACCTCCCCCTGATGATGGAGGGAGCGACGTGGCAGTGGATCAACACCCTCCCCGCAGACAGCATCGACTCCTGGGAGGACATGCGCGAGGCCTTCTTCAGGCACTTCGAGGGCTCCTACACCCGCCCCACCACCATTGAGGACCTGGAGCGATGCGTCTAGGGACCCCGCGAGTCGACCCACAACTGGGTCCAACGGTGGCAAGACCTATGGATCAACGTTGCCGGCATCCATCCAGACACGGCGATCCATTGCTTCAAGAACTCGTGCCGATACGAGCCCCTGGTCGCCAAGATCAAGCGGGTGTACAAGACGCTTGACAACATCCCAGGACTCATCGAGATCGTCAAACGATACGCGGAGGAAGATTTGGACCATGAAACCGACGACGAGTCGGGTGGGAATCACCGCCCAAGCGGCCACGACAACAGCAGGCAGCGCGAGCTGTGCTACAGCAACACTCGCCTCACCGGCAAACGCCATAGTGACGGGCGATTCGACTTCGTCGCCAACGCAGGCTACACACCACGTGACCCCAAGAGCTTCCGCCACGACGGAGGCCAACACCGCGACAACGAAAATTATTGAGCAAGGCCGAAATTCGACCCCGCAGCTCTCCTGGACCAACCCTGTGTGTTCCACAGCAGGGAGGGGAAGCCCGCCACACACACAACCGCCGAGTGCCACTCTCTGAAGGAGATCGAGAAGGCACGGCGCGCAAGGAAGGACCCCAACAACAACCCGCCAAACAGCGGGGCATTCGGCAACGACGTCGTCTCGCTCCACACCTTCACCGGACTCGACACCAAGCGCGAAAAGAAGGTCCTAGCCTGTGTCGTCGCCGTCAACGCGGTGTCCTAGGTTGACATACCCCGCTTCCTAAACTGGTCCGAGCAACGCATCACGTGGAGCTGCAAGGACCACTCGCCGTGGATTGAATATCCCGGGCGAGTCGCCCTGGTAGTCAATCCCAAAGTAGGCGACTACTGGCTCCCCAAGACGTTGATGGAAGGCGGGGGCTCCATCAACATCCTCTACCTAGACACATTCAGGCGACTGCGGCTCCCGCAGTCGATGGTTGAGTCGACACTCACCACCTTCCACGGCATCGTCCCTAGTCGGAAGGCGTACCCGATCGGCAAGGTGACGCTGCCAGTCACCTTCGGAACACCAGCCAACTTCTGCACCGAGCGGATCGTCTTCGAGCTGGTGAACTTCAACAGCCCCTACCACTGCGTCCTGGGGCGACAAGCGTTCTCCAAATTCATGGTGGCACCGCATTATGCGTACAACATGATGAAGCTCCCGGGACCATGCGGCATCATCACCATCCACGGCGACCCTGACATGGCCGTGGAGTGCGAGGAAAAAGGCACTGAACTCGCGGACGCCGTCATCGCCGCGGAGGCCAACCACGCAGAAGAGCTCACCAGATACGCGAGTGGGGTCGACAAAGACGACCCCACAATCCTGAAGAATCCCAACACGGAAAACGCCGGGTCGACCACGTTCGTGGCCACCACACACACCCGCACCGTCGAGCTGGTCCCAGGCGACTCTAGCCAGACGGTCACGATCGGGACAGGCATGATCCCCGCATAGGAAAGCGTTCTCATCAAGTTTCTCCGTGAGAATCGCGACATCTTTGCATGGAAGCCATCCGACATGTGTGTCCCGAGGGAACTCGTTGAGCACAAACTCAATACTGACCCCAAAGAGAGACCTATCAAGCAGTTGCTACGGCCCTTCAATGAAGAGCGCCGTCGAGCAATCGCCAAAGAAGTGCAGCGTCTACTCGTTGCAGGCTTCACCCGGCCCATCAAATACTCCAAGTGGCTAGCAAACCCGGTCATGGTTGAAAAGAAGAACAAGACCTGGAGAATGTGCATCGACTACACCAACCTCAATAGCGCCTGCCCAAAGGAGCAGTTCATCCTCCCGCGCATCGATCAGATCATTGATTCAACCGCAGGCTCGGAGTTGCTGTGCTTCCTTGACGTGTACTCTGGTTACAACTAGATAAAGATGGTAGTTGAGGACGAGGAGAAGACGGTGTTCATCATGCCATTCGGCGCCTTCTGCTACACCTCCATGACGTTCGGCCTTAAGAAAGCCGGCGCGACCTACCAGCGGTGCATGCAGGAGTGCCTCACAATCCAAATTTGCCGCAACATCCACGTCTACATCGACAACGTGGTGGTCAAGTCCAATCGCCAGGACGATCTACTCGCCGACCAGCCGAAACCTTCGTAAACCTGCAGAGGTACAAGATCAAGATCAACCCAGGGAAGTGCACCTTCGGCGTACCCACTGGACAGCTACTGGGGTACGTAGTCTCCAAGCGAGGCATCGAGGCGAACCCCACCAAGATTGACACGATTGATGATCCACAAGTATAGGGGATCGCAACAGTCTTCGAGGGTAGTATTATCCAATTTATTGATTCGACACAAGGGGAGACACAAAATACTTATAAGCCTTAACAACTCAGTTGTCAATTCAGCTGCACCTGGAAATAGTTTTCTCACAGGAGTTTATCAGTAGCAACAATTTTGTAGTAGCAAGAGCAAAGTAACAGCAGCAGTAAAACGAAGGCAGTAGTAAAAATAGTAGCAAACAGTAGGATATGAGTGCGGTAGGCATAGGGATGGATGGACGGGCGTTGCATGGACAAGTCTAAACATGTAACTTCAAGATCTAGGGAAATTTCAAATAAGTAAGATAAAGCATCCAAGTACTAAACAATCATAGGCATGTGTTCCATATATAGTCATATGTGCTCGCAATGAGAACTTGCACAACATCTTTTGTCCAGCCAGCCCATTGCAGCGGGGCCTCAAGGGATTCTACTGGCAATTAAGACACTCCTTTTAATAGAACACTAGAGCAAAGCATTAACACTCCGTGAACACATGTGATCCTCACATCACAGCCATCCCCTCCGGCTGTCCCAATTTCTGTCACTTCAGGGCCTTTGGATCCGGACAATGATATGTGTACACAACTTGCAGGTAAGATCACAAACAATAATATCATCATGAATCAATAATAAGTTTAGATCTGAGATCATGGCACTCAGGCCCTAGTGACAAGCATTAAGCACAACAAGTTGCAATAAAGTCAAAGCAGTAATAGAGATACTCGGCACCATGCCCTAACAATCTTATTCGATTACATGATAGAACTAATCCAATCCCTACCATCCCCATAGCATACAGCGGGGGATTACTCACTCATGTATGGAGGAAACATGGATGGTTGATGGAGATGAAGGGAATATGCCCTAAAAGGCAATAATAAAGTGTTTATTATGTATATTCAAAGTATATGATAGATGTTTATTTTGCATGCTATAATTGTATTAATACGGAAACGTTAATACATGTGTGTTTAATAAACAAATAGAAAGTTCCTAGTTATGCCTCTCTCATAAACTAGCTCGTTGATTAACAAGATGATCAAGGTTTCCTGATCATGGACATTGCATTTTGTTAATAATGAGATCACAACTTTACTGTAATGGTGTGATGAACATTCATCCAAAGTATAGCATTACGATCAAAGTCATTGAGTTTATATTGCTATAACAACTTACGAAGTGATCCTAATCCTTAGACCATGAGATCATGTCAATCACTAACACCGGAAGAGTTTCTTGATAACATCAAACGTCACACCGTAATAGGGTGATTATAAAGATGGGTTCAGAACTAATAAAGTGTTATGTTAATGCACATGGATCGAGAGTGGAATTTGTTCATCCCGATGACGGATAGATATACTCTGGGCCCTCTCGGTGATATCACATTGCTTAGCTTGCAAGCAAGTGATTTGATCACTAGAATGTTATATCACGGGAACGAGAAAAGAGTGCATGTCAGTAACGAGATAAAACTAGGTATGGAGATACCGATGATCGGATATCGGACATGTAATATATTGTGAAACAAAGGGAAAAGGTTTCGACGGTCACAAGTAAGTGTAACATCCCTAAAATCATGTTTCAAACTTATGCATATCATCCATGCATCCATGATCATATGAATTTCATTTCAAACAAATCATTTCAAAAACAGGAGCATTTATGCTTATTATTTCATGTAAGTTTGCTCTAGCCTTAGTGCTATCTTCCAATGAGAAGAATACTTGTTTAGGTTCAGTAAGGTTTGAAATTCAAACTTAGGCACTTTCAAAAGTTTGAACAAGTTTCAAAACAAAATGAGTAATAAAACCAATATTATGCCTATTGAATATATATCATAAAGTCTTGGTTTTATTTTATTTTTCACTTGATCAAAGTGTTTGGAATGGACAGTAGTGTTTGACACACATTTGAGTGCAAGGTTTGCAGTATAAAAACCTAGAGAAAATTTGAATTCAAACTCATTTGATTTGGATTTGAAAATCATTCCAGAAAATCAAAACAGAAAAAGAAAAGGACAAAAGAAATAGAAAAGGGCCAGCGCTACCTATCTGGCCCAACTGCTAATCCAGTCCACTAAGCCCACCCGGGGTCTCCCTCTCTCTCGCTCACCCGCAGACACCCCCCCAAGTCACTGACTGCACGACCCCACCCCCTCGCTGTTTAACTCGCTGACGAGTGGACCCTGCGACCATGTCGCCTTCGTCGTCAATCACGCGCGCCTGCAACGCTCGCTCCGCCGTTACCTCGCCGCTGTTACTGCGCGCTTAATTGCCATTGATACGCCACGCGATCCTTGCCCCGCTCTAGCTATAAGACCCCCTCTACACCGCGGCCATTTCCCCTCACCTAGCGCCACCTCTACGCCCCCAGGCTGCCCGCAATTGCCTCTGCACCGCCGCAGACAGAACAACTCCGGCAGGCGATTCCGGTAAGCTCCGACCGCCCCTCTGTCTTTGGTTCAAACGAGCGTGACCGCCACGTCCTTGTGCATCTGCTAACACCCCTGGTTTGCCTGCTCGTGACCCAGGTCGCCGTCTTCGTTCACGCCCGCAACCACCAGAGCTGCCGCTCGACTCCGACGAGCAATAGCGGTAAGAATCGAGCACCCCTTGCCTTCCCTTTGGTACTGTCCTGTTCGCCAGACCCTTGCGCGTCTCCTAAACCCTCTGTCTTGTGCTAGGTCGACGCAGAGCCTCGGCAACGACCTCGACATCAAGCAACAGACACCGCCCGCAACTCCGACGAGCTCCAGCGACTGTGTCCGTGCGCCCCTTGCCAAGTTGTCGCCAGGTTGAGCATCAGCACGTCGTCGCGTTTCTGGTAAGCGTCTCCGACGACCCCCTAGCCATCTGTAGCCCCGCTCCGCCGTAGGCAGAGCTCGCCGCCGCCAGCGCCGCCCAGCTTTGGTCGTTTGATCCAGAGCCATTGGATCTGGATCCAGCGTACGAGATTAGATCACTTAACGAACCGTTACGAGTAGATTTGGGACGTGCAGATTATGTTGATCTAACGGCTCACAGGCGCGATCCTGAGCGAAGCGGTACGGGCCAATTAGATTAAGACGCGTGGCAACTGTTTAGGTTTAAAAACAGAATTTGAATCTATTAGATGTTTAAATTTGTTTTGGCTATAACTTTTGATCCCCATGTTAGAATTTGAAAAAATTTGTACCGTTGGAATCAGGAGAGCAAGCCCTTTCTAATTATGCAATGTGTTTAATGTTTTACTTCTGTTAAAATGGTTTTATTTGCAGAAACTTGTGTAGGGCTAATTTGAGTATATGAATGATTCAAGAATTGTTTTAGGGTTTAATTAAATGTTGTTTGGCAAGTTTTTAACTTGTTTATGAACCAGTACTGTACACTTGCTTTGTTGAGTTTTAAAAATCATCACATATCATATTGCTTGCATGCATATATTTGTGTTTGTATATGTTTTGTATGTGATTTGTGGCTATGATTCTTGGTGTAGATTTTGGTGCTAGTGATTGTGATTGTGAGGAGTGTAGCTACTCTCCAAACTACCAAGGCAAGTGGTACTTCATGAATATTTTTATTCCTATGTTTTCTACTAAGCATTAGAAATATTTTGCTAGTCTTGCATGTTATATTTTGCTTATATGCCATGTTGGGAAATCCTAGTAGTTGTAGAATTGCAGGAAATTTCTAAGTTAAGATGATTATCTATGCCATGCTTAGCCTAGCTAGTAACAACCAAGGGTTGGTGAAATATACATGCTATGATGAAAATATTTCTAAGTCTTTGGACTTGTGTTTTGCCTAATAAAACAACTAAGTAAATGAAACACCTGGGTGGAATGGAAGGAATGGTTTGTGTTGAGTGGTTACACAAGGCCAGGGTACTGGTGAACCTTGTGTATCTCACTTGTGGAAAGCCACCCAGGAACAAAGAGATTTTAGAGGCCAAGTGTTGAGAAGCTTCTAGTGCAGCCACTTGGCAATATGGGCTCTGCCTGGATCATATAGGTTGCTAGAACTAGCCATTTGGACAGTTGGTGGTAGTGGGAATGATAGGTTGGAGCGCGTCCATTTGGTCTAAGGGAAGGCTTCTGTAAGGTCCTCTCTTGGTGAAAATCAAGTCTGGTGGGGAAAGTGCACAACCTCTGCAGATGGAAGAATCTAAGTACTTAGCCATGTCCCTGGAAAAGGACAACTTGAGCATCAAGACATGGAAGCTATCAAGAATCTCCTTATCCCAATTTCTAAGTAAAAACTTGTGGGTGAACAAGGGTGAAGGACCTCAATGTCTATTGGTGGTTCCTTGGGAAAAGTTTTTGACAAAGAAAAACTTAGTGATTTCAACTAATAGGCAAAACCTATTTGGAGCAAAGCAAGCCAAGCTACACTTAGCCAAATTGCATATAGTAATATAATCCACTTAAATTATACTAAGGTATCACTTGTCAATACTATTCCAATTTATTGACCCACTGTGGCTGTAACTTGTGATGTTGCAGGTTACTCTGATGAGGAATAGGAGTCATAAGTCTACACTCAACATGTATGCCTGTGGCACATGAAGATGAAGACTTTTATTTATTTACTTATTCAAACTCTTGTACTAGGCATGTGGCCTTGGAGTTGTAAAGACTATGTTTGTCTCTGGAATGCCTGTAATAATGACCTTTGTTTCTGTGTACTTCATCTTAAATTGTGGATGCTAGCAATGATCCAGGGACTAGCATTGCAATCACAGGGATCCTTTTCCTTTATAAAGGAGGGATCTTATAGTAAGTCATCGTTGAATGTGTGGGAGTCAGTATGGGTCTCCAGATCCCGCTTCTGATTATTGATCTGAGAGGGGTCTCGATCATGTCCGCATTATTCGTGAACTGTAGGGTGACACACTTAAGAGACACCGACATCCAATTGGATCAAAATTTTCATACCGGAAAGAATAACAAGCGCAGGAATTTATTTCACTAGATACCGAAACAGGTTTTCGGGTGAAATTGCAGAAAGTGTTTTTTGCATGGGAAATGAAATACTAGCAAGGGGTTATATGTGATTTTTTTTCATTAAAGTAATTGACAAAATTCTGAATAAATAAAGGAGTTTTATTTAATGAGAGTTTGCATTAAATTTGGTGGAAATTTAATGGGAATTTGAGTGGGATTTTGAGTGGAGGGAATTGAAAGGATTTTTGTGAGTGGAGTGTCCACCCACAAAATTTCAACAACTTCTACACTTGTCTATTCTTCTCGTAAACTTTTCTAATCTTCTTTTTCATCTCTAATTGTAGATGAACTCCATCAACGAAGCCGTGAGGAAAGGACCACTCATGACAATGACTTTGGAATGTGAGACAGAATTCCCCAAGGCTCTCAAGGACCTCACGGTTACAATGGAAATACATGGTGCAGCTGTGTACAAAGGTTTTACTGTGATGGATGAAGGAGTTGAGTACCGGTGGGTGCAACTTCACTTGTACAAAACAAGGAAGACAACCACAAGGACTCAGGATTCTGCATGTTCACCAATTCAGTGATGCACCCTACATTCTTTGACTCAGCAAGGGATGCAGCTTGGAAGACCATCAAAGAACTTGGTGAAAGAGTCAAGTGCAGAATGTTCAACATCCAAAATAGCCTAGAAGAAGAGAAGAAACATACCCAATAGTTGGAGGCTACCAAGCAAACTTTAAGAGGAGACATTATAGACTTAGTGATGGAGTCATGTGAACAAGATAAACTGCTTGCTTCTAGAAACATTATGTTATCCAACAGATCCAGTGAGATAGGATTGTAAATGTACTACGTTAGTTGGACCACCACTTATCACCTTATTTTCCAAATGTTACCTTAAATAAGTTGAACCTTGGTTGATGTAATGGATTCTTGTATGCCATGACTTGTGTGTTTGATTTCCAAGGTTGTGTATGTGATGTTTTGCCTTGTGTTTCATCTTAAATTGTGTTGTTCTAACTTTTCTATCTTATAGATAGATGCCTACTGTTACCATCAGCACTGTTGAGGAGTTCCAGGGAACTCGCTTTGGTCCTCGTATTGTTGAGCTTATTACTTTGCTCAATCTCCCTCTTCCTACCATCATGGTGCTTCCCCTCACCAAATTTGAGAGGAAAGACCTTTGGGGTTTCAAGGTCAACCAGCCCGGACGCCAGACTGAGCCTACTACGGAGGCCATCGTCTTCAAGCTCATGCACGACGACAAGGAGAGATGCCTTGAGGTAGTCATGCATGATCTGATAGGACGTCTGCTGGGGAGACACTCCCGACAGGTTAGAGGTACTCACTTCCACGTCTTCGGTAGACGTGATGAGGATGGAGAGTCCATCGACTTCGAGGACACTGCGAGGGATACAACGGAGCCCATTCGCTTATACCTCCAGGACTTAGAGGCTCTCATTAGGCACGTGGACTCTGATAGGACCAACGTCATGCTCAGCAATGACGAACTCCAGGTGCAGCTTCGCGAGAAGGACACGCTCTTCGCGGTGCAAGATGAGATAATTAAGGAGATGGAGGCAAAGTTAGAGAGCTAGGACAGAAAGTTCAAGATTCAGGAGAAGCGAGTCCAGGATAGGAACAAGAAGACCCGGGACATGACTGAAGAACTGCAGGCCAAGGACTTCGAGCTCGAGCATCAGCAGACGGTGATTGAGAGGCTTCATTCCCAGAAGAGGGCTCTCAAAGCCAAGATAGAGACCTTGACACCAGTGTCGAGGAATACAAGACCGCGATGGAGAACGCAGGTCTTACCTTTGTCGAGGAGGAGGTTGATGCCGAGGAGTAGATTTGACTACTCATTTATCATTTATTATCATACTTGTTGTTGGGAACTTGTTATTTGACCATCCGACATGTGGATGGCTTGTTATTTGTGTGTGTTTTACTTTGCGAACTTGTTATCTGGTTGTTGAACTTTTATCTTTATGTTGCATGTTTTGTGATTGTTTATGTGATGTATTGTGCATGAAAGCATCTATGGGTATCTCATTCTTATCTCTATTGAACGAACCACAGATGCTTCCCCGTCGTGCCAACCCCAACCCCAACAACAACAACATCACTCCAGAAATGCAACAAATGATGACAGCTCAGACTCAGCTGATGCAAATGATGACGACGTTCATCCAGAACCAAAACAACAACAATAACAACAATAACAATAACAATAACAACAACAACCCACCGGGTTTTGACATGCTTACCAGGTTCTTGAGATTGAGGCCAGCGAAGTTCTCAGGAACAACTGATCCCATGGTGGCTGTGGCATCCCGCAAAACCACTACTAGAAAATCGTGTTGTTTTTGTGCATTGCATCATCATGACCGCATGCTCATGTCATCATGCCACATTGCATTTGAGCATCGTCATGTCTTCTTGCATTTGTTTGCATAAAACTATTTTCGAGAAGCCTGGTTTTGTTTTCTAAACGCCCCATCCTTCATTCAAAGTAAAACCCGGGTCTCCGGAATATTTTGCTTTGTCTACCAACGGTTTTCAAAATCCCCGTTTTAAACAACAGAACATTTAAATTGTTTTTAGGAGGCAGCCCGCCAGGCCCGAAAGCCCAGCCGGCCACCTCCAGATAAAATCCTATCTAACCCAGTTTCCCCAAACCTTTTTCTACCCGGTTCTCTCCTACCCAGCCCCCCTCCACCCCACCCCATCCAATCCCCTTCCTCCACCTCACCCCATCCAATCCCCTTCCTCCACCTCACACAGCCACCTCGTTCCCACCACTCCCTAATCGCCACCTCACCCCCAACCCCCACCACCTGGCGCGCCCCGCACTCACCCTGGTCCCATCCTTTGCCCCACCCCCGAGACCCACTCGCACGCACACCCCAACCTCCCGACCAACCCCGCCAGACCCCACCCGAAACCGATCCCACGCACACCCACCTCGCACGCTCCTCCCGGTACCACCCCCGTGTCCCATGCCACTCGCCCCTCTCCCCATCGCAATCCCCACCCATCTCTCTCTCCCTGATACCATCCTTCCCCAGCCACCGCCGCTCTCCATCGGCCTCGCCTCCCTCTCAGGCGCTTGCCTCCACCGCCAGGAGCCCCTGCCGCCGTCGCCGGTCAGGACCCCTGCCGCCAAGCTCTTCCCCGCCCAGCTCAAGCCGCCGCCACCAGCACCTCGATCCTCCCCCGCCGCTCCTTCCCCGGACCGCGAGCTTCCTGTTGGCCTATACTTCTCCTCGCCGCTGTGGTGCTCCTCTGCCTCTCCTGCGGCCCCGCTCTCTCGCCGAGCCCTGTGTCGCTCCTCCTGAGCATCGACTCCCATGGACCGGCAACCCTCGCCGTGTATGCACCCCGCACAGCCCCCCTGCCTCCGGCCAGCAATCGTCGACTGTGGCCACCCGCGCCTCCGTGCCTACCTCTGTCAGGCCACCTCCCTTGGCCCCTTCCGCTCCAAGCCCGACACCCTTCACCCGCTCTCCCGCCGCTAGCCCATGCATCGACCGCCACCAAGCCCGCCAGCGATCGCCTCCGCCGGCCTCGACCCCTCGACGCCCGTGCGAGCTTCCACCCCGATAGTGCTGTCGTGCCGTCCCTGTCTAGCCACGGCTTCGTCCAGGACATGTGTGTGCGTCGCGCTTCTGCAAACGCTATCGCCGCGTACAACGTGGCCTCCGGATGTTGCGGCGTCCGTACACATGCGTGTGTCACTGTATGTGTTTGTTTGGTCCCGTGGCATACCTTGAGACTTTGGCCTGCCGCTCCACGGCCAGTTCCACCATCTGTGCAAAGCACCACAAGATCTTCGTCAGGGAGCCTCAAGATCACCGAAATCGAAAGCCGAAGACACCGAGAACCCGCGGTACCCGGAGGTCGTCACCGGACAGGAACATCAAGACCTTCATGGAATGACAAGATCGCCCACATGGACCACAAGGCTGATCTCGGAGCCGAAGATCGAACCCCGACACGTTCTCCTTCCTCTTCGAAGACCGAACCCGAACCCTCGGAACCAAGATCTTCGATCCGAGATGTGTGAACCCTTTTCCAAGACCTATATTTTATAAATAATATTAATTGTTGCATATTAAATTGATCATGCATGCATACTTGTCTGTGGTTTGGGGGCCTTATGTCGATTAACCTCATAATTAAATATGGAGACCATATGCGGGCTTTTGCAGTCTAATATTGGTCCCATTTAAAATGGTGTAGCGAACCGGTGTGATATTTTGCCTTGTTAATACAACATTTAAATTGCGGGGTACCTAAACAACATGAACGATATAACTAATTGTCGGGACCCCGGTTCCGCTTAATATGGCCTAATTGCATCGCATCCTTTGCCATGTCATGCATCATACATGCATCATGCCCGATCTTCTGCCGTTGTATTAAATAGTGCATCCGGTGTTTCTTCTAGTGTTTTGCTTCTTCACGGATTAGGCCGATGAGTTGATGCGAGAGTCGACCCGATCTTCGGATGAACCTTCGGCAATGTTTTTCAGGTGAGCACCTCCCCCTTTCTATCTATCTTACTTGTATAGTATTTATTCCCTCCTGTTGACCTATTGCTATCTGTGTTGCGATGCTCTAGTTTCCGTACCCGTGATATCCCTTGCAGCCTTATATTGCCTTGGACACATCCTATTACCTGTTGTTTGGTAGATAGTTGGACCTGCGCGTCGTAGTCGCTTGCTCAAGTGCTGTTGCGTGTCGTCAAGTACCACAGTTGTTGGAGTATTGCCGCATGTTTAATGTTGGAGATGATCATGGCTTTAATTATTGTTTACTTTAATTACTGTTTGATAACTAAAATTGAAGTAGGTAAATGCAGAGGCACCGGTGGGCAATAGATGTTATTTGGTTGTTAACCGTCCACTTGTGTCCCGTAGGACCCCGAGTTCTTGACACCTGTTCCGAGATCGAGCGCGCTAACCACAGGTGGGGTGTATGGGCACCCCCATCGATTTAGTACCTGATTCCAAGTACTGTACTGGGGGCCACAAACTAGTTTGAGGTTTTATTTACTATCCTGTACTTATGCCATGCTTTACTGCTTTATTTAAAATTGTGCGAGGTACTGCACCTGTACTGTTTAGGATCGGGACACGATTTCGCGGTATCGACAAGCCCAGTCACACTTTCGGGTTCCCAGTCGTTTACAGCAGTCCACCCAAACCCTGAGTCCATCTCGGAGACCGGCCGACTTCGTCACGGGTAGCTTAGTGGGGTGGCCCCCCGTGCTTGCTTTGGGTCTGGGAAACGTCGTGTCCGAAACCCCGTCGACATACCGTTGGGTGTATGTTTTGTGATCTTGTACCTACCTGATCCGACAACAAGGGTGTAGGTGCGTGTGGAAACTTTGGTGCACCCCTGCAGGGTTAAATCTTTTCGAGAAGCCGTGTCCGCGGTTATGGACGACTTGGAGAACAGTTCTCGATCATAGAAAACTATAACTAAAGTTTACTGCTATAATTTGACTTGTATCCGACATGACTAGTAATCAGCTTCACTACAACGGAATGGCTAATAAAAGTATCAACAACTGCTGGGTTTTGGGATATCTCATGCTAATTGAATCTGACTAGTAAGTGTCGCAACTAGAACGGAATAGTTAACTAAAAGTGCCCACTGCTTATTATATCAGGATGACTATCTATACCTGAGTAGTAATTGCTGCAGCGATAACTGAATAAATAAAACTGCCAACTGTGTGAGTTCCTCGGTTGACTTCCTCGTTTGGTCTCGAGGGGGAAATACCAGGATGGGTATGTTTGGTGGTAGTATCAGGTTGGATCCGGATAGGTCTTTCTTATCCCTCTCTGGTAGCCGACAGTTATATCGAGTCTCTATAGGTTGTTTAGTGCATGTTGCGCTGCCGCTTCAGTCCACCATACCTATGTAGGCGAGGACCGCCGAATTCTAGCCTCGCCGTGTACTGGCCTCAGTACTGACCGCTCTCTCTTTTTCCTTTGCCCTTTGTCGGCACCCCTTTTGTTTAAGCAGGTTTTGAGATCTACGTCGTTAGCAGGGTTACCCTTCCGGCTTGGCCTGGGCAGGGTTATGGACGCCATTGGTTATTCTTCAGGGCTCTTAGCTCAATTTGCATCTTGTCCGTACTCGGACACTGTATTGTTTTCAAGGTGATTTGCATCTTTGTACTGTATATCTGTATTCTTGACTCATTGAGTCGTTGTTGTATATATCTGTTCTGTGGGTTCCATCGTGGACTATTGTGTAATGATATTACTTCGTTTCCACCCGCACGAAAGTGCCTGGTGGGCACCTTCGAATCGTTTCTATGCGGGTTTGGCGGGAAGCTCTAAAACTTGCATAGGGCCGATTCTGAGGGTGTTACAGAGTGGTATCAGAGCTTAGCAGTTGCGATACCCCACAAGTCCAGCCTGTAGGATAACCTAGCTAACGGCCGAAGTAGAGTGTCAAAACTATTTTTGCAAAATCGGTTGGATAGTTCTGATTAGGTCTGATTTTACTCCTTACCCCTCTGCTGCTCTCCTCTCACCTCTGCGTGTTTTGAATCCGCTCTCTTCTCTCTCTTCGAGTCCAGGATTCTCGTGGTTGGGTTCCATCGTACCTTCAGGGTTTCGCTTCCTCCTTTGGTAACGGTGTTGCTACATCTGGTCTTCATGCTATCCGAGGAACCCTTCGTCTGGTGGACTTCTCTTTGTTCCTTCTCGTGCCTTCCGGTGTTTTCCGACGCGACGACATCATCTACGCTAGATCTGATGCAGAGTCTGCATCACTCCTCTGTTTCTGAACCTCGATTGTCGAGATCTTCAGTCTGATTCCGAGAATGGTTGCACGCTTTTCTACTGATTGTGCAGAGTAATAGTTTGGGTGCGTGATGGATTGGCCCCCATGCCGACTACTCACTCTATTCGCTTGTGTACATTGAAGTGGATGAGAATGCATTGATTCTCTCTTTCTATCGAAGTTAGAGGTGGATTGATTGGTTGATACCTCTACCTTCGCCTTTGTTTCCCGGAGTGTTCTCTCGTCGATCACGGATAACGACCTCTTGTTAGTGGTGTCGTGAGGGTCTACACGATGCGAGAAGATTCAGATCGCCGCCCTTCTTCCCGGTACCATGAGGCGGATCTCGAGGGCGAGATCCATTGTTAGTGGTGTCGAATTGTGGCATCCCGCAAAACCACTACTAGAAAATCGCGTTGTTTTTGTGCATTGCATCATCATGACCGCATGCTCATGTCATCATGCCACATTGCATTTGAGCATCGTCATGTCTTCTTGCATTTGTTTGCATAAAACTATTTTCGAGAAGCCTGGTTTTGTTTTCTAAACGCCCCGTCCTTCATTCAAAGTAAAACCCGGGTCTCCGGAATATTTTGCTTTGTCTACCAACGGTTTTCAAAAGCCCCGTTTTAAACAACAGAACATTTAAATTGTTTTTAGGAGGCAGCCCGCCAGGCCCGAAAGCCCAGCCGGCCACCTCCAGATAAAATCCTATCTAACCCAGTTTCCCCAAACCTTTTTCTACCCGGTTCTATCCTACCCAGCCCCCCTCCACCTCACCCCATCCAATCCCCTTCCTCCACCTCACCCCATCCAATCCCCTTCCTCCACCTCACACAGCCACCTCGTTCCCACCACTCCCTAATCGCCACCTCACCCCCAACCCCCACCACCTGGCGCGCCCCGCACTCACCCTGGTCCCATCCTTTGCCCCACCCCCGAGACCCACTCGCACACACACCCCACCCTCCCGACCAACCCCGCCAGACCCCACCCGAAACCGATCCCACGCACACCCACCTCGCACGCTCCTCCCGGTACCACCCCCGTGTCCCATGCCACTCGCCCCTCTCCCCATCGCAATCCCCACCCATCTCTCTCTCCCTGATACCATCCTTCCCCAGCCACCGCCGCTCTCCATCGGCCTCGCCTCCCTCTCAGGCGCTTGCCTCCACCGCCAGGAGCCCCTGCCGCCGTCGCCGGTCAGGCCCCCTGCCGCCAAGCTCTTCCCCGCCCAGCTCAAGCCGCCGCCACCAGCACCTCGATCCTCCCCCGCCGCTCCTTCCCCGGACCGCGAGCTTCCTGTTGGCCTCTACTTCTCCTCGCCGCTGTGGTGCTCCTCTGCCTCTCCTGCGACCCCGCTCTCTCGCCGAGCCCTGCGTCGCTCCTCCTGATCATCGACTTCCCATGGACCGGCAACCCTCGCCGTGTATGCACCCCGCACAGCCCCCCTGCCTCCGGCCAGCAATCGTCGACCGTGGCCACCCGCGCCTCCGTGCCTACCTCCGTCAGGCCACCTCCCTTGGCCCCTTCCGCTCCAAGCCCGACACCCTTCACCCGCTCTCCCGCCGCTAGCCCCTGCATCGACCGCCACCAAGCCCGCCAGCGATCGCCTCCGCCGGCCTCGACCCCTCGACGCCCGTGCGAGCTTCCACCCCGATAGTGCTGTCGCGCCGTCCCTGTCTAGCCACGGCTTCGTCCAGGACATGTGTGTGCATCGCTCTTCTGCAAACGCGATCGCCGCGTACAACGTGGCCTCCGGATGTTGCGGCGTCCGTACACATGCGTGTGTCACTGTATGTGTTTGTTTGGTCCCGTGGCATACCTTGAGACTTTGGCCTGCCGCTCCACGGCCAGTTCCACCATCTGTGCAAAGCACCACAAGATCTTCGTCAGGGAGCCTCAAGATCACCGAAATCGAAAGCCGAAGACACCGAGAACCCGCGGTACCCGGAGGTCGTCACCGGACAGGAACATCAAGACCTTCATGGAATGACAAGATCGCCCACATGGATCGCAAGGCTGATCTCAGAGCCGAAGATCAAACCCCGACACGTTCTCCTTCCTCTTCGAAGACCGAACCCGAACCCTCGGAACCAAGATCTTCGATCCGAGATGTGTGAACCCTTTTCCAAGACCTATATTTTATAAATAATATTAATTGTTGCATATTAAATTGATCATGCATGCATACTTGTCTGTGGTTTGGGGGCCTTATGTTGATTAACCTCATAATTAAATATGGAGACCATATGCGGGCTTTTGCAGTCTAATATTGGTCCCATTTAAAATGGTGTAGCGAACCGGTGTGATATTTTGCCTTGTTAATACAACATTTAAATTGCGGGGTACCTAAACAACATGAACGATATAACTAATTGTCGGGACCCCTGTTCCGCTTAATATGGACTAATTGCATCGCATCCTTTGCCATGTCATGCATCATACATGCATCATGCCCGATCTTCTGCCGTTGTATTAAATAGTGCATCCGGTGTTTCTTCTAGTGTTTTGCTTCTTCACGGATTAGGCCGATGAGTTGATGCGAGAGTCGACCCGATCTTCGAATGAACCTTCGGCAATGTTTTTCAGGCGAGCACCTCCCCCTTTCTACCTATCTTACTTTTATAGTATTTATTCCCTCCTGTTGACCTATTGCTATATGTGTTGCGATGCTCTAGTTTCCGTACCCGTGATATCCCTTGCAGCCTTATATTGCCTTGGACACATCCTATTACCTGTTGTTTGGTAGATAGTTGGACCTGCGCGTCGTAGTTGCTTGCTCAAGTGATGTTGCGTGTCGTCAAGTACCACAGTTGTTGGAGTATTGCCGCATGTTTAATGTTGGAGATGATCATGGCTTTAATTATCGTTTACTTTAATTACTGTTTGATAACTAAAATTGAAGTAGGTAAATGCAGAGGCACCGGTGGGCAATAGATGTTATTTGGTTGTTAACCGTCCACTTGTGTCCCGTAGGACCCCGAGTTCTTGACACCTGTTCCGAGATCGAGCGCGCTAACCACAGGTGGGGTGTATGGGCACCCCCATCGATTTAGTACCTGATTCCAAGTACTGTACTGGGGGCCACAAACTAGTTTGAGGTTTTATTTACTATCCTGTACTTATGCCATGCTTTACTTCTTTATTTAAAATTGTGCGAGGTACTGCACCTGTACTGTTTAGGATCGGGACACGATTTCGCGGTATCGACAAGCCCAGTCACACTTTCGGGTTCCCAGTCGTTTACAGCCGTCCACCCAAACCCTGAGTCCGACCGGCCGACTTCGTCGCGGGTAGCTTAGTGGGGTGGCCCCCCGTGCTTTCTTTGGGTCTAGGAAACGTCGTGTCCGAAACCCCGTCGACATACCGTTGGGTGTATGTTTTGTGATCTTGTACCTACGTGATCCGAAAACAAGGGTGTAGGTGCGTGTGGAAACTTTGGTGCACCCCTGCAGGGTTAAATCTTTTCGAGAAGCCGTGTCCGCGGTTATGGACGACTTGGAGCACAGTTCTCGATCATAGACAACTATAACTAAAGTTTACTGCTATAATTTGACTTGTATCCGACATGACTAGTAATCAGCTTCACTACAACGGAATGGCTAATAAAAGTATCAACGACTGCTGGGTTTTGGGATATCTCATGCTAATTGAATCTGACTAGTAAGTGTCGCCACTACAACGGAATGGTTAACTAAAAGTGCCCACTGCTTATTATATCAGGATGACTATCTATACCTGACTAGTAATTGCTGCAACGATAACTGAATAAATAAAACTGCCAACTGTGTGAGTTCCTCGGTTGACTTCCTCGTTTGGTCTCGAGGGGGAAATACCAGGATGGGTATGTTTGGTGGTAGTATCAGGTTGGATCCGGATAGGTCTTTCTTATCCCTCTCTGGTAGCCGACAGTTATATCGAGTCTCTATAGGTTGTTTAGTGCATGCTGCGCTGCTGCTTCAGTCCACCATACCTATGTAGGCGAGGACCGCCGAATTCTAGCCTCGCCGTGTACTGGCCTCAGTACTGACCGCTCTCTCTTTTTCCTTTGCCCTTGGTCGGCACCCCTTTTGTTTAAGCAGGTTTTGATATCGACGTCGTTAGCAGGGTTACCCTTCCGGCTTGGCCTGGGCAGGGTTATGGACGCCATTGGTTATTCTTCAGAGCTCTTAGCTCAATTTGCATCTTGTCCGTACTCGGACGCTGTATTGTTTTCAAGGTGATTTGGATCTTTGTACTGTATATCTGTATTCTTGACTCATTGAGTCGCTGTTGTATATATCTGTTCTGTGGGTTCCATCGTGGACTATTGTGTAATGATATTACTTCGTTTCCACCCGCACGAAAGTGCCTGGTGGGCACCTTCGAATCGTTTCTATGCGGGTTTGGCGGGAAGCGCTAAAACTTGCATAGGGCCGATTCTGAGGGTGTTACAGAGTGGTATCAGAGCTCAGTAGTTGCGATACCCCACAAATCCAGCCTGTAGGATAACCTAGCTAACGGCCGAAGTAGAGTGTCAAAACTATTTTTGCAAAATCGGTTGGATAGTTCTGATTAGGTCTGATTTTACTCCTTACCCCTCTGCTGCTCTCCTCTCACCTCTGCGTGTTTTGAATCCGCTCTCTTCTCTCTCTTCGAGTCCAGGATTCTCGTGGTTGGGTTCCATCGTACCTTTAGGGTTTCGCTTCCTCCTTTGGTAACGGTGTTGCTACATCTGGTCTTCATGCTATCCGAGGAACCCTTCGTCTGGTGGACTTCTGTTTGTTCCTTCTCGTGCCTTCCGGTGTTTTCCGACGCGACGACATCATCTACGCTAGATCCGATGCAGGGCCTGCATCACTCCTCTGTTTCTGAACCTCGATTGTCGAGATCTTCAGTCTGATTCCGAGAATGGTTGCACGCTTTTCTACTGATTGTGCAGAGTAATAGTTTGGGTGCGTGATGGATTGGCCCCCATGCCGACTACTCACTCTATTCGCTTGTGTACATTGAAGTGGATGAGAATGCATCGATTCTCTGTGAACAAGGACTTGGTAACTGTGGGCTGTACTGATGCACAAAAGGTCAGATTTGCAGCACATTTGTTGGAAGGACCAGCCGCCACTTGGTGGGATAACTTCCAGATCACCACTCCCATAGAAGATGTGACATGGGCTATCTTTGAGGATGGCTTAGGTACTGCTCATATCTCATCTGGAGTGATGAGTATGAAAAATAAAGAGTTTCATAACCTGAAGCAGCGCCACCACAGTGTGGCGGAATATATTGAGGAGTTCAACAATCTGGCGCGTTACGCACCGGATGAAGTTGACACCGATGCTAAGAGGAAAGAAAAGTTCCTCGAAGGGTTGAATGATGAGCTGAACCTGCAGTTGGCTGTGGCATATGTTCCCACATACCAGTCTCTTTGTGATAAGGCTGCTATTCTAGAGAACAAAATGAAGCAAGTTGAGAGCAGGAAGAGAAAGCACTCGGACAAGCACAGCTCGGGATCGTCTCACAAACGTTCCCATTACGATGACAGTGGAAGCTCAGGATCTTGCAAGCATGGAAAATTCAACAAGCACCACAACCACAACCGTCATGACAACAAGCATCACCGTAGTCATGACAATGACAAGTACAAGAACCACAAGGGTGGATATAAGAGCCACCACAGTGGAAATGGAAGTGGCAGTGGAAGCGAGCCTGTCAAGAAGGACATCAGTCAGGTTGAATGCTTCAAGTGCAAGAAGATGGGGCATTATGCAAATGAATGCCCAGAAAAGAAAGTTGAAGGACCCAACAAGCCCAACCCTTTTCAGAAGGGACAAGTGAACCAAATCAATGTGGAGGAAATTTATGAGGAGCCTGATGCTGTTGCTGGTAAGTTCAGACTCAATTCTATTCCAGCATTTGTTCTTTTTGATATTGGAGCATCGCATTCATTCATATCAAAAGCATTTGTTGATAGAAATGGGTTTCCAACTGAAAACATTGGGTGTCCAATAAAAGTTAGTTCTCCAGGTGGAGATATGATAGTAAGTCTTGGATGCCGGGACCTAGTAATAGAGTTTGGAAAGCATAAATTTCCAGTGAGTCTGATAATCCTAGATTCCCAAGGACTGGATGTAATATTGGGAATGGATTGGATGGCTAAATATGAAGGAGTACTAGATTGTGCTAATCGTACTGTCGCACTCACAACCCCGGAAATAAAACGCATTAAATTCAAGTCTAACTTTGAATCAAAAGGGAGTAAGCTAAATTCTCTTAAGGGGGTTAGCATAGACAGTGTGCCAATTGTGAGTGAATATCCGGATGTGTTTCCGGAAGAATTGTCGGGAATGCCTCCAGATAGAGATGTGGAGTTCCTTATTGATTTGCTACCAGGATCTGGGCCAATAGCAAAGAGACCATACAAGATGTCAGTAGATGAACTGAAAGAACTCAAGAAACAACTCGGAGAGCAGTTGCAGAAAGGATTTATTCAACCAAGTTCTTCATCTTGGGGAGCCCCAGTTTTGTTTGTGAAAAAGAAAGATAGAAGTCAAAGGTTATGCATAGATTACCGTTCACTCAATGAGGTGACTATCAAGAACAAATACCCTTTGCCTAGAATCAATGACTTGTTTAATCAGCTAGAAGGAGCTTGTGTGTTCTCGTAGATTGATCTCCGGTCAGGTTATTTCCAACTCAAGATAAGGGAACAAGACATACCTAAGACAACTTTCACCACAAGGTATGGATTGTATGAGTATACCGTGATGCCATTTGGTTTAACCAATGCTCCAGCATACTTTATGAATATGATGAACAAGGTGTTCATGGAATTCCTTGATAAATTTGTTGTCGTTTTCATCGATGACATTTTAATATACTCCAAGAGCAAATAAGAGCATGAAGGACATTTACGTTTGATACCCGAGAAGCTTAGAGAGCATAAACTGTATGCCAAATTCAGCAAGTGTGAATTCTGGTTGAATGAAGTTGGATTTCTTGGACATGTTATGACAAAGGATGGTGTAGCAGTTGATCCTGCTAAAGTTTCAGCTGTAACTGAATGGGAATCTCCCAAGACAGTGAAAGAAGTTCGTAGTTTCCTTGGCTTAGCAGGTTACTACAGAAGGTTCATTGAAAATTTCTCTAAAGTTGCCAAGCCTATGACAGAATTGCTAAAGAAAGACAAGAAATTTGCTTGGTCTGATAGTTGTGAACTCAGTTTTCAGGAATTGAAGAAGAGACTTGTGACAGCACCAGTATTGTGTTTGCCAGACTTGGAAAAAGATTTCCAAGTATATTGTGATGCATCTCATCATGGTTTGGGAGAAGTGCTTATGCAAGAAGGAAAAGTTGTGGCTTATGCCTCGAGACAACTCAAAACTCATGAGGTGAACTATCCTACTCATGATTTGGAGTTAGCCTCTGTTGTCCAGGCACTCAAAACATGGAGACATTATCTTTTGGGAAAGCGTTGTGAAGTGTTCACAGATCACAAGAGTTTGAAGTATATCTTCACCCAGAAGGAAATTAATATGAGACAAAGAAGATGGCTGGAACTCATCAAGGACTATGACTTATGTTTGCAATACCATCCCGGTAAAGCAAATGTTGTAGCGGATGCTTTAAGCCGTAAGGTTTTTGTGAATGGCCTTACAAAAGGAGAATTGCCAGATGATTTGTGTGCCCAATTTAGAGATCTCAGATTGGAGATTGTGCCCGAAGGACATCTCATGTCTTTGGATGTTCAACCCACTTTGTTGGACAAGATCAAAGAAGCCCAGAAGATTGATAACGAAATCGAAGAGATTAAAGAAAATATTGGCAAAGGAAAAGCCAAAGGATTCCATGAAGAAGAACAGGGTACTTTATGGCATGGGAAACGTATCTGTGTTCCACAAGATCCGGAGCTTCGGAAACTGATTTTGCATGAAGCACACAACTCACCGTATTCCATTCATCCGGGTAACACCAAAATGTACATGGACATGAAGGAAATATTTTGGTGGAATAATCTCAAGAAGGAAATCGCCGAACATATTGCTTTGTGTGATGTGTGTAGCGGAGTGAAAGCGGAACATCAGAAACCAGCAGGTTTGCTTCAACCACTACCTATTCCTGATTGGAAGTGGGAAAAGATTGGTATGGATTCATTACCGGATTACCAAGGACCAGTTCAGGATACGATTCTATTTGGGTAGTTGTCAACACCCGGATTTTTCAATCCTAGATGCCTGTTATGCCATACATCGCAATCCCAGGATTACCATTTTTGCGAGACATAACAGAATTGGATACCATAGTACTTCATCCATTACAACGATACATAAGTTCTTACACAAATAGGGATCTCATGATCCAGTCCTTAATACAACATCAAGCAGCGGAATACAAAATAGTAACGGTAGCGTAGGCGAGGCTCCATCTTCGGGGTCACAGGCAATGCTGACGATGGGAGATGATCCTAGTTGTCGTAACTGTCCTGGGGTCCATCCTCCAGGTACTCCTATTCATAGTCTGGCCATGGGAATAGCCAGGGACAAAGCCATGAGTACTCTTTAAGTACTCGCAAACTACTACTAACAAGAAAGAGGGATTTTTGGATAATAGGACACTAGGCTCTAGGGTTGTTTTGCAAAAGCCAGATTTATACTACTAAGTTCCAAAGCTGGTCACAATTTTATAACTCCTAAGTGGGATCTTGTATTTCCAGTCACAACTCTATTGTGGTCAAGTCAAAGTCTCAGGTCGTTCATAAGTCATTTTGAAAAGTCTGACGGGGGAACAGTATGGCCACTCCAACTGTCCATAACCGCGGACGCGGCTATTCGAATAGTTTGACACTCTGCAGAGATTGTACACTTTCACCACAACATTCGATACATCCGTCAGGAACAAATCCTGAATTCACCATACTCAGTATGCGGATAATCAATCCTAACCTTCCATTTACACTCCCTAGTATAAGCACCTCTCCTGTGAGTTTGGCCTCCCAACCATGACCACTGTCATCTTGGGTACTGCACAGGTGGACAATCTTCACATGGTAGCCTCAGCTCAGACCTTGGCCGTGAGGGAACTAATACTAAGGTATATAAGTTTCCAGTCAAGCCCTACCCAATATTCGGGTATTGTGGTTGTACGATAAAATTGGAATGGTATCGCATCCATACAACCATCAGTTTTATAAAGGGCTAAGGCTCATGCCTCAACATTTTCATCACCAAAATCATCAAGTGTTTGGAAACACATGTCCAAAACATTTCAATAGAATGATCCATCATTACAAGGTTTTCATAACCATTTTTCCACCAAGTATTCCCATCTAAAGTTGATCAAGTTTTATGCTTAGCACTAGCATCTACAGGTGGGGTAGTACTAATAGAGGGGTGGTAACTAGTGGAGTTGCAACTAAGTCCAACCTTATATCATAAGCTGATATCAAGGTTTCTAGCTTAGGCCAAATTTTAATGTTCTTTATGCAACCTTCAGCACAACTGTCTAGTATCTACCAAACTTCTTGGGTAGCCTCTAAGTAAACTTTGATAAGGAAATAGAGTAAAAAGCTTGCCATAAAACTAGGATTGGTTTAGCAAGTGGGTATGGTTACATACGCTTAGGGCATATAGTAATCATGTCACAAGCATGGGTTGTGGCAACAATAGGGTATCTTGCAAGTGTTAGCTTGCATCAATATCAGTATAAGCTTGCATAGTTACTAGCTTGCTCAATCAACTAGTAGTATTAGGCTTGCCTTGTGCAGAGCAGTGGTTGAAGTTCTCTTCGGCTTCCTCTTCGTAGTATCCTCCTTCTTCTTCGTAGCCTTGGTCGGTACTAGCGTCTATGAATAAATACGAGGTACACAATCACCAAACAATACTTAACTACTTGCAATCATCACACACAAGGGTCCTATAGATGATCTAGCATCATCTCTAACATTACAAGGTTAAGGATTGGTTTAAGTCTTCTTATTTTAGAAAAAGTAATTTCTACTCATTGAAGAACTACTTAAGATTTAATATTCTCCAAACTAAACATGGGATCATGTTGACACATGTCATCACCACATGTTGTAGTCCATGGGAATGTGATTTAAAGTGGTGTCACAATTTAACAAGGTTTTACCCTTTTATTTTAATTAATTAAAGTGGCTAGAAATGCTTATGAAGCATTCCTTTATTCCTTGAACATTATTTCTGCAAGTAACCTATATATATTTTTATATATTCTGAAAGTTATGGTTGAAAGTGATTTTTGAGAGTTGGAATCAACTCAAAAGCTATTGTGGTTTAAATTTGAAAAATGTTTGAATGCAGAAAAGCTTCTGCCTTGTCATTTTTGCTAAGGGCGATCTACAAGTCCAAATGACTTGAATCCAACGGGCTTGGATTAAGCATTCACAGACCTTTCCAACAAAATTGGTTTCATCTAATTTGGTGCACTAAATTGATCTGGGTTGATTTTTGAAGTTGGGTACTGAAGTGTGTTTGAATTTAAAAAGAAAAAGTTTAATTTGAAATGCTGGGCTGCGCGGGAAATTCTAACGGGCCGGCCTGCTAAGCGCAGTGCTCCCGCGGGCTGCTTAAGTGGGTGTCCCCACTCGTCAGTGACACGGGGATGGGCGAAGCGGTATGGGGCAACGTGGTTCGTTAGATCTGGTTCTAATCCAACGGCTGAGGGTCATCGTCGACGCGAGACAGCTCCGGCGAGAACGAAACCTAGCGCGGCCAGTGAGGGGTGCTGGGGGCTCACCGGGGTACGGGCGAGGGTCGGCGATGCGGGCGAACGACGAAGTCGACGACGGCGAACCTCCTGGTACCGGTGGCTTCTCCTGGGGCGGCTCCAATCGCTGGCTCCTTTCTTCTCCGGCAGCGGCAGGCTCCGGTGAAATTCCGGCAGGGTGGTGCTCGCCTTGCTCTGAGAATGGTGTGGCACGATCAGTGAGGAGAGGGGAGTGAGATGGTGTGAAGAAATCGTGCGCGGGTGGCCTCTATTTATAGTCGAGCGAGGGGACCGTCGAGGCGCAAGGTGAGCTCGTCGGAGGCAATGTTACAGGCAGCTAATGGCATGGGCAAGGGTAGGGGACGGTGCTGTGTCTCCTGGCGATGCTCAACGGCATGGTCGCGAGTGATGGGGCGGTGTGGTTTGGTCTGGAACGGGCGGTGCTCTGCGCGGCAGAGGCGGCGTTCTCGACGGCGGGCGGTGGCTGTATGGCGCGGGGCGTTAAACGGGGATGTCTGGCGGTCTCCTGGGTCGGTGGTGATCGTGTCTGCGCGCGGTGAGGGCGGCGCACGGTCTGTGGGTGGTGGTCGAGGGTGGCGCTCTGGCGCACGCTCGGCATGGTCTGGGCGTGTCTTACACGCGTGGTCCAGGGCTTGGCAACGCTCGCGGCTAGGACAGGCAGTGGCGATGGACGGTGGGCTGCCTCCCAGACAAGGTTGGCACGGCTAGTTCTTCCTCTAGCCTGCTGTCGACTATGGGGTGGCATTGAGGTGCTCGGCTGTTCACCATTAATGGCAATGGCTAGCTCACAGGGTGCTAGTGTTGGGCTAATCTTTCTAGATGATCTACTGGATTGTGTGAGATCTAACTAGGGAACAAGTTAGGCTCAAAACACTGCACACTATAGTGTTTGTGTTTTGTTTGATTTGTGTCTGCAACCTGTTTGATGAAATGGCCGCATGAAATCAAGTTTTGAATTTTGAAATGATTTTTGGTGGGTTTGCTAGATTGGTTCTGGTGAGTCTGCATATGCTTGGGTTTTGAAAATTGAGCTTGTTTAAGTGGGTTTTGAAAAAGTGGGATCTTCCCATATGAAGAAGATTCAATTTTGAGTTGTCATTTAAACTATGCATTTGAAAGTTTCTGTATGATCACAAGGTGGGCCTTGATACTTTGTTATGAGTACATTCAAGGGGTGCAAAGATCCAGAAAAGTTTCTGTTAGGTTTTGAAAGTTTGAGACAGCCAAAGTAGGCATGGGAGTTAAATTGGTCAAAATGACCATTCACTTAATATATTGGTTTTGACTTATTTTTCTTTAGGAAAAGTGTGGGGAATGTTTTAGATGATGTTCTTTTCACCTAAGAAACATTTTACAAGCAATGGATCACACAAACAAAGTGGTTTTAAAGAATTTCAAAATTCATGCATACACATAGACATGCTTTCATGAATTGATTTAGAAAAGTTTTTGTTAACCCTAAACTTTAGGATTAGTGTTTTGTTGATCTAAGTTTGATATTTTTGGGATGTTACAAACCTTCCCCCCTTAAACAAAATCTCGTCCCGAGATTTGAAAAAGGACGAAAAGATTACCTAGGATTTGAAGAGATCTGGAAACTCCGTCCTGATGTGATCTTCGCGTTCCCAGGTAGCTTCCTCTTCTGTGTGGTTGCTCCACTGAATCTTGAGAAACTTGATGCTTCGGGTTCTGGTCGTTCGAAAAGCTTCTTCCAATATACGGATGGGTACTTCAGGATAGGTCAGGTCATCATTGATCTCTATGGTCCTATGATCGATATTCTTGAACACTTCGGTCTTCTCGGGGACTTCGAGACATTTGCGAAGTAACGAGATATGGAACACATTGTGCACTGCTGACATCTCTTCTGGTAGCTCGAGTTGATACGATACTTCTCCTCGAGGGTTCAAGATTTTGAAAGGTCCGATATATCTGGGGGCTAACTTTCCTTTGAGTTGGAAACGTTGCATTCCCTTCAATGGCGACACTTTCAGGTAAACAAAGTCTCCAATGTTAAAGGCGAGGTCTCGACGTCTCTTGTCGGCGTAACTCTTTTGTCGGGATTGGGCTGTCTTGAGGTGCTCTCGAATCTTGTGAACCTTCTCTTCTGCTTCTCGTAGGATGTCGGGTCCGAAAATTTGACTCTCTCCTACTTCCGACCAGTTCAAAGGGGTGCGGCACTTCCTTCCGTACATGAATTCAAATGGGGCCATTTGCAAACTGGCTTGGTAACTATTGTTGTAGGAAAATTCTGCAAACGGTAGACAGTCTTCCCACTTGGATCCATACTCTAGCACACATGCTCTAAGCATATCTTCGAGTATTTGGTTTACTCGCTCCGTTTGTCCATCGGTCTGAGGGTGATACGCGGTACTGAAATCTAGGCGGGTTCCTAAACCTTCCTGGACCTTCTTCCAGAATCTCGAGGTAAACTGAGTTCCTCGATCCGATACGATATTCTTGGGGACTCCGTGCAAACTAACGATCCTAGCGATATACAACTCTGCTAGCTTTGAACACTGATAGGTGGTTTTAACGGGCAAGAAATGGGCGACTTTGGACAATCTGTCCACTATGACCCAAATAGAGTCATTTCCCCTACTAGAAGTAGGTAGTCCAGTGATAAAGTCCATTCCTACAGAATCCCATTTCCATTCCGGAATTTGCAAAGGTTGCAACAATCCAGCGGGTCTTTGATGTCCTGCCTTGACTCGCTGACATATATCACACTTGGCGATATAGCTTCCGATTTCTCTCTTCATCTTATGCCACCAAAATTGCTCTTTCAAATCTTGATACATCTTAGTTCCTCCTGGATGGATAGAATAATGAGTATCATGGGCCTCCTTCAAGATAACTTCTTTTAACTCAGAATCTGCTGGTACACAAAGGCGTCCTTTGTACCACAAAACTCCTTCTTCGTCCTCGGTGAATCCGGGTACTTTGCCTGTACCGATACGACGTTTAATTCCGTCGATACTAGCATTTCCTTTCTGCGCCTCTTTAACCTGACTGATCAAAGTGGGCTGAAGTTCTATGCTAGCCAAAAATCCTTCACTTACTAATTCTAGTCGAAAATCTTCCATCTCCTTGTGCAAACTTGGTTGCTCCTTCAAAATCATGGAGTTCAAGCGGCACGGCAATCTGCTAAGGGCATCGGCTACTACGTTGGCTTTTCCAGGGTGATAATGAATGTCCAGGTCGTAATCCTTGATTAGCTCAATCCATCTTCTCTGCCTCATATTCAGCTCCTTCTGAGTGAATATATACTTTAGGCTCTTGTGATCCGAATAAATCTCACAACGGTTTCCCATAAGGTAATGTCTCCATGTCTTTAGGGCTAGAACTACGGCTGCGAGTTCGAGGTCATGGGTTGGATAATTTTGTTCATGCTGCTTCAATTGTCGCGATAGATAGGATATAACTTGGCCTTCTTGCATTAGCACACATCCGAGACCAATCTTGGATGCGTCACAATACACATCGAATGCCTTCGTGATATTCGGCATGATCAAGATTGGGGCGGAAATCAATCTCCTTTTGAGTTCTTGGAAACTCGCTTCACACTTGTCCGTCCATTCAAACTTCTTGTCCTTCTTCAGCAATTGGGTCATGGGTCGGGCGATACTAGAGAATCCTTCTACGAATTTGCGGTAATATCCCGCCAATCCGAGAAAAGCACGAACTTGGGTTTGAGTGGTTGGGGCTTGCCAATCTTCTACATCTTTCACTTTGGCAGGGTCAACGGCAATTCCTCCGGCTGATACAATGTGACCGAGGAATCCTACTTCCTGTAACCAGAATTCACATTTGCTAAATTTTGCATACAGCTGATGCTCTCTAAGGGTTCCAAGAATGGTCCTTAGGTGTAGCTCATGTTCTTCTTCCGATTTGGAATAAATCAGAATGTCATCGATGAAAACAACGACAAACTTATCCAGGAAGTCCATAAAAATCTTATTCATGAGGTTCATGAAATAAGCGGGGGCATTGGTTAATCCAAAAGACATGACTGTATACTCATACAACCCATATCTGGTGGTAAAGGCAGTCTTTGGAATATCCTCTGCACGAATTTTGAGTTGATGATAACCAGTTCTAAGATCAATCTTAGAAAACACCTGGGCACCGGTCAACTGATCAAACAAATCCTCTATCTTGGGCAAGGGGTACTTGTTCTTGATGGTGACATCATTCAACTTTCGATAATCCGTACACAAACGGTTACCTCCATCCTTCTTGTCCACAAATAAGACAGGTGACCTCCATGGGGACGCACTTGGTTGAATCAATCCGATTTCTAACATGGAATCCAGTTGCTTCTTAGTTCTTCTAGTTCTGACGGGTTCATACTATAGGGTCTCTGGGCTATAGGTTCTGTTCCGGGGATTAGTTCGATGATAAACTCGATATCCCTATCTGGGGGCATACCGGGCAAAACATCTGGAAATACATCGGGGTATTCATAGACTATCCGAACTTGGTCGATGGTAGGTTGGGCTAGACTCTTGTTACACTTGAATTGGCGAGGTAAGGTTTCCGATATATGCTCGACTAATATTCCGGCGGTACTAGTCATGGTAATGGCTTTCTTGGCACAGTCAATCATTCCTTTATGTCTAGACATCCAATCCATTCCTAGTACTACTTCCAAACCTTTAGTTCCGAGTACTATTAGATTAGCATAAAAATCTATGCCATGGATTCGGATAGGGACGGCTTTGCAAATATGCCTAGCCTTGGTGGTTGATCCGGGAATTTGTACAATCATCACATGCTTCAGTTTGGTTGGTTGGATTTTACTAGTGCATGCAAATTCTTCGGTGACAAATGAATGCGATGCACCAGAATCAAACAACACTCTTGCGAGTACTGAATTAACAGAAAACATACCCAGCACGACGTCTGGCGCTTCCTGAGCTTCTTCAGCATGCATGAGAAAAAGGCGGCCATTACGGTTGAGTGAATTTCCGGGGGCAAATATTCTCCCTGGCTGGACACGACGCTGCTGCTGGGCTGGGACATTGGTATTAGGGGCTGTAGCATTCTTCTTGTTGGGGAACTCGTTGGAATAGTGGCCTTTATTTCCACAGTCATAACAGGTCACTTGGGACTTGTCCTTGGCTGCGACAGGCACAGCATTGCTTCCAGTCCTCGGGGCAGTATTGGGGTTGACGGTAGCATGGTTGGTGTTGAACTTGGGTGGGGCACGGTTGAAAGGGCTAGAATTGCCGGGGTTGTTGTGATTTCCTCCGGGTCTAGGGTTTCCACGGTTGGGATAGTTCGGACGGGTCATAGGGGGTCTGTTGGTTCTTGGGGCAAATCCTGGAGATGGGTTGGGGCGATACTTTGGGGTCTGATGGGTTCCTGGTTGATGCATCATGCGACGCTTGCGGTTCTCATTGGCCTGATTGATCTTTCCTTCCATCTGGATAGCGGAGTAGACAAGGGCTTCGATATCAGCAAAGGGAATATTGACTAATACTGTCTGCATCTCGTCATGCAGACCATTCAGGAATCTTTCTTTCTTCTTGGCTTTGGTGTCTATCTCATCTGGGGCGTACCTAGCTAATGACAAAAATTTGTCACGGTATTCCACTACTGTCATCCTTCCTTGCTTCAGTTCTCTGAACTCGTCTCTCATTCTCTTGATCAAAACTGGCGGCACATGGGTTCTGCTAAACTTGACCTTGAATTCTTCCCAGGTCATCATTTGGCCTCCGGTCATTGCACGAACACTGTTCCACCATGCCCTGGCATCTCCGGCTAGATAATGAGTGGCGAACAAGACTTTCTCGTTGGCTTCTACTCCGGCTACTTCTAAGTTATTCTCCATGGTTTGCAGCCAATCATCGGCGTCTAGGGGTTCTTCTGACTTGGTGAAAACGGGTGGGTTGGTATTCTAGAAGTTCTTGAGCTTAGATCCGTGGTTGTCCTGATTTCCATGACCTTGGTTGTTGTGGGCTAGCTGGGCTATCTGTTGCAGAGTAGCTAGGTTGGCTTGCCGTTCCGCTCGTTCAGCTTCGCGGTTAGAAGTCAACATTTGCAGGATCTGCAACATTGGGTCCGGGGTTGAACCACTTCCTCCACGTGGCATCTGAGGATTGATATAGATCATGAGAAAAGAGGGAAATTTCTAAGGTTTTGGGTCTTTGAAAAGTTTTTTAGAGTTGACTCAAGTTTTCTAGCAACTTGCTTTTTCATTCATTCACTCATAGCACACAGTACAACACACACCACAACAAGCAAAACAGATGGTTTTAAGAACCATTCTGGGAACTACGATACAGTGGGACCGACTACTATTCGCTACGCTAGTGCTCAGTGCTACTACTGCTCGGAGTCTATGGCTTCATCATCTTCTGCATCATCGATGAAGGCGAAATCATTCTCATTGGTGAAGAAGTCCATGGCCTGGTCCTCCAGAAAATCATCGTCATTGCTGAGATAGGAGTAAGGGTCTCCACGAAGATCTTCTCCGTCATTTTCCCTTTCCTCTAACTGCATGTCTCTCTCATGGATGGTCTCTTCCAGAGCTGAGATACGATGGCGAAGACGGGCAATAATGCGCTCCTTCTTGTCGAGCTGACGGCGGCGAGACTTGCGATCCTTTGCTAGCATGGCGATGGTCTGATCCTTCGTCTTGATGATGGCAGACTTGTGGTTACAATAGTCACGGAAGTTGTCCAGTTCCTGCTGACGATCATACATCATGAAGCTAAGGTGGTCCAATTGAGTCTTCAGCTCGGGGTGGTATGGGGCTTCCAGTGGTTGACCATTTGCATCACGTCTTGGGCAAAACTCAAAGCGAGTACCCTTGATCTGATTGATGCTCTGCCCACACAGACGGGAAAGAGCTTCCTGCATTGCTCGGGCAAGTCCATCGAGCCAGTTGTTTTCCCTCAAGGTAAACTGAATTCCCTCCGCAATAGGAGGTTCAATCTTTCCTCGGAGACTTGCAACTATCAGCCACTGTAGATCTTCCCCCCCTTGATCATTGAGCTGAGCTCCGAAGAACTCGGGATGCGGGCACTCCAAAAGTTCCGAAAGCTGATCCAGATCCCTCTCAAAGATAAGGTCTCCTCCATTTCCGAGTTGGTAAAACTTGCTGTACTTCACGTCCATCTATAAAAATAGAGGAGGAGTAGTTTAGCAAAGTGATCAAGTGTGTCAAAATTTTATATATTTTGCAAGAGTTTTTGAGGTACATGAGGTTTATTAAAGAATTTAAGAGGTAAGAATGAGAATAAGTTTTCGTAAATAGTTTTGTTTTTGAGTATTGAAACTAAGTTTTTGGTTTAGCGTCCAATCTAACTAGGGTCTCCTATGGTCAGGATGGCTCTGATACCAACTTGTCAACACCCGGATTTTTCAATCCTAGATGCCTGTTATGCCATACATCGCAATCCCAGGATTACCATTTTTGCGAGACATAACAAAATTGGATACCATAGTACTTCATCCATTACAACGATACATAAGTTCTTACACAAATAGGGATCTCATGATCCAGTCCTTAATACAACATCAAGCAGCGAAATACGAAATAGTAACGGTAGCGTAGGCGAGGCTCCATCTTCGGGGTCACAGGCAATGCTGACGATGGGAGATGATCCTAGTTGTCGTAACCGTCTTGGGGTCCATCCTCCAGGTACTCCTCTTCATAGTCTGGCCATGGGAATAGCCAGGGACAAAGCCATGAGTACTCTTTAAGTACTCGCAAACTACTACTAACAAGAAAGAGGGGTTTTTGGATAATAGGACACTAGGCTCTAGGGTTGTTTTGCAAAAGCCAGATTTATACTACTAAGTTCCAAAGCTGGTCACAATTTTATAACTCCTAAGTGGGATCTTGTATTTCTAGTCACAACTCTATTGTGGTCAAGTCAAAGTCTCAGGTCGTTCATAAGTCATTTTGAAAAGTCTGACGGTGGAACAGTATGGCCACTCCAACTGTCCATAACCACGGACGCGGCTATTCGAATAGTTTGACACTCTGCAGAGATTGTACACTTTCACCACAACATTCGATACATCCGTCAGGAACAAATCCTGAATTCACCATACTCAGTATGCGGATAATCAATCCTAACCTTCCATTTACACTCCCTAGTATAAGCACCTCTCCTGTGAGTTTGGCCTCCCAACCATGACCACTGTCATCTTGGGTACTGCACAGGTGGACAATCTTCACAAGGTAGCCTCAGCTCAGACCTTGGCCGTGAGGGAACTAATACTAAGGTATATAAGTTTCCAGTCAAGCCCTACCCAATATTCGGGTATTGTGGTTGTACGATAAAATTGGAATGGTATCGCATCCAGACAACCATCAGTTTTATAAAGGGCTAAGGCTCATGCCTCAACATTTTCATCACCAAAATCATCAAGTGTTTGGAAACACATGTCCAAAACATTTCAATAGAATGATCCATCATTCCAAGGTTTTCATAACCATTTTTCCACCAAGTATTCCCATCTAAAGTTGATCAAGTTTTATGCTTAGCACTAGCATTTACAGGTGGGGTAGTTCTAATAGAGGGGTGGTAACTAGTGGAGTTGCAACTAAGTCCAACCTTATATCATAAGCTGATATCAAGGTTTCTAGCTTAGGCCAAATTTTAATGTTCTTTATGCAACCTTCAGCACAACTGTCTAGTATCTACCAAACTTCTTGGGTAGCCTCTAAGTAAACTTTGATAAGGAAATAGAGTAAAAAGCTTGCCATAAAACTAGGATTGGTTTAGCAAGTGGGTATGGTTACATACGCTTAGGGCATATAGTAATCATGTCACAAGCATGGGTTGTGGCAACAATAGGGTATCTTGCAAGTGTTAGCTTGCATCAATATCAGTATAAGCTTGCATAGTTACTAGCTTGCTCAATCAACTAGTAGTATTAGGCTTGCCTTGTGCAGAGCAGTGGTTGAAGTTCTCTTCGGCTTCCTCTTCGTAGTATCCTCCTTCTTCTTCGTAGCCTTGGTCGGTACTAGCGTCTATGAATAAATACGAGGTACACAATCACCAAACAATACTTAACTACTTGCAATCATCACACACAAGGGTCCTATAGATGATCTAGCATCATCTCTAACATTACAAGGTTAAGGATTGGTTTAAGTCTTCTTATTTTAGAAAAAGTAATTTCTACTCATTGAAGAACTACTTAAGATTTAATATTCTCCAAACTAAACATGGGATCATGTTGACACATGTCATCACCACATGTTGTAGTCCATGGGAATGTGATTTAAAGTGGTGTCACAATTTAACAAGGTTTTACCCTTTTATTTTAATTAATTAAAGTGGCTAGAAATGCTTATGAAGCATTCCTTTATTCCTTGAACATTATTTCTGCAAGTAACCTATATATATTTTTATATATTCTGAAAGGTATGGTTGAAAGTGATTTTTGAGAGTTGGAATCAACTCAAAAGCTATTGTGGTTTAAATTTGAAAAATGTTTGAATGCAGAAAAGCTTCTGCCTTGTCATTTTTGCTAAGGGTGATCTACAAGTCCAAATGACTTGAATCCAACGGGCTTGGATTAAGCATTCACAGAACTTTCCAACAAAATTGGTTTCATCTAATTTGGTGCACTAAATTGATCTGGGTTGATTTTTGAAGTTGGGTACTGAAGTGTGTTTGAATTTAAAAAGAAAAAGTTTAATTTGAAATGCTGGGCTGCGCGGGAAATTCTAACGGGCCGGCCTGCTAAGCGCAGTGCTCCCGCGGGCTGCTTAAGTGGGTGTCCCCACTCGTCAGTGACACGGGGCTGGGCGAAGCGGTATGGGGCAACGTGGTTCGTTAGATCTGGTTCTAATCCAACGGCTGAGGGTCATCGTCGACGCGAGACAGCTCCGGCGAAAACGAAACCTAGCGCGGCCAGTGAGGGGTGCTGGGGGCTCACCGGGGTACGGGCGAGGGTCGGCGATGCGGGCGAACGACGAAGTCGACGACGACGAACCTCCTTGTACCGGTGGCTTCTCCTGGGGCGGCTCCAATCGCTGGCTCCTTTCTTCTCCGGCAGCGGCAGGCTCCGGTGAAATTCCGGCAGGGTGGTGCTCGCCTTGCTCTGAGAATGGTGTGGCACGATCAGTGAGGAGAGGGGAGTGAGATGGTGTGAAGAAATCGTGCGCGGGTGGCCTCTATTTATAGTCGAGCGAGGGGACCGTCGGGGCGCAAGGTGAGCTCGTCGGAGGCAATGTTACAGGCAGCTATTGGCATGGGCAAGGGTAGGGGACGGTGCTGTGTCTCCTGGCGATGCTCAACGGCATGGTCGCGAGTGATGGGGCGGTGTGGTTTGGTCTGGAACGGGCGGTGCTCTGCGCGGCAGAGGCGGCGTTCTCGACGGCGGGCGGTGGCTGTATGGCGTGGGGCGTTAAACGGGGATGTCTGGCGGTCTCCTGGGTCGGTGGTGATCGTGTGTGCGCGCGGTGAGGGCGGCGCATGGTCTGTGGGTGGTGCTCGAGGGTGGCGCTCTGGCGCACGCTCGGCATGGTCTGGGCGTGTCTTACACGCGTGGTCCAGGGCTTGGCAACGCTCGCGGCTGGGACAGGCAGTGGCGATGGACGGTGGGCTGCCTCCTAGACAAGGTTGGCACGGCTAGTTCTTCCTCTAGCCTGCTGTCGACTATGGGGTGGCATTGAGGTGCTCGGCTGTTCACCATTAATGGCAATGGCTAGCTCACAGGGTGCTAGTGTTGGGCTAATCTTTCTAGATGATCTACTGGATTGTGTGGGAGCTAACTAGGGAACAAGTTAGGCTCAAAACACTGCACACTATAGTGTTTGTGTTTTGTTTGATTTGTGTCTGCAACCTGTTTGATGAAATGGCCGCATGAAATCAAGTTTTGAATTTTGAAATGATTTTTGGTGGGTTTGCTAGATTGGTTCTGGTGAGTCTGCAGATGCTTGGGTTTTGAAAATTGAGCTTGTTTAAGTGGGTTTTGAAAAAGTGGGATCTTCCCATATGAAGAAGATTCAATTTTGAGTTGTCATTTAAACTATGCATTTGAAAGTTTCTGGATGATCACAAGGTGGGCCTTGATACTTTGTTATGAGTACATTCAAGGGGTGCAAAGATCCAGAAAAGTTTCTGTTAGGTTTTGAAAGTTTGAGACAGCCAAAGTAGGCATGGGAGTTAAATTGGTCAAAATGACCATTCACTTAATATATTGGTTTTGACTTATTTTTCTTTAGGAAAAGTGTGGGGAATGTTTTAGATGATGTTCTTTTCACCTAAGAAACATTTTACAAGCAATGGATCACACAAACAAAGTGGTTTTAAAGAATTTCAAAATTCATGCATACACATAGACATGCTTTCATGAATTGATTTAGAAAAGTTTTTGTTAACCCTAAACTTTAGGATTAGTGTTTTGTTGATCTAAGTTTGATATTTTTGGGATGTTACAGTAGTAGTGGATCGCCTAACTAAAGTGGCTCATTTCATACCCGTGAAGACAACCTATACAAGTGCTAAGTTGGCCAAGATCTACATGAGTAGAATTGTATGTCTACATGGAGTGCCCAAGAGTATTGTGTCTGATAGGGGAACTCAATTCACTTCCCATTTTTGGAGGCAGCTACATGAATCATTGGGAACGAGGTTGGAATTCAGTACTACTTTTCATCCTCAAACTGATGGACAAACCGAAAGAACTAATCAGATTCTTGAAGACATGTTGAGGGCATGTGCTCTAGACTATGGAGCCAGTTGGGATGAAAGTCTGCCTTACGCAGAATTTTCTTATAACAACAGCTATCAAGCGAGCATTGAGATGACACCATTTGAGTTTCTCTACGGGAGAAAGTGTACCACCCCATTGTTATGGAATGGTGTGGGAGAAAGAAGTTTGTTCGGACCAGAACTTATCAAAGAAGCCGAAGAGAAAGTCAAGTTGGTTAAAGACAGATTGAAGATAGCACAGTCCCGACAGAAAAGCTACGCAGATCCTAAGCGTAGAGAAGTCACCTACGAAGTTGGTGATAGAGCTTATCTTAGAGTGTCACCACTTCGTGGAGTGAAGAGGTTTGGAGTCAAAGGAAAGTTGGCCCCAGGATATGTTGGGCCATTCAAGATTCTAAGTCGCAAAGGAGAAGTTGCTTATGAAATTGAATTGCCAGAGTCTTTGTCAGTTGTCCATAATGTGTTTCATGTGAGTCATCTTAAGAAATGTCATCCAGAAATGGAAGAAACTTATTTGAAGGATACTATACCTTTGGAGGAGGTACAATTGGAAAGTGATCTCACTTATGAGGAGAAGCCTATCAAGATTCTTGAGACTGCAGAAAGAGTCACAAGGACTAAGACTATCAAGTTATGCAAAGTTCAGTGGAACCATCATTCCGAAGAGGAAGTAACATGGGAAAGAGAAGATGATCTCCGGAAAGACCACCCTCACCTATTTGCTAGCCAATCCGAATCTCGAGGGAGAGATTCACCTTAAGGGGGTTAGATTTGTAACATCCCTAAAATCATGTTTCAAACTTATGCATATAATCCATGCATCCATGATCATATGAATTTCATTTCAAACAAATCATTTCAAAAACAGGAGCATTTATGCTTATTATTTCATGTAAGTTTGCTCTAGCCTTAGTGCTATCTTCCAATGAGAAGAATACTTGTTTAGGTTCAGTAAGGTTTGAAATTCAAACTTAGGCACTTTCAAAAGTTTGAACAAGTTTCAAAACAAAATGAGTAATAAAACCAATATTATGCCTATTGAATATATATCATAAAGGCTTGGTTTTATTTTATTTTTCACTTGATCAAAGTGTTTGGAATGGACAGTAGTGTTTGACACACATTTGAGTGCAAGGTTTGCAGTATAAAAACCTAGAGAAAATTTGAATTCAAACTCATTTGATTTGGATTTGAAAATCATTCCAGAAAATCAAAACATCAAAAGAAAAGGAGAAAAGAAATAGAAAAGGGCCAGCGCTACCTATCTGGCCCAACTGCTAATCCAGCCCACTAAGCCCACCCGGGGTCTCCGTCTCTCTCGCTCACCCGCAGACACACCCCCCAAGTCACTGACTGCACGACCCCATCCCCCTCGCTGTTTAACTCGCTGACGAGTGGACCCTGCGACCACGCCGCCTTCATCGTCAATCACGCGCGCCTGCGACGCTCGCTCCGCCGTTACCTCGCCGCTGTTACTGCACGCTTAATTGCCATTGATACGCTGCGCGATCCTCGCCCCCGCTCTGGCTATAAGACCCCCTCTGCACCGCGGCCATTTCCCCTCACCTAGCGCCACCTCTACGCCCCCAGGCTGCCCGCAATTGCCTCTGCACCGCCACAGACAGAACAACTCCGGCAGGCGATTCCGATAAGCTCCGATCGCCCCTCTGTCTCTGGTTCAAACGAGCATGACCGCCACGTCCTTGTGCATCTGCTAACACCCCTGGTTTGCCTGCTCGTGACCCAGGTCGCCGTCTTCGTTCACGCCCGCAACCACCAGAGCCGCCGCTCGACTCCAACAAGCACTAGCGGTAAGAGTTGAGCGCCCCTTGCCTTCCCTTTGGTACTGTCCTGTTCGCCAGACCCTTGCGCGTCTCCAAAACCCTCTGGCTTGTGCTAGGTCGACGCAGAGCCTCGGGAACGACCTCGACATCAAGCAACAGACGCCGCCCGCAACTCTGACGAACTCCAGCGACTGTGTCCGTGCGCCCCTTGCCAAGCCGTCGCCAGGTTGAGCATCAGCACGTCGTCGCGTTTCTGGTAAGCATCTCCGACGACCCCCTAGCCATCTGTAGCACCGCGCCGCCGTAGGCAGAGCTCGCCGCCGCCAGTAGCCACCGCCAGCGCCGCCCAGCTTTGGTCGTTTGATCCAGAGCCATTGGATCTGGATCCAGCGCACGAGATTAGATCACTTAATGAACCGTTACGAGTAGATCTGGGCCGTGCAGATTATGTTGATCTAACGGCTCATAGGCGCGATCCTGAGCGAAGCGGTACGGGCCAATTAGATTAAGACGCGTGGCAGCTGTTTAGGTTTAAAACAGAATTTGAATCTACTAGATGTTTAAATTTGTTTTGGCTATAACTTTTGATCCCCACGTTAGAATTTGAAAAAATTTATACCGTTGGAATCAGGAGAGCAAGCCCTTTCTAATTATGCAATGTGTTTAATGTTTTACTTTTGTTAAAATGGTTTTATTTTCAGAAACTTGTGTAGGGCTAATTTGAGTATATGAATGATTCAAGAATTGTTTTAGGGTTTAATTAAATATTGTTTGGCAAGTTTTTAACTTGATTATGAACCAGTACTGTACACTTGCTTTGTTGAGTTTTAAAAATCATCACATATCATATTGCATGCATGCATGCATATATTTTTGTTTGTATATGTTTTGTATGTGATTTGTGGCTATGATTCTTTGTGTAGATTTTGGTGCTAGTGATTGTGATTGTGAGGAGTGTAGCTACTCTCCAAACTACCAAGGCAAGTGGTACTTCATGAATATTTTTATTCCTATGTTTTCTACTAAGCATTATGTGGCATCCCGCAAAACCACTACTAGAAAATTGCGTTGAATTTGTGCATTGCACCGTCATCATCATGCATTGTTTGCCAAAACTATGTTTGCAAAGCCCGTGTTGTTTTCTAAACGCCCCGTCTTTTATTCAAACGCCAAAACCGGGTCCCCGGAATATTTTGTTTTGGCCGCTATCGGTTTGCAGACGGCCCGTTTAAAACAAACAAACGTTTTAATTATTTTAGCGGGGCAGTCGAACAGGCCGATTGACCCGAACGACCGCCCTAGAAAACTAAATCGGTCCATCTAATCTGCCCCTATTAATCCTAAAGCTACCCAGTTCTCTACCCTCTCTCCCCAGCCACCTCACCCTGGCCAATAGTCCCTCGCCACCTCACCCTCTCCCTATCCCTCACCCAACCAGCATCTTCCACATCACCCCAACCCCCTCTCTCCTTCCTCACCTCTCTCTCCCAGCCACACACTCACCAGCCCCACACCCCACCTAACACCCGCCAGCACACGCACTACACCACACACACCCTACCCGCGCGCGCCCCCACTCCCTGCCGCGTGGGCCCGCACGCGAGCCCCCTCCACACCTGATCCTCACCCCTGGCCCCGCTCCTGCCCAGTCCCCAGCCACCAACCGCGCCCGGGCCCCACCCTCGCCCCACGCCCCACGCCGCGTCCTGTTCATCTCCAACCTCCGACCCCGCACGCCTCCCTCCTCCCCCGCGTGGCTCTCTCCCTCGCGCTGCCTCACCCCGGCGCCCGAGGCCGCGCGCCTCCCTTCTCCTCCTCGCCGGTAACCGCCCCCCCAGCGACCACCGCCGCCTCCGCCGGCGCGCCACCTGCCGCATCCACCGCCCAACCCCCGTCCCTTCACCGCTGCCGCCGCCGCTCCCCACCTCGCTCTCCCTCTCTTCCGCCGGCGCGCGCCGCCGCCGGACCCCTCAGGCCGCCCCGCCCGCGACGCCGCGCCCCCCGGCCCACTGTCGAGCTCGACCCGCCGCCTCCGCCGGACCGCTTTCCCCCTTCACCGCTGCGCACCCCTGTAGCATCCCAGTTGTCTAACCCCTGTAATGCTACCTGTTATAATAATATAATGGGCCACTTCCAACATATAATTGTTGCATCATCATCATATCATGCTCATACCATCATACCACCTTGCATTTGAGCATCATATAAAACCTTTTCTTGTTTGGTTCTTATCTCATGTGCATGATTAATTGTAGTTGCCTCTTGATATTGTATTTGGATCTTAATAAATTGTTAAATGCCCAAGTTGAGTTGGGGGCATCTCTCTTGTTAAATCCACCACCTTATCTTTCACCATCTTTTAATTCCACCATCCAATAAGATGGGCTTGGCATTTTATTGAGTTATCTCTAGCCCATGTTGTTGGTTGGATCCACCCATAATCTTTGCTTGGCCTTGCCCACCTTTTGGGAATGCATATGAATAATGCCTTGTTAATGTTTCTGTTTACACAAGGATTAGCTTGGCATTATTTATTTTGCATGGGCCATGCAAGTGCCATCTTTTCCTAGTTTTTGGGTTTATTTGAATTCTAGTTGGATCCTCTTCCTAGTTTAAATCTTTTGTTGGCTGGTAGTTTTTCTTTCATCATATCATCTATCCCTATCCTTTCTAGCTATACCCTATCCCCATCTCCATGCTTACACATGTGGTCATGTGTGAGCATAAGAACCATCCCATCATCTAGATCATCTCTCTCTCCCTCTCCCTCTTTTTCTTGCTTGGATCTTGGTAAGGTTGTTTGGAGTTTACTTGATCAACTTAAGTGCCACCATCTCTTTCTCAAACCCCTTAGCAAAACCCTAAATCTACCCCCATGCCCCATAACCTTCCTACCTAAAAATCTAAACCCCACCCATTCTAAACTTCCCCCAAGGTGCCCTTTCTTTCCTCTTAGTCAAGCCTTTTTTCCCAAACCTCCTGGTGACCAAGTTCAGTCGGTTTTGAAATCAGTACCTGGTTTGGTTTTGAAATGGAATTAAAACAATCAAAACAGTTAAAAGTAAAGAGAAAGGAATAAAAAGAGGGGAAAGAGAAGCAGCCGCAGCAGCCCAGAGCAGGCAGCAGCCCGTCCTGCCCAGCTTCCCCGGCCCAACTCGCTTTTCCCGGCCCAGTACCCCCCTCCAGCCGTCGCGCGCCCTGTTCTTCTTCTCCCTCCGTCTGTCGCCGTCTCGCTTCCTCCTCTCTCTCTGCGTGCGACGGAAAGCAAACGGCGGAGCAGGTGGCCGTCTTTCCGCCGTCAGCCGCGTCACCCTCCCCTCCTCTTCTTATCCCCAGCACGCCACCAAGCCAACCAGGCACAGTTCCCCTTCTCCCTTCCATCTCTCCCCCAGGGTACAGCCTCACCACCGCCCCATGGCGTCGCCATCCTTCGCGCCTCGCCGCTGATCTCCACGAACGTCAGGACCACGCGGGGACGGGGGAAAAAGCTACGACAGCTAGCTGGAGCTCTCCGTCGCTGCTCAAGCGCCAGGACGCGAGGAGCCTGGACGCCAAGGTTCGGCCGTGGTCACCGCCGTCGCCGCCCTCTCCGTCCCCGTCAACCGCGAGCCCCCGCCGACGGTCCCGCTGTGAGCCCCGCCTTCCCCTTCTCCCCTGACACGCCTTCGCTCTCCCTTGCACGCGCTAGCTGACCTCGCGCGCCGGAGGCCGACGCCGTGCGCGCACCACAGCCGTCCGCCGCGCACACCGTTCTGAACGTCGACAGCACCGGCTGCAGCGCGCTGGACTGTTCCGCTGTAGATCCCGAACAGCCCAGCCCTCCTTGGCCAAAACTTCCTTAAGCAAAGTTCGAGATCTATCAACCCTCTACGTTTTTCGTTTTTGCATCATCTCCGTTCTCGCAGTGGAACTCTCACCATCGTCCTCGAAAGATCGACCGATCTATCTAGCTCTCTGTGCAGTAAATTCAGTTTCGCGACCGCGTTTTTGCTCCTGTTCATCCCCTTGCCCCACCCGCTGCAGTCCTCCGATGGCTAAACGCCCAACAGGGAACTTGAAGCCTGTAGTTTCCTCTCTAGTTTTGGTTTTTACGCTTTGGCGAAACTCGCAGCCGTTCGCTCGCAATCTTCTCTCGATCATCGGCTTCAGCTAGCAGATCTTGCGAAGAAAATTGCAGTTTCGTCAGGCTTCAGTTCAACCAGCCCTGGACGTTTTCTAGCTAGGCCCTCCAGCTTCTGGCAGCTCAACCCGCAGTCCTGCCCGACCCCACCCGCCAGTCTATGGTCGTTTTATGCAAAACCCCCTGGGAAAACTCCTTCATCAACCCGCGATCCGTCTGTCCCTTAGCCGCTGTCGTATGGGACCGCAATCCCCTGGGCCCCACCTGTAGGCGTCTGTGGGTATGTTTGGCTGAGTGTAAAGTGGTTTTCTGCGTCTGGTTAATTTCAAACTTTGTTTAAATGCTTTTAAATTCAAATTTAATTCAGTTTCAAACAACTTTTACATAGTATTTCCAAATCACACAAATAATATATGTTTGGATATCAGAAAAATGAGAGGATTCCAAATATGCCATCTTTTTTGTCTTTTGCACAAATAAAATTCCAAGTTTGTTTAAATTACAACTAATGCCACTAGAATTTAAATAATTCATAACTTTAAATTCCTAAATCCAAATTTAGCAAATGATGAGTCTAAATTGATCAGCTCGACGAGACCTTTCTGTTTATGCTATCCATGACTTCTATTGCAGCATGCATCATATAAAAATATATTGAACAACAACTGTTATGACAACAAATGTGATTCCCAAACCCCATTAAAATGACGTTACTTGTCTACCACACCTCACCATGCCATGCTACCTTACTTGCCATGTAAATTGTGCATCATACATCATGGCATGATTGTTTGCTTGACGCATCTTATTCATATGCTTGTGCTCTATATTCATGTTGGCCTTGTTTGTTTGGTTTTTCTCGGATAGACACTGAGCAGGGGTTGTATCAAGAGAACCAGGAGCACTACCCAGATCCGTCCCTTGCTTCAACTGAGACACCAGGCAAGCACTACCACATGCTTGCATACATACAGTACCTATTGCCCCTATCTTACTCTTGCATCATCGAGTCGCGATTGCATTAAATTGAATCCCAAGTATGCATAGCCTTTACTTTTATACTCCACCAAGCTTGTTCCTCCATCCCATGAGCCAATACTATAGGAGTTGTTTGGGCCATGCGAGTCGTAGAACAGCATGTGTAGGGTTTGTGAGAGTCTGATGAATAATGAGGTACCTAAACAACTTAACCTAAGTAGTTCTGGGATAACTAAAGAAAGTGGCACCGGTGAGCAACATCTGCTATTTGGTTTTTCCTGCTCACTTGTGTCCCGTAAGACCCCGAGTACTTGATTCCTGTTCCTTGATTTATCGCGCTATCCACATCCGGGAGGTATATGGGACCCCCCTCAGCCAGAGCTTGATTCCGTCTTATTTCTTGGGGCCACAACTAGTTTGAGGTTTTATTACGATCCTGTACTTATGCCATGTTTTACTGCTTTATTTACGATTGTGCGAGGAGCACACTGTACTGTTTAGGATGCGGAGTGATTACGCGGTATCGACAAGCCCAGCCACACTTTCGGGTTCCCAGTCGTTTACAGCCATTGGCGCAGACCTTGAGGCCGTCTCGGAGCTTGCTTACTCCGTTGCGGGATCTACTTAAGGGGTGGCCCCCTGAAATATTTCTGAATCTTGTGATTGCTTTGTCGTGAAGGCCTCGTTGGGTTTTGATTTGGTTTTTCCGAGGTTGATCGAGTGTGTGTTGCTATTGGTGCACCCCGGCCGGGTAAAACTTTCTGAAAGCCGTGTCCGCGGATATGGACGACTTGGAGCACAGTTTCTCGATCATAGACAAGCAGAACTAAAGTACCGCCTTAATCTGACTAAGTAATTTGACTAGTAAATAGTGCAACACTCATGGAATGGTTAATAAAATTGCCAACGGATGGGGGTTGTTCGTCCTCTTCCTTGTTGGTAAGCAGGGAGGAGGATGGATCGGATGAGATTACCATTATAACTATTGTACTTAATTCACGGACATCCGTCTATCATTGGTTAGGCGGATGGTTAGCGTTTATCTGTAGAATTGCTAGGGTTTACCTTTTTCGCTGCAATTGCGTCACCCCAGGTTGTGTCCCCTTTAGAGGCATTAAGACTTGCTGAGTACCCTTAGGGTCTCACACGATAAATTCTTGATTCAGATGGATAGGTACCTCCACAGGACGGATACTGGGTGGAAGAAGCCGATGATGTAGGCAACGATCGTTTGGTGTAGAGATTCCGGGATCGGGGATCCGTGAGACCTGTAGTTGGGATGTGCTTATTTCTATGGCATCTTATGCCGATTTGCTTCTTATCCGTACTCGGATTCTGTTTGCCGCTTCCGCATGATACTCTGATGTGTGTTGTATGAGGAGTTATCCTAAAATATAGATCTATCTAGGTCATTTGAATCTTGCCGTATGGCGTTGGTATATTTTCCTTTCTTTCTAGATGGTATGGCTCTGATGTACTCTTGTATGGTGGCTTGCGTACATACCCGCTTGTGTACGTAGTTGATCCCTTCGCCTGCCGACTACGCCGCCCGTACAGGTCCCGTTGAGAGGGTAGTGGTTGGGACGTCTGAAAGGACTACCAGTGTGTGGCTTTTGGGGCCCCGCCGTACTATTTCAACCACTACCACTCATCCAGGCTTGTATCTAGGAGTGTAGTTCACCGAGGTAGTTACAATTGGTATCAGAGCCATCCCGACCTTCAGGGTTTCAGCCAAACGGTCGTTGTCAGTCTAGCAAATATTTTGGTAGTTATGTATATTAGGGAAAAACAAAAACGCGAGAGTAGGACTGCTTCCATTTTTCTTCTTACCCTCCCACCCACCCTTTCTGGTAAGGAAGTGTAACGTTTTCAATTCTCTTCTCAAAGTTCAAACTAGGATTCACGTGTTCGGGGTTTCCGTAGTACCATAGGATGTGTGTGTGTGTGTGTGTGTGTGTGTGTAATCCCTTGTCTACCTATTGCATCCAAGTTGTTATCTTATCTGCCTTTGGTTATCAACTGTTGGTACATTCCATACCGACAGGCCTTTGCAAACCGACGCAATCTATCTTCCTCTTGTATCCGACGCTATCTTGTTTGGGGTGTTCGTTTCCGTAGTTACCAATCTTTAGGTTTCGTCGTGAGAAGAAGGGGTTAGGATATGTGTTCCACTTGTTCACGTGCGGAGTAATGATTTGAGTGCGGGATGGAGTCGCGACCATACCACTACTCTTCTCATTCGCTTTTGTATATTGGATCGGTGGAGTCACTAATCTTGATTCGTTAAGTAATTTTGCGCATCTATTGGTATTGTAATGCCGAAATTTGTGGAAAATTTTTCTTTGATATATTTGTGTACCACACTCCTTTTCAGTCGTGTGCGATATGCTTAATATCTTTTAGGTGCTATGAACTTTGTTGATATTTTAATATCATCTCAGTAAATTGTATCCTTTAAATCTTGGTTAATTCCATCTTGGTACTATTTTGGATTATTATCATTCTCCATCATAGTACTGACTTGAGTTTTATATCAATGACAGGATGGCTCCACCACGCCGGACTGATGAGGACATACCTCCGGAACTGGGCGCAGCGCTGTCGAACATTGCTAATGCTTTGGCAGCTATGCAAGAGAACCAGCAGCGCTTTGAGGAGAGCGTCAGAAGAAACGAGTTTGCTCCACTTCCTCCACCTCCCAGGCGTGGAGACATCAAGAGCTTCCTCAAGTTCAACCCTCGTCAGTTTGATGTGTCTGACCGACCTCTGGACGCGGATGATTGGCTGCGTGAGATCTCAAGGCTGCTCGAGACTGCTGATGTTCCAGAACAGGAGTGGGTAAAGTGTGCTACTCACCTTCTCAAGGGAGATGCAGCTCTTTGGTGGGAGAACTACTTGAAGGCAAGCTGCACGGGTTTTCAGCCAACTTGGGAAAGGTTCACTGGAGCGTTCAAGGAGCAGTTTCTCTCAGAGATTGAAATGGAAAGGATGAAGGAGGCTTTTCTCAACCTGAAGCAGGGAAATGATAACGTCAACACCTACATCAGGAACTTCATGAATCTCTCTCGTTATGGTGGTGATGAGGTATCTGATGACAAGAAGAAGCAGAAAAGGTTCAGGCAAGGGCTCAATGCGTCGATCAAGTATGCAATCACGCATGCAAGACCGGAAACCTTCTTGGAGCTACAACACACAGCACTGCAAGAGGAGGCAAGCAGGCAGATGTTTGAGGAGTCCAAGAAACATAACAGGGATGCATCAAGCTCTTCGGTTATGGCAGCTCCTTCGAAGCGGCGTGTCTGGGTTCCTAACACCCCACCGTTGCTTCCGGCTTCACCAAGACCTGCAAGTTTCGCGCCAAGGCCACCAAACTTCACCACTGCGGCTCCCAGGGGCTACAACAACCACTACCCTGGAGCGCCTGGCGGAGTCCCTGGCTACTCTGCTCCACGTCCACGCGGCGCCTGCTTCACATGTGGAGATCATGGTCATCCCAACTGGAACTGCCCAATGAAGAACAAAACTCTTCCTCCACCCCCGCCAAGATCTGCAACAAGCTCTACTTCGGTTCGTGCACCACCGCCTCGGGCTCTCAACATCAACACTAAGCCCGGGTCTGCGGTTGTTCGGGCAAACTGCGTCAATGCCTCTCAAGCTGAGCTCGCACCAGGAGTTGTCATGGGTATGCTTTCAGTTAACTCAGTTCCTGCACGAGTTCTCTTTGATTCTGGTGCATCGCATTCCTTCGTTTCCATCACGTTTGCAGACGAGAATGGGTTAGCATTGGTTCCTCTCCAAAAGCGGTTAATGGTTCTTTCTCCTGGAGCAACAATGGCAGCTTCAAAAATCAGCCATGGAAATCAAGTTGAGATTGGTGGCTCTTCATTCTTGGCTTCTTTGATTGTTCTGGGCAACTCTGACATTGATGTCATTCTGGGCATGGATTGGTTGACAGCAAATGCAGCTGTGATTGATTGTGCTGAACGCTCAGTGTCTCTGAAGATTCCTGAAGGCTATGTAGTTTTTTCTCCAAGTCTGACTCCTGCTGTCCAGCTCTATTCCTTGGCTGCTCTGAATAATGATGCTATGGAAGCTATTCAGAAGGTACCAGTGGTCTGTGAGTTCCCAGATGTCTTTCCTGAAGAGTTGCCAGGTATGCCTCCGGATCGCGAGGTTGAATTCGTGATTGAGCTTGAACCTGGAACGGCTCCTATCTCCAAGCCGCCATATAAAATGGGTCCTTCTGAGTTGGCTGAACTCAAACGACAACTTGATGAACAAGAGAAATTGGGTTTCATTCAACACAGCACTTCTTCTTGGGGTAGCCCAACAATCTTTGTGAAGAAGCGTGACAGAACCGATAGGCTATGTGTTGATTATCGGGCTCTCAATGCTAAAACCATCAAGAACAAATATCCTCTTCCTCGGATAAATGATCTATTTGATCAGCTAGCAGGAGCTGTGGTATTCTCTAAGCTGGACTTGAGAAGTGGTTATCACCAAATCAAAATTCGCAAAGAAGATGTGCCCAAAACAGCTTTCACCACTCGCTATGGCCTGTATGAGTACACGGTCATGTCTTTCGGCCTCACCAACGCACCTGCTACCTTCTCGAGGCTGATGAACTCCGTTTTCATGGAGTATCTTGATAAGTTTGTGGTGGTATATCTGGATGACATTCTGGTCTATTCCAAGTCTAAGGAGGAGCATGAAGAACACCTGCGGTGTGTCCTGAACAAGCTTCGTGAGAACCGCTTGTATGAAAAGTTCTCAAAGTGTGAGTTTTGGCTGCCTGAAGTAACCTATCTTGGTCATGTTATCTCTGCCAAGGGCATTGCAGTCAACCCGGAAACCGTGAAGACAATAGTTGAATGGCTTCCTCCTGCTAATGTCAAGGAAGTGCGGAGTTTTCTCGGCTTGGCTAGCTATTGCCGTCGCTTTGTGCAGAACTTCTCGAAGATAGCAAAGCCTCTTACCGATCTCCTCAAGAAAGGCAAGAAGTACCTGTGGACTCCTGCTTGTCAAGAAAGTTTTGAGACACTCAAAGAGAAGCTCACTTCCACACCAGTCTTGGTTCCTCCAGATACATCTAAGCCTTTCCAGATATTCTGCGATGCCTCTTTGCAAGGATTGGGTGTGGTCCTTATGCAAGAGAGACAGGTGGTTGCTTATGCCTCTCGTCAGTTGAAGACGCATGAGGTCAACTATCCCACACATGACCTTGAGCTAGCAGCAGTGGTCTTTGCTTTGAAGCTATGGAGGCACTATTTGCTGGGTAACCGTTGTGAGATCTTCTCGGACCACAAGAGTTTGAAGTATATCTTCACTCAGCCTGATCTCAACCTTCGGCAAAGGAGATGGATTGAAGCCATCAATGACTTTGATGTGACCATCAACTACACTCCAGGCAAAGCAAACGTCATGGCAGATGCGCTTAGCCGTAAAGCTTATGTCAACAACCTCATGGTAGAAGAGCAGCAGCCCCTCTTGTGCGAGGAATTCCGTCAACTGAACCTGGAAATTGTGGAACAAGGGCATCTCCTGAATCTTCTGGCTACTCCTCTCTTGGAAGAACAGATTCGTTCTCGTCAGCTTGGTGATCCGCACACCAGAAAGCTCATCTCTAAGCTTGGCACTCCGAAGTATGAATCCTTCCATGTTGATGATCAAGGCACGCTCTTCTTTGATCACCGGATGTTTGTTCCAAACTACCCGGGCCTGAGAGACCAAGTTCTCAAGGAGGCACATGATTCGGTTCTTTCTATCCATCCTGGCAGCACAAAGATGTACATGGACTTGAAAACACAATACTGGTGGCCTGGGTTAAAAAGGTATTGCGCCAAGTATGTCTCAGAATGTGATGTCTGCCGCAGAGTCAAGGCTGTCCATCAGAAACCATTTGGTCTTCTACAGCCATTGAAACCTCCGGAATGGAAATGGGAGAAAGTAGAGATGGACTTCATCACTGGGTTTCCTAGATCGCAGAAGGGCAACAATGCAATCTTTGTTGTCATCGACAGGCTTTCTAAAGTGGCTCATTTCTTCCCCATCAAAGAAACAATTTCTGGAATTCAGTTGGCTGAGCTCTATATCAACAGGATTGTCTCTTTGTATGGGGTTCCACTTGAAATCAGTTCAGACCGTGGGAGCATCTTCACCTCAAAGTTCTGGGAGAGTTTCCAAAAAGCTTTGGGAACAAAGTTGAACTTCAGCACTGCTTACCACCCTCAGTCTCAAGGACAAGTGGAAAGAATCAATCAGATTCTGGAGGATATGCTTCGGGCTTGCGTCATCTCGTTTGGCATGAAGTGGGAGGAATGTCTTCCATATGCTGAATTCTCCTACAACAACAGCTTCCAGAAGAGTCTGAAGATGGCACCATTCGAGGCTCTATATGGTCGCAAGTGCAGAACTCCAATTGGTTGGTCAGGTGCAGGAGAAAGAATCTGGTTTGGCCCTGACATTGTGACTCAGGCCGAGGAGAAGGTGCATATCATTCTGGAGAACCTGAAGATTGCTCAAAGTCGTCAGAAGAGCAACTATGACAGGAAGCACACAGATATGGTGTATGCCCCTGGTGATCTCGTCTACCTTCGTGTCACTCCCATGAGAGGAACACACCGCTTCGGTATCAAAGGAAAGTTGGCTCCTAGATACATCGGTCCTTTCAAGATACGTGGTAGAAGAGGAGAAGTTGCTTATGCACTGGAGCTTCCGGAAAAACTCAAAGTCCATGATGTTTTCCACATCTCTCAGCTCAAGAAGTGCTTCAAAGACCCCGGCAAGACCGTGGATCATGAGCTAATCGACCTCCAAGAAGATCTCTCTTATCAGGAACACCCCACCAAAATCCTTGAGACCGCAGAACGAAGGACTCGCAACAAGTCCATCATGTTTTGCAAGGTGCAGTGGTCACACCATTCCGTTGATGAAGCAACATGGGAGCGTGAAGATGAACTCCGTGCCAACCATCCTTCTCTCTTTGTATCTTCTTCTTCTTCCTAGAATCTCGGGGCGAGATTCCTGTTTAGTGGGGGAGAGTTGTAGCATCCCAGTTGTCTAACCCCTGTAATGCTACCTATTATAATAATATAATGGGCCACTTCCAACATATAATTGTTGCATCATCATCATATCATGCTCATACCATCATACCACCTTGCATTTGAGCATCATATAAAACCTTTTCTTGTTTGGTTCTTATCTCATGTGCATGATTAATTATAGTTGCCTCTTGATATTGTATTTGGATCTTAATAAATTGTTAAATGCCCAAGTTGAGTTGGGGGCATCTCTCTTGTTAAATCCACCACCTTATCTTTCACCATCTTTTAATTCCACCATCCAATAAGATGGGCTTGGCATTTTATTGAGTTATCTCTAGCCCATGTTGTTGGTTGGATCCACCCATAATCTTTGCTTGGCCTTGCCCACCTTTTGGGAATGCATATGAATAATGCCTTGTTAATGTTTCTGTTTACACAAGGATTAGCTTGGCATTATTTATTTTGCATGGGCCATGCAAGTGCCATCTTTTCCTAGTTTTTGGGTTTATTTGAATTCTAGTTGGATCCTCTTCCTAGTTTAAATCTTTTGTTGGCTGGTAGTTTTTCTTTCATCATATCATCTATCCCTATCCTTTCTAGCTATACCCTATCCCCATCTCCATGCTTACACATGTGGTCATGTGTGAGCATAAGAACCATCCCATCATCTAGATCATCTCTCTCTCCCTCTCCCTCTTTTTCTTGCTTGGATCTTGGTAAGGTTGTTTGGAGTTTACTTGATCAACTTAAGTGCCACCATCTCTTTCTCAAACCCCTTAGCAAAACCCTAAATCTACCCCCATGCCCCATAACCTTCCTACCTAAAAATCTAAACCCCACCCATTCTAAACTTCCCCCAAGGTGCCCTTTCTTTCCTCTTAGTCAAGCCTTTTTTCCCAAACCTCCTGGTGACCAAGTTCAGTCGGTTTTGAAATCAGTACCTGGTTTGGTTTTGAAATGGAATTAAAACAATCAAAACAGTTAAAAGTAAAGAGAAAGGAATAAAAAGAGGGGAAAGAGAAGCAGCCGCAGCAGCCCAGAGCAGGCAGCAGCCCGTCCTGCCCAGCTTCCCCGGCCCAACTCGCTTTTCCCGGCCCAGTACCCCCCTCCAGCCGTCGCGCGCCCTGTTCTTCTTCTCCCTCCGTCTGTCGCCGTCTCGCTTCCTCCTCTCTCTCTGCGTGCGACGGAAAGCAAACGGCGGAGCAGGTGGCCGTCTTTCTGCCGTCAGCCGCGTCACCCTCCCCTCCTCTTCTTATCCCCAGCACGCAACCAAGCCAACCAGGCACAGTTCCCCTTCTCCCTTCCATCTCTCCCCCAGGGTACAGCCTCACCACCGCCCCATGGCGTCGCCATCCTTCGCGCCTCGCCGCTGATCTCCACGAACGTCAGGACCACGCGGGGACGGGGGAAAAAGCTACGACAGCTAGCTGGAGCTCTCCGTCGCTGCTCAAGCGCCAGGACGCGAGGAGCCTGGACGCCAAGGTTCGGCCGTGGTCACCGCCGTCGCCGCCCTCTCCGTCCCCGTCAACCGCGAGCCCCCGCCGACGGTCCCGCTGTGAGCCCTGCCTTCCCCTTCTCCCCTGACACGCCTTCGCTCTCCCTTGCACGCGCTAGCTGACCTCGCACGCCGGAGGCCGACGCCGTGCGCGCACCACAGCCGTCCGCCGCGCACACCGTTCTGAACGTCGACAGCACCGGCTGCAGCGCGCTGGACTGTTCCGCTGTAGATCCCGAACAGCCCAGCCCTCCTTGGCCAAAACTTCCTTAAGCAAAGTTCGAGATCTATCAACCCTCTACGTTTTTCGTTTTTGCATCATCTCCGTTCTCGTAGTGGAACTCTCACCATCGTCCTCGAAAGATCGACCGATCTATCTAGCTCTCTGTGCAGTAAATTCAGTTTCGCGACCGCGTTTTTGCTCCTGTTCATCCCCTTGCCCCACCCGCTGCAGTCCTCCGATGGCTAAACGCCCAACAGGGAACTTGAAGCCTGTAGTTTCCTCTCTAGTTTTGGTTTTTACGCTTTGGCGAAACTCGCAGCCGTTCGCTCGCAATCTTCTCTCGATCATCGGCTTCAGCTAGCAGATCTTGCGAAGAAAATTGCAGTTTCGTCAGGCTTCAGTTCAACCAGCCCTGGACGTTTTCTAGCTAGGCCCTCCAGCTTCTGGCAGCTCAACCCGCAGTCCTGCCCGACCCCACCCGCCAGTCTATGGTCGTTTTATGCAAAACCCCCTGGGAAAACTCCTTCATCAACCCGCGATCCGTCTGTCCCTTAGCCACTGTCGTATGGGACCGCAATCCCCTGGGCCCCACCTGTAGGCGTCTGTGGGTATGTTTGGCTGAGTGTAAAGTGGTTTTCTGCGTCTGGTTAATTTCAAACTTTGTTTAAATGCTTTTAAATTCAAATTTAATTCAGTTTCAAACAACTTTTACATAGTATTTCCAAATCACACAAATAATATATGTTTGGATATCAGAAAAATAAGAGGATTCCAAATATGCCATCCTTTTTGTCTTTTGCACAAATAAAATTCCAAGTTTGTTTAAATTACAACTAATGCCACTAGAATTTAAATAATTCATAACTTTAAATTCCTAAATCCAAATTTAGCAAATGATGAGTCTAAATTGATCAGCTCGACGAGACCTTTCTGTTTATGCTATCCATGACTTCTATTGCAGCATGCATCATATAAAAATATATTGAACAACAACTGTTATGACAACAAATGTGATTCCCAAACCCCATTAAAATGACGTTACTTGTCTACCACACCTCACCATGCCATGCTACCTTACTTGCCATGTAAATTGTGCATCATACATCATGGCATGATTGTTTGCTTGACGCATCTTATTCATATGCTTGTGCTCTATATTCATGTTGGCCTTGTTTGTTTGGTTTTTCTCGGATAGACACTGAGCAGGGGTTGTATCAAGAGAACCAGGAGCACTACCCAGATCCGTCCCTTGCTTCAACTGAGACACCAGGCAAGCACTACCACATGCTTGCATACATACAGTACCTATTGCCCCTATCTTACTCTTGCATCATCGAGTCGCGATTGCATTAAATTGAATCCCAAGTATGCATAGCCTTTACTTTTATACTCCACCAAGCTTGTTCCTCCATCCCATGAGCCAATACTATAGGAGTTGTTTGGGCCATGCGAGTCGTAGAACAGCATGTGTAGGGTTTGTGAGAGTCTGATGAATAATGAGGTACCTAAACAACTTAACCTGAGTAGTTCTGGGATAACTAAAGAAAGTGGCACCGGTGAGCAACATCTGCTATTTGGTTTTTCCTGCTCACTTGTGTCCCGTAAGACCCCGAGTACTTGATTCCTGTTCCTTGATTTATCGCGCTATCCACATCCGGGAGGTATATGGGACCCCCCTCAGCCAGAGCTTGATTCCGTCTTATTTCTTGGGGCCACAACTAGTTTGAGGTTTTATTACGATCCTGTACTTATGCCATGTTTTACTGCTTTATTTACGATTGTGCGAGGAGCACACTGTACTGTTTAGGATGCGGAGTGATTACGCGGTATCGACAAGCCCAGCCACACTTTCGGGTTCCCAGTCGTTTACAGCCATTGGCGCAGACCTTGAGGCCGTCTCGGAGCTTGCTTACTCCGTTGCGGGATCTACTTAAGGGGTGGCCCCCTGAAATATTTCTGAATCTTGTGATTGCTTTGTCGTGAAGGCCTCGTTGGGTTTTGATTTGGTTTTTCCGAGGTTGATCGAGTGTGTGTTGCTATTGGTGCACCCCGGCCGGGTAAAACTTTCTGAAAGCCGTGTCCGCGGATATGGACGACTTGGAGCACAGTTTCTCGATCATAGACAAGCAGAACTAAAGTACCGCCTTAATCTGACTAAGTAATTTGACTAGTAAATAGTGCAACACTCATGGAATGGTTAATAAAATTGCCAACGGATGGGGGTTGTTCGTCCGCTTCCTTGTTGGTAAGCAGGGAGGAGGATGGATCGGATGAGATTACCATTATAACTGTTGTACTTAATTCACGGACATCCGTCTATCATTGGTTAGGCGGATGGTTAGCGTTTATCTGTAGAATTGCTAGGGTTTACCTTTTTCGCTGCAATTGTGTCACCCCAGGTTGTGTCCCCTTTAGAGGCATTAAGACTTGCTGAGTACCCTTAGGGTCTCACACGATAAATTCTTGATTCAGATGGACAGGTACCTCCACAGGACGGATACTGGGTGGAAGAAGCCGATGATGTAGGCAACGATCGTTTGGTGTAGAGATTCCGGGATCGGGGATCCGTGAGACCTGTAGTTGGGATGTGCTTATTTCTATGGCATCTTATGCCGATTTGCTTCTTATCCGTACTCGGATTCTGTTTGCCGCTTCCGCATGATACTCTGATGTGTGTTGTATGAGGAGTTATCCTAAAATATAGATCTATCTAGGTCATTTGAATCTTGCCGTATGGCGTTGGTATATTTTCCTTTCTTTCTAGATGGTATGGCTCTGATGTACTCTTGTATGGTGGCTTGCGTACATACCCGCTTGTGTACGTAGTTGATCCCTTCGCCTGCCGACTACGCCGCCCGTACAGGTCCCGTTGAGAGGGTAGTGGTTGGGACGTCTGAAAGGACTACCAGTGTGTGGCTTTTGGGGCCCCGCCGTACTATTTCAACCACTACCACTCATCCAGGCTTGTATCTAGGAGCGTAGTTCACCGAGGTAGTTACAACCCCCAAGCCCCTCCGCGTCTGCCTGAGCTGCCCTCCGCGCCGAGCTCGCGCCGGACCTCCTCTCCCCGGCCGCCCCGAGCACCCCTCGCCCCATGCCTGCGCCCGTCGCCTCGCGCGCACGCCTGGCCGAGGCCGCCCCGCGCGCGTGCTCCTCCGCCTTCCGCCGGCCCCGCCCAGGTCCTCCGCCGCCGGTCTCGTCTTCCGCCGCTCCGGCCGCTTCCCCAACCGCCGTCGCCGGCGCTGTGCCCCGACCTCGCCCATCGACGCCCCCGTACGCGCCGCCCTTCACCATCACCGCCAACCGCGCAGACCGCCCGCCGCGCGCCCGTCGACCTGCCCCAGCAAGGCCCTGGGCCAGCGCCCCTCGTCGCACTTACGCGTCGCTGGCGGCCTTCCCTGTCTTCAGACGCCACAGGACCGAGGACGAAGCGCCAAGATGAGCTTGGTGATACCTGTAGAAATGCCCGAAGAACCCGCCGACCTGGTGTCACTCGTCGGATTGCGGACTAGGTCTTCGACTTGGACCACCAAGATCGCCCTACTGGGACACCATGACCGCCTACACGGAATCCGAAGACCGCTGCCACGAAGACCGATCTCGGCAAGACCAAGCGCTTCGGAGCCCCGACGCCGGATCGATGATCGACCCTGAGGATTACGGCACTACAAGACGTCCTCCACGGGACCCGAAGGCCATCGACAGGGAACCGACAAGAACTACATCTCGGACGCGGGAAAAACCCCGGGACGCCAAGACCCCCGTGTGAGACGACAAGACCCTCGCTCGGACGCCAAGACCGCCACATGGAACGATAAGCGCTTCATCTCGGACACGCCAAGTACTTGAGCCCGATGCCAAGGCCGACTCGATGGCTCGGACCCGACAAGATCTTCACCCCGGACACCGAGCGCCAAGATCTTCACCCCGGACACCGAGACCCCGGTGCGACAAGTGCTTCATCCCGAACGCCATGACCGACGACGTGACCCGAAGACCCCGGATGCGCCAAGACCTACCCCTGAGTCCGAGAATGATCCCGTCGAACCCTCGGACCAAGAACCATCGAACCCTGGACCCCGAGACCGACCCCGAACCCCGGAAACCAAGATCGTCGAGACCCCTAATGTGTGAACCCTTTCCAAGAACCCTATTTTATAATATAATAAACTTGTCGCATCTTAATTGTTCATGCATGCATATTGTCATGTGGTTTGGGGGCCTTATGCCGATTCACCTAATAATTAAATATGGGGCCCATATGCGGGCAAATCTAGTCTCATATCGGCCTCATTCAAACTTGTGTAGCGAACCGGTATCTTATCTTGCCTTGTTAAAACAACATTTAATATGCGGGGTAGTTAAATAACTTGAACCGTTTAATTAATTGTCGGGACCCCGGTTCCGCTTAATATTGCCCAATTGCATCGCACCTTTGCCAAGTCATCCATCATACATGCATCATGCCGATCTTCTGTCGTTTTATTAAATATTGCATCCGGTGTTTATTCTAGTGTTTTGCTTCTTCGCGGATAAGGCCGTTGAGTTGATGTGAGCTTCGCCCCGATCTTCGGTTGAACCTTCGTCAATGTTTTCAGGCGAGCATCTCCCTCTTTCTACCTATCTTACTTTTATAGTCTTTATTCCCTCCTGTTGATCTATTGCTATCTGTGTTGCGATGCTTTAGTTTTCCGTACCTGTGATATACCGTGCAGCCCTATATTGCCTTGGACACATCCTATTACCTGTTGTTTGGTAGATAGTTGGACTTGCGCGTCGTAGATGCTTGCTCAAGTGCTGATGTGTGTCGCCATATGCCACAGTTGCTGATGTATTGCCGCATGTTGATGTTGGAGATGACTCTAGTTATATTTATCGTCACTTTAATTTCTGTTTAACAACTAAAATTGAAATAAGCAGAGGCATCGGTGGGTGATAGAGAATATTTGGTTTCCGAACGCCCACTTGTGTCCCGTAGGACCCCGAGTACTTGATACCTGTTCCTTGATTTATCGCGCTATCCACATATGGGGAGTATGGGCCCCCCTTAGCCAGAGCTTGATTCCGTCTTATTTCTTGGGGCCACAAACTAGTTTGAGGTTTTATTTACGATCCTGTACTTATGCCATGCTACTGCTTTATTTACGTTTGTGCGAGGAGCACACTGTACTGTTTAGGTAAGCGGAGTGATTACGCGGTATCGACAAGCCCAGCCACACTTTCGGGTTCCCAGTCGCTTACAGCCATTGACGCAAACCTTGAGGCCGTCTCGGAGCTTGCTTACTCCGTTGCGGGTTCTACTCAAAGGGGTGGCCCCCTGAAATATTTCTGAATCTTGTGATTGCTCTGTCGTGAGACCTCGTTGGGTTTTGATTTGGTTTTTCCGAGGTTGATCGTGTGTGTGTTGCTATTTGTGCACCCCGGTCGGGTTAAAACTTTCTGAAAGTCGTGTCCGCGGTTATGGACGACTTGGAGCACAGTATCTCGATCATAGACAAGCATAACTAAAGTTTATTGCTATAAATTTGACTATATAATGACTAGTAATCAGCTTTACTATAATGGAATGGCTAATTAATACTGCCCACAATTGCTTGTTTGGGTCGTCGCCAGCGACCATTGTACCTGACTAGTAAGTATTGCAACTACAACGAAATGGCTGAACAAAAGTACCAACAACTGCTGGGTTTTGGGATTATATCATGCTATCTGTATCTGATTAGTAATTGCTGCAACTACAACGGAATGGTCAACTAAAAGTGCCCACTGCCTACTTTATCAGGATGATTATCTACATCTGACTAGTAATCGCTGCAACGATAACTGAATAAATAAAACTGCCAACTGTGTGAGTTCCTCGGTTGACTTCCTCGTTTGGTCTCGAGGGGGAAACACCAGGATGGGTTTGTTTGATGCTAGTATCAGGTTGGATCCGGATAGATCATTCTTACCTCTCTCTGATATCCGCCAGTTGTATCGAGTCTCTATAGGTTGTTTAGTGCATGCTGCCGCTGCCGCTCAGTCCACCATACCTATGTAGGCGAGGACCGCCGAATTCTAGCCTCGCCGTGTACTGGCCTCAGTACTGACGCTCCTTCTTTTTCCTTTGCCCTTTGCCGGCACCCCTTTTGTTTAAGCAGGTTTTGAGATCGACGTCGTTAGCAGGGTTACCCTTCCGGCTTGGCCTGGGCAGGGTTATGGACGCCATTGGTTATTCTTCAGGGCTCTTAGCCCCATTTGCATCTTGTCCGTAGTCGGATGCTCGATCAGTTTCAAGGTGATTTGGATCTTTGTATATTATATCTGTATTCTTGACTCATGGAGTCGCTGTTAGATATATCTGTTCTGTGGGTCCCATCAAGGACTTTTGTGTAATGTTATTACTTCGTATTCCACCCGCACGAAAGTGCCTGGTGGGCACCTTTGAATCGTTTCTATGCGGGTTTGGCGAATTTTGCTCCAACTTGCATAGGTCCGATTCTGAGGGTGTTACAGAGTGGTATCAGAGCTCAGCAGTTACGATACCCCACAAGTCCAGCCTGTAGGATAACCTAGCTAACGGCCGAAGTAGAGTGTCAAAACTATTTTAAAAAAAAAAAATCGGTTGGATAGTTCTGATTAGGTCTGATTTTACTCCTTACCCCTCTGCTGTTCTCCTCTTACCTCGACGTGTTTTAATCTGCTCTCTTATCTTTTCTCGAGTCCAGGATTTCTCGTGGTTGGGTTTCCGTCGTACCTTCAGGGTTTCGCTTCCTCCTTGGTAACGGTGTTCTACCGCCCGGTGTTCAAGCTGCCTGATGAATCCGTCTACGGTGTTACCATTCTTTGTTCCTGTTTGTTCCTTCCGGTGTTTCCGACGCGACGACATCCTCTACGCCAGATCCGATGTAGAGTCTGCATCACTCCTTTGATCCGAACCTCGCTTGTCGAGATCTTCAGTCTGAATCCGAGGGTTGGTTGCATAATCTATCTGTTCGTGTACAGAGTAATGCTTTGAGTGCGGGATGGAGTCGCGACCATACCACTACTCTTATCATTTGCTCGGTATATTGAACAGTGGATCGATGCAATCTACTCCTTCCATGGGAGTTAGAGGTGGCCTTACCTTTAACTTCGTCCGTTGTTTCCGGAGTGTTCTCTTGACGAACAGGGACAACGACCTCTTGTTAGTGGTGTCGCGAAGATCTACACGAAGAGAGAAGACGCAGATCGCCGACCTTTCCTTCCGGTACCATGAGGCGGATCTCGAGGGCGAGATCCATTGTTAGTGGTGTCGAATTGTGGCATCCCGCAAAACCACTACTAGAAAATCGCGTTGAATTTGTGCATTGCACCGTCATCATCATGCATTGTTTGCCAAAACTATGTTTGCAAAGCCCGTGTTGTTTTCTAAACGCCCCGTCTTTTATTCAAACGCCAAAACCGGGTCCCCGGAATATTTTGTTTTGGCCGCTATCGGTTTGCAGACGGCCCGTTTAAAACAAACAAACGTTTTAATTATTTTAGCGGGGCAGTCGAACGGGCCGATTGACCCGAACGACCGCCCCAGAAAACTAAATCGGTCCATCTAATCTGCCCCTATTAATCCTAAAGCTACCCAGTTCTCTACCCTCTCTCCCCAGCCACCTCACCCTGGCCAATAGTCCCTCGCCACCTCACCCTCTCCCTATCCCTCACCCAACCAGCATCTTCCACATCACCCCAACCCCCTCTCTCTCCTTCCTCACCTCTCTCTCCCAGCCACACACTCACCAGCCCCACACCCCACCTAACACCCGCCAGCACACGCACTACACCACACACACCCTACCCGCGCGCGCCCCCACTCCCTGCCGCGTGGGCCCGCACGCGAGCCCCCTCCACACCTGATCCTCACCCCTGGCCCCGCTCCTGCCCAGTCCCCAGCCACCAACCGCGCCCGGGCCCCACCCTCGCCCCACGCCCCACGCCGCGTCCTGTTCATCTCCAACCTCCGACCCCGCACGCCTCCCTCCTCCCCCGCGTGGCTCTCTCCCTCGCGCTGCCTCACCCCGGCGCCCGCGGCCGCGCGCCTCCCTTCTCCTCCTCGCCGGTAACCGCCCCCCCCAGCGACCACCGCCGCCTCCGCCGGCGCGCCACCTGCCGCATCCACCGCCCAACCCCCGTCCCTTCACCGCTACCGCCGCCGCTCCCCACCTCGCTCTCCCTCTCTTCCGCCGGCGCGCGCCGCCGCCGCCGAGCGCGCCGCCGCCGGACCCCTCAGGCCGTCCCGCCCGCGACGCCGCGCCCCCCGGCCCACTGTCGAGCTCGACCCGCCGCCTCCGCCGGACCGCTTTCCCCCTTCACCGCTGCGCACCCCCAAGCCCCTCCGCGTCTGCCTGAGCTGCCCTCCGCGCCGAGCTCGCGCCGGACCTCCTCTCCCCGGCCGCCCCGAGCACCCCTCGCCCCATGCCTGCGCCCGTCGCCTCGCGCGCACGCCTGGCCGAGGCCGCCCCGCGCGCGTGCTCCTCCGCCTTCCGCCGGCCCCGCCCAGGTCCTCCGCCGCCGGTCTCATCTTCCGCCGCTCCGGCCGCTTCCCCAACCGCCGTCGCCGGCGCTGTGCCCCGACCTCGCCCATTGACGCCCCCGTACGCGCCGCCCTTCACCATCACCGCCAACCGCGTAGACCGCCCGCCGCGCGCCCGTCGACCTGCCCCAGCAAGGCCCTGGGCCAGCGCCCCTCGTCGCACTTACGCGTCGCTGGCGGCCTTCCCTGTCTTCAGACGCCACAGGACCGAGGACGAAGCGCCAAGATGAGCTTGGTGATACCTGTAGAAATGCCCGAAGAACCCGCCGACCTGGTGTCACTCGTCGGATTGCGGACTAGGTCTTCGACTTGGACCACCAAGATCGCCCTACTGGGACACCATGACCGCCTACACGGAATCCGAAGACCGCTGCCACGAAGACCGATCCCGGCAAGACCAAGCGCTTCGGAGCCCCGACGCCGGATCGATGATCGACCCTGAGGATTACGGCACTACAAGACGTCCTCCACGGGACCCGAAGGCCATCGACAGGGAACCGACAAGAACTACATCTCGGACGCGGGAAAAACCCCGGGACGCCAAGACCCCCGTGTGAGACGACAAGACCCTCGCTCGGACGCCAAGACCGCCACATGGAACGATAAGCGCTTCATCTCGGACACGCCAAGTACTTGAGCCCGATGCCAAGGCCGACTCGATGGCTCGGACCCGACAAGATCTTCACCCCGGACACCGAGCGCCAAGATCTTCACCCCGGACACCGAGACCCCGGTGCGACAAGTGCTTCATCCCGAACGCCATGACCGACGACGTGACCCAAAGACCCCGGATGCGCCAAGACCTACCCCTGAGTCCGAGAATGATCCCGTCGAACCCTCGGACCAAGAACCATCGAACCCTGGACCCCGAGACCGACCCCGAACCCCGGAAACCAAGATCGTCGAGACCCCTAATGTGTGAACCCTTTCCAAGAACCCTATTTTATAATATAATAAACTTGTCGCATCTTAATTGTTCATGCATGCATATTGTCATGTGGTTTGGGGGCCTTATGCCGATTCACCTAATAATTAAATATGGGGCCCATATGCGGGCAAATCTAGTCTCATATCGGCCTCATTCAAACTTGTGTAGCGAACTGGTATCTTATCTTGCCTTGTTAAAACAACATTTAATATGCGGGGTAGTTAAATAACTTGAACCGTTTAATTAATTGTCGGGACCCCAGTTCCGCTTAATATTGCCCAATTGCATCGCACCTTTGCCAAGTCATCCATCATACATGCATCATGCCGATCTTCTGTCGTTTTATTAAATATTGCATTCGGTGTTTATTCTAGTGTTTTGCTTCTTCGCGGATAAGGCCGTTGAGTTGATGTGAGCTTCGCCCCGATCTTCGGTTGAACCTTCGTCAATGTTTTCAGGCGAGCATCTCCCTCTTTCTACCTATCTTACTTTTATAGTCTTTATTCCCTCCTGTTGATCTATTGCTATCTGTGTTGCGATGCTTTAGTTTTCCGTACCTGTGATATACCGTGCAGCCCTATATTGCCTTGGACACATCCTATTACCTGTTGTTTGGTAGATAGTTGGACTTGCGCGTCGTAGATGCTTGCTCAAGTGCTGATGTGTGTCGCCATATGCCACAGTTGCTGATGTATTGCCGCATGTTGATGTTGGAGATGACTCTAGTTATATTTATCGTCACTTTAATTTCTGTTTAACAACTAAAATTGAAATAAGCAGAGGCATCGGTGGGTGATAGAGAATATTTGGTTTCCGAACGCCCACTTGTGTCCCGTAGGACCCCGAGTACTTGATACCTGTTCCTTGATTTATCGCGCTATCCACATATGGGGAGTATGGGCCCCCCTTAGCCAGAGCTTGATTCCGTCTTATTTCTTGGGGCCACAAACTAGTTTGAGGTTTTATTTACGATCCTGTACTTATGCCATGCTACTGCTTTATTTACGTTTGTGCGAGGAGCACACTGTACTGTTTAGGTAAGCGGAGTGATTACGCGGTATCGACAAGCCCAGCCACACTTTCGGGTTCCCAGTCGCTTACAGCCATTGACGCAAACCTTGAGGCCGTCTCGGAGCTTGCTTACTCCGTTGCGGGTTCTACTCAAAGGGGTGGCCCCCTGAAATATTTCTGAATCTTGTGATTGCTCTGTCGTGAGACCTCGTTGGGTTTTGATTTGGTTTTTCCAAGGTTGATCGTGTGTGTGTTGCTATTTGTGCACCCCGGCCGGGTTAAAACTTTCTGAAAGCCGTGTCCGCGGTTATGGACGACTTGGAGCACAGTATCTCGATCATAGACAAGCATAACTAAAGTTTATTGCTATAAATTTGACTATATAATGACTAGTAATCAGCTTTACTATAATGGAATGGCTAATTAATACTGCCCACAATTGCTTGTTTGGGTCGTCGCCAGCGACCATTGTACCTGACTAGTAAGTGTTGCAACTACAACGAAATGGCTGAACAAAAGTACCAACAACTGCTGGGTTTTGGGATTATATCATGCTATCTGTATCTGATTAGTAATTGCTGCAACTACAACGGAATGGTCAACTAAAAGTGCCCACTGCCTACTTTATCAGGATGATTATCTACATCTGACTAGTAATCGCTGCAACGATAACTGAATAAATAAAACTGCCAACTGTGTGAGTTCCTCGGTTGACTTCCTCGTTTGGTCTCGAGGGGGAAACACCAGGATGGGTTTGTTTGATGCTAGTATCAGGTTGGATCCGGATAGATCATTCTTACCTCTCTCTGATATCCGCCAGTTGTATCGAGTCTCTATAGGTTGTTTAGTGCATGCTGCCGCTGCCGCTCAGTCCACCATACCTATGTAGGCGAGGACCGCCGAATTCTAGCCTCGCCGTGTACTGGCCTCAGTACTGACGCTCCTTCTTTTTCCTTTGCCCTTTGCCAGCACCCCTTTTGTTTAAGCAGGTTTTGAGATCGACGTCGTTAGCAGGGTTACCCTTCCGGCTTGGCCTGGGCAGGGTTATGGACGCCATTGGTTATTCTTCAGGGCTCTTAGCCCCATTTGCATCTTGTCCGTAGTCGGATGCTCGATCAGTTTCAAGGTGATTTGGATCTTTGTATATTATATCTGTATTCTTGACTCATGGAGTCGCTGTTAGATATATCTGTTCTGTGGGTCCCATCGAGGACTGTTGTGTAATGTTATTACTTCGTATTCCACCCGCACGAAAGTGCCTGGTGGGCACCTTTGAATCGTTTCTATGCGGGTTTGGCGAATTTTGCTCCAACTTGCATAGGTCCGATTCTGAGGGTGTTACACATTAGAAATATTTTGCTAGTCTTGCATGCTATATTTTGCTTATATGCCATGTTGGGAAATCCTAGTAGTTGTAGAATTGCTAGGAAATTTCTAAGTTAATATGCTTATCTATGCCCTGCTTAGCCTAGCTAGTAACAACCAAGGGTTGGTGAAATATACATGCTATGATGAAAATATTTCTAAGTTTTTGGACTTGTGTTTTGCCTAATAAAACAACTAAGTAAATGAAACACCTGGGTGGAATGGAAGGAATGGTTTGTTTTGAGTGGTTACACAAGGCCAGGGGACTGGTGAACCTTGTGTATCTCACTTGTGGAAAGCCACCCAGGAACAAAGAGATTTTAGAGGCCAAGTGTTGAGAAGCTTCTAGTGCAGCCACTTGGCAATATGGGCTCTGCCTGGATCATATAGGTTGCTAGAACTTAGCCATTTGGAAAGTTGGTGGTAGTGGGAATGATAGGTTGGAGCGCGTCCATTTGGTCTAAGGGAAGGCTTCTGAAAGGTCCTGTCTTGGTGAAAATCAAGTCTGGTGGGGAAAGTGCACAACCTCTGCAGATGGAAGAATCTAAGTACTTAGCCATGTCCCTGGAAAAGGACAACTTGAGCATCAAGACATGGAAGCTATCAAGAATCTCCTCATCCCAATTTCTAAGTAAAAACTTGTGGGTGAACAAGGGTGAAGGACCTCAATGTCTATTGGTGGTTCCTTGGGAAAAGTTTTTGACAAAGAAAAACTTAGTGATTTCAACTAATAGGCAAAACCTATTTTGAGCAAAGCAAGCCAAGCTACACTTAGACAAATTGCATATAGTAATCTAGTGCACTTAAATTATACTAAGGTATCACTTGCCAATACTATTCCAATGTATTGACCCACTGTGGCTGTAACTTGTGATGTTGCAGGTTACTCTGATGAGGAATAGGAGTCATAAGTCTACACTCAACATGTATGCCTGTGGCACATGAAGATGAAGACTTTTATTTATTTACTTATTCAAACTCTTGTACTAGACCTGTGGCCTTGGAGTTGTAAAGACTATGTTTGTCTCTGGAATGCCTGTAATAATGACCTTTGTTTATGTGTACTTCATCTTAAACTGTGGATGCTAGCAATGATCCAGGGACTAGCATTGCAATCACAGGGATCCTTTTCCTTTATAAAGGAGGGATCTTACAGTAAGTCATCGTTGAATGTGTGGGAGTCATTATGGGTCTCCAGATCCCGCTTCTGATTATTGATCCGAGAGGGGTCTCGATCATGTCCGCATTATTCGTGAACTGTAGGGTGACACACTTAAGAGACACCGACATCCAATTGGATCAAAATTTTCATACCGGAAAGAATAACAAGCGCAGGAATTTATTTCACTAGATACCGAAACATGTTTTCGGGTGAAATTGCAGAAAGTGTTTTTTGCATGGGAAATGAAATACTAGCAAGGGTTTATATTTGAATTTTTTCATTAAAGTAATTGACAAAATTCTGAATAAATAAAGGAGTTTTATTTAATGAGAGTTTGCATTAAATTTGGTGGAAATTTAATGGGAATTTGAGTGGGATTTTGAGTGGAGGGAATTGAAAGGATTTTTGTGAGTGGAGTGTCCACCCACATAAATGAGGGGAAGGCAAGGGGCATACCCCATGCGCTGGCCACCCCCTTGGGGTCCCCCTCTCCTATAAAAGGCACCCCCTCCTCACTTCTCACTCACACCTCCTCGTGAAGGATCTCTCTCCCCCTCTAGAATTTATCCCCCATGGTCTCGGACTAGCGAGATACATGTTCCCGGTGGCTATTCGGCAAGAAAGAGTTGTGCTTCCGCTGCATCGCTGGAGCGAGGAGGCGGAGGTTGCTCGGTGCCTCGGACGTGTGTGCGATCACGGATGCGCCACTAAGTTGCGGTGCTAAGGACTTCCTCTCGATCTTGAGATCGGCAAGAGATCGCCTATATCAACCACGAGTTTAACTCGTTAAGTTTTGTCGGTCTTCAAGGGTATGTTATCTACGGATATACATCCGCCCATTGTTTGTATCTAGTAGATAGATCTTAGTACATAGGTGTTCCCATCGTAGGAAATTTTTTGTTTTCTATGTTGCGAACCCTACAGGAGAGGCATTGTTGTTGATGATGGCAATGATCCTCTCCAAATTCCCTGTCCCGAAAGGGTGCCAGAACGGAGTTTCTGGTTCCGAATCGTGGTTTTTGGTGGTGGTGGTGGAGCGGAACTCTTTCTATAAAAACGTCACCCCCCTCCCCAGAGTTTTTATGTAAGGAGGCAACTTATAGGCGAAGAGAGAGGCCGAGGGGGTGCCCGAGGCGGCCACACCCCTCCCAGGCTGGCTAGGCCCAGTCTGCGCGGCAGGGGGTGTGGGTCCCTCGTGGCCCACCTCCGCCTTGTCTTCTGGCTCCCTGAGTCTTCTGGTGAAATAGGATTTTTGGCATATTTTCCGGGAATTTTCCTGATAGTTGATTTTCTACACAAAATCTAGACACCAAGGTAATTCTGCTGAAAACAGCGTCTGTCCATGTTAGTTGTATCCAAATCACACAAGTTTAAAGGAGAAACAATAGCAAAATTGTTCGGGAAAGTAGATACGTTGTGGACGTATCAACTCCCCCAAGCTTAGCTTATTGCTTGTCCTCAAGCAATTCAGTTGAAAACTGAGTGCGATAAAAGAACTTTCATGAACACATTTGCTTCATATGATGTATATATTCCCAGCACATGAGTAGATACTTAGACAATTAATAATAAAGAGTATGCAACCAAGTCTACTTAATAGTCATTGAAAGCTATGAAGAGATTCCAACTCAATAATAATAAGTAGCATGAAACATAAACATAAGCAACATTGCAATGCTCATAATATGCTATGATAGAGTGGTATCTCGCTTGCCTTTGATGGTGGAGCACAACATGAATGCCAAGGCACCTCTGAAGTTCAAGTGAAGACTAGAAGTAAAGATATCAGAGATACAAGCATCAAATTTATGACATAATTAACCAAGTTTTGAGACAAACACATTACACTAAGAATGACAAGTATGCTCTCAAGAAGGTGCTCGTAGAATAAGTGGTGACTCAACAAGGAAGTGAAAAGGTTTTTAAAAGTTTGAAAGGCTTCCAAATGCTGAAAGTATGATACTCATTAGCTTTGATATCTCATTGCCCCTATCATAGGCATCTTTAGATGTTTAAGGTGAAAGTGAGGTCCAATATGAGTTATATGCTTGACAAACCATAAACTAGAAATGTCATGTCCCTTGAGTACGAGGGCCTCTCCTCATGCTACTCAACTTTAGTTACCGGTAAGTTCTTGTCATAGTAAATACATGCGTATCATAGAGAATTGCCAATGGGGTACCCCTTGCACATGATACATGAGCTATCCCATAATCAAAATGACAAGGCAAGGAGACAATGAGCATCTCAGCAATCTCTTATTTACCATGGGAAAATGGTGCTTTTTTCTCTCTTTCCTCTTTTCAATATGTCTCTCTTTTTTATATAAGAAGAAAGCTATAACATCCCAAAAATATTAAACAAGATTATCAAGTTCTCATCACCCAAGTTTAGGGTTAACAAAAACTTTTATTATTAAAACCAATATGAATGCATGTGTGTGTGATTAATGCATAAATGATTGCAATTGCCATGTTTGATTGCTATGAATGATAAGGATTGGTTTAAAGATGACAACAATATCATCTAGGTCAATTCCAAAAAAAAAAATCAAAAGGAAATTCAAATAAGAAGGCAAATGATCAAATGGTCATTGTGACCAAAATCAACCACTAGCCCACTTAGGGCATCTCTATTAAATGATTTCTAACAGAAACAAATCCAATTATTTTCACCCCTTGCTAGACCAAGTAACAATGAACCCAAGCAAACTCACAAACTTATAGAAACTATCTTCAAATCCATTTGAGATGCATTCAAAAATTGAATCCTTAATAGGTACTAAGATGGCCATTTCTCAAAAACCAACCAAACCACTTCCCCTTGGCAAACCCTAGAAACCATAGACTACCAAGCTTATGACTAGATCACTCACCAAAATTCATCCAAAAATTAAAATTTTGAATTCATGCGGCCATTTCATCGAACACCTGGTGGACATAGATAAACCTTGCCTAACTTCTAATGTGGTGAGCAGTAATTGATCAACCCTTTGTCCCCATTTTTCACTCACCTAGTTTCCCCTTGTTGAGCATGGACCACTCGCAGGAGCTAGCCCCGCGCTCGTCCATGATGTCTAGGAAACAGGCCACCCTACACGGCCACTCCCTGTCCACCCCTCGATCGCAGCCCAGCCGTGGACCACCCGAGAAACACCGCGCCCATTTCTCTGTCGCCATGCCGAGAGCGTGCCAGAGCGTCGCAACTGACACGCGCGCACACGCCGCGCCTCTCCTTCACCGCGCGTACCTGCACTCGCCACGACCCTAGCTACCCCCAGACATGCATGTTCGCCGCTGCGCGACCAGTAGCCCCTGCACGATGTATCGAACACCGCCGGTTCCACGCAGATCCCCCACCAGTCCTGACCATCCTCAACCGCCCCATGCTGAGCCATTAAGCGTGTGACGACCGCCAGGAAACACCGCACCATCCTACGCCCTTGATGAGAGACCCCAAGAGCAAGGTGTGATGAGCACAACAACAAGTTTTCCCTCAGTAATAAATTGAGGTTATCGAACCAGTAGTTGGAAGGAAAAGACTCAAAGCTGTTGCTAGCAACTTGGATACCTACACAACACAAACTCAAGAATTTGCCCTAATGAACAGTGAGGTTGATAATCTCATCGGTTTACTGTAACAAATGATTAACTGTATGGTGTGGAAGGTAATAGTGGTTTGCAACTAGTTACAGTGGAAGATGTATCAATGGTAAAGATTGGACCAGGGTCCATAGTTCACTAGAGGTGCTCTCCTTAGATAAACAAACATGGCATGCTGGGTAAACAAATTACAGCAGGGCAATTGACAGGACTGAGCAAGGCATAAAAATGCAATACTAGACATTCATGATCCTATGAGATTCGATTGGGAAATACAACAAGATACATAGACTGCCATCCAACTGCATCTATGACTAGAAATCCACCTTCGGGTTATCATCCAAACCCCCTCCAGTAATAAGTTGCAAGTAACAGATAACTTCTTTAAGAAAAGTGTGTAAGGTAAACAATCCACTTGTTCCATGAACAAGAGACCTTTGTTTTCTCCCTAGTGGAAACATCACATCTACAACCTTAGAGATTTCTGTCACTTCCCTTAGATTAAATAGATGCATGAACCGACTATCGAGCATAAATACCCCCTCTTGGAGTCACTATCATCTACTTGGCCAAGATAGCTACTAGAAACGGAGAGCATGCAAGATCATAAACAACACAGACATGATAGAATCAATAAGACAAAACCATTAATCAATCTGACATAGTAATCTCAATATCCATCGGATCCCCACAAACACAACATGCATGATTACAAATAGATGAGATCTTGATCATGAACGGAGCTCACAAGATCTAGACATGATAGCACAAAGGAGGAGATACAACCATCTAGCTACTACATGGACCCATAGTCCAAGGTGGAACTACTCATGCTTCATACCGGAGGTTGGCATGATGAAGAAGAAGGCCTCCGGGATGATCTCCCCTCCGGTAGGGTGCCGGGAAGAGCTTCAGACCCCCCGATCTAGGGACAATGGTGGCGGCGGCTACATACGGTTTCATGGAATATTGATCGGGTACTTAGGGTTTAGGCATCGGGGGGTCTTTATAGGCGAAGAGGCGAGGCAGGAGGTCACCAGAGTGGCTGCACCCACCAGGCGCGAGGTGGGCCCACCAGCGCGACCAGGGAGTGTGGCCCCTAGTGACTCTCCTCCTCTCGTATTCCGGCTTCGTGTTCCCCACGGTAAAATATTGAATTTGGCTTTTGTCCCGTCCAATTCCGAGAATATTCATGTTCTGCCTTTATAGAACCAAAAACAGAAGAAAACTGGCAACTAGCATTGTGGCATCTTGTTAATAGGTTAGTACCAGAAAACATATAAAAACAACTCAAAGTGTAGACAAGGCAAAGCAAATTAGATACTAAATAAGCATGGAACATCAAAAATTATAGATATGTTTCCGACGTATCAGCCCTCAGCCATGCCCGTAGCTCACTGCAGCGACGTTGCCGGAGGAGCCATACCATGACGCTCTGCCCCTCTCGCTGGTGTATAAATAGAGGCCACCCCGGCCATCATTCACCACACAATCTCACTCCCCACTCCTCACAGAACCTCCCACACCTCTCCCTGGAGCAAGGTGAGCACTGCATCGCCGGAATTTGTCCGGTGTCCGCCGCTGCAGAGGAGAAGAGGAGTCGTCGATTGGAGCCACCATAGGAGCCGCCGTGACTACGCCTCGAACCGCCGTTGTCGACAACGTCGTTCGCCCCCATAGCCGACCCTAGCTAGAACACAAGTGATCCACCGCGTACCCCCACCGTCGTTGTTAGGGTTCGGTCTCGTCGGAGCTATCCGACGTAGATGACGAACGTCGTCCATAGATCTTAGTCTAATCGTAGGGCCTAGATTGAAATATACCATTTCGGTTAGATAGAGCCGCTGACGCATGGGACCCCCTGTCAGCAGCCCGCTGCGCATGCGCAGTGCGGTTGGGCTGGCCCAGTATCGTTCCCGCGCATAGCCCAGTGATTCAAATAGTTATTTTCCATTTTAATTAAAACCAGATTCTATCAGTAGATTCAAAGTTCAATTCAAAGAGATGTACTGAACCAAATTGCATGATTCCAATTTTTTTAGAAAGTTATTCAAATTATCAATCCAAGCCCGTTGTATTCAAACCATTTGAAATTATATATCACCTATAGTAAAAATAACAAGACAGAGACTTTTCCACATTCAAACATTTTTCAAAAATCAACCATAAATGCTTTTGAGTTGATTCCAACTCTCAAAAATCACATTTGACAAGATCTATTTGAATATGTACAAATATTTAGGTTTACACGCAGTGATCTTGGGCTAGTCCAAAAAGAATGCTCTATAGGCATTTCTAGTCACTTTAATTGTATAAAATAGTAATTCTAAACTTTATAAAATATAACCACCACTTTCGATCACATTCCCAAGTATTATAATATGTGGTGATGACATGTGTCAACATGATCCCCTATTTTAATTCGAGAATATTAAATCTTAAGTATTTTCAATGAGTAGAAATTACTTTCATAAAATAAAATAAATAAAAAGGACTAGGTATTTATTTCATGTGATGATTGTGATGATGCTAGATCATCTAGTGTGAACCTTTGTGTGCCAAATAGAAGTAGTAAGTATTGTTTGGTGATTGTGTACCTTGTATTCATTTATAGATGCTAGTATCGACCAAGGCTACGAGGAAGAGGAGTACTACGAAGAAGAAAACTTCAACAACTGCACCAATCAAGGCAAGCTAGAACTTTGCATGCGACCTATGCAAGCTATCTAATGCAAGATAACATATGCAAGATGCATTAGGCATGTTTTGGTTATGCGGCCTTGATTACACCAATTCCTAGTTTTACTTGCAAGCTTTATTCTTTTATCTTTACCAAAGTTCTTTACCTTTACTTAGTGACTTGTGTGTTTTGGAAAAATAGTATAGATAGCATAAAGAGCATTAAACTAGGCCTAAGTAGTTAGAACTAGATGTCCTCAAAAGGAATAAGACTAGATTTGGATGGTCACACTTAACTAGCACCCCTCATTAGTGAATACCCTCAACTTTAGTGGCTAGTGCTAAGCATAAAAGTTGATCCCTTTAGATGGGAATACTTGGTGAAAATGATTATGAAAACCTTGGAATGAAGATTCATTCTATTGAAATGTTTTGAAATGTGTTATGAACACAAGATGAGTTGATGAGGAAAATGTTGAGGCATGAGCCTTAGCCCTTTATAAAAACCGATGGTTGCGTTCGGATGCGATACCGTTCCAATGTTACCATACAACCACAATACCTGAATTGGGTAGGGCTTGACTGGAAGTTTATATGTCTTAGTATGGGTTCCCTTGCGGAAGAGGTTGAGCTGAGGCTACCTTGTGATGACTGTCCACCTATGCAGTACCCAAGATGACAGATGGTCATGGTTGGGAGGCCAAACTCATAGGGGAGGTGCCTATAATAGGGTGTGTAATTGAAAGGTTAGTATTGATTATCCGCATACTAAGTATGGTGATTCAGGGTTGTCCCTAACGGATGTATCGAATGTTGTGGTGAAAGTGTACCACCTCTGCAGAGTGTCAAACTATTCGAATAGCCGCGTCTGTGGTCATGGACAGTTGGAGTGGACATACTGTTCCGTTGTCAGATGTTTACAAAATGACTTGTGAAATGAACTATGACTTTGACTTGACCACAACAGGTTTGTGAACATGAAAACTAAGTTCCCACTTAGGTGTTGTAAAACATTAAACTAGTTTTCTTTATTTCTGAACTCAGTATGAAATAAACCTAGAGCTTAGGATTCCTACTCGAACTACTTTACTTGTTAGTGATAGTTTGCGAGTACTTAAAGAGTACTCATGGCTTTGTCCCTGGCTATTCCCATGGCCAGACTATGAGGAGGACTACCAGGATGATGGACAGCATGAGGTCTGTAGCACCCCGGATAAAACCACTACTAGAAAATCGCTTGTTGTTTTTGTTTTGTGCATCACATGATATCATGCTCATGTCATCATGCCGCATTGCATTTGAGCAACATACCATGCTTGCATTGGTTTCATATTCCTTGTATTAATAGTATCACCCATACCTCCCTCTCCCTCTTTGGTATCTCTATTTTGTGTTCTATAATGTGGGAACCCATTGCTAGGGTTCCATATTTTATCAAATGCTTTTATTCTTTTTCTAAACCCCTACATCCTCTAATCTATTAAAGTGCCCAAATTGACACATACACATCGTGTATGTGGGCATCCTCTCTTTCCCATATGCTAATTCCCTCTAGTCTATTTTGTTGCCTAGACACCTTTGTTCAAAAATCCCTGCAAAGATTCAAAATAGTTTGAATAAGTTGCTTTCTTAAAACTGGCTAAGTATAAACATAAAACAAAACAATTGAACTAACAAAAAAAATATAGAAAATAAATAAAAGGAAAGCTAAGAACCTACTTGGCCGCAGCCCAAGAGAGAGAAGCAGCCTACCAGCGCGTCACCCTCCTCTGGCCCACCTTCCTCCACGTCCTGGTACCCCTTCGCTCCCCGACTCCGTCCTACTGTTTGTCTTCCTCCATCCCCGACGCTTCTCTCTACAGACTAACGGCAGAGCAGGTGGCCGTCGTTCCCCACGTGATCCGCGTCACCACCCACCACGGTCCCTCCCTTCTTATCCCCAAGCCCTGCATCTCTCCCATCGAACCCTAGATCCCCTTCATGTCCCGCATCGCAGTCGGCCTCCATGTGCCACCTTGGTTTTCTGCCCCCACCTTAAACCATCGAGAGCTTCACCAAGTTCTTCAGGTTGGCGAAGACCTTGTTCGGGACACCCTCTAAGCTTGTCTGGCTGCGGGAATTGAACCGCGTCGCCTTCCTCGTCATCCTCGCAGAAGATCGGAGCCGGACCTGCCGCGTACTCCCTCCCCTCCACCTGGAACACCCCTCCTCGCCATCGCTGCATACCTCGTCGCCGCGCTCTTCCGCAGTCCATGTCTCACCGTCGTCACGCAAGGCGTGCAACCTCGCCTCCGACTTCCCCTCGGTGAGCCTCTTCTTACCCCACCTCTCTGGTCTCGCCTTGCTTCGGCGCCGCTCGCCGCAGTCGCTGTCCGCTCGCCACGCACGGCCGCTCGCCGCGCGCAGACAGACAACAGCAGCAGCTCCACGACTCCCTATTCCCCCATTTTTCCGGTGAACCCAGACCTCCTCCGACAAATCTCCTAACACGATATATGTCCCTGGATGTCCCAAAAACAAGCTAGATCAAACGGATTCGAAAACGATGTTGTAGGTCACCCGCCATCTTCCTCCAAAGTCCGTCCAGATCCTGGCGTCTTTGCAAGTTTTTCCGTCAGTCCTAACTTGTGGATCTGTCCATGTTCATCGATGATTAACCGGCGTTCCACTCCTTTTTCTGTGATGGTCCCTTAATGAGAAATAGGTATAGAACCTCCCTCTACAACTTCTGTTTTTACAACGTCTCAAGATCTGGACTCATTCGCTCACCATCTTCCTCCGATCATCGGCTTCAGCTAGCAGTTTTTGCGAAGTTGAACTGCAGTTTCGTCAGACTAAACCGATCCATCTGGAAGCTTTTCTACAAAGGCCCTTGAAAGTTTTCCCTCTCAACCCGCGGTACCCCTTTCCGCCCACGTGTCGCCTCCTCACCTGCTCGTGCGCGCGTGGACCCGCTGGCTTCCCGGTCCCACCCGTCATTGACAGCGTGTAAACCAATCCCATGTAACAAAAGTTTAGGACCCCTCCAGATTTCAAATTCAAACCAAATTCCCAAATCCAATCAAATATAAATCTCTTCATAACTTTAAAATAAATTTGAATTTGACTAAAATTTTAATATGAAATGTGTTTAGTTTTAAGTTGTGAATTCATATGCTCATTCAAATATTTTCAAATCTGATTCAAACCAGTCAAACCTTTGACTTTGACCCCTTTTTAATAATTTTGACTTTAAAATAAATTTAAATTCATAATTCTAAATAATGTAAATAATATATGTTTTTGAATCATAAAAATGTGAGGAATTTTTTTATGCTATTTATAATGTCATTTGAGCAATTTAAAATTTTCGAGTTAATAAATGTCATTTATTAAATATTATATAACTTTAAATCCGTAACTCCGAATTCGACAAATAATATGTCCAAATCGATCAGCGCGACGATACCTCTCCAACCATGATATCCATGTTATCATTTGCATCATGCATTAAGAGCAGTTTTATAATCAGTACTGTTTATGCAAGGAAAACATGATAAATAAAATTGGGGACTAATCGTTTTTTTTATTAATAATGCCTCACAAGTGCTATTTCATCAATGTGCGATGCCCCTATTACATTTTTCAACATAGTTTGCATCATTAACTTACCATGGCATGCATCATATCATGATCATGCCGATTCTTTCGCATTAGTTGTAATTGTTGCATCGCTTGTTTCTTTTAGTGTTTTGCTTCTTCCCGGATATGACGATGAGATGTTGGGAGCTTCGACAAGTTCTTCGGTTATGAAACTTCGACAATGTTTTCAGGCGAGCACCTCCCCCTTTCTACCTATCTTACTTTTATAGTATTTATTCCCTCCTGTTGATCTATTGCTATCTGTGTTGCGTTGCTCTAGTTTTCGTACCCGTGATATCCCTTGCAGCCTTATATTGCCTTGGACACATCCTATTACCTGTTGTTTGGTAGATAGTTGGACCTGCGCGTCGTAGTCGCTTGCTCAAGTGCTGTTGCGTGTCGTCAAGTACCACAGTTGTTGGAGTATTGCCATATGTTTAATGTTGGAGATGATCATGACTTTAATTACTGTTTAATAACTAAAATTGAAGTACGTAAATGCAGAGGCACAGGTGAGCAATAGATGTTATTTGGTTGTTAACCGTCCACTTGTGTCCCGTAGGACCCCGAGTTCTTGACACCTGTTCCGAGATCGAGCGCGCTAACCACAGGTGGGGTGTATGGGCACCCCCATCGATTTAGTACCTGATTCCAAGTACTGTACTAGGGGCCACAAAATAGTTTGGGGCTTTATTACTATCGTGTACTTATGCCATGCTTTACTGCTTTATTTACGATTGTGCGAGGAGCACCTGTACTATTTAGGATCGTGACACGTTTTCGCTGTATCGACAAGCCCGAGAGTTTCGGGTTCCCAGTCATTTACAGCCGTCTACACAAACCCTGAGTCCGTCTCGGAGACCGGCCGACTTCGTTGCGGGTAGCTTAGTGGGGTGCCCCCCCGTGCTTGCTTTGGGTCTGGGAAACGTCGTGTCCGAAACCCCGTCGACATACCATTGGGTGTATGTTTTGTGATCTTGTACCTACCTGATCTGACAACAAGGGTGTAGGTGTGTGTGGAAACTTTGGTGCACCCCTGCAGGGTTAAATCTTTTCGAGAAGCCGTGTCCGCGGTTATGGACGACTTGGAGCACAGTTCTTGATCATAGACAACCATAACTAAAGTTTACTGTTATAATTTGACTTGTATCCGATATGACTAGTAATCAGCTTCACTGCAACGGAATGGCTACATAAAGGTACCAACAACTGCTGGGTTTTGGGATATCTCATGCTTATTGTATCTGACTAGTAAGTGTTGCAACTACAACGGAATGGTTAACTAAAATTGCCCACTTCTTATTATATCAGGATGACTATCTATACCTGACTAGTAATTGCTGCAACGATAACTGAATAAATAAAACTGCCAACTGTGTGAGTTCCTCGGTTGACTTCCTCGTTTGGTCTCGAGGGGGAAATACCAGGATGGGTATGTTTGGTGGTAGTATCAGGTTGGTTCCGAATAGGCCTTTCTTACCCCTCTCTGATAGCCGCTAGTTGTATCGAGTCTCTATAGGTTGTTTAGTGCATGATGCGCTGCCGCTTCAGTCCACCATACCTATGTAGGCGAGGACCGCCGAATTCTAGCCTCGCCGTGTACTGGCCTCAGTACTGACCGCTCTCTCTTTTTCCTTTGCCCTTTGTCGGCACCCCTTTTGTTTAAGCAGGTTTTGAGATCGACGTCGTTAGCAGGGTTACCCTTCCGGCTTGGCCTGGGCAGGGTTATGGACGCCATTGGTTATTCTTCAGGGCTCTTAGCCCCATTTGCATCTTGTCCGTAGTCGGACGCTGTATCATTTTCAAGGTGATTTGGATCTTTGTACTGTATATCTGCATTCTTGACTCTTTGAGTCGTTGTTGTATATATCTGTTCTGTGGGTTCCATCATGGACTATTGTGTAATGGTATTACTTCGTTTTCCACCCGCACGAAAGTGCCTGGTGGGCACCTTTGAATCGTTTCTATGCGGGTTTGGCGGGAATCGCTGAAACTTTCATAGGGCCGATTCTGAGGGTGTTACAAGGTCTATGACAACTAGGATCATCTCCCATCGTTAGCATTGCCTGTGACCCTGAAGATGAAGCCCCGCTACGTTTCATTTCCGTTGCGTTGATTGTATTAAGACTGGATCATGATATAATTTATTTGTAAGACCTTTATTATGGTTTGTAATGGATGATGTACTTTGGTACCAATTATGTTATGTCTCGCAAAAATGGTAATCCTGGGATTTCGAGGTATGGCATAACAGGCATCTGGGATTAAAAATCCGGGTGTTGACAAAAGCTTCATAGATTCCTCATTATGGTGATGCTGTAAGTTTCCACCATGATTAGGCATGGCTTAGGCTAGCGGCCCATGCGTTTCTCTAACACATATACATAAATCCATGGACTTACAAGCTCCCCTTTTATTTCACACTGACGACATCCGCAAACAAAAGAGCATGATATCAACTGGGTATATAAATACAGGTGTTGAAAGCGTTCCCCGTGACAGAACAGTTCTGCTAACTCCCATCCTATAATTTGCAAGCATATAACTTTCATGGACAGTCACAATGGTTCATGTTTATTAATTGCAAGAAATAAAGTGTGCCATCATGTTCATGAGAGCTTTACTAACTAATTTTCGCATAACAAGCAAACATTTTATTTGGTAGAAAACAAGGCATAATAAATATGCACGGAATAGAAAATGATGCTAATAGGTAGATATGGTGGACACTTTGGCAATATTGGTTTTGGGGAGTTGGATGCACAAGTAGAGTTCATACTCAGTGCGAGTGAAGGCTAGAAATAGGAAGGGAGCGACAAACAAGAGAGCAATAACTGTCATAATCATGCTTGCAACAAAACAGGACTAATTATGGCATAAAAGTGATACAAGAACTCCGAGGAAAAATAAATCATTGAGGCTTACCGACTATTGTTCAGTCATACGCATGCATGAGCATGTGCCAAGTCGATTCAAATGGAATATTCAGAGGAGGATACCACAATATCATACCAAATTATGAATAGAACAATGCAAGCAAACATTCATATGACATGCTACAAACTATTAGCAAGCTAGAGATAATCATAAGAGAGCAAGAACTACTAAGCATCCATAAATAACATACACCTTACATGAATAGACTAAGCATGCACACAATGATGAGTATATGTACAAAAATGAAAACAAATAGAGTTCATTACCAGCCTCTTACTGTTGGAGATATGCCCTAGAGGCAATAATAAATGTGGTTATTATTATATCTTCGTGTTTATGATAAATGTTTACATTCATGCTATAATAGTATTAACAAGGAAACATTGATACTTGTGTGATTTGTAAACTTAATTTGAAGTCCCTAGTATAGCCTCTATACTTCACTAGCTTGTTGGTTGATAGATGATTGTGGTTTCCCTATCATGAACATTGAGATGTTGTCAACAACAAGATCATATCGTTAGGAGAATGATATGGTGGACATACTCCTATAGATAAGCGTAGCATAAAGATCAAGTCATTTCATTAGTTCAATTGCTATATGCTTTCTGATACATAGTAACCTAATTCCTTCGACCATGAGATCATGCATATCACCTTTACCGGATGGATGCTTTGATGACATCAAACACCACACCGTAACTGGGTGGTTATAAAGGTGGCATTGAGTGTTCGGAAAGTATTGGTTGAGACACATGGATCAAGAGTGGGATTTGTCCATCCACATGACGGATAGATATACTCTGGGCCCTCTCGGTGGAATGTCATCCAATTAGCTTGCAAGCATGTGACTTGGTCACAAGGGATCACATATCACGGGAACGAGAAAAGAGTACTTGTCAGTAACGAGGTTGAACTAGGTATGCAGAGATACCGACGATCATAACCTAGGATAAGTAACATATCGTGAGACAAAGGGAAATTGGTATCGTATGTAAGTGGTTCATTCGATCGCAAAGTAATCGTAGAAATATGTGGGAGCCATATGAATTTCCAGATTCCTCTATTGGTTATTGTTCAGAGAAGTGTCTCGATCATGTCCGCATAATTCACGAACCGTAGGGAGACACACTTAAGGATTCGACGTTGTTTGAGTAGTTATGGTATTATGAGAAAGAGACCGAATCTTGTTCGGAGTCTCGGATGGGATCCGGGATATCACGAGGTGATCCGGAATGGTCCGGAGAATAAGATTCATATAAGGAAAGTCCCGTTTCGGAGTTCGGGAATGATTCCGGTGTTTTCATCGGGAACATTCTAGAAGGTTCCGGAAAGTCTGGCACTCCGGAGGGGGAGGGGTACATGAATGTGTCATTACTTATTGGAATGATTGCATCATGTACTAAGTGTTCTTGCTGTCCCAAATAAAGGATTAAATTGAATCCTAAAACAGAAAAGTCAAATGTCCAGTTTGAAAGTCAAACTGCCAAAACAAGAAACTGTGGGAAACAAGCAAGAGGAGTTGGAATCAACCTGGAGGAGGAGTAGGACTCCTCCAGGCCGGCGCCCAGCCCAAGGCCGAGTTGGGGAGGGACTCCCTCCCTCCCCTGGCGCGCCAAGACCCCCCTCCCATAAAAGGAGGGGCAGGGCTCCTCCTAGAGACACACAACTTTCACCTCTAGATCTCCGGTTTAGAGCCGTTTTGGATTAGAGCTTCTAATTGCTTTAGCCAACGGTTTAGAGCCTTCTAATTGGTTTAGAGCCTTCTAATTGGTGTGTCTAATTACTAGACCACTAATAGCCTCTCTCATAAGCTCCACCATACTCGCACCGGCTTAAGGCGAAGCCCTGCGGGATCTCCCCTCTACTTCCGGTACCACGCCGTTGTGCTGCCGGAATCGCGAGGAGAGTGCTACAACCTCCGCTGCCTGCTGGAACAAGGGAGAGGAAGGTCTTCGTCGAGTACCGAACGTGTGACCGACTGCGGGAGCGCTGCCGGAACGTGGCGCTGGAAGGATCGTCTACACGATCTTGAGATCGGAAAGAGTACGACTATATCACCCACGAGAATCCGCTCTCGTTAAACGCTTTGGAATCTTCGAGGGTAAGTTATACCATCGACTCGTTGCTACAATCTAGTAGATAGATCTTGGCTTGTTTGTTTGTATGCGATAGAAAATTTTTGTTTTCCATGCTACGAACCCCTACAGTGGTATCAGAGCCGTGTCTATATGTAGATCTGTTGCACGAGTAGAACACAATGGTCATTGTGGGCGTTGATGCTTTTATTGTCGATTGCTTCTTGTGTACTTTGCATCTTGCGGTATGTTGGGATGAAGCGGCCCGGGCTAACCTTACATGACATCATTCATGAGACTTGCTCCACGCTTGACATGCAACTTGTATTGCATAAGTGGCTTTGCGGGTGCCTGTTTCTCCTAGCATAGTAAAGATCCAATACACAACGGGTGATTAACGATACTTGTGTCAACGTTGTGGTTCATGTTCGTAAGTTAGAACGACACTTATTGAAAGCCCCAAACCACGTAAAATTTGCAAAGAAAGTAGAGGCGTCTAACTTTGTTTTGCAGGGGTGTGCAGTGATGTGATATGGCCATGATTGTGATTATATTTGATGTATGCAATGTTCCTTATTGTAAGTCAGCAACCGGCAGGAGCCATATGTTTGTCTTTAATTTATGTTAAGACCCGCGTGTCTACTCAAGGTAGTTGTAATAGTTGAAGCCGGTGGACAACAACCATGGAGAGGCGTCATTGACCTTGATGCAATGCCGGTGATGATGGAGATCATGTTCGTGCTTGAAGATGGAGATCAAAGCACAAAGAAGAAAGGCCATATCATATCACATATATATTGAATTGCATGTGATGTTAATCCTTTATGCATCTTGTATTGCTTAGTAGACGACGGTAGCATTATAAGATGATCCCTCATGCACATGAATTTCAAATCATAAAGTGTTCACCCTTAGTTAGCACCGTTGCTAAAGCTTGTTGTTTCGAAGCACCACGTGATGATCGGGTGTGTTAGATTCCGCAAGTGTATACAACGTGGGCAAGCCAGATTTGCTCATGCGGAAACTAAGGTTTGATCTTGACGAGCCTAGCATGTACAGACATGGTCTCGGAACACGGATCACCGAAAGGTAAAGCATGAATCATATAGTAGATATGATGAACATGACGATTGTTCGCCATTGAAACTATATCAACTCTCGTGATGATCGGTGTTGATGTGGTGGATTTGGTTCGTGTGATCACTAAAACAATGTGAGGGATGTTGTTTTGAGTGGGAGTTCACCTAGTTTAATTACATTAATTAATTTGAACTCAATTTATCATAAACTTAGTCTAAACTATCGCAAATATGTTGTAGATCAATGGCAGCCCCTACCATCAATTTTAATGCGTTCCTAGAGAAAGAAAAGTTGAAAAACAATGGAAGCAACTTCGCGGATTGGTTCCGCAATTTGAGGATTGTCCTCACAGCTGGTAATTTGACCTATGTGCTGGATGCACCGCTGGGTGACCCACCTGCAGCTGATGCTCCCGATGAAGTAAAGAATGTTTACCTCGCTCGGAAGAATCAGTACTCCATAGTTCAGTGTGCTATCTTGTATGGTTTGGAATCGGAGCTTCAGAAAAGGTTTGAGGATTCAGACCCATATGATATTGTCGAGGATCTCAAATTGATTTTTGAGACTCATGCGGCAATTGAAAGCTATGAAGCTTCTGAAAAGTTCTTTAACTGCAAGATGGAAGAAGGCAGCTCCGTCAGTGAGCATGTGCTTAAGATGTCAGGGCACGCAAACAAACTTCAAAGCTTGGGTATAGTGATTCCTAATGCTTTGGGGATTTACCGTGTCCTCCAATCACTACCACCAAGTTACAAGAACTTTGTGATGAACTACAACATGCAGAACATGAACAAGACGTTGCCAGAACTCTTTGCCATGTTGAAATCTGCAGAAGTGGAGATTAAGAAAGAGCACCAAGTGTTGTTGGTCAATAAGACCACCAAATTCAAGAAAGGCAAGTCTAAGCAAAAGGGACACTTCAAGAAGGGTGGTAAGAAAGCTACCACGCCGACGAAGAAGACCAGGGCTGGACCTAAGCCTGATACTGAGTGCTTTTACTGCAAGGGAGAAGGTCACTGGAAGCGGAATTGCCCAAAGTACTTGGCGGATTTGAAGAACGGCAACATCAAGAAGAAAGGTATATCAGATATACATGTTATTGATGTGTATCTCACTAGTACTCGTAGTAGTGCCTAGGTATTTGATACTGGTTCGGTTGCTCATATCTGTAACTCGAAACAGGTGCTGCAGAATAAACGGAAGCTAGCGAAGAACGAGGTGACGATGCGCGTGGGAAACGGATCAAAGGTTGATGTGATCGCGGTCGGCACGCTACCCCTTCATCTACCATCGGGATTAGTTTTATACTTAAATAATTGTTATTTGGTGCCTGCGTTGAGCATGAACATTATATCGGGATCTTGTTTATTGCGAGACGGTTACTTGTTTAAATCCGAGAATAATGGTTGTTCTATTTATATGAGTAATATGTTTTATGCACATGCACCTTTGATAGATGGTCTATTCTTATTGAATCTCGATAGTGGAAATACACATATCAACAACATTGAGGCTAAACGTTTGAAATCAAGCGATAATTCGACCTATATGTGGCACTGTCGTCTTGGTCACATCGGAGTGAAACGTATGAAGAAACTCCATTCCGATGGACTTCTTGAATCACTTGATTTTGAATCACTTGAAAGATGCGAAGCATGTCTGATGGGTAAAATGACTAAGACTCCATTTTCTGGTATGATGGAGCGAGCTACGGACTTATTGGAAATCATACATACCGATGTGTGTGGTCCAATGAGTGTAGCATCGCGCAGTGGTTATCGTTATGTTCTTACCTTCACGGATGACTTGAGTAGATATGGGTATATCTATTTCATGAAACATAAGTCCGAAACTTTCGAGAAGTTTAAGGAGTTTCAAAGTGAGGTAGAGAATCAACGTAACAAGAAGATTAAATTTCTACGTTCTGATCGTGGAGGTGAATATCTAAGTTACGAGTTTGGCGAGCATTTGAAGAAATGCGGAATACTTTCACAATTGACACCGCCGGGAACACCACAGCGTAATGGTGTGTCCGAACGTCGTAATCGAACTCTCTTAGATATGGTTCGTTCTATGATGTCACTTACAGATTTACCGCTATCATTTTGGGGTTATGCATTAGAAACAGCCGCATTCACTTTAAATAGGGCACCATCTAAATCCGTTGAAACGACACCGTATGAATTATGGTTTGGGAAGAAACCTAAATTGTCGTTCCTTAAAGTTTGGGGATGCGAAGCCTATGTAAAGAAGTTACAGCCGGACAAGCTTGAACCCAAAGCGGAAAAATGCGTCTTCATAGGATACCCGAAGGAAACTATTGGGTATACCTTCTATCATAGATCCGAAGGCAAAATCTTCGTTGCCAAGAATGGATCCTTTCTAGAGAAGGAATTTCTCTCGAAAGAATTGACTGGAAGGAAAGTAGAACTTGACGAGGTTGTCGAACCTTCTCTCGAAATTGCGAGTAGCGCAGCACCGGAAGAAGTTCCTGTGGTGCCTGCACCAATAAGAGAGGAAGCTAATGATGGTGATCATGAAACTTTGGTTGAAGTTGCTACAGAGCCTCGGAGGTCGACGAGAACTCGTACCACTCCCGATTGGTATGATTCCGTTATGAATGTCATGGTGGTGGACAACACCGATGACCCCGAGACATATGAGGAAGCGATGATGAGCCCAGATTCCAATAAATGGCAAGAAGCCATGAAATCCGAGATTGGATCCATGTACGAAAACCAAGTATGGACTTTGGTGGACTTACCGGATGGCCGAAAGGCTGTCGAGAACAAATGGATTTTCAAGAAGAAAACAGATGCTGATGGTAATGTTACTGTCTATAAAGCTCGACTTGTCGCAAAAGGGTTTCGACAAATTCAAGGAGTTGACTACGATGAGACTTTCTCACCGGTAGCGAAGCTAAAGTCTGTGAGGATTATGTTAGCAATCGCTGCATATTATGATTATGAGATATGGCAGATGGATGTCAAAACAGCATTCCTCAATGGAGACATTGATGAAGAGTTGTATATGATGCAACCCAAAGGTTTTGTCGATCCTAAAGATGCTAACAAGGTATGCAAACTTCAACGGTCCATCTATGGATTGAAGCAAGCATCCCGAAGTTGGAATCAACGTTTTGATAAGGTAATCAAAAGTTTTGGTTTTATACAAACTTATGGAGAAGCTTGTATTTACAAGAAAGTGAGTGGGAGCTCTGTAGCATCCTTAATACTATATGTGGATGACATATTGTTGATTGGGAATGATGTAGACCTTCTTAATAGTGTCAAGGAATATTTGAATAATAGTTTTTCAATGAAGGATCTTGGCGAAGCAGCTTACATATTAGGCATAAAGATTTACAGAGATAGATCGAAACGCCAAATATCATTGTCACAGAGTACATATTTGGACAAAGTTCTAAAGAGGTTTGGAATGGAAGAAAGCAAGAAAGGGTTCTTGCCCATGTTGCCCAACACGACCTTGAGTAAAACTCAAAGTCCGACATCGGCAGAAGATAGAGAAAGGATGAGTAAGACTCCCTATGCCTCAGCCATAGGATCTCTAATGTATGCCATGCTATGTACTAGACCCGACATTGCATATGCTGTTAGTTTAACTAGCAGATATCAAAGTGATCCAGGAGTGGATCATTGGACAGCGGTCAAAAACATCCTTAAGTACTTGAGAAGAACTAAGGATATGGTTCTTTCTTATGGAGGTGATGAACAGCTCGTTGTTAATGGTTACACCGATGCTAGTTGGAACACAGATCCGGATGATTCTAAATCGCAATCCGGATACGTATTTATTTTTAATGGTGCAGCAGTTAGCTGGAGGAGTGCAAAGCAAAGCGTTGTGGCGAGATCTTCAACTGAATCGGAATACATGGCTGCTTCGGAGGCTTCACAAGAAGCGATATGGATGAAAGAGTTCATTACAGAGCTGGGTGTGGTTCCTAGTGCGCTGGACCCAATGTCTATCTACTGTGATAACATGGGCGCCATAGCCAATGCGCAAGAACCAAGGTCACACAAGAAGCTGAAGCATATCAAGCTGCGTTTTCACGCTATTCGAGAACATATCCAGGATGGGGATATAAAGATTTGCAAAGTACACACAGATCTGAATATGGCGGATCCGTTGACTAAACCTCTCCCGAGGGCAAAACATGACCAACACCAAACTGCCATGGGTGTTCGGTATATTACCATGTAATCTAGATTAGATGACTCTAGTGCAAGTGGGAGACTGTTGGAGATATGCCCTAGAGGCAATAATAAATGTGGTTATTATTATATCTTCGTGTTTATGATAAATGTTTACATTCATGCTATAATAGTATTAACAAGGAAACATTGATACTTGTGTGATTTGTAAACTTAATTTGAAGTCCCTAGTATAGCCTCTATACTTCACTAGCTTGTTGGTTGATAGATGATTGTGGTTTCCCTATCATGAACATTGAGATGTTGTCAACAACAAGATCATATCGTTAGGAGAATGATATGGTGGACATACTCCTATAGATAAGCGTAGCATAAAGATCAAGTCATTTCATTAGTTCAATTGCTATATGCTTTCTGATACATAGTAACCTAATTCCTTCGACCATGAGATCATGCATATCACCTTTACCGGATGGATGCTTTGATGACATCAAACACCACACCGTAACTGGGTGGTTATAAAGGTGGCATTGAGTGTTCGGAAAGTATTGGTTGAGACACATGGATCAAGAGTGGGATTTGTCCATCCACATGACGGATAGATATACTCTGGGCCCTCTCGGTGGAATGTCATCCAATTAGCTTGCAAGCATGTGACTTGGTCACAAGGGATCACATATCACGGGAACGAGAAAAGAGTACTTGTCAGTAACGAGGTTGAACTAGGTATGCAGAGATACCGACGATCATAACCTCGGATAAGTAACATATCGTGAGACAAAGGGAAATTGGTATCGTATGTAAGTGGTTCATTCGATCGCAAAGTAATCGTAGAAATATGTGGGAGCCATATGAATTTCCAGATTCCTCTATTGGTTATTGTTCGGAGAAGTGTCTCGATCATGTCCGCATAATTCACGAACCGTAGGGAGACACACTTAAGGATTCGACGTTGTTTGAGTAGTTATGGTATTATGAGAAAGAGACCGAATGTTGTTCGGAGTCTCGGATGGGATCCGGGATATCACGAGGTGATCCGGAATGGTCCGGAGAATAAGATTCATATAAGGAAAGTCCCGTTTCGGAGTTCGGGAATGATTCCGGTGTTTTCATCGGGAACATTCTAGAAGGTTCCGGAAAGTCCGGCACTCCGGAGGGGGAGGGGTACATGAATGTTTCATTACTTATTGGAATGATTGCATCATGTACTAAGTGTTCTTGCTGTCCCAAATAAAGGATTAAATTGAATCCTAAAACAGAAAAGTCAAATGTCCAGTTTGAAAGTCAAACTGCCAAAACAAGAAACTGTGGGAAACAAGCAAGAGGAGTTGGAATCAACCTGGAGGAGGAGTAGGACTCCTCCAGGCCAGCGCCCAGCCCAAGGCCGAGTTGGGGAGGGACTCCCTCCCTCCCCTGGCGCGCCAAGACCCCCCTCCCATAAAAGGAGGGGCAGGGCTCCTCCTAGAGACACACAACTTTCACCTCTAGATCTCCGGTTTAGAGCCGTTTTGGATTAGAGCTTCTAATTGCTTTAGCCAACGGTTTAGAGCCTTCTAATTGGTTTAGAGCCTTCTAATTGGTGTGTCTAATTACTAGACCACTAATAGCCTCTCTCATAAGCTCCACCATACTCGCACCGGCTTAAAGCGAAGCCCTGCGGGATCTCCCCTCTACTTCCGGTACCACGCCGTTGTGCTGCCGGAATCGCGAGGAGAGTGCTACAACCTCCGCTGCCTGCTGGAACAAGGGAGAGGAAGGTCTTCGTCGAGTACCGAACGTGTGACCGACTGCGGGAGCGCTGCCGGAACGTGGCGCTGGAAGGATCGTCTACACGATCTTGAGATCGGAAAGAGTACGACTACATCACCCACGAGAATCCGCTCTCGTTAAACGCTTTGGAATCTTCGAGGGTAAGTTATACCATCGACTCGTTGCTACAATCTAGTAGATAGATCTTGGCTTGTTTGTTTGTATGCGATAGAAAATTTTTGTTTTCCATGCTACGAACCCCTACACTTACCACACCTCAAATTGCCTATGACCCTGAAGATGAAGCCCCGCTACGTTTAATTTCCGTTGCGTTGATTGTATTAAGACTGGATAATGATATCCTTTATTTGTAAGACCTTTATTATGGTTTGTAATGGATTATGTACTTTGGTACCAATTCTGTTATGTCTCGCAAAAATGGTAATCCTGGGATTGCAAGATATGGCATAACAGGCATCTGGGATTAAAAATCCAGATGTTGACAAAAGCTTCATAGATTGCTCATTATGGTGATGCTGCAAGTTTCCACCATGATTAGGCATGGCTTAGGCTATCGGCCCAGGCGTTTCTCTAACACATATACATAAATCCATGGACTTACAAGCTCCCCTTTTATTTCACACTGACGACATCCGCAAACAAAAGAGCATGATATCAACTGGGTATATAAATACATGTGTTGAAAGTGTTCCCCATGATAGAATAGTTCTGCTAACTTCCAGCCTATAATTTGTAAGCATATAACTTTCATGGACAGTCACAATGGTTCAGGTTTATTAAGTGCAAGAAATAAAGTGTGCCATCATGTTCGTGAGAGCTTTACTAACTAATTTTCGCATAACAAGCAAACATTTTATTTGGTAGAAAACAAGGCATAATAAATATGCACGGAATAGAAAATGATGCTAATAGGCAGATATGGTGGACACTTTGGCAATATTGGCTTTGGGGAGTTGGATGCACAAGTAGAGTTCATACTCAGTGCGAGTGAAGGCTAGCAATAGGAAGGGAGCGACAAACAAGAGAGCAATAACTGTCATAATCATGCTTGCAACAAAACAGGACTAATTATGGCATAAAAGTGATACAAGAACTCCGAGGAAAAATAAATCATTGAGGCTTACCGACTATTGTTCAGTCATACGCATGCATGAGCATGTGCCAAGTCGATTCAAATGGAATATTCAGAGGAGGATACCACAATATCATACCAAATTATGAATAGAACAATGCAAGCAAACATTCATATGACATGCTACAAACTATTAGCAAGATAGAGATAATCATAAGAGAGCAAGAACTACTAAGCATCCATAAATAACATACACCTTACATGAATAGACTAAGCATGCACACAATGATGAGTATATGTACAAAAATGAAAACAAATAGAGTTCATTACCATCCTCTTACCACACCTCAAGTTGTCTTAATCTTCATTATTGCCCTTCACTTGTGTGGCTTGAATAATAGCATGAAACCAAACTCCACCGAGGTCTGCTAAACCCTGCAAAGAACTTCACAAAACCATAGAAGAACGACAAATATTTTTGGTGTTTTTGATTTTTTTAAAGCAAGCACACAAAGCAAAAACAAACAAATCAATTTTTTTTGGATTTCTCTTAAGGCAAACCAAAGCTAAAAGGCAAAGAAACAAACCAAGAGAAACAAAAAAAATATTTTTGGTCTTTTTGTGTTTTGAGAAAGCAGAAACAAAAACCAAAAAGAAAGAGAAACATGGATATACAAAGAATCGACGAAACATGATATATAGATGAGTATGATGTCGGTATACCTCCCCCCAAGCTTAGGATTTTGGCCTAAGTGGGGCTAAATAGCGCGGGTAGTAACCCCATGCTGGTGGGTCATCATAGGAATGATCATAATCAGGCCCTCGTGATGAAGAAGAAGACGCGCTCCAATCATAGGAGGGCAGCTGGTATGAAGACTCCCCCATGTTGGACGGCTGAACCGAATCATCTTTGGCATCCTCTCCAAGAAAAAGACGCGCTCCAATCATCTTCAGCATTCTCCTCTTGTTGGGAGAGCTCCGCCACGTATGTGTCAAGTTCTTCCTCAGTGAGTGACCATCCTTGCCTGTTATCAAAATTAAACAAAAGAAGGTGCAGGCAAATAGACTACTTTGTCAGTCCTACACCCTCTCCAACCACGCTTCACAAAGGATATTTCATATGGTAATTCTCTCAAAGTAGCCCAAGAAGAAACACAATTATGCTGAACCATGGAATTGAGATCGAGTCTCTCTATGGGGAACCGATAATCTGAATGATGAGGCTCTAAACCATGGAATGCTAGCAACCGAGAGGTAATGAGACCTCCACAAATTCCACCTTTCTCGCGGTTGGTGGTAAGACGGTAAGCTATCAAAGCACCCAAGTTATAAGATCTATCCCTATTCAACGCAGCGGAGATAAAAGCCAGATCAAATGAAGATAACTTTCTAGCAAGAACACACTTGGTAATGAAATAGGCAAAATATCTAATGGATGGGAGCTGAATGTTCTGAATTTTATCAGTTTCCTTTGAGAAGTCGCAACCTTGGCAAATTTCAGCATATAAATCCATGAGTAGCTTAGGCCTCTCTCTGATCTTCTCACAAGCCCCCCAATGTGGCACTCTAATAGCTGCACAAAAATCCGCAAAAGGCAGGTCGACAGCTATATTGTAGATTTTATAATGGACCATGGGATTAGACAAGGACCAAATAAACCGAAAGTCCTGCACCACAGCCATGATTAGCTTAACATATTGATATGGTTCCTCTTCAACAAAGTGTTCCAACCCTGCATTAGTAATCATAGTTTGGAAATCCTGGAAGATCCCCACAGTTCTCATAAATTCAGGGCATGGATATATGGAAGGCAAGACTTCCTCCTCACGATGGACTCTCATTGGCTTAGGTACCATCAAATCATGTTGATTTAGTTGGTATGCACTCATCTTATTTTCTGAAATTTTTAGAAAAACATCAAAATAAGTGATTTCCAAGTTGATAAATGATGAGGAACTACTATAGGAACTTGCTAGATGGCTAAACATGCATCAAAATGAAATATCTAAGCATAGAACAAGCATGTAAGCTCACACAACCTGTCACCTACAGAAGAAAAATACTCAAGATACAATCTACCAATCAAAAATCTAATTGGACAGGCGGAGGAGGCACATACCAAGGAGCAATACCTCCAAAAATCAACAGCAAATATGGGCCGAGCAAGGAGATTGAAAATCTGGAGCAAGAACAACAGGAACTTGAGCTTGAAAAAAATTTCTGGTGTTTTCGGAAGAGAGAAAGAAGTGGCTGGAAGGAGACAATTTGGAGGGCCACACCTAGGCCAGGCGCCACCTGGGGCTAGCCGCACCATCTGGGGCTCGCCGCACCACCAGGGGGTGTGCTGGCCTGGTGGGTCACCCTAGGCCACTCCAGGTGTCTCTCTGTCCCTTTTTTCGAGGAAAAAATTAATATGAATTTTCGGGAATTTTTCGGGAAACTTTATTTTTGGCCAATTTTCAGGTTATGAAAATTGATTCTCACTGAAAAAGATTTTTTAGAAGAAGCAAAAAGCAAACCAAAACTACAGAAGTTCTAAGACACTCTAACAAGCAAACAACTAGCAAAACTAAAGCTAACAAGAGGAAGAGCAAAGACTGAAGAGGGGAAAAATAAAAGTGAGCAAGTATAATCACTGTGAAAGGATTGTTTTGTTCATTAAAATCCCTTTGTTAACAAGGTTGATCAAGTCTTGTTACCAAAACAATATTATATGAAACAAAACTTTGCATTCCACAAAGTGATTATGTTACCTCAAACTTGATAGCAATAGTCCCAATCATAACAGTTTCAAAACTTTCTTGTGGAATGGGACAATATATTTCTCCAACTTTGATGCTCTCAATATTTTCAATGGAATTCAGGCAATGGCTCTTATCAATCTTCTTGGGGAAATAGACAGTATGCTCTTTGTCATTAATATTAAAAGTTACTTTTCCTTGATTACAATTGATGACAGCACCTGCAGTATTAAGAAAAGGTCTCCCAAGAATAATGGACATATTATCATCTTCGGGCATCTCAAGCACAACAAAATCAGTTAAAACCAAGAAATTATGAGCTACTTGAACAGGAACATCCTCACATATACCAATAGGAATAGTAATTGACTTATCAACCATTTGCAAAGATATATCAGTTGGTATCAACTTTTCTAGATGGAGTCTCTTGTAGAGAGAAAAAGGCATAAAACTAACTCCAGCTCCCAAATCACACAAAGTAGTTCTAACATAATTATTCTTAATAGAGCAAGCAATACTTGGTATATCTGGATCACCAAGTTTCTTTGGAACCTTACCATTGAAGGAAAAAGTAGCAAGCAAAGTAGAAATTTCCTCATTAGGAATCTTCCTTTTATTAGAGACAATATCCTTCATATAATTTGAATAAGGAGGCAACTTAATAGCATCAGTCAAAGGAATTTGCAAAAATAAAGGTTTCATCCACTCACAAAACTTGTTATAGTGTTCTTCCTCCTTTGACTTGTGTTTCTTATTGGGAAAAGGCATAGGTTTCTGCACACCCGAGGTTCTCTTTCACTACCATGTTTATTAGCAATAAAATATCCCTTAGTGTACCTAGTGTTCTTAGTGTTCTTCTCAGGTTCTTCTTCAATTTCTTCCTTATTAGGAGCATCATTTTATCACCACTTTAAGTTTCAGCATCAAAGACAGATATACTATTAGGATCTACAGTAGGTTCAGGAGGTTCCTCAACTATTTTATGTTTCTTTTTCTTTCTCTTTTGAGGACTACCACTACTTTCACCTTGTTGAGAATCTGCTCAATTCTTTTAGGATGTCCTTCAGGATATAAAGGATCTTGAGTGGATGCACCACCCCTAGTTCTAATTCCATAAGCATGTTTATCTCCAGAAGCATTAACTAGCATAACTTTTTGTACCTTAGCAAGTTGATCAATTTGGGTTTGAACCATTTGGAAGTGTTTACAAAGCATTTTAACATCATTAGCAGTTCTTTCCACAATATATTTCAACTCATTAATAGCTCTAGAGTTTTCCAATAAATGATTCTCAACTTGTTTATCAAAATTACCTTGCTTAACAATAAAAGTGTCAAGTTCCTCTAAGCATTGATCAGGAGGTTTGCCATAGGGAATATCATCTTCATCGAAGTGTTGGAGAGAGTGTACCTCAATAGTGGATGAGTGGGGAATTGGATTACATAATTCTTCTATAGGAGGTAAATTATTCACATCTTCAGATCTAATACCTTTCTCCTTAATACATTTTTTAGCTTCTTTCATCACTTCATCATTTAATGCAATCACTCCCCTCTTCCTTGGTGTTGGTGTTGGAGTTGGATCAGGCACAATTGGTTCAGGAGTAATAGGCTCAGCTGTATTTAGCTCAGTTGAAGTCCAATCATCATAATTCTTGCTTGTTTTAGCCATTAATTCTTAAGCTTCTTCAGGAGTTCTTTTCCTGAAAACACAATCAGCAAAACTATCTAGGTATGTCCTAGAATCATCAGTTAGTCCATTATAATAAATATCAAGAAGCTCATTTTTAGATAATGGACATCCAGGATATGCATGAATCAAGGTACAAAACCTTGTCCATGACTCAGGCAATTTCTCTTATTCTCCCTGTTTAAAATCAAAAAGTTTCTGCAAAGCAACATGTCTAGCAGTGGGAGTAAAATATTTCTGAAAAAAGAAGCAATCAAGCAATCAGGGCTATCAATGGATCCATGAGGTAATCTATTAAACCAAGCTTTAGATTCTCCTTTTAGTGAAAAAGGGAAGATATTTGTAACAAAGTATTTGCGCATCTTAAAATCATCAGAGAATAAGGCACTCATAGTGGAAAGCTCATTCATATGAGCTACAGCACTTTCATTTTCAGTCCCACAAAAAGGTTCTTTCTCAACAATGTCTATATAGGATAAATCAAGAGAGAAATCATAATATTTATCTTTAATATTTATGGGAGAAGTAGCAAATTTAGCATCAGGATACAATTTAGGAATAATGGTACGTCTCTCAAGGAGACTCCTAATAGCACTAGCACCATGTGTGTTTTGGTACTCTTCAATAAATTCATCAGTCATTTCAATGTAACCATCATTAATATCATATCGCTCTCTAGACTCAGGTGAGATAACAGGTGTAATAGTGTCTTCACTAGGAGTTTCAGTGTTTCCCAAAATAGTTCTAGCAATAGTAGCATCTAGGAAAGGACCTAATGAACCACTCGCATCAAGCACAGTAGAAGTAACATCATGAGTATCAGAAGCAATTTAAGATTCAGCAGTAGTAGCAGTGTGTGTAACATGTGTATGTGGTGGTGGTGTAACAAGCTTACTTATAACATACAGTGAATCAAGAGCTGCAGAGGTGTTTAGAACTGTACCTCTTCTTGTAGTGGATGGTAAAATAGGAAACTTTCCATCACGAGACTTCCCCATGATGAAAGGAATAGCAGCAAACAATAATAGATCCAAGTGAACTTACAAATAAAGCTATGCTCCCCGGCAACGGTGCCAGAAAATAGTCTTAATGACCTACAAGTATAGGGGATCGCAATAGTCTTCGAGGGCAGTATTTCCCAATTTATTAATCCGACACAAGGGGGAACAAAGAATACTTATAAGCCTTAACAACTGAGTGGTCAATTCAGCTGCACCTGGAAATAGTCTTGCTCACAGGAGTTTATCAGTAGCAACAGTTTTGTAGTAGCAATAGCAAATTAACAGCAGCAGTAAAATGAAGGCAGTAGTAACAATAGTAGCAAGCAGTAGGATATGAGTGCGGTAGGCATAGGGATGGATGGACTGGCGTTGCATGGACAAGTCTAAACATGTAACTTCAAGATCTAGGGAAATTGCAAATAAATAATATAAAGCATCCAAGTACTAAACAATCATAGGCATGTGTTCCATATATAGTCATACATGCTCACAATGAGAACTTGCACAACATCTTTTGTCCGGCCAGCCCGTTGCAGTGGGGCCTCAAGGGAATCTACTGGCAATTAAGGCAATCCTTTTAATAGAGCACCGGAGCAAAGCATTAACACTCCGTGAAAACATGTGATCCTCACATCACAGCCATCCCCTCCGACTGTCCCAATTTCTATCACTTCGGGGCCTTTGGATCCGGACAATGATATGTGTACACAACTTTCAGGTAAGATCACAAACAATACTATCATCATGAATCAATAATAAGTTCAGATCTGAGATCATGGCACTCAGGCCCTAGTGACAAGCATTAAGCACAACAAGTTGCAACAAAGTCAAATAGCAATAATAGAGATACTAGGCACCATGCCCTAACAATCTTATTCGATTACATGATAGAACTCATCCAATCCGTACCATCCCCATAGCCTACAGCGGTGATTACTCACTTATGGATGGGGGAAACATGGATGGTTGATGGAGAGGCGTTGTTGATGATGGTGGTGATGATCCTCTCCAAATTCCCCGTCCCGGCAGGGTGCCAGAATGGAGTTTCTGGTTCCGAATCGTGGTTTCTGGTGGTGGAGGCGGAGCGGAACTCTTTCTAGAAAAACGTCGAACCCCTGGAGTTTTTAGGTCAGGAGGCAACTTATAGGCGAAGAGGGAGTCCTAGGGGGGTGCCCGAGGTAGCCACACCCCTCATAGGCGCAGCCAGGCCTAGCCCGCGCGGCAGGGGGTCTGGGCCCATTATGGCCCACCTCCGCCTCGTCTTTTGGCTCCGTGAGTCTTCTGGTGAAATAGGATTTTTGGCATATTTCCGGGATTTTTCCTGATAGTTGATTTTTTGCACAAAAACTAGACACCAAGGTAATTCTGCTGAAAACTGCGTCAGTCCATGTTAGTTGTATCCCAATCACACAAGTTTAGAGGAGAAACAATAGCAAAAGTGTTCGGGAAAGTAGATACATTTTGGACGTATCAACGATCGCTCGGCTCAGCAAACCCGAGTGCCTCCGCGACGTCTAGAAGCTGGTCAGGTGAGTCGCAGCTCTCAGTCACTTCATCCGCCGACTAGGGTGAGAAGGCAATGCCTCTCTACCACCTGATGTGCAAGAACCCCATGTTACAATGGGACAAGGAGGCAGACGACGCACTCAACACACTCAAAGAAGTGCTACTCGCGGCACTGCTACTCGCCGCCTGTCGACAAGGAGCCGATGCTCATCTACGTTTCAGCATCCGAGCGAGTCGTCAGCGCTGTCATGGTCGTCGAGCGACCAGAGGAGGGAAAGGAGAGCCCCGAACAGCGCCCGGTCTACTACAATAGCGAAGTCCTCACGGACTCATGACAGCCCTACCCGCAATACCAGAAAATGGTGTACGCGGTCTCCCGAGCCCAGCGACGGCTACTTCACTACTTCCAAGAGCACCCAGTCATGGTCGTCTCCTCCGCGCCGCTGCATGATACGTCGGAAACGTATCTATAATTTTTTTATGCTCCATGCTTGTTTAGTATCTACTTTGCTTTGCTTTGTCTACACATTGAGGTGTTTTTATATGTTTTCTGGTACTAACCTATTAACAAGATGCCACAGTGCCAGTTGCCTATTTTCTTCTATTTTTGGTTCCAGAAAGGCAGAAAATCAATATTCTTGGAATTGGACGGGACAAAAGCCGAAGTCAATATTTTACCGTGGGGAACATGGAGCTAGAGTACGAGAAGGAGGGGAGGCACTAGGGGGCCACACCCCCTGGTGGCGCGGGGTAGGGTTAGACGATCCTGGGGGGTGTGACCACCCTGGTCGCCCCCTACCTCGCCTCTTCGCCTATAAAGACCCCCCGATGCCAAAACCTTAAGTACCCTATCAATATTCCACGAAACCATTTGTAGCCGCCACCACTATTGTCCCTAGATCGGGAGGATCTGAAGCTCTTCCTGGCACCCTACCGGAGGGGACATCATACCGTAGGCCTTTTTCTTCATCATGCCAGCCTCTATTATGAAGTGTGAGTAGTTCCACCTTGGACTACGGGTCCATGTAGTAGCTAGATGGTTGTATATCCTCCTTTGTGCTACCATGTTTAGATATTGTGAGCTCCGTTCATGATCAAGATCATCTATTTTGTAATCATGCATGCTGTGTTTGCGGGGATACGATGGATATTGAGATTACTATGTCAGATTGATTAATGGTTTTGTCTTATTGATTCTATCATGCCTGTGTTGTTTGTGATCTTGCATGCTCTCTGTTTCTAGTAGCTATCTTGGCCAAGTAGATGCTAGTGACTCCAAGAGGGGGTATTTATGCTTGATAGTGGGTTCATGCCTCTATTTAATCTAAGGGAAGTGACATAAATCTCTAAGGTTGTAGATGTGTTGTTGCCACTAGGGAGAAAACAATGGTCTCTTGTTCATGGAACAAGTGGATTGTTTACCTTACACATTTTTCTTAAAGCAGTTATCTGTTGCTTGCAACTTAATACTGGAGGGGGTTCGGATGATAACCTGAAGGTGGATTTCTAGTCATAGATGCAGTTGGATGGCGGTCTATGTATCTTGCTGTATTTCCCAATCGAATCTCATAGGATCATGTATGTCTAGTATTGCATTGTTATGCCTTGCTCAATCCTGTCAATTGCCCTGCTGTAATTTGTTTACCCATCATGCCATGTTTGTTTATCTTAAGGAGAACACCTCTAGTGAACTATGGACCCGGTCCAATCTTTACCATTAATACATCTTCCGCTGTTACTGTTTACTTTCTGCAAACCACTATTACCTTCCACACCATACAGTTAATCCTTTGTTACAGCAACCGGTGAGATTGACAACCTCACTGTTCGTTGGGGCAAAGTGTTGAGTTTGTGTTGTGCAGGTATCCAAGTTGCTAGAAACACCTTTGAGACGTTTCCTTACTCATACTGGTTCGATAACCTCGGTTTCATACCGAGGGAAGACTTTCTGCTGTTCTCATCACACCTTGCTCTTGGGGTCTCCCAACGAAGCGCTACCACGCACCATCAACAATTTTTCGGAAGCCGTTGCCGGGGAGGCTAAGGACGTCTTCACAAGGGGAATCCTTCACGCCCTTTCTCTTTACTTTGTTTTTGTTTTGCTTAGTTTATTTTGTTTGTTTGCCTCGTTTTATCAAAAACTCCAAAAAAATTAGTTTAGTTTGGTTTGCTTTCTCTTATAAAAAACACAAAAAAATTAGTTCCTACTCTAGTTGCTGGTCTGTTATTGCCTTGATTTGTCATGCTTTCTATCAATGGATGGTTTCTTTGAAACTAGTTCTTATTGTCAAGGTGGGTTCACGGAAGAAGAAAAATATTATTATAAGGAAAACCGTTTGTCACAAAAAGGGAAACACTTATGGGAACAAATTGATAAATTGAATACTATTGCTAGAGAGGTGTGCTCTACTTATAATGTTACTTATTGCTTTGATAAATCTTGCTGTTGTAGGAGGTATAAACACCTACCTTTTCAATGTGAGTATAATGATAATGTTACCATATCTTCTTATGTTAAAGGAAATTATGACTTTTATGATGTGGAACAAATTGAAGAATTTATTGCTTTCAAGGGTGCATTTGAACTTGCTAGTTTGATTGAAAATACTGATGATTCACCTTATGAATATGAGGTTTATGATATACTTAAATTTTGCTTTGATAATTACAAGGAAGAAAATGGCTATATTCTTGAATTTTATAATAGATGGTTTCCACAAACAGAAGAGACTAATGCCTTGCAGAAGCCTATGGAAGAAGAAATTGCTGAAACTGGAAGCTCATTAGATGAAAAAGAGGAGGAGAGTGATGAAAAAAAGGAGGAAGAATGGATTAGCTACCCATGCCTACCTTCAAATGAGAGTAACTCTTTATCCCTTACATTATTTGATTGTCCCCCATGCTTACCAAAGGAGGATGAATGTTATGTTCCTATGGATTCTTTTGAAATATCTGCTATGGTTAAAACTTGTGATAATAGTTTTGCTCTTGTATTTATGATAATCCTATATTTGTGCCTAAATTCTAAATGCATGGTACTAAAGATTTTTGCTTAGAAAATGTTTATGATAAAGCTCTAGATGATGGTCCTATATTGAATGATCAGTCACCTTATTATAAAATTGTTAAAAGTGGGGTTTGAAGGTTTTAATCCCACTATTTTTGAGCTTGATAGAAATTATGTGTTTGTAGATCATGAAAATCATGCCTTATGTGATAGTTATATTGTTGAGTTTATTCATGAGGCTACTGAAAATTATTATGAGAGAGGAAAATATGGTTGTAGAAGTTTTCATGGTACCAAAACACTTCTCTATGTGCTGAAAGTTTTGAAGTTACTCTTGTTTTATCTTCATATGCTTGTCACTTTGTTCTTTGTGAATTTATTTGCATACAAGATTCCTATGCATAGGAAGTGGGTTAGAATTAAATGTGTTTTGAATTTTCTTCTTGATGCTCTCTTTTACTTCAACTCATAGTTCTTATGTGAGCATCTTCTCAAATTTTCAATGCCTAACTTAAAGGCGTTAAAGAAAAGTACTTATTGGGAGAAGTTTTCTTGAGTCTTGAAAGTTATGACTTCATTAATGACCTCTCCTTATCCTTTTTATTTGCATTTTGTGCCAAGAATGACCTCTAATGAGAGGGAAGTAATATTTGGGGAGTTGCTGTCCCGAAACAGATTTTTGTGCTCCACCGTAAAAATTCGTGAGGAATCTCTGTAAGTCGGATTGATCTGATATTGTCTGAATAAATCCCCTAGTATGTTATCTAACTTTCATTAGTTAAACACATTTTTATTTGAGCAACAGAAGGTCTTCGAAAAAATCGGTTTATACCTACTGGTCTATTTTCACAGATTTCTGCCATTATTTGCGTTTGCTTCTTATTGATTCCTTTTTGGGTTCTTTTTGGAAAATTGAGCTTTTTGAGGGAATTCCTACAGTAGCATGTGTTTTTAGGGAAAGTTTTGCTGTTCTAAAGCTAAACCGAAGGTCTATTATCTTTTGAATACACTAATGTTGCTAATGAAGATTGTGTGAAGTTTTGTATGAAAGAAAAATTTTAGGTGTAGAGAGAGGATGATGTAATGAGATGAAGAATGGACAAAAGCCCAAGCTTGGGGATGCCACCCCGTGTCACCCCAAGAAATATTCAAGAGGTACAAGCATCAAAGATTGGGGATGCCCAAGGCATCCCCTTCTTCATCAATAAGAATCCCAGGTCTTTCTAGACACTTAGTTTTTATTGTTTCATGCACAGTTGTGTTGTTCTTGGAGAGTCTTAGTTTTTGTTTGGTTTTCTTAGTTTTTTTGAATAAAGTAGTTTGGACCCCCGTTCTCGCTGTGTTGCTTCAAATAAGTTGATTGGTGTTGGATAGGAGTAGAAAGTTCTTGGTTGAGTAGTACAAGAGGAGCTTGCTTTGACTGTGACTTAGACTTTATCATGTCATGCTAGGTGTTGTTTTGACCTTATGCTTAGTGATTATTGTTGTAGAATGACTTGTTCCAAACAATTGGGATTGCTTAGTGTGCCTTGAAGGAATGATGCGTTGTTTTAGCATACAAAAGCATAATATTGTGGTATTCTCCTTTGATGATTTGTTTGGGTTAACTTGGCGCATGCTCACACCATGTTATACTATGAACAAGTCACCATAGCCTCTATGATCATTTAGTCCTTGATTTGTAGTAACACTTTATGCTTTGATTAGTAATGTTTTGTTGCTCTGCATGATTATGGCCATTATTGCTCTCTTAGTTGGTTGCTCCCAGTATTTTGCTAGCCTCCACTTGTATTGAACAAGCTCTACTCATGCATCTAGCTCCCAATAAACCAAGTTATTCCAAAGTGTCCACTATAAATTCCTATGGATGGTGTGTTACACCATTCCAAGTATATTCTTGTTTTCATCTATCTTCCAATTAAAAAGTATTTTGTTATGTAAAAACTTAGTGATTAAAGCTCTCACGAACTTGATGGCACACTTTATTTTTCTTGCCCCTAATAAACTTGAACCATTGTGTCATCTATGTTGTATATGCTTGCACTTATACGTTGGAATTAGCAGAATTGTGTTGTCACGGGGAACGCTTTCAACATTGCACTTGTACTTTGTACACAGTTGATATCATGCTCTTTTGTCTATGGATGTCGCCGGTGTGAAATAAAAGGGGAGCTTGTAAGTCCATGGAGTTATGTATGTGTGTTAGAGAAACGCCTGGGCCGCTAGCCTAAGCCATGCCTAATCAGTGTGGAAACTTGCAGCATCACCATAATGACATCTATGAAGCTTTCTTCTTATAAAAAAGAGACATATTGGAAATAGGAATGGTAAATAAGAATATTGCTAAGATGCTCATTGTCTGCTTGCCTTGTCATTTTGATTATGGGATAGCTCCTGTATCATGTGCAAGGGGTACCCCGTTGGCAGTTCTCTATGATACACATGTACTTACTATGACAAGAACTTACAGGTGACTAAAGTTGAGTAGCATGAGGAGCGACCCTTGTATTCAAGGGACATGAGATTGCAAACTTATAATTTGTCAAGCATATACTCCATAGTTTGTTCACTTTAACCTTAATCACTTCAAGATGCTTATGGTAGGGGCAATGAGGGATGAAAGCTAACAAGTACCATAATTTTTGGAAGCTCTTTTTGAGACTTGAAATCCCTTCTTCCCTTTATGAAGGGCCATTCTTCCACTATTATATTGAGTCTCCACCTTCTATCTTTAAGCACCAGTTAAGAGAGCATAGTTGCCATTCTTAGTTCTATGTGCATTGTCCCAAAACTTATTGATTGATGCATATTGTTGATATTGCTTGTTCTTGTGCTATCTGTATCTAGTCACTCTTATGAACTTTGAAGGTGTCCTATGCATCTATTTTCTACTCCATGAGGGACAAGCTGAATGCCACTATGCTATGTTTTCTGTATGTGAAACAAACAAACATTTTTCAATGCATGTTATTGATGATCTTTGTTTGTAACCTTTAATGTTGCACGCATAGTTACTTTGTCTTACTGTTAGAACTCTATCTCTCATTCTCATGTTTAGAGTTATTTGATCCCATCTTTCAATGCTTGCAAATGGTTTGATCTTGATTTTATTGGTGCATGTCACCTAAAAAATTATTCTTTTTATCACTTACCTACTTGAGGACGAGCAGGAGTTAAGCTTGGGGATGCTTGATACGTCGGCAACATATCTATAATTTTTTATGTGCCATGCTTGTTTAGTATCTACTTTGCTTTGCTTTGTCTACACTTTGACGTGTTTTTATATGTTTTTTGGTACTAACCTATTAACAAGATTCCACAGTGCCAGTTGCTTGTTTTCCTCTGTTTTGGTTCCAGAAAGGCAGAAAATCAATATTCTCGGAGCCAGAGTATGAGACGGAGGGGAGGCACCAGGGGGCCACACCCCCTGGTGGCACGTGCTAGGGCTAGCTGCGCCTGGGGGGTGTGACCACCCTGGCTACCCCTGCCTCACCTCTTTGCCTATAAAGACCCCCCGATGCCAAAACCCTAAGTTCCCAATCAATATTCCACGAAACCGTCTGTAGCCGCCGCCACCATCATCCCTAGATCGGGGGGATCTGAAGCTCTTCCCGGCAACCTGCCATAGGGGATATCATCCTGGAAGCCTTCTTCTTCATCATATCAGCCTCCGATATGAAGTGTGAGTAGTTTCACCTTGGACTACGGGTCCATGTAGTAGCTAGATGGTTGTACCTCCTCCCTTGTGCTACCATGTTTAGATCTTGTGAGCTCCGTTCATATTCAAGATCATCTATTTGTAATCATGCATGTTGTGTTTGCGCGGATCCGATGGATATTGAGATTACTATTTCAGATTGATTAATGACTTTGTCTTATTGATTCTATCATGTCTGTGTTGTTTGTGATCTTGCATGCTCTCCGTTTCTAAGATCTATCTTGGCCAAGTAGATTCTAGTGACTCCAAGATGGGGTATTTATACTAGATAGTGGGTTCATGCCTCTATTTAATCTAAGGGAAGTGATAGAAATCTCTAAGGTTGTACATGTGCTATTGCCACTAGGGAGAAAACAACGGTCTCTTGTTCATGGAACAAGTGGATTGTTTACCTTACACACTTTGCTTAAATCAGTTATCGGTTGCTTGCAACTTAATACTGGAGGGGGTTCGGATGATAACCTGAAGGTGGATTTGTAGTCATAGATGCAGTTGTATGGTGGTCTATGTATCTTGTTGTATTGCCCAATCGAATATCATAGGATCATGTATGTCTAGTATTGCATTGTTATGCCTTGCTCAGTCCTGTCAATTGCCCTGTTGTAATTTGTTTACCCAGCATGCCATGTTTGTTTATCTTAAGGAGAACACCTCTAGTGAACTATGGACCCCGGTCCAATCTTTACCATTGATACATCTTCCACTGTTACTGTTTACTTTCTGCAAACCACTACTACCTTCCACACCATACAGTTAATCTTTTGTTACAGCAACCGGTGAGATTGACAACCTTACTGTTCGTTGGGGCAAAGCTTGATTTTGTGTTGTGCAGGTCTCCGAGTTGCTAGCAACACCTTTGAGACGTTTCCTTCCTCCTACTGGTTCGATAACCTCGGTTTCTTACTGAGGGAAGACTTGATGTTGTGCTCATCAGACCTTGCTCTTGGGGTCTCCCAACGAAGCGCTACCACGCGCCATCACTGCAGGAAATCATCCGCAACCGCGAGGCGAGTAGGTGGGTCGCCATGTGGGCTGCCGAAATCAGCGTCCAAGAACATCAAGTACGAGTTGCGCAAAGCGATCAAGTCACGGGCTCTAGCAGACTTCCTCTCCGACTGGGAAGAGGTGCAGCAGCCAGAGAAGCTGCCATACCTCCACTACTGGTTTCTCCACTTCGACGGGTCCAAGAACACGGACGGCACAGGGGAAGGAACCATACTCACCTCGCCCAAGGGTGACAAGCTCCGCTACATGTTGTACCTCGACTTCACCCCTACACCAACAACATGGACGGGTATGAGTCCCTCCTTCACGACATGTGGGCCGCCAAGGAGTTGAACATCAATCGCTTACGGTGCTATGACGACTCTGACCTCGTCGCCGCGCAAGTCGCCGGTACCTACGATGTCGTCTCCCCCACCATGGAGGCATACCGCCAAGAAGTGGACCAGCTGGGGGGCCACTTCGCTGGCTACTCAGTCGAGTGGATCGATCAGCGCAAAAACAAGGATGCCGACGCCCTCTCCCGCATCGGGTCGGCTTGGCAAACTCCACCCGTAGGTGTCTTCCTAGACACCATCCACAAGCCTTCTGTCTCTCCTCCAAAGGAGATCGACCTCGGGATCCCGCTGCAACCAGAACCCGCCCTGGTCACCATGGTCGCAGAACCAGGAAACTGGACCACTCCATACTTCGCCTACCTCGAGAACAGGACAATGCCAGCGGATGAGACGGAAGCACGCATGATCGTGCGCCGCTGCAAGTCCTTTGTCATCATCAACGGCGAGCTCCATAAGCACAGCGTAACAGGCATGTTCCAACGTTGTGTGCAACCTAGGGAAGGACGCAAGATCCTCCAAGACATCCACTCCGGCGACTGCAGCCACCATTCCGGCGCCCGGTCCCTTGTCACCAAGGCCATGCGACACAGATCTATTGGCTCACCGCGCACGGCGACTCCACATCGTCCAACGCTATGTCGGGTTCCAGAAGTACGCCAATCAGACGCACGAGCCCAGCTCGGGGCTTAAGACGATCCCCATCACCTGGCCATTCGCCGTGTGTGGCATGGACATGGTGGGCCCCTTCAAGAAGGACCTTTCAGGCTACACCCACCTCCTAGTCGCAGTCACAAATTCACCAAGTGGGTGGAGGCCAAGCTAGTCCGGAAGTGCGACGGGAAGACCGCGTCCAAATTCCTCCGCGAGCTCATCTACCGCTACGGATTCCCGCACAGCATCATCACGGACAACGGCACCAACTTCGCCAAGGGCGCCATCGCCGAATTCTGCGAAGAGCACAACGTACGGCTCGACCTCGCCTCAGTCGCCCACCCAGAGTCCAATAGCCAGGCGAAATGCGCCAACCAGATCATCCTCCACGGCCTCAAGCCGTGACTGCAAGTCCCCTTCGAGCGAACTCCGGGGTGCTGGGTCGAAGAGCTCCCCTCCGTCATATGGGGCATTCACACCTCCATCAACCGATCGACAAGGTTCACGCCCTTCTTCATGGTATACGACGCCGAAGTCGGCATGCCAACTGACCTGGAGCACAAATCTCCTCGAGTCGTCAACTACGCGGAGGCCGACAACGAGATCGCAAGCCAAGACAAGGTCGACCATCTCGACGAAGCACGCGACCTAGCTTGCTCCTGCACCGCCATCTACCAGCAGGGACTCCACCGCTACCACAGCCGCCGAGTCCGGACTCGCACCTTCCAGGAAGGCGACCAGGTCCTGCGATTGATCCAGGACAATAAGGGCATGCACAATCTCTCCCCCCAAGGGAGGGACCATTCGCCATAGGGAGAGTCCTCGGCAACAACGCCTACTACCTCATCAACGTTCAAGGCGACGGACAGCTCGATGTTAAGCGGCCATGGAATGTAAATCTTCGAAGGAAGTTCTACACCTAGAACTCTGACCTGTATTCCCCCCGACATGCAATAAAATACATTCGACTCGCACAAATTGTGTCTACTCGCCAAGTGTTGTGCCAATTGCACTCGTAACTATAGCACAATGCTACTCACGAAAGTCCACCCTTGGGTCGTCAACTACGCGGAGGCCGACATGGGTCGTCAACTACGCAGAGGCCGACACGGCTAAGTAGTGCGTGATACGTCCAAAATGTATCTACTTTCCCGAACACTTTTGTTATTGTTTCTTCTCTAAACTTGTGTGATTTGGACACAACGAACACGGACTGACGCAGTTTTCAGCAGAATTACCTTGGTGTCTAGTTTTTGTGCCGAAAATCAACTATCAGGAAAATCCCGGAAAATATGCCAAAAATCATATTTCACCAGAAGACTCACGGAGCCAGAAGACGAGAGGGCCACGATGGTCCCACACCCCCTGGCAGCGCGGGCCAGCCCAGGCCGCACCTGGGAGGGGTGTAGCCACCTCGGGCACCCCCTCGGCCTCCCTCTTCGCCTATAAGAAGCCTCCTGACCTAAAAACCAAGGGGGGTTCGATGTTATTCCAGAAAGAGTTCTGCTGTGCCGCCACCACCAGAAACCGTGATTCGGAACCAGAAACTCCGTTCTGGCACCTTGCCAGGACGGGGAATTTGGAGGGGATCATCATCATCACCAATCGCCTCTCCATCGACTATCCATGTTTACCCCATCCATGAGTGAGTAATCCCCCGCTGTAGGCTATGGGGATGGTAGGGATTGGATGAGTTCTATATGTAATCGAATAAGAATGTTAGGGCATGGTGCCTAGTATATCTATTAGTGCTATTTGACTTTGTTGCAACTTGTTGTGCTTAATTCTTGTCACTAGGGCCTGAGTGCCATGATCTTAGATCTGAACATGTTATTGATTCATGATGATAATATTGTTTATGATATTATCTGCAAGTTGTGTACACATATCATAGTCCGGATCCAAAGGCCCCGAATTGACAGAAATTGGGACAACCTGAGGGGATGGCTTTGATATGAGGATCACATGTGTTCACGGAGTGTTAACCTCCGGTACTCTATTAAAGGAATACCTTAATTGACAGTAGATTCCCTTGAGTCCCCACTGCAACGGGCTAGCGGGACAAAAGAAGTTGTGCAAGTTCTCATTGCGAGCACGTAAGACTATATAGGGAACACATGCCTATGATTATTTAGTACTTGGTTGATTTATCTTATTTATCTAAAATTTCCCTAGATGTTGAAGTTACATGAATAGTCTGGTCCATGCAACGCCTGTCCATCCATCCCTATGCCTACCGCACTCATATCCTACTGTTTGCTACTATTGTTCCTACTGTCTTTGTTTTACTGCTGCTGTTACTTTGCTATTGCTACTACAAAACTGTTGCTACTGATAAACTTCTGTGAGAAAGACTATTTCCAGGTGCAGCTGAATTGACAACTCAGTTGTTAAGGCTTATAAGTATTCTTTGGCTCCCCTTGTGTCGAATCAATAAATTGGGTAATACTACCCTCGAAGACTGTTGCGATCCCCTATACTTGCGGGTCATCAAGACTATTTTCTGGCATCGTTGCCGGGGAGCATAGCTTTATTTGTAAGTTCATTTGGGATTATTATTGTTCGCTGCTATCCTTTTCATCATGGGGAACACTCGTGATGGAAAGTTTCCTATTTTACCATCCACTACAAGAAGAGGTACAGTTCTAAACACCTCTGCTGCTCTTGATTCACCGTCTGTTATAAGTAAGCTTGTTACACCACCACCACATACACATGCTACACACACTGCTACTACTACTGAATCTAAAATTGCTTCCGATACTCATGATGTTACTTCTACTATGCTTGATGCAAGTGGTTCATTAGGTCCTTTCCTAGATGCTACTATTGCTAGAACTATTTTGGGAAACACTGAAACTCCTAGTGCAAAGACTATTACACCTATTAGCTCACCTGAGTCTAGAGAGAGATATGATATTAATGATGGTTACATTGAAATTACTGATGAATTTATTGAAGTGTCAAAACACACAAGATGCTAGTGCTATTAGGAGTCTTCTTGAGAGACGTACCATTATACCTAAACTATCTCCTGATGCTAAGTTTGCTACTTCTCCCATAGACATTAAATATAAAGATTATGATTTATCCTATATAAACATTTTTGAGAAAAAACATTTTTGTGGGACTGAAAATGGAAGTGTTGTAGCTCATATGAATGATCTTTCCACTATGAGTGCATTATTCTCTGATGATGTTAAGATGTGCAAGTACTTTGTTACTAAAATCTTCCCGTTTTCACTAAAAGGAGAAGCTAAAGCTTGGTTTAATAGATTACCTCCTGGATCCATTGATAGCCCTGATTGCTTGATTGCTACTTTCTTTCAGAAATATTTTCCTCCTAGTGCTAGACATGCTGCTTTGCAGAAACTTTTTGATTTTAAGCAGGGAGAAGAAGAGAAATTGCCTGAGTCACGGACAAGGTTCTATGCCTTGATTCATGCACATCCTAGATGTCCATAGCCTAAAAATGAGCTTCTTGATATTTATTATAATGGACTAACTAATGATTCTAGGACATGCCTGGATAGTTTTGCTGATTGTGTTTTCAGGAAAAGAAATCCTGCAGAAGCTGAAGAATTAATGGCTAAAATAAGCAAGAATTATGATGATTGGACTTCAACTGAGCCAATTACACCTGAGCCTACTACACCTGAACCAATTGTGTCTGAACCAACTCCAACACCAACACCAACACCAACACCAAAGAAGAGGGGAGTTATTGCATTAAATGATGAAGTGATGAAGGAAGCTAAGAAGTGTCTAAAGGAGAAAGGTATTAGAGATGAAGATGTGAAGAATCTACCTCCTATAGAAGAATTATGTAAGCCAATTCCCCACTAATCTACTATTGAGGTACACTCTCTCCAACACTTTGATGAAGGTTATATTCCCTATGGTAAGCCTCCTGATCAATGCTTAGCAGAACTTGACACATTTATTGTTAAACAAGGTAATTTTAATAAACAAGTTCAGAATCATTTATTGGAAAACTCTAGAGCTATTAAAGAGTTGAAATATATTGTGGAAAGAACTTCTAATGATATTAAAATGCTTTGTAAACACTTTCAAATGGTTCAAACCCAACTTGATCAACTTGCTAAGGTACAAAAAGATATGCTAGTTAATGCTTCAGGAGATAAACATGCTTATGGAATTAGAACTAGGAGTGGTATAGCTACTCAAGATCCCTTATATCCTGAAGAACACCCTAAAAGAATTGAGCAGGATTCCTAACAAGGTGAGAGTAGTGGTAGTTTTCATAAGAGAAAGAAAAATAAACATAAAACAGTTGAGGAAACTCCTGAACCTACTGTAGATCCTAATAGTATATCTGTCTCTGATGCTGAAACTAAAAGTGGTAATGATAAAAGTGATGCTCCTGATAAGGAAGAAATTGAAGAAGAACCTGAGAAGCACACTAAGAACACTAGGTACACTAAGGAAGAGTTTATTTCTAATAAACATGGTAGTGAAAGAGAACCTTAGGTGCAGAAACCTATGCCTTTTCCTAATAAGAAACACAAGTCAAAGGAGGAAGAACACTATAACAAATTTTGTGAGTGGATGAAACCTTTATTTTTGCAAATTCCTTTGACTGATGCTATTAAGTTGCCTCCTTATTCAAAGTATATGAAGGATATTGTCTCTAATAAAAGGAAGATTCCTAATGAGGAAATTTATACTTTACTTGCTAATTATTCCTTCAATGGTAAGGTTCCAAAGAAACTTGGTGATCCAGGTATTCCAACTATTCCTTGATCTATTAAGAGTAATTATGTTAGAACTCCTTTGTGTGATTTGGGAGCTGGAGTTAGTGTTATGCATTTTTCTCTCTACAAGAGACTCCAGCTAGAAAAGTTGATACCAACTGATATATCTTTACAAATGGCTGATAAGTCAACTACTATTCATGTTGGTATATGTGAGGATGTTCCTATTCAAGTAGCTCATAATTGCTTGGTTTTAACTGATTTTGTTGTGCTTGAGATGCATGAAGATGATAATATGTCCATTATTCTTGGGAGACCTTTTCTTAATACTGCAGGTGCTGTCATCAATTATAATCAAGGAAAAATAACTTTTAATATTAATGACAAAGAGCATACTGTCTATTTCCCCAAGAATATTGATAAAAGCTATTGCCTGAATTCCAATGAAAATATTGAGAGCATCAAAGTTGGAGAAATATAATCCCATTCCACAAGAAAGTTTTGAAACTATTATGATTGGGACTATTGCTATCAAGGTTGAGGTAACATAATCATTTTCTGAAATGCAAAGTTTTGTTTCATATAAGATTGTGTTGGTAACAAGACTTGATCAACCTTGTTGACAAAGGGATTCTAATAAACAAAACAATGCTTTCACATGGTTATACGTGCTCACTTTTTTTTCAGCCAATCTCCAATCTTTTCCCTTGCTCTTGTTAGCTTTAGTTTTTCTAGTTGTTTGCTTGTTAGAGTGTCTTAGAACTTATGTAGTTTTGGTTTTGGTTTGATTTTTGCTTCTTCTAAAAAATCTTTTTCTGCAAGAAAATCAATTTTCATAACCTAAAAATTGGCCAAAAATAAAGTTTCCCGAAAAATTCCAAAAAAATCATATTAAATTTTTCCTCGAAAAAAGGGGCAGAAAGGCACCTAGATTGGCCTAGGGGGACCCACCAGGCCAGCACACCCCCTAGTGTCGCGGCCAGCCCCAGGGCGCGCCTAGCCTGGGTGGGGCCCACTATGGCCCTCCAAGTTGTCTCCTTCTAGCCACTTCTTTCTCTCTCCTAAAAAACACCAGAAAACTTTATCAAGCTCGAGTTCCTACTGTTCTTTCTCCCGATTTTGGATCTCCTTTCTCAGCCCATCTTTGCTGCTTATTTTTGGAGGGATTGCTCTCCGGTATGTGCCTCCTCCGCTTGTCCAATTAGATTTTTGATTTATAGATTGTATCTTGAGTATTTTGCTAATGTAGGTGACAGGTTGTATGAGCCTGCATGCTTGTTCTATGCTTAGAGATTTCATCTTGATGCATGTTTAGCCCTCTAGCAAGTTCCTATAGTAGTTCCTCATCATTTATCAACTTGGAAATTACTTGGTTTGATTTTTGTCTAAAATTTTTAGAAAAGAAGATGAGTGCATACCAACTGAATCAACATGAATTGATGGTACTTGAGCCAATGAAAGTCCATCGTGAGGAGGAAGTTTTCTCTTCCATATATCCATGCCCCGAATTTATGCAAGCTGTGGGGATCCTCCAGGATTTCCAAACTATGATTTCTAATGCAGGGTTGGAGCAATTCGTTGGAGAAGAACCATATCAATATGTTAAGCTAACCATGGCTATGGTGCAGGACTTTCGGTTTAGTTGGTCCTTGTCTAATCCCATGGTCCACTATAAAATTTAAAATATAGCTATCGACCTGCCTTTTGTTGATTTTTGTGCAGCTATTAGAGTGCCACAGTGGGGTTCTTGTGAGAAGATTAGAGAGAGGCCTAAGCCACTCATGGATTTATATGCTGAAATTTGCCAAGGTTGCGAATTCTCAAAGTAAAGTGGTAAAATTCGGAACATTCAGTTCCCATCCATTAGATATTTTGCCCATTTCATTACCAAGGGTGTTATTTCTAGAAAGACTACTAGAAAATTATCTTCATTTGATCTAGCTTCTATCTCAGCTACTTTGAATAGAGATAGAACTTATAACTTGGGTACTCTGATTGCTTTCCGTCTTGCTACTAACCGCGAGAAAGGTGGAATTTGTGGAGGTCTCATTGCTTCTCATTTGCTAGATTTTCATGGTTTAGAGCCTCATCATTCAGATTTTCAGTTCCCCATAGAGAGACTTGATCTCAATTCCATGGTTCAGCATAAGTTTGTTTTCTCTTGGGCTACTTTGAGTGATTTACTGTATGAAATATCCTTTGTAAAGCGTGGTTGGAGAGGGGGTAGATCTAAGAAAGTAGTCTCTTTGCCTGCACCTGCTTTGTTTAACTTAGATAACAGGCAAGGATGGTCACTCATGGAGGAAGAACTTGACACATACGTGGCGGAGCTCTCCCAGCAAGAGGAGAATGTTGGAGAGGATGCCGAAGATGATTCGGTTCAGCCGTCCAACATAGGGGAGTCTTCATACCAGCAACCCTCCTATGATTGGAGTGCTTCTTCTTCATCATCGCGAGGGCCTGATTATGATCATTCCTACGGTGACCCACCAGCTTGGGGTTACTACCCACTCTATTGAGCCACACTTAGGACAAAATCCTAAGCTTGGGGGGAGGTATAACGACATCACACTCATCTATATATCATGTTCAGTCAGTACTTTGTATATCCATGTTTCGCTTTCTTTTTGGTTTTTGTTTCTGCTTTCCCAAAACACTAAAAGACCAAAAATATTTTCGTTGTTTCTCTTGGTTTGTTTCTTTGCTTTTCAGCTTTGGTTTGCCTTAAGAAAATTCCAAAAATATTTTGCTTTGTCTGTTTTTGCTTTGTGTGCTTGTTAAAAAATAGAAAACACCAAAAAAATTGTTGTTCTTCTTTGGTTTTGTGAAGTTCGTTGCAGGGTTCAGTGGTCCTTAGTGGAGTTTGGTTTCATGTTATTATTCAAGCCACAAAAGTGAATGGAAATAATGAAGATTAATGACAAATCGAGGTGTGGTAAGAGGCTGGTAATGAACTCTATTTGTCTTCATTTTTGTACATATACTCATCATTGTTGGCATGCTTAGTCTGTTCATGTAAGGTGTATGTTATTCATGGATGCTTAGTAGTTCTTGCTCTCTTATGATTAGCTCCATCTTGCTAATAGTTTGTAGCATGTCATATGAATGTTTGCTTGCATTGTTCTATTCATAACTTGGTATGACATTGTAGTATCCTCCTCTGAATGTTTCATTTGAATCGAATTGGCACATGCTCACGCATGCATATGACTGAAACAATAGTCAGTTAAGCCTTGATGATTTATTTTGCCTCAGAGTTCTTGTATCACTTTTATGCCATAATTAATTTTGTTTTGTTGCAAGCATGATTTTGACAGTTACTGCTCTCTCGATTGTCGCTCCCTTTCTATTGTTAGCCTTCACTTGCACTGAGTATGAGCTCTACTCATGTTTCCAACTCCCCAAAACCAAGATTGTCAAAAGTGTCCACCATACCTACCTACTAGCAGCATTTGTTATTCAGTGCATATTTATTATGCCTTGTTTTCTTCCAAATAAAATGTTTTCTTGTTATGGGAAAGTTAGTTAGTAAAGCTCTCACGAACTTGATGGCACAATTTATTTCATGCACTAAATAAACCTGAACCATTGTGACTGTCCATGAAAGTTATATGCTTACAAATTATAGGCTGGGAGTTAGCAGAATCGTGTTGTCATGGGGAACGCTTTCAACACCTGTAAATATATACCCAGTTGATATCATGCTCTTTTGTTTGCGGATGTCATCGGTGTGAAATAAAAGGGGAGCTTGTAAGTCCATGGAGTTATGTATATGTGTTAGAAACACCTAGGCCGCTAGCCTAAGCCATGCCTAATCATGGTGGAAACTTGCAGCATAACCATAGTGAGCAATCTATGAAGCTTTCTTCTTATAAAAAAGAGAGACACACAGAAAATAGGAAAGAGAGAAAAAGCACCATTTTCCCATGGTAAATAAGAAGATTGCTGAGATGCTCACTATCTTCTTGCCTTGTCATTTTGATATGGGATAGCTCCTGTATCATGTGCAAGGGGTAACCCGTTGGCGGTTCTCTATGATACACATGTATTTACTATGAAAAGAACTTACCGGTAACTAAAGTTGAGTAGCATGAGGAGCAGCCCTCGTACTCAAGGGACATGCGATTTCCAGTTTATGGTCTGTCAAGCATATAACTTATATTAGACCTCACTTTCACCTTAACCATCTAAAGATGCCTATGATAGGGGCAATGAGAGCTCAAAGCTAATGAGTACCATACTTTCAGCATTTGGAAGCGTTTCAAACTTTTCAAAACCTTTTCACTTTCTTGTTGAGTCACCACTTATTCTATGAGCACCTTCTTGAGAGCATAGTTGTCATTCTAAGTGTGATGTGCTTGTCTCAAAACTTGGTTAATTATGTCATAACTTTGATGCTTGTATCTCTGATATCTTTACTTCTAGTCTTCACTTGAACTTCAGAGGTGTCTTGGCATTCATGTTGTGCTCCACCATCAAAGGCAAGCGAGATACCACTCTATCATACCATCTTATGAGCATTGCAATGTTGCTTATGTTTATGTTTGATGCTACTTGTTATTATTGAGTTGGAATCCTTTCATGGCATGCAATGACTATTAAGTAGACTTAATTTCATACTCCTTATTATGAATTGTCTAAGTATCTACTCATGTGCTAAGAATATATACATTACATGAAGAAAATGTGTTCATGAATGTTCTTTTATCGCACTCAGTTTTCAACTGAATTGCTTGAGGACAAGCAATAAGCTAAGCTTGGGGGGAGTTGATACGTCCAAAACGTATCTACTTTCCAAACACTTTTGCTATTGTTTCTCCTCTAAACCTGTGTGATTTGGATACAACTAACACAGACTGACACTGTTTTCAGTAGAATTACCTTGGTGTCTAGTTTTTGTGTGCAGAAAATCAACTATCAGGAAAATACCGGGAAATATGCCAAAAATCCTATTTCAGTAGAAGACTCACGAATCCAGAAGACGAGACTGAGGAGGGAAACGAGGGGCCCACACCCCCTGGCCGCGCGGGCCAGACCAGGCCGTGCCTGGGAGGGGTGTGGCCACCTCGGGCACCCCCTCGGCCTCCCTCTTTGCCTATAAGAAGCCTCCTGACCTAAAAACTGAGGGGGGTTCGATGTTTTCCCAGAAAGAGTTCCGCTGCACCGCCACCACCAGAAACCGTGATTCGGAACCAGAAACTTCGTTGTGGCACCCTGCCGGGATGGGGAATTTGTAGGGGATCATCATCACCAATCACATCTCCATCAACCATCCATGTTTCCCCCATCCATGAGTGAGTAATCCTCCGTTGTAGGCTATGCGGATGGTAGGGATTGGATGAGTTCTATCATGTAATCGAATAAGATTGTTAGGGCATGGTGCCTAGTATCTCTATTAGTGCCATTTGACTTTATTGCAACTTGTTGTGCTTAATGCTTGTCACTAGGGCCTGAGTGCCATGATCTCAGATCTGAACATGTTATTGATTCATGATGATAGTATTGTTTATGATCTTATCTACAAGTTGTGTACACATATCATAGTCTGGACCCAAAGGCCCCGAAGTGACAGAAATTGGGACAATCTGAGGGGATGGCTTTGATATGAGGATCACATGTGTTCACGGAGTGTTAATGCTTTGTTCCAATAATCTATTAAAAGGAGTACCTTAATTGCCAATAGATTCCCTTGAGGCCCTGATACGTTGAAAACGTATCTATAATTTTTTATGTTCCATGCTTGTTTAGTATCTACTTTGCTTTGCTTTGTCTAAACTTTGAGGTGTTTTATATGTTTTCTGGTACTAACCTATGAACAAGATGCCATAGTGCCAGTTGCCTGTTTTCTTCTGTTTTTGGTTCCAGAAAAGGTAGAAATCAATATTCTCGGAATTGGACACGACACGGAACCACGAAGCAGAGATGGAGGAGGACACCAGGGTGGGTGCGGTCCAGCTCTAGTGGCGCCCACAGGGGGTGTGGGCCCCCTGGCCCTCCACCGACCTTGCCTCCTTGGCCTATAAGAAGCCGACGACCCAAAAACCCTAAATAATCGACCAAAAAGCCACGAAAAGTTCCACAGCACCGTCGCCACTGAAGGGGAGATTCAGGGGACAGAAAGTCTCTGCTCCGGCACCCTGCCGGGACGGGGAAGTGCCCCCGGAGCCATCTCCTTCGATCTCCACCACCATCTCCATCGCCATCTTCATCACCGTTGCTGATTCCCATGATGAGGAGGGAGTAGTTCTTCCTCGAGGCTAAGGGCTCTACCGATAGCTATGTGTTCATCTCTATCTCTCTATGCATGATCATATTGTGATCATGAGCTTTGTAAGTAGATATACTCTGCTACTCAAGTGATTTAATAGATCTCTGCTCTCCCCACGTGTGTGAAATTGACAGTGTGCATACCATGGTGGCACTTAGGCTAGAGGTTACATAAATACTCAATTGCTTTAATATATCTATGATTTTCCCCACGTGTGTGAAAGTGGCAGCGTGCGCGCCGTTTGTGGCACTTAAGCTAGATTATATATATTTATCATGAGTTATATTTGGATTTGGATGTCTTTATGAAATTTTGGTGTTTGTTGGAACCATCTAGCGCTCAAGGTGACAGTGTGGGATTATCTAGATGGGGAAGGCTGACTTTGAGGAGTGCTTTTGTAGCCCTACCATGTATTAGAGTGTCCAACCGGAGAGTAGTTTAGGTTAGTATCATGAAGAGAATATATTTATTAAGAGTGTTCACTAGTGAAATTATGATCCCTAGGACTTTTTTATAAACATTGAAACACCGTTCACAACTAGATCTGTTACATGTTTGCTTGCTTCCATCTATTTGCCTTTAGTCTTTTCCTCCCCGTCAGAAGCTCTTTTCTAACACCGTTACCACTTATAATCATCCATATCACTTGTATTTCACTATCTCTTCGCCGAACTAGTGCAACTATACACCTGACAAGTGTATTGGGTGTGTTGGGGACACAAGAGACTTCTTGTATCTTGATTGCAGGGTTGTTTGAGAGGGATACCTTTGACCACTGCCTCCCTGATTTCGATAAACTTGGGTGATCCACTTAAGGGAAACTTGTTGCTGTTCTACAAACCTCTGCACTTGGAGGCCCAACAACTGTCTACAAGAATAGAAGTGCGTAGACATCAGGCTCCGCTACAACGGGCTGGCAGGACAAAAGATGTGCAAGTTCTCATTGCGAGCACGTATGACTACATATGGAACACATGCCTATGACTGTTTAGTACTTTGATGTTTTATCTTATTTATCTGCAATTGCCCTAGATCTTAAAGTTACATGAATAGTCTCGTCCATGCAACGCCCGTCCATCCATCACTATGTCTACCGCACTCATATCCTACTGTTTGCTACTATTGTTACTACTGCCTTTGTTTTACTGCTGCTGTTACTTTGCTATTGCTACTACAAAACTGTTACTACTGATAAACTTCTCTGAGCAAGAATATTTTCAAGTGTAGCTGAATTGACAACTCAGTTGTTAAGGCTTATATGTATTGTTTGGCTCCCCTTGTGTCGAATCAATAAATTGGGTAATACTACCCTCGAAGACTGTTGTGATCCCCTATGCTTATGGGTCATCAGTGCGGCGCAAGGGCATCGAAGAAATTCGGGCCTTGCGTCATCTACGAAAATGCCAACCCGGAGCCCCCATCGGAGTCGCCCAGCTCGACTGGCCCGCCGGGCCAAGACAACTGCACACACTTCATACATCGACCTGGTCCTCCGCATTCTCGGCGCAGCAACTCGAACAGTTAAGTACCACGCCCGGGGACTCGCTTCAGTCTAAACCAACACGGCCCGGGAACACACCAAGTATGAGAGCGCGCCCTGGACTCGCCATGCGACTGGCTCCTCGAGTCGGGTGGAGTGACGCACCACGTACAATGCGCTTCGTCCTCGCCTACCTTGGGCATGCGACTAGAACGGCTAAGTACCACGCTCGGGGACTCGCCCAACCGACACCTTCGCGTCCGGGAAAACGGCCAAGTATAGAGCAACCCTTGGGGTCGCCAGGCGACTAGCTTTCCAAGCCACGGTGAGTCGACCTCAACTAACTAACAGTCTAAAAACAAACAAACATACAGAAACGTGAGGTAAACCCCATTGAAGGGGCACGCGCTTGGGAACTCGCATAACAAAAAAAATACCAAAGTCAAATCAAACTGAGTCAATATGTTTTCATTCCTTAAAGCAACAAAATAGTGTTCGCATACAGGGGCACACACATATCTACTTGCACTAATACAAATGCCAGTCGGCAAACTGTTTGCTTTGCAGGCTTTGAGGTCGACGCACCGCCACCACCGCGAACACGGATGAAGGGCACCCACGGATTCACCGGGTACGTCGTCAGGCTGCCCACCATCACTGACCGGAACGGTTGCTCCGTCTTGAGGTCACGGTGCTCTGGTTCTGCGTCATTCAGAGCCACCACCGTCTCCTGGTATGGCAGAAGGTCGCCCATTGCCAACACCCACTCGGAGTACGTAGCCGCCTTCACAGTCAGCTTCAAAACTTCAGAGATCTCCATCGAACCGGTCGCCGATGGGTACCCGCTGGTGACATCGTCGAGCTCGAAGTCATCGAGGAAATGCGCGAGCCCAAGGATCAGCGCAGTATCGGCCCTGTGGTGAAACGCCGACCGCGTCATATAGTCGACTACCGTTGGCACCCTTTCAAGGTAACGCCACACCTCCGTGAGATCGTTGGGAATCACCTCAGTGGGCGAGATATCATAGAGAATAGTGCGAATGCACGTCGCTGATAGGACGGCAGAGTCCACCAGCATGGTCACACACTGCTTGGCATCATACGTCTGCGCCTCAGGGTCATCGCCAAGTACTTTCCCTGCAATCAACGCCAATTCAGTATCAAAAGGACGCACAACTTCGGTTTCACCCACTCGGGGACTCGCCGGCATAAGCGAATCGCCCGCTCGGGGACTCGCTGACACAACAACAAGTTTAAGAACCTCACCAAGGATTGGACGGCAAAGCCCAGTGCTAAAGTCCTACAGTCCTGACAACTCATCCTGCAGCTCGACGATAAGAGTCGAAGACCTTCCGCTCGTCCGCTGCTACAGCGACAGCAGCTTTGGCCCTTTCCTCCGACGAGCTCTCTTACACCTTCGCGGCCTTGAGCTCCTTCTCCAGCTCGGCAACCTACCTTTCTGCGACGGACAATGACGACTTGGCAGATTCAAACTCGTTGCCTAGGACAAGACCCTCACGGGCCTTGGCAATCACGACGGAGTGCTCCTCTGCAGCAAAACAAGAGTGAGACCCCAATCAAGCAGAAGCAAAGAAATTGAGAAGGTACCCCAAACACCTACTTGCAGTCGCCTAAAGATGCCTATTCACCTCATGTACAGATCGGAGGTCGCGCTCCAAGCGCTCCTTGGTGGCCAGTCGCTCTGCCAATTCACGCTGAAGGCATGTAAAGATAAACAAATGTGAGAAGACGACTACACTTCCTAAGTACCTAACCGCTGAAATTCAGCGACTAGCCACTCGGGGACCGGACACCAAAAATTCCTAAGTACCTAGCCGCTGAATTCAGCGACTAGCCACTCGGGGACTGGACAAAAAAAATAATAAGAATCTATCCGCTGAAATTCAGTGAGCAGATCCTTAGGGACTGGATATACCTGGATAGTTGCGCCTAGAATGTTATGCAGCTCGACCGCGTCCATTGACAGCAGCACAAAGGGCGTGACCCGCAATGCTGCTCGATGTACGCACCCAAAACTTTTGGCACATGAGGTGACTCCGTCATGGCACTAATATGCCTAATTTGCATCACCATTCTATATCATAATTTACCTCTATTCATTGATATTTGTCTTATTATGAGGTATTACTTATGGCTTTTCATCTGTTTATACATGTTGGATGTTTCCTGGAGGATGGACTGCCGGAGTCTAGATTCTGATGGAAAAGACGGCGTTTCGGTGCAATTTCGCGAAGATCAGAAAAATACCAAAAAAATATGGAAACATTGAAGGGTTTCGCAACATAGTAAATCAAAATTTTCTACGGATGCGAACAGAGGGAAAGCCAAGATCTAATCTAGGAGATGCAATCAACGAGAGAGATTGGATTAGATCTTCATACCCTTGAAGATTCGCACAGCGGAACGTTCGTCGGAACGTGGGTGATGTAGTCGTACTCGCTTCTCCTCCTCACGATCCGATCCGATCTAGCACCACAAGTGGCGGTGCCTCCGTGAGATGCACACGTGCAGCACCTCGACGTCTCCTACTTCCTCGGACCAGCAAGTATGGTGGAGAGATAGATTGGATCTACAACACGACGGCGTGGTGTATATGGTGGAGAATTTCTGCAGCAGGGCTTCGCCTACAAACAGTCGGGAGGGAGAGAGAAAAGCTAGCAAGGCGGCTAGGGTTTGGAGGAGAGGTGTAGGGGTTTGGTGCGCCCCCACCCCTCTTTATATAGAGGGGGGCGCAGCCCTAGCCCCTCCCCCAAGCCCAAAGGATAAGGAGTGGGGGCATGGACTCTCCCCTCTTCTAGAAACCCTATCTCTAGTTTAAACGATTTAAACTCTCTAGGATCGGCTGGGCCCTATGGGGCCTTGTGCCCCTGGCCCAATGCGGCAAGGACACTCCCTCATAGGCCCATGCCCCCTCCCGGAAGGTGGGGCCACGTTGGTCCCCTTCCGGAAGGTTCTAGAAGCTTCCGGTACAATACCGATTAACCCGGAACAATTCCGAACTCCAAAAACTGCATTGCCTTATATGAATCTTATTCTCCGGACCATTCCGGAACCTCTCGTGATATCCCGGATCCCATCCGAGACTCCAAACAAATTTTCATAAACCAATTATCCAATCTATCCTAGCGTCGAGATACGTTAAGTGTGTGACCCTGCGGGTTCGAGAATATGCAGACATGATCTTCTATCAATAATCAACAGCGGGGTCTGGGCACCCATATTGACTCCCACACATTCATCGATGATCATATCGGATGAACCACGATGCCAGGATTCAAACAATCCCATATATATATTCCCTTCGTCTCGCGATATTTTACTTGCCCGAGATTCGATCGTCGGTACCGTCATACCTAGTTCAATCTCGTTCACAGCAAGTACTTTACTCGTTCCGTAATCCGATATCACTTTGTGATTAACTCCTTAACCACATGCTTGCAAGCGGTGTTGATATCGATTACCGAGTGGGCCCGAAGTATATCTCTCCGACTTGGGAGGGACAAATCCCATCTCGATACATACAACCCAACAGATACTTTCTGATCACCTGAGAGACACCTTTATGATCACCCTCTCATAGGATGACGTTTGATGACCTCAAAGCTTTCTTCCGATACTAGGGAGTTGTATTATCTCATGGTCTAAGGAATACAATATTTGACATAGGAAAAACTTCGCAAAGATGAACACGATGAAACGATCTAATTGCTTTGCTTAGTTTGGGTCTGTCCATCATATCATTCTCCAATGATATGACCTCATTATCAATTGACAACTCATGTCTATGGTTAGGAAACCTTAACCATCATTGATCAATGAGCTAGTCCATAGAGGCGTACTAGGGACACGGTGTTGTTCACAAACCACACAAGTATTAAAGTTTCCGCTTAATACAATTCTAGCATGGAATATAAACTTTATCATGAACAAGAATTATAATAATAACATCTTTATTATTGCCTCTAGGGCATAATTCCAACAGTCTCCCACTTGCACTAGAGTCAATAATCTAGTTTACATTTGGCAACAATCTCACACCCATGGCACTGAGGTGCTGATCATGTTTTACACGTGGAAGAGGTTTAGTCAATGGATCTGCGACATTCATATCTGTATGTACTTTGCTAATCTTCAGATCTCCATCTACAATATAATCTCGGATTATATGAAACTTGCGGTTGATATGCTTGGTCTTTGGATGATATCTTGGTTCCTTAGCGAGTGCGATGGCGCCAGTGTGACAAAGCTCAGTGATGAAGTTTCTGATCCAAACTCCTTCACTTGACGCTTCTGCAGCAGCCATGTATTCCGCTTCCACTATAGATCCCGCGATCACGCTTTGCTTGCAGCTTCTCCAGCTCACAGCTCCTCCATTCAAAATATAAACGTATCCTGTCTGAGATTTGGAATCATCCTTGTCGGTGTCAAAACTAGCGTCGACGTAACCTTTTACGACAAGCTGTTCATCACCCCCATAGACTAAGAACATTTCTTTAGTCCTATTTAGGTACTTTAGGATGTTCTTCATGGCTGTCCAGTGTTCCACTCCTGGATCACTTTGATATCTGCTCGTCAAACTAAGAGCATTGGACACATCCGGTCTAGTACATAGCATGGCATACATGATAGAACCTATGGCCGAGGCATAAGGCACTTTGCTCATAGCTTCCCTATCATTTACCGTAGCTGGACACTGATCCTTGCTCAATATCTTACCTGACAACATAGGCACTGAACCTTTCTTTGCCTTATCCATTCTGAACCTTTTCAGAACTTTGTCTAGGTATGTACTCTGGCTTAAAGCTATCAGGCGTCTTTGTATATCTCTATAGATCTTGATGCCCAATATATAAGCAGCTTCACCTAGGTCTTTCATTGAAAAACACTTGTTCAAATAACTCTTCACATCGTTAAGCATGTTGATGTCATTTCCGATAATCAATATGTCATCCACATATAGTACCAGAAACGTCACCGAGCTCCCACTCACTTTCCTGTAGATACAAGCTTCGTAGCAATTTGGAACAAATCCAAAGCTCTTGATCACTTGATCAAAATGAAGGTTCCAACTCCGAGATGCTTGCTTCAGTCCATAAATGGAACGCTGAAGTTTGCATACTTTATCAGCATCCTTAGGATCGACAAAACCTTCGGGTTGCATCATATACAACTCTTCATCAATGTTGCCATTGAGGAAAGCAGTCTTGACATCCATCTTCCATATTTCATAATCATGAAACGCAGCAATTGCTAATAAAATCCGAATGGACTTAAACATCGCTACGGGAGAGAAAGTCTCATCGTAGTCAACACCTTGAACTTGTCGAAAACCTTTCGCGACAAGCCGTGCTTTATAGACGGTAACATTACCATCCGCGTCCGTTTTCTTCTTGAAGATCCATTTGCACTCAACGGCCTTTCGGTCGCTAGGAGGGTTCACCAAAGTCCATACTTGGTTTTCGCTCATGGATCCCAATTCGGATTTCATGGCTTCTAGCCATTTCTCAGAGTCTGGGCTCATCAACGCTTCCTCATAGTTCGTAGGTTCACTGTCTTCTACTAACAAGACAGTCAAGACAGGGTTGCCGTACCACTCAGGAGGGGCACGCGACCTTGTCGACCTGCGACGTTCAGTAGCAACATCGTCCGAAGCTTCATGATCCTTGTCATTAGCTTCCTCTATTGTTGGTGCAGGCGGCACTGGAACAATTTCAGGTGCTGCGCTACTCTCCAATTCAAGAGAAGGTTCAATAACCTCGTCAAGCTCTACTTTCCTCCCACTCACTTCTTTCGAGAGAAACTCCTTCTCAAGAAAGGAACCGTTCTTTGCGACAAACACTTTGCCTTCGGTTCTGTGATAGAAGGTATACCCAATAGTTTCCTTAGGGTATCCTATGAAGACGCATTTCTCCGCTTTGGGTTCGAGCTTGTCCGGCATCAACTTCTTGACGTAAGCTTCGCATCCCCAAACTTTAAGAAACGACAACTTAGGTTTAGCACCAAACCACAGTTCATACGGTGTCGTCTCAACGGATTTAGATGGTGCCCTATTTAAAGTGAATGCGGCGGTTTCTAATGCATAACCCCAAAATGATAACGGCAAATCAGTAAGAGACATCATTAATCGGACCATATCTAATAGGGTTCGATTCCGGCGTTCAGACACACCATTGCGCTGTGGTGTTCCGGGTGGCGTGAGTTGTGAAACGATTCCACTTGCTTTAAGATGCGTGAGAAAATCATAACTCAAATATTCACCTCCACGATCGGATCGTAGAAACTTAATCTTTCTGTTACGATGGTTCTCCACTTCATTCTGAAATTCCTTGAACTTTTCAAATGTTTCAGATTTATGTTTCATTAAATAGATATACCCATATCTACTTAAGTCATGGGTAAAAGTGAGGAAATAGCGATATCCACCGCGCGTCGAAATACTCATCGGTCCGCATACGTCGGTATGTATGATTTCCAACAAGTCCGTTGCTCGCTCCATCATTCCGGAGAACGGGGTTTTGATCATCTTGCCCATGAGGCATGGTTCGCATGTGTCAAATGATTCAAAATCAAGAGACTCCAAAAGTCCATCAGAATGGAGTTTCTTTATGCGCTTTACACCAATATGACCTAGACGACAGTGCCACAAATAAGTAGTATTATCACTATCTACTTTGCATCTCTTAGCCTCAATGTTATGGATGTGTGTTTCATCCCTTTTGAGATTTAGAAGAAATAAACCATTCACAAGAGGTGCATGACCATAAAATATGTTACTCATATAAATAGAACAACCATTATTCTCCGATTTAAATGAATAACCGTCTTGCAATAAACACGATCCAGAAATAATGTTCATGATCAACGCAGGCACATAATAACACTTATTAAGGTTTAAAACTAATCCCGAAGGTAAAACTAAGGAGAGCGTGCCGACGGCCATCACATCAACTTTTGATCCGTTGCCAACGCGCATCGTCACCTCATCCCTCGCAAGCCGCCGTCTATTCCATAGCTCCTGTTTCGAGTTACAAATATTAGCAACTGAACTGGTATCAAATACCCAGGCACTACAACGAGGGCTAGTAAGGAAAACATCAATAACATGTATATCAAATATACCTTTGATGGTGCCAGCCTTCTTGTCCGCTAAGTACTTCGGACAGTTGCGCTTCCAGTGACCCTTGTCCTTGCAATAGAAGCACTCAGTGTCCGGTTTAGGACCAGACTTGAGCTTCTTCTCAGCAGGAGCATTGCGCTTGCCGCCGCCCTTCTTGAAGGGCTTCCTTGCACCCTTACCTTTCTTGAAGGTGGGGGGCTTGTTGACCATCAACACATGATTATTCTTTTTGATGTTCACCTCCGCCACTTTCATCTTAGCGAAGAGCTCAGTGATCATATCAGTGGAACCAATCTGATTGTGATCAACTACAAAACTTTTGTAGCTAGGAGTGTCAATCTTGAGCTCCTCTGGAATCTTGCAGTCCAGTTGCTCAAGGCGTTGAGTGTAGCCCAACATCTTAATGGCGTGCTCACTAACGGAACTCCCTTCCTCCATCTTGTAGCTAAAGAATTTCTTAGAGATCTCATATCTCTCAGAACGGGCCTGAGTCTGAAACATAGTTTTCAGCTCCTCAAGAATCTCAAAGGGCCCGGGATACTCTTCAAAACGATTTTGAAGATCCGATTCCATAGCATACAACATGGCGATATTAATCAAATCATAATCATCCTTGCGCGACTGATAAACAGCTTTTTCATCAGCCGGCGCATCTATAGCAGGGGCGTCACCTAGCGCTTTCTCAAGGACATAGTCCTTTTGTCCGCCAGCGAGAATGATTCTCAGAATGCGGAACCATTTGGTGAAGTTAGAACCATTGTTTCTAAGCTTTTCTATCTCATCAAAAACGTTGAAGTTGAAGTTGGACTTGGCCATGGGATCTACAGTATTTGCAAGTACAATTTAGACTATGTTCATGATAAATAGTTCAACTTAATCAAATTACTAGATGAACTCCCACTAAATTCAACATCCCTCAAGTTGTTTTAGTGAACACGATCCAAATTCACCACACCTAATCCGATCTTCACGAGAAGAGATGTGGTTTCAATGGTGGACAACAAAGTGTCGATCATATCATTCATATGACTCATGCTTAACCTTCGGTTCTTGTGTTCCGAGGCCATGTCTGTACATGCTAGCTCGTCAAGCTAAACCCAAGTATTTCCGCGTGTGCAAAACTGGCTTGCACCCTTTGTATGTGAGCGTAGAGTCCATAGCACCCGATCATCTCGTGATGCCTGGACACGACGAACTTTCGCAACGGTGCATACTTGGGGAGAACACAGTTTTTATCTTGATCTTTAAGTGAGGAATCATCTTATAATGCTACCGTCGCGATCTAAGCATAATAAGATACATAAAAGGATAAACATCACATGCATATAACTTTATGTGACATGGTATAGCCAATCTTCGCGCAATGATCTCCATCTTGTGCGTTCCGGCATGATCTCCATCACTCCACCATGATTGCCTCCACCATGAATAGCAACTACAACTATTGCTAACTACTTAGCGATAAAGTGAAACTATTACGTGGCGTATAAGAAGTTGACACACAGGTCATACACAATTATAAAGACAACCATATGGCTCCTGCCGGTTGTGTACTCATCGACATGCAAGTCGTGAAACATTACAAAACATGATCATCGCATACATTATACACATCACATCTTGGGCCATACCATATCACAGAAAACACTCCCTGCAAAAACAAGTTAGACGCCTCTACTTTGTTGTTGCATGTTTTACGTGGCTTATGGGAGTAGATGCTAAGAACGATTCTTACCTACGGAAAGCCACAATGGTGATATTATGGTTGCCAAACTCTGGTGTTAATCCCATGACAACTATAGTGAGAGAAACTGACATCCACCAGCCGCATGTGTGGAACAAGCCACACGTCAAGTGCGGAGCCGGTCTCGCGAACGACGTCGCGTAAGGTTGGCCTGGACCGCTTCAATCTCACTATCCCGCGTCATAAGAAGAACACAAACAAGAGGCTTGCAACAGAAAACATCAACGCCCGCAACAACCATGTTGCGTTCTACTCGTGAAACACATCTACGCAAAGATCTAGCTCTGATACCACTGAAGGGTTTCGCGACATAGTAAATCAAAATTTTCTACGGATGCGAACAGAGGGAAAGACAAGATCTAATCTAGGAGATGCAATCAACGAGAGAGATTGGATTAGATCTTCATACCCTTGAAGATTCGCACAGCGGAACGTTCGTCGGAACGTGGGTGATGTAGTCGTACTCGCTTCTCCTCCTCGCGATCCGATCCGATCTAGCACCACAAGTGGCGGTGCCTCCGTGAGATGCACACGTGCAGCACCTCGACGTCTCCTCCTTCCTCGGACCAGCAAGTATGGTGGAGAGATAGATTGGATCTACAACACGACGGCGTGGTGTATATGGTGGAGAATTTCTGCAGCAGGGCTTCGCCTACAAACAGTCGGGAGGGAGAGAGGAAAACTAGCAAGGCGGCTAGGGTTTGGAGGAGAGGTGTAGGGGTTTGGTGCGCCCCCACCCCTCTTTATATAGAGGGGGGGTGCAGCCCTAGCCCCTCCCCCAAGCCCAAAGGATAAGGAGTGGGGGGCATGGACTCTCCCCTCTTCTAGAAACCCTATCTCTAGTTTAAACGATTTAAACTCTCTAGGATCGGCTGGGCCCTATGGGGCCTTGTGCCCCTGGCCCAATGCGGCCAGGAAACTCCCTCATAGGCCCATGCCCCCTCCCGGAAGGTGGGTCCACGTTGGTCCCCTTCCGGAAGGTTCTAGAAGCTTCCGGTACAATACCGATTAACCCGGAACAATTCCGAACTCCAAAAACTGCATTGCCTTATATGAATCTTATTCTCCGGACCATTCCGGAACCTCTCGTGATATCCCGGATCCCATCTGAGACTCCGAAGAAATTTTCATAAACCAATTATCCAATCTATCCTAGCGTCGAGATACGTTAAGTGTGTGACCCTGCGGGTTCGAGAATATGCAGACATGATCTTCTATCAATAATCAACAGCGGGGTCTGGGCACCCATATTGACTCCCACACATTCATCGATGATCATATCGGATGAACCACGATGCCAGGATTCAAACAATCCCATATATATATTCCCTTCGTCTCGCGATATTTTACTTGCCCGAGATTCGATCGTCGGTACCTTCATACCTAGTTCAATCTCGTTCACAGCAAGTACTTTACTCGTTCCGTAATCCGATATCACTTTGTGATTAACTCCTTAACCACATGCTTGCAAGCGGTGTTGATATCGATTACCGAGTGGGCCCGAAGTATATCTCTCCGACTTGGGAGGGACAAATCCCATCTCGATAAATATAACCCAACAGATACTTTTTGATCACCTGAGAGACACCTTTATGATCACCCTCTCATAGGATGACGTTTGATGACCTCAAAGCTTTCTTCCGATACCAGGGAGTTGTATTATCGCATGGTCTAAGGAATACAATATTTGACATAGGAAAAGCTTCGCAAAGATGAACACGATGAAACGATCTAATTGTTTTGCTTAGTTTGGGTTTGTCCATCATATCATTCTCCAATGATATGATCTCATTATCAATTGATAACTCATGTCTATGGTTAGGAAACCTTAACCATCATTGATCAATGAGCTAGTCCATAGAGGCGTACTAGGGACACGGTGTTGTTCACAAACCACACAAGTATTAAAGTTTCCGCTTAATACAATTCTAGCATGGAATATAAACTTTATCATGAACAAGAATTATAATAATAACATCTTTATTATTGCCTCTAGGGCATAATTCCAACAGTCTCCCACTTGCACTAGAGTCAATAATCTAGTTTACATTTGGCAACAATCTCACACCCATGGCACTGAGGTGCTGATCATGTTTTACACGTGGAAGAGGTTTAGTCAATGGATCTGCGACATTCATATCTGTATGTACTTTGCTAATCTTCAGATCTCCGTCTGCAATATAATCTCGGATTATATGAAACTTGTGGTTGATATGCTTGGTCTTTGGATGATATCTTGGTTCCTTAGCGAGTGCTATGGCGCCAGTGTTGTCACACAATATCTCCAGTGGGTCCAATGCACTTGGAACCACGCCAAGCTCAGTGATGAAGTTTCTGATCCAAACTCCTTCACTTGACGCTTCTGCAGCAGCCATGTATTCCGCTTCCACTGTAGATCCCGCGATCACGCTTTGCTTGCAGCTTCTCCAGCTCACAGCTCCTCCATTCAAAATATAAACGTATCCTGTCTGAGATTTGGAATCATCCTTGTCGGTGTCAAAACTAGCGTCGACGTAACCTTTTACGACAAGCTGTTCATCACCCCCATAGACTAAGAACATTTCTTTAGTCCTATTTAGGTACTTTAGGATGTTCTTCACGGCTGTCCAGTGTTCCACTCCTGGATCACTTTGATATCTGCTCGTCAAACTAAGAGCATTGGACACATCCGGTCTAGTACATAGCATGGCATACATGATAGAACCTATGGCCGAGGCATAAGGCACTTTGCTCATAGCTTCCCTATCATTTACCGTAGCTGGACACTGAGCCTTGCTCAATATCTTACCTGACAACATAGGCACTGAACCTTTCTTTGCCTTATCCATTCTGAACCTTTTCAAAACTTTGTCTAGGTATGTACTCTGGCTTAAAGCTATCAGGCGTCTTTGTATATCTCTATAGATCTTGATGCCCAATATATAAGCAGCTTCACCTAGGTCTTTCATTGAAAAACACTTGTTCAAATAACTCTTCACATCGTTAAGCATGTTGATGTCATTTCCGATAATCAATATGTCATCCACATATAGTACCAGAAACGTCACCGAGCTCCCACTCACTTTCCTGTAGATACAAGCTTCGTAGCAATTTGGAACAAATCCAAAGCTCTTGATCACTTGATCAAAACGAAGGTTCCAACTCCGAGATGCTTGCTTCAGTCCATAAATGGAACGCTGAAGTTTGCATACTTTATCAGCATCCTTAGGATCGACAAAACCTTCGGGTTGCATCATATACAACTCTTCATCAATGTTGCCATTGAGGAAAGCAGTATTGACATCCATCTGCCATATTTCATAATCATGAAACGCAGCAATTGCTAATAAAATCCGAATGGACTTAAACATCGCTACGGGAGAGAAAGTCTCATCGTAGTCAACACCTTGAACTTGTCGAAAACCTTTCGCGACAAGCCGTGCTTTATAGACGGTAACATTACCATCCGCGTCCGTTTTCTTCTTGAAGATCCATTTGCACTCAACGGCCTTTCGGTCGCTAGGAGGGTTCACCAAAGTCCATACTTGGTTTTCGCTCATGGATCCCAATTCGGATTTCATGGCTTCTAGCCATTTCTCAGAGTCTGGGCTCATCAACGCTTCCTCATAGTTCGTAGGTTCACTGTCTTCTACTAACAAGACAGTCAAGACAGGGTTGCCGTACCACTCAGGAGGGGAACGCGACCTTGTCGACCTGCGACGTTCAGTAGCAACATCGTCCGAAGCTTCATGATCCTTGTCATTAGCTTCCTCTATTGTTGGTGCAGGCGGCACTGGAACAATTTCAGGTGCTGCGCTACTCTCCAATTCAAGAGAAGGTTCAATAACCTCGTCAAGCTCTACTCTCCTCCCACTCACTTCTTTCGAGAGAAACTCCTTCTCAAGAAAGGAACCGTTCTTTGCGACAAACACTTTGCCTTCGGTTCTGTGATAGAAGGTATACCCAATAGTTTCCTTAGGGTATCCTATGAAGTGTATCCTATGATAGAAGGTATACACTTTGAGTACTCAGCTATTTGAAGCTAAAGCACTTGACCGAATTCCCATGTGTCCTCGAGAACGTTTAGTCCTTATAAGTATTTCCACCGGCTTGTCCTTTGCTAAGAAAGGATTGGGCCACTTGCTCCGTTTGATTCGTTACTTCTGTTACTTGCTCTTTGTTTTGTTACTTTGTCATAAAACCACTAAAAATCCGTTTGCTAAGTATTCACAGGGATTTCCTGCTCCATACCACTGTTCATCACCTTCTGCTCCTTGTTGGGATCGACACTCCTATTTATCGAAAGTACTGCGATACACCCCCTATACTTGTGGGTCATCAGGCACCAGCGGTGGAAGCCCTCACCATAAAGCGAGGAAACGCCGCCGCCACCGCTCCCTAAGCGCAAGTCATGGGCTTTGACGCCCCGACCGGCGCCGCTGGCTCAACTTGTTGTGACCCCGCGACCACGTCGGCCTTCACGGTCGCATCCACTTCGGTCGGATCTTCGCTTGGCGCGGCGGCTGGCTCATCCAAAATTATGATGGAGTCCTCGCCTTTCTTCTTCTTAGCACCCTCAGAGGGCACCTCAGCTTCGTCGCCCTTCCTCTTCTTCGAGGGATCTGCCTCCCCTCCCGTGGCGGCTGGTGGTACCTTGGGCACTGAGGGGTGACCAATCTTCTTTGCACCAGTCCTGCAAAAGGAACGATTAGCAACTCAAATAAAAACTACAAAGCGCTACTCTGTCTCAACATGGCAAGGGCGTACCTGGCGACTGGGATATAACACAGGCCGGTGCGGATGTGCGCCGGCTTCTCCAATTCTGGGCCCATCCTACGACACTGCAGCCTTCTTCGTAGACGAGGTCGCGGTCGCAAGGAGCTCTTCTCTAGCCGATGCTGGCGCCTCCTTCGACGGGAAGGCCTCTGCGGTTCAAGTAGCTCCAAGCCCCGCGACTATAGAGAACGGAGGGGGAAATGATGCCATAGGCACCTCGTTCTCCACCACGTCCGGGTCCCTTGCCGCCGGAGCTTTCGTCGATGCTTCGTCCTCTGTGTCGTCAGCTTTGCTGGTCGAATCGGAGCTAGCCGATGACTAGGGCGGAGACGCCACTTTAGGCGCCTTCTTCTTCCCGAGTGACTTCTTCTTCGACGGCGTGGCCACACGCCGCGAACTATGTTCTTGGGCGTCGTCCTCAGCCCCGTCATGTCCCTTGAGGCTCCGGCTAGCCTCGAGTTCGCGTTGTCGCTGCCCGCGGGTCTTCTGAGCTGTGGGCGCGGTGACTTCCACCGCCTCGTTAACATAGTCGTAGGACTCGCTCAGGCCCTCCTCGACATCCTCGGAGCTCTCATCATTGACGGGAGGGTGCCAGCCCTCCACGACTTGGAACAACTGAAAAGACAAGCACATGTTAACCAACCGCGACTGCATTTCTGCGACTGCGAAGACAGACAAGGTAAAGGGCTCACTGTCGACGCCTTGCACTTCGCGGTGTATGGGGCGATCCCGTCCTTTGGATCGCTATACTCCGCGTCGGTGATATTCTTCAATGCGGCGGAGTAATCGCCGGCCTTCCACTCGGCGGTGCAGGCCTTGGTCCCATCGTCCGTGCTAGTGTACTCGTACATCCAGTGGGAGCGGCTGGCCAACAGTACTAATCGTCGCCCAAGCCAACAATTGTACAAGTTGATGGTCTCGAGCACGTGGTTCTTGAGTTGCCGAATTGTCATCAGCATCTCATCCACAAACATCCTCTGGTCTGCGGGAGTTTGGCCACCTGCAGCCGGCGTGGCTTGCTCCGCTCGGCGGTATATGCTGGGAGCGGAACCTCGTTGTCCGGGGTCGACTCGCTGACATAAAACCAATGTTTCTTCCACTCACTGGACGCCTTCTTCGGCAGCATGAGGTCGAGGAAGGAAGCCTTATTCTTCAATTGAAATGTGAGGCCGCCCTCCGCCAGCATCGGGCCGCCGGTTCCTTCAGGACTGACGCGGTCGTGGAACAGTTCCGGCCTGTAACACTCTCAGGATCGGTCCTATGTAAGTCTCAGCGATTCCCGCCAAACCCGCATAGAAACGATTCAAAGGTGCCCACCAGGCACTTTAGTGCGGGTGGAAAACGAAGTAATAACATTACACAATAGTCCATGATGGAACCCACAGAATATATCTATATAACAGCGACTCAATGAGTCAAGAATACAGTACAAAGATCCAAATCACCTTGAAAACGATACAACGTCCGAGTACGGACAAGATGCAAATTGAGCTAAGAGCCCTGAAGAATAACCAATGGCGTCCATAACCCTGCCCAGGCCAAGCCGGAAGGATAACCCTACTAACGATGTCGATATCGAACCTGCTTAAACAAAAGGGGTGCCGACAAAGGGCAAAGGAAAAAGGAGAGCGGTCAGTACTGAGGCCAGTACACGGCGAGACTAGAATTCGGCGGTCCTCGCCTACATAGGTATGGTGGACTGAAGCGGCAGCGCATCATGCACTAAACAACCTATAGAGACTCAATACATCTGGCGGCTATCAGATAGGGATAAGAAAGACCTATTCGGATCCAACCTGATTCTAACACCAAACATACCCATCCTGGTATTCCCCCTCGATACCAACCGAGAAAGTCAACCGTGGAACTCACACAGTTGGAAGTTTTATTCATTTCGTTATAGTTGCGGCAATTACTAGTCACATATAGATAACATGAGTCATCCTGATATAATAAGCAGTGGGCAGTTTTAATTAACCATTCCGTTGTGGTTGTGGTACTTACTAGCCAGATATATATAGCATGAGGCATCCCAAAACCCAGCAGTTGTTGGCACTTTATTTAGCCATTCCGTTGTAGTTGCAATACTTACTAGTCAGATACAATGGTAACAGGTGACAACTCAAAACCAGCAGTTGATGGCACTTTTATTTAGCCATTCCATTATAGTGAAGCTGATTACTAGTCATTATAAAGTCAAATTTATAGCACTACTTTAGTTATAGTTGTCTATGATCGAGATACTGTTCTCCAAGTCGTCCATAACCGCGGACACGGCTTTCAGAAAGTTTTACCCTGCAGGGGGGCACAAATAGCAACACACGCACGATCAACCTCGATAAAAACCAATAAAAACCCAAAGAGGCATCACGACAGAGCAATTGCAAGATTCATATAAATTTCAGGGGGCCACCCCACCAAGCTACCCGCGACGAAGTTGGCCGGCTCCGAAACGGACCCAGAGGTTTGTGTCAATGGCTGTAAACGACTGGGAACCCGAAAGTGTGACTGGGCTTGTCGATACCGCGGAAACATTCCACTTACCTAAACAATACAGGCGCTCCACGCGCAATCGTAAATAAAGCAGTAAGGCATGGCATAAGTACAGGATAGTAATAAAGCCCCAAACTACTTTGTGGCCCCAAGAAATAAATATGACTCAAGCTCTGGCTAGGGGGATTCATGGTCCCACATGCGGATAGTGCGAATATTCAAAGAACAGGTATCAAGTACTCGGGGTCCTACGGGACACAAGTGGACGGTTAAAAATTAAATAACATTTATTGCCCACCTGTGCCTCTGCATTATTTACCTATTTCAATTTTAGTTATTAAACGGTAATCAAAGTTATAATCATCTCCAACATTAAACATAAGGCATTACTCCAACAACTGTGGAACATCGACGGCGCGACGCAACACCTGCGCAAGAAAGTACGACTCGCAAGGCGGACTATCTACCAAGCAATAGGTAATAGGATGTGTCCAAGGCAATTTAATGGCTGCAAGGGATATCACGGGTACGAAAACTAGAGCATCGCATCACAAATAGCAATAGATCAACAGGAGGAAATAACGACTATAAAAGTAAGATAGGTAGAAAGGGGGAGAATGCTCGCCTAAAAATATTGCCGAAGTTTCATAACCGAGGAACTTGTCGAAGCTCACAACATCTCATCATCGTATCCGGGAAGAAGCAAAACACTAAAAGGAACAAGCGATGCAGCAATTACAACTAATGCGGAAGAATCAGCATGATCATGATATGATGCATGACATAGCAAATGTGCGATAAAGTTACTCAATATTAAGCGGAACCGGGGTCCCGACAATTAATGATTAGTTTAAAGTTATATATCTATCACAAAATTAAATGTTATTAACATGGAAAACACTAGGTTGTCTACACAAAATTAAATGAAGTGGGAAACTATAATTAGCATTTTCCAAATTCACTTCATATGTTATTTGTTAGGTGTTATGCAAATTTACCCCTAAATGCCATGGTACGTGATGCAAATAAGACATGCATGTTGTAAACATGTTCGGTACACTCTCTAAGCAAAATTCATATATAGAACTTTTAAAATAGAGATATGGTTTGAAAGATATGCAAATTAACATAAACTTCACAACGAAAAAGAATAGAAGCTAGGCAGAAAAAGAAACAGGTCAGAACAAAGGAGTGGCACGAGGAAATCGATCATGTGTCTCGCACAGTAGACGAGAAGGCATCTAGCTGCTGGGCTTTGCTTGGATTTGTGTACAACAGAGTGAGCACCTAAACTGAAGCAACAAAGTAGGAGATGCAGAAAAATGATTGAACAAGGGATAGTGCAATTAATCTGTATACAAGGGAATTTGAATTCTTCATCGCCGGGTTACCCAGGGGAATCATAATAACTGCGCAACACTTCGGATCTTGAATAGAATACAGTGCTTAAAAGTTTAAACCAAAGTCGTGTAGAAGAGTATGGTTAAACCAATAAAAATTTATGAAAATTAGATGTTGCAGCAACTTGAAAGGATGAAGTCACAGATGACTAGCTACCAATTGAATAGCTAAGTCTGAACCAAGAAATAGTGTACGACTAAAAAGCTTCAGATACCAAAACTGGACTACAGGATCGATTGGTCTCCGTGATGTGCAAAAACTAGCTAGCTGGACTGATCTTCGTCAGATGATTGCGGGAGTTTGAGAAAGAATTAGAAGTTGGCTCAATGGAAGAAAATAAATCGGGAACGTAGATCTGCAACTTTGTTCATTGGGGATCTTCGAGATTCGGAAAGGGACACATAGTTCTGGAGACGTGTTGCTCGCAGGAGACAAAACAGGACGGGCGACGCAGTGATGTTTTCCTGCCGCAACGACGACGCCGCTGGCGTTGCAGGGAAAACACGACTAGGAGATGCACCCGGACGAGGAGAAACTCATAGATATGGTTGGCGAGGACAAGAGCGTCATGATCGGCGAAGATCAGAAGAGACGGCGGTGCACGCAACATGTTCGACAGCGGCGGCGTGGACGTGCGACGTACACGGAGGCATTGCAGAGCAAGAGGAGGAAGGAGAGGGTGTTCGGAAGGTTGCAGAGGCTCACCTAGCACTAGTCAGCAAGCCCACCTGGACGTAGCGGGGAGCTGAGAGGCGAGGCAGCGAGGTGGACGGCATCTGCAAGTACCCGGGTCGGCGGCGGTGTTCAGCGGGACTTCTCCTCCTAGATCCTTGTACCATACATCTTCAGAAGGTTAACATGCAGCTTCTCCTGGTACGTCGATGATGCTCCGGTTGGATCAAGGTCCTGGCAAGCGACCGGTGCTCGGCCATGGTAAGGATGAGGTTTTCGTGGAGGAGGGGAAAGAAACAGAAAAAGTGGATCGATATGGAAAGGGGTAGGAGTGGTTGAGACAGGGGAGGCTGCTGCTCTGCTTTGCCGCTACTATGTTGATGGCGTAGAGAAAAATAATAATAATTAAATGGAGCAGGTTGGATATGGAGCATCACATGGATATTAGTGAGGGCACAACATAGAGTAGAAAGAATAAGAGATAATGCCCCCCAACTAGATTTGGGCATTTGACAATATAAGATAGCAAAGACTCAAAACCAAAGGACATTATGGTTCCAACACATATGCCACCAACCAGAGTTAGACTAGAGAGCATGTAAAATAGAGAGAGGCAAACCAAGATCAAATTCAAATATAAAAAAATCAAATACAAGGGAGACAATTTAAATGCAACAATTTAATTATATGTTTCATGCAAGGTGGCATGATCAACATGATGATGCTCAAATGCAATGTGGCATGATGTCATGAGCAAGCGATCATGATGATGCACAAAACAAAAACACCAAGCGATTTTCTAGTAGTTGATTTACCCGGGGTGCTACAATTCGACACCACTAACAATTGATCTCGCCCTCGAGATCCGCCTCATGGTACGGGAAGAAGGACAACGATCTAGATCTTGTCGCTTCAAGTAGATGCTCACGACACCACTAACAAGGATTCTTGCTCCATCTTAAAATCGGCGACACCACCAACGAGCGGTCGTTGATCATGTGCGTCGAGGGAGTACTCCGGATAAACAAAAGACGAAAATAGAGGCATTAAAAGATAAGGCCACCTCTAACTTCGACAGAAGGAGAGAAAAGATGCACTCTAATCCACTTCAATGTACAAGAGCGAATAGATTGAGTAGTCGGCATGGGGGCCAATCCATCACGCACCCAAACTATTACTTCGCACATGCAGTAGAAAATCACGCAACCCATTCTCGGAATTAGACTGAAGATCTCGACAAGCAACGTTCGGAACCAAAGGAGGGATGGAGATTCTCATCAGATCTGATGTAGATGACTTCATCGTATCGGAAAATATCGGAGGATAGAAAGAAATAATTTAGTGAATTTTCGGCCCACTGAAAGGTACAACAGATGAAAGATTCATCAGATAGCGTGAAGGTCGGATGTCGAAGCACCGTTACAAGAGGAGGGAGTGAAATCCTAAAGGAACGACGGAAACCCAACCACGAGAATTCCTAGACTCGAAGAAAAGATAAGAGAGCAGATTCAAAACACATCGAGGTAAGAGAAGAATAGCAAAGAGATAAGGAGTAAAAGCAGACCTAATCAGATCTATCCAACCGATTTTTCCAAAATAGTTTTGACACTCTACAACGTCCGTTAGCTAGGTTATCCTACAGGCTGGACCAGTAGGGTATCGTAACTGTTGAGCTCTGATACCACTCTGTAACACCCTCAGGATCGGTCATATGCAAGTCACAGCGATTCCCGCCAAACCCGCATAGAAACGATTCAAAGGTGCCCACCAGGCACTTTCGTGCGGGTGGAAAACGAAGTAATAACATTACACAATAGTCCACGATGGAACCCACAGAATATATCTATATAACAGCGACTCAATGAGTCAAGAATACAGTACAAAGATCCAAATCACCTTGAAAACGATACAACGTCCGAGTACGGACAAGATGCAAATTGAGCTAAGAGCCCTGAAGAATAACCAATGGCGTCCATAACCCTGCCCAGGCCAAGCCGGAAGGGTAACCCTGCTAACAACGTCGATCTCGAACCTGCTTAAACAAAAGGGGTGCCGACAAAGGGCAAAGGAAAAAGGAGAGCGGTCAGTACTGAGGCTAGTACATGTCGAGACTAGAATTCGGTGGTCCTCGCCTACATAGGTATGGTGGACTAAAGCGACAGCGCAGCATGCACTAAACAACCTATAGAGACTCAATACATCTGGCGGCTATCAGATAGGGATAAGAAAGACCTATTCGGATCCAACCTGATTCTAACACCAAACATACCCATCCTGGTATTCCCCCTCGATACCAATCGAGAAAGTCAACCATGGAACTCACACAGTTGGCAGTTTTATTCATTTCGTTATAGTTGCGGCAATTACTAGTCACATATAGATAACATGAGTCATCCTGATATAATAAGCAGTGGGCAGTTTTAATTAACCATTCCGTTGTGGTTGTGGTACTTACTAATCAGATATATATAGCATGAGGCATCCCAAAACCCAGCAGTTGTTGGCACTTTTATTTAGCCATTCCATTGTAGTTGCAATACTTACTAGTCAGATACAATGGTAACAGGTGACAACTCAAAACCAGAAGTTGTTGGCACTTTTATTTAGCCATTCCATTATAGTGAAGCTGATTACTAGTCATTATAAAGTCAAATTTATAGCACTACTTTAGTTATAGTTGTCTATGATCGAGATACTGTGCTCCAAGTCGTCCATAACCGCGGACACGGCTTTTAGAAAGTTTTACCCTGCAGGGGGGCACAAATAGCAACACACGCACGATCAACCTCGAGAAAAACCAATAAAAACCCAACGAGGCATCACGACAGAGCAATTGCAAGATTCATATAAATTTCAGGGGGCCACACTACCAAGCTACCCGTGACGAAGTTGGTCGGCTCCGAAACAGACCCAGAGGTTTGTATCAATGGCTGTAAACGACTGGGAACCCGAAAGTGTGACTGGGCTTGTCGATACCGCGGAAACATTCCACTTACCTAAACAGTACAGGCGCTCCACGCGCAATCGTAAATAAAGCAGTAATGCATGGCATAAGTACATGATAGTAATAAAGCCCCAAACTACTTTGTGGCCCCAAGAAATAAATATGACTCAAGCTCTGGCTAGGGGGATTCATGGTCCCACATGCGGATAGTGCGAATATTCAAAGAACAGGTATCAAGTACTCGGGGTCCTACGGGACACAAGTGGACGGTTAAAAACCAAATAACATCTATTGCCCACCTGTGCCTCTGCATTATTTACCTATTTCAATTTTAGTTATTAAACGGTAATCAAAGTTATAATCATCTCCAATATTAAACATAAGGCATTACTCCAACAACTGTGGAACATCGACGGCGCGACGCAACACCTGCGCAAGCAACTACGACTCGCAAGGCGGACTATCTACCAAGCAATAGGTAATAGGATGTGTCCAAGGCAATTTAATGGCTGCAAGGGATATCACGGGTACGAAAACTAGAGCATCGCATCACAGATAGCAATAGATCAACAGGAGGAAATAACGACTATAAAAGTAAGATAGGTAGAAAGGGGGAGAATGCTCGCCTGAAAATATTGCCGAAGTTTCATAACCGAGGAACTTGTCGAAGCTCACAACATCTCATCGTCCTATCCGGGAAGAAGCAAAACACTAAAAGGAACAATCGATGCAGCAATTACAACTAATGCGGAAGAATCGGCATGATCATGATATGATGCATGACATAGCAAAGGTGCGATGCAGTTAGTCAATATTAAGCGGAACCGAGGTCCCGACAATTAATGATTAGTTTAAAGTTATATATCTACCACAAAATTAAATGTTATTAACATGGAAAACACTAGGTTGTCTACACAAAATTAAATGAAGTGGGAAACTATAATTAGCATTTTCCAAATTCACTTCATATGTTATTTGTTAGGTGTTATGCAAATTGACCCCTAAATGGCATGGTACGTGATGCAAATAAGACATGCATGTTGTAAACATGTTCGGTATACTCTCTAAGCAAAATTCATATATAGAACTTTTAAAATAGAGATATGGTTTGAAAGATATGCAAATTAACATAAACTTCACAAGGAAAAAGAATAGAAGCTAGGCAGAAAAAGAAACAGGTCAGAACAAAGGAGTGGCACGAGGAAATCGATCATGTGTCTCGCAAAGTAGACGAGAAGGCAGCTAGCTGCTGGGCTTTGCTTGGATTTGTGTACAACAGAGTGAGCACCTAAACTGAAGCAACAAAGTAGGAGATGCAGAAAAATGATTGAACAAGGGATAGTGCGATTAATCTGTATACAAGGGAATTTGAATTCTTGATCGCCGGGTTACCGAGGGGAATCATAATAACTGGGCAATACTTCGGATCTTGAATAGAATACAGTGCTTAAAAGTTTAAACCAAAGTCGTGTAGAAGAGTATGGTTAAACCAATAAAAATTTATGGAAATTAGATGCTGCAGCAACTTGAAAGGATGAAGTCACAGATGACTAGCTACCAATTGAATAGCTAAGTCTGAACCAAGAAATAGTGTACGACTAAAAAGCTTCAGATACCAAAACTGGACTACAGGATCGATTGGTCTCCGTGATGTGCAAAAACTAGCTAGCTGGACTGATCTTCGTCAGATGATTGCGGGAGTTTGAGAAAGAATTAGAAGTTGGCTCAATGGAAGAAAATAAATCGGGAACGTAGATCTGCAACTTTGTTCATTGGGGCTCTTCGAGATTCGGAAAGGGACACATAGTTCTGGAGACGTGTTTCTCGCAGGAGACAAAACAGGACGGGCGACGCAGTGATGTTTTCCTACCGCGACGACGCCGCCGCTGGCGTTGCCCCGGGGATGATCTGCAGGGAAAACACGACTAGGAGATGCACCCGGACGAGGAGAAACTCATAGATATGGTTGGCGAGGACAAGAGCGTCATGATCGGCGAAGATCAGAAGAGACGGCGGTGCACGCAACATGTTCGACAGCGGCGGCGTGGACGTGCGACGTACACGGAGGCATTGCAGAGCAAGAGGAGGAAGGAGATGGTGTTCGGAAGGTTGCAGAGGCTCACCTAGCACTAGTCAGCAAGCCCACCTGGACGTAGCGGGGAGCTGAGAGGCGAGGCAGCGAGGTGGACGGCATCTGCAAGTACCCGGGTCGGCGGCGGTGTTCAGCGGGACTTCTCCTCCTAGATCCTTGTACCATACATCTTCAGAAGGTTAACATGCAGCTTCTCCTGGTACGTCGATGATGCTCCGGTTGGATCAAGGGCCTGGCAAGCGACCGGTGCTCGGCCATGGTAAGGATGAGGTTTTCGTGGAGGAGGGGAAAGAAACAGAAAAAGTGGATCAATATGGAGAGGGGTAGGAGTGGTTGAGACAGGGGAGGCTGCTGCTCTGCTTTGATGCTACTATGTTGATGGCGTAGAGAAAAATAATAATAATTAAATAGAGCAGGTTGGATATGGAGCATCACATGGATATTAGTGAGGGCACAACATAGAGTAGAAAGAATAAGAGACAATGCCCCCCAACTAGATTTGGGCATTTGACAATATAAGATAGCAAAGACTCAAAACCAAAGGACATTATGGTTCCAACACATAACCAGAGGTAGACTAGAGAGCATGTAAAATAGAGAGAGGCAAACCAAGATCAAATTCAAATATAAAAAAAATCAAATACAAGGGAGACAATTTAATTATATGTTTCATGCAAGGTGGCATGATCAACATGATGATGCTCAAATGCAATGTGGCATGATGTCATGAGCAAGCGATCATGATGATGCACAAAACAAAAACACCAAGCGATTTTCTAGTAGTTGATTTACCCGGGGTGCTACACTGCCATAGCGGGAAGTAGGGGCAGAACCCCAGGTAGCACTCGCAGAACGCCACGAAAATAGTGAGCTGCTCGATGTTGTGACGCCCCAGATCGGAGGGATTGATGGCGTAGTAGGCGCAGAACCGCCGGAAGAAGATCGAGGTGGGGAATCCCAGCCCACTCTCCAGGTGGCTGGTGAAGCAGATGAATTCGCCGACACGGGGATCCGGCTCTACCTCTCCGGCTGAGGGGATTCTCCATCTTCCGGCGCAGAGGATCCTCGCGTCTTCGAAAGATTTAGCGTCGCCCTGGTGCACTTGGATTTGCCCCACAGTTCCTTCGGGGGCGTCATCGAATCGAAGATCTGGGTTCGCTAACTCGCTCTAGAAGTTCCGGATCGGGAGGAAATGGGAGACTGAGGGGTCCGCGGGATTAGAGGAAATGCGAGGAAGGTTCGCAAACTCCCCCGTCACTCTCCTTATATAGCGGTTGCCTCCCGCCAATTTCGGAGGAGCCGTTACCGCGCGGTGATTACGCCGATATATGTTGAGGAATCTTTCCTTCTTTTTGGATTTGCCTTTCCGGCTAGTTTGGCCAAAAATGACGGTCCAACTTCGTCTACTCGACTCGCTGACCCATTCGCCAAAGCTGCGACTCGACTACTTGCCAAATTGGCGATTCGACTGGTCGCCGATATTGCGACTAAAGGTATATGTTGAGGAATATTTCCTTTATTGAAATAGTCCATCGCCGCATCGACTGGGCGTCCAAATTGGACCAGTATACTCTGACTGCCAAAGAACACCTGCGACAAATCAACGATGGCCTCGGGGACTACTGATGGGGATATGCCGAGTGGGGTATACCCAGCAGGACGTTCCCTACTGGATCATACTCTCAGCGAGTAGGCCTGCAGGACGGCGACTGGATCACGACCCAAGAAGGAGCCAGGCGACTGGAAGCAGAAGACCCAGAAGCGTAGCTAGGCCCAGCCAGATTAGGTCAAACCCCTCCCAGTCCTTATCCAACTCGATTGTAGATCTGTAAACTCTAGCGAGGTGTCTCTATATAAACCTTCATAGGGTACGCATAGCACTTACGTTCCATCATACACCCCATCGACTCGCCGCCTAGCTCGCCCATTGTAATCTCTCGATAATACAATCTAGTAGGAGTAGGTCTTTACCCTCCCGGGGCCGAACCTGGGTAAAACCTTGTGTCTCTGCCCTTGCCCCTCGTTCTACTACTCGCTGCCAATCGCAGCATCTGCCGTGACCATTCCCACGACACTGAGTGAAGCAATATCAGTGACGAAACGTGAAGAATCTAGTAGCTCTAGGTTATTTATCTATCTATATATATTCCAGCAATGTACTATTGGTTAAGTATATGCAAAAAAATGGTTATTTGTCTATCTATGACATTGAACTATATTATGATGGTTATGTATGCAAGAGTGCACCATTGTTTGTTATACATAGTAACATATGCACCATTTTTTGTCCTGGTACCAATAGTATATGCAAGTTGATAGTGAACACAAATAACCGACAGATGAAATAGCCAATGCAGCAGGAGAAATGAACGTTTGATAGCAAGCGAGCCATAACTTAAGAGGGGTTTCAACGATGAGCCCGATCCTTAGCCCCAACAGGACGGCGACGGTAACTACCGCTACTTCCAATATTACTACTGTGGGGGTCGCTGCCGCGGCGGCCGCTAGATTTAGGTTAGTTCTAGTTTAAATTTATGTTTGTTGGATTTTATTCAAGGTTTGTAAATTTTCCCTGAAGTTTGAGTAAAATTTAAGTTTATGCTCTTAGCTCTACCCAGTGCTACTGCCTACTAGGATATATAGCGGTGGCTTGAAAGCTTTTTTGTTGTCGGTGTTCAGTAATTGGGCTTTCTAGGTTCCATAGTTGGCAACAGACAGCCAGGCCCAACACAGTTTGCCAGAATATCAGAGTGTGAATCACACACGTATGACACACCAGGCCCAACAAAGTAAGAAAATGATCACTTTGAGTTTCAGTTAACGATTTGATTTCTCAAACAGCGAGCACGCACGCCTACCATAAGGGCCCCACACCATGCCGTAAACGTAAGCACGCGTATTTGATTTGCTCATCTTTTCAGTGTCCAGCTTTTTTCAACGCCCACCTGGACCGCATGAAATCGTCATCATTACCACAAGCAAGGCGCTGAACAAAAAAAAATTGCAAGATTGTTCTGGAAGAGGAAAATCGTACCACACAGGTCACAGAAAGGGCCATCAGATATATAGATACTAATATGAAAGAAAAACACCCAAGCGTGGACAGCAAAAGCGACCCCAGCTTTTCCCCGTTTCATGGCCTGCGGTGCGGCAGGGTTCAGTTGCATCCAAAGCAGAGCTATAGAAAGGCCAATGATATAATCTGTGTCAATTTGTTTATTCAGCCACGATCGTTTTGTGTTTACATCAGGGCAGCCTTTGCAGGTGCTAATAATTCCGTCCACTGGATCCTGTCTCAGAAAAAGGCCCTACTATTGCTAGCTCATCAGGTTGTTGGGTGCCACTCCAATCTTATGTCATCTTGTCTAGTCTTCAGGGACGTAACGTACTACTCCTTTCAATTCATATTACTTGTCGTTAAAATAAATATATTTAGATATATCTTAATACTAGAAATATCTGTTTTAACGATAAATAATATATATCAGAGAGTATTTCTCCGCAGAGTTTGGTATGTAAGTTCAGATCGGAAAATTGAAAAAGATACTAGCACTCATTCAACTATCTCACGGTAAGAAAGAGATGATATGATAACACGAATCGTATTTATATATAGTCTGCAATTAAATCGGTGTATGAAATTTCCTTGTAATGGTGGAAGCATTGAGAGGTATGGATGGTGTATGGGGTCGCGTGAGCTGGGTACAGGAGGACCCAACAGGATCATGCCAACGAATTGTCCGATTCATGTCGCCTCCACGGCAACACACTGGTTCTGCCCATCTGCTCCTCCGCAGACCGCAGCCAAGCTAGAGAAATAATAATGATGCAAAGCCAGTTTGCGTGGACCATGCATGCTGCGTTGCGTGCATGAATCTTTTTTCCTTTACATCTGGATAGAGTAGTTTAATCAATTTGTAACACCGCGAATATACGTAAATAACCAAATAAACCATAATGATAGATGCTATATTCGAGAGATAAAAAAAATGTCATAAAACACACTTGAATTGTTTCCCGATCTAGCGACGGGAAATATCAGCAATCACAACCCACAAATCATCAAGACTAAATAAATAAATCAAAGGAAAGAAAATGCACCCCTCCGTGCCTCCCTCCCAAGGGTCACGTGACAACTTTTCCTTTAATTCTCCCGGCAACTCCTCCGCCTAATTCCCCGCCCCCCGGTTCCCGTTAATCACTCCTCCTCCCCTCGGATAAACCCCCGCGTGCTTTCCAGTAATCACAACCCGGCCACTCCGTAAATCTAGTGCTTCCGAATTGCGCCTAGGCGCGGAAGCCCTCGCGGCGAGCTTTTTGCCCTTTAAAGGCCCCGAAACAAGCCGGCTTCCACGGACACGCCCCCTCCTCTGCCGCCTCCGCCTCTCCACACGCCGGAGTTAAACCCTAATGCCGCTGCCGCCAGAGGCCTGAATTCACCGGAGATGGGTGGAGTCACGTCCTCGGTCGCCGCCAAGTTCGCCTTCTTCCCGCCCGACCCGCCCACTTACGGCGTCGTGGACGAGGAGGACCCGCCTCCGCCGGGTGCCGCTCCGGCGCCGGCGGTCACGGCGAGGGCGCGGAGCGATGCCGCCGCGGCGATTTCTTCTAGGGTGGCGATGACAGGGGTCCCGTGGAAGGAGGGGGTGGAGGCGCGGCGGGTGCGGACGCGGCGGGGAACGGAGATCATCGTCATGTATGTGCGGTGCCCCAAGGCGAGGCTAACCGTGCTCTACTCTCATGGCAACGCAGCCGACCTCGGGAAGATGTATGAGCTCTTCATCGAGTTCAGCGCGCGCCTCCATGTCAACGTCATGGGGTAAGTGCCCGTATCACGCTTTTCTCTGCTTTGGTCACTCGGTCATCTGAGAATATTTCTCGGTTAACTAGAGTGGATGGGCGTTGTCTGTGTCTTTACTGAAAGTGCTAAAAGTGGTGCCTTTGAAAACCGTCAAAAAAAATGTCTGTTTGTGGGTTCTGTTTTTTACTGTATTTATTTACAGAATGTTTTTATATTTGATTTTATGAAGTACGTAACTATTTTGAGATTTTATTTTAGATCAAGTATTTCTGTTGGCTATTACAAGTGGTATGTACTAATTTTTTTTCTAGGATTATAATTGAAAATAATACCGTAGGATAAGTTTTTTGAGCACATATCGAGGTGAATTTGTGAACTGTGGCCTAGCCTGGATGGTACACGGGATGCGTGCCTGCCCCCTTAGGTTTAGGCCTCCGTGCTTGCAATACCAGTTCGTACTCATGAATTATTCATAAAAAAAGCCAGAGATTCTTCTCCTCGGTATCTTCAGTTTAATATCGAGGTGAATTTGTAATGGTATTCATCATTTTTTTTTTCATATTTCATTTGAGCTTTGATCCCAATTCAATACAAGATGTTGCTACTCTGGAAAAGATCTTTACTTACTCTTTGAAGCTGATCCTTCGTCAATCAGTGTAGTACCGACAGAATTGTATATAGGACAAGTTTGGCTTTCAACTCATTTTGTACTTAGAATGTAACTAGATTACTAGAATGATGTACCATGTCAGCCTGTTGATCCTCTGAATTGAACACTAGCAAGTTCGCTTGATGATATTGCTTGCACAACGTGTTTGTTGTACTACCAACATATCAAGGCACACAGTGGTTACGCCATGGGGTTAGTGTTCGGATCATCACTTGGCTCTGCCTTGGTCACTCTCGGTCATCTGAGAATATTCTGGGTATCCAGAGTGAACAGGCGTGTCTTCTTTGGTGGAATTGCTAAAAGAATATGACTTTGAGAATCATAAAAAAAAGAATGTCTTTTGTAGTTTCTTATTTTTTTTTCGTTTACAGAGTATGGGGTCAAATTTAAAGTATGTGCATTTCAGCCGTATTTGGATTTATATCCTATTTCTTCCAGCACCAACTATTCAATGGAAATAGGATTATATATTATGCCAGTTTATATTCTGTACAAGGAATTATTTCCCATGTCACGCTCCAAGATCGCTATTCTTTATCATGAGAATTGGAGATAAATGAGAATCAAGTGCTGGCTTGGTGGCTAGAGCTCATGGTGGTATGCTCGCCCTCCTGGGTTCGAATCGCAGGTGAAGCGTTCAGACTAAACAGGATGTTATTGGCGTGAAAAAGTGATGATCCTTCCGCTGTTGGTCAGCGTTTAGATTGGAGATAAATCAATTAATTGGTTGACTGTGCATGCACCTTGTAATAACTAGTTGCAGGTTCACTACACGTAAGTGGCCCAGGAATTTGTTTAGCAAGGCGGGCAAATAGAGTGAACATTTGTATTTGGTGTTCTTGATTGGGGATGAAAATTTTCGAATTTCATAATAGAACTTTGGATTAGCGGGGGAATAGAACTGCAGTTAAAGGAAAAAACTTTGAGCCGTCATTTAAGATTATTGAGCCCACCTATCGCTAATCACAATTAAGGCACACATAACAACCATGCCAAAGTTGATGAAAGACCAACAAGTTCGGGCAGTCTGCCCACCTATAGTGTATATTCAGATGCCGTCTGAGCTGAAATTATACCTGATAGTTGACGTAAATGCCTTCGGTTGCCATTTTCCTGAAGTCTTATTTGAACAAAAAAGACAGGTACTTCACCTTTCCAAGCGGCCTACCCTCAGTTAGCTGTTAATAATGTTTGGATGCATTATTGAAGATAAATTGTCCAATAGAGTTGATGTGTGAGGTTTATTACATGTTTTTTTTTTCAGATTAATTATCACAAAAAATCAACTGTTCTGTGGTTAGTTTTCATTTGTTAGAGGTTTGCAGTTTAGAACAGACTAGTGCTGGGGCCTGAAGGTTTCAACACATGTTTAAACTGTTGCTCTTGTTTTGTCTTTTGTGGCATGTCGTGTTGACTAGTGAATTGGGTGGCCTTTGTCTGAATGGGGTCTTATCGTTTTATGCCATATACATCTTCACTTGTGAAGACTGAAGATTTTAAACATGCTAGATAGGCTATTTTAATAATGATCCAGTGCTAGCAGCCTTTGTTCTCCTTGATGCCTTAGAAAGTCTTGTTTACAAAATTTTAGTGGTAACGTTGATCATTTATGTACTCAACACCTCATCGTAAAACCTTAATAGTAATTTTCTCACTCACGCAGGTATGATTATTCTGGTTATGGACGGTCATCAGGCAAGGTTAATAATACCTTCTGCTCTTTCTTCGAACTAATGTTCTATACTGTTGCTCTCAGCTCTCGCTAGAGGAGCAATACCGACCTTTATTTATAGTAGTTTTAAGTATTCTAGACAGATAGGAGCCATTCACTAGCGTAGTGTTTTTGACTTTCCCCTGTTATGGGAGAGGCCGAAATCTAATTCCCACCTGAGTGTTTATGTTCAGGCATCTTTTTGCATTGGGCTAAATCCAATTGTTTTTCTGACGGTCAGTTCCAAATTGTTTATCTCAAGGTTAGAAATGGAAATTATCTTGAGACAATCTTTCTGCTGCCTTACATTTTCAGGCAAGTGAAGCTAATACCTTCGCTGACATAGAGGCCGCATATAAATGCCTTGTGGAGGTTTATGGGACTAAGGGAGAAGACATTGTTCTTTATGGTCAGTCTGTTGGTAGTGGTCCCACTGTCGATTTAGCTGCTCATTTGCATGATATGAGAGCTGTTGTTCTACATAGCCCCATACTTTCTGGTGTGCGTGTCATGTACTCTGTGAAGAAAACATACTGGTTTGACATATATAAGGTATGCTTTACTGGCTGAACAATCAAGAGAAATACACAAAACCTTCTCATGCTTTGTGTGCACTAACCAAATACTTGTTTTGCTGCAGAACATTGATAAAATTCCCCGTGTTAAATGCCCGGTTTTGGTAATTCATGTAAGTTTGGAATATATATGTATCCGCGTGTTGTATTATATATGCCCCTTACATATCTTCATTTACTAGCTAAACTTGATGACCTTCCTTTCCTTCTCAGGGCACAAATGATGATGTTGTAGATTGTTCCCATGGAAAGCGTCTATGGGAGCTGAGCCAACAGAAGTATGAACCTCTGTGGATCGAGGGCGGTGACCACTGTAACTTGGAGACCTACCCAGTTTACATAAGGCATCTGAAGAAGTTCATGTCGGCTATAGAAAAGTTGCCTATTGGAAAAGAAGCACCAGCTGACGTGGAGAAGTTGGCAGCTGAAAACGAAACACCATCTGACAGCGCTCTTTCTGAGGCTCCTTGGACGACGTCCCAGAGGTTAGAGCTATCACGGAAGAGCTCGAGGCATGAACAGCCTCCTGGGCCGAGCACCGAACATGTAGATAGACACCGGCGAAGCACGGGCGTCAGAGAAAAGGCAAGATCCAGCACGGACAATAGAGAGAGATCAAGGAGGAGAAGTGTCGACGCGTCTGACAGGACGACGAGAGATGAAAATGAGCAGACAGACAAACCAAGGAAAAGCATCGACAGGTTGGTCCTCCTCCCTCTGCTTCCTCTCCTGTACCACCAGGCAGAATTACACTATCCACATCCATTCGATCTGCAGAAACTATATCATTTCCGAGGTCGTATAAATTTTGGGGCGATTCACATTGCTTTGTGTTGACACTGTGGTGTTAATATTTGGCAGGCTTGGCGAGATGATTAGATGTATGGGGCTGTGCAATGTCGATTGCTTCAAAGAGCCTCCTCGAAGGACCGAACCTTCAAAAGGTCAGTCCTAGATGTAGTTATAGTAACTTTTGTTCCTCCTCGCTGCGTCAGATAGCAGTTTACAGGTGGTTTGTGTGCTCTTTGTGATGAAAATCGTAAAAAAAGAATCATGAACAGCAAAAAGAGATATATAGTGCAGCTCCTCGATTTGAGCCTTATTCTGTCTTGTATATACTACTGTCTCCGTTCCTAAATATCCTATGTTTTGGTAGGCTACCAAAACATGGTACGTTTTGGAACGGAGATAATAGCTCTGTTTTTTTCTTGAAACGAAGGGTGCGCCCTTTTTCCTGCTACCTTCCAGTCTTTCTTGCAAGAATCAGGTGAGCATAGGTGGAACTCTATGACAGACAGAAATGTGTCAGATCAAACTGCTACGATGCTTTTCCGCATTATAGCAGACGATCCGTATCCGTCCTGGACTCCTGGGTGGCCGGTCGATCATCTGCTTCTTTGCAGAGGGAAGCATAATTAACAGTGTGCTCTATGAAGTTGAAGGAATATCATCATCCCATCCATGCAATCGTGCGAAGATATCATTTGTGTTGTTTGCGTGTTTGTGCATATAGAGACGACAGGCCTGCGCGTAATCACTACCGGCGAGGCCAAGCCTTTAGTTGTCCTCGAGAGCATATCCTTGCGAAAAGTGTCATTGTTAGGAACGCCTCGATTCTATTGCTGCTGTCACATATGGAAAGATCGATGCCCACGCATTTTTCAGCAAAAGTCTATGATCAGCTTCTGAGCATCGCCATTAGCGGTATATATTCAGACCCTACGATATCAGGGTGAACGGGGAGCCCTCGGCGATTTTTGATGCAAACGAGTTAGGCGTTGAGCCTGTAGATCAGGGTAGTCCTCCTCAGCTGAGCTCTTTTGCGCTTTTATCGGGATTTCCTCCAGAAATACACTTTGCCTCATAGGACCAGAGGCTCCTATTGTGGAAAAAATATATTCTAAAATGCCATTGTAGTAAAAAATATATCTAGGGTGTACATTTACATCTCCTAGGCGCATGTAAAAAGTTTCATGAAAAAAGTATTTTTTGCGACCTATGTAAAAAAGACAATTTTGGTGCTACAGAATGAGATTTTTTTCTTACTGACACTATTACTAGTATACGTTTGCTTTGTGCCTGATTTACTAGTTGCATTACAAGTTCACAACTCTACCCTCCTAAATGAATCAGTAGACAAATGCTAGTTTTGAAGATTACTCCAAGGACTCAGTACCACTAGCAAACATACATGCATACTAGACGGTTCACGGTATTTTATTTGTCTAACGTGGAAACGATGGTGTTTATTCTGCGTGAGAGATAGTTTCAGTGGGCAAAGTTGTGTGGTAATCTTGGTCCTCGTCTGGTCCGTGGTGTATGTGATCTTCTGCATAGACGGTGTTCATGCGGCTGGTCCGTCATACTAAGATATCGTGAAGTTTTCCGTATTTTCTTGTGTATGCCACAATCGATATTTCTCGGCTGGACCGTGATACTGTGAGTCCGAGGTAATCTGAATATGGAACAACAGTTGACGGCTAACATCTTGAGGAAAATAATGTGGCTAACCATGATCTACTGATCTACTAAATGAACTGTCATGTAATTATAACATCCGTGACATATGTTCTAGAAATCCTTGATACCTCTAGCAGTACAACTCCAGACCAAATAGAAGATTCTACAACCATAATATTTGCTTTTGGAGCAAATCTCCAGCAAGATGACCAAAAAAACATCTCCAATCAATCCTACACTAGCCTTCTTAAGAAGAAATGCACAACTGTCTAAAAAGGTAATATCAACATTCTGTACAAAAGAAATCTAAAAGGTAAAAAGTTTGATGGTTATGAACAAAATAAAGATGGAACTGTCCAAGTAGTCTTGTTAGCACAATCATTGCTAATAACGTTATAATCTTCATACGCAATTCATTTACAGGTGCATTTACCACATGATAAAAAACAGACTTTGATTGGATACTACTCCATCAATAGCTTGTCCTGTTATCTCTATGTATGGGCCACTCTAAAATGACACTAAGCAAGAAAATAAATGTAAATTTACCAAATCGTATGTGGATAAAGATCTCACAAACTATGCATCAATCAGATCAGGGCATGCATTCCCGAGATCAATTGTATTGTATAACTTTCAGTTGGCGCAAAAAGTATGATGGAAAATACATTCAGGCAGTTACCTTGTCTTTCTCTTTTTCTCTACAGATCAAGCAATCCAAAATCAGATGTAAAGGATGAGGTCTTCTTCGACTACTACGTACTATGAAATCTGCACATAAGAATAGTGTTGTAATGGTCCAAGACAAAGGGACACTTGCCCAAAGATGTAGGATAAATGATGTCACTTGGGCAAGGCGAACCCTTGGTTCCTGCAGGATATCAGAAATTAAAAGCATGTTGTTCAAGAAAAGGAATCAACCAACTGCAAAACACAAAAGCTCCTTTGACCGAAGCCAAGATTCCTCCATAGAGTATGTTGATTAAGAAAACATGCATTGAGATGACAATGAGCCGAGAGGTGAAATAATAAGCTTTACCAAATGAATACATGCCAAGTTAAAGAACCAACCATTCATGGAGTAAAGAGAGAATCGAATATTTGAATATTTAAAGATTTCCATTAACTTGCGTACTACTTGTCGTATTCTCTACCAAAAAATTTCCCTAATCAGGATGAATTAGCCAATAGAAAAAACATCATCAAATGCAACCAGAACTAAAAATCTTGACCTCCTATGGCATTGTCAATATGGTCTTAGTTATTGTCATAACAAATCTATACAATAATACTACCCCACATCCTATGAATTGTTAAGTAGTATATTTCTAGAAGCATACAACTCATCCTAATGAAGAAAAAACAATAAATGGATTTGGCCCATTTTCGAGTGTTCAAGAGATTTAGTCAAGAAAGGAAAGTTAATGTGACCGAAACAAAATCATAGATGTCAATGGATAAGCGTTTGCACAATGATTCCTTAACAAAAAGGTTCCTCAATCTGAAAAGAATTATTGTTTTACTGAATAAGTTGTAGTTTGCATTAGATAGAACAATCTTAGTAAAACCCAAATCGCAACTTCAGAGTGTAAGATAGGGGAAACCGCACAGAGTGGTGCCTTGTATTGCTTATTATATAGGAGGATTACAAGGAGAGTTTTAGTCTCACACAACACGGACACATACAAAAGGAATACACAATATAACCATATACCTATACAAACACGATATGATCACATATTCTAGAACCCTCCCTCAGTCGAAAATGGGCGTCCAACGAATATTAAGACTATTTCGAAAATCTAAGAAGAGAGGCGACGGTAATCCTTTGGTGAAAATGTCCGTGAACTGAGATGAACTAGGAACATCTAGAACCCTGACCTCGCCAGTTTTCACGCGATCTCTGACGAAGTGTAGATCAATATCCACATGTTTAGTGCGCTGATGATGAAATGGATTCTGTGTCATGTAAACTGAACTCACATTGTCACAGAAGACGACGGAAGCATCAGGAACCAGTCGATGAAGCTCCCGAAGTAGTTTTCGTAGCCAACATAGTTCGGCCACCACATTTTCTACTGTCTAGTACTCAGCCTCCGCACTCAAGCGTGAAACAGTGTGTTGTCGCTTGGTCGACCAAGACACCAGATTTGTGCCGAGGAACACAGAATAGCCAGAAGTATACCATCGAGTGTATGGACAACCTGCCTAGTCAGCGTCAGAGTAGTCCATCAGTTTGTTCGAGGTGCGTCGATACAAAATGAGACCATAGTCGGTGGTGCCGCGGATGTAGCGTAGAACACGCTTCACAAGGAGAAAGTGATCAGCCCGTGGATCATGCATATGAAGACATATCCGCTGTACTGCATAGGATATATCAGGCCGATTAAAATTGAGGTACTGGAGACCTCCTGCAATACTTCGATACTCTGTAGGATTGGCCACAGAATCACTAGACTGAGCTTCAATCTTACAAGTTGTATCAACTAGTGTGGAGATAGACTTGCATTGTAACATACCGGTGCGGTCAAAGAGCTCCATAACATACTTCTCCTGCGAGAGAAAGAGACAGTCCTTGCTGCGCTTGACGGAGATGCCTAGAAAGTAATGTAAATCACCCATGTCCGTCATGGTGAACTCAGAACGAAGGGAAGCAATCAAACTTTGCAGCAGTGTCGAGGAAGACGCAGTCAAAATTATGCCATCCACATAGATCAAGAGATAAGACATATCGTATCCACCGCGATAGACGAATAATGAGTTACCAGTCTTGCTACTTAGAAACCCAAGAGATGCAATATAGGAGGCAAACCGCTAACACCATGCCTGTGGATCCCGCTTCAACCCGTACAAGGTTTTGTTCAGGCGGCACACCTTCTCGGGAGAATTGGGATCAATGAAACCTGAGGTATGTCGAGCATAAACCATCTCATCAAGTTTGTTGTTGCAGAAAGAATTCTTAACATCCAGCTGATGAATAGGCCAATCACTAGAAAGAGAACTGTTTGTATCGTAGCAGGTTTAACAACCGGACTGGAAGTTTCATCAAAATCAATACCTTCATGTTGCATGAATCCTCGCAAGACCCACCATGCCTTGTATTGATCAATAGAACCATCAGACTTTAACTTGTGACAAAATATCCGCTTGCTTGTGACAGTATTTGCATTGCGAGGTGGATCAACTAGGTCCCAAGTGTTGTTGGAGAGAATAGCACTATACTCATCAACCATCACTGCATGCCAATTAGGGTCCTTGAGCGCTCCACGGTATGTCTTCAGGAGTAGATAACCCCTCAACATGAAGATCAAAGATGGTATTCGGCTGCACCACGCCTGTCTTCGCACGCGTAATCATGCAGTGTGAAGGTGGCGGAGGTGGAGGCGGAGGGCGTGGTCGACGGATTGAAGGCAGTGGCGGTGGAGGAGTTGGTGCATCAGCCACACGTGGCGAGGAATCGTCCTCAGCAGACATGGCGGGTGACGAGGCAGGCGACGGGGCAGTCGCAGGCGACGAGGGGGACACGGTGGGAGATGCGGCCGAACTTGTGGTAGAGAGGATGTGCACGGTAGGGGAGGCAGCCGCGGCAGGCTGCCAAAAACCCATGAAAGAGCCTGCGATAGAGCTTCCCGTGGATGGCATGGTGAACGGTGTTGACGACATCGGCTGCTCAACCTGCAGAAAATCATACGTGTGAAGGGAAGGAGTAGGAGACGTGGGGGACGCGGTGGTGGCAAAGGAAAAGGCAGACTCATTGAATACAACATCGCGAGAGATGATGATCTTTTGGGTGGAACGATCAAGATAGCAATAGCCATGATGTCGGGATGGATACCCTAAAAACACGCAGGACACGGAGCGAGGCGCAAGCTTGTGCAACGTGTTGGGCCACGTAGAGATAAAACAAAACATTTATCTCTAACGTGGTGATCCCAAGATCTAGCCGAGGAAGAAGGCCACGAGGTTTATCACTAGACGCGTAGTTGCGGATTACTAATGAAGCGCGTCAGTTGATTCAGTGTAGTCCTTTGCGATCCGATCGTCCTGGTGCTGATCGTACAACACCTCTACTGGTATCCACATGTACAAGGAGGATCACCGGCGACGAACTGCTAGGTTCGTTACGACGGCAGGACTGCTGTGGAGCTAGGGTTTCCAACACATGGAATGACCTTACCGAACAACGATTAACCCTTCTAGGTTACTATGCTCCACTATATATAGGGAGTGAACGTGGGCTCCACTCCCGTGGCTCATTCACTAAAGCCCATATAACACTAGTCACCGCGAGTCTGACTCACTGACTTAGTCCTAATCCGGCTTGGGTCCAACCCAACCAGATTTCCGGTTCAGATCCAATCTGAACTTGCTCCCGCTCTGAAGTGTGCGACCCCGCAGGCTCATGGTTACTTGGACACGATTGGAGTCCGACTCTCAATCGTTCATTCGGTAGCGGCTCCTAGCAGAACATGCCGACTCCCAAGTACCAATGAGTCATGACGACTTGCCTTTCCAATGCGACTTACGTCCGAGTCCCTTTTGCCTCACGATATACCTTGTCAGACTATAGGCGAATATTTTTCATCCCTTAAATAGTCTAACTCTCTTCTCAATCCGAGATAAGTGATTCACCCGACTAACTCTTAGTCGATCGCCTCGGTTAACACTTAACCGAGTCGTGCATGGCCATGCTTTCCGAATCATATCATTCGAGAGGGCCCAGAGAATATCTATCCAAGTGGAGGGGGAAAATCCCATCTTGGTTATTCACATCATGCAGCTTGATTCTTAGTCGACCCGAACTCTGCCTTTATAACTGCCCAGTTACGGATCAACGTTTGATAGAACCTAAGTCGGTGATCCTCAACTCGGACTATGCAATAACCTCGGGTCTAAGGATTACATTGACTGAGATATACAAATGACAACTTGTTCATTGTACCTCAATGTGGGTCAATCCGACTCGCTAAACTCTTTGTACGAATCTGTGTAAGTTGGAATAGCATCTTCATGCCCATGACAAGTGGAACCGAGTCATCAAGCCGACTTTCACATTGGTCTAAGTTGTGTGTCCATCACAACCTCGATGACCAAGGACATTTAGTACAAACAACATGAATGTATAGTTCCACAACCAAATCACATATTCAATGATACACATTAGATGTTTATACAAGGACAACTTTATATCTTTATGAATACAATGGGAAATCTTATCATACATGATTGCCTCTAGGGCATATTCCCAACAGTCTCCCACTTGCACTAGAGTCAATCTTCTGACATCACATGTCTAAGAATCTAATGCCCATGGCTCTCAGGTGCGCCTCATGCTTCGGCTGTGGTAACGGCTTTGTCAACGGATCCGCAATATTTGCATCCGTGTGTACCTTGCATAACTTGATATCACCCTGATCCACGAACTGGCGAATCAGGTGGTACCGCATGAGTATGTGCTTGTTCTTCTGGTGTTGTCTAGGTTCCTTGGCTTGTGCAATAGCACCATTATTGTCACAATACACGTCTAACGGGTTGGACGAGCCCTAAACCACACCAAGATCCATGAGGAAATTCCTCATCCAAACAGCTTCCTTTGCTGCCTCTGAGGCGGCAATATACTCAACCTCTGTTGTAGATTCATACACAGTCTCTTGCTTCGAACTCTTCCAACTCATAGCACCTCCGTTTATAATAAACACGTATTCATATTGTGAACGAGAATCATCAGAGTCGGTGAAAGAACATGTTGGGCTCCCATGTGTGGTTTTGGTAATTAATGACAATCTTTATGGACTAATGTGTGTATTAAGTTATACTTGTAGGATTTGTCCATTGGCATCGCTTGGAGCATGTGGTGGCTTCAAGGTCGATGAAATGCAAAGAAGATATGTTGGGCATGCTCAATATGCGAGGTCGATGATGAGGAATTAAGAAAGGCGTTCCATCTTGAGAAGGTCAAGATCGTCTACATCGAGCTCAAGTAGAATGCTCAAGGCAAAGGTATAATCTTGATAGGTTTTCCCTTTTGCCGGTCTCATGTTGTGTGTGTGAGACCGGGTTTAGGATAGATAACCGTACTATCAAGAGGGGCTCTCGTATGAGTAATTCGGTCACATCGTTCGGAGAGAGCTCAAACCTTTGCATACTTGCATCATCATATTTGGTTGTTATTTGGTCTTATCCATGTGATGATATAGAGCTTGTGGTAATCTCCATAACAAGCTCGTGTTTATCTAAATCGGATCTCCCATTTGTATCTTGTTGCGATTTTGATTTATGCGGCTTTTCGGTTTCTCACCAAGTGAGGTATATCACATTATTCTACTTGATACTTTCTCACTTGTTGATAATCAATATTTCCACTTTTTATTGGGAAGCTCTTGTCGCCCTCTATCCAACGCAATTTGAATCGGGTCAATCGGAGCTTTTAGTCAAAAGTTATTGCTGTTTGAATATTTGCCTGTTAGGCTGTTTTCTGGGCCAAGCGATAGTACCGCTCGGACGGACCGGTACTACCGCCTGGGCCTGAAAACGGCCCAATTTCTCTCTGCCTCGCTAGGTACCTTTTTACGGTAGTACCGACCGGCCCGGTAGTACCGCCCGGGTGGGCCGGTACTACCGGTCGGCCCAGTTTATTTGCCCAGATATTTCCCCAGATCCAGATCTTGTTTTTATGGCCCGCGCGTCGCTCACTCGCTTCGCCCGCTGCGTCCGCTCGCCCCCGCATGCGCGTTGACCCGCTGCGCGCGCCCGGGCTTGGCCCCACTCGCCTGGTTTCCCGCACTGCGCGATGCGACCTGCTGCCGCTGCACTGCGCGCGCATGCTGCGACTGCTGCTCTCGCTGTGGCCCAGCTGGCACTGCCGCGTCTGCCTAAATTGCGCGCGCGCAGAGCCGCTGCTTGCTGGCGCTGGCCTGCTGCATGCGGCTGCCGCTGCGCTGGGCAGCTGCTGCGGCTGCTCTGCCCGCACGTGCGCCTCCTGCTTGCTGCTGCTTTTTCTTTTCCTTGCTCGCATGCGCTGCTGCTTGTACTCTGCTTTTTTCTGGCACATGCGGTAGTACCGCTCAAAACCGGTACTACCGGTCCAACAGAAAAATTGCCTCAACGGTCAGATTTTTGGGGCCCCTATTTAAGGCTTTGCCCGTTTTGAGTTTAGTTAACTCCTCTCTTATCTATTAGTCTAAATTTTGTCCACACTTGCTCTAGATCTTGAAGCTTGCCTAATCTTTTCCCTCCGATGATTCTTGCCCATTTTTGAGTGGAAGAGAGAGGAGATCTAGCCCCACGTTTTGACCTAACCGATTCATCTCTTTGTGAGTGCATCTTTGGGGATCTAGATTTTGGGGGATTTTGTGTCTCTCTTTGATTCCTCCTCTCTTGTTCTCCCAATATCTTTAGTAGCTTTGTTGGAACTTAAGAGTGAGGGATTTGAGCATCTTTGTGGTGTTCTTGCCATTTGCATTTGGTGCATCGGTTTGAGTTCTCTTTGGAGGATTTGGTTTGAATTGCTCACTGGAGCTTGTCCCTCTTGGGTTCTTGGAACCCTAGACGGTTTTGTGGCCTTGGTGGTATTGTGGCCTTTTGTGGCATTTGTTGGAAGCCTCCAATTAAGTTGTGGAGTTGTTCCCCAACCTTGTGAGAGGTTCCGGTTGCCACCGACAAGTGCACCGATAGTGGAAGCGTGGATCGATCCCATTGGGGTGAGATTCACCGGAGAATAAGGGAGGCCTTTTGTGGCGTTGGTGGTTTGATACCACCCCCTCTCCAAACGAGACGTACTCCATGTTGGGAGGAACTCGGTAAAATATCGGTGTCCCCGCGTGCCTCGGTTATCTCTATACCCGAGCTCTTTACTTATGCACTTTACATTGTGATAGCCTTCGTGCTTGAAGTAATATATATCTTGCTATAACTTTGTTGCTTGTATTGCTTAGCATAAGTTGTTGGTGCACATAGGTAAACCTTAGTTGTTTCTAGGTTGTTCTTTACAAAGTAAACACTAGTTTTATTTCGCCTTTGTTGAGCCACTCTAGGAAAAGTTTTAATCGTCTATTCACCCCCCCTCTAGGCGACATCCGTATCCTTTTCAGTCGGTAAGATAACTCGCATCCATGTAACCCTTTACACTGAGTTCATCTTCACCGCCATAAACCAAAAACATATACTTAGTCCTTCTCAAGTACTTTAGGATATTTTTAGCCGTTGTCCATTGGATTTCTCAAGGATCAGCCTGGTATCTGCTCACAACACTTAGAGCATATGAAACATTCGGCCTAGTACAAATCATGGCATACATGATGGATCCGACTGCAGAAGCATATGGAATCACACTCATCCGATTTCGCTCATCAGTTGTCGAAGGACACTGAGTCTTGCTAAGTTTTACACCATAGGACATCGGTAAGAACCCCTTCTTAGATGATTCAATGTTGAACTTCTTCAACACTTTGTCCAAATAAGTACTCTGACTCAATCCAATGAGCCTCCTTGACCTATCTCTATAGATCCGGATTTCGAGGATGTATGTTGCCTCACCCAAGTCTTTCATTGAGAAACTCCTTTTCAATGATTCCTTGGTTTCTTGCAACATCTGGACATCATTTCCAATCAGTAATATGTCATCCACATATAAGATTAGAAAGTTTACTTTGCTCCCTCTAAACTTCTTGTATAAACAAGAATCATGATCACTCTTGACGAATCCAAACGATTTGACTACCTCATCAAAGTGAATATTCCAACTCCGAGATGCTTGCTTCAACCCATAAATGGATTTCTGAAGTTTACATACTTTATCAGCATTAGCCGGATCGACAAAACCCTCGGGTTGTATCATATACACGTCCTCGGTTAAATTTCCATTAAGGAAATCTGTTCTGACATCCATCTGCCATATCTCATAGTCGAAATAGGTTGCTATAGCTAACATGATCCGAACTGATTTAAGCATCCCTACAGGCGAGAAAGTCTCGTCGTAATCAACTCCTTGAACTTGTCGAAACCCCTTCGCGACAATGCGTGCTTTATAGACGGAAATTTTTTCATCCATATCAGTTTTCTTCTTAAAGACCCATTTGCACTCAACGGGCCTTGCATCGTCTGGCAGATCAACCAAGTTCCAAACTTGATTTTCATCCATGGACTTTAACTCGGATCTCATGGCTCCAAGCCATGACTCGGAATCAGATCCCACCATCGCTTCCGAATAATTTGCCGGCTCATCATTGTCTAACAGTAACACATCACGAACACTTCGTAATCTCGCCGATCTTTGTAGTACGAGTGCTGCTGCTGGCTCAGCTACCACGATCGGCTCAACCTCCAAGGTTTTTGCCGACTTGCTACTAGCCAGTTCCTCTCGAATTTCTTTGAGCTGCACCGTGCTCCCACTTACTCCCCGACTAAGAAACTCTTTCTCTAGGAAGACACCGTTCCGAGCGACAAACACTTTGCCTTCTTCTTGGTTGTAGAAGTAGTAACCCAAGGTTTCCCTCGGATACCCCATGAAAATACACTTATCCGACTTGGCCTTAAGCTTGTTCGACTGAAGTCGCTTGGCAAATGCTTCACAACCCCAAATCTTAAGAAAATACAAACTCGGCCTTTTGCATGTCCACATCTCATGCGGTGTCTTATCTACCGATTTTGATGGTACTCTGTTTAGTGTGAACGCCACTGTTTCTAGACAATAACCCCAAAATTATAAAGGTAGATCGGTCCGACTCATCATTGACCGTACCATGTCCAACAAGGTCCGATTCCGCCTTTCTGAAACACCATTCCTTTGTGGCGTTCCTGGCGGAGTAAGTTGAGGAACTATTCCACAACTTTTCAGATGGTCATCAAACTCATGGCTCATGTACTCGCCTCCTCGGTTCGACCGAAGAAACTTTATTTTCTTGCCGAGTTGATTCTGTGCTTCATTCTTTCTTTGAACTTTTCAAAGGACTTCGACTTATGTTTCATCAAGTAGATATATCCATACATACTCAAATCATCAGTGAAGGTAATGAAGTACTCATAACCACCCCTGGCTGTCATGCTCATTGGTCCACATACATCACTATGTACTAGTCCCAACAAGTCGGACGCCCTTTCACAACTCTTTGCAAAAGGTGTCTTGGTCATTTTGCCGAGTAGGCAAGATTCGCATGTCTCGAACGACTCCAAGTCGAACGAAGTTAGGAGTCCATCATCGTGGAGCTTCTTCATGCGTTTCCAACTTATATGACCAAGCCGACAGTGCCAAAAATAGGTCATATTCAGATCATTTGGTTTCAACCTTTTAACATTTATGTTATAAACCGACTCACCATCAAGATTCAAAATAAATAACCCGTCCTGGACAGGTGCAAAGCCGTGAAACATATCATTCAAATACAAAGAACAACCATTATTCTTGATATTCGACTCATAGCCTTGTCTCATCAAACATGAAGCAGAAATAATGTTTCGACTGAGCACTGGAACATAATAACAATTATTCAGTTCCATAATGAATTCGGAAGGTAAATGAAGCTGCATTGTGCCGACTTCCAACGCAGAAACTCTTGCTTTGTTGCCGACTCGAATATCAACCCCGCCTCTTGCTACGCTCCTAGTTCTTACCAGTCCCTGCAACGAGTTGCAGATGTGAATAACTGATCCGGTATCATATACCCAAGAACTATTAGGTGCATCGGCAAGATATATGTCTATAACATTGCAAACAAGCGTATCTGAGTCGGAAGTCATACCTCCACTCTTGGCTTTGTCGGCCAAATACTTGCTGCAGTTCCTCTTCCAATGGCCATCCACCTTGCAATAGAAGCAAGTAGATCCGACTGAATGAGATGTCTTAGTCCCCGAGGAAGCGCTTGGGACCGGGTCCTAAGCCTGCTTTCCTCCTAACTTAGCCTTCTTCTTAGTCCAAGAACTCTTCTTGAATTTAGTCTTATTCTGCACCATCAACACTTGACTGGCGCCCTTCTTGAGATCTGCCTCTGCTTGCTTGAGCATCCCATGTAATTCAGTGAGCTTCTTATCCATACCATGCCTGTGGTAGTTTGAAATGAACTGCCCATATGCACTAGGAAGAGAGTTCAGAATTATATCCATAGCGAACTCTTCGCTAATGGGGCAGCCAAGCCTCTCCAGAGACTGCACGTAACCAACCATTTTGATCACACGCGGACTCAGTGGATCACCATCCTTAAGCTTGTAGCTCAGCAAAGCCTGAGAGACTTGATACCTCCCAGTCTTCGCCTGAGACTGGAACATACTTTTGAGGCTTTCGATCATATCGTAGGACTCAACATGCTCGAACTGCTTTTGCAAGTCCGGTTCCATGTGAGCAAGCATAAGACAACTAATATCAATGGACTCATCCTTAGCCCGACGGTAGGCATTGGTGGCAGCAACAGTCGCATTCTCATTCGGCTCATCTAGAAGTGGGTTGTCTAGGACATGGTCCTTCTTTTCTTGTTTGAGAACAATTCTCAGATTTCGATACCAGTTGGTAAAATTAGTGTCGTTCAGTTTATCTTTATTAAGAATGGTTCTCAACGCAAAACCGGATATCTGAGAGTGACTTCTACTTGGTGCCATGATCTACAACAGAAAATATGCAAAACACTTAAGACATGTATTCATAAAAGAGCAAGCATATTAAACACTTTAATATTTTATGCTGCCACTAGAACCAACACCCCTCCGATGGTTGCTTAGTGATTCAGGATCCTAAATAAGCAAGTCGGCTAGTGAGCTTTAGCATCACCGCTAGCCGCCAAGTGATCTAGGTAGACAACTCCTCGTCAATCGCATCTCATACGACTCCTGTTGGACGGGTGGCATCACATGCCCCGACTCCCGTCCGACTTTTCCTCGAGTCCCACAACCGTTGTGATAGACCCGTCTAGCTTACCGAGTGTTTATGCAGTAAGAGTCCGACTTGAACCCACCTAGTCAGAAAGAATTGGCAGCACCTCAATTTTATGAGCCCACTACCAAAAATGTTTGACTTGTGATGGTGCAAACACTGGCGGGAAAACCGACTAGACCTTCTTTGAGGGATTAAATTTTTACGGACTATTTAATAGAGGTAAAACAGAGACATAACAATAACACAAAATAAAGCAATTATAATGAAATGGTATGGCTCCCTTCATGGCGATCTCCATCTCCACAAAGCCTATAATCCGACTCGTGCCAACTCTTGTCACTTTCCATCTTACTCCATGTCGCCGACATGTACGATGCCTTGCATGTCTTCCGGGTTCTCCAAACAGCTACACTAGCTTAGTAAAGTAAATTACAAAGAGAATCTAACACGCATGTCGTTATACAATGATATGACAGCACCTAGGCTCCAGCGGGCTGACACAACCGCGATTCGCAGATCATGTATGAATTACACACATACATCACATGCACATGAACCATACCATTCACAACTTCCTGCAAAAACAAGTTATGCATAGATACAATATCTACCGGCGTTGTGAAACTCGCAACAGCATCTAAGGCGCTATGACAGGGTGAAGCCGGCGGTCCCGCTAGACGGATAGCGGGCGGGGATCGAAGAGGCAGCGCCCGGCGATTTTTCCGAAAAACGTAGATCTCATCTACGATCCGGACATGGATTCCGACCATTGTTCCAATTCGATCAAACCTTTTGATCTTCGATCACCGCATCTGGATTTACGTGTCACAGTCTACCCCGATGACGGAAGCCGACCTTTAGGGGTATGTCGTTCCACGACCTCAGCAGTATGATCACGGAAATCAGATCTATCATTCCCCGAGTACAGTTGATCCAATCAACCTCGTACAAAACCGATCTATCTCATAGATCGACCACCAAAACAGCACATAGATCTCATCTACAGTCAACCGCATATCACATATGCGAGATCTCAAGCCTAAAACCAGAAGCTATCGCTCTGATACCACTATTGGGCCACGTAGAGATAAAACCAAAAAATTCCTCTAACGTGGTGATCCCAAGATCTAGTCGAGGAAGATGGCCACGAGGTTTACCACTAGATGCGCCATTGCGGATTACTAATGAAGCACGTCAGTTGATGCAGTGCAGTCCTTTGCGATCCGATTGTCCTGGTGCTGATCGTACAACCCCTCTGCTAATATCCACACGTACAAGGAGGAGCACATGCGGCGAACTGCTAGGTTCGTTACGATGGAAGGACTGCTGTGGAGCTAGGGTTTCCAACACATGGAATGACCTAACCGAAGAACGATTAACCCTTCTGGGTTACTGTTCTCCACTATATATAGGGAGTGAACGTGGGCTCCACTCTCGTGGACCATTCACTAAAGCCCATATAACACTAGTCACCGCGAGTCCGACTCACTGACTTAGTCCTAATCTGGCTTGGGTCCAACCCAACCAGATTTCCGATTCAGATCCAATCTAAACTTGCTCCTGCTCTTAAGTGTGCGACCCCACAGGCTCATGGCTACTTAGACACGATTGGAGTCCGACTCTCAGTCGTTCAGTCGATAGCGGCTCCTAGCAGAACATGCCTACTCCCAAGTACCAATGAGTCATGACGACTTGCCTTTCCAATGCGACTTATGTCCGAGTCCCTTTTGCCTCATGATATACCTTGTCAGCTATAGGCGAATATTTGTCATCCCTTAAATAGTCCGACTCTCTTCTCGATCCGAGATAAGTGATTCACCTGACTAACTCTTAGTCGATCGCCTCGATTAACACTTAACCGAGTCGTGCATGGCCATGCTTTCCGAATCATATCATCCGAGAGGCCCCAGAGAATATCTCTCCAAGTGGAGGGGCAAAATCCCATCTTGGTTATTCACATAATGCGGCTTGATTCTCAGTCGACCCGAACTCTGCCTTTATAACTGCCCAGTTACGGATCAACGTTTGACCAAACCTAAGTCGGTGATCCTCAACTCGGACTATACAATAACCTCAGGTCTAAGGATTACATTGATTGAGATATACAAATGACAACTTGTTCGGTGTACCTCAATGTGGGTCAATCCGGCTCGCTAAACTCTTTAGACGAATCTGTGTAAGTTGGAATAGCATCTCCATGCCCATGACAAGTGGAACCGAGTCATCAAGCCGACTTTCACATTGGTCTAAGTTGTGTGTCCATCACAACCTCGATGACCAAGGACATTTAGTACAAACAACATGAATGTATAGTTCCACAACCGAATAAACATATTCAATGATACGCATCAGATGTTTATACAAGGACAACTTTATATCTTTATGAATACAATGGGAAATCTCATCATACATGATTGCCTCTAGGGCATATTACCAACACAACGGAAGTGGTGTTGGGGTAGCAAAGACATCTGGACACCCTAAGATCAGCATACGCAGGGTCGATGCCATGAAGAGCTTGAAAAGGCACACGATTCGAGATTTCCTTGGAGGACAGCCGATTATCCAATAATACGGCTGTATGAAGAGCCTCGGCCCAAATGCGTGACGACAAACTTGCTTGAATTAGAAGCGTGCGAGTAATTCAAGGGAATATGCCCGAGACGAAATAATAAAATGGTTATTATCTTATTCCTTGTTTATGATAAATGTTTATTTATCATGCTATAATTGTATTAATTGGAAACGCTAATACATGTGTGTTTAATAAACAAATAAAGTGTTCCTAGTTATGCCTCTCATATAAACTAGCTCATTGCTTAATAATATGATAAAGGTTTCCTGATCATGGACATCGGATGTTGTTAATAACGAGGTCACAACATTGGTGAAATGATTTGATGAACATTCAGCCGAAGTATAGTAATATGATCAAAGTCATTATGTTTAAATTTCTATAACATCATTACAAGTAACTTTAGTCCTTAGACCATGAGAACATGTGAAAGAACATTTCTTAATACCTAGTGTTTTGTGTGTTAGATAACAATACCAAGGATCATTTAATGTGTGTTGAAGTGTTGCAGCTCTATTTGAGAATAAAGGGAAAAGGACTCTGCCTTTGGGGGAGGATAATCCGGCCCCACCAGGGGCGGATCATCCGCCCCTCCCTTTTCCCAAGCTGGCGCAAGCCCCAGAAGGGGGGGCGGAATTTTGGCCGGATTTTCCGGCCCCGCCGGATAATACGCCCCTCAAGGGGGCCGGATAATCCTCCCCCTGCTCATCGCCAAGGCGCAAGCCCCAGAGAGGGGGCGGAGTTTTGGCCGGACTTTCCGGCCAGGCCGGATAATCCGCCCCTCAGGGGGCCGGATTATCCGCCCCCCAAGAACTTCACCAAGCTTCACCAAGGCGCAAGCCCCAGAGAGGGGGCGGAGTTTCCCCCGGAGAATCCGCCCTTGGGGCGGAGTTTTCCCAGGGACTTGGGGCGGATTATCCGCCCCCAAAGTTGTGCAATGGCCAGATTTGGGGAGGGGGTATTTAAGCCAGCCATCCCCCTCCTGCCAGAACTCTTGATTCATCTCGAAAAAGAACAGATCAGATCTGAAAGCTTCATCCAAGAGTGCTCCACCTAGATCCAACCAAAGGCCCCATCCCTTGGGGAATCGAAGGAGGAGAACTCGATCTTCATCATCAGCAATCAAGCGCTTCATCTCCTCTCCATTCATTTGGAGAACCTCCGATCTAGTATTTCTTTCAAATATCTAGATCCTCGTTTTTGTTTATATTGATAAACCTTGTTCTTGTGGCAGCTTGTTGTCATCTCGGGAGCCCCCAATTCGGTTGTGGGTGTGTGCCCCGATAGTGTTGTAAAAGGCACCGTTTCCCGCCTCGAAGGGATCCAATAGTGGAGAAGGTGGATCAGGCCTCTCGTGGCGAGATCCATCGGAGAATAGGGTGAGGCCTATTGTGGCGTCGTGGTCTTAGAACCGCTCACCCCTCCAACGCAGATGTACTTCCCTTAACAAGGAAGGAACTGCGGTAAAACAAATCCATGTGTCTCCGCGTGCTCCACTACGGTTTCCTCGCTCCTCTTTTACGTGCTTAGTAGTTAGGGTTACATATAGGGAAATTCTCGTAGTTGCATATCTAGAGAATTTACTTTCTGTCAAGCCTAAAATTGAAAAAGTATTAAAAATTGGTTAGCACCTATTCACCCCCCCTCTAGGTGCCCATACGATCCATTTCAATTGGTATTAGAGCCTCGGCTCTTATTTCGGTCTTAACCACCTAAGAGAAGTAAGGGTTCCAAGGGAGATGGGAGTGATGCTCCGGAGGTAGTCACCATGAACGATCTCAAGACGTTGGAATCAACCTTGGTGAGTTCAATGGAGGCTAAGATGGAAGAGATGCGTCAATTGATAATGCGTCTCTCCACATCCGCAGCATCACCTCCATCTAACTCTGAGGATACCACTCCGCAATCCAAGGAAACGGGTAAAACTGTTTCCAAAGATAACGAAGTGGTAGGTGATGATACTAGCAAGAGCTCTTCCTCGAAAAAGGATAGCGGTAAGGATGGATACAATGAGGTTTCTCATGTGTATTCCCCTGATCCGCCTATTCCTCACCCACATATACATAATAGGGGTGATCCACCCAAACTTTCAGCATCTACTTTCTCTCAATGGCAATTTTTGATGAAATCTCATGTGTGCAGTTCCTCCATAGAGTTGTGGAAGATCATCGAAAATGGTCTTCATGTTGGAAATCCTAACAATCTCACAAGAAGAGAAGTGGTCGATAGCCAACTCAATGCTACAACTCTACACATGATACAACTTGGTGTGGGTGAAAAAGACATGCCACACATTCAGCATCTTAGCACAGCTAAAGAAGCTTGGGATGCTCTCACCGAGCTCTTCATCGGAAATGAAAGTATGAGAAGGAATAGATATGATGCTTTGAGCAATGAAGCTGAAGGATTTTATATGCTGGATGGAGAAGACCACGAGGACATGTATAGGAGGCTCAAGGCAATAGCCACAACCTTCAGAAACCACGGTGCAACTCATGTTGATGATGCTTGGGTCAAGCGCAAGTATGTCAGTGCTCTTATGCCATTTGAGCCCACAGATTTGAAAAGTCTCCAAGGTAGGCATAACTATCACCTCATGTCATCCAATGAGGTAATGCAAGAAATGGCCGCCTTCAAAGTGGCTGCCAAGAATGCCGAAGATGCTCGTGCTCGAGCTATGGGGATGCAAAAGGGGATCAACATGGCTTTGAAGACTAGTGTGATTGATCATGATGAATATGCGGTAGAAGGTCTAGACTGTCCCGAAGATATAAAAAGGATCCACGGACAATACTTGGCTCTTTATGCAAGAAACTTTTGGAAAGATCCAGCCAAGGATAAAGCTGAACTAGATCGTAAGAGTGGAGCCTATGGAAGAAAAGAAAATGGTCCCAAGCTGAGAACATGCTTTAATTGTGGTGACCGGTTGCACTTCGTAGCTGAGTGTCCATATCAAAGTAGAGAGGATAATGGAGGAAGACTCATTTTCAAGGACAAATCAAAAGCTCCACGTAAGAAACAGTTTGTAAAGAAGAATGCTTCTTTTAAGAAGCAACCAAAGATTGTTCTAGTGGCTCAAGAAGAATATTCATCGGGGAGTGAAGATGAGGACGAGGACTATAGCTCTCAAGAGGTGGCTGGTATAGCCACCACATCTACATCAACATCTCTCTTCGACTCTCCGAACGAAAACATCATCAACAAGAATGCTACTTGCCTCATGGCAAGAAGCTCCGAGGTAACTTCTTCTAACTCTTCTTTTCCCAAGGCTATGATAGACATGGATGATCCTGATAGTCTTAAGGTTAAAGAAGAGATTATTGATTTGGATTATTTCTATACTAACTTGCAAGGTGAGCACAAAGTTTGTTTTGAGGCTCTTATGGATCAGCTGGCCCAAAACGAAGCACTCCTCGAAGAAAAGGGCAGAATTGAAAGGGAGGATGCAATGGAAATTGCATCCCTAAAAAATGCTCTTGAAGAAGAAGAAGCTCGGGTCTCTCTTGAAGAGAGGCTTGAGTCTATGGAAGAGTCACATGAAGAAATTGTGACTAAACTCGTTAAGGAACGTGACAATGCTGTCACCAAGGCAAAGAAGTTAAAGAAGGAAAGGATTGACTTTGGGGCTGCTCATGATAGACTCTCCGAGGAATTGGAGAAACTTGACAATGCTCACAAGGCGTTGAAAAACGATATCTCTATTCTCAATGAGTCACATGATCAGCGTCAAAGTCAATTGGCCAAATATGATACTCCTAGCTCGTCCAACTCAACATATAGTAACAAGAAAAATGCTAGTGTGGAAAAAGAAGTGATCAAGGACATCACCACAGAGGACAAAGGTGTGCTTGATGAAGTCCTTGGCAAGCAAAGGTCAAATCATGGTAAAGAGGGACTTGGGTATGTCACCAAGTCCAAGAAGAAGAAAACCAAGAAGAACAAGACCAAGAATGTTCAATTAAAGACAAGCACTGCTGAGAAGGTTGTCACAAAAGACAAGACTAATAATATTGGTTTTGCAGGGTCTCACAATCCGAATTATGAACTCTTTTGTGATGACTATGGCGATGTTTATGCTTATTATGTTGGTCCTTTTGATGAATATATTGCTTGGTATATTTGGGTCCCAAAGACCCTTGTTACTAACATGAAAGGACCCATTGAAAAATGGGTACCTAAAACCAAGAAGTAATTTTCTTGCAGGGCTATGCTTTCGGTGGGTCGAAATGGGTGCTGGATAGTGGCTGCACTAGTCATATGACCGGAAGCAAGGAGATCATCATGGAGATGCGTCCAAATCTTGATAATATCACAGTCTCCTATGGTGATAAGTCTAAATCTCAGGTATTGGGTCTTGGCAAGGTTGTGGTTGCCCACGATATCTCTCTCGTGGACGTCATGCTTGTTGAGACCCTTGGCTACAATCTTCTTTCTGTTCGTGCCCTTGGCAAGATGGGTTTTGTTGTTTTTATCGATGATGATTTGGTGGTACTCTTATGGAGCAAGTCTCTAAAGGTCGCTTTCGTTGGATACGTCGAAAATGACCTGTATGTGGTGGACTTCTCGGGGAAAACCACTTCGGGTCCGATGTGTCTATTCGGAAAGGCCGACGTGGGCTGGCTATATCATCGCCGTTTAGCCCATGTCAACATGAGAACTTTTCAAAGTCTCCAAAAGGGTGGCCACATACTTGGACTAAAAGACAATGTCTCTTTTGCCAAAGATCGTGTTTGCAGGGCTTGTGTTGAAGGAAAAATGCATGATTCTCCCCACAAGAGGAAGACTATTGTGTCATCAAAGAGGATCTTGGAATTACTTCATGTGGATTTATTTGGTCCTCCTTCTCATGCAAGTCTTGGTGGGAAGAAATATTGCTTGGTCATCGTCGATGATTACTCAAGATATACATGGGTATATTTCTTCAAGCTGAAAAGTGAGACTCAACAAACTGTCATCGACTTTGCCAATGAAGTTCAACGTCAACACAATGTTCCCATCTTGGCAATTAGAAGTGACAACAGCACAGAATTCAAGAACTACACTTTAAACGAGTTTCTTAGCGAAGAGGGGATTATACACCAATATTCTGCTGTGTACACCCTTCAACAAAATGGTGTAGCTGAGAGGAAAAACCGGACTTTGATGGATATGGCAAGATCCATGCTAGCTGAATTCAAGTCTCCTTATAATTTTTGGGCTGAAGCCATATCCACAGCTTGTCACTCATCAAACCGGCTCTACCTTCGGAAGATCTTGGACAAGACCCCATATGAAATACTTACCGGTAACAAACCCAACATCTCATACTTCAGGGTATTCGGGTGTAAGTGTTTCTTTCTTATTAAAGGTGTTCGTTTGTCAAAATTTGAATCCAAGGCTTTAGAAGGTATTTTTGTTGGTTACGGTGCCGAATCCCACACTTATAGAGTCTACAACAAGCTCACTGGGATTGTTGTAGAATCTTGTAGTGTGGAGTTCGATGAAAATAACGGCTCCTTTGCAGGGCAAGTTGATGTTTGTGATGCAGATGTTGAAATACCCCAAGATGCCATAAGAAGAATGGGCGTGGGATTTTTCTGCCCCATTGAGGAACCCCTTGTGACGGATCGGGAAGGACAATGCTCCACACATGTGGAGCCCTCATCTACACAAGATCAACAAGCTCCTACTGTTGGAGACAATCCTGCACCAACACCACAATCTGCTGAAGACCATCTGTCCTCTGGACAAGCTGGTAGTCCCAGGCCGGTCAATCCGCCCCCTCCAAGGGGCGGACAATCCGCCCCTGGCACTCCAACTCGTACCAGGGGATCCGAAGGAGAAATCAACATCTCTGAAACTCCCAGGCCGGATTCTCCGGCCCCAGGGGCAGAGTATCTGGCACTGGGTCTCCAACTCCAGTCAGGCTTTCTCAGGAAGATGGTTCTGGTACTTCACCTCCTAGGCCGGATAGTCCGGCCCCTCCAAGGGGCGGATTATCCGGGCCTGAAGAAAATGTTCAGCAACAATCTTCTGGCATTAACGGTGACCAAGATCAAGGGCAAGGCAGTAATCAAGACAAGGATACAACAATTGAATCCACTCCTCCTAGAAACAATAAGGATATTGAGGCTCGTCGCAAGGCTCGTGCTGATCGCAACCTTGAACTAAGAGGTCACACTCTTGACAAGGTTGTTGGTGATCTACGACGAAGGGTATCCACTCGAAGAGAGCTTGCTAGCTTCTGTGATCATCAAGCTCACATTTCCATGGTTGAACCAAAGAAGGTTTTTGATGCTCTTGAAGACCCCGATTGGGTTGTTGCAATGCATGAAGAATTAAACAACTTCGAACGCAACAAAGTTTGGAAGCTCGTAGAAAAGCCAAAGGATTGCCGCAATGTTATCGGCACCAAGTGGATCTTCAAGAACAAACTGGATGAAAATGACATTGTTGTGAGGAATAAAGCACGACTAGTGGCTCAAGGGTTCTCTCAAGTAGAAGGAATTGATTTTGGCGAGACCTACGCTCCTGTGGCTCGCCTTGAGTCCATCCGTATCCTTCTTGCATATGCAGCCCATCACAATTTTAAATTACAACAAATGGATGTTAAGAGCGCTTTCCTTAATGGTCCTCTACATGAGTTAGTATACGTCAAGCAGCCCCCGGGGTTTGAGGACCCCAAATTTCCGAACCATGTCTACAAATTCGATAAGGCGTTCTATGGCCTTAAACAAGCCCCACGTGCGTGGTATGAGCACCTTAAAGAGCTTTTGCTAGACCGTGCATTCGAAGTTGGGCAAATCGATCCCACTCTTTTTACTAAGAAGGTTAATGGGGAGCTTTTTGTATGCCAACTTTATGTAGATGACATTATTTTTGGCTCTACTAACCAAGCGTTTAACGATGAATTTTCGAAGCTTATGACTGACAGGTTTGAGATGTCCATGATGGGTGAGCTCAGGTTCTTTCTTGGATTTGAGATCAAACAACTTAGAGAGGGAACCTTTATTAATCAAGCGAAGTACATCCAAGACATGCTCAAAAGGTTCAAGATGACGGATCTCAATGGCGTTGCTACCCCTATGCAAACAAAGTGTCATCTTGAGCTCAATCCCAAGGGTAAAGACGTGGATCAGAAGGTATACCGATCCATGATCGGCTCTCTCCTTTACCTTTGCGCATCTAGGCCCGATATCGTGTTAAGTGTAGGAGTGTGTGCAAGGTACCAAGCCGCTCCTAAAGAAATCCACTTAGTGGCAGTCAAGCGAATCTTCCAATATTTGGTTCATTCCCCAAATTTTGGGTTATGGTATCCCAAGGGTTCAAGTTTCTCTCTATGTGGTTACACTGATTCAGACTGGGCTGGTGACAAAGATGATAGGAAATCAACCTCTGGTGCATGCCAATTCTTGGGCAGGTCTCTAGTGTGTTGGTCATCAAAGAAACAGAATTGTATTTCACTTTCAACTGCCGAAGCTGAATATGTTGCTGCTGCAAGTGCTTGTACTCAATTGTTATGGATGAGGCAAACTTTAAAGGAATATGGTGTCAATTGTGACAAAGTGCCTCTTTTATGCGACAATGAAAGTGCTATCAAAATTGCTTACAATCCCGTGCAGCATACAAGAACAAAACATATAGAGATTCGCAACCACTTTATTCGGGATCATGTTGCTCGTGGAGATATTTCTCTATCCTTTGTGAGCACGAAGAACCAACTTGCTGATATTTTCACGAAGCCCCTTGATGAAGCAAGGTTTTGTTATTTGAGGAATGAGCTAAATATCATAGATTCAAGGATCTTGGCTTGACTACCCTTGCACACTCACTTGCGCTTATTCATGTATTTGGTTTAGATGCGGGCATAAACATAGGGGGAGTGTGGTCCTAATTGATTGGGCCAACCCTCCCCCCATAATGCAGAAATCAAGTCAAATGATTTCCCTTAATATCATTTTGTGATATGTGGGTCATCGATGAGCATTGGTTTTGAACTCAAGATACATCTTCGCGGTGTCATGCCATGCGCTCCAACATGGTGGCTTCGGCCACCGCCCTCTTCCTTGAGAAGAGTTGGTTTTTCATGGGTCTCGTTGGATTTTCTTGCATATCTCATGTTCTTATGGAAAACACACTCAAATTTGGCTTTTGATTGTTTTGATTCTTGCAAATTTGGGTGTGAATTCTGGGGGTCCAGGGGCGTTAGCATCGCTCTTCTTCCTTTTTGGCATTTCGATGCCAAAGGGGGAGAAGTAGTTCTATTAGGTCTCGTGGATTTGCAAGGGTCGGGCACAAGCTCTTCGATTTTAGTCGTTTTTATTTGCTTGCTTGTGCCTTTTCTAGCGTGAACTTGTTTGCTATTTGTGGTTGTTTGTGTAAGACTATGTCGTACTCCACAGTTTGGTACTATGTTTGGTATTCATGGATTTATCTATCATGGACCCCATGGAATTCTGGAATTATGGAGCATATTTAATGGCATATGGATTCATGGGATTATCTATGTATGCCTTGGCTATATATTCCGGTGGTATGATTTTTTTCCCAAACCTTAAAGTAGTGTTCTACCTAGTGTGTGTATTTGTATTCAAATGAAAATCTTAAATATGCACACATCTAGGGGGAGCTTCTTTCATTATTTAAGGTGGCATTTGCCGGTTTTATTGCAAATCCTAGTATTGTCATCTAACACCAAAAAGGGGGAGATTGAAAGAACATTTCTTAATCCCTAGTGTTTTGTGTGTTAGATAACAATACCAAGGATCATTTAATGTGTGTTGAAGTGTTGCAGCTCTATTTGAGAATAAAGGGAAAAGGACTCTGCCTTTGCTGGCGGATAATCCGGCCCCACTAGGGGCGGATAATCCGCCCCTCCCTTTGCCCAAGCTGGCGCAAGCCCCAGAAGGGGGGCGGAATTTTGGCCGGATTTTCCGGCCCCGCCGGATATCCGCCCCTCAGGGGGGCCGGATAATCCGCCCCCCTGCTCATCTCCAAGGCGCAAGCCCCAGAGAGGGGGCGGAGTTTTGGCCGGACTTTCCGACCAGGCCGGATAATCCGCCCCTCAGGGGGGACGGATTATCCGCCCCCCAAGAACTTCACCAAGCTTCACCAAGGCGCAAGCCCCAGAGAGGGGGCGGAGTTTCCCCCGGAGAATCCGCCCTTGGGGCAGAGTTTTCCCAGGACTTGGGGCGGATTATCCGCCCCCAAAGTTGTGCAACGGCCAGATCTGGGGAGGGGGGTATTTAAGCCAGCCATCCCCCTCCTGCCAGAACTCTTGATTCATCTCGAAAAAGAACAGATATGATCTGAAAGCTTCATCCAAGAGTGCTCCACCTAGATCCAACCAAAGTCCCCATCCCTTGGGGAATCGAAGAAGGAGAACTCGATCTTCATCATCAGCAATCAAGCGCTTCATCTCCTCTCCATTCATTTGGAGAACCTCCGATCTAGTATTTCTTGCAAATATCTAGATCCTCGTTTTTGTTTATATTGATAAACCTTGTTCTTGTGGCAGCTTGTTGTCATCTCGGGAGCCCCCAATTCGGTTGTGGATGTGTGCCCCGATAGTGTTGTAAAAGGCACCGGTTCCCGCCTCGAAGGGATCCAATAGTGGAGAAGGTGGATCAGGCCTCTCGTGGCGAGATCCATCGGAGAATAGGGTGAGGCCTATTGTGGCGTGGTGGTCTTAGAACCGCCCACCCCTCCAACACAGATGTACTTCCCTTAACAAGGAAGGAACTACGGTAAAACAAATCCCTGTGTCTCCGCGTGCTCCACTACGGTTTCCTCGCTCCTCTTTTACGTGCTTAGTAGTTAGGGTTACATATAGGGAAATTCTCGTAGTTGCATATCTAGAGAATTTAATTTGTGTCAAGCCTAAAATTGAAAAAGTATTAAAAATTGGTTAGCACCTATTCACCCCCCCTCTAGGTGCCCATACGACCCATTTCAACATGTCAATCACTAACACATGACGAGTAGCTTGATAACATCAAACGTCACAGTGTAACAGGGTGACTATAAAGGTGAGTTTAGATACTCCGATAGTGTTATGCATAGGATCATGGATCAAGAGTGGGATTTATCCATTCAAATGATAGAGAGATATACTCTGGGTCCTCTCGATGATATCACATTGATATAGCTTGCAAGCAAGTGATGGGGATCACTAGAATGTTATATCATAGGAACATGAAAAGAGTACATGTCGGTAATGAGATCAAACTAGGTATGGGGATACCGATGATCGAATCTCGGACATGTAAAATATCACGAGACAAAAGGATTTAGTTACAATGTTAAAGGTTTACACGATCATAAGAATTCATCGTTGAATGTGTAGGAGTCAGTATGGATCTCCTGGTCCTGCTGCTGATTATTGATCGGAGAGGGGTCTCGATCTCTGCATTATTCACGCACCATAGGGTGACACAATTAAGGGATACCAACATCATTTGGAGCAAATGAAATTCCAGTAAAATAATATCAAAGCGCTGGAATTATTTCAATAGAAACCGGAATTGTTTTGGGTGAAATTGCTGAAACTGGTTCTGCATGTGAAATTGAAATGTTGCAAGGGTTTTATGTGAATGTTTGTGAATTAATGTAATTAACAAAATTCTGAATAAAATAAATAAAAGAGTTTTATTAAATGGGAGCTTGCATTAAATTTGGTGGAAATTTAATGGAATTTGAGTGGAGGAAATGGAGAGTCATTTTGTGAGTGGGAGCTCCACTCACATGAATGGAGGAAGGGGTGGGGGAGGCCATCATGGCCGTCATCCATGGCCCTTGGGGTGCCCCCCTCCTCCTATAAAAGGCCCCCCTCTCCCTCTCTCTCACTCACACCTCCTCGTGAAGGATCTCTCTCCCCCTCTAGTACTTTCCACATGGTCTCGACTTAGCGAGATACATGTTCCTGGTGGGTTTTTCTGGAGCGAGGATTTGCTACTTCCGCTGCATTGCTGGAGTGAGGTTGCGAAGGTGGTAGGGTTTCCAGACGTGTGTGCAATCACGGATGCCCCGCTAAGTTGTGGTGTTGCCGGACTTCTAGACGATCTTGAGATCGACAAGGAATCGACTACATCACCAACGAGTCCATACTCGTAAAGCCTTGTCGGTCTTAAAGGGTATGTATTCTGGATGTATATCCACTTGTTGATTGTATCCACATAGATGGATCGTGGCGTATATAGTTCCCATCGTAGGATTTTTTTGTTTTCTATGCTGCGAACCCAACATCAACGCCCTCTCTCCATCCCGCCCCGTGGTATGTAGCGGTGTGGTCTGCCGATGCCGCGACGATGTTGCTGCTTCAGGAGCTTCCGCCGGCATCTTCATGGCCATGGCGGCGGCCATCCTGGCCTCGACACCGTCCTCTGCGCTCGCCAGGGCCTCCCTTGCCTCCCATAGGTCTGACCCCGCCATCCGTGGGCACAAGACAGTGAAGCGCTTGATCAAGGTGATTATTCCAGCTCCACCGCTCATCGCCCCGCCACCCCTCACCGGCGCCTCATCTGACCATCTGTCGATGCCTGTGGTGGCGTTCCCTGCTGGTCTTTGCTCTGAGACCCAGCCCGCTTCAACCATGGCCACTTTGGTCCCAACAACAGAAGATGTGATGTCAGATCCATGTGTGGGCGCTCTTTTTGTTGATGAGCTCGTCCTCGGGAAAAAGTGCCCAGAGCAGCTGGTGCCATTTGCTGTCATCCGTGCGTGCAATGCGTCCACGACGTCCATGGCACCCAGGCTACCAGAGTCTCCGCTTCGTCCTTTTGTTGTTGTAGGGCGCGGGGATGCCCCTTGGAAGCTTGTCTAGTCTAGGCGCATGTTGCGTCATGCGGCTTCCGGTTCTCCAGCACAGAAGACCCATCCTCCTCCCCCCGCTTGGATTAAGGGGAGATGTCATCGCTGTCATGAAGCTGGGCACCGGATATCGATCTGTTGCAAGACACTTAGGTGCAACAACTGCCGCCAATTTGGCCAAAAAGCAAAGTGTTGCATGGCGAGAACCGCTTCTCGCCCTCCTCCGGTCCACGATCACCGCGCTTTGCAGGCTCCTGTCACTGCCCGCCCTCATCCTTGGCAGCAATCCCCTTCTAGTCCACAACAGCAGCCGGAGCCACCATGCTAGTTAGTTGATGTGTATATGCAGTCTGTCCTAGTTGAGCAGGTTAGGTTGCTTTGCGCCGAGCTGCTAGGGTGCCTTGTACGGGTCGAGAGTTTTCTGGTAAGGGCGGAGGCTTATCTTGGTAGGCCCCAAGTTGCACCTGATGTCTCTCTATTCGAGCAACATGTTAACTCTGTGAACAATGAGGAAGTATGTTTCTGTTAGATGTATATATTTGTATATTGTATTTCCCCCATATGTTAGGAGGCTTCCTGCATATTTGCCCTGTACATGTACTATATATTGTGGCCTTTGGCCCCCAGAGGAATACAACTTGTCTATTCCTAACATGGTATCAGAGCGGTTTTAGGGTTCCCGTGCCCACCGGTCCTCTTCCTGTGATCACCGCCGCCGTCAGTTCGCCCCGGTCATCACCGGTTCCCGTTCTGGCTGCCTGCGTTCTCTCCCTCGTCCTCCCCTTCCCCGATCGGATCTGCCGTGGTCCTCTGCTTCCTGATCGGATCTGCCACCATCCTGCTGTGCTACTTGCCGGGCCCTCCTGCACCGTCTCGCTCGCCTCCACCCTACTACCGATTGGGCCACGCCACCTCCTGCACCGCCTGCTACTCCTGCACCGCCAACTCCTGCTACCGCCCCTCCTACTACCGCTCTGCACACATACACTCATCCTTTGCATCGCCTCACGCGGTTGACCTCATCTGGATCTACCCCCTGCGCCCGCCCGTCACTGACCGACCGGGCCCACACCTGCTGGCCCGCCGTCTGCCTGTTGCTGCTTGGGCCCCCCCTCACCTGCGGCCCGCCAGTCTCTGACTGGTCGGGGCCACCTCTAGCTTGCGCAGGCCTCCACTCTGGCAGGATTTCGTCTGCTGACGTCTGTTTGCGTCAGATTCGGTCAGATCTAGTTCTAATCTGATCCGTGTCAAAAAAAAGCAATATGTCTTCTTCCTCGGGTTATGTTGCGATTCCTCGCTGCCCGGTGATCTTCGATGGCGCGAATTACCCTGATTTCACTGCCTTTATGCGCGTTCATATGCGCGGTCTCCGTCTTTGGGGTGTGCTCTCCGGCGAGGTCTCCTGTCCGCCGTGCCCCCTACTCCTGTGGCTCCTCTTCCGCCGACGCCGATTGTTCTCGGTGCTGATGCTTCTCAGGAGGCCAAGGATGCTGCTCAGAGTGCTGATGATAGTGCTATTGCTGCTTATGATCTGAAGTTCAAGCAGTACTCTTCTGATCTTGAGGCCTATCGACACGCTCTGACTGCTTACACTCAGTGGGTTGATGAGGATGCTCGTGCTGCTGCTGTTCTCACCTCCAGTGTTCTGCCCTAGTATGCTGCTGAGTTCATGAGTCTCCCTACTGTTGCCGCTCAGTGGGCCCATCTTCGTCAGCGCTATCAGCCATCTGGGGATGCTCTTTACCTGTTTGTGGTTCGCCAGGAGCATGCTCTCCAGCAGGGTGATTCTACTATTGATGAGTTCTATACTCAGAGTGCTGCTATCTGGCGTCAGCTTGATTCTCTTCGTACTGCTGTTTGTGGCACATGCTCGTGTTGCCAGATTGTGTGCTCGGATTTGGAGTTTCACCGCATCTATGAGTTTCTGTCTTGGCTTCGCTAGGAGTTTGAACCCCGGCGTGCTCAGCTGAATGCTCGTGGTCGTGTTCCGCTCTCTGAGGTGTTGTCTGAGCTTCGGGCTGAGGAGACCCGTCTCCGTGCTGCTGTTCTTCTTGCGGTTCCATCTGTGCTTGCTACTCGTGGTCCTTCTATGCTGTCTGTTCCCTCGACTCAGCCGCGGTCCTCTGTGCCACCGCCGATACTACCCACTCCTCCAGGTCAGGGTCAGAGTCAACACCAGTAGTTTCAGGGTCAGAGTCAGCACCAGCAGTTTTAGGGCCAGAGTCAGCACCAGCAGGATCGTGGTCAGGGTCGCCGTGGTTCTCTTCGTCACTGCTCTTACTGTAACAATGATGGCCACACTTGGGCCACCTGTTATACACGGGATCCCAGCTTACATCAGCAGCACCAGGCTCGTGGGTAGTCGGCTCCTTCTGGATCTTCAGCAGTTGCTCTCTCCGATCAGGACATTATCAGGTGTCTTCGCGGTCTGCTTGCTGCTACAGGCTCTTCTTCAACAGGCACTGCTGGTTCTGTGACTGATTCTTCAGGCACTGTGCGACCACCACCTTCTACACAGTAAGGTACGTCCCCATGGTATCTGGATTCTAGAGCTTCTTTTCGTATGACCTCTGAGTCTTCTTTTCTGTCCGCTCTTCGTTCTCTCCCTTCTCCTGTCCGTGTTTTCATAGCTGATGATACCTCTGTCCCTGTTTCTAGTCGGGGCACCCTTTCTACTTCTTCCTTTTCTGTTTCTGATATTTATCATGTCCCTCTTCTTACGATGAATCTGTTCTCTGCTAGCCACCTTACATACTCTGGTTGTCGCGTCATTCTTGATGTTGATTCTTGTGTTGTCCAGGACCGTCGCACGCAGGCCCTGGTTGGAGCTGGCCCTCGCAGCCGTGACTCTTCAGGACTTTGGGAGTTAGACTGGCTTCGTGTTCCTTCCGCTTCCACTTCATCTGCCAGTTCTTCTCTGGTCGTCGCCTCTGATACCAGCTCCTTTAAGCAGTGGTATCATTGTCTTGGTCACCTTTGTGACTCTCGCCCATCGTCCTTAGTTCATCGTGGTCTTCTGGGGTCTGTCTCAGGAGATGGGTCTTTGCATTGTCAGGGCTGTAGGTTGGGTAAACAGATTCAGCTTCCCTATCCTACTAGCGCGTCTGTATCTTAGCGACCTTTTGATTTAGTTCATTCCGATGTTTAGGGTCCGGCTCCTTTCGCTTCGAAAGGGGGCCATCGCTACTATATTTTATTTATCGATTATTTTTCTCGGTACACTTGGTTGTATTTTATGCGCTCTCGCAGTGAAGTGCTCTCCATATATCAGCGTTTTGCGGCCATGGTCCGTACTCAGTATTCTACCCCCATTCGTGTATTTCGTGCTGATTCTGCTGGTGAGTATATCTCCCAGATGTTGCGAGGTGTTCTTGCTGAGCAGGGCACCCTTGCTCAATTCTCTTGTCCTGGCGCACATGCCCAGAATGGCGTTGCTGAGCGTAAGCATCGCCATCTTCTTGAGACCACTCGCGCTATGATGATTGCTTCTTCTCTCCCGCCGCATTTCTGGGCTGAGGCTGTCGCTACGTCGGCTTACCTCATCAATATTCAGCCTTCTACTGCCTTGCAGGGTGGTATCCCTCTTGAGCGCCTATCTGGACAGTCTCCAGACTACTCCATGCTTCGCTTGTTTGGTTGTGTTTTCTATGTTCTTCTTGCTCCTCGCGAATGCACCAAACTGACCGCTCAGTCTGTTGAGTGTGTCTTCCTTGGATACAGTGATGAGCATAAGGGCTATCGCTGTTGGGACCCTGTTGGTCGTCGGATGCGTATCTCTCATGATGTTACTTTTGATGAGACGTGTCCTTTCTATCCTCGTCCCACCGCTGGTACTTACCCGGTGGAAGACATCTCTTTTCTTCTCTTTCCTGACACACCTCCTTCTACACCTATTGTGCCTTCTTCAGGATCTCCCCCCCCCTGATGTCTCTTCTTCGACACCGTCCTCCTCTGCTCCGTCTAGTTCTCCTAGTTCTCCTCGTTCTCTGGAGTCTTCCTCTACTATTCCCTCTTCTTCATCGTCGTCTCCTGCGTCGTCTTCCTCTGATGATCTTCCCTCTACTCGTCCTGTTCGTTAGCGTCGTGCCCCCAACCGTTACTCTCCTAGTCAGTATGGTATTTCTATTGCCTCTGAGCTGACTTCTTATCGGGATGCTGAGCATCATCCTGAATGGCAGCTGGCCATGGCTGAGGAGATTGCTGGGCTTGAGCGCACTGGCACCTGGGATCTTGTTTCTCCCCCTCCCGGTGTTTGTCCTATCACATGTAAGTGGGTCTATAAGATTAAGACTCGCTCTGATGGATCTCTTGAGCGCTATAAAGCGCGTCCTGTGGCTCGTGGTATTCAGCAGGAGCATGGTCGTGACTATGATGAGACCTTTGCTCCTGTGGCTCATATGACCACTGTGCGTACTCTTCTTGTTGTTGCTTCTGTTCTTCACTGGTCTGTGTCCCAGCTTGATGTCTAGAACGCCTTTCTCAATGGTGAGTTGAGTGAGGAGGTTTATATGCAGCCTCCTCCTGGGTATTCTATTCCCGAGGGGATGGTTTGTCGTCTTAGACATTCTCTTTATGGCCTCAAACATGCCCCTCGTGCCTGGTTTGAGCGCTTTGCTTCTGTAGTGACTGCTACTGGTTTCTCCCCTAGTGCTCATGATCCAGCGCTGTTTGTTCACACTTCTCCTCGTGGATGCACTCTTCTTCTTCTCTATGTTGATGATATGATCATTACTGGTGATGATCCTGAGTATATCGCCTTTGTTAAGGCTTGTCTTCGTGATCAGTTTCTTATGACTGATCTTGGTCCTCTTCGATACTTTCTTGGGATTGAGGTTTCCTCCACTTCTGATGGCTTTTACATCTCTCAGGAAAAGTATATTCAGGATCTTCTTGCCCATGTTGCTCTTGGGGATGAGCGCACTGTTCAGACCAACGAAAAAATAGCGCGCTATTTCGGCGCTTTAGCGCCGCTATAGCGTTTTCGGGAGTCAGACGCTATGCTATGCATAAAATGCTCGCTATGACGCTAATCATGTTTTAGCGGCGCTAAATGGCGCTAAACACGCTATACATTATACCGTTATAGCGGCGCTAAATGGCGGTAAACACGCTATACATTATACCATTATAGAGGCGCTACAAAATCTTATCGGCTGTCTATGGAGCCCATTCAGCCCGCACGACTCAACAAACTTAGCTAAAAGAACTCTCACCCCCAGGTCGCATCCCATTCCCCACCACGCGACGGTGGTGGCGGCTGCAGGCTCCTTCATCTCCTCAATATCCGGTCGGCCGCCCGCCTCCATCCGGCACAACCCTGACCAAAAGGAGTGCACCTGGCAATGTTGTGACCAAGGATCTCCCACATCAGCAACCAACGCCACGCCTAGATTCATCCCAACCGATTCTCCACTTCTCCTCCATCTTGGAGAGCACTGGAAGTGTTGGAACAGGCACGAAGTTCGCCTCGCCCCAAAGAAGTCAGCTTCATCTCCACCAATTCTGAATAAGTAGTTTCTCCTATGTTGTTTCTTGGGTGCCTTGTTGGCTGTTGATGTGACCGTCTAAAAAACATGTCTTTCATTTTGAATATGCCTATCATTTTGATTAATTGACTATGCATGTATTACTTTGGACAATTGTTTAGCTATTCAAATCCTTAGTATATGGACTATACCTATCAATTTTTTATTATTTTGCATAACGCTATTTTGAAAAATGGCACGCTATTAGCGCGCTATAACTTACGTAGCTTCTGGAGAGAGGCAGCGCTAAAATAAATAGCGTGCTATTTTTTTCCTTGGTTGAGACCCCTATGGAGCTTAATGTTAAGCTTCAACTTACTGATGGTGATCCTCTTTCTGATCCGACGCGTTATCGTTATCTTGTTGGGAGTCTTGTCTATCTTGCTGTCACTCGTCGTGACATCTCTTATCCTGTTCATATTCTGAGTCAGTTTGTTTCTGCTCCTACCACTGTTCACTATAGTCATCTTTTCCGTGTTCTTCGTTATCTTCGTGGTACGATCACTCGTCGCCTTTTCTTTCCTCGTTCCAGCTCCCTCCAGCTCCAGTGCTATTCGGACGCTACATGGGTGAGTGATCCTTCGGATCATCGTTCACTTTATGCTTACGGTGTGTTTCTTGGTGGTTCGCTCATTGCTTGGAAGACGAAGAAACAGACAACGGTTTCCCGTTCGAGTGTTGAGGCTGAGTTGCGTGCTATGGCCTTGTTGACTGCTGAGGTGACCTGGTTACGGTGGTTACTTGCGGATTTTGGGGTCTCTATTACCACACCCAGTCTGGTTTTGTCTGACAGTATAGGTGCTATTAGTGTGGCACGTGATCCGGTCAAGCATGAGCTTATCAAGCATATTGGTGTCGATGCTTTCTATACACGTGCTCAGGTGTAGACTCAGGTTGTTGCGCTTCAGTATGTGCCTTCAGATTTACAGTTGGCGGATTTCTTCACGAAGGCACAGACCAGAGCGCAGCATGATTTCTTACTCTCCAAACTCAGTGTTGTGGATCCACCATGAGTTTGAGGGGGGGGGGGGGGTGTTAGATGTATATATCTGTATATTGTATTTCCCCCATATGTTAGGGGGCTTCTTGCATATTTGCCATGTACCTGTACTATATATTGTGGCCTGTGTCCCCCAGAGGAATACAACTTGTCTATTCCTAACAGTTTCTATGACAGTTTTTCTCCTCGTGATAGGCCTCTCTTGTTGTCGCAACCCATTGTGCATGCGGCATCTAAAAGCAAGGATAACTCCGGGGTGACTTCATTCATGGAGATTATGCCCGAGTTGCAAGATATCTGCGGGGGTCCCTCTGATGCGAAGTTGGGCTTGATTGGGACCCCGGCAAGGCCAATCAACACTAAGATTGTTGCTCATGTTCTCTAGATTCTTCCAGAGCTGCAGGAGACATTTGGGGAGCCATCTATGGTATCTGTGGTGATCTCGAAGGAGGTGGTGTCTTCACGTTATAAGGTTGAGGAGGCAGGTGTATTGGCACCTAATTCTGATGCTCTCTTTGCAAAGGAGGTTTGTGACTTACCAGTTTGGAGGCGGCTTGCCTTGGAGCTAGCAAGGAGATCACGGACATCCTAATGGGGAAGGTCTCAAGGGGCATAATCAAGAAGGTGGAGAAGTCTCTCAAGAGCAAATGCAGGAAGAGTGGCACGACAAGAAAGATGCTCGAAGTTGTGTGATAGATAGTTCACAACTTTCTGGGTTCTTGGGTTTTCAGTAGAGTTTCTTTTGTATTGTGCTGGTCGACGTATCGAGAGTATCGAGAGTCAGTGGTTGTAGCTTGTGAGGAGTGATTGTCGGTGAGTTCCTACTCCCCGAGAGTAGTCTACGTGTTTGTTGTGACAGTTTTCGCTTGGTTTCCTATCAATTAACCGGGCAATTATCTTCTTAATTAATAGATCGAGGCAAATATTTTGTCTCTATTTCAAAAAAATACATAAAACAAAATATCCAATGCCGGCAACGTGCGGTCCACGATACCCGCCGTCACCAACCCCATCCTCCCTAGCCATCTATGAAGCCGCCGTGTAAAGCATACATGTCGTACGGAGGCGAAAGCTCCTCCTCACGGCAGGCCTCGTTTGTGGGAGTTCTCCTCCTATGGGTGCTTTTCCCCTTGGAAACGCGACGTCACTCCGATGTCATCACAAACATTGGTGATGGTGGATGTGATACGGGGCTATGGCTGGCCTGCGGCACAAGGACACCAAAGCGGTGGCTACATACACAACGACGGTGGCTAGTCAGCTAGATGGTGACTCCAAGCATCGACGAATCCTGGTATCCTGTGTCAGGTTTATCATAGGAGGCATGTGTCACTTGGAGCTTTCTCCGACATTGATGGCGTCGGGCTGTGAGAGATTTGTATCCCTCTGGGATTTGTGGATCACTGTCAGGAGATGGATCGGTGATTCTTCTACTGCGTCAGCGAAGACGGGTCTTGGCAGCGTGGCACAACGAAGTCTGGATGAAGAACATGTGATGATAGTCGGTCACAGCACAGTGGCAACATGGCGGCATCAATGATAGGCCTGCTGAGGCCCATGTGTTGGTCTCTGCCCTGCAGATGGGTTGACAGAAGATTATGGTGTGTATTGGTGGGTGCACGTGTGGTGTGCATTGCGGATCTGCTGGACCGGATCTGGGCTCCCGACACGCAACAAGGCATCTTGGTGAAACCATCAGACCTAGATGGTGGAGCGTCATTGGCGAGGTCAGGCACGAGGTCTTGATTCATGACCACCCTCATCATCGAGCTTGAAGGTGTGGCGACAATCAATCGAGAGCGTCTATACAAGGTCGATGGCAATGGTTGTTGCAAAGACCAATATGTGCTCTCTCTCCGGTGGAAACGCAGTATCTATGAGCATACCTTGTTGTCACCCGTTTGACGTATCCTTGCTGAAGGTGATGGCTTGACTTAGGTTAGGGATGAAAATCCTGAGTTTGACTTCGATTAAAATCTCCATCACTGGCACACATGTTACAGATCTTTCTTAAAGACTTTGTTTAAGAGTTATGCGCTTCTTCTTTGTTTTGTTTTTTCTCGTAGGGTTTGTGGTAGGTTTGGATGGTGCTTGTCGCAAGGAAGGTGGTCTCGGACTAATAGATGTATGTTCAAGCTTTGCTGAACAATCAATAAATTTTTGTATTATGCATCTATCGATGCAGAGGCCTATCCTTTATTGTGCAAAAAAAGAAAGCATACTGCCTCTTGAATTCGAAGCCTCCCTGTCCCAAATTACCGTTTTCTTACAAAATTTGTGAGCATGCCATTTTTAATGATAGAATAACCCTAGTATCTCATAAAATTATATCATAGGACCAAACTACAGAGCGCAACGCCTAGGCCTAATAACAATAACTAAGAGAATAAAAAAATAAGAACGAAGTACCTTGCTAAGTTGCGATAAAGAAATATTAACATGTAAAATGATAATATTTACTAAATACCAAGTGACCTGCATGACAAAAGATAAAAACGGTAGTATGCTAAAAAGATTAATGTTCAAAATTAATAATACCATTTTAATGCGCAAAGGAAGAGTTCTTTACCATAGACTGTCACATCATTACACACAATTATCATCGTAATATTTGTAAATTATTCAAAATTACTCGGATGGTATGTGAGGATGTTAATGTGGTTTGACATTATTGGTAAATGCTCTCTAGATCTAGCCAGAAAACTCCACCATATGACTTAAAGGTGTTAAGGGGCACTTCTTTTGGGCTTCTAGAGCTGTTTCTAGGCTCTCCACCTGGAGAAGCCCAAAAGAAGTGTCTACTTCTACTTAGGGGCACGGAGCTTATGCTTATGCAGAAGCAAGCTTATGAATTTTGGTGGGGATAAGTAGTGGTGATAAGATCCGCATTTACACTATAAGGCCAAATTGCGAAGGGGAGAAATTAAGGGGCACTTCTTTTGGGCTTATAGAGATGCTTCTAGGTTCCCCACTGGAGAAGCCCAAAAGAAGTGTCTGCTTCTACTTAGATTCTCCCCACCGCAATTTGGCCTTATATTATAAATTTCGCCACCCGTAGAAGCAGCCGGAGGGCAGCTTCCTGAGGCTTTTGGGCTGAAACTGAATCGGTATACCGAAATACCCCTATTTGTCATTCTAGTTACAGCAGAAGTGCCACCGTGGGCCGAAACATTATCCTCTAACATTTTCCTCTGTTTTGTCCGAGCTGAGCCATACACGTACAATATGAAGCAGCCCCGAGTCGTTTCTTTCTTGCACATGAGAATTATCGCACCACCACCTAGGGTTTCTTGAGCGCCACCACACTCTCCTGTCTTGAGCCGTCGCACCCGCCTGTCTCCGGCAGCCGCCGCTTCATCAGTTCAACGGGTCCGCATCCCTAGGCACGGCCTCGCCGAATCCCCGTCTCCTCCTGTCCCGCGGCCATGCCGATGACCGTTTACGTGCTGAACCTCCCCACGCTCGAGCGGACGCCGATTTGTGTCCAGCAGCTCGCCCTGTTGGGGATATACTTTCCGGGTATAGCCATAGGACTCGCTGACCAGGGTGGCCTATCAACGGGTTAGAACTTTGCTTCACGGGCGGCCCGATGAGGGAAAGAGGACGGAGTCAATTTCGGCTATGACAAGGCCCACAAGACTTACTGACTTAGGCATGTAGATTACTTATAGTCCAAGCTGTACTTAGTTACCGATTCAGTAACGTAGCTGGATAGACCTCTCCTGTAACCCTAGGTCTCGGTGCCTATATAAATCAGACCCGAGGGAGCCTTTAGGACACAATCTCTACGACAACCACAACCAACACGCATAGGCGGACCTCTCTTGTAGTCCGCTGTAATATCAGACTCTCGCTGATATAGTACTGCGTTGCTAGAAAGAGTAGGATCCGATCACCACAGTCAGATCTGAACCAAGTAAAATTGTGATCACCGCTCCCGAAACACCATACGGCTCACACGCCATCTTCGCAATCCCTTCAGGACCCCCTCATGGCATACTTGTCATCAATCTAACGATAGTTGGCGCCCACCATCGGGCTCGTGACCTTCGGACCTTCGTTCCGGGCAGAATCTGCGTGTGGAGGAATCACCAAAACAATCACCATAGGTCGCGTGGTCTACGCCAGTGACATCCGTCTCATTCTTCTCGATGAGACCTAGATTCCAGCTAAGAGCCCGTGACGACCTTCACAATCATGCCAATTAGCAAGATCGGTATCTCTCTCGATTTTGCTAAACCCTCCCAACCCACCCTTGAGGTGATGACCATGGCGGAAGAAAAATCTGGATCTACTCTTTCTGTAGAGGCATAAGAGTTCAAGATCCCGGAAAAACCTGCACCCACCCAGCCCGCTCCTATAGTGGAAGAAGTGGTGGAGGAAAAATCCGGATCTAATCTCCCTGTTGAGGGCGGATACACGAATGAGGAGTATATTCGCTTCGAATCCAGTTCTACCGATGCTAGAGCAGGAAAATCTCTCTTGAGGCACATGATAAATCAGATGATGAAGTTCCCCTACATCGACTATGAAGCAATCACTGAGATCAAGCAGAGCTTTGAAGAAGCAGAGGTGGAAACTCAACTGTTTCGTTACCTCGAGTCCATGAATAAAAAGAAGCATTGCTTCGTGTGCTACGTTGGCTCTGGATCCGACTCTGTCGATGCTGGAGCCAAAAACGACTAAGTTCTCGATGCAATCGGAGAAAATATTGAATTATTTGCTTCCCCTTAGGAATCACTAACGTCGCAGGAACTCTGAGACTTTGAGAAGGAGATGGCGGCATACGAAGAGGAGTACAACTCTGTAACATACCACCCTTCTGTGTAATATAAATAAGATGTGTTTGAGCATTTCATGCATGCATTACACCTGCACTTAGATTTAACCAAATAAGAGCAAGCAAAACCCTAATTATTTCCCCCTTTCAAAACCATTCAAATGGGTTACATATCTTGGAAAATTATCAAAATAAATGGAACCCAAAGTGTATAAAAGGGCCCCACACTATTTCATATACTTTATAAAAGTTTCTGTAAGTTGAAAAGATTCAAAACAGATTTGAAATTCAAAATACAAAAGGGAAATCAGAAATAGAAATAGAAAAACATTTCTGGAAATAAAAATCTATCTAACCTAGCTACTGGGCCGCAGCCCACCTCTTTCCTCACTCTCTGCCGCCCACCGCAGTTAGCAGCCAGCCCAACCGAGGCCCAAGCCAGCCCACCTCTGGCCCGTACCCCTTCGGCCTTTCCCCTCTCTTCTTTCCCGACGCCGGCAAGCAGCTGCCTGGCAGCGTGCTCGCCGTCGATCTCCTGCGCGTTGCGATGCCCGCCGCCGCCCCTGGAGCCGTGGATAAGAACCGCTGCGCTACGCTCTCTCTCCCAGTACCCATTTCACCCCTCTCCCTTCCTCTCCCTCACGGCAGCGCCATGGCCGAACCCTAGATCGCCAGGTCCTCCTCGTCCCCGCCGTCTCCGAGCACCCCTCGCCCAGCTGAGGTGACCAGGAGCATCGCCTCGCCGCCCTCGTCCTCCTCCCGAAGTAAGTGATCCGGGACGACCTACTCTCCTCGGAATCGAGCTCAAAGCGCCTTCGGACGCCGCCGTTGTCGTCGTCGATCCGCCGTCGTCCGGCCTCCCCAAGCTTCGCCACCACCCCTATCGTGATCGCGGTGAGATCACGGTGCTAGCGCACCCCTCCATTGCTTCCCTCTCCCTCCGTATCCCCCTCCAAGCGTGAGCCCGACGCCACCGCCGCTGCTCGTCGTTGCGCCACCGTCTCCGGTGACCAATCTTGGGCGGCGTCGCCACTATTCTGCTCGCCTCGCTCCCCTCTGTCCAGTGCACCCGCTCCCGCAGCCCCGCATCGCCCCTAGCGCCGAGCCCGAGCCTCACCTGGGAGCAATGGCGTTGATGACATCATCATGACATCATCATGATGTCATATTTCTTTTTATTTCTTTTAATTGTTTTGTAATTATTTCTGTAAATAGAAAATGTATGACAGGTGGGCCCTGCATGTCAGGATTTTAATCTTTTCTGTAAATATTTTCTGAAAATAATAAAAGTCTGAAATGTGGGCCCAAGTTTGGAAATTAATTTAAATATTCCAAAAATGTTTAAAATGAATTAAAATTTGGGAAATTCATAACTAATTCATTTTAAATCAGAAAAATACAAATAATATATCAAAATGTTCAGAAAAATGAAACCTATCTAACTAAGTTATAATAATACATTGTTAATCAACTTTGATAGCAAGTTTAATTACAAGAACTAATTGAACCCCATAGGTGATTTCGATGATCCCCCTGTTCTAGGGTTTGGACTTTCAGAACCCCCTTTAAAGTAACCAAGCATGCTCTGGGATTTAATTCAGCACTATTCAACTTGTCATATCATCCATATTGTATGAGCATTGCACATGCCATGTGTTGAGTGTTGCTTTCTCTTTTTTGGTGATTGGTTCTCGCGAATAGGAAACGAACCCGAAGCTGAAGTCAACGCCACTGAAGAGCAGTATCAGTCAAACAACGGACAAGGCAAGCAAAGCCCCACTCATACATATGAATCCTATGATTACAAAGTATTTCATTCTCGTCATATGCATTCGGTTCAAACAGTCTTTTATCAATAGATAGAGTAATCCTATCTGATGCATGTTATCCTTTGTGAACTATATTACCCGATCCACCGCTCCTAGCATAACTAGAGTTTGCTTATAAGCGTCGCTGGCGCCACAGTTCCGTAAAGCTTAGCCATGCTTAGTGGTCCGATGCTGATTATTCAGGTGATGCACCGGAGGTGCGGATGAATCTAGTATGGTAGGTTGTGGTGATGTGATCAGAGATGAATGATAAACATGCTAAGGCTTGTATGGGAGGCCACGTGGGTTGTGGTTTTTGTAGTCCCATACTTGCCACCCCTAGGACCCGATGTTCTTGCCTCTTGAACCAAGACGAGCGTACAACCACACGGGGGCCTGGAAACCCCCTCAACCAACTAACTTGCCTAGTAGATTCCATGAGTCACATAGTTTGGGCTTTCCATTCGACATACGCATCTTGGTTGTTCTTGAATGGAGGTGAAGGAGGTGCATTCATAACATGTAGGTAAGTGTGGCCGGGAAGAAGATATGCCCAACATCCATAATCTTGAACCCTGCGCACATCATTAGGGACCGGCTTCGGGACTTGACCCGTTATGGCGGCATCTCCCTAGTGCGTGACTCATGGTCTCGGCGAAAGCGGGGTCAAGGTCGTGGTCAACCACTCTCTGCCGGCCTTCCAAGGAAGATGGCTAATAATTTGGCATTAAGAATTGGTTGGTACGTGTGGGTAAAGTTGTGCACCCCTGCAGGGTTATTAATCTTTTCGAAAATCCGTGTCCACGGTTATGGACGACTTGGAAACGGACGTGAAGATCATAGAGAACTATAATCGAATGTTAAAACTTGCCAACTAAAGTGAGATCCGGAATACTTCCTCGGGGTTGTTGAGGGGGTAGTCCGGGAACAGATATTCTGTTAATGATGATACTTGGTGGATACCAAGGATGAACTTAAGAGCTAGAGTTGAAGTCTTCTTATCCCCTTTTGAAAATGATCTGACTAGACGAGTTTCTTCTCTCTCTTGTTTTGAAAACAAAAGATGGCTTTGTGCAAAATAACTCCACTAGCCATAAGTCTTGCGGAGTATACCCTGTACTCATCCTTGCTTGGTTGATGTTTTTCTACAGATGATTCTATCCCAACTGAAGGTGGTTTCTATGTCAAAGTCGATTATTAGTCAGGGTTCCCGGGCAGCAACCTAGGATCTATGGAAGGGTCGCTACTTTTGTTATGGCCTCTTAGGCCCTTTGCTAAGTTTGTTGTTTAGAACAACTTGTTTGCTTCCGTTGTTTGATGTAATGATGGGTCTGGTTGACCCCTGGCTTGTATTACTGGTTTGTAACTCTCTTAAGAGTTTACCTTATTAATGTATGGTTTGTATGTTCTGTAATGTTACCGATCTTCCCTGCGCGCTTCGGAATTTAGGTTAGGCTCATATCAGATGAGGATCTGGTATTTGTCTAGCCCTGATCTCGGGTCGTGACAGATTTTGGTATCGGAGCAGGACTTCCTGTAGGAAACCCTTCTAGCTGGTCGATGTTGAGTCTAGAGTTTGAGAAAACTATTTGAAAGCTAAAAACTATTTGCAAAACTCTGAATAGGACTCTTTTTACTCCTTATCCAAGGTTGTTCTATTGCTTAGTTATCTTACCTTGTTTGCTTTGCAAGGTTTTCACTTCTTGTCTATCATTTCAAACTCTTAGTATATACGGGTTTGGGTTGCTTTACCCTAGTACTCCGTACTTGGTTGCAATTCTTAGAGTCTCCAAGATATATCTGTGCAACTGAAGCATTGTTTTTCAACTTTGCTAAGGATGCCTCCACTCCCGCTCTCAACTCTTTTGTGACTTGTTGGTATCATATCATGCTTGCATTCCATTGTTATGGTTTGTATCTAAGTTGGTAGTGTATACGTTTCGTATGCTTGTTCTACTTCCATACTTAATGCATTGATATAGTTTTCATCCACATGTTCACCTCTACCATGATCCTTTGATATGGTTTTGCCATTCTTTGTTGTACCCTTTTTGGTGAATCCATTCTCATGGTTTCTGTTTTCTCCTCAGGATGCCGGCTGGTACTCGTGGATCTGTTGGCCGTCGAGGAAATAACGATGCTGATCAGGAACTTCCGCCGCCTCCCACAATGGCCGAGGTTCTCAACAACATTGAGACCAACCGTCTGCGTAATGAACGCCTTCTAGAGCGTGTGTCTCAGAACACTGAACGTCGTCCTGACGACTATGTCACACTTGGAGATTTCATCCACTCTTTTCCTTTGATCTTCACCCACTCCAAGGAGCCCCTTGAAGCTGATGATTGGCTCCGCACCATAGAGCGCAAGTTCAGTGCTCTTCGTGTCCGTCCCGCTGACCATGTCAACTTCGCCACCTATCAACTGGAAGAGGCTTGTGTTTGGTGGGAAGGTTTTCAGAATCTGCAAGCTCAGGGACATGTCGTTACCTGGGAGGAGTTTTTTGCAGCATTTCGTGCCTCATATATCCCTAAGCCCGTCATGGATCTCTAAAGGAGAGAGTTTCTGGATCTGACTCAGGGGCGTAAGGATATTGAAACTTATGGGCATGAGTTTACTCGCCTGGGTCGTTATGCAACCAGGGATGTGAACTATGATGAAGATAAGCAAGAGCTATTCCGTAAGGTACTTAACCCTGCACTTCTCTACGAGTTGCTGCCCTTCAAGTTCCTGTCTTTCCAGGACTTGCACAATCAGGCTCTTACTCTGGAGCATGGAAGGAAGGATATGGAAGTTTCTCAGAAGCGTGAAGAAGGAAATTCTCGTGCTTCTTCCTCTGGTAACAAGAAGCGCCGTGTCTTTGTTCCATACAGTGTTATGTATCGTGCTCCTTATGCACCCAAGTCTTCCGGCAATAATTCTCGTCATCCACAGTCAAATACTGGTGGATCAAACTATCATCCTCCTACTAGTTCTCACACCGGGGTTACCTGTTACTCCTGTGGTCAGCCTGGTCACTACTCCAGGGAGTGTTCTCAAAGGGCTACTGGACGCAATGATCAGCAGGCAAAGAAGAATGATAAATCTCAAGGTGCTGGACGTGGTCGTCTGACCCATGTCACGGTTGAGGAAGCTCAGGAAGATCCACACGTCATTCTGGGTATGCTCCGTGTCAATTCAATTCTCGCAACAGTTTTGTTTGATTCTGGAGCATCGCATACATTCATATCACAAGAGTTTGCACGGGAGCATGGTATACCTTTTGAAGCAATGTCTTCCCCTATAGAGATTAGTACTCCTGGGTTTCGTTGGCAGACCATTTGGGTTACTCATGGGGTTGACATAGATATAGCATATCAGAAGTTTCCCACTTCTATAATTGCACTCAAGTCAACTGACATAGATGTCATTCTGGGCATGGACTGGTTAACCAAGTATCAAGCCGTCATTGACTGTGCACTCAAAACAGTTTCTGTAACCTCTCCTGCTGGCATAACTATCAAGTATTGGACTGATGGTTCAAAGTCTCCGTCAGTAGTTCTTAAACCTTTCTCGGAGTTGTATGCCATGGATGTCCTACCTGCTCTCGAGGTCCAAGATGTCCATGTAGTCTATGATTTTCCGGATGTCTTTCCTGAAGAGTTGCCTGGCATGCCACCTGATCGAAGTGTGGAGTTTGTCATTGAGCTAGTTCCTGGAACTGCTCCTATCTCCAAAAGACCTTATCGCATGCCTCCTCATGAGTTGGTTGAGTTGAAGAAGCAACTTGAAGAGTTAGAGGGTCTAGGATACATCCAACCTAGTACATCCTCTTGGGGTTGCCCTACCATCTTTGTCAAGAAGCGGGATACAAATATTCCAAGATTGGTGGTTGATTACCGTCCACTCAACACGGTGACAATCAAGTATAATTACCCACTTACTTGGATAAATGACCTCTTTGATCAATTAAGTGGTGCCACTGTCTTCTCCAAAATGGATTTAAGATCAGGGTATCATCAAATCAATATCAGAAAGGAAGATATCCCAAAGACAACATTCACAACTCGTTATGGTCTTTACGAGTATACAGTGATGTCCTTCGGGTTAACCAATGCCACTGCCACATTTATGAGGCTCATGAACTCCGTCTTCATGGAGTATCTCGACAAGTTCGTCGTGGTATACATTGATGACATTCTAATCTATTCCAAGACCGAAGAAGAGCATGCCGAAGATTTATGTTTGGTATTGACTAAACTTCGTGAACATCGTCTCTACGCCAAGTTTTCCAAATGTGAATTCTGGTTACAAGAGCTCGTCTTCCTTGGTCATGTTGTGTATGCAAGTGGTGTTGCTGTCATACCGGATAAGGTTCAGACCATTCTGGAATGGAAGTCACCTACTTCAGTGAAGGAAGTCCGAAGTTTTCTCGGAATGGCTGGATATTACCGCCGATTCATCGAGAACCTCTCCAAGATAGCCAAGACTATGACGGATCTTCTTAAGAAAGATAAGAAGTTTGAATGGTTAGAAAAGGTAGAAGAAAGCTTCCAATCTTTGAAAACTAAGCTAACCACCGCTCCTGTGCTTGTCCTTCTGGATACAAGCAAGGACTTCGTCATCTATTGTGATGCTTCTCTTCAAGGGCTAGGCTGTGTGTTGATGCAAGATGGTCATGTAGTGGCCTATGCTTCTCGGGAGTTGAAGCCACATGAGAACAATTATCCAACCCATGATCTCGAGCTCGCTGCTGTTCTTCATGCTCTTAAGCAATGGCGACATTACCTCATCGTTAACCGTTGTGAACTTTACTCGGATCATCAAAGCCTAAAGTATCTCTTCACCCAGCCAGATCTGAATATCAGGCAAAGACGATGGTTGGAACTCATCAAAGATTATGATTTGGGTCTCAACTATCAACCCGGCAAAGCCAATGTCGTAGCTGATGCGCTAAGTCGGAAGTCTTATTGCAACAATCTGATGATTTCACAAGCTCAACCTGTTCTCTATGAGGAAATCAAGCGTCTTAACCTTGAAGTAGTTCCTTGTGGATTCCTTGCTAACCTTGAAATAAAATCTTCTCTAGAGGACCAAATCGAGGAAGCTCAAAAGCAAGATGATGAAGTTACCAAGATCAAGGAACGTGTTGCAAGCGGTGAAGCTAAATGCTTCTCTGTCAATGATCAAGATATTCTATACTTCAGTAACTGGCTAGTGGTTCCAAAAAGTCGGAAAATCAAAGATCTAATTCTTTTGGAAGCTCACGAATCCCCTCTGTCTATCCATCCTGGTGGTACCAAGATGTACCGAGATCTCCGTCAAAGGTTCTGGTGGAGTGGAATGAAACCAGAAATCGATCGCTTTGTTGCAGAGTGCGACCTTTGTTGTCGCGTGAAGGCTGAACACCAAAGGCCTACTGGACTTCTGCAACCGTTGAAAATGCCTGAGTGGAAATGGGATGAAATTGGTATGTATTTTATCACTGGAATCCCAAGGACACAAGCAGGAAATGATGCCATATGGGTAATAGTTGATCGGTTATCTAAAGTTGCTCATTTCCTTCTAGTTCGTGAAACTATCCATGCTAGTCAAATGGCTGATCTCTATATCTCTCGGATTGTCGTTCTTCATGGTGTTCCCAAGAAGATCATCTCTGATCGTGGAAGTTTGTTTACTTCCAAATTATGGCAAAGTTTGCAAGAAGCAATGGGAACTCATGTCTCCTTCAGCACAACCTATCATCCTAAAACCGGTGGTCAAACTGAAAGAGTGAATCAAATTCTTGAAGACATGCTCAGAGCGTGTGTCATATCCTTTGGAAAGAACTGGGAGAAATGTCTTCCTTTTGCGGAGTTATCCTATAACAACAGTTTTCAATCCAGTTTGGGCATGGCACCTTTCCAATTCCTGTATGGGAGAACATGTCAAACACCGCTGAACTGGACAGAAACCGGCGAAAGACAATTCTTTGGTCCGGACATGATCCAAGAAGCAAAAGATCAAGTTCACATAATTCAAGAGCGTCTGAAGGCCGCTCAATCTCGTCAGAAGACTAACTATGATCGTCATCATCTTGATGTTCATTATGAAGTTGGTGATCAAGTTTACCTCCGGGTCACTCCTCTGAAGGGTGTCAATCGATTCGGTATCAAAGGAAAATTGGAACCTTGTTACGTTGGTCCCTTTCGCATTCTCTCCAAGTGGGGTGAGCTTGCCTACCAATTGGATATACCTTCAGCTTTTCCAGAGGTACATGATGTTTTCCATGTGTCTGAACTCAAGCGCTGCTTCAAAGATCCTATTCGTGGTGTGGACCATGAAACTTTGGATCTCCAAGATGATCTAACCTACCGAGAATACCCTGTCTGTATTCTTGATGAAACCGAGCGCATGACTCGTCGCCAAACCATCAAGTTCCTGAAAGTTCAATGGTCTCATCACTCTGATTCAGAAGCAACCTGGGAATGAGAAGATCGTCTTCGATCTGAGTACCATGCCTTCTTTTCTAAAACCTAGGAATCTCGGGTCGAGATTCTTGTAAGTGGGGTAGAGCTGTAACATACCACCCTTCTGTGTAATATAAATAAGATGTGTTTGAGCATTTCATGCATGCATTACACCTGCTCTTAGATTTAACCAAATAAGAGCAAGCAAAACCCTAATTATTTTCCCCTTCTAAAACCATTCAAATGGGTTACATATCTTGGAAAATTATCAAAATAAATGGAACCCAAAGTGTATAAAAGGGCCCCACACTATTTCATATACTTTATAAAAGTGTCTGTAAGTTGAAAAGATTCAAAACAGATTTGAAATTCAAAATACAAAAGGGAAATCAAAAATAGAAATAGAAATAGAAAAACATTTCTGGAAATAAAAAGCTATCTAACCTAGCTACTGGGCCGCAGCCCACCTCTTTCCTCACTCTCTGCCGCCCACCGCAGCTAGCAGCCAACCCACCCGCGACCCAAGCTAGCCCACCTCTGGCCCGTACCCCTTCGGCCTTTCCCCTCTCTTCTTTCCCGACGCCGGCAAGCAGCTGCCTGGCAGCGCGCTCGCCGTCGATCTCCTGCGCGTTGCGATGCCCGCCGCCCCTGGAGCCGCGGATAAGAACCGCCGTGCTACGCTCTCTATCCCAGTACCCCTTTCACCCCCTCTCCCTTCCTCTCCCTCGCGGCAGCGCCATGGACGAACCCTAGCTCGCCAGGTCCTCCTCGTCCCCGCCGTCTTCGAGCACCCCCTCGCCCAGTCGAGGTGACCAGGAGCATCACCTCGCGGCCCTCGTCCTCCTCCCCGAAGTACGCGAGCCGGGACGACCTCCTCTCCTCGGAATCGAGCTCGAAGCGCCGTCAGATTGTCGCCGTCGATCTGCTTCCGTCCGGCCTCCCCAAGCTTCGCCACCACCCCTGTCGTGCTCGCGGTGAGCTCATGGTGCTAGCGCACCCTTCCGTTGCTTCCCTCTCCCTCCGTATCCACCTCCCCGCGTGAGCGCGACGCCGCCGCCGCTGCTCGTCGTTGCGCCACCGTCTCCGGTGACCAATCTTGGGCGGCGCCGCCACTATTCTGCTCGCCTCGCTCCCCTCTGTCCAGCGCACCCGCTCCCGCAGCCCCGCATCGCCCCTAGCGCCGAGCCCGAGCCTCACCTGGGAGCAATGGCGTTGATGATGTCAGCATGACATCATCATGATGTCATATTTCTTTTTATTTCTTTTAATTGTTTTGTAATTATTTCTGTAAATAGAAAATGTATGATAGGTGGGCCCTGCATGTCAGGATTTTAATCATTTCTGTAAATATTTTCTGAAAATAATAAAAGTCTGACATGTGGGCCCAAGTTTGGAAATTAATTTAAATATTCCAAATATGTTTAAAATGAATTAAAATTTGGGAAATTCATAACTAATTCATTTTAAATTAGAAAAATACAAATAATATACCAAAATGTTCAGAAAAATGAAACCTATCTAACTAAGCTATAATCATACACTGTTAATCGACTTTGATAGCAAGTTTAATTAGAAGAACTAATTGAACCCCATAGGTGATTCCGATGATCCCCCTGTTCTAGGGTTTGGACTGTCGGAACCCCCTTTAAAGTAACCAAGCATGCTCTAGGGTTCAATTCAACACTATTCAACTTGTCATATCATCCATATTGTATGAGCATTGCACATGCCATGTGTTGAGTGTTGCTTTCTCTTTTCCGGTGATTGGTTCTCGCGAATAGGAACCGAACCCGAAGTTGAAGTCAACGCCACCGAAGAGCAGTATCAGTGCAACACGGACAAGGAAAGCAAAGCCCCACTCATACATATGAATCCTATGATTACAAAGTATTTCATTCTCTTCATATGCATTCGGTTCAAACAGTCTTTTATCAGTAGATAGAGTAATCCTATCTGATGCATGTTATCCTTTGTGAACTATATTACCTGATCCACCGCTCCTAGCATAACTAGAGTTTGCTTATAAGCGTCGCTGGCGCCACAGTTCCGCCAAGCTTAGCCATGCTTAGTGGTCCGATGCTGATTATTCAGGTGATGCACCGGAGGTGCGGATGAATCTAGTATGGTAGGTTGTGGTGATGTGATCAGAGATGAATGATAAACATGCTAAGGCTTGTATGGGAGGCCACGTGGGTTGTGGTTTTTGTAGTCCCATACTTGCCACCCCTAGGACCCGATGTTCTTGCCTCTTGAACCAAGATGAGGGTACAACCACACGGGGGCCTGGAAACCCCCTCGACCAACTAACTTGCCTAGTAGATTCCATGAGTCACATAGTTTGGGATTTCCATTCGACATACGCATCTTGGTTGTTCTTGAATGGAGGGGAAGGAGGTGCATTCATAACAGGTACGTAAGCGTGGCCGGGAACAAGAGATGCCCGGCATCCGTAATCTTGAACCCTGCGCACATCATTAGGGACCGGCTTCGGGACTTGACCCGTTATGGAGGCATCTCCCTAGTGCGTGACTCATGGTCTCGTCGAAAGCAGGGTAAAGGTCGTGGTCAACCACTCTCTGCCGGCCTTCCAAGGAAGAGGGCTAATAATTTGGCATTAAGAATCGGTTGGTACGTGTGGGTAAAGTTGTGCACCCCTGCAGGGTTATTAATCTTTTCTAAAAGCCGTGTCCACAGTTATGGACGACTTGGGAATGGACGTGAAGATCGTAGAGAACTATAATCGAATGTTAAAACTTGCCAACTAAAGTGAGATCCAGAATACTTCCTTGGGGTTGTTGAGGGGGTAGTCCGGGAAGAGAGGTTCTGTTAATGATGATACTTGGTGGATATCAAGGATGAACTTAAGAGCTAGAGTTGAAGTCTTCTTATCCCCTTTTGAAAATGATCTGACTAGACGAGTTTCTTCTATCTCTTGTTTGAAAACAAAAGATGGCTTTGTGCAAAATAACTCCACTAGCCATAAGTCTTGCGGAGTACACCCTGTACTCAGCCTTGCTTCGTTGATGTTTTTCTATAGATGATTCTACCCCAACTGAAGCTGGTTTCTATGTCGAAGTCGATGAGTAGTCGGGGTTCCCGGGCAGCAACCTAGGATCTATGGAAGGGTCGCTACTTTTGTTATGGCCTCTTAGGCCCTTTGCCAAGTTTGTTGTTTAGAACAACTTGTTTTCTTCCGTTGTTTGATGTAATGATGGGTCTAGTTGACCCCTGGATTTTATGACTGGTTTGTAACTCTCTTAAGAGTTTACCTTATTAATGTATGGTTTGTATGTTCTGTAATGTTACCGATCTTCCCTGCGCGCTTCGGAACTTAGGTTAGGCTCATATCAGATGAGGATCTGGTATTTGTCTAGCCCTGATCCCGGGTCGTGAGAAACTCCAAGCTAACGCAAGGTGAAGTGGAGACACCTCCGAGTCCGTATGATAGCATGGACGAAGACTACACCTCGCAAGATGACATGGACACCGGAGATTCTTCCAAGGTCCAGAAGCCAACCATGACGGAAATTATCGATGGAAGCTTATCTCCTAGGACCGTACCAAAAATTGTCTTTGCCACCGGTACGCGCATATAGAACATCAGGTTGACAAAGAAGAAGAACAACAAAACTTCGACACCGATAGATCCGGTGGAGGAAGCCAACAAAAAAGAAGTTGACATAGAAATCGAGGTGGATAATCAGAATGGTGGTTCAGTTAATCCCACACCGATGGATCCTCTAGTTGATGGACACGTTGTCACCCAAGGTGCATGTGAAATCTTCCAAGATGCACTAACAGTACCAATCCCAACTGCTTTGGATCTCACTTCGGAGGAGCTGGAGAAAAGGTCAGAGGATCTAGAGAAGCAGCATTTGCTTTTGCTTGATGAAGCTGCACGCATCATCGATATTAAGCAACAGATAGACAACATTCCCGCCCAGTACCAGTCAGAATTCAAGCGACTGCCAAACAAGACTAGAGGTGGCCCGGTTCTTGCTAACAGGAACCTGGAAGTCCACATAGATTTAGTCAACGGTAAAACCGGAGAGAAGATTTGAGTCTATAGCACACAAGTGGAGAACATTGTGGTTTCTCGAGCTATCCTCGCTAATAATGTAGAGGTCTCAACCCAAATAAGGTAGATCCCTCCTGTGTTTTACAATGCTAGTCCCTGGATCAATTGCTAGCATCCACAGTTAAGATGCAATATCAAGAAACAAAGGTCATAACATAATTTTACAACCAGGAATAGCATAAGTTTGTTACATCAAACATATCTCACTTGGCTATTACATTACATTGCAGCGGAATAATAATAATCATGGAGTCCCTCATCTTCAAAATGCCACAGGCAGATGTTGGTTGTAGACTTTGTAATCCTAATCAAACAATCTTCACTAAAATCAATCAAACCTGCAACATACAAGTTACAGCCACAAGGGTCAATACATTTGAATTGTATTGGCAAGTTTCACTACTTTGTATATTATGAGTGGATCCTACCATTACATGCATATTTGGCTAAGTAGAGTTTAAGGCTTATTTGCATAAAGCAACATTTATCCTATCTTTTCAAAATGGTTTTGGTCCTTTGTCAAATCCCTTTTCCAAGATCCTTGAACTTCTTGGTAGAAACTCAAGTGTTCAAGGCCTTGTCAAAAATCCCTTGAGCTACTTGGTAACTCCAAGTGCAACAAGTTTTATGAAATCTCATGAGTTCCTTGCTAACCCCAAGTACATCATGCTCTTGAGCACCTTGGTAACCCCAAGTGCAACAAGTTTTAACAAAATCTCTTTGAATTCCTTGGTACCCCCAAGTGCATCAAGTTTTTATATTAGAAATTGGAATGTCGAGATCTCCCATGGTTCAATCTTTAGTTGCTCAGTATTGTCCATAACCGGGGACACGGCTAAGTACTTAGATTTTATTAACTTCTGTAGAAGGAGTACACTTTACCCACATGACACAATCCCATCTTGTTGCCACCAGTGGCCTACTGGATTAGTGATCACCAAGATGGAGTACTGGCAGACTGAGAATGTGACAAAGTCTTTCCAAAAGGTCCTCCCATACATCATTGCTAGCTTGTCTTCAGCCCCCATGAAGAATTCCAGATCCCCATGTCCGGTAACTAAAGACAATGTATGGGTCTTCCTAATGTAGTTGACTAAGCCAGAGCCATAATAGCATGTGGTTGCACACGAAAGCCACAATTGGAGAAACATGTTCAATCTCTAAGTTTCCTAGGTGGTTTTCATTTGGAGCACAACACAAAGTGATTGCCATAGACATGGTTCCTTTTGTTGCCACCTTCTCCAAAACTTCAAGTATCCTCCACCTAGGTGGTTCATTGAGTCCTTGTTTTATTATGTAAAACACAAGTCCTTTTCTCAACCTTTGTAAAATCTCAACATGTATCTCTTTTCAAAACATAGCATGGCTAAGCATGTACAACTTCAATATTTTCACTAAGGAGTGTATAGGGAATCCTATTTAGGATTTAGCATAACATAGGTACAGAAATATCTTTTCATGCATGTTTTCAAAATCCTCTAAGTATAATGAAAATAGTAGGACTTTTGTATGACAGTGTAACTTGCCTTTTTGGTAGGGAATGGTGGTTCACTCCTTGATCTTGCTAGTCTCACACCTTGCTAAATTCACTACAAGTCAATCAAGCAAGACACAAAATCAACTAACATTTCAAACCAAGGTTAAACAAACAATTTTCACATTTCACAAAGCAAAATGGAATCTAAGTCATGCAAAGGATGGTTCTATTGCAAGGTTGGTCTCTACTAGGTTTATAAACTTTGTAAGGTTCCAAATTGGTCATTTACCAAAATGGCAAAGTCATTTGCAAATGGGTTTTATCTCAAGACCATTTTAAAATCCATTCATCATTTTATGTGGTGAAAATTATTTTTATCAAAGCAAAACTTTATGTTTTTCACCAAGTGAGTTGCTCTTGGCAAAGCTTGGTGTTTTGGGTCAGTAAGTTTGGTCCAAAACATTTTCCCAAAGTGTCCTTGCAAAAACATTTCCATAATAAAATCAATAATTTTATTTGGCTAGAAAATGGCTAAGTTAAATAATTCAACCTAAATTTTACCAAAGTCATTTTTAACACCAAGGGTTGGTTCCTAGGGTCAGTAAGGTCACAACAAACCATTTTGCAAAGGTTTTAACCCTAAAATCAATTTTAAACAATTTTTCTAATCTAAACAAGCTCACAAATGTTTCTGCAAATTTAAACAAGCTAACAGATACTATTTTCGAAACTAAGGTCATGGTTGGCTAGGGCTTGCTCTCCTGAATCCATTGATATAAAATTTGTAATTTTTGGACGTGTGGTTTGAAAGTTACAAAGGTTTGAAGTTTGCAAATAATTCTGATTCAAAATCTGTTTTAACTCAAACTCTGGCCACGCGGCAGTATCCTACTGGACGGTACCGGTTCGGGTGGATAGCGGCTGCAGGCCGTTAGATCAAGTGGCATCACACGGCACTGGCTGCGTACCTTTTCGAGTTTAAGTGATCTAATCTCGCTCGCCCAATCTAGATCCTACGGTACTGGTTCGCTTGACCAAAAAGTGAGCGGCGCCGACGGCGGCTAACGGCGGCGCACGGCCAGGCGGTGGCGCTACGGCGGCTACAGGAAGCAAAGAGGAGAGAAAAAGTGCTCACCAGAATCGCAGGGCTGTGGTGATGCTCGACGTGCTGTTGGCTTGACAAGGGGCGCTCAGGTACTGCGGTAATTGCTCGCCGGAGTTGGTTCTCGCGACGGGCTGCTCTGGTCGAGGTCGAGGACGTCACTGGAGATCGCCCTAAGGCAAAACGAAGGCGCGGTCAGATGCGCAGGATCAAGACAATGCTATGTGCGTGATCGAGAAGTGAAGGGGCGGTCTGGTTCACCTGGTAAACGTCGTCGGAGAGGTTGCAGACGGCGGCGTCGTCGGAACTTGTCAAAGCCGACGCTTCGGGGCGCCCGCGGTTGAACGGAGGGCACGGACAGAAGCGCCAGGGGATGGGGAGCGTGCGTGCTTGGTCGATGAAGCAAGGGGAGGCAGTGTGTGGCCGGAATTGAGAGCTAAGCTCATCGGAGACGGCGGCGGTGCAGAAGAGATTGGCGACAACCTAGGGGCAGAGAGGGAGTGGCGACAGAGGGGAAAGGAGGAGGAGGCGTTGGCGCTTAATAGCATGCATTCACGGCGAGGTTTAAGGCGCGGCATCACTGCGAATTGATCGCGGATTTGAATGGCAGCAACGGCAGCGAGGGAGAAGGCGTGGTCTGCGGGTGGGGAGGAAGAACAGTAGCGGTGGGGTCTACCTGTCAGCGGGGAAAGGAGTAAGGGAGGGGTCCACCGGTCATTCTCTCTGAGGGTTATTTACTGAGTGCGAACCGTTTTCTTGCGGGGTGAGGAGCTGGGCTGGTTGGTGGGCTTCCTGGGCTTGGCCGGCTGGGCTGGGTCCAAATCCATTTTTTTTCTTTATTCTGTAACCTTTTCTTTTTATATTTTTGATTTTCTGTTTTGAATTTCAATCGACCAAACAACATTCAAATCAATTAAATAATCAACAAACCTTGTAATTATGAACTTGGTTCTGTTCAGATACATAAACCCAAAATCCAAAATAAAATAATATTTTAAAACTCTTTAGGTTCTATTTATTAATTTAGTAAAATGGTCTAAGGTTTTATTAATAAAACAAGGTTTGGTTTATTTAATAAAATCTTCATTTGATCTCCAAATACTTTCAAAACCAAAACAGTAGGTTTTATTTGAAAATATAAGATACTTGAATTTCTTGTTTAAAACAAATTAACCTTTTATTTAAGGGTCCTTTATTAATTAGATTCAATAGACCTTAATTATTAAATCAATTATGATTTATATCTTTATTTTGAAAACTAAAAGTAAAACCAAAACTCTTTAGTAGGTTTTATTTGAGAATATAAAATACTTGGAAACTTATTAATAAGTTTTGAGGTTTTAATAAAATGGTAAGACCTTTTAAAAACTGGGATATTAAATTCCTATTTATTTAAATGAGCCTTTGCTATTTTTATTCAAACATAATGTTTTAATCCCAAAGTTTGGTCAAGGTTTATTTTGGCTTTATAAAATATTCCTTATTTATAAACTCATCTTTTCTTCTGAACACCAAATCTTTTATTAAATGATTCCAAAATAGTAGTTTCAAAACATTTTTAATTTCCTTTTTAATTAAATGTTTAACTCATTAAATTCCTTTTAGGATTTTATTTAATTCAAATGGGTTTGAGGTTCCATTTAAATTCAAAAAGTTTCTTCTGGCTCTGGAAATCAGACAAAGTTTTATTTTATTCATTTATTTTCACATTACAAGATTTGGAAAATCTTGGGATGTGACAGGCTACCACCCTTAAAATAAATCTCGTCCCGAGATTTGGGAAGGCTGGGGTTACAAACAAGTTCAAAACAACTAGGGTACTACCACCCTTAAAAATTTTCAATCAAAAATTACATCTTGTCCTCCATGGGATCATGAGAAATACTTTCTCTAAGCAACAACGATAACGCTAGACGAAGGAACGACGAGGATCGTCCCGGAACAAGTCGGATGGTGGCCGATGTCGTGAAGACCCACTTCTGAGCCAGCATAATGAAGCTCCAAGAGCCCGTCGCTCATCCAGAAATAACCCACCAGAGCCACCATCACCACCTAGCACTGACCATGAAGGATCTCATCGCAGCCATGGAAGCCACAGGGGTGGAGGAGGCAATGGTTGAAGAAGAAGCAGGAATCCGACTCCACGGCCCACAGGCACGGCGAGCACCCAAGGCGCAAATCACTTTCACCCAATGACGCTCGCCATCGCATCGAATCTAACATAGAATCACGAAGGTATGAGGAGGAATATGTGTACGTAGGACCCAAATGCTTTGGTCCACATATCCTTCGAACAAAATTTGCGGTTGACTTCGACATCGCCAAACACATTCAACCCTACGACGGTGTGGCTCGGCCAGATACTTGGCTCTAGGATTTTTTCCAGGCCTGTTGCATTGCCAAAGGAGGAAACAGCCTGGTTGCGGTTAGATATCTCCCACTTATGATGCAGAAGATGGCTCGATCATGGCTCAATGATCTACTAGAGAACTCAATTCGTAACTGGTATGATATGCAAAGTGCATTCTGTTTGAATTTTGAGGGTACATACAGGAGGCCCTGCACAGTCAGAGACTTGCAGCGTTGCACCCAAAGACCCAAAGAAACTTGCTAGGATTACCTCAGACGGTGGATCGACACGAAGAACTCCTATGAGGGAGTAAATGAGAAAACCGCGATCGAAGCTTTCATCGCAGGGCTCCCAGTCGGATTACTGCATCGTAGGCTGGAACATGACAAAGTGACAAACTTGGGAGAGATGATAGAAATGGTGATCAAGTATGCAGACGCTGATGATGATTCATATGGATTGCTGAATATTCTGGCCAGCCCAATGCATCCAAATAGCCAAAACAGAAAACTCAGAAGTGCAAGAATACCTCAGAAGATAAGCCTAAGCCGATTAATGTAGTTGTCAATGCAACTTTTGGATCTGGTGGACGAGGAGGGCATGGAGGAGGCCGGGGATGAGGCCGCAGAACTTCCCGAGTCCAGGGTAGAGGAGATCAATAGCTCGGAAAATCTTATTCCTGGGCTGACATTGCCAACAACCCTTCTGTACACCACCTGACGGGAACGGTGGTTCTACCCATACTAATGTTGAGTGTCGTTTCAATGACGCCATCAAAAGAGATGAATCAGCTGGCTATAGGTCCCAGTGACGAAAAGGAAATAAAAATTCTAAGAAAGGCAAAGAGGCCAAGGAAGATTCCGACATGGAAGAAGCGGATGCCGCACAACCCAAGTCATATGTAAAGAAGGATTATCCTACAAAGAAAGACACTTATGTCTTCTTCCTTGGAACTCATCCAGCTATGGTCAGAAAGGTGCTTCTCCATGAGCTCAATGCCACGGTTCCGGCTGTCCCCCAGTTTATGGATTGGTCATATGTAACCATCACCTTGACGGCAATGATCACCCGAAGAAAACACATCGTCAGGGAAAGTACCTTCTGGTCGTCAATCCTCTTATTTATTGCTATGAGTTTTTTAAAACTCTCATGTATGGTGGCAGCAGCATCAATATCCTCTACATCGAGATGCTCCACCGCATGAAGATTCACGAAAGCCAGCTAAATCATAGAAATGTGATTTTCCATGGCATTGTACCAGGAAGACGGGCGGATTTGTTGGGTGAGATCACACTGGATGTGACATTTGGATCTCTAGAGAACTACCAAACTGAGCCACTCTCCTTTGAGGTGGTATCGTTCAAAAGTTCCTACCACACCATCTTCGGACTTTCGGCTTACTGGGTGTTCATGGCCCATCCCTGCTACATCTACAACATGATAAAACTTCTGGGTCCCAACGACGTCATCACCATCTGGGGAAACCCGAAGAAAGCACGAGACTGCGAAGACATATTTGATGCCTTTGCTAAAGTCGTGCTGCATGCCCAAGAGTGCGATGAGATCAAGAAAAACACCGACCCATCCGAGATGCCCGCTATGAAGAACGAGGTGCTGAAACCGATTCTTTAGTTCAAGGCATCGGAAGAGACGAAGAAGACGTAGTTGAAGGAAGATGATCCCTCCAAGGAGACCAACATAGGGATAGGCTTAGACCTTGCATAGGAAAGCACAGTCATCTAATTCTTCAAAGCTAATAAAGATATCTTTGCATGGCAACCTTCTAACATGACTGGAGTACCTAGGGAATTTGCCGAGCACTCTCTTAATGTATATCCCAATGCTAGACCCATCAAACAGTCCTTATGACAGTTTACTGATGAAGCGCAAAGCTATAGCTAAGGAATTAGCCCGACTAGATTTAGCCAGATTCATAACATAGGTCATCCATACAGATTGTGTGGCAAATCCTATACTCATCCCTAAAAGGACACTATAGATTTAAGGATGTGTGTTGATTATACTGCCTTGAACAAGGCTTGTCCAAAAGATCCCTTTCCTTTGCAAAGAATCAATCAAGTTATCGACTCCATGACAGGATCAAAATTACTCTGCTTTCTCGACGCATATTCCGTATATCACCAAATACCGATGAAAAAATCGGATCAAATTAAGACGTATTTCTTCACTCCTTTTGGAACCTTGCGCGACAAAACTATGCCTTTTGGTTTAAAGAATGCAAGATCAACTTATCAATGTACTATGCAGCGTTGTCTCAATGACCAAATCGGACACAACGTCCGTGTATAAGTGGATGACATAGCATTTATGTCCAAAAAGAAGGAAACACTTATTTCAGACTTAGAGGAAACATTTGCTATCCTACAAAAAATCAATATGATGCTAAATCTGAAGAAGTGCTTCTTCGAAATACCAGCTGAAAATAGGTTTCATCGTGTCTCAGAGAGGCATAGAGGTGAACCGGGAGAAAATCAAGGCTATACTGAACATACTAGGCTGACTCGCCTGAAGGACGTCCAGCGACCCACTGGCTGCATCGCAGTAGTGAGCCGGTTTGTCAGCCGTCTCGGAGAAAGAGCCGTACCTTTATACAAGCTCTTGAAGAAAACCGAAAAATTTGTCTGGACCAAGGAAGCCGATGCTGACCTGCAAAGATTGAAAGATCTACTTGCAAATCCACCAATACTTGCCGCATCTAAGCCACGGGAGCCTCTGTTACTCTACATCGTAGCGACAAACAGGGTCATCAGTGTTGTAACATCAGTGGAGCGTGAGAAGTAAAATCATGAGCATAAAGTACAACATACAACGTATTATCTAAGAGAGATCCTAACAGAGTCGAAGCAAAGGTATCCACATTACCAAAAGCTAGCCTATGGATTATTCTTTGCTGCCAAAAAGCTATGACATTACTTTCAAGAGCACAAGATCATAGTGGTGAGTACTGCTCCCCTGTGAAATATAATCAACAATCACGATGCCACAAGACGTGTCGCAAAGTGGGGAGTAGAGGTTGCAGCTTTTGACATCGAGTACAAGCCATGTACAACAATAAAGTCCCAGATAATTGCTGACTTTGTCGCTGATTGGACAGAGGCAATAGAAAATACAAGTCCTCCAGACTCGGAATTTTGGACCCTTCACTTTGATGGATCAAAAGCACGGGGAGGATCGAGGGCTGGCGTGGTGCTCAAGTCACGCCAAGGAGATAAGTTGTTCTATGTGTTACAAATTCACTTCACGACGACCAATAATATTGCCGAATACAAAGCACTGTTACATAAAATACGCATGGACAAATCATCGGCGTCATCCGACTCATGTGTTATGGAGACTCGGATTTAGTTGCACAACAAGTATCCAATATCTGCAACACAAACAAACACATGGTAGCATACAAAGCTGTCGTGGATGAACTATCCAAATCGTTCGAGGGTTTTGAGGTTTAACACATCCCTCGAGCAGAAAATAAGGAAGCAGATGCTCTATCAAGAATATGCTCTGCATGGAAACAAGTTCTGTATGGTGCTTTTGTAGAGCATTTAAAAGTTCCCTCTATGACATGAGTTGATGAGGACTATCCGACGAAATCCGATTCACCTTTAGTAGCAATTCTGGCTATAAAACCCAGCTGGACACAACCATATCTGGATTTCTTGGTAGATGGAAAATTACCCGAAGACGAAGTTCTGGGCCGACAGATCGTCCGATGAGCAAAATCCTATACGATAATCAATGGTGAGATCTATAAGCGGAGTGTTTCTGGGGTTTTCCAGCGCTGTATTTCTCTAGAAGAAGGAGTGGAAATCCTACGAGAGATCCACGAAGGTGAATGCGGTCATCACGCTACAGCTAAATCCTTAGTGGAAAAAGATTTTCAACATGGTTTGGCTCACAGCTAAGTAAAATGCCAAGAAACTGGTCAAAACATGCAAAGACTGCCAAAAGTACGCCTGTCAGGCACATGTTCCGGCTGATCAGCTACAAACAATCCATATTACATGGCCATTTGCAGTCTGGGGGCTTGATATGGTAGGTCTGTTTTGAACGGCAAAATGTGGATTTACCCAGCTACTAGTGATGGTGGATAAATTTACAAAATGGATTGAAGCTAAACCCATAACAAATTGTGATGGAGACACAACCAGGAAGCTCGTCAAGGACGTGATCATCCGATCCGGATATCCACACAGTATTATTACTAACAACAGGAGCAAATTTTCCATGGGAGAATTAGCCGAATTCTACAAAGAACAAGGGATCCTATTCGATAGTGCATAAATCGCACACCCACAATCCAATGGAGAAGTCGAAAGGGCAAACAGTCTCATTTTGCAAGGACTCCGACCTCGTCTCGAAGCACCACATCGTCGTGCTACAGGGGTTTTGGCGGAAGAATTACCATCTGTGATATGGAGCTTATGACCAACTCCTAACAGGTCAACCAGATATTCTCCTTTCTTCTTGGTCTACGGTGAAGAAGCACTTCTTCCGAGTGATTTAATTTATCAATCTCCCCGAGTCAAAGCGTATATCGAGGAAGATGCATAAGTTTCTCGACAAGATGATCTTGATATAATTGAAGAAGTTCGCGTCGTTACTGAGTAGAGATCCACAACCTATCAGTAGAAGTTACGCAAGTACCATAGTCAAAGGGTTCAACATCGCTCTTTCAGAAAGGGTGATTTGGTTCTCTGACTCGTGCAAAAAAGGAAGCACAAAATTTCCCCAATTTGGGAAGGAACATTTATGATCAGCCGAGTTCTACGTAATGAGTCATATTATTTAACTAATATAAGACAATTCAAGGAAAGACCTAATACTCGGAAGAGAAAGAGAGCTGGTGGTAGTACATACCCGGATGAATTAGACCGTCCGTGGAATATTGCATAGCTACGTCCCTTCTATTCTTGGTTATATTTCCTTGTAATCATATATACATGTTCAAAGTGAAATAAAGTATTGGTTACCTCATAATTTTTTGAGAAGTTTTTTACCATCTTATTTCCAAAAGAGCATGTCAATTTAAAAAATCCCAGGATGCTTGAAAGTACTTTATTCTCATGTTCGTTCTGGTTATGATTTTTGAAAATCTATAAACAATGTTACCTTCGGGTGTAAATCTCATTTTATGTTTATACTTTGGTTTTTTATCTGATTTCTTTGACGCAGGCATTTTCCGAGTAATGAATTGTTGGTACTAGAAGCCGGCTTTGTTTCCAAATTTAAACTGGTTTAGCAGTTGCGATCCATTGACTCGGAAAAGTTTCCATGCTAAAGGTTGGCCGACTCATGAAAGGGACGAGGCAGAGAGCCAGATAAAACGACAATTGTAAACACAAAGTTCTTAAGATATTGTCGAGTACACATTCAAATATCTACAAAGTGCTAAGTAGTAAAGCATTAAGTTCTTACATACCAGCACACATAGAAACACAAAATATAGTACCCATCATTACAGACCATGTGAATGTTTCAGGATAATGCATCAAATGTTTATGCTACAGATTCAGGTGGAGGTGGTGGAGACCTTGGAGTGCTGGAGTCGATATCATCGCCGTCCTACTCAGGAGACTCAGAAGTTTCTTCGTCTTTGCGAGGCTATCTTCCGGCTCTTTCAAATAAGGAGGCACATCGACTAACTAGAAGAATGGTGTCCTATAGTTTGTCATCTCTACCACGCGACAAGAATAGCCTACACAAGAACCTTGGATGGCCTTGATGTCTTGTGGGTTACCCTCATCGTCCTCATTGTCGATGCCCTTGGTGACGTGCCAAATTTGCATCTCGCTATGGTGACTCATCACCATAGTGAGGGCAGTTTGCGCAACAGTCCGGGCATATGATATATTCCAGTCTTCGATAAGCTTTGCAATTTCCTTCCCCATGTCCCTCATTTAGAGTATTGGCAACTTGTTCAGGTCGGAAAGTTTCACCGACTCGCCAGCTTCTTCAAGAACTTGAAGGAAGTCGAAAAGAACATCTTCGACTGACTTGATGCGCTCGGAATGAGATTTAGATGAATAAGAGTTGGAAAGATTCCGAGGATCTGGGAAAGAAGAAAAATCAAAAAATTTGACGAACAAAAGTCGAAAATATAAAGGAAAGACAATGTCGAAAACATTACCAAGCACAGAGTGGCTCACTAGGAGTGCTCTTCTCGAAGAGAGTTTAACTCTGCTTCAGTGTCTTGCGCAAGATCCTTTTGACTATCGAACTCCCTCTTTAGATCAGCAAGTTCTTTATCTTGGAGGGCCACCAATTTTCCGAGCCTCTCGGGCTCCATATTGCTCGACTCTAGGAGGTTGTTCACGGATTTCTTGTGTTCATACTTAAGCTTCTCCAGCTCCTGGCAAAGTTCGTTGTTTTCCATCTAGAAGACCTTGAAGTTCTTGGCTTCATCCACCATCTTGCTGGATTGTTGTAGTAATTCTGCAAAGGAAAAAATATCAGCCGGAAGAAATATTCGACTAAGCAAATAACTATGATTGAGTGTCAGAAAAGTTCACCTTCTGCCTCATCCTTCTCAATCTGTAACTTGGAATTTGCAAGATGCAAAGCTTTGATTTCTGTGTGCTTGTTGCATATGTTCTTGAGCAGTTCCTGGTTGTAAGATACAATTTTCTGTAAGTTAAAGATGGAATACCGTCAGACGGCTACTAAGACTCGGGCTACAATTTTAACTAAGTTAAATTCCAGCACGAGCCTTGGGGGTTACACCACATCGTCCTTTTGCATCCTATAAGCATCAACTCGGATCTTATGTTGTGATGTCTATCTGACTTTATGCTTGGGGGAAAGAGGATATGATAATAAATACTACAAATGATAGTCGGAAAACTTACAATGTGCTCGAAGTGCAGATTTTTGAATCCGATTTTCATGTTGTGGAAGACCTTCTCGGCGAGGGAGATAGGAGAGGCATTATCCACTGAATTTCTCTTACTTTGATCTTTTGATCTCGGACTCAGATTTGTTCCAGGAGGCCTTCCAGCTTCATGCCATCCATCTCCTGGCTTGCTGCTTCCGGAGTAAGGACTTGCTTCTCAAGGAAGGTTTGGGCCAGCTTGAGAATCTCCTCCTTCTTTTTCCTTTTCAGGCCGGGAGCAGCAGAACCGGCTACCTTCACCACCTTCCCTAGAGACGCATCCATGGGATCATTACCCTTAGCGGGTTCACCCTTGTCAATGGCTTGGCTACCAGTGGTAACCAGAGCTTGCAAGGCCGTGGGAGCATCAAGGACGGTAGTGCCAGCACACAGAGAAGTTGGAACCTCCGGTGCTGAAGATTAAATAGTGGTTGGAGTTGTAGGGTGTACAACTAGGGACGTTGCAAGCTTCTGCTGGCGCAGTGATGACCCACAAGTATAGGGGATCGCAACAGTCTTCGAGGGTAGTATTACCCAATTTATTGATTCGACACAAGGGGAGCCAAAGAATACTTGCAAGCCTTAACAACTGAGTTGTCATTTCAGATGCACCTGGAAATAGTTCTTGCTCACAGAAGTTTATTAGTAGAAACAGTTTGTAGTAGCAAAAGCAAAGAAACAACAGCAGTAAAACAAGAGCAATAGTAACAGTAGTAGCAAACAGTAGGATATGAGCACGGTAGGCATAGGGATGGATGGACGGGCGTTGAATGGACAAGTCTAAACATGTAACTTCAAGATCTAGGGCAATTGCAGATAAATAAGAATAAGCATCCAAGTACTAAACAATCCTAGGCATGTGCTCCATATATAGTCATGCGTGCTCGCAATGAGAACTTGCACAACATCTTTTGTCCTGCCAGCCCGTTGCAGCGGGGCCTCAAGGGAACTACTGGCAATTAAGGTGCTCCTTTTAATAGAGCACCGGAGCAAAGCATTAACACTCCGTGAACACATGTGATCCTCACATCACAGCCATCCCCTCCGGTTGTCCCAATTTCTGTCACTTCGGGGCCTTTGGATCCGGACAATGATATGTGTACACAACTTGCAGATACGATCACAAACAATACTATCATAATGATTCAATAATAAGTTCAGAAATGAGATCATGGCACTCAGGCCCTGGTGACAAGCATTAAGCACAACAAGTTGCAACAAAGTCAAATAGCAGTAATAGAGATACTAGGCACTATGCCCTAACAATCTTATTCGATTACATGATAGAACTCATACAATCCCTACCATCCCCATAGCCTAGATTCGATTTATTTAAAGAAAACGGACCTTGTCCACGTCTAACGGCGGTACCCGCAGATCCTCATGTTTCTTTCCAAATGGACTAAACATTCTTTTTTGTCACTTTGTTCCAGGATCGGGTCGAGCAAACAGGGATCGAAAGCTCCTAACCGTTTCTACACTGTGTATAGGGAAAGAAAGAGGGGAGGTAAAGTCGGGGAATTACTCACTCATAGATGAGGGAAACATGGATGGTTGATGGAGAGGCGTTGGTGATGACGATGGCGATGATCCTCTCCAAATTCCCCGTCCCGGCAGGGTGCCAGAACGGAGGTTCTGGATCCGAATCGTGGTTTTTGGTGGTGGCGGCGCAGCGGAATTCTCTCTAGAAAAACATCGACCCCCCTTGGTTTTTAGGTCAAGAGGCCTCTTATAGGCGAAGAGGCAGGCCGAGGGGGTGCCTGAGGTGGCCGCACCCCCCTAGGCGCGGCCAGGCCTAGCCCGCGCCTGGCAGGGGTGTGGGCCCCTCAGGCCCCCACTTTGTCTCATACTCTGGCTCTGTGGATCTTCTGTTGAAATAGGATTTTTGGCATATTTTCCGGGATTTTTCCTGATAGTTGATTTTCTGCACAAAAACTAGACACCAAGGTAATTCTGCTGAAAACGACGTCAGTCCGTGTTAGTTATATCCAAATCACATAAGTTTAGAGGAGAAACAATAGCAAACATGTTCGGGAAAGTAGATACGTTTTGGACGTATCAACTCCCCCCAAGCTTAGCTTATTGCTTGGCCTCAAGCAATTCAATTGAATACCGAGTGTGATAAAAGAACTTTCACGAACACATTTGCTTCATATGATGTATATATTCTTAGCACAAGAGTATATACTTAAACTATTCGTAATAAGATGTATTCAACTAAGTCCACTCAATAGTCATTGCAAGCTATGAAGAGAAACCAACTCAATAATAATAAGTAGCATGAAACATAAACATAAGCAACATTCAAATGCTCATAAGAAGGTATGATAGAGTGGTATCTCAGTTGCCTTTGTTTGTAGAGCATGATATAAATGCCAAGGCACCTCTAAAGTTCAAGTGAAGACTAGAAGTAAAGATATCAGAGATACAAGCATCAAAGTCATGACATAATTAACCAAGTTTTGAGACAAACACAAGAATGAAAACTATGCTCTCAAGAAGGTGCTCATAGAATACGTAGTGACTCAACATGGAACTGAAAAGGTTTTGAATAGTTTGAAAGGCTTCCAAATGCTAAAAGTAAGGTACCCATTAGCATTGAGCTATCATTGCCCCTATCATAGGCATCTTTATATGGTTAAGGTGAAAGTGAGGTCCAATCTGAGTTATATGCTTGACAGGCCATAAACTGGAAATCTCACATCCCTTGAGTACGAGGGCCGCTCCGCATGCTACTCAACTTTAGTTACCTGTAAGTTCTTGTCATCGTAAATACATGCATATCATAGAGACCGCCAACAGGGTACCCCTTGCACATGGTACAGGAGCTATCCCATAACCAAAATGACAAGGCAAGGCAAACAATGAGCATATCAGCGATCTTTTTATTTACTATTTGCATAGATTTTTATTGAGGATGCTTCACAGATTTCTCATTATGGGTTGCTGCAAGTTTCCACCATGATTAGGCATGGCTTAGGCTAGCGGCTCAGGCGTTTCTCTAACACATCTATATAACTCCATGAACTCACAAGCTCCCCTTTTATTTCACATCGACAACATCCGCAAACAAAAGAGCATGATATCAACTGGATATGTATCCATAAGTGTCGAAAGCTTTCCTCGTGACAGCACGATTCTGCTAACTCCCAGCCTTTAATTTGCAAGCATATAACTTTCATGGACATGTCACAATGGTTCAGGTTTATTAAGTACAGGAAATAAAGTGTGCCGTCAAGTTCGTGAGAGCTTTACTAACTAACTTTCTCAAAACAGTCAAACATTTTATTTGGAAGAAAACAAGGCATAATGAATATGCACTGAATAGCAAATGATGCTAATAGGTAGGTATGGTGGACACAGTTGGCAAAATTGGTTTTGGGGAGTTGGAAACACGAGTAGAGCTCATACTCAGTGCAAGTGAAGGCTAGCAATAGAGAGGGAGCGACAAACGAGAGAGCAATAACTGTCATAATCATGCTTGCAACAAAACATGACTAATTATGGCATGAAAGTGATAAAAGAACTCTGAGGCAAAATAAATCATCGAGGCTTACTGACTATTGTTTAGTCATATGCATGCGTGATCATGTGCCAAGCCGATTCACATGAAACATTCAGAGGAGGATACCACAATATCATACCAAGTTACGAATAGAACAATGCAAGCAAATATTCATATGACATGCTACAAACTATTAGCAAGCTGGAGCTAATCACAAGAAAGAAAGAACTACTAAGCATTCATAATAACATACACCTTACATGAATCACAATGATGACTATATATACAAAAATGAAAACCAATAGAGTTCGTTACCAGCCTCTTACCACACCTCAAGTTGTCTTAATCTTCATTATTTCCCTTCACTTGTGTGACTTGAATAATAACATGAAACCAAAATCAACTGAGGACGGCTGAACCTGCAAAGAACTCACAAAACCAAAGAAGAACAAAAAATATTTTTGGTCTTTTCGATTTTTTAAAGCAAACAAACAAAGCAAAAAGAAAAATCTTTTTGGATTTTTCTTGTAACACCCTCAAAATCGGCCCTATGCAAGTTTTAGCGAAACCCGCCAAACCCGCATAGAAACGATTCGAAGGTGCCCACCAGGAACTTTCGTGCGGGTGGAAAACGAAGTAATAACATTACACAACAGTCCTCGATGGGACCCACAGAGCAGATATATACAACACGACTCCATGAGTCAAGAATACAGATATAATATACAAAGATCCAAATCACCTGAAAATGATAGAGTGTCCTACTACGGACAAGATGCAAATGGGGCTGAGAGCCCTGAAGAATAACCAATGGCGTCCATAACCCTGCCCAGGCCAAGCCGGAAGGGTAACCCTGCTAACGACGTCGATCTCAAACCTGCTTAAACAAAAGGGGTGCCGACAAAGGGCAAAGGAAAAGAGAGAGCGGTCAGTACTGAGGCCAGTACACGGCGAGGCTAGAATTCGGCGGTCCTCGCCTACATAGGTATGGTGGACAGAAGCGGCAGCGACAGCATGCACTAAACAACCTATAGAGACTCGATACAACTGGCGGCTATCAGAGAGGGGTAAGAAAGACCTATTCGGAACCAACCTGATGCTACCATCAAACAAACCCATCCTGGTGTTTCCCCCTCGAGAACAAACGAGGAAGTCAACCGAGGAACTCACACAGTTGGCAGTTTTATTTATTCGGTTATCGTTGCAGCAATTACTAGTCAGGTATAGATAATCATCCTGATAAAATAAGCAGTGGGCCGTTTTAGTTAACCATTCCGTTGTAGTTGCAACACTTACTAGTCAGGTACAAATAGCATGAGATATCCCAAAACCCAGCAGTTGTTGGTACTTTTATTTAGCCATTCCGTTGTGGTGAAGCTGATTACTAGTCATATCGGATACAAGTCAATTTATAACAGTAAACTTTAGTTATAGTTGTCTATGATCAAGCACTGTGCTCCAAGTCGTCCATAACCGCGGACACGGCTTCTCGAAAAGATTAAACACTGCAGGGGTGCACCAAAGTATCCACAAGCACTTCGACCCTTTTTGCCAGATCAGTTAACATACACCCATCGGTATGTCAGCGGGGCCTAAGTCACGACGTTCCCAGACCCAAAGCAAGCACGGGGGGCCACCCCACTAAGTACACCCGCAACGAAGTCGGCCTGTCTCCGAGACGGACTCAGGGTTTGCGACAGTGGCTGTAAACGACAGCAAATCCCAAAACTGGGACTATCGATACCGCGAAAACACTCCGCTTCCTAAACAGTACAGCGTGCTCCTCACACAATCGTAAATAAAGCAGTAAAGCATGGCATAGGTACAGGATAGTAAATAAAACCTCAAACTAGTTGTGGCCCCCAGTACAATACTTTGAAATCAGATACTAATCAATGGGGGGCCCATATCTCCCCACCTATGGTTAGCGCGCTCGATCTCGGAACAGGTGTCAAGAACTCGGGGTCCTACGGGACACAAGTGGGCGGTCAGAAACCAAATATTATCTATCACCCACCGGTGCCTCTGCTTACCTACTTCAATTTTAGTTGTTAAGCAGTAATTAAAGTGAACCATAATTAAAGCCATGAACAGCTCCAACATTAACATGCGGCCATACTCCAACAACTGCGGTACATGACGACACGCAACAGCACTTGAGCAAGCGGCTACGACACGCAGGTCCAACTAGCTACCAAACCACAGGTAATAGGATGTGTCCAAGGCAATATACGGCTGCAAGGGGATATCACGGGTACGGAAACTAGAGCATCGCAACACAGATAGCAATAGATCAACGGAGGGAAATAAATACTATAAAAGTAAGATAGGTAGAAAGGGGGAGATGCTCGCCTGAAAACATTGCCGAAGGTTCATTCGAAGATCGGGTCGACACTCGCATCAACTCAACAGTCGTATCCGCGAAGAACCAAAACACTAGAATAAACACCGGATGCAATATTTAATACAACGGCAGAAGATCGGCATGATGCATGTATGAGGTATGGCATGGCAAGGATGCGGTGCAATTAGGCCATATTAAGCGGAACCGGGGTCCCGACAATTATTTAGATGGTTCAATTTGTTTAACTACCCCGCAATTTAAATGTTGCATTAGCAAGACAAAACAAGTTACCGGTTCGCTACACAAATTTAAATGAGGCCAATATAAGACTAGATTTGCCCGCATATGGGCCCCATATTTAATTATTAGGTGAATCGGCATAAGGCCCCCAAACCACATGACAATATGCATGCAAGTAGGACAATTTAATATGCATCAATTTTTCATTACATTTATAAAATAGGGCTCGGGAAAGGGGGTCACACATTTAGGGTTCGGCAGATCTTGGGGTTCCGGGGTTCGAGGTCCGGCCTCAGGGTCCAGGGTTCGACGGGATCGTTCTCGGATAGCGGAGTAGATCTAGGCGTTCCGGGAGGAAGTACTTGGTCTGGCGTCGGGGCATCGGATTCGCCCCGGTCGATGTCGTTCTTGTTGTCGATGGCGAACTCGAGTGGATCGGGTACTGGGGTCTTGGTGTTCATGAAGTAGGTCTTCGGGTACATGGAGTTCTTGTCGCTTGGTATCCGTGTAGGAGAGCTCGAGGTCGATGGTGAACTTGTTTGGTACCGGGGTTTTTCGAAGATCTTGGCGCGGCACCGATGAGCTTGGTCAACTCCTTGTTCTTGTCCGCTCCGAGGAGGTAGCCCAGATTGTCACAACTTATTCGTCGGTGATAAACATGGACGACGTCGGTTCCGCGAGTTCCGTGTAGAAGACCTTGAATTTTCAAGGGTTACTTCGAGTGGCATCTAGTGGTTCCTGTAACTTGCCGTCAGAGACAAGCCGACAACGGAACACATTGACGGCCTACTAGCTTCACGGAACTGGTGTCAACTCTTCCAGACCAAAACACAAACACCTACGAGGCACCGCGTGACCGAAGAAAAGGCGATGGCGTGCGTGAGGCGGGTGCTGGCGGCCAGAGCCACGAGGCGACAGAGGTCCTGGCCAGGGGCCCAGGGTCGACGACGAGACGGGGACGGTCCCTTGGCGACGGGCCGACTAGGGGGGGCGCCGATCCTGCGGTGGCAAGCAGAGGTGGCGTCCAGGCGCGCAGAGGGCGTCGCGGACGCAGAGGGGATGACGGCGGCGGCGCCGCCGGTGGGGAAGAAGATGCGGCCGCGGACGACGGCGCGGAGGAGGGAGCGGGCCTGGGTCGGTGACGAGGAGGCGCCGGGTCGTGGCCGGAGATGGAGGACCCGGCGGCGGGGGTTCTGGCGGGCGGTGGACGGACGCAGAGGAGGCGGCGGTTCGCGGTCGGAGGCGGGGCAGAGAGCCACGGCGCGGGCTCGGTCCGGCGGCAAGGAGGTCGGGCAGAGGCGGAGGCGCTAGGGCCGGAGGGAACCGCAACAGCGGCGGCGCCACACGGGGGGCCGACGAGGTGCAGCGGGCGGCGGGGAGGACGGGCGGAGGCCGAGGCACGGAGGCGGGGCGGCCCGGTGCCGAGGCGGGGCTGCAAGAGGCCGAGAGGGGGGAAGGCGGCGTCGGAGCGTGGGGGCTGCGCGCGGTGAGGTGGGAGGAGGGAGAGAACGCGGGGAAGAGAGAGGTTAGGTGGGAGTAGCGGGGTCGGTAGGTGGGGCCGGGGGCGGGTCCCGCGGACAGGGGAGAGGTGGGAGTGTGGGTGGACGCGGTTGGGTGGAGGGAGTGGGTCCCGCGCGTCATAGGGGAGTGGGGCTGCTGACTAGGCCAGGGGAGTGTGTGTGTGTGCTGGGAAGTGGGGTGGTAGTTTGGGGCTGAGTGAGTGGGAGGTGAGGTGGCGGTGTGGGATAGGTTAGAGGGAGGGGAGAGGTGACGTGGCGAGAGAGGATTGGGTGGGGTGAGGTGGCTGGAGGGTGGGTGGATAGGACTGGGGTAAGAAAAGATTTGGGGTGGGGTCTAAGCTGGACCGATTTTGTTCTGGGGGTGGTCGTTCGGGTCGAATCGGCCCGTTCGACTGCCCCCACAAAATAATTAAATAATTTTATTTGTTTAACACAGGACTTTTGCAAACCGATAGCAGACAAAACAAAATAATCCGGTAACCCGGGTTTTGCGTTTGAACAAAGACGGGGCGTTTAGAAAATAAGGACAGGTCTTTCCGCAAATAGTTTTATGCAAGCAATTGCAAGATGATGACGATGCTCAAATGCAATGTGGCAGGATGACATGAGCATGCGGTCATGATGATGCAATGCACAAAAACATCACGATTTTCTAGTAGTGGTTTTAGCGGGATGCCACAATTCGACACCACTAACAATGGATCTCGCCCTCGAGATCCGCCTCATGGTACCGGAAAGAAGGCCGACGATCTGATCCTTCGCGCTTCGTGTAGATCCTTGCGACACCACTAACAAGGATACTTTCTTCGTCTTGAAATCAGCGACACCACCAACAGGATGTCGTGGATCCTGTTCGTCAAGAGAACACTCCGGATAACAACAGACGAAGTTAAAGGTAAGGCCACCTCTAACTTCCATGGAAGGAGTAGAATTGCATCGATCCACGATTCAATATACAAAGCAAATGATAAGAGTAGTGGTATGGTCGCGACTCCATCCCGCACTCAAAGCATTACTTTGTACACGAATAGACAGATTATGCAACCAACCCTCAGGATTAGACTGAAGATCTCGACAATGAGGTTCGGAAACAAAGGAGTGATGCCGACTCTGCATCGGATCTGGCGTAGAGGATGTCGTTGCGTCGGAAAACACCGGAAGGCACAAACAAGGAACAAAGAATGGTACCACAGATAAAGGATCACTCAGATAGAATGAACTCCGGATGGTAGAACACCGTTATCAAAGGAGGAAGCGAAACCCTGAAGGTACGACGGAACCCTACCACGAGAAATCCTGGACTCGAAGAGAGAGAAGAGAGCGGATTCAAAACACGTAGGGGTAAGAGGATAATAGCAGAGGGGTAAGGAATAAAAGCAGACCGAACCAGATCTATCCAACCGATCTTGCAAAATAGTTTTGACACTCTACTTCGGCCGTTAGCTAGGTTATCCTACAGGCTGGACTTGTGGGGTATCGCAACTTCTGAGCTCTGATACCACTCTGTAACACCCTCAGAATCGGCCCTATGCAAGTTTTAGCGAAACCCGCCAAACCCGCATAGAAACGATTCGAAGGTGCCCACCAGGCACTTTCGTGCGAGTGGAAAACGAAGTAATAACATTACACAACAGTCCTCGATGGGACCCACAGAGCAGATATATACAACACGACTCCATGAGTCAAGAATACAGATATAATATACAAAGATCCAAATCACCTTGAAAATGATAGAGCGTCCGACTACGGACAAGATGCAAATGGGGCTGAGAGCCCTGAAGAATAACCAATGGCGTCCATAACCCTGCCCAGGCCAAGCCGGAAGGGTAACCCTGCTAACGACATCGATCTCAAACCTGCTTAAACAAAAGGGGTGCCGACAAAGGGCAAAGGAAAAGAGAGAGCGGTCAGTACTGAGGCCAGTACACGGCGAGGCTAGAATTCGGCGGTCCCGCCTACATAGGTATGGTGGACTGAAGCGGTAGCGACAGCATGCACTAAACAACCTATAGAGACTCGATACAACTGGCGGCTATCAGAGAGGGGTAAGAAAGACCTATTCGGAACCAACCTGATGCTACCATCAAACAAACCCATCCTGGTGTTTCCCCCTCGAGAACAAACGAGGAAGTCAACCGAGGAACTCACACAGTTGGCAGTTTTATTTATTCGGTTATCGTTGCAGCAATTACTAGTCAGGTATAGATAATCATCCTGATAAAATAAGCAGTGGGCCGTTTTAGTTAACCATTCCGTTGTAGTTGCAACACTTACTAGTCAGATACAAATAGCATGAGATATCCCAAAACCCAGCAGTTGTTGGTACTTTTATTTAGCCATTCCGTTGTGGTGAAGATGATTACTAGTCATATCGGATACAAGTCAATTTATAACAGTAAACTTTAGTTATAGTTGTCTATGATCAAGCACTGTGCTCCAAGTCGTCCATAACCGCGGACACGGCTTCTCGAAAAGATTAAACCCTGCAGGGTGCACCAAAGTATCCACAAGCACTTCGACCCTTTTTGCCAGATCAGTTAACATACACCCATCGGTATGTCGGCGGGGCCTAAGTCACGACGTTCCCAGACCCAAAGCAAGCACGGGGGGCCACCCCACTAAGTACACCCGCAACGAAGTCGGCCGGTCTCCGAGACGGACTCAGGGTTTGCGACAGTGGCTGTAAACGACAGCAAATCCCAAAACTGGGGCTGTCGATATCTCGAAAACACTCCGCTTCCTAAACAGTACAGCGTGCTCCTCACACAATCGCAAATAAAGCATTAAAGCATGGCATAGGTACAGGATAGTAAATAAAACCTCAAACTACTTGTGGCCCCCAGTACAATACTTTGAAATCAGATACTAATCAATGGTGGGGCCCATATCTCCCCACCTGTGGTTAGCGCGCTCGATCTCGGAACAGGTGTCAAGAACTCGGGGTCCTACGGGACACAAGTGGGCGGTCGGAAACCAAATATTATCTATCACCCACCGGTGCCTCTGCTTACCTACTTCAATTTTAGTTGTTAAGCAGTAATTAAAGTGAACCATAATTAAAGCCATGAACAGCTCCAACATTAACATGCGGCCATACTCCAACAACTGCGGTACATGACGACACGCAACATCACTTGAGCAAGCGGCTACGACACGCAGGTCCAACTAGCTACCAAACCACAGGTAATAGGATGTGTCCAAGGCAATATACGGTTGCAAGGGGATATCACGGGTACGGAAACTAGAGCATCGCAACACAGATAGCAATAGATCAACGGAGGGAAATAAATACTATAAAAGTAAGATAGGTAGAAAGGGGGAGATGCTCGCCTGAAAACATTGCCGAAGGTTCATTCGAAGATCGGGTCGACACTCGCATCAACTCAACGGTCGTATCCGCGAAGAACCAAAACACTAGAATAAACACCGGATGCAATATTTAATACAACGGCAGAAGATCGGCATGATGCATGTATGAGGTATGGCATGGCAAGGATGCGGTGCAATTAGGCCATATTAAGCGGAACCGGGGTCCCGACAATTATTTAGATGGTTCAAGTTGTTTAACTACCCCACAATTTAAATGTTGCATTAGCAAGACAAAACAAGTTACCGGTTCGCTACAAAAATTTAAATGAGGCCAATATAAGACTAGATTTGCCCGCATATGGGCCCCATATTTAATTATTAGGTGAATCGGCATAAGGCCCCCAAACCACATGACAATATGCATGCAAGTAGGACAATTTAATATGCATCAATTTGTCATTACATTTATAAAATAGGGCTCGGGAAAGGGGGTCACACATTTAGGGTTCGGCAGATCTTGGGGTTCCGGGGTTCGAGGTCCGGCCTCAGGGTTCAGGGTTCGACGGGATCGTTCTCGGATAGGGGAGTAGATCTAGGCGTTCCGGGAGGAAGTACTTGGTCTGGCGTCGGGGCATCGGATTCGCCCCGGTCGATGTCGTTCTTGTTGTCGATGGCGAACTCGAGTGGATCGGGTAGCGGGGTCTTGGTGTTCATGAAGTAGGTCTTCGGGTACATGGAGTTCTTGTCGCTTGGTATCCGTGTAGGAGAGCTCGAGGTCGATGGTGAACTTGTTTGGTATCGGGGTTTTTCGAAGATCTTGGCGCGGCACCGATGAGCTTGGTCAACTCCTTGTGCTTGTCCGCTCCGAGGAGGTAGCCCAGATTGTCACAACTTATTCGTCGGTGATAAACATGGACGACGTCGGTTCCGCGAGTTCCGTGTAGAAGACCTTGAATTTTCAAGGGTTACTTCGAGTGGCATCTGGTGGTTCCTGTAACTTGCCGTCAGAGACAAGCCGACAACGGAACACATTGACGGCCTACTAGCTTCACGGAACTGGTGTCAACTCTTCCAGACCAAAACACAAACACCTGCGAGGCACCGCGTGACCGAAGAAAAGGCGATGGCGTGCGTGAGGCGGGTGCTGGCGGCCAGAGCCATGAGGCGACAGAGGTCCTGGCCAGGGGCCCAGGGTCGACGACGAGACGGGGACGGTCCCTTGGCGACGAGCCGACTAGGGGGGGCGCCGATCCTGCGGTGGCAAGCAGAGGTGGCGGCCAGGCGCGCAGAGGGCGTCGCGGACGCAGAGGGGACGCCGGCGGCGGCGCCGCCGGTGGGGAGGAAGATGCGGCCGCGGACGACGGCGCGGAGGAGGGAGCGGGCCCGGGTCGGTGACTAGGAGGCGCGGGGTCGTGGCCGGAGATGGAGGACCTGGCGGCGGGGGTTCTGGCGGGCGGTGGACGGACGCAGAGGAGGTGGCGGTTCGCGGTCGGAGGCGGGGCAGAGAGCCACGGCGCGGGCTCGGGCCGGCGGCGAGGAGGTCGGGCAGAGGCGGAGGCGCTAGGGCCGGATGGAACCGCGGTAGCGGCGGCGCCACACGGGGGGCCGACGAGGTGCAGCGGCCGGCGGGGAGGACGGGCGGAGGCCGAGGCGCGGAGGCGGGGCGGCCCGGTGCCGAGGCGGGGCTGCAGGAGGCGGAGAGGGGGGAAGGCGGCGTCGGGGCGTGGGGGCTGCGCTCGGTGAGGTGGGAGGAGGGAGAGAACGCGGGGAAGAGAGAGGTTAGGTGGGAGTGGCGGGGTCGGTAGGTGGGGCCGGGGGCGGGTCCCGCGGACAGGGGAGAGGTGGGAGTGTGGGTGGACGCGGTTGGGTGGAGGGAGTGGGTCCCGCACGTCATAGGGGAGTGGGGCTGCTGACTAGGCCAGGGGAGTGTGTGTGTGTGCTGGGAAGTGGGGTGGTAGTTTGGGGCTGGGTGAGTGGGAGGTGAGGTGGCGGTGTGGGATAGGTTAGAGGGAGGGGAGAGGTGACGTGGCGAGAGAGGATTGGGTGGGGTGAGGTGGCTGGAGGGTGGGTGGATAGGACTGGGGTAAGAAAAGATTTGGGTTGGGGTCTAAGCTGGACCGATTTTGTTCTGGGGGTGGTCGTTCGGGTCGAATCGGCCCGTTCGACTGCCCCCACAAAATAATTAAATAATTTTATTTGTTTAACACAGGGCTTTTGCAAACCGATAGCAGACAAAACAAAATAATCCGGTAACCCGGGTTTTGCGTTTGAACAAAGACGGGGCGTTTAGAAAATAAGGACAGGTCTTTCCGCAAATAGTTTTATGCAAGCAATTGCAAGATGATGACGATGCTCAAATGCAATGTGGCAGGATGACATGAGCATGCGGTCATGATGATGCAATGCACAAAAACATCGCGATTTTCTAGTAGTGGTTTTAGCGGGATGCCACAATTCTTTAAGACAAACCAAAGCTAAAAAGCAAATAAATAAACCAAGAGAAACAACAAAAATATTTTTTGGTATTTTTGTGTTTTGAGAAAACAGAAACAAAAATCAAAAAGAAAGCGAAACAATGGATATACAAAGAACCGACGAAACATGATATATAGAGGAGTGTGATGTCGGTTAACCTCCCCCCAAGCTTAGGCTTTTGGCCTATGTGGGGCTCAACTCCATGGTGACCAAGTGGGTGCACCTCTGTAGTACGACGAGGAGGCCCCTTCGTCCTGGTAAGAGCTCGAGGACTCCCCTGTGTAGTGCATAGAGGGGTCGTATGAGGGTGCGTCCCCCTGATAGTGTCCATGGAAGCCAAGAATGTGTAGCTTCTCATCCATATCCTCCTTGGAGCATGATAAAGGTCCCTGGGAAATACTGAACAAAGTGGTCTGGGGTAGAGGGATCTCTCTCTCTCTCTTCCCCGTCAGTAAACAACAGTCTATAAACCAGGCTCTCAAGGGTAGAGCCAGCAGTGACAAAGTGATGCGCTTTCATAGCAGCAAGATCAAGCATGTGAGGAGCCAAAACTGTATCAGTTGGATCAACAGCAAGGTCCAGGGCAGCAACAACACGTGCAGCAATAATTCCCCCATAAATGGGTCTCTTAGCAGCTAAGAGACGAGCAATGAGAGAACCAAGATTGTACCTAGTTTCATTGTTGAGTGCAGCATCTATGAAGGACAAATGATAGTTGGAAATATTACTAGTGTTCTCCCTACCAAGAACACTAGTGGCAAGATAATAAGCAAAGTACCTGATAGCTGGGAGTTGAATATTTCTTATCTTTTCCCGTTGGGCTCTATGGTCATCATCATTAGTTATCCCGTGAAAGAGCTCCAACAAATCAGCGGGTTGAGCTGGAATCTTCTTCACCGTCCCAGTTGTACCAAGACCCAGGATCTCACAAAATTTCTTCAATGTCATGGTGTAAGGCCTGCCATAAAATTTTGAAAGATACATCTGGCTTGAAAACGCTTTTAGAAAAAGAAAAACTCTCCACAAATGTTTTAGTGATCGTAGCATATTGCATGCTCTCATCCTGCATATAACTTTTTAGTCCAACCCTCCAAACCAAGGTTAGAAAATCCTCAAGAATCCCAGCAGCCTGCAAGAAGGTTGGGCAAGGAAAGGTGGAAGGGTGCGCATCCCCCTCATCTCCCTCGTCGCCAAATCGCAGTGTAATGAGATCCTCATTGTATGAGGGCCTAGCTCAAGAGGATGATCTTGAAAGCCTTTCCCTCCTAGGTGCATCACTCTCAAATATTTCACCAATGGTGTGGTTATCCATGACCTCTTTTTCTGAAATTTTTAGACAAACATCAAACCAAGTGATTTGCATGTTGATAAATGATGAGCAACTACTATAGGAATTTGCTAGAGGGCTACACATGCATCAAAATGAAATTTATAAGCATAGAACAAGCATGCAAGCTCACACAACCTGACACCTATAGCAGAAAAAATACTCAAGATACAATCTACCAATCACAAATCTAATTGGACAAGCGGAGGAGGCACATACCAAGGAGCAATCCCTCCAAAAATTAGAAGTAGAGATGGGCTGAGCAAGGAGATCGAAAATCGGGAGAAAGAACAGCAAGAACTCGAGCTTGAGAAAGTTTTCCGGTGTTTTTCAAGAGAGAGAAAGAAGATGGCTGGGAGGAGGCACCTTGGAGGGCTACAGGTGGGCCACACCCCAGACAGGCGCGCCCCTGGAGCTGGCCACGCCACCAGTGGGTGTGCTGGCCTGGGGTGGCCCCCTGGGTCACTTAAGGTGTCCCTCTGTCCCTTTTTTCGAGGAGAAATTTATTTTGAATTTTTTGGGATTTTTCGGAAAACTTTATTTTTGGCCAATTTTCAGGGTATGAAAATTGATTTTCTCGTAGAAAAGTTTTTTTAGAAGAAGCAAAAGCAAACAAAAACCAAAGCTACAGAAGGTCTAAGACACTCTAACAAGCAAACAACTAGCAAAACCAAAGCTAACAAGAGAAAAATCAAAGACTAGGAAGGAGAAAAGTAGAAGTGAGCAAGTATAACCACAGTGAAAACATTATTTTGTTCATTAAAACCCTTTTGTTAACAAGGTTGATCAAGTATTCTTACCAAAAAAATCTTATATGAAACAAAACTTTGTATTCCACAAAGTGATTATGTTACCTCAAACTTGATAGCAATGGTCCCAATCATAATAGTTTCGAAAATTTGTTGTGGAATGGGACAATATATTTCTCCAACCTTGATGCTCTCAATATTTTCAATTCAGGCAATAGCTCTTAGCAACCTTCTTGGGGAAATAAACAATATGCTCTTAGTCATTAATATTAAATGTTACTTTTCCTTGATTACAATTGATGACGGCACCTACAGTATTAGCCACTTGAACAGGAACATCCTCACATATACCAACAGGAATAGTAGTTGACTTATCAACCATTTGCAAAGATATATTAGTTGGTATCAACTTTTCTAGTTGGAGTCTCTTGTAGAGAGAAAAAGGCATAACACTAACTCCATCTCCCAAATCACATAAAGCAGTTCTAACATAATTATTCTTAATAGAGCAAGGAATAGTTGGTATACCTGGATCACCAAGTTTCTTTGGAACCTTACCATTGAAGGAATAATTAGCAAGCAAAGTAGAAATTTCCTAATTAGAAATCTTCCTTTTATTAGAGACAATATCATTCATATACTTTGAATAAGGAGGCAACTTAATAGCATCAGTCAAAGGAATTTGCAAAAATAAAGGTTTCATCCACTCACAAAACTTGTTGTAGTGTTCTTCCTCCTTTGACTTGTGTTTCTTACCCGGAAAAGGCATAGGTTTTTTCACCCAAGGTTCTCTCTCTTTACCATGTTTATTAGCAATAAAGTCCTCCTTAGTGTACCTAGTGTTCTTAGTGTGCTTCTCAGGTTCTTCCTCAACTTCCTACTTATCAGGAGCATCATTTTTATCATTACCACTCTCAGTTTGAGCATCAGAGACATATATACTATTAGGATCTATAGCAGGTTCAAGGGGTTCCTCAACTATTTTATGTTTCTTTTTCTTTCTCTTACGACGACTACCACTACTTTCACCTTGTTGAGAATCCTGCTCAATTCTTTTAGGGTGTCCTTCAGGATCTTGAGTAGCTATAGCACTCCTAGTTCTAATTCCATAAGCATGTTTATCTCCTAAGGCATTAACTAGCATATCTTTTTGTACCTTAGCAAGTTGATCAATTTGAGTTTAAACCATTTGAAAATGTTTACAAAGCATTTTAATACCATTAGAAGTTCTTTCCACAATATCTTTCAACTCTTTAATAGCTCTAGAGTTTTCTAATAAATGATTCTGAACTTCTTTATTAAAATTACCTTGTTTAACAATAAAAACAAGTTCCTCTAAACATTGATCAGGAGGCTTACCATAAGGAATATCACCTTCATCAAAGTGTTGGAGAGAGTGTACCTCAATGGTAGATAAGTGGGAAATTGGCTTACATAATTCTTCTATATGAGGTAGATTCTTCACATCTTCAGCTCTAATACCTGTCTCCTTTACACATTTCTTAGCTTCTTTCATCACTTCATCATTTAATGCAATAAATCCTCTCTTCTTTGGTGTTGGTATTGGAACTGGTTCAGGCACAACTGGTTCAGGAGTAATAGGCTCAGGTGTATTTAGCTCAGTTGAAGTCCAATCATCATAATTCTTGCTTATTTTAGCCATTAATTCTTCAGCATCTGTAGGAGTTCTTTTCCTGAAAACACAATCAGCAAAGCTATCAAGGTATGTCCTAGAATCATCAGTTAGTCCATTATAATAAATATCAAGAAACTCATTTTTAGGTAATGGACATCCAGGATGTGCATGAATCAAGGCACAAAACCTTGTCCATGACTCATGCAATTTCTCTTCTTCTCCCTGTTTAAAATCAAAAAGTCTCTGCAAAGCAGCATGTCTAGCACTAGGAGGAAAATATTTCTGTAAGAAAGAAGCAATCAAACAATTAGGACTATGAATAGAACCAGGAGGTAATCTATTAAACCAAGCCCTAGCTTCTCCTTTTAGTGAAAAGGAGAATATCTTAGTAACAAAGTACTTGTGCATCTTAAAATCATCAGAGAATAAAGCACTCATAGTGGATCTTGGTATTTTACGGCGTTCGCACGCACCTTGTATGTTTATTTTCACTAGGATCAGGACATATGATGGATATAATGGACACAACTCTTGGACTAGTTGTACTGGAGCGAAAAGGAGTAAAAAACAAGGTAAATCGCTAAATTGGGAAATATCAATAACACCAGAAGAAAACCCGAAGCGATTGGAGGACATAGAAGGTTTAACGACCAACTATACGGTGGGAGGAACTTTTCTGGCTGTATAGTTCCCGCTGTATAGTCGGCACCAAAACCGCCTCCTCAAATAGTTTCACCCCGTGCAACCGGACTGGAGAGATGACATATAGAACACCCAGAAAATCATCAAAAACCTCACCTCCGGAAGGGATCTGGAGGGGTAACTTGCCCTAGGGATCCATCTTCGCCCTAAGAAGATCTAGGAGGCCAAGGCATCGAGATCCATCTTCATCAACCACTGCATCACCATCATATCCATGCATCCCATCTAGATCTTGTTGTAATTCTAGAACTGGTTGTGGATTTATACAAGAACTATTCATCTATAATTGTTTCCATTACCATTGCCATGATGTTGTTTGCCTCCATGTTTGAGTAGATCATTAGTTCTTGGGGAGATGGAGAAAACCTACTATATGATTGAGATGAGATAGAGATTATTATGTTATACATCATTATGTATATGTGTTAATTGTCTTCATCTTGATGTTGAGAGTTGTGCACCTCTTTAATATTTGCCTCTTATGGGGACTTGATGAACGGGATTACTTGCTGGTAGACGGAGAGATGATAGCACTTACTATGACTATAAATTCGTTGTCATCCTTTACGTATTAACTTGGGGAAGAAAGGAGAATTAATTAAGCCACATCCATGCCGTGGGATAAATCCCATAATAGCGGGATAACACGATTGATGTTGTTTATCTGTCAGCTGTGGTTATGAAGGATGATGTGAGCAGTGGTTGCTGCATATTCGTCCATATATGGAACTCCTCCCACATACATACATGTCATGAGAATATTTGTTATAATAATCTTGATTACTCAGTCTAAATTTGTAGCGGTGTATCCACCACTCCCTAAGAACGCTTTTTCCCTATTGCAGTTCCAAGCTTTCTTACACATGCGTTTTCTACTTTCTGCATTAATTTTTACTTTATTTTAATTGCTTCGCTTAATCAAAAACCCAAAACAATTCTACTTTTCTTGTATCTTATAATTATTTCTTAAGTACTTCGTTTAGTTTTAGTTAAAAGCATTTTAGTCTTTCGCTTACTGCTCCCTGTGGGATCAATATATTTATTTAGAAACTAGCTACAAACGATATGCGCACTTGCAATCATCAAGCTATTTTCTGGTGTTGTTGCCAGGGAGCTTAGCGTAATAAGTCACTTTACTTTTAGTTATTTAGTTTTGTTATACTAATTTTTTATTTGAGTTGCAGGACCATAACAATGGACAACACTCAACATTTAATCCATCTTGAGGCGGTAAGGAAAATGGGTTAGCTCATGGATGCTTTTATAACTGTCAATAAAAGCATAAACCCCGATGGTATTGAGATCCATCCCTTATTATTTGAATTACTCAACTCTGAAATTTGCAGGAACCGACGAAGAGAGTCCATATGGACACTTACAATTCTTTGAAGATGTTTTTGGTTCCTTTATATTCGATGACTGTGACCTTGATAAGATAAAAATCTAGTTGTTTAGACAAACTCTCTCTAATAATGTTTGCAACTAGTATAGATATTTTTATGCAGAAGCACCAAGGACTTGGACGAAATTGACAACCAATTTCCTAGCGAACTATTACTCAGAAAGCAAAGCTCACAGGATGAGAGGTATTATTATCAGTTTTAAAAATAGTCCTGATGGGAATTTATATGAAGGCTATCTAAGGTATAAACGTTATCTAGATAATTGCCCCCATCATCATTTACTTGATTGGTTAATCACTCATACTTTTTATGGAGGGCTTAATAATAAAAATCGAATGATCCTAGATACCGCTTATAATGGTAGTTTTCTATCTTATACCTATGATGAACCCTGGAAACTAATAATGAAAATGAGGGAGACAACGGAAAATCTTAAGGATGAGGAGAACATTATGAATAGTTCTTCTGGATATGCTTGTGTTAACAATTTTCTTGCAGATGAAAGGACTTGTGCGATTATTAAAACCTTTGGTATTGATTCTTGCTCAGTAAAGAAAATTATTGAGAATTATGCAGGGCATCTACATGTACCTACAAAATGGAAACCCTCTAAAGCCCTCAAAGAAAAGAAGCGTGCAAGAGAGAGCACACCAATGGTAGAGTTTTCCTATGAACCCATTCAAGAAAATATCAAGAAAAAGTTCAGGGAGAAAGAACACATAAGGAGAAGATTGAATAAACCAGAAAAGAACCCCGAAGCTACCAATGCAAATATTGTTATATTTAAGGATCTTATGGAAGCACGAATCATGGATAATGAAGTGGTTATGCTAGACTTTGAAACTTCAGAATTCATCACATGTAAGGTACGAGGTAATGAAACTTCTAAGCCTATGAATCCTATATATTGTGGAGAAACTTTCTTATATGGAATTTTTGAGCAGATTTCCACTATAAGTATTATGCCTTCATCACTTTATGAGGAACTTCGCTACAATTTAAATAATCCAGATGTGGAACCGGTGGACACTACTATTAAATTGTCTAATAGAACTAATATAAAACCAGAAGGTGTTATTAGAAATATTTATGTCTTTATTGGATCACTCATGTACCCCCTTGATTTTCATATTGTTGATATGCCTCAAGATGTTTTTTGTCCTATTGTTTTAGGCATGTCTTTTGTCTCTATAACCAAAGCTCGAATTGATGATAAGAAGGAGACTATTTCAATGATGTTTGGAGAAGAGGAAATGACATTCCACTTCGCCAAACTAAAGAAGAGGCCATATGAAGTGGAAGATATCAAGGAGGGGAAAATGATTGCCGAGCTAGCTGCAATTCATTTCAGCACTCCGCGAGATGAATTAGAAAGACGCCTAATTAATTGGGAAGAGGCACTAGACGATGAGGAAAGAGAATACATGGATGATTAACTTGATTCCATTTTGGAAGCACAAAATCCACATGAATATGAAGAACTGATAAGAAAAGGAGACGAAGAATCTCCACCAATTGAATTGAAACGACTTCCAGACGATATGAGGTATGAGTTTGTATATAATGAAAATAAATGTCCTGTTATTATTAGTAAAAAAATATTAGAAAATGAAACAAATAAACTCATTTTAGTCTTGATCAAGCATCGTGGAGAAGTTTGATATACTCTAAGTGATATTAAAGGAATAGATCCATCTATTGTGACACATAAGATTACCATGCTTGAAGATGCTATACCAGTAGTAGACACACAGAGAAGGCTTAATCCAAAAATGAAGGAAGTAGTAAGAAAATAAGTTATACGCTTATTAGATGCCGGCATAATACATTCTATTTCTGATAGTAAATGGGTTAGCCCAGATCATTGCATACCAAGACAAGGGGGTCTTGATGCTGCCATGAATGTGGATGGTGAGATAGTTCCTATAAGACCGATTATTGGATATCGCATGTGCATTGATTCTAGAAAACTAAACCGTTATACACAGAAAAATCATAAACCTATACCATTCATTGATAAAATTTTAGAAAGACTTAGCAATAGTTCTTATTTTTGTTTTCTTGATGGTTATTCCGGTTATTCTCAAATTGCTATACAACCCGAATATCACGAGAAAACAACTTTCACGTGTCCTTATGGCACATATGCTTATAGATTAATTTTGTTTGGCTTATGTAATGCAGATGCAACTTTTCAAGAATTTGTTTTAAAAATCTTTTATGATCTTGTTGAGAAGACTATGGAAGTTCTAAAAAATTATTTTGTTGTTTGTGAAACAACATTTGATAATTTTCTCTACAATTTAAATAAAGTTTTGCAGATATGCAGGCAATCAAATTTAGTTTTGAATTGGGAGCAATATCGATTCATGGAAAGAGAAGGTAAAGTTTTTGGACATAAGGTTTCAGAAAAGGGTATAGAAATAGATAATACTAACATAAATGCTATAAAAATCTTCCAATACCTTAGGACATAAAAAACTTAAAATGTTTCTGGGACATGCAGGCTTTTACAAGAGTTTTATAACTTTTTTCCAAAAATAGCAATGCCTCTCACTAACCTTCTTGATAAAGAAACTCCGTTCTATTTAAATCATGATTGCATTGCAGCTTTTGAAAACGTTAAAAACAAATTAGTTTCAGCACCCATCATGCAATCTCCAAAATGGGATGAACCTTTCAAAATCATGTGTGATGCTAGTGACTATGCTTTAGGAGCTGTGTTAGGACAGTGATACGGAAATAATTTAAATGTTATTTATTATGCTAGTAGAACTCTTAATAAGATTCAGAAAAATTATGCTACTACAGAAAAGGAGTTCCTAGCTATAATTTTTTCTTGTGATAAATTTAGATCATACATCATTTATTCTAAGGTAATATTTCATACAGATCACCAAGCTTTGCGTCACCTCCATGTGAAAAAGGATGCAAAGCCCAGGTTGATGAGGTGGGTTTTATTACTAAAAGAATATGATTTGCAAATAGTAGATAGGAGGGGTAAGGATAATCCGATAGCAGATCATCTCTCTAGGATGGAGGGAATAATTACTGACCCCATACCTATAAATGAGTCATTTCCGAGAGAATATCTAGCAAGTGTTGAAATTGCTGATCCATGGTTTGCAGATTATGCTAACTATCTTGCAGTAAAATTTATACCTCCTGGTATGACAAGAAATAAAAGACTGAAATTCTTTAATGATCTCAAATATTACTTTTGGGATGATCTGTATTTATATCGTCATGGACCTAATGGAATGATTCGGAAGTGTGTTCCTAACCATGAAATGAATGCAATTTTGCAAGCTTGTCATGACAGCCCATATGGAGAACATCATGCAGGCAAGCGAACTGCAGCAAATGTACTTCAATCCGGATTCTATTGTCCCACCTTGTTCAAGGATGCACACATGTATGTAGAATATTGTGATGCTTGCCAGAAAAGTGGTAATATAGGTAGAAGACAAGAGATGGCAATGAATTATAGTCGTACAATTGAACCCTTTGATGTATGGGGGATGGATTATATGGGACCTTTTATAAAATCAAATGGTTACACTCATATTCTTGTTGCTGTCAATTATGTTACTAAATGGGTTGAAGCTATCCCAACAAGCCATGCATATGTGGCTACTTCAGTAAATATGATCAAGGATGTCATATTTCCTAGGTTTGGAGTTCCTAGATTTTTAATTACTAATGGTGGTTCTCATTTTATGAAAGGAACTTTTAGGAAAATCCTCTACAAATATGGAGTAACTCACTACGTTGATTCACTATATCATCCTCAAACGAGTGGTCAAGTAGAACTCTCCAATAGAGAATTAAATACCATACTCGAGAAGACACTCGACAAATCAAGAAAAAAGATTGGTCATACAAGTTAATGACACTCTTTGGGCATACCGTACTTTTTTTAAAAATCCAATGAGTATGACAGCATATAAGATGGTCTATAGTAAGGCGTGCCATTTACCTTTATAATTGAACATAAAGCCTTTTGGGCAGTCAAGAACTTAAACTATGATTTTAAAGCAGCAGGGGAGAAACGTTTATGAGATATTCATGCTTTAGATGAGTTTAGAAGTGAGGCTTATGAAAATGCTAGATTTTTTAAAGAAAAATTAAAAATATGGCATGATAGAAAATAGAAAATAAATTTTTTAAAAGTGGAGATAAGGTGCTGCTCTATAACTCTCGCCTTAAGTTATTTTCAGGAAAGCTCAGGTCAAAGTGGAAAGGCCCTTATATAGTTGAGGAAGCTTATTCATCGGGAGTAGTGAAACTCCAGGGAAAAACACCCTCTCTTTCATGGGTGGTTAATGGAAAATACTTGAAGCATTATTGAGCAAATAAGATATAAGTGCAGTCACCATACGCGTGATCACCCCGAAATAGGTGATTGAGCAAAGATATACAACGAATGGCAACTGCAAGAAGGATAAAATCGAGAAGAAATTAGCAACACTATGGTCAAGCTATTGACCATAAAAGAGCGCTTCATGTGAGGCAACCCATGTGAAATAAAGGGTTGAGTAAGTTTTAAATTTTCAATTAAGTTTTAGTTAAGCTTGTGTTGAATAAGGAACACTGGAAGCTCTAGTGAAATAGAATAAATTTGGTTATGCTAAAATCCCGTGCAATGGATGTTAATGTTGGTCAAAACTTTAAGCTGTCATTTTTCTGTCAAAACTTAGTATTTCATTAAGTTCCAGATTAATAAAGAATTTTTGGAAAAGCAGGTAATATTTATGGATACAATACCTTTAACGACCAACTATATGGCAGAAATTAAATTTCCAGCCGTATAGTTGCGATCATATAGTTATCTACCCCATCTTTCAAACTTTATTCCTGGGCACAAAATGTTTAACGACCAACTATATGGAAGGAAGAAAATTCTCGACCGTATAGTTACGTTCGTATAGTTAGTACCACCGTAGAAGGAAAAATAAATCTAGGTCGGTTAATAACTATACGGCAGGATCTATACGAGTCGCGACCATATAGTTGCTCGTTATAGACGCCGGCTAGGGTTTTCGACCTCCCCTTTTAAAGTTCTTCGCATATAACCTTTTTCATTAAGGTTTCGCAGAGCTACAGCCTCCAGCCTCAAAAAATCACCGTCATCTCCATACAAGCCCCTTCTAGCAATATCCATGCAGCAAAGCCATGTAGCCTTTCCATGTCAATAAGATTTGTAGGAAGAAAGAAGAGAAGCCCGTGAATAGGATCGAGGAAGCAAAACCTAAACAAGCATCATCGTCATCCAGCTGGGAGATCAAGTCTCTCCCAAATAGGGAGGACATGTTCCCGCAAAGGATGGAGATGATGAGGCAAGTGGATCAGATAAGGAGCAAGGATGAGTATCTCCCTAATCCTTACCATCACAACATATGATCTTATTATAAACCTCCTCTCAGTCCGTCACCTCTTAAACCTAAGAAGGTGTGGCAAAATGAGATTCATGATAAGATCTATCAATTGGAAAAGCTTCAAAGGCATGTGTTGAAACAATTGGAGAGGGTATTGACTCCTACTGGATGATAAGCAAAGACCTTGAGAAAAAGGTCAATGACATCAATGGTAGAGTTGGTTTCTTGATTAAAACTGTTTTGAGTTGACAGATGAGAAGAAATTCCTCTAGAAGAAAATTTTGAAACTCCAATACGACATGGCCGAGCTCAGCATCCGCCTTGCAAGCATAGCTAAAGTTTGCAACACAGGGGAAGAAGGAAATACTCTTCCTACCCAGGAGGAGGAATAGGTACAATCAAGGAGTTATTTTATCCCGCCTGGCTTGACTCCAAGCTTGGGGAGATCTTTAAGACCTTGTAATCTATCTTATAAGTTTTATATTACTATTTTAGTCTTGCATTAGTTCAAGTTTAGAAATAAAGTTGCATCATTTGAATTCCCTTAAGGAATAGTCGATCCCATTTATGAAATTCTGAGTTTATTATTATATTTGGAGCATTATTGAGTTTGTGCTTGTCTTATTAGATATATGAATGGCTTGAGTATAATTTTACTTGCACTTGATGACAGCAATAGGATTTTTCCACACCATTGGTATTAATGGAACATATAAAGATAATTTAGTCGATATGTTGTAAGTTGATGGTTTGATTTACAAAAAGAAAAATAATCTAATCGGTCAAGTTGAGAAAGAAATCTTGCACGAAGGAAAATTAAAGTGCTATCAAACGAGAGTGAGAATAAGTCAAGGTAGAGTCTTCAAGCCATAAAGATGCTTCATGTGAAATTGGAATTTGTTAATTGAGATCGTTAAACTTTGAATCCCTACATGAAGTGGGATGTATGGCTTGCTCCTTTGCACAACACTTAAACAAAAGTGTGAGCATATACATATAAAAAGAAAAAAAGAGAAAGAAGAAAAAGAGCGAATGTTCAAAGAGAAAATAGGCACACGCCATTGTCTTGTGGTAAGACAAAGAAATGTCTGGGATTTTGAATCCCAAGTGAATATGTTAATCCTAAAACACTTGGGACTACCTCGCTAACTCATTCGGTCGAACCGAAACACTTGAGATTCATCTTTTGTGAATTGTTGATAACTAAGGTGTGGAAGCCTGCTAATATTATTCAAATGGTTTGAGTAAGGTATTATTCATGAACTCATTCCTATGTATCTTATAGGATAAACACGTGTTGCAACTGTCTCATTTATTTTATCGACTCAGCTTCATGAATATGAGGATCACATTCATTAAGTCAGCCTTACTTAGGGGAATTTGATGAGTGCATATTTTCATCATGTTCTATATTATTATTTTCACTGTAGTGGTAGGATCTTGGTATTTTATGGCGTTCACACGCACCTTTTATGTTTATTTTCACCAGGATCAGGACATACGATGGATGCAACAGACACAACTCTTGGACAAGTTGTACTGGATAGAAAAGGAGTAAAAAACAATGTAAATTGCTAAATTAGGAAATATCAATAACACCATAAGAAAACCCAAAGCGATTGGAGGACACAGAAGGTTTAACGACCAACTATATGGCGGGAGAAACTTTTTCGGCCGTATAGTTCCCGCTGTATAGTTGGCGCCGACACCGCCTCCTCAAATAGTTTCAGCCCGTGCAACTGGATCACAGAGACGATATATAGAACACCCAAAATCGCCGAAAAACCTCACCTCTGGAAGGGATCTGGAGGGGGAACTTGCCCTAGGGATCCATCTTCTCCCTAAGCAGATCTGGGAGGCCAAGGAATCGATCTCCATCTTCATCAACCGCTGCATCACCATCATCTCCATCCATCCCATCTAGATCTTATTGCAATTCTAGCACTAGTTGTGGATTTAGACAAGAACTATTCATCTATAATTGTTTCCATTACCATTGCCATGATGTTGTTTGCCTCCATGTCTGAGTAGATCGTTAGTTCTTGGGGAGATGGAGAAACCCTAGTATATGATTGAGATGAGATAGAGATTATTATGTTATACATCATTATGTGTATGTGTTAATTGTCTTTATATCGATGTTGAGAGTTGTGCACCTCTTTAATATTTTCCCCTTATGGGGACTTGATGAAGGGGATTACTTGTCGGTAGACGGAGGGATGATAGCACTTACTGTGACTATAAATTCGTTGTCATCCTTTACGTACTAACTTGGGAAAGCAAGGAGACGTCATTAAGCCATGTCCATGCCGCAGGAGAAATCCCTTAATAGAGGGATAATATGATTGATGTCGTTTATTTGTCAGCTGTGGTTAGGAACGATGACGTGAGCAGTGGTTGCTACCTATTCATACATATATGGAGATCCTCCCACATACATACATGTCATGAGAATATTTTTTATAATAATCTTGATTACTCAGTCTAAATTGCTAGTGGTGTATCCACCACTCCCCGAGAACGCCTTTTCCCCTATTGCAGTTCTAAGCTTTCTTACACACGCGATTACTACTTTCTACATTAAGTTTTACTTTACTGTAATTGCTTCACTCAATCAAAAACCCAAATACAATTATACTTTTCTTGCATTTTATAATTATTTCTTAAGTACTTCGTTTAGTTTTAGTTAAAAGCATTTTAGCATTTCGTCTACTGCTCTATGTGGGATCGATATATTTATTTTGAAACTAGCTACAAACGATATGTGCACTTGTAGTCATCAAGGCACCATAATGGTGAGTAAACTTTTGACCATCCATTGACCAATAAACTAGTTGAATAGAGTCTACTAGGGACTTGGGTTTGTTTATATATCACACATATATCAATGTTTCCTTATTGATATAGTTGTAGCATGACATAAAACTATTATAAACTAATGGAATGTGTGTAATAAACTCCTTTATTATTTGCATGTAGGGCACAGTTCCTTCATAAAACGGACCTGAGGGAGCCTTTAGGGCACAATCTCTATGACAACCACAACCAACTCACACAGGCGAACATCTCTTGTAATCTTCTGTAACATCCCGCTCTTGCTGATATATTACTGGGTTTCTAGCAGGAGTAGGATCCGATCACCGCAGTTGGATCTGAATCTGGGTAAACTTGTGCTAACCGCTCCCGGAACACCGTACGACCCACACCCCATCTTCTCAACGCCTTCAGTACCCTCTCATGGCGTACTTGTCATCAATCCGACGACATGAGCGAACGCTGACTTGTGTCCAGCAGCTCACCTCGAGCTCTGCCGACCAGCGTCATGGCCACTTTGCCCTTATTGTTGTCCCATAACAGGTTCAGGGTAACATATATATTACACATATCCTAAGCAAATCACATAAGCCCAAAAGAAGTGTAAGAATAGTTTTAGGAGCTTATCATCACCACAACTTATCCCCACCGAAATTCATAATCTTGCTTATCCATAAGCATAATCCCAAAAGAAGTGCCCCTAATTGGAGCTCGTAAGAAGCGAGTTGTAACATCCCAAAAATACTAAGCTTGGATCATCAAATTCTAATCATCAAAATTAGGGTTAACAAAAACTTTTCTAAATGAAATCATGAATGCATGCATATGTGTATGCATGGATTTTGAAATCCTTTAAAACCACCTTGTTTGTTTGTTTGTTTCTTTGCTTGTAAAATGTTTCTTAGGTGAAATAAACATTATCTAAAACATTTCCCACACCTTTCCTAAAGACAGGTAAATCAAAACACATATATTAAATGAATGGTCACTTTGACCAATTTAACTCCCATGCCTACTTTGGCTGTCTCAAACTTTCAGAACCTAACAGAAACTTTTCTAGATCTTTGCACCCCTTGAATGTACTCATAACAAGGTATCAAGGCCCACCTTGTGATCATCCAAAAACTTTCAAATGCATAGTTTAAATGACAATTCAAAATTGAATCTTTATCATATGGGAAGATCCAACTTTTTCAAAAACCACTCAAACAAGCTCAACTTTCAAAACCCAAGCATCTGCAGACTCACCAGCACCAATCTAGCAAACCCACCAAAAATCTTTTCAAAATTCAAAACTTGATTTCATGCGGCCATTTCATCAAACAGGTTGCAGACACAAATCAAACAAACATCAAACACTATAGTGTGCAGTAAAATTGGCCTAACTTGTTCCCTAGTTAGCTCACACACAGCTCAGTAGATCATCTAGGAAGTTTAACTAAGGACTAGCACCCCTGTGAGCTTGCCATTGCCATCAATGGTGAACAGCCGAGCACCCCCTTGTGACCCCATTGTGGAGAGCGGGCTAGAGGAAGAACTAGCCTTGCCAACCTTGTCTGGGAGGCAGCCCACCGTCCACCCCCACTACCTGTCCCAGCCGCGAGCGTTGCCAAGCCCTGGACCACGCGCACAAGCCGCGCCCAGACCGCCAGATACCATGCCGAGCATGCGCCAGAGCACGAACCTCGACCGAAGCCCACAGACCGTGCGCCGCCCTCGCCGCGTGCATACACAATCCCCACCCACCCAGGAGACCGCCAGACATCCCCGTTTGCCACCCCGTGCCGCACAGCCACCGCCCGCCGTCGAAGACGCCGCCTCTGCCGCGCAGAGCACCGCCCGTTCCAGACCAAACCACACTGCCCCATGCCTCGAGACCATGTCGTTGAGCATCGCCAGGAGACACCGCACCGTCCCCTACCCTTGCCCATGCCATTAGCCGCCTGTAACCTCGCCCCCGACGAGCTCACCGTGCGCCTCGACGGTCCTCTCGCTCGACTATAAATAGAGGCCACCCCTGCACAATTTCTTCACACCATCTCACTCCCCTCTCCTCACTGATCGTGCCACACCGTTCTCAGAGCAAGGCAAGCACCACCCCGTCGGAATTTCACCGGAGCCCGCCGCCTCTGGAGAAGAAGGGAGCCAGCGATTGGAGCCGCCCTAGGAGAAGCCACCGGTACCAGGAGATTCGCCGTCGTCGACTTCGTCATTCGCCCGCCTCGCCGACCCTCGCCAGTACCCCGGTGATCCCCCAACAACCCTCACTAGCTGCGCTAGGTTTCGTTCTCGCCGGAGTTGTCTCGCGTCGATGATGACTCCCAGCCGTTAGATTAGAATTAGATCGAATGATCCACGTCGCCCCATACCGCTTCGCCTAGCCCCGTGTCACTGACGAGTGGGGACACCCACTTAAGCAGCCCGCGGGAGCACTGCGCTTAGCAGGCCGGCCCAGCAACTTTTCCCGCGCATCCCAGTTATTCAAATTAAACCTTTTTCTGTTTCAATTCAAACACACTTATGTACCAAATTGAATGAAACCAATTTTTTTGGAAAGGTATATGAATGCTGAATCCAAGCCTGTTGGATTCAAGTCATTTGGATCTATAGATCACCCATGGTAAATATAACAAGGCAGAAGCTTTTCTGCATTCAAACATTTTTCAAATTTAAACCATAATAGCTTTTGAGTTGATTCCAACTCTCAAAAATCACATTTGACCATACCTTTCAGAATATATAAAAATATATAGGTTTACTTGCAGAAATAATGTTCAAGTAATAAAAGAATGCTACATAAGAATTTCTAGCCACTTTAATTAATTAAAATAAAAGGGTAAAACCTTATTAAATTGTGACACCACTTTAAATCACATTACCATGGACTACAATGTGTGGTGATGACATGTGTCAACATGATCCCATGTTGGGTTTGGAGAATATTAAATCTTAAGTAGTTTTTCAATGAGTAGAAATTACTTTTCTAAAAATAAAAGGATTTAAATCAAGCCCTAACCTTGTCATGTTAGGGATGATGCTAGATCATCCATAGGACCCTTGTGTGTGATGATTGCAAGTAGTTAAGTATTGTTTGGTGATTGTGTACCTCATATTTATTCATAGATGCTAGTATCGACCAAGGATACGAGGAGGAAGGAGGATACTACGAAGAAGAAGCCGAGGAGAACTTCAACCACTGCTCTGCAAAAGGCAAGCTAGTAACCTTGCAAGCTAACACTTGCAATTTAGCAAGCTTATACTTATATTGATGCAAGCTGATACTATACCTATGCAAGCCTTACTAATCAAGTTGACCTATGCAAGCTAACCCTTGCAAGATACCCTACTGATGCAACAAACCCATACTTGTTCTATGACTACTATATGCCTTAAGCATATGTGATCATACCCACTTGATAAACCAATGCTAGTTTTATGTGCAAGCTTCTTACTCTATTTTCTTTATCAAAGCTTACTTAGAGTTTACTTAAGTGACTGGTAGATATTGGAAAGATGCTGAAGGTTGCATAAAGAGCATAAAATTCGTCCTAAGTTAGAAACCTTGACATCAGCCTGAGACATGAGGTTGTACTTAGTTGAAACTCCACTAGTTACCACCCCTCATTAGTACTACCCCCACCTGTAGATGCTAGTGCTAAGCATAAAACTTGATCAACTTTTAGATGGGAATACTTGGTGGAAAAATGGTTATGAAAACCTTGGAATGATGGATCATTCTATTGAAATGTTTTGGACATGTGTTTCCAAACACTTGATAATTTTGGTGATAAAAATGTTGAGGCATGAGCCTTAGCCCTTTATAAAACTGATGGTTGTCTGGATGCGTACCATTCCAATTTTATCGTACAACCACAATACCCGAATATTGGGTAGGGCTTGACTGGAAACTTATATTCCTTAGTATTAGTTCCCTCACGGCCAAGGTCTGAGCTGAGGCTAACTTGTGAAGATTGTCCACCTGTGCAGTACCCAAGATGACAGTTGGTCATGGTTGGAAGGCCAAACTCACACGAGATGTGCTTATACTAGGGCGTGTAATCAAAAGGTTAGGATTGATTATCCGCATACTGAGTATGGTGAATTCAGGATTTGTTCCGGACGGATGTATCGAATGTTGTGGTGAAAGTGTACAATCTCTGCAGAGTGTCAAACTATTCGAATAGCCGCGTCCGCGGTTATGGACAGTTGGAGTGGCCATACTGTTCCCCCGTCAGACTTTTCAAAATGACCTGTGAAATGAACTAAGACTTTGACTTGACCACAACAGAGTTGTGATATGAAATAAAAGTTCCCAGTTAGGAGTTATAAAATTGTGACTAGCTTTAGAACTTAGTAGAGATAAATCTGTCTTCTGCAAAACAACCCTAGAGCCTAGTGTCCTATTATCCAAAAAAAACCCTTTACCTATTAGTATTAGTTTGCGAGTACTTAAAGAGTACTCATGGCTTTGTCCCTGGCTATTCCCATGGCCAGACTATGAAGAGGAGTACCTGGAAGATGGACCCCAGGAAGGTTACGACAACTAGGATCATCTCCCATCGTCAGCATTGCCTGTGACCCCGAAGATGGAGCTTCGCCTACGCTACCGTTATTATTACGTATTCCGCTGCTTGATGTTGTATTAAGAACTGGATCATGAGATCCCTATTTGTGTAAGAACTTATGTATAATTTGTAATGGATGATGTAGTATGGTATCCAATTCTGTTATGTCTCGCAAAAATGGTAATCCTAGGATTGCGATGTATGGCATAACAGGCATCTAGGATTGAAAAATCTGGGTGTTGACAAGTTGGTATCAGAGCCATCCTGACCATAGGAGACCCTAGTTAGACTGGACGTTTGAATCAAAAACTTAGTTTCAAAACCAAAGAAAACAAATATTTACAAAAACTTATTCTCATTATTATCTCTTTGATTCTTTCATAAAAATTCATGTTCCTCAAAAACTCTTGCAAAATACATAAAATTTTGACACACTTGATAACTCTGCTAATCTACTCATCCTCTATTTTTATAGATGGACGTGAAGTACAGCAAGTTTTACCAACTTGGGAATGGAGGAGACCTTATCTTTGAGAGGGATCTGGATCAGCTTTTGGAACTTATGGAGCGTCCGCACCCCGAGTTCTTTGGAGCTCAGCTCAATGATCAAGGAGGAGAAGATCTGTAGTGTCTAATTGTTGCAAGTCTCCGAGGAAAGATTGAACCTCCCACTGCGGAGGGAATTCAGTTCACCTTGAGGGAAAATAACTGGCTCGATGGACTTGCCAGAGCAATGCAGGAAGCTCTTTCATGTCTATATGTGCAGAGCATCAATCAAATCAAGGGTACTCGCTTTGAGTTTTTCCCAAGATGTGATGGAAATGGACAACCACTGGAAGCCCCATACCACCCCGAGCTGAAGACTCAATTGGACCACCTTAGCTTCATGATGTATGATCGCCAGCAGGAGTTGGACAACTGCCGTGACTATTGCAACCACAAGTCTTCCATCATCAAGACAAAGGATCAGACCATATCCATGCTAGCAAAGGATCGCAAGTCTCACCGCCGTCAGCTCGACAAGAAGGAGCGCATTATTGCCCGTCTTCGCCACCGCATCTCATCTCTGGAGGAGACCATCCACGAGAGAGACATGCAGTTGGAGGAAAGGGAGAATGCTGGAGAGGATCTTCGTGGAGACCCTTACTCCTATCTCAGCGATGACGATGATTTTCTGGAGGATCAGGCCATGGACTTCTTCACCGATGAGGATGATTTCGCCTTCATCGATGATGATGAATATGATGAAGCCACCGACTCCGAGGAGTAGTAGCACTGAGCACTAGCGTAGTGAGTAGTAGTTGGTCCCACTGTATCGTAGATTCCAGAATGGTTATTAAAACCATCTGTTTTTCCTTGCTGTGGTGTGCGTTGTATCGAGTGAATGAATGAATGAAAAAAAGCAAGTTGCTAGAAAAATCTGAGTCAAACATTTAAAACTTTTCAAAGACCCAAAACCTTAGAAATTTCCCTCTTTTCTCATAATCTATATCAATCTTTAGATGCCACGTGGAGGAAGTGGTTCAGCCCCGGACCCGATGTTGCAGATCCTGCAAATGTTGACTTCTGACCGCGAAGCTGAAAGAGCGGAACGTCAAGCCAACCTAGCCACTCTGCAACAGATAGCCCAGCTAGCCCACAACAACCAAGGCCAAGGAAATCAGGACAACCATGGATCTAAGCTCAAGAATTTCCAGAATACCAACCCACCCGTTTTCACCAAGTGAGAAGAACCCCTAGATGCCGATGATTGGCTGCAAACCATGGAAAACAACCTAGAAGTCGCCGGAGTGGAAGCCAACGAGAAAGTCCTGTTTGCCACCCATTATTTAGACGGAGATGCCAGGGCATGGTGGAACAGTGTTCATGCAATGACCAGAGGCCAGATGATGACCTGGGATGAATTCAAGGTCAAGTTTAGCAGAACCCATGTGCCACCAGGTTTGATCAAGAGAATGAGAGACGAGTTCAAAGAGCTGAAGCAAGGAAGGATGACTGTAGTGGAATACCGTGACAATTTTTTGTCATTAGCTAGGTATGCCCCGGACGAGATAGACACCGAAGCCAAGAAGAAAGAAAGATTCTTGAATGGTCTGCATGACGAGATGCAGACGGTGTTAGTCAATATCCCCTTTGCTGATATTGAAGCCCTTGTCGACTCTGCTATCCAGATGGAAGGAAAGATCAACCAAGCCAATGAGAACCGCAAGCGTCGCATGATGCATCAACCAGGAACCCATCAGACCCCAAAGTATCGCCCCAACCCATCTCCAGGATTTGCCCAAGAACCAACAGACCCCCTATGACCCGTCCGACCTACCCCAACCGTGGAAACCCTAGACCCGGAAGAAATCACAACAACCCCGGCAACTCTAGCAATTTCACCCGTGCCCCACCCAAGTTCAACACTAACAATGCTACCGCCAACACCAACACTGCCCCGAGGACTGGAAGCAATGATGTGCCTGTCGCAGCCAAGGACAAGTCACAAGTGACCTGTTATGACTGTGGAAATAAAGGCCACTATTCCAACGAGTGCCCCAACAAGAAGAATGCTACAGCCCCTAATGCCAATGCCCCACCTCAGCAGCAGCGTCGTGTCCAGCCAGGGAGAAGATTTGCCCCAGGGAATTCACTCAACCGCAATGGCCGTCTTTTTCTCATGCATGTTGAAGAAGCTCAGGAAGCGCCAGACGTCATGCTGGGTATGTTTTCTGTTAATTTAGTACTTGCAAGAGTGTTGTTTGACTCTGGTGCCTCGCATTCATTTGTCACCGAAGAATTTGCCTGCACTAGTAAAATTCAACCAACCAAACTGAAGCATGTTATGATTGTGCAAATTCCCGGATCAACCACCAAGGCTAGGCAAATTTGCAAAGCTGTCCCTATCCGAATCCATGGCATAGATTTTTATGCAAATCTAATAGTACTCGGAACTAAAGGTTTGGAAGTAGTACTAGGAATGGATTGGATGTCCAAACATAAGGGATTGATTGACTGTGCCAAGAAAGCCATCACTATGACCAGTACCGCCGGAATATCAGTCGAGCATATATCTGAAACCTTACCTCGCCAATTCAAGTGTAACAAGAGTCTAGCCCAACCTACCATTGACCAAGTCCGGATAGTCTGTGAATACCCCGATGTATTTCCAGATGTTTTGCCCGGTATGCCCCTAGATCGGGATATCGAGTTTATCATCGAACTAATCCCCGGAACAGGACCCATAGCCCAGAGACCCTATAGTATGAACCCGTCGGAACTAGCAGAACTGAAGAAGCAACTGGATTCCATGCTAGAAATTGGATTGATTGAACCAAGTGCGTCACCATGGAGATCACCTGTCTTATTTGTGGACAAGAAAGATGGAGGTAACCGTTTGTGTACGGATTATAGGAAGTTAAATGATGTCACCATCAAGAACAAGTACCCCTTGCCCAAGATAGAAGATTTGTTTGATCAGTTGACCGGTGGCAAAGTGTTTTCTAAGATTGATCTTAGAACTGGCTATCATCAACTCAAAATTCGTGCAAAGGATATTCCAAAGACTGCCTTTACCACCAGATATGGATTGTACGAGTATACAGTCATGTCTTTTGGATTAACAAATGCCCCCGCTTATTTCATGAACCTCATGAATAATATTTTTATGGACTTCCTGGATAAGTTTGTCGTTGTTTTCATCGATAACATTCTGATTTATTCCAAATCAGAAGAAGAACATGAGCTACACCTAAGGACCATTCTTGGAACCCTTAGAGAGCATCAACTGTATGCAAAGTTTAGCAAATGTGAATTCTGGTTACAGGAAGTAGGATTCCTCGGTCACATTATATCAGCCGGAGGAATTGCCGTTGATCCTGCGAAAGTGAAAGATGTAGAAGATTGGCAAGCCCCAACCACTCAAACCCAAGTTCGTGCTTTTCTCGGATTGGCGGGATATTACCGCAAATTCGTAGAAGGATTCTCGAGTATTGCCCGACCCATGACCCAATTGCTTAAGAAGGACAAGAAGTTTGAATGGACCGACAAATGTGAAGCGAGTTTTCAAGAACTCAAGAGGAGATTGATTTCAGCCCCAATCTTGATCATGCCGGATATCACGAAGCCCTTAGATGTGTATTGTGACGCATCCAAGATTGGTCTCGGATGTGTGCTAATGCAAGAAGGCAAAGTTATATCTTATTTATCTCGACAATTGAAGCAACATGAGCAAAACTATCCAACCCATGACCTCGAACTCGCAACAGTAGTCCTAGCCCTGAAGACATGGAGACATTACCTAATGGGAAACCGTTGTGAGATTTATTCGGATCACAAGAGCCTAAAGTATATATTCACTCAGAAGGAGTTGAATATGAGGCAGAGAAGATGGATTGAGCTAATCAAGGATTACGACCTGGACATTCACTATCACCCTCGTAAAGCCAACGTGGTAGCCGATGCCCTTAGTAGATTGCCGTGCCGCTTGAACTCCATGATTTTGAAGGATCAACCAAGTTTGCACAAGGAGATGGAAGATTTTCGAATGGAATTAGTAAGTGAAGGATTTTTGGCTAGCATAGAACTTCAGCCCACTTTGATCAGTCAGATTATAGAGGCGCAGAAGGGAAATGCCAGTATCGACGGAATCAAGCGTCGTATCGGTACAGGCAAAGTATCCGGATTCACCGAGGACGAAGAAGGAGTTATGTGGTACAAAGGACGCCTTTGTGTACCGGCAGATTCAGAGTTGAAAGAAGTTATCTTGAAGGAGGCTCATGATACTCTTTATTCTATCTATCCCGGAGGAACTAAGATGTATCAAGATTTGAAAGAGCAATTTTGGTGGCATAAGATGAAGAGAGAAATCGGAAGCTATATCGCCAAGTGTGATATATGTCAGCGAGTCAAGGCAGGACATCAAAGACCCGCTGGATTGTTGCAACCTTTGCAAATTCTGGAACGGAAATGGGATTCTGTAGGAATGGACTTTATCACTAGACTACCTACTTCTAGTAGGGGAAATGACTCTATTTCGGTCATAGTGGATAGATTGTCCAAAGTCGCCCATTTCTTGCCCGTCAAAACCACCTATCAGAGTTTGAAGCTAGCAGAGTTGTACATCGCTAGAATCGTCAGTTTGCACGGAGTCCCCAAGAACATAGTATCGGATCGAGGAACTCAGTTTACCTCGAGATTCTGGAAGAAAGTCCAAGAAGGTTTAGGAACCCACCTAGATTTCAGTACCGCGTATCACCCTCAGACCGGTGGACAAACGGAGCGAGTAAATCAAATACTCGAAGATATGCTTAGAGCATGTGTGCTCGAATATGGATCCAAGTGGGAAGATTGTCTACCGTTTGCAGAATTTTCCTACAACAATAGTTACCAAGCCAGTTTGCAAATGGCCCCATTTGAATTCATGTACGGAAGAAAGTGTCGCACCCCTTTGAACTGGTCGGAAGTAGGAGAGAGTCAGATTTTTGGACCCGACATCCTCCGAGAAGCAGAAGAGAAGGTTCACAAGATTCGTGAGCACCTCAAGACCGCCCAATCCCGACAGAAGAGTTATGTCGACAAGAGACGTCGAGACCTCGCCTTCAATATAGGAGGTTTTGTTTATCTGAAAGTGTCGCCATTGAAGGGAAATGCAGCGTTTCCAACTCAAAGGAAAGTTAGCCCCCATATATATCGGACCTTTCAAAATTCTAAACCGTCGAGGAGAAGTATCGTATCAATTGGAACTACCTGAAGAGATATCAGCTGTGCATAATGTGTTCCATATCTCGTTACTTCGCAAATGTCTCGAAGTCCCCAAGAAGACCGAAGTGTTCAAGAATATCGATCACCGGACCATAGAGATCAACGAATACCTGACCTATCCCGAAGTACCCATCCGTATTTTGGAAGAAGCCTTTCGAACTAACCGAACCCGAAGCATCAAGTTTCTCAAGATTCAGTGGAGCAACCACACAGAAGAGGAAGCTACCTGGGAGCGCAAAGATCACATCAGAACGGAGTTTCTCGATCTCTTCAAATCCTAGGTAATCTTTTCGTCCTTTTTCAAATCTCGGGACGAGATTTTGTTTAAGGGGGGAAGGTTTGTAACATCCCAAAAATACTAAGCTTGGATCATCAAATTCTAATCATCAAAATTAGGGTTAACAAAAACTTTTCTAAATGAAATCATGAATGCATGCATATGTGTATGCATGGATTTTGAAATCCTTTAAAACCACCTTTTTTGTTTGTTTCTTTGCTTGTAGAATGATGAGTCATTCTACTGAAATGTTTTAACATGTGTTTCCGAACACCGGATGATTTTGATGATGAAAATGTTGAGGCATGAGCCTTAGCCCTTTATAAAACTGATGGTTGTCTGGATGCGATATCATTCCAATTTTATTGTACAACCACAATACCCGAATATTGGGTAGGGCTTGACTAGAAACTTATATTCCTTAGTATTAGTTCCCTCACGGCCAGGGTCTGAGCTGAGGCTACCTTGTGAAGATTGTCCACCTGTGCAGTACCCAAGATGACAGTTGGTCATGGTTGGAAGGCCAAACTCACACGAGAGGTGCTTATACTAGGGCGTGTAATCGAAAGGTTAGGATTGATTATCCGCATACTGAGTATGGTGAATTCAGGATTTGTTCCTGACGGGTGTATCGAATGTTGTGGTGAAAGTGTACAATCTGTGCAGAGTGTCAAACTATTCGAATAGCCGCGTCCGCGGTTATGGACAGTTGGAGTGGCCATACTGTTCCCCCGTCAGACTTTTCAAAATGACCTGTGAAATGAACTAAGACTTTGACTTGACCACAACAGAGTTGTGATATGAAATACAAGTTCCCAGTTATGAGTTATAAAATTGTGACTAGCTTTAGAACTTAGTAGAGATAAATCTGTCTTTTGCAAAACAACCCTAGAGCCTAGTGTCCTATTATCCAAAAAAAACCTTTACCTATTAGTATTAGTTTGCGAGTACTTAAAGAGTACTCATGGCTTTGTCCCTGGCTATTCCCATGGCCAGACTATGAAGAGGAGTTCCTGTAAGATGGACCCCAGGAAGGTTACGACAACTAGGATCATCTCCCATCGTCAGCATTGCCTGTGACCCCGAAGATGGAGCTTCGCCTACGCTACCGTTATTATTACGTATTCCGCAGCTTGATGTTGTATTAAGAACTGGATCATGAGATCCCTATTGGTGTAAGAACTTATGTATCATTTGTAATGGATGATGTACTATGTATCCAATTCTGTTATGTCTCACAAAAATGGTAATCCTGGGATTGCGCTGTATGGCATAACAGGCATCTAGGATTGAAAAATCCGGGTGTTGACAAGTTGGTATCAGAGCCATCCTGACCATAGGAGACCCTAGTTAGACTGGACGTTTGAATCAAAAACTTAGTTTCAAAACCAAAGAAAACAAATATTTACAAAAACTTATTCTCATTCTTATCTCTTTGATTCTTTCATAAAAATTCATGTTCCTCAAAAACTCTTGCAAAATACATAAAATTTTGACACACTTGATAACTCTGCTAATCTGCTCATCCTCTATTTTTATAGATGGACGTGAAGTACAGCAAGTTTTACCAACTTGGGAATGGAGGAGACCTTATCTTTGAGAGGGATCTGGATCAGCTTTCGGAACTTCTGGAGCGTCCGCACCCCGAGTTCTTTGGAGCTCAGCTCAATGATCAAGGAGGAGAAGATATGTAGTGGCTAATTGTTGCAAGTCTCTGAGGCAAGATTGAACCTCCCACTGCGGAGGGAATTCAGTTTACCTTGAGGGAAAATAACTGGCTCGATGGACTTGCCAGAGCAATGCAGGAAGCTCTTTCACGTCTATGTGGGCAGAGCATCAATCATATCAAGGGTACTCGCTTTGAGTTTTGCCCAAGACGTGATGCGAATGGACAATCACTGGAATCCCCATACCACCCCGAGCTGAAGACTCAATTGGACCACCTTAGCTTCATGATGTATGATCGTCACCAGGAGTTGGACAACTGCCGTGACTATTGCAACCACAAGTCTGCCATCATCAAGACGAAGGATCAGACCATATCCATGCTAGCAAAGGATCGCAAGTCTCGCCGCCGTCAGCTCGACAAGAAGGAGCGCATTATTGCCCGTCTTCGCCACCGCATCTCATCTCTGGAGGAGACCATCCACGTTAGAATGATGAGTCATTCTACTGAAATGTTTTAACATGTGTTTCCGAACACCGGATGATTTTGATGATGAAAATGTTGAGGCATGAGCCTTAGCCCTTTATAAAACTGATGGTTGTCTGGATGCGATATCATTCCAATTTTATTGTACAACCACAATACCCGAATATTGGGTAGGGCTTGACTAGAAACTTATATTCCTTAGTATTAGTTCCCTCACGGCCAGGGTCTGAGCTGAGGCTACCTTGTGAAGATTGTCCACCTGTGCAGTACCCAAGATGACAGTTGGTCATGGTTGGAAGGCCAAACTCACACGAGAGGTGCTTATACTAGGGCGTGTAATCGAAAGGTTAGGATTGATTATCCGCATACTGAGTATGGTGAATTCAGGATTTGTTCCTGACGGGTGTATCGAATGTTGTGGTGAAAGTGTACAATCTGTGCAGAGTGTCAAACTATTCGAATAGCCGCGTCCACGGTTATGGACAGTTGGAGTGGCCATACTGTTCCCCCGTCAGACTTTTCAAAATGACCTGTGAAATGAACTAAGACTTTGACTTGACCACAAAAGAGTTGTGATATGAAATACAAGTTCCCAGTTAGGAGTTATAAAATTGTGACTAGCTTTAAAACTTAGTAGAGATAAATCTGGCTTTTGCAAAACAACCCTAGAGCCTAGTGTCCTATTATCCAAAAACCCCCTTTACCTATTAGTATTAGTTTGCGAGTACTTAAAGAGTACTCATGGCTTTGTCCCTGGCTATTCCCATGGCCAGACTATGAAGAGGAGCACCTGGAAGATGGACCCCATGAAGGTTACGACAACTAGGATCATCTCCCATCGTCAGCATTGCCTATGACCCCGAAGATGGAGCCTCGCCTACGCTACCGTTATTATTACGTATTCCGCTGCTTGATGTTGTATTAAGAACTGGATCATGAGATCCCTATTTGTGTAAGAACTTATGTATCGTTTGTAATGGATGATGTACTATGGTATCCAATTCTATTATGTCTCGCAAAAATGGTAATCCTGAGATTGCGATGTATGGCATAACTGGCATCTAGTATTGAAAAATCCGGGTGTTGACACGAGTGTAGTATGGTCTAACGTCTTATCGTTTGATCTATACTCGCCATTCCAAAATAATTATCAAAATTCTCTAAGTTGACTGATTTAATGAATAATATTTCAATTATCTACAACATCAAATTTATGTAGTATGAAAATATAATATGAATCTAATAAAATTAAATCTGAGTTGTAGTTAACATATTTTCTTTAAATATGGTTAAACTTAAGATAATTTGATTTCTAGAATTTCATTTAGTTGGAACAGAGGGAGTTGTATTTTGCATATTGAAAATACATTATAGTGTTTGATGCAATAATTACTTCTAGCCAAAATAATTTGAAAAAATAAAAATGGCTAGGACAGATGGTACTTGCATTGCACTACCTCAAAACCGCCTTGCGCCTCGTTACACTAACATAGCAACCATACGATACAACCAACATACTAGGGTTGTAGTACAATCAAGCCCAAAAGAAAAGGAAGAGAGAAAGATAAGAGAAACAAAAGCTAACAATGGCAGATCAACGAGAAACGCGGAATGCCCACAACCGTCGCGCCTTCCGGAGTATTCCCACCATGAACCTAGCACTTCAAATTGTCGTGTATCAAGAAATACCTCTAGGAAGGAATGCGACGATGACGGCGTTGCTGCCCAGACTGGTCCTAGGATTTCCCCTGATATGCAGAAGGAAGTGAGGAATGGATACACCTGACGCCCTTCAGGAAGACTGGCAACATGCGCAGCTGAAAGGGCATGTGTGCCCCATGTGTGCTTTTGGTAATTAATGACAATCTCTATGGACTAATGTTTGCATTTAGTTACACTGGTAGGAATTGTCCATTGGCATCACTTGGATCATGTGTTGGCTTCAAGGTAGAAGGAATGAAGAAGAAGCATTATCCAAGGGCTTTGGGCCTATTGGAATCATGTAGAAGAAGAATAAATAAAATAAGGTCAAGACTGTGTTGAAGAAGATAGAGTTCCTCATGTGCATTTTCAAGGCATCAGCATCCTAATGAAGTTAGAAGAAATGAATATGCTTGAATGTTGCCATCCTCAGTGATCATTGATTGATGAAGACAGGTTCAAAGAAGTGGTTTACCCATGATGTATGAGGGAGAAATTTGCAAGTCTTCATCAAGCAAGCGCGAGTAAGAGAAATCAAGAAGAAGTTCCATCTTGAGGAGGACAAGACCATATACATCAATCTCAAGTGGAATGCTCAAGGCAAAGGTATGATATTCATAGGTTTTACCTTTTGTCGGTCTCATGTTGTTAGTTGGGAGACCGGTTTATAGGATAGATAACTGTACTATCAAGAGGGGCTCTCGAGTGAGTAACTTGATCATATCCTTCAGAGAGAGCTCAAACCTTTGCATACTTGGCATCACCTTTGTTGGTTCTTATTTGGTTCTTATCCATGAGAGGATTTAGAGCTTGTGTTAATCTCCATGACAAGCTCAAGTTCATCGAAAATGGATTTCATATGCATTCTCTATTGTGTTTTTGATGTTGGAGGTTTTACCAGTTTATCTTTTATAGGTAGGTTAAACCTTGCATCATTTGGTTCTATGTTCCCTTGCTGGACTATGGTGGTTCCCTGCATAATCTTTTAGATCTCATTACTATCTTCAAAACGAGCCCAAGATCCAATTATATATTCTATGGCACAACTTATGGTGTTTGGAAATTTCGCATGCTTGATTATTTCCGAGGAATACTGATGACCCACAAGTATAGGGGATCGCAACAGTCTTCGAGGATAGTATTACCAAATTTATTGATTCGACACAAGGGAGCCAAGAATATTTACAAGCCTTAAAAACTGAGTTGTCAATTCAGCTGCACGTGGAAATAGTTCTTGCTTACAGAAGTTTATCAGTAGCAACAGTTTGTAGTAGAAAAAGCAAAGCAACAGTAGCAGTAAAACAAGAGCAATAGTAACAGTAGTAGGAAATAATAGGATATGAGCGCGGTAGGCATAGGGATGGATGGACGGGCGTGGCATGGACAAGTCTAAACATGTAACTTCAAGATCTAGGGCAATTGCAGATAAATAAGAATAAGCATCCAAGTACTAAACAATCCTAGACATGTACTCCATATATAGTCATGCGTGCTCTCAATGAGAACTTGCACAACATCTTTTGTCCTGCCAGCTCGTTGCAGCGGGGCCTCAAGGGAACTACTGGCAATTAAGGTGCTCCTTTTAATAGAGCACTCGAGCAAAGCATTAACACTCCGTGAACACATGTGATCCTCACATCACAGCCATCCCCTCCGGTTGTCCCAAGTACTATCATAGTGATTCAATAATAATGATTCAATGATAAGTTCAGATCTGAGATCATGGCACTCAGGCCCTAGTGACAAGCATTAAGCACAACAAGTTGCAACAAATTAAAATAGCACTAATAGAGATACTAGTCACCATGCCCTAACAATCTTATTCGATTAAATGATAGAACTCATGGAATCCCTACCATCCTCATAGCCTACAGCGGGGATTACTCACTCATGGATGAGGGAAACATGGATGGTTGATGGAGAGGCATTGGTGATGACGATGGCGATGATCCTCTCCAAATTACCCGTCCCGACAGGGTGCCAGAACAGAGTTAATGGTTCCAAATCGCGGTTTCTGGTGGTGGCGGCGCAGCGGAACTCTTTCTGGAAAAATGTTGAACCCCCCTCTGTTTTTAGGTCAAGAGACAACTTATAGGCGAAGAGGGAGGCCGAGGGGGTGCCTGAGGTGACCACACACCCCCAGGCGTGGCCAGGCGTGGCCCGCACGGCAGGGGGGTGTGGGCCCCTTGTAACATCCCAAAAATATGATCATCAAACTCTAATCACTAAAATTTGGGTTAACAAAAACTTTGATTAATTAAAATCATATGAATGCATGTGTGTATGTGATGATTTGATAAATGCATGAATGAACTTGTGTGATTAACGTAAATAGCAAGAAATGGTTTAAAGATGAATATAACATCATTTTTTAAGGGTAAAACAGTAGGGCAAAGTACCCCACTGCAATTTTTATATATCATAGAGTGTTACAAAAAAATATTTACAAGCTCAAGCCACCTCAAAAGAGGGATAACATTCTAAGCAGCTATCTCCTGTCTAAATTATTTTCAATCCAATCTTTGAGGCCCTAATAATTCTTCTTCTTCATTCTATACAAGACCCATCTTAATTCCTGAGCGACAATAGCCCTCCATTCCTCAAGCAAAGCATGCTTGTTGTTGAAGATTTCATTGTTTATGCATATCCAAATGCCCCAAGCTCCAAGTATAATAATTTCCATTGCAAAAGGGACTTTAAGATCTTTTTTAATACTGGCTAAAGCTTCAAAAATATTTTGATCAGTCACTTGGATATGTGAGATTTCAGCCCAACAAGCTCTTGCAAAAGGGCAGTCCCAAAATAAATGTAGAATGGTTTCTTCACTGATGCAGCCATGAAACACACATTCATAGGATGCCAGAGTAAACCATTTCCTTTTCAGAAGGTTTCTTGTGTTTAGCCTGTCAAGAAGTAAGAGCCAGAACAAGAATTTGTGCTTTTGTTGACAAGAGGACTTCCACAACCAGGAGAAATGTGGCTGTACAGGTTGGCAACCAGATAGAGAATAGTAAGACTTTTGAACTAAAAAATTACTGCCCCAAATGTAACTCCAGCTGTCAGCTCTCCCCTGCCTGTCAGTATTAAGAATTTGCTCAAGGCTTTGATATTCCTGGTAAGCTTGCTGTGACAGAGGGAGGTACAAATGATCTTGAGTTTTATCTGTCTGCAGGAACTCATTGACAGAGATGTGTGGATTTTTTGCATAGGAGAGGAGATGAGGAAGTTTATGATGCAGACAACCATCAAGGAATTAAAACTTCTTCTTGGACTTGTGGCATTGATCAAGGAATTCAAATGCCCAACCTAAACAATCTTGGATAGATCTTTGATTGAGGAAACCATATTGATTCTTGTGGACAAGCTTAAGGATGACCTTCTGTAGTCTATTAGCCAGAATTTTGGTTATAATCTTGAAGGCACTATTTAGCAAAGAAATAGGCCTAAAATCAGCAGGAGTCAGAGGAGCTGCAATTTTTGGAATGAGGGTGATAAAATAGGCATTAATGCTTTCCAAGGAAGTTTGCCCCTCATAAAAATCCACAAGGAGTTTTTTCACATCATCCTTAATGATAGGCCAACATTGTTTCATGAATTCATTATTAAAACCATCAGGGCCAGGGGATTTGTCATTTGGCAGATCTTTAATGACCTCTTCAATCTCCTCATCAGAGAAAGGTTTTTCCAAAGCATCCTTTTCCTCTTGCCTTAAGCATTCCCCAACCAAGTCATTAAGATTGAAGTGCATTTCAGGCTTATCAAAAGTACCCAATCTATCTTTAAAGGAATTCCATAGGAGATTTGCTTTGCCATCTTGATCATAAATCTCATCATTAGAAACATCCTTAAGCATGGAAATGTAGTTATGCCTAAAACTTATGGTAGCTCTGGAATGAAAGAATTTTGTATTTTCATCACCCAGCTTAACCCATTTAATTTTCCCCCTCTGTTTCCAATAAGTATTTTGGTCTTGTAACAGAGAAATAATAAGATTTTTCAGGAGATCCCTGAGATTCCATTCTTGGATAGTAAGAGTTCTCATTTCCTCCATGACATCCAAAAGATCAATTGTGGCATTAACATTGCAGATTTGTGATTTCAGGCAGGGCATATTTTTTGCCCAGAGCTTCAGCCCTCTTCTCACATTTTTGAATTTAGCATTGATTTTTTTTGCAGAATCCTGAAAGCCCACATGAATATTCCAGGCATTTTGAACAATAGCTTTAAATTCCTTATGATGCATCCAATGATTTTCAAATCTGAACACCTGGGCTTTGGGAATCATTGTGCCAATGGAAATGACACAAGGAAAATGATCAGAGGTAGGTTTTGTAAGAGGAGCAACAAAAGTTGAGGGAAAACTCTGGGTCCAGGAAGCAGAAGTAAAAAACCAGTCCAATCTTTCCAAAAGGGGTTCTTTTTGCATGTTACTCCAAGTAAATTTTCTTCCTTTAAGGGGTATCTCAATGAGACCCAAATTATTAATGGCTTCATTGAAGAGAAGCATACCATTCACATCCCCACCCAATTTGTTTCTATCAGAAGGCTGTCTACAGAAGTTGAAATCACCCACAATGAGCCAGTCCATATCATCAGGCATATCAATATTTCCAAACCAATCCAAAAAGTCTGCCTTTTTTTAGGTAAGCATGGCTCATAAATATTGGTGAGGATCCAGGATTCATTGGACAAGAGAGATGTCAAGGTGATGGAGATGGAGAACTCATTGTGGAAGGAAAGATGCCTAGAGAACAGAGAACTATTCCAGATGGTGATCAAACCTCCAGAAGCTCCTCTAGAGGGAAGAAATTCAAAATTGGTAAATTTGGGGGGGGCAGAATTTTTTTATGTAAGAGCTGTCAAAATCTTCTCTCTTAGTTTCTTGAAGACAAATAATGTCACAGCCAGACTCCTCAATTTTATTTCTGAGAGCAATCCATTTTTTCAGAGTTAATCCCCCTTATATTCCAATTCAAGACCTTCCAAATTCTTTTGTTATTCATTAATAAACCAGATGTAAGTAGAGAGATGGGGTGATATAAGTAATGTAATCACCCAAGTGTGGAAACAACAATCACATAGGCAAAAGGCAATCCATATCATAGCACCACAGACAGATTCCACAATAAGTACCGAACACATGAAAAGATCACAAGAACAGATCACAGGACAGGGAATCAACAAGACCCTAGCAAAAGACTTAGTTTGATACATTTAAACACTTAAGAGGAGGGCTTCTTCTTGGCTTGCTGACCACAGGTACCAGCAGCCCCAGCTTTCTTCTTGCCTCCAATGCTCAAGCCTGATGAACCACTTCCTTTGATGCTGCCTTTTTGAGGAGCCTTAACTGCCACTTCAATGGCCTTCCCTTTCTTGAGCAACCTCTTCTCTAGGTCCCCATCCTTAACCTTGCAGAAAGAGGCAGCAAGATTTTTAACCACTTTAGGATTCAAACATGGAGGGACAGCATTGCAAACCAGACAATCAGCAATAAGACAATTTAGGTGGCTTTTAAAGCCCCCATTCAGTTCAACAATTCTAGGGCTCCTTCTCACCTCAGTGTCAACAAGAGGCTCCTTTCCCTTTGTCTTTCTGGCAGGGGTGGAGGGAGAGCAGGAAGATTTATTATCTTCAATGCCCAGACAAGAAGGAGCCATCTGGGAAAAGTTCTCATTAGGGATGATGAAAGAAATGGAATTCTCCTCAGCAATAGGCTCTTTAATAATTTCCCATAAAGGAGAAGTAAGGAAGCTCTTGACCCAATTAAACTTCTCAGGGGTAGCAAGCATGAGTGTAATAAAGTTAAACCAACTTACAGGGATATCACACTTGAGAGAGCCCATTGAAGAAGAGTCCTTCTAAATATGGGGAGCAAAATAATTTTCCCAGAGATCCAAGCCTTGTTGGGAAAAGACCTGCTTTGCAATGTGCACATCAGGAATGGAAACAAAAGTTCTCACCATTCCCACCTGAAGATGTGCCTCATTTGGAGAAAGAAGATGCTGATCCTCCAACATCCAATCTTCATTTTCAGCAGCCACTATACTTGAATCCATAGGGCTCCCCACCCTTTACTCAACATCTGAGTTTGCCTCATCATCATGAACCAAATAGTTTTGTAAAATATTCCGAAGGCCATCACCAATACCAACTCCTTGGGGTCCGTCAGCCACACACAGATCCTCAGCAGCCACAGGCTCAGCATTGACAGACTCATCATCATCGGACTCCCAGTATTGGACAATGATAGCACCTGTAACCCCACTGTTAACATCCTGAGGTGGAAGATGTTAGTTGTCAACAGGCATGTCTTCACCAGGAGCAATGACAGGGCCTTGAACAGGAGGAGCAGCAGCCTCCCAGGGGCCCCAACCTTCATTATTATCACCTTCAGGAGCAGGATCCTGCACAGGGGCCAACCACTGACCCCAACCACCCCCAGGAGCAGGGGGGAGGGGGAGGAGGGGGGATTTGGGGCCCAAAGACAGGGCCATGAACAGGAGCAGGATGTGGGTCCTCATTGTCATCTAGAAGTGGGTCCTCATCAGGTGCCCCCCCCCCAGCAGGTCACTTTGCAACACTTCAACAGAAAAAGTCCATAATTCGGACTCCACCAAGTCGCCAATGGTAAACCTTACACTCTTGGGGATTTCAACCAGGTCAGTAACACAAATCTTTGCAAGAATCCTACCTTTTTGGTATGGGTCCCTCTCCCATAAAAGAACCTTCCCAATGTCAACAAAAACTGCATTCAGATCCTCAGTATGCCAGTGGTCTAAAGGAGGCCCAACTAGCATCACCCAACATTCATTATTGAATTGAGCCCGCCTCCAGTTATCCCCCTCATTGTGCTTAACGAAAGAAACATGCACATATTGAAACGGAATGGGGCTAGCCGCAATGAGTCTATCCCGATCACTAACATGGTGAAACTGCACATAAGCAGACCCGAAGGGACAAGCCTGGACATCTCTAAAGTGAACTCGAACCTCATTGTTGATGAAATCAACCAGGACATCATGAATATTCAAGAACGGAACTGGACCAGGGGGGAGGGGATTAATGGTAGCAATGGCATACTGTTCATGCGACCTCGACCTCCGTGGCACCACCACCCTTTTGACACGATTCCGCCCAGCCACCTGCATAATCTGGAAGCCATTCGGCAAGAAAGGAGCAGGATCAATCGGGATGTTCGCCATTACGACACTCTTCGCCGGCGACGAGCAAGAGGGGAATGGGGTTTCAGCGGACGGGGGAGTTGAGGAGACAGGGGAAATGGCAGTTGTTTTTTGCAAAGAAGTGGCGAACTCGTGAAAACTGTTGTGAACAATGGGCCGAGAAAGGATAATTTCCTGGGCCTTGAACCACCCCTTGTAAGAATTGTCGGGCCAAATACACTTTGGGAAAGTGGGGAATTTCAGAAAGGGAAGGAGACCAGGCAGTTTAACATCATATAAAACAATTCCATGCAGAAACAAATCAAGAGAAAATAAAAAACAAATCAATTAAAGCAAATGGTCATTTTTGCCAATCTTGCTCACTAGGTCACTTTGAGTGTTTCTAGTCCAAGATTTCAAACAGAAACTTTTCCAATTCTTTTAACCCCTTGCTAGACCAAGTAAAACTGAATCAAAGCCCACCTTTCAAACTTGCAGAAACAAATGGCAAGCTCATTCAAATCATAAGTGAAAATTGAATCTTTATCATATGTGAAGATCACACCTTTTCAAAACCCAACCAAACCAGTGCCCCTTGACCAATCCAACTAACCAGATACTCCCTAGTATGTGCCTAGCAAACCCACAAAGTTTGAATCCAAAGTTCAAATTTGATTTTCTTTCGGATATTTCATCAAACACCTTGTAAACAGCAAACAAACAAACACAAAACACTATAGTGCGCAGTAATTTTGGCCAACCTTGTTCCCTCTCTAGCTCTCACTATACTCTTAGTAGATGAACTAGCCAAATTAATAAGCCTTAGCACCACTGTGAGCTTGGTATAGCCATTAATGGTGACCATGCCGAGCCCCTTTGCCACCCCCAATGTGGACATCAATCTACACGCCTCTCTAGCCTTGCCAACCTTGTATCACAGACACAGCACCGTCCACCGCCACTCCCTGTCCCAACCTAGAGCGCAGCCAGCCCCTGGACCACCCGCCAAGCACGCGCCCAATTTCTCTGCGGCCATGCCAAGAGCGCGCCAGAGCGCCCCGCTCGACACGCTCGCACAGACCGCGCGCTGCCCTCGCCGCTTGCGTGCATGATCACCACCGTCCCAGCAACCCCGCAGACATGCCCGTTCGCCACCGCACGGACCACGCACGCTGTGCGCCATTAAAATCGCCGTCAGACCCGCCCAGAGCATCCACATGTTCCGACCGATCAGCACTGCCCCACGCCTCGCCACCATGCCGTTGAGCTTCACCAGGGATCACATCACTGCCCCCTACCGTCGCCCATGCCATTAGCCCTCTGTGTCGTCGACCACGATGATCTCAGCCCGCAACCTTCGGTCCCCTCGCCACACTATAAAAGGAGACCTCCCCCGCTTGTTTTCTTCAAAGCAGTTCACTCCCCACCTCTCACTGATCACACCCACTCACTCCCGGAGCAAGGCGAGCACCAGGTGGCAGGAATTTCACCAGAATTTGCCGCTGCAGAGTAGAAGAGGCGTTGTTGATTGGAGCTGCCTAAGGAGAAGCTGCCGGTACCAGGAGGATCGTCGTGGTCGACTTCGTCATTTGCCCCCATCGCCGACCATCGCCTGAGCCCCGGTGAGCCTCCCACGACCCCCACTGGCCGCACTAGGGTTCGTGCTCGTCGCGTCCTATTCAGGCATGGACGATGAAATCAAGCCGTTCGATTAGAATTAGATCCTACGGCCCAGATCACCCAGTATCGCTTCGCCCCTCACTGTCTCACTGACGCTTGGGGACAGCCACTTAACCAACCCGCGCGTGCGTTGTGCGTAGTGGGCCGGCCCAGTTAAACCTCCCGCGTGACCCAACAATTCAAATTTAGTTTTATTCATTTAATTTCAAACCCAGTTCTGTACCTAGATTCAAAAATCAACCCAGCTCGATTCACTAAACCAAAATGCATGAAACCAATTTTGTTAGGTAGGTACTGGAATGCTTAATCCAAGCTCATTGGATTCAAACCATTTGGATTTGTAGATCAACCATGGTAAAAATAATAAGGCAGAAGCTTTTTTGCGTTCAAAGATTTTTCAAAATTCAACCATAAGAGATTTTGAGTTGAGTCCAACCCTCAAAAATCACATTTAACTATACCTTTCAGAATATATAAAAATATAGAGGTTTACTTACAGAAATAATGTTCAAGTAATAAAAGAATGCCACATAGGCATTTCTAGTCACTTTATTTAAATAAAATAAAAAGGTTAAACCTTATTAAATCGCGACACCACTTTAAATCACATTCCCATGTACTGAAATATGTGGTGATGACATGTGTCAACATGATCCCATGTTTGAGTTGGAAAATATTAAATCTTAAGTAGTTTTTCAATGAGTGGAAATTACTTTTCTAAAATAAAATAAATGAGACAAGTGCTTTAATCTTGTAATGTTAGTGATGATGATAGATCACCTAGTGTGAACCTTTGTGTGATGATTAAAAATAGTTAAGTATTGTTTGGTGATTGTGTACCTCGTATTTATTTATAGACGCTAGTACCGACCAAGGATACGAGGAGGAAGGAGGATACTACGAGGAAGAAGCCGAGGAGAACTTCAACCACTGCTCTGCACAAGGCAAGCTAACACTTGCAAGATACCCTACTTATGCAAGCTACTACTTGCTTGTTACTATGCCAACTATATGCCTTAAGCATATGTGATTATACCCACTTGACACACCATCCTAGTTTTATTTGCAAGATTAGTATTATTAAAAGCTTTCTATCAAAAGTTTACTTAGTGACTTGTAGATTCTAGAAAGATAATTGAAGGTAGCATAAAGAGCATAAAACTTGGCCTAAGTTAGATAACCTTAATGTCATCCCGAGGCATGAGATTGAACTTAGCTAATGCCCACTTGTTTACGACCCCTCATTAGTATTTACCCCCACTTGTAGATGCTAGTGCTAAGCATAAAACTTGATCAACTTTAGATGGGAATGCTTGGTGAAAATGGTTATGAAAACGTTAGAATGATGAGTCATTCTACTGAAATGTTTTGACATGTGTTTCCGAACACCGGATGATTTTGATGATGAAAATGTTGAGGCATGATCCTTAGCCCTTTATAAAACTGATGGTTGTCTGGATGCGATACCATTCCAATTTTACCGTACAACCACAATACCCGAAAATTGGGTAGGGCTTGACTAGAAATTTATATACCTTAATATGGGTTCCCTTGCGGCCAAGGTCTGAGCTGAGGCTACCTTGTGAAGATTGTCCACCTGTGTAGTACCCAAGATGACAGTTGGTCATGGTTGGGAGGCCAAACTCACAGGAGAGGTGCCTATACTAGGGCGTGAAATTGAAAGGTTAGGATTGATTATCTGCATACTGAGTATGGTGAATTCAGGATTTGTTCCTGATTGATGTATCGAATGTTGTGGTGAAAGTTTAAAATCTCTGCAGAGTGTCAAACTATTTGAATAGCCGCGTTCGTGGTTATGGACAATTGGAGTGGCCATATTGTTTCCCCGTCAGATGTTTTCAAAACAACTTGTGAAATGATTTCTGACTTTGACTTGACAACAACAGAGTTGTGATATGAAATTCAAGTTCCCACTTAGGTGTTATAAAACTTCCAACTAGTGTTCTTTGCTTCTGAACTTAGTAGAGGTAAATCTGGCTTTTTGCAAAACAACCCTAGAGCTTAGTATCCTACTACAAAAACTCCCTTATCTTGTTAGTATTAGTTTGCGAGTACTTAAAGAGTACTCATGGCTTTGTCCCTGGCTATTCCCGTGGCCAGACTATGAAGAGGAGTATCAGGATGACGGACCGCAGGAAGGTTATGACAACTAGGATCATCTCCCGTCGTTAGCATTGCCTATGACCCTGAAGATGGAGCTTCGCCTACGCTATCGTTATCTTTACGTTATTCCGCTGCTTGAGTTGTATTAAGAACTGGATCATGAGATCCTTATTTGTGTAAGACCTTATGTATGGTTTGTAATGGATGATGTACTATGATATCCAATTTGTTATGTATCACAAAAATGGTAATCCTGGGATTGCGATGTATGGCATAACAGGCATCTGTGATTAAAAATCTGGGTGTTAACAAGTTGGTATCAGAGCCATCCTGACCATAGGAGACCCTAGTTAGAATGGACGTTTGAATCAAAAACTGAGTTTCAAAACCAAAGGAAGTGAGTATTTACAAAAACTTATTCTCATTCTTATCACTTGGATTCTTTCATGAAAATTCATGTCCTCAAAAATTCTTGCGAACTTACATAAAATTTGACACACTTGATCACTCTACTAACTTACTCATCCTATATTATTATAGATGGACGTGAAGTACAACAAGTTTTATCAGTTGGGGAATGGAGGAGACCTCATCTTTGAGCGTGACTTGGACCAGCTGTCGGAGATGCTGGAGCGTCCGCACCCCGAGTTGTTTGGAGCTCAGCTCAATGATCAGGAAGGAGAAGATCTGCAGTGGCTAGTTTTTGCAAGTCTCCGAGGAAAGATTGAACCTCCCACTACAGAGGGAATGCAGTTCACCTTAAGAGAGAACAACTGGCTCGATGGACTGGCCAGGGCAATACAGGAAGCTATTGCCCGTCTGTGTGGGCAGAGTATCAATCAAATCAAGGGTATCCGTTTTGAGTTCTACCCGAGGCGTGATGTTATGGGACAGCCACTAGAGGCCCCATATCACCACGAGCTGAAGAGTCAATTGGACCACCTCAGCTTCATGATGTATGACCGTCAGAAGGAGTTGGACAATGCCCGTTCCTACGCCAACCACAAGTACGCCATCGCCGCCAAGAAGGATCAGACCATCGCCATGCTAGTGAAGGACCGCAAGTCTCGTCGCCGTCAGCTCAACAAGAAGGAGCGCATCATTGCCCGTCTTTATCACCGGATCACGAATTTGGAGGAGACCATCCACGAGAGAGACATGCAGTTGGAGGAGAGGAAGAATGCAGGGGAAGACCTTCGTGGAGACCCCTACTCCTATCTCAGCGATGATGATGACTTTCTGGAGGATCAGGCTATGGAATTCTTCACCAATGAGGATGACTTGCCTTCATCGATGATGATGATGAGGATGACGAGGACACTGACTCCAAGGAGTAGTAGCACTGGAGCACTAGCGTTAGTGAGTTGTATTCGGTCCCACTGTATCTTAGTTTTCCAGAATGGTTCTTAAAACCATCTGTTTTCCTTTATTGTGGTGTGTGTTTGTATCGTGTGCTATGAATGAATAAATGAAAAGCAAGTTGCTAGAAAAATCTGAGTCAAACTTCAAAAACTTTTCAAAACTCCTAAACCTTAGAAATTTCCCTTTTTTCTCATGATCTATCTCAATCTTTAGATGCCTCGCGGAGGAAGAGGTTCATCCCCGGACCTGATGTTGCCGATCTTGCAAATGTTGGTTTCTGACCGCGAAGCTGAAAGGGCCGAACGTCAAGCCAACTTAGCCACCCTTCAACAGATAGCCCAGATGGCCAACAACAACCAAGGCCATTGAAATCAGGACAACTATGGATCTAAGCTCAAGAATTTCCAGAACACCAATCCAACTATTTTCACTAAGTCAGAAGATCCCCTAGATGCAGATGATTGGTTGCAAACCATGGAGAACAATCTGGAAGTTGCAGGAGTGAAAGATAACGAGAAAGTATTGTTTGCTACCCACTATCTGGCAGGAGATGCAAGCGCATGGTGGAACAGCGTTCGCGCGATGACATCAGGTCAGCTGATGACTTGGGAAGAGTTCAAAGTCATGTTCATCAGAACCCATGTGCCACCGGGTTTAATCAAGAGGATGAGAGATGAATTCAGGGAACTAAATCAAGGAAGTATGACAGTAGTGGAATACCGTGACAAATTCTTGTCATTGGCTAGGTATGCACCGGATGAGATAGATACTGAAGCCAAGAAGAAGGAGAGATTCTTGAATGGTCTGCATGATGAGATGTAGACGGTGTTAGTCAATATCCCCTTTGCTGATATTGAAGCCTTAGTTGACTCTGCCATTCAGATGGAAGGAAAGATCAATCAAGCTAATGAGAACCGCAAGCGTTGCATGATGCATCAGCCAGGAACCCACCATACACCCAAGTATCGCCCCAACCCATCTCCAGGATTTGCCCCGAGAACCAACAGACCCCCGATGAACCGTCCGACCTATCCCAATCGTGGAAACCCAAGGCCCGGAGGAAACCACGACAACCCTGGCAACTCCAACAATTTCAACCGTGCACCACCCAAGTTCAACAACAACAATGCTGCCACCAACACCAACACTGCCCCGAGGACTGGACGCAATGATGTGCCTGTTGCAGTGAAGTACAAGTCGCAAGTGACTTGTTATGAATGTGGAACCAAGGGTCACTATTCCAATGAGTGCCCCAAGAAGATTGCCGTAGCCCCCAATGCAAATGCCCCATCTCAGCAGCAGCGTCGTGTTCAGCCCGGAAGAAGGTTTGCTCCGGGGAACTCGCTCAACTGCAACGGCCGTCTCTTTCTCATGCATGCTGAAGAAGCCCAAGAAGCGCCAGATGTCATGCTGGGTATGTTTTCTGGTAACTCAGTATTTGCAAGAGTGTTGTTTGATTTTGGAGCATCGCACTCATTTGTTACTGCAGAATTTGCATGCACTAGTAAGATTCAACCAACCAAATTGAAGCATGTTATGATTGTTCAAATACCTGGTTCGACCACCAAAGCTAGGCAAATTTTCAAAGCCGTCCCTATCCGAATCCATGGCATAGATTTTTATGCTAATCTAATAGTACTTGGAACTAAAGGTTTGGAAGTAGTACTAGGAATGGATTGGATGTCCAAACATAAAGGGTTAATTGACTCTGTCAAGAAAGCAATAACCATGAACAGTACAGCCGGAATATCAGTCGAGCATATATCTGAAACCTTGCCCCGTTAATTCAAGTGCAACAAGAGCATAGCCCAACCTACCATTAACCAAGTTCGGATAGTCTGTGAATACCCCGATCTATTTCCAGATGTTTTTCCTGGTATGCCCCCAGATCGGGATATCGAGTTTATCATTAAACTAATACCTGGAACCGGACCCATAGCCCAGAGACCATATAGTATGAACCCATCTGAACTAGCAGAACTGAAGAAACAACTGGATTCCATGGTGAAAATTGGATTGATTCAACCAAGTGCGTCACCTTGGAGATCACCTGTTTTGTTTGTGGACAAGAAAGATGGAGGTAACCATTTGTGTACGAATTATTGGAAGTTGAATGATGTCTGGACATTGATGGATTGAGCTAATCAAGGACTATGATCTGGACATTCACTATCACCTCGGTAAAGACAATGTGGTAGCAGATGCCCTTAGCAGATTGCCGTGCCGCTTGAACTCCATGATTTTGAAGGAGCAACCAAGTTTGCACAAAGAGATGGAAGATTTGCGAATGGAATTAGTAAGTGAAGGATTTTTGGCTAGCATAGAACTTCAACCCACTTTGATCAGTCAGATCAAAGAGGCGCAGAAAGGAAATGCTAGTATCGACGGAATCAAACGTCGTATCAGTACAGGCAAAGTACCCGGATTCACTGAAGACGAAGAAGGAGTTATGTGGTACAAAGGACGTCTCTGTGTACCAGCGGATTCGGAGTTGAAAGAAGTTATTTTGAAAGAGGCCCATGATACTCTTTATTCTATCCACCCCGGAGGAACAAAGATGTATCAGGATTTGAAAGAACAATTTTGGTGGCATAAGATGAAGAGAGAAATCGGAAGCTATATCGCCAAGTGTGATATATGTCAGAGAGTCAAGGAGGGACATCAAAGACCCACAGGACTATTGCAACCACAACAGATTCCGGAATGGAAATGGGATTCAGTTGGAATGGACTTTATCAACGGATTGCCTACTTCGAGTAGGGGAAATGACTCTATCTGGGTCATAGTTGACAGAATCCCATTTCCATTCCGGAATCTGTAGTGGTTGCAATAGTCCTGTGGGTCTTTGATGTCCTGCCTTGACTCTCTGACATATATAACACTTGGCGATACAGCTTCCGATTTCTCTCTTCATCTTATGCCACCAAAATTCTTCTTTCAAATCCTGATACATCTTTGTTCCTCCGGGGTTGATAGAATAAAGAGTATCATGGGCCTCTTTCAAAATAACTTCTTTCAACTCCGAATCCGCTGGTACACAGAGACGTCCTTTGTACCACATAACTCCTTCGTCTTTAGTGAATCCGGGTACTTTGCCTGTACCGATACGACGTTTGATTCCGTCGATACTAGCATTTCCTTTCTGCGCCTCTTTGATCTGACTGATCAAAGTGGGTTGACGTTCTATGCTAGCCAAAAATCCTTCACTTACTAATTCCATTCACAAATATTCCATCTCTTTGTGCAAACTTGGTTGCTCCTTCAAAATCATGGAGTTAAAGCGGCACGGCAATCTGCTAAGGGCATCTGCTACCACATTGTCTTTACCGAGGTGATAGTGAATGTCCAGATAATAGTCCTTGATTAGCTCAATCCTTGATTTGTTCCTGACAGATGTATCGAATGTTGTGGTGAAAGTGTACAATCTCTGCAGAGTGTCAAACTATTCGAATAGCTGCGTCCGCGGTTATGGACAGTTGGAGTGGCCATATTGTTTCCCCGTCAGATGTTTTCAAAACAACTTGTGAAATGATTTGTGACTTTGAATTGACCACAACAGAGTTGTGATATGAAATTCAAGTTCCCACTTAGGTGTTATAAAACTTCCAACTAGTTTTCTTTGCTTCTGAACTTAGTAGAGGTAAATATGGCTTTTTGCAAAACAACCCTAGAGCTTAGTATCCTACTACAAAAACTCCCTTATCTTGTTAGTATTAGTTTGCGAGTACTTAAAGAGTACTCATGGCTTTGTCCCTGTCTATTCCCGTGGCCATACTATGAAGAGGAGTATCAGGATGACGGACCGCAGGAAGGTTACGAAAACTAGGATCATCTCCCATCGTTAGCATTGCCTGTGACCCTGAAGATGGAGCTTCGCCTACGCTATTGTTATCTTTACATTATTCCGCTGCTTGAGTTGTATTAAGAACTGGATCATGAGATCCTTATTTGTGTAAGACCTTATGTATAGTTTGTAATGGATGATGTACTGTGATATCCAATCTGTTATGTCTCGCAAAAATGGTAATCCTAGGATTGCGATGTATGGCATAACAGGCATCTGTGATTAAAAATATGGGTGTTTACACCCCTCAGGCCTACACTCTGTCTCGTACTCTGTCCCCGTGGATCTTCTAGTGAAATGGGATTTTTGGTATATTTTCCGGGATTTTTCCTGATAGTTGATTTTCTGCACAAAAACTAGACACCAAGGTAATTCGGCTGAAAACAGCGTCAGTCCATGTTAGTTGTATCCAAATCACACAAGTTTAGAGGAGAAACAATAGCAAAAGTGTTCAGGAAAGTAGATACCTTTTCGACATATCAACTCCCCCAAGCGTAGCTTATTGCTTGTCCCCAAGCAATTCAGTTGAAAACTGAGTGCGATAAAAGAACTTTCACGAACACATTTGCTTCATATGATGTATATATTCTCATGACAGGAGTAGATACTTAAACCATTCATAATATAGAGTATGCAACTAAGTGTACTCAATAGTCATTGCAAGCTATGAAGAGATTCCAACTCAATAATAATAAGTAGCATGAAACATAAACATAAGCAACATTGCAATGCTCATAAGAAGGTATGATAGAGTGGTATCTCGCTTGCCTTTGTTTGTAGAGCACAATATAAATGCTAGTTCAAGTAAAGATATCAGATATGTAAGCATCAAAGTCATGACATAATTAACCAAGTTTTGGAACAAACACAAGAATGACAACTACGCTCTCAAGAAGGTGCTCGTAGAATAAGTGATGACTCAACAAGGAAGTGAAAAGGTTTTGAAAAGTTTGAAAGGATTCCAAATGCTAAAAGTAAGGTACTCATTAGATTTGAGCTCTCCTTGCCCCTATCATAGGCCTCTTTATATGGTTATGGTGAAAGTGAGGTCCAATATGAGTTATATGCTTGACAAACCATAAACTAGAAATATCATGTCCCTTGAGTACGAGGTCCGCTCCTCATTCTACTCAACTTTAGTTACCTGTAAGTTCTTGTCATTGTAAATACATGTGTATCATAGAGAACCTCCGACGGGGTACCCCTTGCACATGGTACAGGAGCTATCCCATAACCAAAATGACAAGGCAAGCAGACAATGAGCATCTCGGCGATCTTTTTATTTGCTATTTGCATAGGTTTTTATTGAGGATGCTTCACAGAATGCTCATTATGGTTTGCTCCAAGTTTCCACCATGATTAGGCATGGCTTAGGCTAGAGGCCCAGGCGTTTCTCTAACACATATATATAACTATATGAACTCACAAGCTCCCCTTTTATTTCACACCAACGACATCCGCAAACAAAAGAGCATGATATCAACTGGATAAGTATCCAAAAAGTGTTGAAAGCATTCTCCGTGAAATCACGGTTCTGCTAACTCTCAACCTATAATTTGCAAGCATATAACTTTCATGGACAGGTCACAATGGTTCGGGTTTATTAAGTGCAAGAAATAAAGTGTGCCATCAAGTTCGTGAGAGCTTTACTAACTAACTTTCTCAAAATAGTCAAACATTTTATTTGGAATAAAACAAGGCATAATGAATATGTACTGAAATAGAAAATGATGCTAATAGGTAGGTATGGTGGACACTATTGGCAATATTGGTTTTGGGGAGTTGGATACACAAGTAGAGCTCATACTCAGTGCAAGTGAAGGCTAGCAATAGAGAGGGAGCGACAAACGAGAGAGCAATAACTGTCATAATCATGCTTGCAACAAAACAGGACTAATTATGACATGAAAGTGATACAAGAACTCTAAGGCAAAATAAATCATCGAGGCTTACTGACTATTTTTTAGTAATATGCATGCGTGAGCATGTGCCAAGTCGATTCACATGAAACATTCAGAGGAGGATCCCACAATATCATACCAAGTTATGAATAAAACAATGCAAGCAAACATTCATCAGACATGCTACAAAATATTAGCAAGCTGGAGCTAATCACAAGAAAGCAAGAACTACTAAGCATCCATAAGTAACATACACCTTACATGAACAGACTAAGCATGCTCACAATGATGAGTATAGGTACAAAAATGAAAACAAATAGAGTTCGTTACCAGCCTCTTACCATACCTCAAGTTGTCTTAATCTTCATTATTGCCCTTCACTTGTGTGACTTGAATAATAACATGAAACCAAAATCCACTAAGGACGACTAAACCCTGCAAAGAATCTCACAAAACCAAAGAAGAAGAACAAATATTTTGGTGTTTTTGATTTTTTTAAAGCAAGCAAACAAAGCAAAAAAACAAACAAAGCAAAATATTTTTGGATTTTTCTTTTAAGGCAAACCAAGGCTAACAAGCAAGGAAATAAACCAAGAGAAACAATGAAAATATTTTTGGTATTTTTGTGTTTTGAAAAAGTGGAGACAAAAACCAAAAGGAAAGCAAAACAATGGATATACAAAGAACTGACAGAACATGATATATAGATGAGTGTGATGTCGGTATACCTCAACCCAAGCTTAGGCTTTTGGCCTAAGTGGGGATCAACTCCATGGTGACCAAGTAGGTGCACCTCCATAGTACGACGAGGAGGCCCCTTCGTCCTGGTAAGAGCTCGAGGACTCTCCTGTGTAGTGCACAGAGGGGTCATATGAGGGCGCGTCCCACTGATAGTGTACATGGAAACAAAGAAGGCGTAACTTCTCGTCCATCTCCTCCTTGGAGCATGAAAAAGTTCCCTAGGAAATACTGAACAAAGTGGTTTGGGGTAGAGGGATCTCTCTCTCTCTTCCCCGTCAGTAAAAAACATTCTATAAACCAGGCTCTCAAGGGTAGAGCCAGCAGTGACAAAGTCATGCGCTTTCAAGGAAGCTAAGTCAAGCCTCTAAGGAGCCAAAACTATATCATTTGGATCAACAGCAAGGTCTAGGGCAGCAACAACACGTGCAACAATAATTCCCCCATAAATGGGTCCCTTAGCAGCTAAGCGACAAGCAATGAGAGAACCAAGATTGTACCTAGTTTCATGGTTGAGCGCAAGAGCTAGGAAGGCCAAATGATAGTTGGAAATATTACTAGTGTTCTCCCTACCAAGAACACTAGTGGCAAGATAATAAGCAAAGTATTGTTGGAATTATGACCTAGAGGCAATAATAAAGATGTTATTATTATAATTCTTGTTCATGATAAAGTTTATATTCCATGCTAGAATTGTATTAAGCGGAAACTTTAATACTTGTCTGGTTTATGAACAACACAGTGTCCCTAGTACGCCTCTATGGACTAGCTCATTGATTAATGATGGTTAAGGTTTCCTAACCATAGACATGAGTTGTCGATTAATAATGAGATCACATCATTGGGAGAATGGTATGATGGACAGACCCAAATCAAGCAGAGCAATTAGATCGTGTCATCGTGTTCATCTTTGCGAAGCTTTTTCTTATGTCAAATATTGTATTCCTTAGACCATGAGATAATGCAACTCCCTGGTATCGGAAGAAAGCTTTGAGGACATCAAACGTCATCCTATGAGAGGGTGATCATAAAGGTGTCTCTCAGGTGATCGGAAAGTACTTGTTGGGTTGTATGTATCGAGATGGGATTTGTCCCTCCCAAGTCGGAGAGATATACTTCGGGCCCACTCGGTAATCGATATCAACACCGCTTGCAAGCACGTGGTTAAGGAGTTAATCACAAAGTGATATCGGATTACGGAACGAGTAAAGTACTTGCTGTGAACGAGATTGAACTAGGTATGTCGATGTCGACGATCGAATCTCGGGCAAGTAAAATATCGCGTGATGAAGGGAATATGTATATGGTATTAATTGAATCCTGGCATCGTGGTTCATACGATATGATCATCGATGAGTATGTGGGAGTCAATATGGGTTTCCAGACCCCGCTGTTGATTATTGATAGAAGATCATGTCTGCATATTCTCGAACCCGCAGGGTCACACACTTAACGTGTCTCGACGCTAGGATAGATTGGATAATTGGTTTATGAGTTTTTGTTCGGAGTCTCGGATGGGATCCATGACATCACGAGAGGTTTCGGAATGGTCCGGAGAATAAGATTCATATAAGGCAAAGCAGTTTTTGGAGTTCGGAATTGTTTCAGATTGTTCGGTATTGTACTGGAAGCTTCTAGAACCTTCCGGAGTGGGACCAACGTGGCCCCACTTGTCGGGAGGGGCGTGAGCCTACGAGGGAGTACCCTGGCCGCATTGGGTCAGGGGCACAAGGCCCCATAGGCCCAGCCGGCCAAGCCCTAGGGGAAACCCTAGGGAGAGCTTCTAGAAGGAGGGGGGAAACTTGCCCCCCACTCCTCCCTCTTGGCCGCTAGCCCTAGGCTTGGAGGAGGGGCAAGGGGCAGCCGCCCACCCCTCTATATAAAGAGGGCTGGGGGCGCACCCTCCACCCCACACCTCCTCAAGCCCTAGCCGCCCTGCCGCCCTGCTCTCTCTCTCCCTCCCGACTGCGCGTAGGCGAAGCCCTGCCGCAGAAACTCTCCACCGTTTGCACCACGCTATCGTGTTGTAGATCCAACCTATCACTCCACCCCACTTGCTGGACCGAGGAAGGAGGAGACGTCTAGGTGCCGTACATGTGCATCTCTCAGAGGCATCGCCACTTGGGGTGTTGGATCGGATCGGATCGCGAGGAGGAGAAGCGAGTACGACAACATCAACCACGTTCCGTCGAACATTCCGTTGTGCGAATCTTCAAGGGTATGAAGATCTCATCTATCCCCCCTCGTTGTTTGCATCTCCTAGATTAGATCTTGGCTTCCCCATTCGCATCCGTAGAATTTTTTTGATTTACTATGCTGCAAAACCCTTCAGTGGTATCAGAGCTAGATTTATGCGTAGATGTGTTTCACGAGTAGAACGCAACATGCTTGTTGCGGGTGTTGATGTTTTCTGTTGAAAGCCTCTTGTTTGTGTACTTCTTATGACGCAGGATAGTGAGATCGAAGCGGTCCAGGCCAACTTTACGCGACCTCGTCCGCGAGACCGGCTCCGCACTTGACGTGTGGCTTGTTCCACACATGCGGCTGGTGGATGCCAGTTTATCTCACTATAGTTGTCATGGGATTTACACCGGATGTTGGCAACCATAATATCACCGTTGTGGCTTTCTGTAGGTAAGAATCGTTCTTATCTTGTTACTCCCATAAGCCAAGTAAAACATGCAACAACAAAGTAGAGGCGTCTAACTTGTTTTTGCAGGGAGTGTTTTGTGATATGGTATGGCCCAAGATGTGATGTGTATGTTGTATGCAATGATCATGTTTTGTAATGTTTCACGACTTGCATGTCGATGAGTACACAACCGGCAGGAGCCATATGGTTGTCTTTATAATTGTGTAGGACCTATGTGTCAACTTCTTATACGCCATGTAATAGCTTTACTTCATCGCTAAGTAGTTAGCAATAGTTGTAGTTGTTATTCGTGGTGGAGGCAATCATGGTGGAGTGATGGAGATCATACTGGCACACACAAGATGGAGATCATCGCGCGGAGATTGGCTATACCATGTCACATAAAATTATATGCATGTGATGTTTATCCTTTTATGTATCTTATTATGCTTAGATCGCGACGGTAACATTATAAGATGATTCCTCACTTAAAGATCAAGATAAAATGGTGTTCTCCCAATGTATGCACCGTTGCGAAAGTTCGTTGTGTTCAAGCATCACGTGATGATCAGGTGCTATAAACTGTACGTTCATATACAACGGGTGCAAGCCAGTTTTGCACACGCGGAAATACTTGGGTTTGACTTGACGAGCCTAGCATGTACAGACATGGCCTCGGAACACACAAACCGAAAGGTTAAGCATGAGTCATATGAATGATATGATCGACATTTTGTTGTCCACCATTGAAACCACATCCTTCTCATGAAGATCGGATTAGGTGTGGTGAATTTGGATCATGTTCACTAAACAACTTGAGGGATGTTGAATTTAGTGGGAGTTCATCTAGTAATTTGATTAAGTTGAACTAGTTATCATGAACATAGTCTAAATTGTACTTGCAAATTTTGTAGATCAAATGGCTAAGTCCAACTTCAACCTCAACGTTTTTGCTGAGAAAGAAAAGCTTAAGAACAATGGGTCTAACTTCACCAACTAGTTCCGCAATTTTAGAATCATTCTCTCTGGCGGACAAAAGGACTATGTCCTTGAGAAAGCGCTAGGTGACGCCCCTGCTATAGATGCGCCGGCTGATGAGAAAGCTGTTTATCAGTCGTGCAAGGATGATTATGGTGTGATTAAGAGCACCATGTTGTTTGCTATGGAATCGGACCTTCAAAACCGTTTTGAGGAGTTCCCCGGGCCCTTTGAGATTCTTGAGGAACTGAAAACTATGTTTCAGACTCAAGCCCATTCTGAGAGATATGAGATCTCTGAGAAATTCTTTAACTGCAAGATGGAGGAAGGGAGTTCCGTTAGTGAGCACGCCATTAAGATGTCGGGCTACACTCAACGCCTTGAGCAACTGGACTGCAAGATTCCAGAGGAGCTCAAGATTGACAGAGTTCTGCAATCACTCCCTCCTAGCTACAAAGGTTTTGTAGTTACTCATAATCAGATTGGTTCCACTGATACGATCACCGAGCTCTTCGCTAAGCTGAAAGCTGCAGAGGTGGACATCAAGATAGATAATCATGTGTTGATGGTCAACAAGCCCCCCAGCTTTAAGAAAGGTAAGGGTGCAAAGAAGCCCTTTAAGAAGGGCAGCGGCAAGCGATTTTCCCCTGTAGAGAAGAAGCTCAAGTCTGGACCTAAGCCGGACACTAAGTGCTTCTATTGCAAGGACAAGGGTCACTGGAAGCGCAACTATCCGAAGTACTTAGCGGACAAGAAGGCTGGCACCATCAAAGGTATATTTGATATACATGTTATTGATGTTTTCCTTACTAGCCCTCGTTGTAGTGCCTGGGTATTTGATACTGGTTCAGTTGCTAATATTTGTAACTCGAAACAGGAGCTACGGAATAGACGGCGGCTAGAAAGGGATGAGGTGATGATGCGCATTGGCAATGGATCAAGAGTTGATGTGATGGCCGTCGGCACACTCTCCTTAGTTTTACCTTCGGGATTAGTTTTAAACCTCAATAAATGTTATTATGTGCCTGCGTTGAGCATGAACATCATATCTGGATCGTGTTTATTGCAAGACGGTTATTCATTTAAATCGGAGAATAATGGTTGTTCTATTTACTACCTCCGTCTCGGTTTATAAGACTTACGCGTATTTCTAAGTTGACAAATTAACCAACTTAGCATGAGGAATATAAGATAAAAACTATATTATTAGAAACTTTAAATGTTGTATTTTCTAATGATATAATTTTTATATTATATAATTCATATTATATAGCTCATGCGGACGACCTAGGTATACGCGTCAGTCTTATAAACTGGGATAGAGGGAGTATATGAGTAACATCTTTTATGGTCATGCACCTGCTATGAATGGTTTATTTCTTCTGAATCTCCAAAGCGATAAAACACACATCCATAACATTGAGGCTAAGAGATGCAAGGTAGATTGTGATAATACTACTTATTTGTGGCACTGCCGTCTAGGTCATATTGGTGTAAAACGCATGAAGAAACTCCATTCTGATGGACTTTTGGAGTCTCTTGATTTTGAATCATTTGACACGTGCGAGCCGTGCCTCATGGGCAAGATGATCAAAACCCTGTTCTCCAGAATGATGGAGCGAGCAACGGACTTGTTGGAAATCATACATACCGATGTATGCGGACCAATGAGTGTTTCGACGCGCGGTGGATATCGCTATTTTTTCACTTTTACTGATGACTTAAGTAGATATGGGTATATCTATTTAATGAAACATAAATGTGAAACGTTTGAAAAGTTCAAAGAATTTCTGAATGAAGTGGAAAACCATCGTAACAGAAAAATTAAATTTCTACGATCCGGTCATGGAGGTGAATATTTGAGTTATGATTTTGTCACGCATCTTAAAGCAAGCCGAATATTTTCGCAACTCACGCCACCCGGAACACCCCAGCGCAATGGTGTGTCTGAACGCCGAAATCAAACTCTATTAGATATGGTGCGATCAATGATGTCTCTTATAGATTTGCCGTCATCATTTTGGGGTTATGCATTAGAAACCGCTGCATTCACTTTAAATAGGGCACCATCTAAATCCATTGAGACAACACCGTATGTACTGTGGTTTGGTGCTAAACCTAAGTTGTCGTTTCTTAAAGTTTGGGGATGCGAAGCTTACGTCAAGAAGTTTATGTCGGACAAGCTCGAACCCAAAGCGGAGAAATGCGTCTTCATAGGATACCCTAAGGAAACTATTGGGTATACCTTCTATCACATCCGAGGGCAAAGTGTTTGTCGCAAAGAACGGATCCTTTCTTGAGAAGGAGTTTCTCTCAAAAGAAGTGAGTGGGAGGAAAGTAGAGCTAGACGAGGTTATTGAACCTTCTCTTGAGTTGGAGAGTAGCGCAGCACCTGAAATTGTTCCAGTGCCGTCTGCACCAACAATAGAGGAAGCTAATGACAAGGATCATGAAGCTTCGGACGATGCTACTACTGAACGTCGCAGGTCGACAAGGTCGCGTGCCCCTCCTGAGTGGTACGGCAACCCTGTATTAACTGTCTTGTTAGTAGACAACAGTGAACCTGCGAACTATGAGGAAGCGATGATGAGCCCAAACCCTGAGAAATGGCTAGAAGCCATGAAATCTGAATTGGGATCCATGAGCGAAACCAAGTATGGACTTTGGTGGAACCTCCTAGCGACCGAAAGGCCGTTGAGTGCAAATGGATTTTCAAGAAGAAAACGGACGCGGATGGTAATGTTACTGTCTATAAAGCACGGCTTGTCGCGAAAGGTTTTCGACAAGTTCAAGGTGTTGACTACGATGAGACTTTCTCTCCCATAGCGAGGTTTAAGTCCATTCGGATTTTATTAGCAATTGCTGCGTTTCATGATTATGAAATATGGCAGATGGATGTCAAGACTGCGTTCCTCAATGGCAACATTGATGAAGAGTTGTATATGATGCAACCCAAAGGTTTTGTCGATCCTAAGGATGCTGATAAGGTGTGCAAACTTCAGCGTTCCATTTATGGACTGAAGCAAGCATCTCGGAGTTGGAACCTTCGTTTTGATCAAATGATCAAGAGCTTTGGATTTGTTCCAAATTTCTACGAAGCTTTTATCTACAAGAAAGTGAGTGGGAGCTCAGTGACATTCCTAGTACTATATGTGGATGTCATATTGATTATTGGAAATGACATTGACATTCTTAACTTGAATATGAGGCAGAGAAGATGGATTGAGCTAATCAAGGACTACGATCTAGACATTCACTATCACCCTGGTAAAGCCAACGTGGTAGAAGATGCCCTTGGCAGATTGTCGTGCCGCTTGAACTCTATGATTTTGAAGGAGCAACCAAGCTTGCACAAAGAGATGGAAGATTTTCGAATGGAATTAGTGAGTGAAGGATTTTTGGCTAGCATAGAACTTCAACCCACTTTGATCAGCCAGATCAAAGAGGCGCAGAAAGGAAATGATAGTATCGACGGAATCAAGCGTCGTATCGGTACAGGCAAAGTACCCGGATTCACCGAAGACGAAGAAGGAGTTCTGTGGTACAAAGGACGCCTTTGTGTACCAGCAGATTCTGAGTTGAAAGAAGTTATTCTGAAGGAAGCTCATGATACTCTTTATTCTATCCACCCCGAAGGAACGAAGATGTATCAAGATTTGAAAGAGCAATTTTGGTGGCATAAGATGAAGAGAGAAATCGTAAGCTATATCGCCAAGTGTGATATATGTCAGCGAGTCAAGGCGGGACATCAAAGACCTGCTGGATTGTTGCAACCATTGCAGATTCCGAAATGGAAATGGGATTCCGTCAGAATGGACTTTATCACCGGATTGCCTACTTCTAGTAGGGGAAATGACTCTATCTGGGTCATAGTGGACAGATTGTACAAAGTCGCCCATTTCTTACCCATCAAGACCACATATCAGAGTTCGAAGCTAGCAGAGTTATACATCGCTAGAATCGTCAGTTTGCATGGAGTCCCCAAGAACATCGTATCGGATCGAGGAACACAGTTTACCTCGAGATTCTGGAAGAAAGTCCAAGAAGGTCTAGCAACCCGCCTAGATTTCAGCACCGCGTATCACCCTCAGACCGATGGACAAACGGAGCGAGTAAATCAAATACTCGAAGACATGTTGAGAGCATGTGTGTTAGAGTATGGATCTAAATGGGAAGACTATCTGCCGTTTGCAGAATTTTCATACAACAATAGTTATCAAGCCAGTTTGCAAATGACCCCATTTGAATTCATGTATGGAAGGAAGTGCCGCACCCCTTTGAACTGGTTGGAAGGAGGAGAGAGTCAGATTTTCGGACCCGATATCCTACAAGAAGCAGAAGAGAAGGTTCACAAGATTCGTGAGCACCTCAAGACAGCTCAGTCAAGACAGAAGAGTTACGCCGACAAGAGACGTAGAGATCTCGCCTTTAACATAGGAGATTTTGTGTATATGAAGGTGTCGCCATTGAAGGGAATGCAGCGTTTCCAACTCAAAGGAAAGTTAGCTCCCAGATATATCGGCCCCTTCAAGATTCTGAACCATCAAGGAGAAGTGTCGTATCAATTGGAACTGCCCGAGGATATGACAGCCGTGCACAATGTGTTCCATATCTCATTACTTCGCAAGTGCCTCGAAGTCCGGAGAAGACCGAAGTGTTCAAGAATATTGATCACCGGACCATAGAAATCAACGATGACCTGACCTATCCCGAAGTACCCATCCGTATTTTGGAAGAAGCCTTCAGAACTACCATAACCCGGAGCATCATGTTTCTCAAGATTTAGTGGAGCAATCACACAGAAGAGGAAGCTACCTGGGAGCGCGAAGATCACATCAGGACATAGTTTCCCGATCTCTTCAAATCCTAGTTAATCTTTTCCGTCCTTTTTCAAATCTCGGGACGACATTTTTTTAAGGGGGGGAAGGCTTGTAACATCCCAAAAATATTAAACTAGAATCATCAAAATTAGGGTTAACAAAAACTTTTCTAATTAAAAATATGAAAGCATTCATATGTGTATGTATTAAAATTTGGATTCTTTTGAATTGCCATGATTATGTGTTTCTTTGCTTGTAAAATGATTCTTAGGTGAAATAAACATCATCTAAACAAATCCCAAACTTTTCCCAAAGACAAACAAATCAAACCAAACAAATTAAGTGAATGGTCACTTTGGCCAATTTAACTCCCATGCCTACTTTGGCTATCTCTAACTTTCAGAACTTAACAGAAACATGTATAGATCTTTGCACCCCTTGATAGTACTCATAACTAGGTACCAAGGCCCACCTTGTGATCATGCAAAAACATTTAAATGCATGGTTAAATGATAGTTTAAAATTGAATCTATTGCATATGGGAAGATCCCACTATTTCAAAAACCACTCAAACAAGCTCAATTTTCAAAACTCAAGCATCCACTGAATCCTCACCACATGCCTAGCACACCCACCAAAAATCTTTTCAAAATTCAAAATTTAAGTTCATGCGGCCATTTCATCAAACAGGTTGCAGATTCAAATCAACAAAATCACAAACATTATTTTAAGCAGTGTTTTGAGCCAACCTTGTTCCCTCTCTGGTTACACTAGCCTCAATAGATCATCTAGCAAACTTAACTAAGCTCTAGCCCCACTATAAACTAGCCAATGTCATCAATGGTGAACAGGCCGAGCGCACCCATGTCACCCCAGTGTGGACAGCCAGCTACGAGCAACACTAGCCTCACCAACTTTGTCTGGGAGCTAGCCAGCACTCCACCGCCACCCCCTGTCCCAGCCGCGAGCAATGCCAGCCCCTGGACCACACGCCCAGGCCATGCCAAGCCACTCTGCAAGCATGCCGAGAGCGCGCCAGAGCGCCACCCTCGACACACGCCCACAGACCGCGCGCCGCTCTCGCCGCGTGCACGCGTGATCACCACCGTCCCAGCAACCTTGCATACACCCCCTTTTGCCACCCCATGCCTCACGGCCACCGCTCGTCGTCGAAGACACCGCCGTGCCGCGTAGAGCACCGCGCATTCCCGACCGTTTGCCACTGCCCCTACACGTGCATTTAAACCATAGAGCATCTCCAGGAGACCACACGTCGATCGCCATCCTCGGCCATGCCCCTAGCCGCCCGTAGCCGTGTCGCCACTGTCGTCTGCCCATCCCTCGCGGTCTCGCCGTCGAGCCTATAAAAGGAGAAGATCCTAGCTCAATTTCTTCACACCATCTCACTCCCCTCACCTCACTGATCGTACCACCCCTTAGTCGGAGCAAGGCGAGCAGCGCATCGCCGGAATTGCGCCGGAGCAGGCCGCCTCTGGAGAAGAAGGGAGCCGGATTTCGTCCACCCCAGGAGCTGCCGCGACCACCCCTGAGTTCGCCGTCGTCGACTTCGTCGTTTGCCTACCTCGTCGTCGTCACTGGAGCCCCGGTATGCCCCCCTATGCACCCCCACAGAGCCGCTAGGGTTCGAGCTCTCCGGTGACTTGTTCATCGTCGACGACGACCCTCAGCCGTCGATCTTCATTCTAATCCAAGGCACCACATCGCCCCGCACCGCTTCACGTTTAAAGAGCCACTAACCAGTAGACCCCCCTGTCAGTTGCGCCCCGCGCTGCGGAGTGACACTGGGTCGGCCCATGACCCCTTCCCGCGCAGCCCACTCGTTTGAATTTAGCTTTTTCTTTTTAAGTTCAAACTTAGTTCTGTACCCAGTTTCAAAAATCAACCCATCTCGATTCAGTGAACCAAATTGAATGAAACCAATTTTGTTAGCAAGGTATTGAAATGCTTAATCCAAGCCCGTTGGATTCAAATCATTTGGATCTATAGATCAACCTTGGTAAAAATAACAAGGCAGAAGCTTTTCTGCATTCAAACATTCTGATCCCATGTTTGAGTTGGAGAATATTAAATCTTAAGTAGTTTTTCAATGAGTAGAAATTACTTTTCTAAAAATAAAATAAATAAGACAAATGCTTTAATCTTGTAATATTAGTGATGATGTTATATCATCTATATAACCCTTGTGTGTGATGATTGAAAGTAGTTAAGTATTGTTTGGTGATTGTGTACCTCGTATTTATTCATAGACGCTAGTACCGACCAAGGATACGAGGAGGAAGGAGGATACTACGAAGAAGAAGCCGAGGAGAACTTCAACCACTGCTCTACACAAGGAAAGCCTAATATTACTAGTTGATTGAGCAAGCTAACACTTGCAATTATGAAAGTTAGATAACCTATGCAATGCACTAAGCATGCTTGGTTATACACATTTGATGATACCCAATCCTAGTTTTACTTGCAAGCTTTATACTTTATTTCTTTATTAAAACTATTACTTAGAGTCTACTTAAGTGATTTGTAGATTCTAGGAAGATAATTGAAGGTTGCATAAAGAGCATTAAATTTGGCCTAAGCTAGATAATCTTGATGTCATCCTAAGGCATGAGACTGAACTTAGTTAAACTCCACTAGTTTACCACCCCTCATTAGTACTCACTCCCACTTGTAGATGCTAGTGCTAAGCATAAAACCTGATCAACTTTAGATGGGAATACTTGGTGGAAAATGGTTATGAAAACCTTGGAATGATGGATCATTCTATTGAGATGTTTTGACATGTGTTTCCGAACACCAGATGATTTGGATGATGAAAATGTTAAGGAATGAGCCTTAGCCCTTTATAAAACTGATGGTTGTCTGGATGCGATACCATTCCAATTTTACCATACAACCACAATACCCGAAGATTGGGAAGGTCTTGACTGGAAACTTATATACCTTAGTATGAGTTCCCTCACGGCCAAGGTCTGAGCTGAGGCTACTTTGTGCAGATTGTCCACCTGTGCAGTACCCAAGATGATAGTTGGTCATGGTTGGGAGGCCAAACTCATAGGAGAGGTGCTTATACTAGGGCGTGTAATTGAAAGGTTAGGATTGATTATCCGCATACTGAGTATGGTGAATTCAGGTTTGTTCCTGACGGATGTATCAAATGTTGTGGTGAAAGTGTACAATCTCTACAGAGTGTCAAACTATTCGAATAGCCGTGTCCGCAGTTATGGACAGTTGCAGTGGCCATACTGTTCCCCCGTCAGATGTTTTCAAAATGACTTATGAAATGGATTGAGAATTTGACTTGACCACAACAGAGTTGTGATATGAAATACAAGTTCCCACTTAGGTGTTATAAAACTTCAACTAGCATTCTTTGGTTCTGAACTTAGTAGAGGTAAATCTGGATTTTTGCAAAACAACCCTAGAGCTTAGTGTCCTACTACAAAAACCCCCTTCACTTATTAGTATTAGTTTGCGAGTACTCAAAGAGTACTCATGGCTTTGTCCCTGGCAATTCCCGTGGCCAGACTATGAAGAGGAGTACCAGGATGATGGACCCCAGGAAGGTTACGACAACTAGGATCATCTCCCATCGTCAGCATTGCATGTGACCCCAAAGATGGAGCTTCGCCTATTCTACCGTTATTATTACGTATTTCCGCTGCTTGAGTTGTATTAAGAACTGGATCATGAGATCCTTATTTGTGTAAGACCTTATGTATGGTTTTCAATGGATGATGTACTGTGGTATCCAAATCTGTTATGTCTCGCAAAAATGGTAATCCTGGGATTGCGATGTATGGCATAACAGGCATCTGGTATTAAAAATCCGGGTGTTGACAATGTATATGATGTTTTCATTGAGTTAGTTCATGTTTCTTTTTATGCATTTTACAAAGTCATAACTGTGGATTTCAATCATGGATAGATCATGAAGAATGGCCAGATACTCTAAACAATGCACTGGCCAAACTTTGGGGTATGTTTGAAGAAGCCCATACTAGCAGAATCAATGACAATTATGATAATTGCCTTTTGGTTAAGCAATTGTCTGATGAGAAGCAGAAGATAGAGAAGAAGCACAACACTTTGTTGGATGATGTCAAGAAGTTCCTGGATGCATCAGAGTGGAAGGTGCTTGCGGCCAATTACAAGAAATATCAGGAAGAAACAGAGGTTGTCAAAGAAACTAATAGGCAGCTGGTTGAGGCTATAAACCATGTAGCATCTCTAAAGAATGAAGTGGAGATCCTGAAGAAATATGTGGAAGAACTAAAGAACCTACTGAGAACACAGGCTGATGTCATGAAGGGCAAGAGTGATAAGAATGAAGCTAAAAAGACTGTTCTGAAGAAAGAAAAAAAGAGGTTGAATACCTGTTATATGACCTATTTCAAGCAAGTTCAGCTCTAAAGGATAAGGTGAAGCAGATCAAGGACATTTGTTAGGAGTAATTGTGTTTGTGTAATGTTAGTTTATCCATCATGAAGTATTGTATGAACTATTTGTTTAAGACCATTGTGTAAGAACTATGTGGGTGAGAACTTGTGCTTTGTGTGTTGATGGAACTAGTGTAAGAACTATTTGTGTTAAATGAGATGTGTGGTGTTGTGTAAATTATGTTAGTTCATCCCATCTATTATTTTAGTAGTAGCACTTAAATGTTGTCGAGACCCTGAACCCTATCTATTATTTTAGAAGTAGCATGTCAACCCTATCTATTGTTTCAAAAGTAGCATCTCAATGTTGTCGAGACCTAACCCTATCTATTATTTCAGTAGTAGCACTTAAATGTTGTCGAGACCCCGAGGGGTATCGATAAACCCTATCTATTATTTTAGAAGTAGCATTGGCACACATAAACATTGTCTGACAAGAGCAACATCAAAGTTTTATAGGAGCAACATCATAGTTTTATAGGAGCACACATAAACAGAGTCTTACAAGAACAACATGAAAGTTTTACAACATCATAATATGACAACAGAGTGGCATTGTTTGACAGACACAACATCAAAGTCTTACATAAATGTGGCAAGGATCAGGTTAAGTGTTTACTGAGTTGCAGTCAAACTGAGACAAGGACCAGGTTAAAAAAGCTAATTCAGTTGCATTCAAACTACTAAATGTGGCTGTAAAATTTTAGAAACAGGGAAAAATGCTAGATGTATGTGGTTGTAGAGAAGGAAACGAGGAAACTTATGTCGCCCAAAGATGACCCCCAACAGTGGCTGGCCTTCGCTGGCAAGGCCACGACAGATCACGCTAGAGCTGTTGCCGCAAGGTGAGTCGACAACCGTGCATCTCCACCGCCCGATGAATCATACCCGCTTCCTCCATTCAGGTCGACGTCGCCATCCAAGAGAGGGTCGTCGCCACCGCCGACGTCACCGAGAGGGTCGCCGCCGCCAGGAGTAGCCGTCTTCATGGCGGGGATCAAGATGCGGGTGGCTCACGAGCTAACCGAACCCTAGCCGTTTTGTTCGAACGAGCCAGGTGGGTCCCACTCCCTTTCGTTAACGCCAACAAGCGGGCATGTCCAAGTGTCGTCTGCTGGGTCGGCCCAACCTGTCGGATCTAGTGTCAATTCTCCTCCAATCGTTGTTTAGCGCACATTGCAACAAATCGGACGAAAAGTGGTGGTTTTTGGCGATTCAAACGAATAGTGGTTTTTCGAAATTTAACACAAAAAGTGGTGGTTTTATGCTAAACACTCCTCCATATGCCTCAAGCGTACACGTTGATTTGTCTTCTACTAAAACACCACTCCTCCATATCCGGATCTGGTTTTAACGCGAAAAGTGGTGGTTTTATGCTAAACACTCCTCCATAGAGGTGTTTATGCTAAACACCTCTGCAAGTGCTAGGTCTTTGGGTTGAACTGTTTGGGATCCATTTTTCCTCCCAGATCCGGATGCTTGTGCCATCACCTACATGCTAGATTGTGCCCATTCCTAAAATCTAGATGCCCTTTAGGATGCTTCTCCACACAAAACACATCAGGGGGTAGGTTTTGCATTCAACACATCACCATTTTCAAAATATTTTGCATGCACACAGAGATTCTGGATCTTGGATCAGTCTCCATCCTTCCCTCCCCCCTCTCCTCCTCTTTTGGTTTCATCATTTCCTACCAACTCACCCGGTGTGCCTCATGTTCATTATCCTGCTGCGACCACCAGTACCGACAAATCATCCGGGCTATATCGTCACATAGGCCTTTTTAGTTAGATCGAAATAGGTCATTGCATACGTTGAGATTGCTTGCACTACTACTTTTATTAATATCTCTTCCGCCGCTATTGATTAGAATCGTTCCTTCCATCCCACAATTCTTTTCCATATATTTTCCTTAATATAAGCAAAAGCTTTAGCTCTGTCCCTGCCTATGTACGTTGGAAAACCCAAGTACCACTAGTAGAAAACGGACCTTTGGTCCAGAGCATTAGTCCCGGTTCTGGTACAAACCGGGACTAATGCCCTGGTCCCAACGGCTAGAAATGGTCGCAGTCCCCAGAAGACATTAGCCCTGGTTAGTATGGAAACTTTAGTTCCGGTTCGTTTAACAAACCAGGGCTAAAGGGTCTGTTGCTGGAAAAGAGCAAATACGTGGACCTTTAGCCCTGGTTTGTTTCTCAAATCGGGACTAAAGTCCCTGACTATATCTTCTTCCCCTTCCTAGCCCGAGCCATTTCAAGCTTACACAAGCATCTCTCTCAATTTTTTCCCCTCAAGCTCGACTTCTTCCCATTTTTTCTCAAGATTTGTGAAGATTTTTTGGGTCCACATCTATCAAGGGTCCTAAGAGGTTAGCAACTTCATCATTTCATCTTTCATTGCTTGTTTTAGCTCATTTCATGCTCTAGAAATGGATAGATTTGTGTGGATTCTATCTCTATATATCTGGTTAATTTGGCACATACAGTTCTCGAAATTCATTTGATTCATCGAAGCACATAGATACATGAGTTAATCCTATCTACATATCTTGGTTTGACATGTTGTCTTGAAATCCAGACGGTTCACAGTGCATCATGTCACCGTCGAGCAACAAAATATTCTTCTTTCTTCTACCTGTCATCACAAAATCCATTGGAACAAAAATAAGTACCAAAACTATGAAGGCACACATATATATAGTGGCGCCCTAGAATTTTAGTTAATCATCGGCCAGTTAAGCAAGAAATAACAAAAACATGAACACGCCAAGGAGCTACCAAATTAAATTAGGGAGTGCCTCTATGGCGAGCTCCTCGAAGATTTCTGAGGACGAGGCATCCTAAGACATCTTCGAGAAGCTCTGCCATAGTGGTGTCCCTGCTCTCGCACACCATCTTTCAGTTCATATCTTTTCTAACTAAATCAGTATGCTGGTGGAGCTAACTAATTTCACATATTAGGGAGTGCCTCTACGGCGAGCTCCTCGAAGATGTATGAGGAAGAGGTCCTAAGACATCTTCGAGAAGCTCCGACGTAGTGGTGTCCCTGGTCTCGCACACGATCTTCCTTGCAGTTGATAGTTCACAAGGAATCCTATTTATAGATTAAGTAGCACAACATAGTGTCGACACTCACGACATAATGTCGACACTCACCCATGTCATAGTATCGCCACCCACTGAAACAGTGTTGCCACTCACTGGCATAGTGTCTCCACTCACGACATATAGTGTCGTCACCCACTTTTAGTCCGATTGGAGTGTCCTTTAGTCCCGGTTGGAGACACCATTCGGGACTAAATGGGCTCAGGTTGGCCCCAGCCTGCCGCAACCCACCAACCGGGACTAAAGATGTAGTAGAAAGTTTTTAAATCAGTGCATAGTTGTGTGATGTATACGATGTGTTCTTTTATTTTTTAGACTAGTACTACTCTTAGCATCGTGATTTTGTTTGATGAACTTATATAATGCAGATGAGATGGCAATGGATGTACACTGACCGAATCTCTAACGTGTTCATTAAAGGCGTGCGTTATTTTTTCGTTGTTGCAGAGGCAAACAAGCGGAATGGTTTTATGTGTTGTCCATGTGGTGAGTGTCGGAATCAGAAGGAATACGCTTCCTCAAGAGTCCTTCATAGCCATTTGTTTCGGTCCGGTTTCATGTCTGGCTATAATTGTTGGACCAAGCACGGAGAAAGAGGGCTTATGATGGAAGACAACAAAGATGAAGAGAATGATGACAGCTATCCTATGTCCCCTGAATACGGTAGTGCTACAATGGAAGATAATGATGAAGAAGAAGCAGAAGAACGTGCATCATATGAGCTAGATGATGATCTTGGTCGGGCCATTGCTGATGCAAAGGGAGAATGTTATAGCAAAAGGGAGAGGTTGAAATTTGAGCAGATGTTAGAGGATCACAACAAATTGTTGTACCCGAATTGCAAAGATGGCCACAAAAAGCTAGGCAGCACACTGGAATTGCTGCAATGGAAGGCATAGGTCAGTGTGCCTGACAAGGGATTTGAAAAGTTGTTGAAGATAATGAAGAAGCTGCTTCCAAAGGATAACGAACTGCCTGGCAGTACTTACGAAGCAAAGAAGGTTGTCTACCCTCTAGGATTAGAGGTACAGAAGATACATGCATCCATTAATGACTGCATCCTCTACCACGGTGAGTAGTAACAGAATTTGGATACATGGACGGTATGCACTGCATTGCGGTATAAGATCCGACGAGATGACCCTGGTGATGTTGAGGGGGAGCGTCCCAGGAAGAGGGTTCCCGCCAAGGTGATGTGGTATGCTCCTATAATACCACGGCTGAAACGTTTGTTTAGAAACAAAGAGCATGCCAAATTGTTGCGATGGCACAAAGAAGACCGTAAGAAAGAAGAGATGTTGAGACACCCCGCTGATGGGTCGCAGTGGAGAAAAATTGAGAGAAAGTACTGCGGTGACCCAGCATACCACTTCATGTGTAGTACACTATAGTTGTTGACATGACATCCACAGAACACCGTTCTGTAAATATCACATCCCTCAGAGTGGTACAACAAAAACATTGCAGGTCCATATTACAAACATTCACACATTATTATTATTACAATACTGTCGTGGGAATGACCACGGAGACGCTGCAATCGGCGGCGAGTAGTAGAACATGGGGCAAGGGAGGCCAGCCATCTGCGGTGCGAGATGAGGGCTGAGACATAGGGATTTACCCAGGTTCACCCCCCCCCCCCCGGAGGGTAAAGACCTACTCCTGCTAGATTGTATTATGGTGAGATTACAATGGGGCGAGCTCGACGGCTAGGCGGCGAGTTGCTTGGGTGTATGATGGAATGTATCCTCTATGCGTTCTTTAGGGAGGTTTATATAGACTCGCCTCGCTAGGGTTTACAGATCACAAACGAATTAGTTAAGGATTTGGAGATTCTATGACCTAGTCCGACTAGGCCTAACTACGCTTCTGGGCCTTCAGCTTCCAGTCGCTTGAGTCCACGCCAAGTCTTAATCCAGTCGTCGTCCTGCAGGCCCACTCGCTGACGCTTGGGCCAGTAGGAAACGTCCTGCTGGGTATACCCCGGTAGGCATATCCCCATCAGTAGTCCCCGAGGCCATTATTGATTTGTCGCAGGTGTTTGCTGGCAGTCGGAGTATGTGGGTCCAATGCGGACGCCTAGTCGAATCGGCGGCGGACTCCTGAACAAAGGAAAGAACTGGTCATTTAGTCACAATAGCGGCGACCAATCGTACCGCAGCTCGGCAATCGGGTCGGCAAATACTTAGTCACTGTTATAGTGATCGGGTTGGCGAGTCGGCGAGTCACTGGGAGCGACGAGTCGAATAGTTGAAGTTGGACCATCAACTGGGGTCAAACTAGCCGTTGGGTAATCCAACGGTAACTTTGGCGTAATTACCGCGTAGTAACGGCCCCCGAAACTGGAGGGTAGCAACCGCTATATAAGGGGAATGAAAGGCGAACGGGGAAACGCTTCTCCTTTCTTCCTCCGATTTCGCCCATCTCTGTTTCCCCATTCCACGCAGCGATCAGAGCAATCCAAAGATCCTCGACCTCCATGAATTTCCAACCGATGGCCCCCTCCACCGAGCCGTGGGGCAGATCCAAGTGCACTAAGGCGCTACTAGCATCCTTCGAGGAGGCCGGGATCCTCCGCGCCGGCAGATGGCGCATCCCCGCGGCCAGAGAAGTGACTCCGGATCCGCGTGAGGGAGAGTTCATCTGCTTCACCAGCCACCTGGAGTGGGGGCTAGGCTTCCCAACTTCCCTCTTCTTCCGGCGTTTCTGCGCCTACTACGGAATCTAGCCATCGGATCTGGGTCCGCATAGTATCGAGCAGCTCGCCATCTTCATGGTGTTCTGCGAGTGCTATCTGGGCTGCAGGCCCTACTATCCCCTGTGGCAAGACTTGTTCCACGGGAGAATCAGCCGCAAAGAGACGGGCGGCCCGATGCTAGCTACGAGCGGCCTGACATTCCAGCTGGAGGCGAATGAGTCATTCTTCGATCTGATGCTGCCCGCTAAGGCGGTGAACGAGTGGAAAAAGTTCTGGTTCTACGTCACCGAGTCGACTCCAGGCGATGAAGTGGCGCTTCCAAGATACTTCGCCGACCGGCCCGAGGCGCGTCGGCTCCAGGTCGCCAAGCTCCCGCTAGACCAGCGGATGGTTGTTGAAGAAATGTTGCAAACCATCCGCGGCCTGAAGAAGAAAGGCCTCCAGACCATCAACCTCTACAACTACTGGCTCGGGCAGCGGCTCATTCCCTTGGCCAGCCATGAGCACTATATGTATGAGTATACGGGTAAGAACGACCCGACGAAGTCCTGCCTCGTTGAGTGGAGACTCAACGACTACACCCTAGCCCTGAAGAAGATCACTCAGGCGGTGTACCTTTATGCGGAGGCCGGGGTCGCCCCTTATACTGCAAGGCGCCCAGCTCCAACGGTACGTTGTTATCCTGTTAACACTCGCAGTTGCAGCTTGTGCACTCGCGGTCGTGCTAAGTTTGTTTGTTCTTGTTGCAGTTGTTCCAAGTGGTGGAAGGGTGGCTTCCACCCGCGGATGATGATAACTCGAGCTCGTTCGTCCAGGACGGAAGCGAGTCATCTCCCGCCAAAGATGACGCCGACAGCGACGTAGGCGACGACGACGACAACGGAGAAGACGAGCCCGTCGAAGTTGCTGCCCCCACGGTTCGCAAGACCCGCGGTCAACACCAGCGCGAGCTCGAGGCGAGAAAGATCCTCGAGCCCCACGATGACGATGACGACGAGCTTCCCGAGCACACCTCATATCACGAGGCCACGCTGTCGAAGAAGAAGAAGAAAGCTCCACCGAAGAAGAAGGCGAAGCCAGCGAGGCAGATATCTCCGCCCCAATCTGCGAGAACCTCTGATGCCACTAGCTCGGCTAGGGACGCAGCGGCTCACGTGACCGTGGCACCAGACGCTGCCGCCCCCAGGGACGAGGCGCCACTGGCGTCGTTACCACCTCCATTCGCCCCGATCGTTGGTTTGGGGCTTGCTCCAACCGTAGGGGCCTCGCCTCCAAGGGACGCTCCTGCAGCAATTATCGCAGAGGCTCCTGCCGCGGCTTCATCTTCGAAGAAGCCGTCAGTGTCTTGGGCACACGATGTGTTCGAGACGGGCCTCACTCAGAAGTTGGGGCCCGAGCTGGAAAAGCCGTCTAGTAGTCTGCGGTTCATACCAGTCACCAAGTGAGTGCTGTTCATCTGCTTGTTTTTCATTTTAATCGGACAATCTTATTCATAACACTGTTTCGCAAGATTGGTGTTAAAAAGATCGGACATCCTTCTGTGGCCAAGGTTCCGCCAGTTGCCACTGAGGCAGACTCCTCGTGGAAGAGGAAAAATGATGAAGTCGATGCTCCCGCCGAAGGTGTCAAGAGGACGAAAGGCGACGACGTCGTCACGGTCTCTGACAACCCGACGATTGCTCCGAGCGATCCTTCGACTGCAGCGGAAGTGGCCTTGAAGACCAAGGAGGGTGCTTCCTCACCCGATGTGGCCGAGCTGGCTCCGAGTGGCACAGCGGCATCTGCAGCAACCTTCCCTCGCTTCATGGCGAAGGCGGCCGCAGCGAGTGGCTCGGCGCCGACGAGCCGGATGCCTGGGGTCGCCGAGGTGGAGGTTGAGCAGCGTCGCGGCCATACTCCGGTCGTGCTTGCGTCTGTGGATGCGCTGGAGCTTCACGGCATGCTGGGCGCTTGCATCCAGGTATGTCCAGTCCCCGAGGATCGGGCCACTGAATTTCAGTGGTCGGATTCTTAACGTTTTTATATCATCCAGTCCCCGAGTGCCTAGTCGCTGAATCTCAGCGGGTGGGCACTGAGGATTTTCATTGTCCAGTCCCCGAGTGCCTAGTCGCTGTATTTCAGCGGGTGGGCACTTAGGAATTTCATTGTCCAGTCCCCGAGTGCCTAGTCGCTGAATTTCAACGGGTGGGCACTTAGGAATTTCATTGTTGTTGACGTTGTAGTGTGTGCGCAGGGCCTGCAGCGCGAGTCGGCTGAACGGCTTGCTACGAAGTGTCGCTTGGAGAAGGATCTCGTTGCCGTCCAGGAGAAGAACAAGGGGCTTCAAGCAGTTGCAGCCGAGGCGAAGGATGCCCGCCGAGGCCTTGTCCCGGTGGGTGACCTGACGGCGGCTCAGTCTGCTTTGAGCACGGCCAAAAAGTGAATCGCTGACCTGGAGCGTGAGCTCAAGGAGGCGAAGGCGGAAGCGAGCTCGGCGGAAGGGCGAGCGAAAGCTGCTGTTACGTCTGCCGCTGAAGAGCGGAAAGTGTCTGACGCGCTCGTTGCTGGGCTGCAGAAGGACTTCTCTTCTCTTCAAAGCTTCATCACGGGCCTCTGCTGACCGCTAATTGGTAAACCTTCCTTCTTCTTCCCTCTGCCTGCAACAACTGCATTGTGAAGTCGTTGATGTGCTCACTGCCCGCTTCTGTTCCACAGGTCGGATTACTGATAGCGCGGAGGAGGCATAGTCATACGACGCGCGACAATGTGTGACCACCCTGGTCGACTCGGCCGCGTTGTCCGCGACTTTCCTTTGAGCGTATCTTCAGGAGATATCGCCCACGAAGGTAATCCCCAGCGACCTCGTCGAGGTATGGCGCTACCTAGAGAAGGCTCCGTCAGTCGTCGAATTCATGACGCGGTCGGCCTTCCAGCACGGGGCGGCGACGGTGCTCAGCCTTGGGCTTGCCCATTTCCTGGAGGACTTCGACCTCGACGATGTTATGGTCAGCCTTCCGGCGTGGAGATTGCCGAGGTGCTGAAGCTGACGGATGGGCGACCTCCTCCCCTATCAGGAGACGATTGTCGCCCCCAACGATCCCGAACCGAAGCATCGGGACTTAAAGGTCGAGCAGCAATTCCGTGCGGTGATGGCGGGCGAGTTGACGGCGTACCCATCGAACCCGTACGTGCCCTTTATCCATAGTCCACGGACGGTGGCGCGCCTGCGTCAGAACCTGCGGAGTAGAAGTGTTTTCCCTTGGGCGTTAGTGCATGATCTTCGACTTTGATCAACATAATTGTTCTTCCTACTTTGAGCTATTTTTAGTGTATCCTTGATCTTATCAATGATATCTTGTTTTTCCTTGATATAGTCTGGCGCAAATTCCTTGCTGCTTCCAGGCTCATACCAACATATTGGTGATCTACATTTCCTTCCATACAGAACCTGATATGGAGCTGCCTTCAGACTACTATGATAGCTATTATTGTAGGAAAATTCTGCCAATGGTAGATGATCTTCCCATGTACCTTCAAAATCTAATGCACAAGCCCTTAACATGTCTTCTAGTATCTGATTTGTTCTTTCTGTTTGACCTCCTGTCTCTGGATGATAAGTTGTGCTAAAATCTAACTTTGAACCAAGTGCTTCATGTAATTGCTTCCAAAATGCTGAAGTAAACACTTATCCCCTATCAGTTACAATTCTTTTGGGCACTCCGTGCTTGCTTACTATTTCTTTGATGTAAACTTCTACTAACTTCTCGGCATTATCCTTCTGATTTACTGGAATAAAGTGTGCACTTTTAGTGAGTCTATCCACAATTACCCATATCATATCCTTCCGTTTAGGTGTCATGGCAAATCCTGTGATGAAGTCCATACCTATTTCCTCCCACTTACATTCGAGAATTTCCAAAGGTTGCAATGGTCCTGCTGGACTTTGATGTTCAGCCTTAACCTTTGGCAAGTATGGCATTCAGATACATATTTAGCAATGTCCCTTTTCATGTTATTCCACTAGAATAGTTCTTTCAAATCCATATACATCTTAGTACTTCCTGGATGTATATATATGGTGTTTCATGTGCTTCTCTGAGTATGACATTGCGAATCTTAGTCACATCTGGAACACAAAGACGGTCTTGAAACCACAAAGACTCATAATCTCCTAGGTGAAAAAACTAATGTTTGCCCTTGAGATATCCTCCAAATTTCCTCAGCAATGAAAGGATCTTCTGCTTGATGTCTAAAAATTTCATGCTTAAGATCACTGTCCTGCTCTACAACTACCTGCATAGTAGCTAATCCTCCAAGAACCTTTGTTCTAATGAATTGAAGCTCTAATCTTTCCAAGTCCATTTGTAACTCTTTTGGTAGCTCCCGATTGCTAGGCTGAATATTTGCACTTTTACGACTTAAAGCATCTGCTACAACATTTTCTTTTCCTGGAGTATAGTTGATTTTTAAATCATAATCTTTGATTAGTTCCAACCAACGCTTCTGTCTCATATTCAATTCCTTTTGGGTGAAGAAATATTTAAGGCTTTTATGGTTAGTGTATAACTCACATCTGGCTCCATAAAGAAAATGCCTCCATCCTTTCAGCGCAAAGACTACTGCTGCTAACTCTAATTCATGAGTTGGATAGTTGACTTCATGTGGTTTCAGTTGTCTTGAACCATAAGAAATCACTTTCTGATATTACATTAACACACAACCCCAAGCCTTCTTTAGATGCATCACAATATACTATAAAGTATTTCCCTGTTTCTAGAACTGCTAAGATTGGAGCTGTGGTTAACCTGGTCTTCAACTCCTGAAAACTTGTTTCACACTTCTCATCCCAATTGAATGGTGTATTCTTTCTTAACAATTTGGTCATTGGTCCAGCTATTTTGGAGAAACCTTCAATGAATCTCCGATAATAACCAGCCATCCCCAAGAAACCTCGAATTTGTTTCACATTGGTTGGTGCAGTCCACTCCAGTACTGATTGAACTTTGGATGGATTTACAGTAATTCCATCTTTACTGATCACATGGCCGAGGAATTCTACCTCATCTAGCCAAAATTCACACTTACTGAACTTAGCATAAAGTTTATGTTCTCTTAGAGTCTGCAATGCTATTCTCAAGTGATCAGCATGCTCTTCCTTATCCTTTGAATATATCAGAATATCATCAATGAAGACTATGACAAACTTATCCAAATATGGCATGAAGATTTTGTTCATCAGATTCATGAATATTGTTGGTGCATTGGTCAAACCAAATGGTACTACCAGATACTCATGGTGTCCATATCTTGAGACAAATGTTGTCTTTGGAACATCCTCAGGTTTAATTTTTATCTGATGGTATCCAGATCTTAGATCGATCTTAGAAAATACTCCAGCTCCTTTCACTTGATCAAACAAATCTTGAATCCTTCGTAAAGGATACTTATTCTTTAACATTGTTCATATTTCTGTAGTCTCCACACATCCTTCTTCAACCATCCCTTTTATCCACAGAGATTACTAGTGTTCCCCATGGGGATACACTTTCCTGGATAAACCCTTTTCTGGCGAACTCATCAATTTGCTCTTTGAGTTCTTTTAATTCTTTTGGTCCCATCTTATAGGGTGCTTGAGCTATTGGTGTTGTACCTGGAATTAGGTCAATAGTGAACTCTATTTCCCGATCTGGTGGCATTCCAGGTAGCTCTGCTGGAAAAACATCTTGAAACTCATTTACTATAGGAATATCTTCCAATTTGACCTCTTTCATTGAGTTCAACTGCAGATCCACCATGATATGACTGTGCTTATCTGCTTGGTAAACTATCCTTGCTCCACTTGGAGTTTTGATTGAGACAGTTTTCTCCTCACAATTTATCTGAGCCCCATGTTCCATCATCCAGTCCATCCCCAACACTACTACAATTCCCTTCAAAGGAATCACGTAAAGTCTGCAAAGTATGTACAACCATAGATCGAGATAACCTGATCTTGTTTAATGTGGCCTACAATCACATTTCCCCCTGTCGTAACTATGGTTATAGGGTTTTCTAACGTTGCCCTTCTAATCCCGAACTTATCACAGAATTCTTCAGAAATGAATGAAGTAGGTGCACCAGTATCAAATAGAACTTTGTCGGGATTGGTAAGGATATTGAGCGTACCTATCACTACATGCTCTGAATTATCCACCTCATCTAGGGTTGCGCAATTCAGCTTCCCGGTAGGTCTGTTCCTCTTGCCATTGTTGTTCTTGACATTATTTCCTCCTCGATTGGGTTGTCCATTTCCTCCACTGGCTTGTCCTCCTCCCTTGGTAGGCCAACCACCTGGTGGTTTGCTCAGACAGTCGGGCTTGATATGCCCCTTCTGACCACAACTGTAACAGATCACTACAGGCTTTTGCATTCCCTTTGGAAATGCCCTGGAATTCCATAGTTGTTACAGATAACATTCCTCCTAGGATTGGATTGATTTCCACCACAGCCCTTGTTATTGTTATTGTTTCCGTAGGCCTTGTTCTGAGGTTTGAACTCCATATTGGGTTTAGGTTTACTTGCCTGAATTCTCTTGGTTTCCTTCTTGGATCTCTTCCTCCTATCCTCTTGGACATTCTTGTAGTCATCTTCGAAAGTGATAGATGCATCCAGCAACTGCTGATAAGTTTGCTTATTAGCCAACCTTAACTGCATCCTCACAAATGGATTTAACCCTCGCAGGAAACGCTTCTTCCGCTTCTCTTCTGTGTTAACATCTTCCTCAGCATAATGAGACAGTTGACTAAACTCCCGGATATACTTCATGACACTAGTATATCTCTGCTGAAGCTCCTCAAATTCTCTTCGCTTTAACTCCATAACACTTTCCAGAACATGATATTCATGGAATATCTGCTTGAACTCCTCCCAGATGTACTCCCTTCCTCGTTGTTGCATGGCTAACTGATTTTCCCACCATGATGTTGCGGGTCCAGTCAGAAGATGAGTTGCATACCTCAATTTCTCCTCATCATTACAACCTACAGTCTTCAGCTTTCTTTCTGTATCTGCTAGCCAATCTTCTGAATCCATTGGTTTAGGAGCTGATGTAAAAGGTAATGGCCTTGCATTCTGGAAGTCAGAAAGACTCACTCCTCCACCTTCAGGTGCCCTCTGTTTTCCAGCTCGTCCCAGCAGCTCTTCCATGAACTTATTCTGGGTCTCTTGCATCATTTGCATGCACTACATAAAGTTCTGCTCCATTAACAGCCTCATTGGTGGTAATGTTCCCTGATTTGCTGCATCTACATCGTCCTTCTCCTTGGCCTCACGTTCCATCTGCTGCTGTTCAGCTTCAGTCTCTACACCCGTATCCATGACCCCCTAGTCCTGCACATAAATTGAATACTCATAATTACATCATGCACATGTTTTCTGAGCTCGACTTTATGCATAGAACTAGTCACACAATGAAAATCCAAATAAAATCCAAATATGCATTTCACATATTATACATTACAATATCTTAATAATACAAAGTCATTACAACATATACCATATAGGTATAATCACAACACTACCTCATTTATCTAACTACCTTATTTTCTCGGATTACAATACACGGTACCCGATACCTCTAAATAGTCCCCTGCTTCTAGTAGTAACTACGCTCATCATACATGCCTGATGTCCAACCGTGATGATGTGACGTTCGTCGTACAGTTTGTGGAACAAATGGCCTTCCAGAAGGAACATACTCAGTATCTGAAGTGTCAAGACTTGAGTCATTACTCAACCTGAGCGCATTGACTCCCTCCAGCTCAGCTGAAAAGTCTTCAGAAACATATTCAACATTATCTCCCACTTGCATCTCCTAAGCTTCATTCCTTGAGTCGTCAACAGAATACGCAGATCCTGCTGGTCCCCAGGTGCTCCTTTGGGCAAGATAGTTAAACACCGGATAATGTATATTCCGTGGGTTTTAAGAAGGTGTTGGTGATTCAAACACTCTCTCCTAAGGATCTTCTTCTTCATCCTGATTATTTATGAATATGGTATCTCTACTACTGTTACTAGAGTTAATTCTTGCACCCATCCATCTAGATTGTCCAACATTTCTATTAGAACCATCTATGGACATCTGGTGTTCCTAGAATCCTTCAGATGATCCCATTCTCCAACCATCAGAATTCTCAATAGGCAGTTCTGAATCAGAACCATCCTCTGAACCATGTGGTACTGCATACCTCATATCCACAGTAGGATCATATATATGTTCAGGCCTTGGTGAATAAGGATATGGTGTAAAAGATTCAGGATCTATAGGTATATCCTTAAAGTTGGGTTTTGTACTACTACTCGCTTCCTTCTTCAACTGGCATGCTAACTGCTTCCTCCTTTCCGGATCAGTTAGATCCTCTAACATGTCATTTTTATCTTCGACAATCACTTGATGTGTCTTATAAAAAGACGCAACGAGTGTTCGGTATCTATCCATAAACTTGGAGGCTAACTTAGGATGCTTCTCAACCAAAGTAAGATGATCCGGTACAGGCTCCGAGTCTATAGAATCATGAGGAATTACAGAATATGTGCTACCTTTAACTCCTTGGCTTTATGCTCCCGAGTATTACCTATCGCCTGCACAACAGCAACATGATATGCTGCTAAGTGACTTCTACCTTCTCCTATAGGTAGATCGTGATATAATCCAAGCTCCTCTGGGAGTTGGATACTCACACGATACTTGGATAACATCCGGCCATCATAATAGGTTATGGTATTCACTGGAATTCTAGTTGGACAACTAAAATCTTTAAAAGTTGACGAAGTTGGTCTGTGAATGATCCTTGATAATCATCAAGAGTCTCCTCTTTCCTTACCAAAGTCTAATTTGGAAACTTTGGTGCCATAGCTCTGTATATAAAAAATATTTTATTAGTAACCAATAATATATTGCATCATAACAAAGAATTATCGCACTAAAACATATAACGTAATATTCCCATTTGAATACCCATTATATTTATTTTAGAGAATTCTTTATCGTTGCTACACCCTCCTACAGGTAATACCCTTTACTAGGTTTCCAACCTAAGGTCAAAGCAATTTACTCTGATACCAACTGCGGTGACCTAGCAACCACTGCATGTGTAGTACACTATAGTCGTTGACATGAAATCCACATAACACCTTTCTGTAAATATCACATCCCTCAGAGTGGTATAACAGAAACATTGCGGGTCCATATTACAAACATTCACACATTATTATTATTACAATACCAGAAGTTCAAGACTTTAAAAAGATTCAACTTACAAACCATAATATAAAGTGTTTTGGCAGAATTCAAAAGTAGCAACTCCAACTAGGAGTTGAGCTCAGCAGCTTATTCTATATGGTTCATGTTGCTCGGCTCCGTTGGTTACTACTAACTAGGGTACTTAGTTGGACTCGTTGTCATCGACACCATAGCGGATTTCGTAATCCACTCCTTCAACACCTCCTGAGAGGTCAGGCTGCTCGTAGAACACATCTTCTTGGCATTCGGCTGCATACATTGGCGTATCTTCGGGATCCTCAGAGTCTAAGGAAGGGATCAAAGAAAAAGATGAGTAACAGCGTTACCCAGCAAGTTCATTACACGCAAGGTGGGAAGTTTGATGCTCTAACTACCACTTAGACTATAAGTCCTTGGCACTATACAGTCTTTGTAAATCTTTCTTCAAAGATTGATTTTATTATGAAAATCTATGATCATCAACCTTCACAGGTTGACCAGAACTTTCATGGAGTTCCTTTCTTGCCACGTTCCTAGATCCTTCCCAGAACAGGGAGTAACAAGTTACAATTCTTACACTCTGCAGAGGTGCGTTACTTTACCCATGAGAGATCAACTCCTTGTTGCACAACCGGGCGTACTTTCCCGTCCACAAGTCCATGATGTGGGGCCCGGTAGGTGATCCAAGCCAATCACTTCCCTCTTCGTGACCTCGCATGCCTCCTTGGTGTACAGCATGCCCACATATTGAATTACGGCAATGGTTTGTACAGACCGTTAGATGCCAGAACTATCGTGGGACTTTGAGGGTTCCCACCCATATGCTACATATCCTCTACGAATTACCAATTAATATGCATGCTATGAGTGATAACAGCCACGACCTGCACATCCGGCTACATGCGAGAGGAAGAAGATACAGCTGACTTCTCTGTCCCATTCCAAATCTCATGGCTAACGCGTGATATATGACGCTAGAATCATTGATGTCATGGGTTATTAAGTCCCTAATTGATCATCATTGTTGCAAATAGAACTCTAAGTTCTTTTGCTTCATTATATCATCACTTAGAATGATATCTAAGATTTCTTTATTTGAGAATATATTTTATTTCTTTGGAGTATATATGATAACACACAATTTGCAAATACTTTGATAAAGACTCTTCAAGGGACATGAGCAAGTGGTGAACTTGCCTTGTGATTGCAAGGTAGTGAAGTTGGATGCTTGCACTGGACCTTGAGCTTCTATGTCTACAAAACATCATTATTGCTCGGTAAGGACAATATTTAAAGAAGCAAAATAATTATGCAAAGTAATGTAATGCATTATTTAGTTTTGTGTGTATTCTCCCCCATTATTTAAATTATAAAAATTCTTTTTAATAATAAAGAATTTATAAATATTAATTTTTCATATTTATTGAATATTGTATTCTTTTATTTTATTTCATTTTATTTGAATTTTATTTATTTAATAATTCCTTTAAGAATTATCATTTAAATACCAAAAATTAATATTAAATATTTATTTAGTATATTTCTAAAATACTACAATATTAATATACAATGAAAGTGATTTTTATTTATTTTGATCATCTTTCAATAACTTTATAAAATTCCATAAGGAATATATATATTATAAAATTCTTAATAAAAATTATATGCCTAAAATTTTATTTCTTAATTTATTTAGATAGAATGAATTATTGTGAATCCAAAAATATTTATTTATAATTTTTGGTTTTTATTTGATTTTCTATAATTTATTTAAATTCAAGGGGCATTTTGGTCTTTTCTTAATTATTAAAACTTGCTTTAGGTGATTGGACTGGCTGTGTTGGGTTTATTGGGCCCTTTTGGCCCAACTGGGCAGAACCAAAATGACTCCCCGAAGGGGTCCTGGGTCAACCAGCCCACACTCTCTCTGTCACTCTCTCATTCTCATCTCTCTTCTTCTCCTTCCCCGACCCCGTGGTCGGCGATGCCACCGCCGGCAATTCACGCCGACGTGGACCTCCCCGGCCGTCGCCATGATGTATGGGGTGGTTGTTGACCCCGCTCCTCCTTCCTGTCCATCTCGATTTGGACCTGGGGTCCCCTGTGGCCAGACTGTCTCCGACCCGAACCCTAGGGTTTGGGGTGGTGCTGGTGCTACCGCTGCCACTGCTCTTGTGTGTTGTGGTGGTGTCCCTTGCCTTTAGGTGTGGCTGTGGTCGCTTCCTCGGCGTGGTGCGGGTCGCAGCACCCCTTGGGGTGCTCCCCGTGCCGCTGTGCTCGACGACACCCTCTGCTTCCTCTTCTCGCCCACAACAACAATCTTTAGTAAGTTGTCATTTCTTCCCCTCGTGCCCTCTGTGCTATGCCACCCTGTGCTATGTGTTTGTAGTGGCTACTCCTGGCTAGTGGTCATGTCCTGATTAGGGTTCATATCCTAATTAGGGTTTTTTGTTCTGATTAGGGTTCATATCCCTCTGTTGATCATATATATGATGATTTGGATCTAGTAATGATGATCCCTAAGCATGATGAGTGGTTGTTTGATGTGGATTACTGCTTATGATTGTCTTTGGTGAGGATGTTGGCTTACCAGATTGATTCCATTGATTAATTTGATGTGGTTCAAATGATAGTGTTATTGTAGAATCATTACTTGGAGATCCTAGTGATTTGAGAGCTCACCACTATCATTACTTGGTTATTAACAGTGATTTTTTAGTGATGAAGTCACTGTATATGTAGTTGTTGGCTTATGGATTCATATAAAGTTTGAGATTAATTGGTCTATTACAGTGATGTTATGTATATGTATATTCCTGGAAATGATTCCTGTGATTAGTATCACGAAAATGATTTGTAGTTGTCTGTGAAAGCTAGATGCTTAATCTGCTTGGTTTAGAAGCTGCTCTTGTGACACCATCCCAATATGGCACACAAGACTATGTTCTATTACTTGGCTAGATTTTTTTAAGCTTAAGATTAGCTTGATATCAGAGATAAGTGGAAACTTCTTTCCTTGAACCCTAAAGCCTATGTTGTTGGTCTGAAGTTTAGGGACTAGGTCCTTATCTTGTTGTTCCTCATGGATCTGTTCTGGTAGTGATACCAGGTACTGATTCCTGAGTCAAAGTTGGGAAAAAATGATTTGTAGGCTTATTAAGTTATATAGATTCATAAGGTCTATAAATTCTAAGGTGCTACTCCTGTTTAAGAGGTGTGCCTAGAAGTCCATATCTTAGCTATGTTTATTCTTAGATTTAAGATATGGCCTGATAGCTAGGATCAATGAGGTTGTTCTGAGATCCTAGTTGGATCTATATAGTTTTCTGATTGCTTTTAATGTTTAAAATCTTCTATGATGGACTCACCCCACTTGGGTGTTTTTCTGAGAAGTTGAGTACATGACAACATATGAATTCTTGTCTAATTAAAATAGATAAATCATGTGATGGTCTTTTACTACTCACCACAACAGTGGAGTTGTTGGGGTAGCCGAGGCGAAGGATGCCCGCCGAGGCCTTGTCCCGGTGGGTGACCTGACGGCGGCTCAGTCTGCTTTGAGCACGGCCAAAAAGTGAATCGCTGACCTGGAGCGTGAGCTCAAGGAGGCGAAGGCGGAAGCGAGCTCGGCGGAAGGGCGAGCGAAAGCTGCTGTTACGTCTGCCGCTGAAGAGCGGAAAGTGTCTGACGCGCTCGTTGCTGGGCTGCAGAAGGACTTCTCTTCTCTTCAAAGCTTCATCACGGGCCTCTGCTGACCGCTAATTGGTAAACCTTCCTTCTTCTTCCCTCTGCCTGCAACAACTGCATTGTGAAGTCGTTGATGTGCTCACTGCCCGCTTCTGTTCCACAGGTCGGATTACTGATAGCGCGGAGGAGGCATAGTCATACGACGCGCGACAATGTGTGACCACCCTGGTCGACTCGGCCGCGTTGTCCGCGACTTTCCTTTGAGCGTATCTTCAGGAGATATCGCCCACGAAGGTAATCCCCAGCGACCTCGTCGAGGTATGGCGCTACCTAGAGAAGGCTCCGTCAGTCGTCGAATTCATGACGCGGTCGGCCTTCCAGCACGGGGCGGCGACGGTGCTCAGCCTTGGGCTTGCCCATTTCCTGGAGGACTTCGACCTCGACGATGTTATGGTCAGCCTTCCGGCGTGGAGATTGCCGAGGTGCTGAAGCTGACGGATGGGCGACCTCCTCCCCTATCAGGAGACGATTGTCGCCCCCAACGATCCCGAACCGAAGCATCGGGACTTAAAGGTCGAGCAGCCATTCCGTGCGGTGATGGCGGGCGAGTTGACGGCGTACCCATCGAACCCGTACGTGCCCTTTATCCATAGTCACACGGACGGTGGCGCGCCTGCGTCAGAACCTGCGGAGTAGAAGTGTTTTCCCTTGGGCGTTAGTGCAAGATAACTATTGAACTTTCCTTGTATTTGGAACAACTTTGTGCTTCTATAAAGGAAACTCGTGTTATTTTGTCATTCGCTTTGCGATTTTGGATTTTGGTTGAACGAGTCCCCGAGCGCGTCCGCCCTTTTTATGGGGTTTACCTCGTTTTTATATGTTTGTTAACTTTTAATGAGTTTAGGTCGACTCGCCATGGCTCGGAAAGCCAGTCGCAAGGCGACTCCCAGGGGTGCTCTTTACTTGATCGTTTTCCCGGGCGCGAACGAGGTCGGGTTGCCGAGTCTCCGAGCGTGGTACTTGGTGGTTCTAGTCGCAGCTCCAAGGTAGGTGAGGACTAAGCGCGTAGTTGTTAGCGCATCTCTCCTGCCTGATCCGGAAGATCAGTCGCGTGGCGAGTCCTGGGAACGCTCTCATACTTCGGCGTTTTCCCTAGTCACTCGTATTTAGCTGGGCGTCAGTCCCCGAGCGTGGTACTTGGCCGTTCGAGTCGTTGTGCCGAGGATGCGGAGGACTTGGTCGCTGTAAGGAGCGAATGCAGTTGTATTGGCTCGGTGAGCCAGTCGAGCTAGGCGACTCCAATGGGGCTCCGGTCTGGCATTTTTCGTGGACGTTACGAGGCCTGGATTTTCCCAGTGCCCTCGTGCCGCACTACTTAGCCGTGTTTGTCACTTTACCAGAGGTTGACTTCTGTGAATAGCATAACGTTGTTATTACGAGTGCGAGTGGCACAAGACACGGAGAGTAGACACAATTTTCGATAACTGGTCTGTCTTATTTCATAGCGGTTGGAGAGTACATGTATGGAGTTCTAGGAGTAGAACTTCCGTAAGAGGTTTACATTCCACGGCCACTTGACGTCGAGTTTTCCGTCTCCTCGGAATTCGGTGAGGTAGTAGGCGTCTTTGCCTAGGACTCGCTCGATGGAGAATGGTCCCTCCCAAGGGGGGGAGAGCTTGTGCATGCCCTTCTTTTCCTGGATTAGGCGCAGTACCAGGTCGCCTTCCTGGAAAGTGTGAGTCCTTACTCGCCGGCTATGGTAGCGGCGGAGCCCTTCCTGGTAGATGGCGGTGCGGGAGCAAGCTAGATCGCATGCCTCGTCGAGCTGGTCGACTCCGTCTTGTCGTGCGAGTTCGTTTGCGGCCTCCGTATAGTTTACCACCCTTGGTGAATCGTGCTCGAGGTCAGTGGGCATGACTGCCTTGGAGCCGTACACCATGAAGAAGGGGGTGAATCTTGTCGACCTGTTGACGGAAGTGCGGATGCCCTAGACAACGGAGGGTAGCTCCTCGACCCAGCACCCGGCTGTGCGCTCAAGTGGGACTTGGAGCCGTGGCTTCAGGCCATGGAGGATGCTCTGATTGGCGCGTTCCGCCTAGACGTTGGACTCCGGGTGGGTGACTGAGGCGAGGTCGAGTCGAATGTGGTGTTCCTCGCAGAACTCGGCCATGGCTCCTTTGGCGAAGTTGGTGCCGTTGTACGTGATGATGCTATTTGGGAACCCGTAGCGATAGATGAGCTCGTGTAGGAACTTGGTGGCGGTCTTCCCGTCGCATTTGCGGACTGGCTTGGCCTCCACCCATTTTGTGAATTTGTCGACTGCGACTAGGAGGTGGGTGAAGCCGGAGGGGGCCTTCTTGAAGGGGCCTACCATGTCCATGCCCCATACGGCGAACGGCCAGGTGATGGGGATTGTCTTGAGCGTCGATCTTGGCAGGTGGGTCTGGTTGGCGTATTTCTGGCACCCGACGCACCGCTAGACGATGTCGACAGTGTCTGCGTGTGCGGTGAGCCAGTAGAAGCCGTGTCGCATAGCCTTTGCGACCAGAGAGCGGGCGCCGGCGTGGTGGCCACAGTCGCCGGAGTGAATGTCTTGGAGGATTTTGCGTCCTTCAGCGGGTTGAATACAGCGTTGGAACACGCCGGTCACGCTGCTCTTGTGGAGCTCGCCGTTGATGATGACGAAGGATTTGTGGCGGCGTGCTATCATCCGGGCGTCCGTTTCATCCGCGAGCAGGGTGCCCCCCTCCAAGTAGGCGACGTATGGGGTGTTCCAGTCGTTTGGCTCGGCGATTAGTGCGACCAGGGCTGCCTCTGGTTGCAGCGGGATTCCGATGCCGATCTTCCTTGGGGGAGAGACGGAAGGCATGGTGATGGTGTCGAGGAAGACGCCGGCGGGTGGTGCGAGTCGAGCCGAGCCGATGCGAGAGAGTGCGTCGGCCTCCTCATTCTTCCGCCTGTCGATCCACTCAACAGAGTAGCCTGCGAAGTGTCCACCCAGCTGGTCCACTGCTTGGCGGTATGCTGCCATGGTGAGGGAGACGGCATCGCAGGTTCCGGCGACTTTCCCGGCGACGAGGTCGGAGTCTCCGTAGCAGCGCAGGCGATTGACGTTCATCTCCTTGGCAGCTCGCATGCCTTGGAGTAGTGCTTCGTACTCGGCCATGTTGTTGGTGCAGGGGGTGAAGTCGAGGTATAGGATGTAGCGGAGTTTGTCGCCCTTAGGAGATGTTAGCACGATCCCTGCTCCTGCACCGTCCGTGTTCTTGGAGCCGTCGAACTGTAAACTCCAGTAATGGAGGTATGGCAGCTTCTCTGGCTGCTGGGCCTCCTCCCAGTCGGCGATGAAGTCTGCGAGAGCCTATGACTTGATTGCCTTGCGCGGCTCATACTTGATGTTGTGGACACCGATCTCGACGGCCCACTTGGCGACTCGCCCTGTCGCCTCACGGTTGCGGATGATGTCGCCTACCGTTATCGGGTGCTGCTGGAAGTAGTGCGGCAGTCGCCGCTGTGCTCTAAAGACCGCGTATACCAATTTATGGTTGGCGTGACTCGGTTAGGACCTCGCTGATGTAGTACACTGGTCGCTGCACCGGGCGTTCCTTTCCTTCCTCTGGCCGTTCGACGACCATGACGGCGCTGACGACGCGTTCAGAAGCCGCGACATAGACCAGCATGGGTTCCTTGTCGACAGGGGCGGCGAGTAGCGGTGCTGCGAGTAGCACCTCCTTGAGGTCGTGGAGCGCATCATCTACCTCTTTGTCCCACTGGAAGGTGGGGTTCTTGCGCATTGGGCGGTAGAGTGGCATCGCCTTTTCGCCCAACCGGGGGATGAAGCGACTGAGGGCCGCGACTCGCCCGGCCAGCTTCTGGATGTCGCGCAGGCACTCGGGTCTGCCGAGTCAAGCGATCGTGTTGATCTTGGCGGGGTTCGCTTCGATCCCGCGCTTGGAGACGACGTATCCCAGTAGCTGTCCAGTTGGCACACCGAAGGTGCACTTCCCTGGGTTTAGCTTTATCTTGTACTTCCACAGGTTGGCAAATGTTTCCGCCAGGTCAGCGAGTAGGTCATTCTGACGAGCGGATTTCACCATCACGTCGTCGATGTAGACGTGGATATTGCGGCTAATCTGGATCGCGAGGCACTCTTGCATGCACCTCTGGTAGGTCGCCCCGGCGTTCTTGAGGCCGAAGGTCATGGCGGTGTAGCAGAAGGCTCCGAATGGCGTGATGAACGCAGTATTCTCTTTGTCCTTGACGGCCATTTTGATCTGGTTGTACCCAGAGTAGGCATCGAGGAAGCATAGCGCCTCCGAGCCCGCGGTGGAATCGATGATTTGGTCGATCCACGGGAGGACGAATTGCTCCTTCGGGAAGGTGCTGTTTAAGTTTGTGTAATCGATACACATCTCCAGGTCCCGTTTTTCTTCTCGACCAGGACTGGGTTTGCCAGCCACTTGGAGTACTTGATTGGCCGGATGAAGCCTGCAGCAAGTAGACGCTGCACCTCCTCGGCGATGGCTCGGTGACGCTCTTCATTGAAGGGCCGCAGCGACTGCTTAACAGGTCGCACTTTGGGGTCGGCGTTGAGTTTGTTCTCAACGAGTTCCCTCAGGACACCAGGCATGTCGGATGGCTTCCATGCGAAGATGTCCCTGTTCTGACGGAGGAACTCGATGAGCGCGTCTTCCTATGCTGGGCTCATGCCCGTCCCGATCGTCACCGTCTGGCTGGAGTCGCCTGGGACCAGCTCGACGGTGCGGGTATGCGTCGTTGCCTCGAAGGCGGTGGAGTTGCCGCCCTCCGAGTTGGGCTTCTTGAGTATGGTAGGGTCGTCGTTGTTGACCCCGCTCGCGTACTTGGCGAGCTCCTCGGCGTGGTTGGCCTCTGCCGCGATGATGGCTTCAGCGAGTTCGGCCCCTTTGGCCTCGCACTCTGCGGCCATGTCGGGGTCACCGTGGATTGTGATGACACCACACGGCCCGGGTAGCTTCATCGCGTTGTACGCGTAGTGGGGTGCTGTCATGAACCTGGCGAACGCAGTGGTAGGGGCTGTCGAAGGGCACCAGCTCGAAGACGATCCGCTCGGTGCGGAAGTTTGCCGGTGTGCCGAAGGTGACTGGCAGCGTCACCTTGCCGATCGGGTACGCCTTCCGACCGGGGACGATGCCATGGAACGTGGTGTAGGTCGTCTCGATCATCGACTGCGGGAGCCGCAGTCGCCTAAAGGTGTCCAGGTACAGGATGTTGATGGAGCTGCCGCCGTCCATCAATGTTTTGGGGAGCCAGTAGTCGCCCACCTTGGGCTTGACCACCAGGGCGACTCGGCCCGGATACTCGATCTGTGGCGAGTGGTCCTCGCGGCTCCAAGTGATTGGTTGCTAAGACCAGTTGACGAACTGGGGGATATCTATCTAGGCCACCGTGTTGACGGTGACGGCGTGGGCGATGACCTTCTTCTCGCGCTTCGTGTTGAAGCCTGTGAAGGTGTGGAGCGAGCCGGTGATGCTGCCGAATTGTCCGCCGTTTGGCGGGTTGTTGTCCGGGTCTTCCCACGCGCGCCGTGCCTTCTCGATCTCCTTGAGAGAGTGGCATTCGGCGGTCATGTGCATGGCGGGCTTTCCTTCCCTGCTATGCAACACATAGGGTTGGTTGAGAAGGGTCGTGGGATCAAACCTCGGCTTTGCCTTGTAGTTGCCGCCATCGCGGCGCTATCCTCCGTCGCGGCGGAAGCACTTAGGCTCGCGCTGCGCGTACCTGGTGTTGGCGACAAAGTCGACTCGCGCGTCACCGCGGCGTTTGCCGGTGAGGCGAGTGCTGCTGTATCGTAGCTCGGGCCGCCTCCCGTTGTCGTGGCCGCTCGTGCGGCGATGTCCTCCTGACTCGTCGTCGGTTTCCTGGTTTGGGTCCTCTTCCGCGTATCTTTTTGCGATCTCCAGGAGGTCCGGTATGTTGTCGAGTGTGCGGTACGCTCGTTTGAGCTTGGCGACCAGGGGCTCGTAGCGGCACGAGGTCTTGAAGCAGTGGATCGCGGTGTCTGGGTGGATGCCGACCGCGTTGTACCACAGATCTTGCCACTGTTGTACCCAGCTGCGGGTCGACTCACGGGGTCCCTGGACGCACCGTTCTAGGTCCTCGATGGTGGTGGCGCGGGTGTATGAACCCTCGAAGTGCCTGACGAAGGCATCGCGCATATCCTCCCAGGAGTCTATGCTATCCGCGGGGAGGGTGTTAATCCACTTCCTGCACGCTCCCTCCATCATCAGGGGGAGGTAGCGGGCGGCTAGTAGATCGGTGTGTCCAGCGATCCCCATCGCCATGAGGTAGGTATCCAGCCACACGGAGGAATCGTATGAGGGGTCGTACTTCTCTATTTCCTTCGGCGCTTTGAAGTTCGTCGGGTATCTTTTGCCTCGGATCATCGGTCTGAAGCACTGGGGCCCGATTCGGCTCAGCGATCCCCTTGGTTCACCGTCGCGGCGGTTGGTGAGGGTGTGCCGCAGGTCGTCAGGATGGCATGCGCGCCAGCTCTGGTTGTTGATGATGTCGGTGCGGGCGTCGACGGATTGTCCGTTGGCGGCGACGAAGTTGTTCGCCGGTCGAGGGTCATTGGTGGAGAGTGTTGCGTTCGCGGGTCGGTGTTTGAGCTGTAGGGGTTCAAGTGGCGGGAAGTTGAGAGTGTTCGCCGCCATGGGGCGGCCGCTCGAGGCCGCTCTGCTGCCTGACGAACGCGGGTACATTCGACCCTGTGAATCGGAGCCCGTGTTTTGTTGCTCGACCGCTTTGGCGAGCAGGGCCCTAACGTACTGGATCTGCAGGGCGCCTTCCCCAGTGGCTGCAATGTTGTCGACTGTTGCTCGGCCCGCGACGAGGTTGTCCATTGGGGTGGAGAACAGCGGGAGACCGTCCGTGTCTCGCTCTCGTGAGGAGACCATGATCCTTGGCTGGTCCCTGGGGGTGCGCGGTTGGGTGGTGGTGGAGCACCATTGCCGTTGCCCTTGGTGGGGGCCGAGTGCTTCCTCATGGCGGCGTGTTCTCGCAGATCGCGCGCTCGGCCGCGCGGGCCGGGTCGTTCTCGTCGTCGAAATTCAGGACGCGCCCCTGGACGGTAGGTTCAGGCGCGACCTGATTCGGAGTTGGTGGTAGCGCGACAGCTCCTGCGCTGTCACCTGCTCGAGGCGAAATTTTGCACGCTCGGCTTGTTCCTTGCGGACTGCCTCCGCTAGCTTCAGGCAAAGTTCCTCGACCTCCGTTGCCGTCGCGTTTGGTGGGATCAGCGTGGAGAAGGGGTCTTCCGGTGGGTCGGCGCCAGTCGCCATGTAGGTCGCGGCGTGGCGACCGGTTCCGGCGTGGAGGTCGGCGGAGTTCTCTGACCCGGAGTCAAAGTCAAAGATCCCAAGGATGGAGGGATCCTCGAAGTCTCCGACGTTGGAGACTTGGGTGATATAGCCCGCGGGTGACGCGGCGGTGATGGATCCGGCGAGTGACGCCGGGGTCGCCGAATCGGCGTCGTCGTTGAGGGTCGTGTCGTCCACGGCCGCGGTGGTTTCGGCCACGTTGCTGTGGGCCGAGTCGTACTCGGAGGCGAGGCGGTGAATCGTGCGGACCTGACTCTCAGAGAGCCGGTCGCGTGGCGGCGACTCGCGGAGGCGAGCCGAGTCCTCCGAGATGATGACGTCGGTGAGGCCGACGAAGAGGCTAATCGTGTCGAACGGGTGGCGGGTCGCTCCGCCAGGACATAGCTGCTCGGCAAGATCTGGAGCATCTCGCCGACCGCGATCATGCGGCCGGTGGCGATCGAATCGTTGATGGGCAGATTGGATCTCGCCGCAGAACACCGGCCTGACCGGCCAGGCCCCACGGTGGGCGCCACTGTCGTGGGAATGACCACGGCAGACGCTGCAATCGGCAGCGAGTAGTAGAACATGGGGCAAGGGCGGCCAGTCATCTGCGGTGCGAGATGAGGGCTGAGACACAAGGATTTACCCAGGTTCGGCCCCCGGAGGGTAAAGACCTACTCCTGCTAGATTGTATTATGGTGAGAGTACAATGGGGCGAGCTCGACGGCTAGGCGGCGAGTCGCTTGGGTGTATGATGGAACGTATCCACTATGCGTCCTCTAGGGAGGTTTATATAGACTCGCCTCGCTAGGGTTTACAGATCACAACCGAATTAGTTAAGGATTCGGAGATTCTATGACCTAGTCCGACTGGGCCTAACTACGCTTATGGGCCTTCAGCTTCCAGTTGCTTGAGTCCACGCCAAGTCTTGATCTAGTCGTCGTCCTGCAGGCCCACTCGCTGACGCTTGGGCCAGTAGGAAACGTCCTGCTGGGCATACCCCGGTAGGCATATCCCCATCAAATACCAGAAGTTCAAGACTTCAAAAAGATTCAACTTACAAACCATAATATAAAGTGTTTCAGCGGAATTCAAAAGTAGCAACTCCAACTAGGAGTTGAGCTCAGCAGCTTATTCTATATGGTTCATGTTGCTCGGCTTTGTTGGTTACTACTAACTAGGGTACTTAGTTGGACTCGTTGTCATCGACACCATAGCGGATTTCGTAATCCACTCCTTCAACACCTCCTGAGAGGTCAGGCTCCTCGTAGAACACATCTTCTTGGCATTCGGCTGCCTACATTGGCGTATCTTAGGGATCCTCAGAGTCTAAGCAAGGGATCAAAGAAAAGGATGAGTAACAGCGTTACCCAGCAAGTTCATTATACGCAAGGTGGGAAGTTTGATGCTCTAACTACCACCTCAGACTATAAGTCCTTGGCACTATGCAGTCTTTGTAAATCTTTCTTCAAAGATTGATTTTATTATGAAAATCTATGATCATCAGCCTTCACAGGTTGACCAGAACTTTCATGGAGTTCCTTTCCTGCCGCGTTCGTAGCTCCTTCCCGGAATAGGGAGTAACAAATTACAATTCTTACACTCTACAGAGGTGCGTTACTTTACCCATGAGAGATCAACTCCTTGTTGCACAACCGGGCGTACTTTCCCGTCCACAATTCCATGATGTGGGGCCCAGTAGGTGATCCAAGCCAATCACTGCCCCTTTAAGATTTAATAATTCCTTTAAGAATTATCATTTAAATACCAAAAATTAATATTAAATATTTATTTAGTATATTTCTAAAATACTACAATATTAATATACAATGAAAGTGATTTTTATTTATTTTGATCATCTTTCAATAATTTTATAAAATTCCATAAGGAATATATATATTATAAAATTCTTAATAAAAATTATATGCCTAAAATTTTATTTCTTAATTTATTTAGATAGATTGAATTATTGTGAATCCAAAAGTATTTTATTTATAATTTTTGGATTTTTATTTGATTTTCCATAATTTATTTAAATTCAGGGGCATTTTGGTCTTTTCTTAATTATTAAAACTTGCTTTAGGTGATTGGGCTGGCTGTGTTCGGTTTATTGGGCCCTTTTGTCCCAATTGGGTAGAACCATAATGACTCCCCGAAGGGGTCCTGGCATAACCAGCCCACACTCTCTCTGTCACTCTCTCGTTCTCATCTCTCTTCTTCTCCTTCCCCGACCCCGTGGTCGGCGATGCCACCGCCGGCGATTCACGCCGTCGTGGACCTCCCCGGCCGCTGCCGTGATGTATGGGGTGGTTATTTACCCTGCTCCTCCTTCATGTCCATCTCGATTTGGACCTGGGCCCCCCTGTGGCCAGACTGGCTCTGACCCGAACCCTAAGGTTTGGGGTGGTGTTGGTGCTGCCGCCTTTGCTCTCGTGTGTTGTGGTGGTGTCCCTCGTATTAAGTTGTGGTTGTGGTCGCCGCATCAGCGTGGTGCGGGTCGCAGCGCCCCCTTGGGGTGCTCCCCGTGCCGCCGTGCTCGTCGACACCCTCTGCTTCCTCTTCTCGCCCACAACAACAACCTTCAGTAAGTTGTCCTTTCTTCCCCTCGTGTCCTCTGTGTTGTGCCACCTTGTGCTATGTGTTTGTAGTGGCTACTCCTGGCTAGTGGCCATGTCCTGATTAGGGTTCATATCCTAATTAGGGTTTTTTGTTCTGATTAGGGTTCATATCCCTCTGTTGATCATATATATGATGATTTGGATCTAGTAATGATGATCCCTAAGCATGATGAGTGGTTGTTTGATGTTGATTATTGCTTATGGTTGGCTTTGGTGAGGCTAGTGGCTTACCAGATTGATTCCATTGATTAATTTGATGTGGTTCAAATGATAGTGTTATTGTAGAATCATTACTTGGAGATCCTAGTGATTTGAGAGCTCACCGCTGTTATTAATTGGTTATTGACAGTGATTTTGCAGTGATGAAGTCACTGTATCTGTAGTTGTTGGCTTATGGATTCATATACAGTTTGAGATTAATTGGTCTCTTATAGTGATATTATGTATATGTATATTCCTGGAAATGATTCATGTGATTAGTATCAGGAAAATGATTTATAGTTGTCTATGAGTTTATCTTTGAAAGCTAGATGCTTAATCTGCTTGGTTGAGAAGCTGCTCTTGTGACCATCCTAATATGGCACACAAGACTAGGTTCTATTACTTGGCTTGATTTTTTTAAGCTTAAGATAATCTTGATATCAGAGATAAGTGGAAACTTCTTTCCTTGAACCCTAAAGCCTATGATGTTGGTCTAAGATTTAGGGACTAGGTACTTATCTTGTTGTTCCTCATGGATCTGTTCTGGTAGTGATACCAGCTACTGATTCCTGAGTCAAAGTTGGGAAAAAAATGATTTGTAGGCTTATTAAGTTATATAGATCCATAAGATCTAGAAATTCTAAGGTGCTACTCCTGTTTAAGAGGTGTGCCTAGAATTCCATATCTTAGCTATGTTTATTCTTAGAATTTAAGATATGGTCTGATAGCTAGGATCAATGAGGTTGTTCTGAGATCCTAGTTGGATCTATATAGTTTTCTCATGGCTTTTAATGTTTAAAATCTTCTATGATGGACTCACCACACTTGGGTGTTTTCTGATAAGTTGAGTACATGAAAACATATGAATTCTTGTCTAATTAAAATAGATAAATCATGTGATGGTCTTTTACTACTCACCACAACAGTGGAGTTGTTGGGGTTGCAATTTGTTGATCTTGTGGCTTGATCTTGCTGGTTGTGTGGCTAGCCTGATCTAGTGCTTCTCCTGATGCTACTCCTACTACTTCCAACTCCTGGAACTTGTCCTTGATCTTGCTATCCACCTCCTAGTCCTGTTGGCTTGACCTTGTTCTTGCTATCCACCTGATCTACCCCCTCCTTATGTCACCATCTTGGTGAGATGATCAAGTGTGTGGTTAGTGTGATCTGGTTTGGTTTGGTTTGGTTTGGCTGCTATGCTTGATGTGTATGAACAAGGAAATGGTGTTGGGGTGCTTGCCCACGGCTGTGCTGAGCATTTTTTTTGTATGGGCTTTCCTTTTGTAAGAAAGATTGTAATATTACTCAATATATAAATTTCTTCTTTACTCCATTTACTATTGTAAAGATTCTTGATTATTTTCATAAGTTACATTTTGTAACTTATTTATTGAATAAAGATATGGAATGCCTATTCATTTTCTTAATTATGTTATTTATTTAAAGTTTGAGTTACTAAATGTTAACTCTTGATTAAATCAAATTACTCAAAGATAATTCTAACTTCTTTTAAATTATAATTCCAACACTCAAGTTGAAATTCAAATTTCATTTCCCAAAACACACTAATCCACAAAGATCATATCAAAGTTTATAACAATCATTCTTCAAGGCTATCCCTAATCTTAAAGAGTGAAAGAAACTTTGATCACTTTAGGTTTTTATTTGGCAAAAAAATTACCCAAATTTTTACAGATGAATGCATGCAATTGCATAGATTCCTAAATCTACCCTTCGTTGGTTCCTAAATGCTGGGATGTTACAAGTTCCCAGACTTTGCAGGTGACACGAGAAAATTATGGTTTGGTCTAAGTACGGATGGCATGAATCCCTTTGGGGAACAGAGTTGCAGTCATAGCACATGGCATGTGACTTTGTGTATCTATAACCTTCCTCCTTGGTTGTGCATGAAGCGGAAGTTCACTATGATGCCAGTGCTCATCCAAGGCCCGAAACAACCCGGCAACGACATTGATGTGTACCTAAGGCCATTAGTTGAAGAACTTTTACATTTGTGGCACAGACAAGGTTTACGTGTGTGGGATGAGCACAAACGTGAGGAATTTAACCTACGAGCATTGTTGTTTGTAACCATCAATGATTGGCCTGCTCTTAGTAACATTTCAGACAGACAAACAAGAGATAGAATGCATGCACACACTATTTAGATGACACTGAAAGTATTTATTTGGATAAGTGCAAGAAGAATGTGTACCTACGGAATTGTCGTTTTCTTCTGCCCACACATTCCGTCCACGCACAGATTCCTAAATCTACCCTTCGTTGGTTCCTAAATGCTGGGATGTTATAGACTTCCCCCCTTAAATTAAAATTCGTCCCGAAGTTTGTTGTAGTGTACCTGAATAGTTCTGATAGGCTTTTCTTAAATCCTCTTCTTTCTCCCAAGTGGCTTCCCTTTCGGGGTGATGTTACCACTGTACCTTGTAGTATTTGATTGCCCTGTTTCTCAACCTTTTCCAGTTTTCTTCCAAAATTTTACAGGGTTTCTCTACATAGGTCAAATCTTCTTGTAACTCTATTTCTTGATGTGTGATTGCGTCGTCCGGAACTTTCAAACATTTACGAAGTTGTGACACATGGAAAACATTATGAACTTAAGCCAATCTTGAGGGTAACTCTAAAGCATAAGCTATAGTCCTATTCGGACTCAGTATCTTGAATGGCCCGATATATCTTGGACTCAATTTTCCTTTAACTCCAAAACTTTTAACCCCTTTCATTGGACTTACTTTGAAATATACCATGTCTCCCACTTCTAGATGCCATGATCTTCGACTTTGATCAACATAATTGTTCTTCCTACTTTGAGCTATTTTTAGTGTATCCTTGATCTTATCAATGATATCTTGTTTTTCCTTGATATAGTCTGGCGCAAATTCCTTGCTGCTTCCAGGCTCATACCAACATATTGGTGATCTACATTTCCTTCCATACAGAACCTGATATGGAGCTGCCTTCAGACTACTATGATAGCTATTATTGTAGGAAAATTCTGCCAATGGTAGATGATCTTCCCATGTACCTTCAAAATCTAATGCACAAGCCCTTAACATGTCTTCTAGTATCTGATTTGTTCTTTCTGTTTGACCTCCTGTCTCTGGATGATAAGTTGTGCTAAAATCTAACTTTGAACCAAGTGCTTCATGTAATTGCTTCCAAAATGCTGAAGTAAACACTTATCCCCTATCAGTTACAATTCTTTTGGGCACTCCGTGCTTGCTTACTATTTCTTTGATGTAAACTTCTACTAACTTCTCGGCATTATCCTTCTGATTTACTGGAATAAAGTGTGCACTTTTAGTGAGTCTATCCACAATTACCCATATCATATCCTTCCGTTTAGGTGTCATGGCAAATCCTGTGATGAAGTCCATACCTATTTCCTCCCACTTACATTCGAGAATTTCCAAAGGTTGCAATGGTCCTGCTGGACTTTGATGTTCAGCCTTAACCCTTTGGCAAGTATGGCATTCAGATACATATTTAGCAATGTCCCTTTTCATGTTATTCCACTAGAATAGTTCTTTCAAATCCATATACATCTTAGTACTTCCTGGATGTATATAATATGGTGTTTCATGTGCTTCTCTGAGTATGACATTGCGAATCTTAGTCACATCTGGAACACAAAGACGGTCTTGAAACCACAAAGACTCATAATCTCCTAGGTGAAAAACTAATGTTTGCCCTTGAGATATCCTCCAAATTTCCTCAGCAATGAAAGGATCTTCTGCTTGATGTCTAAAAATTTCATGCTTAAGATCACTGTCCTGCTCTACAACTACCTGCATAGTAGCTAATCCTCCAAGAACCTTTGTTCTAATGAATTGAAGCTCTAATCTTTCCAAGTCCATTTGTAACTCTTTTGGTAGCTCCCGATTGCTAGGCTGAATATTTGCACTTTTACGACTTAAAGCATCTGCTACAACATTTTCTTTTCCTGGAGTATAGTTGATTTTTAAATCATAATCTTTGATTAGTTCCAACCAACGCTTCTGTCTCATATTCAATTCCTTTTGGGTGAAGAAATATTTAAGGCTTTTATGGTTAGTGTATAACTCACATCTGGCTCCATAAAGAAAATGCCTCCATCCTTTCAGCGCAAAGACTACTGCTGCTAACTCTAATTCATGAGTTGGATAGTTGACTTCATGTGGTTTCAGTTGTCTTGAACCATAAGAAATCACTTTCTGATATTACATTAACACACAACCCAAGCCTTCTTTAGATGCATCACAATATACTATAAAGTATTTCCCTGTTTCTAGAACTGCTAAGATTGGAGCTGTGGTTAACCTGGTCTTCAACTCCTGAAAACTTGTTTCACACTTCTCATCCCAATTGAATGGTGTATTCTTTCTTAACAATTTGGTCATTGGTCCAGCTATTTTGGAGAAACCTTCAATGAATCTCCGATAATAACCAGCCATCCCCAAGAAACCTCGAATTTGTTTCACATTGGTTGGTGCAGTCCACTCCAGTACTGATTGAACTTTGGATGGATTTACAGTAATTCCATCTTTACTGATCACATGGCCGAGGAATTCTACCTCATCTAGCCAAAATTCACACTTACTGAACTTAGCATAAAGTTTATGTTCTCTTAGAGTCTGCAATGCTATTCTCAAGTGATCAGCATGCTCTTCCTTATCCTTTGAATATATCAGAATATCATCAATGAAGACTATGACAAACTTATCCAAATATGGCATGAAGATTTTGTTCATCAGATTCATGAATATTGTTGGTGCATTGGTCAAACCAAATGGTACTACCAGATACTCATGGTGTCCATATCTTGAGACAAATGTTGTCTTTGGAACATCCTCAGGTTTAATTTTTATCTGATGGTATCCAGATCTTAGATCGATCTTAGAAAATACTCCAGCTCCTTTCACTTGATCAAACAAATCTTGAATCCTTCGTAAAGGATACTTATTCTTTAACATTGTTCATATTTCTGTAGTCTCCACACATCCTTCTTCAACCATCCCTTTTATCCACAGAGATTACTAGTGTTCCCCATGGGGATACACTTTCCTGGATAAACCCTTTTCTGGCGAACTCATCAATTTGCTCTTTGAGTTCTTTTAATTCTTTTGGTCCCATCTTATAGGGTGCTTGAGCTATTGGTGTTGTACCTGGAATTAGGTCAATAGTGAACTCTATTTCCCGATCTGGTGGCATTCCAGGTAGCTCTGCTGGAAAAACATCTTGAAACTCATTTACTATAGGAATATCTTCCAATTTGACCTCTTTCATTGAGTTCAACTGCAGATCCACCATGATATGACTGTGCTTATCTGCTTGGTAAACTATCCTTGCTCCACTTGGAGTTTTGATTGAGACAGTTTTCTCCTCACAATTTATCTGAGCCCCATGTTCCATCATCCAGTCCATCCCCAACACTACTACAATTCCCTTCAAAGGAATCACGTAAAAGTCTGCAAAGTATGTACAACCATAGATCGAGATAACCTGATCTTGTTTAATGTGGCCTACAATCACATTTCCCCCTGTCGTAACTATGGTTATAGGGTTTTCTAACGTTGCCCTTCTAATCCCGAACTTATCACAGAATTCTTCAGAAATGAATGAAGTAGGTGCACCAGTATCAAATAGAACTTTGTCGGGATTGGTAAGGATATTGAGCGTACCTATCACTACATGCTCTGAATTATCCACCTCATCTAGGGTTGCGCAATTCAGCTTCCCGGTAGGTCTGTTCCTCTTGCCATTGTTGTTCTTGACATTATTTCCTCCTCGATTGGGTTGTCCATTTCCTCCACTGGCTTGTCCTCCTCCCTTGGTAGGCCAACCACCTGGTGGTTTGCTCAGACAGTCGGGCTTGATATGCCCCTTCTGACCACAACTGTAACAGATCACTACAGGCTTTTTGCATTCCCTTTGGAAATGCCCTGGAATTCCATAGTTGTTACAGATAACATTCCTCCTAGGATTGGATTGATTTCCACCACAGCCCTTGTTATTGTTATTGTTTCCGTAGGCCTTGTTCTGAGGTTTGAACTCCATATTGGGTTTAGGTTTACTTGCCTGAATTCTCTTGGTTTCCTTCTTGGATCTCTTCCTCCTATCCTCTTGGACATTCTTGTAGTCATCTTCGAAAGTGATAGATGCATCCAGCAACTGCTGATAAGTTTGCTTATTAGCCAACCTTAACTGCATCCTCACAAATGGATTTAACCCTCGCAGGAAACGCTTCTTCCGCTTCTCTTCTGTGTTAACATCTTCCTCAGCATAATGAGACAGTTGACTAAACTCCCGGATATACTTCATGACACTAGTATATCTCTGCTGAAGCTCCTCAAATTCTCTTCGCTTTAACTCCATAACACTTTCCAGAACATGATATTCATGGAATATCTGCTTGAACTCCTCCCAGATGTACTCCCTTCCTCGTTGTTGCATGGCTAACTGATTTTCCCACCATGATGTTGCGGGTCCAGTCAGAAGATGAGTTGCATACCTCAATTTCTCCTCATCATTACAACCTACAGTCTTCAGCTTTCTTTCTGTATCTGCTAGCCAATCTTCTGAATCCATTGGTTTAGGAGCTGATGTAAAAGGTAATGGCCTTGCATTCTGGAAGTCAGAAAGACTCACTCCTCCACCTTCAGGTGCCCTCTGTTTTCCAGCTCGTCCCAGCAGCTCTTCCATGAACTTATTCTGGGTCTCTTGCATCATTTGCATGCACTACATAAAGTTCTGCTCCATTAACAGCCTCATTGGTGGTAATGTTCCCTGATTTGCTGCATCTACATCGTCCTTCTCCTTGGCCTCACGTTCCATCTGCTGCTGTTCAGCTTCAGTCTCTACACCCGTATCCATGACCCCCTAGTCCTGCACATAAATTGAATACTCATAATTACATCATGCACATGTTTTCTGAGCTCGACTTTATGCATAGAACTAGTCACACAATGAAAATCCAAATAAAATCCAAATATGCATTTCACATATTATACATTACAATATCTTAATAATACAAAGTCATTACAACATATACCATATAGGTATAATCACAACACTACCTCATTTATCTAACTACCTTATTTTCTCGGATTACAATACACGGTACCCGATACCTCTAAATAGTCCCCTGCTTCTAGTAGTAACTACGCTCATCATACATGCCTGATGTCCAACCGTGATGATGTGACGTTCGTCGTACAGTTTGTGGAACAAATGGCCTTCCAGAAGGAACATACTCAGTATCTGAAGTGTCAAGACTTGAGTCATTACTCAACCTGAGCGCATTGACTCCCTCCAGCTCAGCTGAAAAGTCTTCAGAAACATATTCAACATTATCTCCCACTTGCATCTCCTAAGCTTCATTCCTTGAGTCGTCAACAGAATACGCAGATCCTGCTGGTCCCCAGGTGCTCCTTTGGGCAAGATAGTTAAACACCGGATAATGTATATTCCGTGGGTTTTAAGAAGGTGTTGGTGATTCAAACACTCTCTCCTAAGGATCTTCTTCTTCATCCTGATTATTTATGAATATGGTATCTCTACTACTGTTACTAGAGTTAATTCTTGCACCCATCCATCTAGATTGTCCAACATTTCTATTAGAACCATCTATGGACATCTGGTGTTCCTAGAATCCTTCAGATGATCCCATTCTCCAACCATCAGAATTCTCAATAGGCAGTTCTGAATCAGAACCATCCTCTGAACCATGTGGTACTGCATACCTCATATCCACAGTAGGATCATATATATGTTCAGGCCTTGGTGAATAAGGATATGGTGTAAAAGATTCAGGATCTATAGGTATATCCTTAAAGTTGGGTTTTGTACTACTACTCGCTTCCTTCTTCAACTGGCATGCTAACTGCTTCCTCCTTTCCGGATCAGTTAGATCCTCTAACATGTCATTTTTATCTTCGACAATCACTTGATGTGTCTTATAAAAAGACGCAACGAGTGTTCGGTATCTATCCATAAACTTGGAGGCTAACTTAGGATGCTTCTCAACCAAAGTAAGATGATCCGGTACAGGCTCCGAGTCTATAGAATCATGAGGAATTACAGAATATGTGCTACCTTTTAACTCCTTGGCTTTATGCTCCCGAGTATTACCTATCGCCTGCACAACAGCAACATGATATGCTGCTAAGTGACTTCTACCTTCTCCTATAGGTAGATCGTGATATAATCCAAGCTCCTCTGGGAGTTGGATACTCACACGATACTTGGATAACATCCGGCCATCATAATAGGTTATGGTATTCACTGGAATTCTAGTTGGACAACTAAAAATCTTTAAAAGTTGACGAAGTTGGTCTGTGAATGATCCTTGATAATCATCAAGAGTCTCCTCTTTCCTTACCAAAGTCTAATTTGGAAACTTTGGTGCCATAGCTCTGTATATAAGAAAAATATTTTATTAGTAACCAATAATATATTGCATCATAACAAAGAATTATCGCACTAAAACATATAACGTAATATTCCCATTTGAATACCCATTATATTTATTTTAGAGAATTCTTTATCGTTGCTACACCCTCCTACAGGTAATACCCTTTACTAGGTTTCCAACCTAAGGTCAAAGCAATTTACTCTGATACCAACTGCGGTGACCTAGCAACCACTGCATGTGTAGTACACTATAGTCGTTGACATGAAATCCACATAACACCTTTCTGTAAATATCACATCCCTCAGAGTGGTATAACAGAAACATTGCGGGTCCATATTACAAACATTCACACATTATTATTATTACAATACCAGAAGTTCAAGACTTTAAAAAGATTCAACTTACAAACCATAATATAAAGTGTTTTGGCAGAATTCAAAAGTAGCAACTCCAACTAGGAGTTGAGCTCAGCAGCTTATTCTATATGGTTCATGTTGCTCGGCTCCGTTGGTTACTACTAACTAGGGTACTTAGTTGGACTCGTTGTCATCGACACCATAGCGGATTTCGTAATCCACTCCTTCAACACCTCCTGAGAGGTCAGGCTGCTCGTAGAACACATCTTCTTGGCATTCGGCTGCATACATTGGCGTATCTTCGGGATCCTCAGAGTCTAAGGAAGGGATCAAAGAAAAAGATGAGTAACAGCGTTACCCAGCAAGTTCATTACACGCAAGGTGGGAAGTTTGATGCTCTAACTACCACCTTAGACTATAAGTCCTTGGCACTATACAGTCTTTGTAAATCTTTCTTCAAAGATTGATTTTATTATGAAAATCTATAATCATCAACCTTCACAGGTTGACCAGAACTTTCATGGAGTTCCTTTCTTGCCACGTTCCTAGATCCTTCCCAGAACAGGGAGTAACAAGTTACAATTCTTACACTCTGCAGAGGTGCGTTACTTTACCCATGAGAGATCAACTCCTTGTTGCACAACCGGGCGTACTTTCCCGTCCACAAGTCCATGATGTGGGGCCCGGTAGGTGATCCAAGCCAATCACTTCCCTCTTCGTGACCTCGCATGCCTCCTTGGTGTACAGCATGCCCACATATTGAATTACGGCAATGGTTTGTACAGACCGTTAGATGCCAGAACTATCGTGGGACTTTGAGGGTTCCCACCCATATGCTACATATCCTCTACGAATTACCAATTAATATGCATGCTATGAGTGATAACAGCCACGACCTGCACATCCGGCTACATGCGAGAGGAAGAAGATACAGCTGACTTCTCTGTCCCATTCCAAATCTCATGGCTAACGCGTGATATATGACGCTAGAATCATTGATGTCATGGGTTATTAAGTCCCTAATTGATCATCATTGTTGCAAATAGAACTCTAAGTTCTTTTGCTTCATTATATCATCACTTAGAATGATATCTAAGATTTCTTTATTTGAGAAAATAATATTTTATTTCTTTGGAGTATATATGATAACACACAATTTGCAAATACTTTGATAAAGACTCTTCAAGGGACATGAGCAAGTGGTGAACTTGCCTTGTGATTGCAAGGTAGTGAAGTTGGATGCTTGCACTGGACCTTGAGCTTCTATGTCTACAAAACATCATTATTGCTCGGTAAGGACAATATTTAAAGAAGCAAAATAATTATGCAAAGTAATGTAATGCATTATTTAGTTTTGTGTGTATTCTCCCCCATTATTTAAATTATAAAAATTCTTTTTAATAATAAAGAATTTATAAATATTAATTTTTCATATTTATTGAATATTGTATTCTTTTATTTTATTTCATTTTATTTGAATTTTATTTATTTAATAATTCCTTTAAGAATTATCATTTAAATACCAAAAATTAATATTAAATATTTATTTAGTATATTTCTAAAATACTACAATATTAATATACAATGAAAGTGATTTTTATTTATTTTGATCATCTTTCAATAACTTTATAAAATTCCATAAGGAATATATATATTATAAAATTCTTAATAAAAATTATATGCCTAAAATTTTATTTCTTAATTTATTTAGATAGAATGAATTATTGTGAATCCAAAAATATTTTATTTATAATTTTTGGTTTTTATTTGATTTTCTATAATTTATTTAAATTCAAGGGGCATTTTGGTCTTTTCTTAATTATTAAAACTTGCTTTAGGTGATTGGACTGGCTGTGTTGGGTTTATTGGGCCCTTTTGGCCCAACTGGGCAGAACCAAAATGACTCCCCGAAGGGGTCCTGGGTCAACCAGCCCACACTCTCTCTGTCACTCTCTCATTCTCATCTCTCTTCTTCTCCTTCCCCGACCCCGTGGTCGGCGATGCCACCGCCGGCAATTCACGCCGACGTGGACCTCCCCGGCCGTCGCCATGATGTATGGGGTGGTTGTTGACCCCGCTCCTCCTTCCTGTCCATCTCGATTTGGACCTGGGGTCCCCTGTGGCCAGACTGTCTCCGACCCGAACCCTAGGGTTTGGGGTGGTGCTGGTGCTACCGCTGCCACTGCTCTTGTGTGTTGTGGTGGTGTCCCTTGCCTTTAGGTGTGGCTGTGGTCGCTTCCTCGGCGTGGTGCGGGTCGCAGCACCCCCTTGGGGTGCTCCCCGTGCCGCTGTGCTCGACGACACCCTCTGCTTCCTCTTCTCGCCCACAACAACAATCTTTAGTAAGTTGTCATTTCTTCCCCTCGTGCCCTCTGTGCTATGCCACCCTGTGCTATGTGTTTGTAGTGGCTACTCCTGGCTAGTGGTCATGTCCTGATTAGGGTTCATATCCTAATTAGGGTTTTTTGTTCTGATTAGGGTTCATATCCCTCTGTTGATCATATATATGATGATTTGGATCTAGTAATGATGATCCCTAAGCATGATGAGTGGTTGTTTGATGTGGATTACTGCTTATGATTGTCTTTGGTGAGGATGTTGGCTTACCAGATTGATTCCATTGATTAATTTGATGTGGTTCAAATGATAGTGTTATTGTAGAATCATTACTTGGAGATCCTAGTGATTTGAGAGCTCACCACTATCATTACTTGGTTATTAACAGTGATTTTTTAGTGATGAAGTCACTGTATATGTAGTTGTTGGCTTATGGATTCATATAAAGTTTGAGATTAATTGGTCTATTACAGTGATGTTATGTATATGTATATTCCTGGAAATGATTCCTGTGATTAGTATCACGAAAATGATTTGTAGTTGTCTGTGAAAGCTAGATGCTTAATCTGCTTGGTTTAGAAGCTGCTCTTGTGACACCATCCCAATATGGCACACAAGACTATGTTCTATTACTTGGCTAGATTTTTTTAAGCTTAAGATTAGCTTGATATCAAAGATAAGTGGAAACTTCTTTCCTTGAACCCTAAAGCCTATGTTGTTGGTCTGAAGTTTAGGGACTAGGTCCTTATCTTGTTGTTCCTCATGGATCTGTTCTGGTAGTGATACCAGGTACTGATTCCTGAGTCAAAGTTGGGAAAAAATGATTTGTAGGCTTATTAAGTTATATAGATTCATAAGGTCTATAAATTCTAAGGTGCTACTCCTGTTTAAGAGGTGTGCCTAGAAGTCCATATCTTAGCTATGTTTATTCTTAGATTTAAGATATGGCCTGATAGCTAGGATCAATGAGGTTGTTCTGAGATCCTAGTTGGATCTATATAGTTTTCTGATTGCTTTTAATGTTTAAAATCTTCTATGATGGACTCACCCCACTTGGGTGTTTTTCTGAGAAGTTGAGTACATGACAACATATGAATTCTTGTCTAATTAAAATAGATAAATCATGTGATGGTCTTTTACTACTCACCACAACAGTGGAGTTGTTGGGGTAGCAATTTGTTGATCTTGTGGCTTGATCTTTCTTGTTGTGTGGCTAGCCTGATCTAGTGCTTCTCCTGATGCTACTCCTGCTATTTCCAACTCCTGGAACTTTTCCTTGATCTTGCTATCCACCTCCTGGTCCTATTGTCTTGACCTTGTTCTTGCTATCCACCTGATCTACCCCCTCCTTATGTCACCATCTTGGTGAGATGATCAAGTGTGTGGTTAGTGTGATCTGGTTTGGTTTGGTTTGGCTGTTGTGCTTGATGTGTATGAACAAGGAAATGGTGTTGGGTGCTTTCCCACGGCTGTGCTGAGCAGTTTTGTTTGTATGGGTTGTTGTTGTTGTGTTGACAGCACACACCATGCATTTAGGTGTGTGTGCTGCCTGTGTTCCTGCTTCACCCTTATGGATATGTTCAGCGAATGAAAGTTACCTTTTATCTGATTACACTTACCTATCTGGTGAAACTTGCCCCTCTTGCTGTTTGGAGTTAATTGACTTATGACTTAAAAATTACGAAAGATTTAGTTCTTTCATATTGGTGAAACTTGCCCCTTAAAGATTACTCAGTGATGTAAAGTTGAATAGTGAAACTCACTGTCAATACTGAGAGTAAAACATCCTAATCTTTTATTTTCTTTCTTTTAGTTACTGATTTGTTTTGCAAGTACAAGACTTGAAGATTCAAGATTTAGATTAGGTTTTATTTTTCTTTATAGAATAGTCCCTTGTAATATTTATTTTATTCTTTTGTAATCTTTATTTTATCCTTTTGTAAGAAAGATTGTAATATTACTCAATATATAAATTTCTTCTTTACTCCATTTACTATTGTAAAGATTCTTGATTATTTTCATAAGTTACATTTTGTAACTTATTTATTGAATAAAGATATGGAATGAATATTCATTTTCTTAATTATGTTATTTATTTAAAGTTTGAGTTACTAATTGTTAACTCTTGATTAAATCAAATTACTCAAACATAATTCTAACTTCTTTTAAATTATAATTCCAGAACTCAAGTTTAAATTCAAATTTCATTTCCCAAAACACACTAATCCACAAAGATCATATCAAAGTTTATAACAATCATTCTTCAAGGCTATCCCTAATCTTAAAGAGTGAAAGAATTGATCACTTTAGGTTTTTATTTGCGAAAATTTTACCCACATTTTTACAGAAGAATGCATGCAATTACACAGATTCCTAAATCTACCCTTCGTTGGTTCCTAAATGCTGGGATGTTACAAGTACCTAGACTTTGCAGGTGACGCGAGAAACTTATGGTTTGGTCTAAGTACGGATGGCATGAATCCCTTTGGGGAGCAGAGCTGCAGTCATAGCACATGGCATGTGACTTTGTGTATCTATAACCTTCCTCCTTGGTTGTGCATGAAGCGGAAGTTCATTATGATGCTAGTGCTCATCCAAGGCCTAAGCAACCCAGCAACGACATTGATGTGTACCTAAGGCCATTAGTTGAAGAACTTTTACGCTTCGTTTGGATGTTTGCTTTGGAAGGCTAGACATTCTATTGGGTGAATGTCCAATATCTAGGATATTGATATTGAGATAGAATGCAAATATTTTCTGTTCGGGTGTATTAGATATTTAGAAGAGAATGAGATATTGAGGTTAAATACCAAATGTTGTTTGGATGGTCAAACTGATAAATTACAATTGTCGGAGACATTCATTATTATAGACCTATATATACGTGATTGTATTGACAAACATTTTAGGACTCGCGACAACAAGAAAATATTTGTTTTAACAACAATATATACGGATAATTTTGCAGCAAAAATAATATCCCTCTGAGTCATATTAGTTGACTTGGATTTTTTAAAATTTAGATGAAGCTATATACTAAATAGTGTCTAGATTCATCCAAATCTAGACAAATCCAAGTCAATGAATCGGAGAAAGTACTATCAAGTTAGTAGTATAATCCATCATGAATGACGATATATCCGTCCCCGCCTAATCAAGTCCGCGAGTTGCACATGAAATAGATATGGGTAAGAGCAATAAGAAAAAAAATGAAATTGTATAGAGAGAGGGGAATCTCACGGGTGAGTGAAGGGCAGTGACCCACGACGAACATCTGTTGACGGATCTCGAGATGCAGGCGCGCTGATTGCCGGAGCTCGGCCGACTCGTCCCCTTCCTGGACAGAGAAGACATAAGTGAGATGGGAGGGAGGGAGAGAACTGCCGGAAGAGATGGCCGTCGGGGGCGAACGGCAGAGCGGGAGGCCGCCGGCGTCGTGCCCAGCCGGAGGAGGAGGTGCAGGGCGGATTTACCTGAGCCGCCGTCGTTACTAGTTTTCGTTTTGCGCGCGAGAGCAGCCTGGAGCACGCACATTTCTTCTGGCAGGCGAGCGAATACAGAGCGATGTCTAGCTTGACCCCTGGACATTCGGCCTCCACTTTTTTTGTCGTTCAGAGCTGCACTCGATATCATGGCCGAATAACATGATTGAATACCCAGACCAGCCGAACGGTTCAAATCGTGGTATTCGGGCATGACGGCTCCCGAATATCTAATACCTAGGCTCAAATCGTACATTCGAACGAAGCGTTACATATGTGGCATGGACCAGGTTTACTTGCGTGGGATGAGCACAAACGTGAGGAATTTAACCTACGAGCATTATTGTTCGTAACCATCAATGATTGGTCTGCTCTTAGTAACATTTCAGGACAGACAAACAAGGGATATAATGCATGCACACACTATTTAGATAACACTAAAAGTATTTATTTGGATAAGTGCAAGAAGAATATGTACCTACGGAATCGTTGTTTTCTTCTGCCCACGCATTCCCTAAGAAGGAAAGGAAAACATTTCAATGGTGAAGCATATCACTGGAGTAAGACTATTCGTCATAATGGTGATGTTGTATTTGATATGGTAAAGGATTTAAAAGTAATCTTTGGAAAGGGTCCTGGCGGACAGTCCGTTCCGAAGGACGCTGGCGGACACGCACCCATGTGGAAGAAGAAATCTATATTTTGGGAGCTACCCTATTAGAAAGTCTTAGAGGTCCGCTCTGCAATCGACGTGATGCACCTGATGAAGAATGTTTGCGTGATACTGCTAGGCTTATTGGGCATGTATGGAAAGAATAAAGATACACCAGAAGCACGGCAGGACCAACAATGTATGAAAGACCGAGAAGGCAGGCATCCAGAGTTGTTTCAAGGTACTGCCTGCTACGCTCTTACCAAGGAAGAGAAGGAAATCTTTTTTGAATGTCTGAGTAGTATCAAGGTCCCTTCTGGCTTCTCATCCAATATAAACGGAATAATAAATATGGCAGAGAAAAAATTCAAGAACCTGAAGTCTCATGACTGCCACGTGCTTATGACGCAGTTGCTTCCGGTTGCTTTGAGGGGGCTTCTGCCGGAAAATGTTAGAGTACCCATTGTGAAGCTATGTTCGTTCCTCAATGCAATTTCTCAAAAGGTAATTGATCCAGAAAGTCTACCAGGGTTATAGAAAGATGTGGTCCAGTGTCTTGTCAGCTTTGAGTTGGTGTTCCCACCATCCTTCTTCAACATTATGGCACACCTTCTAGTTCACCTAGTCGAAGAGATTACCATTCTCGGTCCTGTATTTCTACACAATATGTTCCCCTTTGAGAGATTCATGGGAGTCTTAAAGAAATATGTCCATAACCGTGCGAGGCCAGAAGGAAGCATCTCCAAGGGCTATGGAACAGAGGAGGTCATTGAGTTTTGTGTTGACTTTATTCCTGACCTTAAGCCAATCGGTGTACCTGAATCACGGCATGAGGGGAGACTTATTGGAAAAGGCACGCTAGGAAAGAAAGCAAAGATATGTATGGACGAACATTCTTTCACTAAAGAACACTATACAATTCTGCAAAGTTCCACCTTGGTGGCTCCGTATATCGAGGTACACAAGAATATTATACGCTCGAACTACTCGGGGCAGTCTGACAGGTTGATTAGAGATGAACACATGAAGACTTTCGGCGGTTGGTTGCAGACACATCTCATGAATGACACCACTGTTGGATATCAGTTGTACTTGTTGGCCAGGTCTCCATCTTCAACTATATTGACTTTCCAATGGTACAAGATAAATGGGAATATATTTTACACGCACGCCCAAGATAAAAAGAGAACCAACCAAAACAGTGGTGTCCGATTTGATGCAACGGACGAGAATGGGAAAAAGGACACATATTATGGTTACATAGAGGACATATGGGAACTTGACTATGGTCCTAATTTCAAGGTCCCATTGTTTTGATGCAAATGGGTCAAGATGATAGGAGGTAGGGTAACGGTAGACCAGTAGTACGGAATGACAACAGTGGATCTCAATAATCTTGCGTACGGAGACGAACAATTCGTCCTTGCCAATGATGTGGCTCAAGTTTTCTATGTGAAGGACATGTCTACTAGACCGAGAAAAAGGAAAGATAAGCAAAAGAATACAATATCATACGATGAGCCAAAGCGCCACATAGTTTTTTCAGGAAAAAGAAACATGGTGGGAGTTGAGGACAGGACAGACATGTCAGAAGATAATGACAAATTTCATGAAATTCCACCATTCAAAGTGAAAACTGACCCAAGCATGCCGCTAAATAAGGAAGATGCTCCATGGTTACGTACAAGAAGAGAACCAAAACACTAGATGTGGATGTTGGTGATGTAATAATGTATTAAACCTTTTGTGAATTAATCCAATTTTTCATTGTCATCATCATTTATTAATATTAAAAACCGAGACAAACCGGGACAAACAGGAATTTCTGAGATTGCTATAGGCAGGTACCAAAACACTAGACTATGTAACACTTAAGACATTTATTAATATTAAAAACCGGGACAAATCGGGACTAGCTAACACTGAGGACTAAAGCCACCACCTTTAGTCATAATCATGCCTAGTCATATAGTAGCTTCAGGGTCTTCTTCGTCATCGCCATCATCATCGTCATTGTCACCTGCCACTCCGGGGATCCTCAGCCCAGCCATGGCATATACCGGGGGCACCTGCCACTCCGGCCTTGGATTCACGGCGGGCGGGGGAGGGGTCTCCTAGAAGAAGATGCCGCTACCGCCGGCCAAGGGAGGGGCCTTCTTGTGGCTCTGTGGCGGGTGGACTTGTGGGCACCGCAGGCGAGGATGGTCTCCCCCGGTGATGTAATGCATCACGCTGATGATAGTACGGTTCACCCACCATAGACGCCGGCCGGCTTCGTTGTGGTTCACTAGGGGTGGGACATCACCCTCGTACCTGGCGAGCTCCCTTTCCCGCCGGTTAGCGAAGAAGGCATTCCAGGTGTCGTAGTTGTCGGGATCCCACTTGGGATCCATCCGCTGCTCCGGCGTGAGCTTGTCGTAGAACTGGTTCGTGATGGCCGCCTGTCGGGCGGAGCCTTGAGGCACAGGAGGGACAGGAACCCCTCCAGCGCTCAACATCAAGCCGGTGGGCGACCGGTAGCCCGGCGGGCAAGGGTAGTTGGAGGCGAACAGCGCCTCGGTCTCCTCTAGGGTCAGAATGGCCCAGTAGGCACTGTCCATTGTTGCGAGAGAGGAAGGTGTGGATGTATGGATAGCCATGGCCTGGTCGTCCTATATATAGATGGAAAGGGCGGGAAAACATGGCAGGAAGCGGTGGGAAATGGCGGGAAATATATTTAGTCATGGTTAGTGGTTACAACCGGGACTAAAAGCACCGTTTAGAGGGAAAGGGCGAGAAAACATTGCGGGAAGCGGTGGGATATGGCGGGAAATATCTTTAGTCCCGGTTAGTGGCTACAACCGGGACTAAAAGCACCGTTCAGAGGGAAAGGGCGGGAAAACATGGCGGGAAGCGGTTTGGATATGGCAGGAAAAATTCGAAACGGGCATGTTTGTTTGTTGAATCATGGCATAGTTTGTGATACCGTGCCCATATTGTGCATGCATGTGTATATTGGGATGGCGAACAATGTTGCAGGAGGAAGCTTTCCTTTTCGTCGCTCGGAAAAGCAATTTTCCATTTTCCGAGCGCAAAAAGACAGGTCATTTTGTGAAGCAGCCACCAAAATGCAGTTACAGAATGCTACCATCCCATTTTTATAAAATACTAGACCACCTTACATGAACTATCTCTCAACCGGGGGATCTCAAACCTTTCTGTCCTTCCCGGGTGAAAAAGACAAATGTCTGCCGAAGCGGTAGGAAATGGGTCCGGTTTGAACTACAGGTACATGATCTAACGCCCGTGATTTTTTGAAAAAAATCATTTTTAGACTCACAATATGTTGTTTATTCAGAGATCCAATACAAGTTCTAACATTCTCATCCCCTATCTTCACGCACGCCGTTTTGACCTAAGTTCGAAACGGCAAAACATTTAAAACGGGCATAAAAAATTCAAAAAAGTCCAAACAATGTAAAATCCTTCGTGTGGTGTGATATTATGTGACATAGTTGCAAGGGAAAATATCAAACTTGGTATACTGATTATGTCTTGAAAAAACCTTCACAAAATGACCTATCATGTTCGAGGTTTCATGGCTTTCGGTCCAAGAGACGGATGTTATGTGTTGAATCGCGGCATAGTTTGGGATACGGTGCCCATATTGTGCATGCATGTGTATATTGGGATGGCAAACAATGTTGCAGGAGGAAGTTTTCCTGTTCTTCACTCGGAAAAGCCATTTTCCATTTTTCGAGCGCAAAAAGACGGGTCGTTTTGTGAAGCATCCACCAAAATGCAGTTACAGAATGCTACCATCCCATTTTTCTAAAATACTAGACCACCTTACATGAACTATCTCCCAACCGGGGGATCTCAAACCTTTCTGTCCTTCCCGGGTGAAATAGACAAATGTCTGCCGAAACGGTAGGAAGTGGGTCCGGTTTGAACAACAGGTACATGATCTAATGCCCGTGATTTTTTGAAAAAAATCATTTTGAGACTGACAATATGTTGTTTCTTCAGAGATCCAATGCAAGTTCTAACATTCTCATCCCCTATCTTCACGCATGCCGTTTTGACCTAAGTTCGAAACAGCAAAAAATTCAAAACAGGCATAAAAATTTCAAAAAAGGTCCGAACAATGTAAATCCTTTACTTGGTGTGATATTATGTGACATAGTTGCAAGGAAAAATATCAAACTTGGTATACTGATTATGTCTCAAAAAAACCTTCACAAAATGACCTATCATGTTCGAGGTTTAATGGCTTTCGATCCAAGAGACGGATGTTATGTGTTGAATCGCGGCATAGTTTGTGATACGGTGCCCATATTATGCATGCATGTGTATATTGGGATGGCGAACAATGTTGCAGGAGGAAGTTTTCCTTTTCGTCGCTCGGAAAAGCCATTTTCCATTTTCCGAGCGCAAAAGGACGGGTCGTTTTGTGAAGCAGCCACCAAAATGCAGTTACAGAATGCTACCATCCTATTTTTCTAAAATACTAGACCACCTTACATGAACTATCTCCCAACCGGGGGATCTCAAACCTTTCTGTCCTTTCTGGATGAAAAAGACAAATGTCTGCCGAAGCGGCATGAAGTGTGTCCGGTTTGAACTACATGTACATGATCTAATGCCCATGATTTTTTGAAAAAAATCATTTTTAGACTCACCATATGTTGTTTCATTAGAGATCCAATGCAAGTTCTAACATTCTCATCCCCTATCTTCACGCACGCCGTTTTCACCTAAGTTCGTGCCGCCAAAAAATTCAAAATGGGCATAAAAATTCAAAAAAGGTCCGAACAATGTAAATCCTTCGCGTGGTGTGATATTATGTGACATAGTTGCAAGGAAAAATATCAAACTTGGCACACTGATTATGTCTGAAAAAACCTTCACAAAATGACCTATCATGTTCGAAGTTTCATGGCTTTCGGTCCAAGAGACGGATGTTATGTGTTGAATCGCGGCATAGTTTGGGATACGGTGCCCATATTGTGCATGCATGTGTATATTGGGATGGCAAACAATGTTGCAGGAGGAAGTTTTCCTGTTCTTCACTCGGAAAAGCCATTTTCCATTTTTCGAGCGCAAAAAGACGGGTCGTTTTGTGAAGCAGACACCAAAATGCAGTTACAGAATGCTACCATCCCATTTTTCTAAAATACTAGACCACCTTACATGAACTATCTCCCAACCGGGGGATCTCAAACCTTTCTATACTTCGCGGGTGAAAACAGACAAATGTCTACCGAAGCGGTAGGAAGTGGGTCTGTTTGAACTACAGGTACATGATCTAATGCCTGTGATGTTGGGGATATGCTATATGGGTGTCCTCATAGCATGTCTCCTATCCGGATAACCCGGGTGGCCCACAGTTGGTAGCATGGCCTATAGCCTGCTGGGCGGCCCAGTTAGATGGATCCATAAGGGAGGCCCATGCCGAATAAAGGAAGGCTACGGAGAAGTCACCGACGTACCTGGAGCCTTGGAGTGCAAGACACGCTAGACTAGTTATAGACAGTGTAGGACTCTGTAACCTGTCCGGCTAGGACTTTTCCCTGTAACCCTAGGACCTGGCGACTATATAAGTCGGGCCTATGGGAGCCTTTAGGGCACGATAACTTAGACTTTCTAGTCACCTCGCATAGCGAACCAATCCCTGTAAACTCGGTGTATTGCCATTATAGTGATTTATAGCAGGAGTAGGATCCTGCCACCGTCGTGGGATCTGAACCTGGGTAAGCTGTGTTATCTCGTACCCATCAACCGTCCGCCTTCCCCCACGTATCTAAACACGCACTGTGAGGACCCCTCCATGGCGTACTCGTCGGCAATAACACGACAGTTGGCGCCCGCCGTGGGGCAAGAGGCGCTTCAGGCTCTTCAGCAGGCGAGGACCAAGATCTTTGTGGGAATCGGCAAAACCGTAGCCATCGGTCGTGTTCTCTTCTCTGGCAACATTCCGATCGTCCCTCCCGACGAGTACTGGATCCCGGTGAAGACAAACCCTACGCGATGCTCGATCGTTCCCATCGGAGCATCCACCTCTTCATCGGCGAAACCGACTCGGGCACTAGTTCCCTGGGAGTCGGAGGAGCATCAGGACCCGCACGGACCGCCTACAGGCAGGATACGTTCGCGCAAGGATCAATGTCGAATCTCTCCTCGGAGTTTGCCGGCAAAGATCGGAAAAATTCAAGGCCCACCCAAACCGCCCTTGTGCAGGATATAACGGTGGAAGATCACTGCAAGTCCGCCGGCTTCGTCTGTGCGTCTGGATAGCAGAGATCCAAGTTCATCGGCGTGGTTACCATCTTTGATCTGGCGCGTTGCATTAAGAGAGAGGGTGAAAACCCCCGTGATTACCTTGCCAGGTGGCTCCGTATACGGGCCGATCTGGCGCATTACCCCAATGATGATGCCATGTATCACCTTGTGGAAGGACTGGACCAATGTACGCTTCTCCGGCATTCTCTAAGGCGGCATCAGGCTTCAGGACGCCTCACTTTCGAAAGCATGGTGAACACCGTCAACAACTATGCGGAGGCTGAAGAGGTAGCCCAGGCGGCTCCTGCGCTCATTGACAGAGCGCCACCGATTCAGCCACCGCCACCACCGCCTCCGGACGCCATCGCCACAGTAGCGCCACCACCTCCAGTCATCGTCGCACCTGTTTCACCTCCACCCCCCCGTCATCGAGCAAGCCCCGACACCCTCCGACTCTATGATTGACGCGCTCTACGCCGACTTTAGTGCAGATTCGGAGGAAATAGATTTCGGCCCGGAGGAGCTAGACACTGCCATGTAGGAGATGGAGTAGGAGTACACGCGCGACGAGAAGGCCAACAACGCCGTCACGTCCCGAGAGGTGTTCGTCGCCTTTGGGACGGCGATGGAAGAAGATCAACCCAGACAAGCTCCGCCTACATCTCTGGACAAAGGGAAGGGACCACTTGTTGCTGCCGACAATGATCGCGCAAAGGTCATGCCCCCTCCGCCTAACCAAGTGCAACAGCCGCAGGAACTCGGCACCGGACCGAGCAACAACAACACCGCAAACCCGCCACCTCCGGCATCTACGTCTGCTGCTGCCTGTTGCCTGTCAAAACCCACCGGCGAGCAGCGACGAGCAACACGAAGAGCCGGGAGGCTCCCAGAACTGCTGGTGGGCCCTGGTCCCTCGGGCAACGGCCCGCAAAACTCCGGCACACGTCCTGGCTGGTGCAAGGGCGTGCCACCTGACCTATACCTGGTCAGGAAGGTGATGGATTGCTTCGATTGGTTTCCTGCATGGCAAACAAACATACGTAAAATCCGAGCCGCGACCGGCTCCCAGGTTTCCCTGTGAATCGGCTCCTGGAGCCGATTATCCCATGGTTCTGCATTAAATCTACGATAACATGGGGTTTTGCTTCATCAATACAAATTAACTCGATCTACGACAGTTTAACGTTTTCACCACGTAATTGGAACATCCTACACGTAATTGAGCCTGGTAGATACAAAAGATGATAGAAAACTAACCCTAGAGAAGGCCTAACAACCGACGTAAAGTCAATTCCCGGAACAACTCCTCTCGGATTGGCAAACCATATCCTTACATACTACTGGATCGTTCAACCCGTTTGCAAGGCCTGATCATGTGGATATCAAACTAAACCTTGGAGAACAAGGCATAACTATAACAGATCAAATCGACGGAATAAAGATCAAGCAAGATGCTACCCTCACACCCAAAAAAGGTGCAAAGGCAGCGAGATAAATAAAGGCAGCATAACTAAGCAATCATAACAAAAAAAAGTACCGATGCTAGCCCAAACAGATCTATGATAACAGTATTACTCGCCATCAACAAGGCTTCAGCACGAGTAACACTAAATAACGCATCAGCATATACTGCCTAGATCGCAAGATGCGATCTAGGCAGCATGACACTTACCCGAGAAAAACCCTAGAAACAAGGGGTGGCGATGCGCCGAGATTGTGTTTGTTATGAACGTGATCGTCCTCCTTTTCTCAATAACCTTAGGTACATATTTATAGTCCGGAGACTTTCTATCTTTGGAATAACCCTAACAACTCTATCTCTTACTTAAACCGAAACGGAACCTACTACAATATACAGATACACGGGCAATTTAGCCCAAATCCACGCACAAGGCCGATCCAGCAATACGTTGCATATACGTATCCTCCAAACCCATCTTGATTACGGCCCATCTCCTCCTTTGGCCAAAATGTGGCGATAACACATGCCCCCCTGGTTTTGGCAATAATAATTCCAAAACCACTCTGTTTTTTTCCTTCTTTTTTTTGTATCGGGTTACGCGTTGCCAGAATGTGTTGCAGAGCAGAATCTTCACGCCGCCCCCTCATCATGATGTCTTGTCTTCTCAACTTCTCCGCAGTGCATGATTTGACAATTTTGGCAGCACATTCTGGGAAACCGCTATAGCATTGAACCACCTCCCACTATTCCCCTTATTTAAATTCATCTGAGCAGTTTGTACCCCCATCCTCTTCCATTAGCCAAAAAACCCTCTTTCTCCGCCATGGCCTCCTCTTCTTCCTCCAAATCATCCGACCTTTCCTCCCAAGCCTCCAACACAATGAGCGACCGGGAGCCGACGCCGGAGCACCCGCCAATGGCGGCGTACGACGCTCTTGCCCCACAATGGTGGGACGAGAGGGACTGGGACTTCGCCGCCTGGTCCGAGGACGACGAGTCCCTGACCGATGGCAAGGAGGGCCTCCAGTTCCTTGTCGACGGGGAACTGGAGGCGGAGAGCACCGACGACGCCGTGTCCTGGGACGGCATCGAATACCTCCGACGAGGAGGAGGAAGCGGAGGAGGACACCTCCTCTGACGAATACCCGCCGGTGAAGCGCTTCCGCGCCGGGTCCAGCGAGGACACCGAAGACGATGACGAGGACGAGGAGGCCCCCGCTGATCACTTCAGCAGCAGCGGCGAAGACTACGCCGTCAGCAGCGCTGATGACAGCGAGTACGACGACGGCGAAGACAGCGGCGACGACACCGGCCTCTAGATTAGGAACTAGTAGTAGTAGTAGTACTAGTAGTAGATTTCCTTTTGTAAGCAATCGGCTCCATTGTAAACAATCGTCTTTTGAATCAACAAAGATTGCTTCCCCTAATTTGATTTTGCTGATAGTCAAAATAGGTCAACGTTCCAGAAGCCGATAGCAATATATCGGCTTTCACCATACTACGCTCATATGGTCAACCAAGTCAAAGCCCAACGAGCCGATGGTAACACATCGACTTTCCCCACAAACGTTGACAAGGTCAAATTTGGTCGCATATTTAGATAAATCTGAGCGGCCACTCTCTAACTTCAAACGGTAGCCTGCGACCCTCTTCAAAAAGGCTAAACCAGATCTCCAATTTTCTCACCGCATAGATCGAGCTTACAGCGACAAGAACCCTCGATCCCCAATCGCATAGATCCATTTCCGCCGGCAAACTAGATGGCGGAATCGTCCAATATCAACACAGCGGTTTCTGGTCTGAAGGTACGCCTGCTCCTCGTAGTCTGAACACGGTGCTAGAATTAATAGCAAACACCTGAATTAATGCTTTATTCCACCGTTAAATTTTTTAGGTTTCAGACATCCTGCTGCCGCATCCTTCTCTCCCAAATTCTCTCTGTCTTGGCCCCCGTACAGAATCCAGTCCTGCCCATCTGATCTCTTGCGAGGCAAACAGAATCCCCTTTGTAAGCCAAAACCTAGATTTGAATTCCTGGGCCGACTGCTTGCGAGCCTGGCCTAATCCTCCTGAACATTGGGTTTCTTGGTATAGCAGGGTAGCCAAAACTTATCAATCCCAATGGGAAACCACGGGAATAGCCGATGCCTTGTATTTGTCATTGTCTCCCCTTGAGAAACATGATAATCTTCTAAAAACCATCGGCTATTTCTGGTCCGATGCTCTGAACTGCTTCATGTTCGGTCACGGCCCCATGACACCAACTTTGTTAGACGTGGTGATGATTACTGGTCTGGATGTTACATCACCTAGCCCTTCTGCTTTTAAGCTGACAAAGATCCCCTACAAGCTCTCTTCTAAAACAGACTGCACGAGCTGGGGTGCCTATCTTCAAAGCCACATGAAAACTAAAGGTCCTGTTACAGAGAAAGAACACACGGCTTTCCTCAACTTCTGGCTGGAACATTTCATATTCTATGGCCCTTCCCTTGCTCCAACCAAGAATTATATCTCCTTGGCCTACGAACTTGCCAGAGGCACTCAACTTGGTATCGGCAAACTGTTCCTTGGAGAAGTCTATCGATACCTCCAATTGATGTCTGTCAAACTATTCTCCGGCATAGCAGTCAAAACAGGAGGTCCTTGGTGGTTCATTCAGCTATGGTCTCAACTGTATTTTCAAAACCATGTCCCAAACTTCCCCCTATTGGCGAGTTGCACCTTTCCAAATGCCAAAAGGAAGCAGATCCGATGCACCAGCTATGGCCAAGCTCTGTACAGACTGCCAGGTAGCAAACTGATCCCTCAGGAAGCATCCAAATGGTTCAGCATTTTCTTCCAAGGCCTGGACAATCCTATCTTTTTTCCTTACACGGAAGAATCGGAACATTTTGAAAATCCAATCTCCTTCAGGCTAGACAACTTTGCCGATGACACCAGCACTCGGCAGCTATTTTCCACTGTGATCCGTCCCTGCTTTCTTCCAGTTGGCATGAGCACATCCAATAGAATAATCAAGCCTGGATACGAATTCTACCAGCCAGTCATAGTGGCTCGGCAATTTGGCCTTGGACAAGTACCTCCCCATTTCTTTCTCCACCATCTTACAGAGAGCAGAGCTGACCTGCCCGATCCTCTCACCAGTCAAAGGTGTTATTCCTTCTTCGATGCTCTGACCATCCCAATTCCCAACAACCTCATCTTTACTTCATCAACCGATGGTTTTGAGAACTGGTGGTCGATGTGGAAGACTCATGCCTTCAGGAGAGCTCTGGGACCGTTGCTGGAACAGCTCGACGCTGAATATGATATCCCCGTAGAACAGGTACTACTACTTGTAAATTTTCTTGATGCAGCTCACAAGTGGTTCTTCTAATAACCCGCTATGTCTCCTTGCAGCAACAAGATGGTCCTGCACCCACACACGGTGATGGCTCCCCCTTCGAATTCTTCCCACCAGCTCCTGTGGTCCTTTTCTGCAAAAACTCGCCACCTTTTAAAAAGGTCGTGATGCAGAACCAGCCAATATCCCCACAATCGGCTTCCAAGATCCAAGCCACTTCTGGGTCCGCCGCCTCTCGAGTTCCAACTAAAACAAGAACGGCGGTGAGGAAGGTAGCCGCCAGGAAGACTTTGAGGCGCCGGAGCCCTTCTCCAGAAAGTTCGCATGTACGCTGATCCATGCCTTGGTCGATCTCTTTCATCCTTGCAAACATGCTTGTGTTCACTAGCTCTCCTTTTCTCACAGGGTTCCATCGAAGACACCTCCAGCGGGGACACACAATCCAATCGAGGAGAATCGGGCCCAACAGACTCTGAAAGGACCACCACACCGAGCCAGCCAGATTTGCCACCATCGGCTTCCAGGAAAAGGCCGGTTCCTGCACCTACTGCCCCCCGAGTATCAGTCGAGGCGGGGCTAGCTGTGAGCCCCAAGAGGGCTCCCAAGGGACTGCAAACCTCTTCGTCGAGCCAGGAGGTTTCGAAAATCATCAACCTCGATGCTCTTACCAATTGTTTCCTTATTTTATCGGCCGATTCATCACTATTTACATCGGCTAAGCACCTTCCATGCAGATGACTGACACTTCTAGTGGGAAGGCCGGGGAAGTGCCGATGCCTTTCACAAGGCTGGATCTAGTAATCCCTGAAGGTGCAGATGAAACGGTTACCACTGCGGCCAAGCCCCCAGCAACAACACACGATCCGATTGTCTCGTCATCTGCTATCCCCTTGACCTTAGGAGAGGTACGTTCGCTTCGTTCGGCTCTTCCTTCCATGTTGGACGCATACTGACGCCATTTCGGCCTGCCAGGGTTGTGATATCTCAGGCCTGCTGACGTTCGACCCTGAATCCATCGAACCAACTCTCTCTGTCGCCAACGATGAACCACGAGCAAAGGCTGTTCTACCTCAATTCCAGCGTCTCAAAGCCTTGATGTCCTCCCCGATCGAGAAGTTGATCGAGGGTTCTGAAGAGGTGAAGAGTGTTCTTGCTGAAATCAAGGACCAACTCCCAGTAGCGCTGCAGGTGAAGCTTTGGCCGGTTGTAACTCTGTCTTTCTACGGGTCAAGGGTGAAGTTGGCTCCTGAGAGGATTAACCTGGGCCGCGCCCAACTCCCACTGAAGGCCAACATTGCAGACAAATGTCAGCAGCTCAACGAGAAAAAGGCGTCTCTGGATGCCAAAACTGACACCTCTGTCAGCAACGCCGAGCTTGCATCCTTGAAAAAGGAACTGGGAGATCTTGAAGAGAAGGTCCGGGCGACTAAACAGCTCATCCGTGACAAAGAAGCATTCATCGCCCGCTCCCAAGACGAAGCGGAAGGCCTCAAAGTTCAACTGAAGACTGATCTGGCGGAAATACGTGCCCTGAACAAGCAGCTGGTGATGGGCAAGGACGAAGATGACGAAGCAGAGATCGCTGAGGTGGATCGTGTCCGTGCTGACGCCCTCCACGCTTTCGAGGCATTCCTTCAGTAGCTTATTCATGTAAACTGACACCTGCTCGTAACAGTTTGAACCTCTAGAGTCGATGGCTGCGCATCGGCTATATTTTTTTTTATTTGGCCGATTTCATGTATCGGCCCCCATATTTCACTGTCCATCACCCCACATGCTTGGGAAATATTTCTTGAGATGCTGACCGTTGACAGCCACTGGGAATTTCACGCCATCCAGCTCCTCCAGCATGTACGCGTTCCCCCTTAAAACTTGATCGACTCTGTATGGCCCGTGCCAATTTGGAGACCATTTACCGTATGCTGCATCCTTAGTTCCTAATGGCAATACAGCTTCCCATACGAGATCGCCAACGTGGAACTCCTTTGGTCTCACCTTCTTATTATATGCACGAGCTACCTTGGCCTTGTTCTCTTTGATTTTCTCAAGCGACCACAGCCTAAGCTCAGTCAAATCCTCAACACTGTCACTCATCAGGGCCGCATATTCTTCAGTTGTTAGATCGTTCTGAAAAGTGACACGTAACGATCCAGCCGTAATTTCCCAGGGCAATACGGCTTCTTGTCCATAGACTAGATGGTATGGCGAGGTTTTTATCGCTCCATGACATGACATGTGATAAGCCCATAAAGCCCCTGACAAAACCTCGTGCCAACGCCTAGGGTGCTCATCGACTTTCCTTTTGATCATCTTGATAAGGCTCTGGTTGGACGCTTCAGCTTGCCCATTTGCTTGAGCATAGTATGGGGATGATCGGATCAGCTTAATTCCTGTGTCCTCACAGAACTTTCTAAACTCGTGGGAAATGAAGACCGAACCTCCATCGGTCGTGATAGTTTGGGGAATCCCGAATCTATGAATGACATGTTCTTTCACAAAACCGATGACATCCTTCGAGTTCACTGACTTCATAGGGACGGCTTCCACCCATTTAGTGAAATAATCCGTAATGGCCAAAATCCACATGTGGCCTTTGCTTGATGGAGGATTGATCTTGCCAATCATATCCATGCCCCAACCTCGGAATGGCCAAGGCTTGATGATGGGGTTCATTGCTGACGCGGGTACCATCTGAATTTTTCCAAATTTCTGACATGCTTGACACCCCTTGTAGTACCTAAAACAATCCTCAAGCATGGTGGGCCAATAAAACCCTGATCGCCTGATCAACCATTTCATCTTGTGAGCCGATTGGTGAGTTCCACAGGCGCCTTCGTGTACCTCGTGTAGGAGCCGATTGGCCTCGGTTGGCCCCAGACATTTGAGCAGTAACCCTTCCAGAGTCCTGTAGAACATATCGTCCCCAATAAGCACATACTTCATGGCCTTGTACCTTATCCGTTTAGGTGCCCCCCGAGCCGAATCTTTTAAGTAATTGAAGATATCGGCTCTCCAGTCGTCCGCCTCCAGGAACTGTACCTGAACATCGGCTCCCTCTGCTACGTCCTTGTAGCCTGAAGCCATTTGTGCGAGATCATTCGCCTCGATATTCTGCGATCGCGGGATCCAGTTCAAGTTTATGTACCGGAACTGTGCCATCAGCTCACGGCATTGCAACCATAATGGGAAGAGCGACTCGCTCTCGCACTTGTATTCCTCCGTGAGTTGGGAAATCACCAATTTGGAGTCTCCAAAAATTTCCACTGCTTCTGCTCTAGCTTCGATGAGCAACTCCATTCCCTTGCGTATTGCCTCATACTCAGCGACGTTGTTGGTGCAAGGGGTAGATAGCCTGATGGAGAAGGAATATGTTGCCCCCGGGGCGACACGAGTAGAATGCCGATGCCGCAACCATCATCACAAACCGATCCATCGAAAAACATAGCCCACGCTCGTATAGACAGCGCTGCTATATCGGTGTTGATTCTTTCTGCAATAAGATCGGCCAACGCCTGACCCTTAACCTCTTTCGCGGGTTGATACCGGATATCAAATTCCGATAATGCAAACATCCATTTGCCGAGTCGGCCTTTCAACATAGGAGCCGACAGCATATGTTTTATGACATCTGATTTGCATATAATGATAATCTCCGCTGAGAGCAAGATGTGGCGCAGCTTGGTGCAGGTGAAGAACAGGCAGAGGCACAACTTATCAATCTCAGGATACCTTGTCTCTGCATCCAGCATCCTTCTTCTGATGTAAAACACAACTCGCTCCAAACCGTCATAAACCTGCACCACCACCGAGGCGATGGACGTGTCAGCTACTGACAAGTAAATGTAGAACGGCCTATCTGGCTGGGGTGGAACCAACACTGGCGGCTTCGTTAAATATTCTTTGATCTCGTCGAAGGCTCGTTGTTGTTCTGTCCCCCAGCGGAACTCCTCATCAGATTTAATTTTCACCAGTCCCATGAACGGCTCTATTCTTCCTGACAGATTGGAGATGAATCTTCTGACGAAGTTGATCTTGCCGATGAGAGACTGCAGTTCTTTCTTCGTGGCAGGTGGCTTCATTGTTCGCACTGCCTCCTGACTTTTCAGGCCGATCTCAATTCCGCGTTCATGGACCAAGAAACCCAAGAACTGACCGGCCGTTACACCGAAGGCACACTTCTTTGGATTCATCCGTAGGCCGAATTTTCTTGTTCGGTCCAGGACGCGTTGCAGATCGGCCAAGTGTCCTTGTACTGAAGCAGACTTGACCACCACGTCATCGATATAAATTTCCACTAGCTTGCCGATCAGATCATGGAAAATGTAATTCATGGCTCTTTGGTATGTGGCGCCGGCATTCTTCAGTCCAAACTTCATGACTACGTATTCAAACAACCCCACTGAACCTGGGACTCTGAATGCAGTCTTGTGTATATCTTCCGGGGCCATAAAAATTTGGTTGTAACCGGCATTGCCATCCATGAAGCTCAAGATCTTATGACCAGCAGCTGCGTTGATTAATGTCTCTGCTACCGGCATCGGATATTCATCCTTTGGAGTAGCTCTATTGAGATCCCGAAAATCTATGGCAACACGCCAGCGGCCATCCTTTTTCTCTACAGGTACGATACTAGAAATCCATTCAGCATACCTGCATGGCCTGATTAACCTAGATGTCAACATTTTCTCGATCTCTTTCTTGACTTCTTCCAAAATTTCGGCCTTCATCTGTCGTGCTCGCTGCTGGAATGGCCGAAACCCTTTTTTCAGCAGGAGTCGATGCTCAATGATGCTCCTGTCTAACCCGGGCATCTCTGTATAGTCCCAGGCAAAGCAGTCTGGATATTCTTTCAACAAAGCTATCATCGGACCCCGCAGATTCGGATCTAACTTCTTGCTGATAAATGTTGGTCGTGGCTTATCCCCAGGACCGATGTCAATCTCCTCTAGCTCATCAGCGGAGGTAAACCCATACCCTAGCTTTCCGTCACCTGCTAAATCTATGCTAAACACGGGGCAAACAGTTGGTGAGGATAACAAAAATAATTTGGGCCGATTGCCGGAATTGGCCCCCTCTTTGATTGCATTAGTCAAGGAAGGTTTACAACTTATTTGTGCTCCACAATGGCAGGGGATCTCCCTACTAAGACTACATGACCTGTTTGTCGTAAGATTACTGCTTTTTATTTTTTGTGGCCGATCGCAGGGATCGGCCGTACCACATACGATCGTGGTCTTTGCTAATCTGTCAGACCGGTGGATAAGACCAGCCTCACCCCGTTTTTTGTAGCTTCAATGCGCTCACAGCCGTCTAGACTGACTCCAGAGATCGGCTCTTGGTCTTCTGCTTCCCAGATGTTCATGCCAGCTATGGAGATCTCGATCGAATCATCTGCCTGAATGACCTCCACTTCATCTCCATCCCACTGTATTAGGCACTGGTGCATTGTGGATGGAATGCAGCAGTTAGCGTGAATCCAATCCCTCCCCAGCAAGACAGCGTAGGTGCTTTTGCTGTCCACGACGAAGAATGACGTAGGGATGGTTTTTCTGCCCATGGTCAGATCCACGTTCAGAACGCCTTGCGTTTCTGAAGTTTGGCCGTTGAAGTCGCTTAACGTGACGTTGGTTTTGGTCAGATCTGCAGTGGAGCGTCCCAAACGCCGTAGCATGGAGTATGGCATTATATTAACTGCCGCTCCAGTGTCAACCAGCATCTTGCTGACAGGCTGCCCATTGATATACCCTCGCAGGTACAGGGCTTTCAGATGTTTGTAGCCCTTCTCTCGTGGCTTTTCAAAGATGACCGGCCGTGGGCTGCAGTCAAACTGTGCCACCGGTAGTTCTTTGGTCCTTGGAGCGCAAAACTCTGACGGAAGTATGAACACCATGTTTGTGCCAGCCGATGTCTTTGCATCGGCTTTTACTGGTTTGGGGCGCCACTCTTTCCTTTTCGGACGAGCCTCCGTTTCTAAGGTTTGCCGAATTTTCACGGCCAGATCGGGCCGTGCTTTCCTTAAAGCGTGGAGGTACTGTGCTTCGGCTTCCTCCAGGTTACGCAGTCGCTGAACTCTACGCTTTTGGGTATGTCTGAGTCCATCGGGACACCACCTTGGCCGGTGATATCTGTCTTCTTCTTCTTCGCCCTTAGGCTCCTCGAGATCTTTTGCTCGAGATGACTTCTCTTGTCTGTTCTGAGGTGGGAGGGGCCCTAGACGCTTGAACACTGAGACTGGACCTGTGTCATCCTTCTGTTGTCCACATTCCGGGCAGTTGTCGATCGTAGGCAATCGGCTCATTCCCGCGTCCCAGCAATACTTGAAGAAAGGACAATCCCAATGTTTATCCACGCCTTCTTTTCCCTTCGACTTTTTACTAGCGAGGTGCTCATATCCTTCATCGTCTCTATCGTGCCGGCGACGTCGGTCATACTGACGCTCATACTTGTTAAGGAGATGCGTGGAGTGTGGCTTCTGATATCGCACGCTTCTCACTTGCTCCTCGGTTAAATACCGCCTGTCATCATAACGGGGCCGGTCACGTGGACCAGCCTCCTCTCTTTCTTTGCCCCGAGAGCGACCGCCTTCCTCCTTATATGTGCCATGGTGGTACACAGGTCCTGCCATATTAACATCGAACGAGAAATCCAACTGACGCCTCGTGGAGTGGCTGTGTTCTACCATGTTGACGCCGGGAAATGGGTTTGTGTCTACTTTCATGGCGAATTGCCCAAGGATCAGACGGCCCTGTTCTATCGCCGTTTGGATCTAGCGACGTAGTTCTTTGCAATCATTGGTGGTGTGGGTGAACGAGTGATGCCACTTGCAGTATGGTCTCCCGTTCATCTCTTGAGCCGTAGGGATTTTATGGCCTTCGGGTAACTTCAGCTGCTTTTCTTTCAGCAGTAAATCGAATATCTGCTCAGCTTTGCTCACATCGAAGTCGAACCCTTTTGCAGGCCCTTGCTGTTTTACCCATTTGCAGGACACAGGATCTGCCCCCCGAGCCCATTCAGCCACGGCCACCTCCTGGTCTTGTGCGGGATCCTCTTCTTCTGTATCGACCAGGCCTATCGGACGTTTGAACTTGTCTTGGTACAACTCAGGGTGGCGCTGTTCATACATTGTCAGTTTCTGGGCCATGTGCGCCAATGAATTGTACTCTACTTGGAAAGACAGATCCTTGATAGGTATTGAGAGACCCAACACTGCCAGCTCGACTGCTTCTTTCTCAGTTAAACGAGCCGAATAACATCGGTTCTTGACAGTCCTGAAACGCTGAATGTACTCAGCTACCGTTTCTCCCCGCTTTTGCCGCACCTGCGCCAGATCTGCAATGCCAGCCTCGGTAGCTTCTGAATGATACTGAATGTGGAACTGCTCTTCTAGTTGCTTCCAGGTCTGGATCGAATCCGGCGGCAACGAGGTGTACCACCCAAAAGCTGGTCCTGTCAGAGATTGCGCAAAGAACCTTACGCGCAACTGATCCGATGCTGAAATCATGCCTAACTGTGCCAGGTATCGGCTCACATGCTCGATCGAGCTCGACCCTTCTGATCCGCTAAACCTCGAGAACTCAGGGAGCCGATACTTGGGTGGCAGCGGAACCAGATCAAACTCGTTGGGGTACGGCTTGGAATAGACGATTGTCCTTCTCTTCGGCACGAAGCCGAACTGGTCTCTCAAGATGGTACGGATTTGCTCCACCGTTTGAGCTGCAGGGGCTAAATTCTCAGAACTCGTTCCGGTGGCGTACTTGGCTAGCCATGCATGTTTATCAGCGTCCATCCCAGAGATCCCTGCTCCAGAAATACCTGCTCCCGAAGCCCCTGCTCCAGAAACTCCTGCCCCAGCAATCCCTGCGGTTGCAATCTGGTTCGTGCGCGTCAGGCTATTGCAGTCCCGCACGTAGGTGCACACATATCCATGTGGGATTTCTTTAGGTGGTTCAAACAGGAATTGGCAATCGCCAGGGTCACCTCCAACCTTGTAGACGACGTACGCCGGTGCCCCTGGTGGCTCCGGAGCTGCAAGCGTGAATGGCAGTTGTGGCCTGGTCTGGAGCGGTCTTTCTCCCTGGTGAGTCCCTAGAGTAGGCCCCGACGGAGAGTACTGATGTTTCATGATCTCCTGAACTACGCGAACCGCGACACGCTCGAAAGCGTTCACTAGGCTCTCAGAATGGCGATGAAGAGAATGAGCCACCATGTAATTGACTTCCTGTCGCAGAGCTCTGGTGCGCTCTTCTGAAGGAACAGACAGATCCACCTCATCAAGAGCACCTTCGGGTGAGAACCCTTTCCACCTGATGCCATGCTTACGGGTCCTCTCAAAAGAGCCGATGAGATCGGCTTCGAAGAGAGCTTTGATATCATCATACTTCGCCTTGTGCTCATCAGGCAAATCGTCGTACGTGACCGGTCTGCCCTCCATCGCAGCGTCGGATGTTGATGCAGACGTTGTTGAATGTCCCACCGGGCGTGCCAGAATGTGTTGCCTGTCAAAACCCACCGGCGAGCAGCGACGAGCAACACGAAGAGCCGGGAGGCTCCCAGAACTGCTGGTGGGCCCTGGTCCCTTGGGAAACGGCCAGCAAAACTCCGGCACACGTCCTGGATGGTGCAAGGGCGTGCCACCTGACCTATACCTGGTCAGGAAGGTGATGGATTGCTTCGATTGGTTTCCTGCATGGCAAACAAACATACGTAAAATTCGAGCCACGACCGGCTCCCAGGTTTCCCTGTGAATCGGCTCCTGGAGCCGATTATCCCATGGTTCTGCATTAAATCTACGATAACATGGGGTTTTGTTTCATCAATACAAATTAACTCGATCTACGACAGTTTAACGTTTTCACCACGTAATTGGAACATCCTACACGTAATTGAGCCTGGTAGATACAAAAGATGATAGAAAACTAACCCTAGAGAAGGCCTAACAACCGACGTAAAGTCAATTCCCGGAACAACTCCTCTCGGATTGGCAAACCATATCCTTAGATACTACTGGATCGTTCAACCCGTTTGCAAGGCCTGATCATGTGGATATCAAACTAAACCTTGGAGAACAAGGCATAACTATAACAGATCAAATCGACGGAATAAAGATCAAGCAAGATGCTACCCTCACACCCAAAAAAGGTGCAAAGGCAGCGAGATAAATAAAGGCAGCATAACTAAGCAATCATAACAAAAAAAAGTACCGATGCTAGCCCAAACAGATCTATGATAACAGTATTACTCGCCATCAACAAGGCTTCAGCACGAGTAACACTAAATAACGCATAAGCATATACTGCCTAGATCGCAAGATGCGATCTAGGCAGCATGACACTTACCCGAGAAAAACCCTAGAAACAAGGGGTGGCGATGCGCCGAGATTGTGTTTGTTGTGAACGTGATCGTCCTCCTTTTCTCAATAACCTTAGGTACATATTTATAGTCCGGAGACTTTCTATCTTTGGAATAACCCTAACAACTCTATCTCTTACTTAAACCGAAACGGAACCTACTACAATATACAGATACACGGGCAATTTAGCCCAAATCCACGCACAAGGCCGATCCAGCAATACGTTGCATATACGTATCCTCCAAACCCATCTTGATTACGGCCCATCTCCTCCTTTGGCCAAAATGTGGCGATAACACTGCCCAAGTTACTCCGGCTGATAGAGTGATGTACGGCAATCTCCTCGTCGAGCCGTTGACCGTAGATCATATCCGGAACGTTACCCAGCTTGACGAGAAGCGCCAGCAGCTGCTGGAGGAAGCGCAGGCCATCACGGAGCAAGGCGCAAATCTAGATCGAGATCTGGCCAACACGCAGAAGTTAATAGAGAAAGCTAGAGCAATGGAGGCTGAGTACAAGACTGCTGCAGCAGCAGAAGGCCAAGAAAGCTCCGGCTCGCGTCATCAACGATCCTGGTGTACGGCGAAACCTAGGATGGGCTCCCTCGAAGCCGGCACAATCCAAGCCATACATTGACAGTGAAGGCAGGCAGGTGATGCCCACCCCTCTCCTCAACCTCGCTGTCGCCAAGACACTTCTGGAGCAGGATAGATCACCTGAAGCGGTGGACCAGGTCTATGACCTAGTGGCCAAGGCGGTGAAACAGTAGGAAAAGGCCACCTCTAAGAGGCTTGAGTCCGACCCAGCGTTTTGCCAGTCTAGCCAGCATAAGCCGCCAAGAGACAGATCTCCTCTTGATGTCGGGTCTCAGACGGGTTCGTCAGAACAAAGACGGAGAGATGCGCGCAACAGGAAGGATGCTATCCCCATATCCTCCGACCACAGAGGCAAGGCCCAACCTCGTCGCCCATCGCCATCGCCCCGCTCACCCCGACATCGCGAAGACACTAAGGCTCATCGTCGTATGGATATGCCCACGCCAAGGCAGAGCGGCATCGTCATCTGCGACAACACGGAGCAGACCCGTCATGACAGACAGCGCAACCAGGGACACAAGAGCAGGTCACGCCATGACCCTCCGCGTCCAACAAGCAACCGCGACAAGCATGAGGCGTTGCAAGATGGTAACAGCAAGAAGGCTAACCCACCGCCACCTCCGCCTCCGTCGCCGCCTAGCAGCCACCATGGCGGAGGAGGTCCGCGTCGTTCACGCAGCCCATCCCCTGTTGGCAAGAAGAAAAGAAGCCCGTCGCCATACGACGCATGTTCGTTTATAGACAAGATCCACGAGGCACGGGAAGGACCATACCTGGGACAACATTGCTTTGGACCTGTGATACGGTCCGCAACTTACCCAAAAGGTTTTTGGATTGACAAGACCATCAAGCCCTATGACGGCACCGCCAAGCCAGCTACATGGTTGCAGGACTACGGTAACGCGGTAGAGATTGCCGAGGGTAGCCCCAACATCGCCGTCAAGTACATCCCATTAATGTTGGCTGGCACGGCCCGTCAATGGATTGATGACTTGCTGGAAAGATCCATCTGCAATTGGTTGGACATGCAAGAAGCGTTCACCAAGAACTTCGAGGGTACGTATAAGCGTCCGTGCACTGTCGGCGATCTACAGCGGTGTGTGCAAGAGAAAGACGAAATATCTCGCGCCTACCTCTCCCGCTGGCTGGATATGAAGAATTCCTGCACAAGAGTGCACGCTCAGACCGCCATGGCCGCCTTTATCGATGGGTTGTAAAGGGGCACGTTGCTCCGACATAAGATGACGCGCTTGCAGGACAATCACCAGCTTGAGTTGAACCAGATGATTCAGTTGGCCAGTGAGTTCGCAGCTGCCGACGACGATGCCCGCGGCTCTCTTCCGGCAACGGTCGTCCCAACTCAAGCTCGGAGGAACAGCAGCACAAAGCGGAAAACTGCACCGGAAGAAAATCAAACTCCCAACATGGTCGCTATGACCTTCGCAGGACGAGGGGATGGTGTACAGCGTGGCCGAGGACGGGGAGTTGTTCATGGGCAGCAGCGAGGAAGTGAAACTACCTCGGCAGTGCTCCGCGTTCCCCAAACCTACGAGGAGTACCGCGATATGTCGTGCCTCGTACACCTCGATGCCAATGGCAAGGCCACCCACACCAATCGCCACTTCAAGTTCGTCAACGACCTCAAGGAAGACCCGGAGTCTGGCTACAAACAAAGTCGGAAGAACAGACCGCGAGGCAAGGGCAAGGGGAAGAAGAAGAAGGAGGAGTCCAAGGATTCAAGTGACATGGACGAGGACATTGACCCCAAGCACGCCGCCAAGAGCGATGGCAAAGGAAAGAACCCCTTCGAGAAGAAGGCGGCAGTTTTCCACACTTTCCTTGGCACCCCCACCGTCCGACAACAGAAGACCTCCATGAGGATACTGATGGCTACTCTCCCCCCAGTTCCCCAGTACCTATGTTGGTCAGAGATTCCAATTACTTGGGACAGGAAGGATCACCCAGACCTCATCCCTACGGAGAACCAATACGCCATGGTCATCAACCCCCTGATTGACGGCAATGAGTTCACCAAGTGTATGGTGGATAGTGGAAGCAGCATCAACATCATGTACCTAGATACACTACAGAAGATGAACTTGACGGAGGCAAACCTAAGGCGGACCAACACCATCTTTCACGGCGTAGTTCCTGGTCGGGAGGCTCGGTCCCTTGGGTGTATCACACTTCAGGTCGCCTTTGGTGATGTTAATAATTACCGCCAAGAGCGCATGACCTTCGAGGTGGTCCCCTTCAAGAGCGTGTACCACGTCATATTCGGCCGCGACATATTCCACACCTTCATGGCCAAGGCATGCTTCGTCTACAACAAACTCAAGATACCCGGACCAAACGGTGTCATCACCGTATCCGGAAGCTTTACCAAAGCAAGGGACTGCAAGGTTGGAGAAGCAGCCTACGCGGAAGCTGTCTTCTACAGCGAAGAATTCAAGGAGATCCAGAGCAAGGTCGATGCCTCGGAGATGCCCGTGTCGAAGAAACAGATTTCTGAATCCTCCCCAGCATTCAAGGCCGCCATCGAGACCAAGCCGGTGGAACTAGTGGTAGGCGATGCCTCCACGGTCATCACCATTAGGATGAACCTGGATCCCAAATAGGAAAGCGCGCTCGTCGAGTTCCTCCGTGAGAATAGGGACATCTTTGCCTGGCAACCTGCCGACATGAAAGGTGTACCTAGGGAACTTGCCGAGCACAGCTTGAATACTGATCCAAAATGCAAACCAGTGAAGCAACCTCTACGACGCTTTGGAGATGAGAAGAGACACGCCATAGGCAAAGAGATAGCTAGGTTACTTAAGGCTAGTTTTATCCGAGAAGTCCTTCACACCCAATGGGTGGCCAATCCTGTACTTGTCCCCAAAAAGGGAACAAAAGAATTAAGAATGTGCGTTGATTACACCGGCTTGAACAAAGCATGTCCCAAAGATCCGTTTGCTTTGCCTCGCATTGACCAAGTCATTGACTCGACAGCTGGCTCGGAACTTTTGTGTTTTCTCGATGCATACTCAAGATACCACCAGATCAAGATGAGGAAGTCGGACAAATTGGCCACTTCGTTCACTACACCCTACGGCATGTTTTGCTATGTCACGATGCCCTTTGGGCTGAAAAACACAAGTGCAACGTATGAGTGGACAATGTAGCGTTTCCTACACGATCAAATTGGTCGGAACATTCACGCCTACATGGACGATATAGAGGTGATGTTTAAAAATCAAACGACTTAATCTCCAACTTAAAAGAAACCTTTGATAATCTTCGGAAATGCAACATGATGCTTAACCCTAAGAAGTGCGTCTTCGGGGTTCCAGTCGGCAAATTGTTGGGATTCATCGTCTCCCAGCGTGGAATCGAGGTCAACCCAGAGAAAATCAAGGTCATCTTAAACATAAACCGTCCGACATGCCTAAAGGACATACAACGACTAACAGGTTGTGTTGCAGCAGTTAGTCGGTTCGTCAGCCGACTTGGAGAGAAGGCTCTGCCGCTGTACAAGTTGCTGAAGAAGGTGGGAAAATTCACGTGGACGGACGAAGAATATGCAACATTGAAGCATCTCAAGGAGACTCTTTCTTCAGCTCCTATCCTTGCAGCACCCGATCCTGGAGAGCCCATGTTAATTTACATGGCGGCCACCAACCGGGTAATCAGCATCATCGTCGTGGTAGAGCGGGAGGAACCAGGCTATGAGCACGGAGTTCAACAACCAGTTTACTACATAAGTGAGGTCTTGACGGAGTCCAAGCAGCGTTACCCGCACTACCAAAAGATAGCTTATGGAGTATTCCTTGCTTCTCGGAAGTTGAGGCACTATTTCCAGGAGCACCCCATCACAGTGGTGAGAAAGACTCCACTGTCCGACATTATCAACAATAGCGACGCTATAGGAAGTGTCGCGAAGTGGGGCATTGAACTTGCCGCCTTCAAGATCACTTACAAGAGATGCGACGCTATCAAGTGACAAGCCTTGGCGGATTTTATTGCAGATTGGACGGAGATGCCAGATGCTACCCCATTATCGGAGCCAGAATACTGGGTGATGCACTTTGACGGATCAAAGCTACTCAATGGCTCGGGGCTGGTGTACTACTACAGTCACCAACTGGGGACAAGCTGCACTACGTTCTACAGATCCACTTCGAGGCTACGAACAACATGGCGGAGTATGAAGCACTCATTCACGGATTACGCATAGCCAAAGATATTGGCATCAAGCGCATAGTTTTCTGTGGAGATTCCGACTTGGTTGCCCAGCAGGTGGCTGGCACCTGTAATGCGTGGAACCCCATGATGGCGGCATATCAAGACGAAGTGTACGAGATAGCCAAGAGCTTCTTGGGATACGAGGTCAAGTATGTACCTAGGGAGCAAAACGAGGCGGCTGATCTGCTGTCTAAGCTTGGATCAGGGCGCAATCGAATTCTGCCTGGAGTTTTCCTGGAGCATCTACGGACACCATCTGTGAAGGGAGCAGACATCAACAACCCAGATAGAGTAGAATCTTTCGTCCACATGGTGGCAAAGGTCCCTCCGTCTTGGACAAAACCGTTCATGGAATTTCTCGAACACGGAACTTTGCCCGACGACAAAGTAGAAAGACGGCAAATAGTACGTCGAGCAAAGGGCTATACCATAATCAATGGACAGCTCTACAAAAGAAGCACTACTGGTGCATACCTTAAGTGTGTCTCCCAGCAAGAAGGTATTGAAATCCTACGCGAAATCCATCTCGGAGATTGCGGGCATCACGCCGCTCCCCGATCTTTGGTCACGAAAGTTTTCCGGCAAGGATTCTACTAGCTGAATGCGAAGGCGGACACCGACAAGTTGGTTGAGACATGCATGGGATGCCAGTATTATGCCCGACAACCATATGTTCCTACTGAAGAATTGCGAACAATACCAATAACTTGGCCTTTTGCAGTCGTGTAAGATCCCTCCTTTGTAAAGGAAAGGATCCCTGTGATTGCAATGCTAGTCCCTGGATCAATGCTAGCATTCACAGTTTAAGATGAAGTACACAGATACAAAGGTCGTTTATTACATTCATTCCAGAGATAAAACATAGTCTTTTACAACTCAGGGCCAAAGGCCTAATACAAGAGTTTATGGAATAAGTAAATAAACACAAGTCCTCATCTTCATGTGCCACAGGCAAGCATGTTGAGTGTAGACTCATGACTCCTACTCATCATCGGAGTAACCTGCAACATCACAAGTTACAGCCATAGTGGGTCAATACTTTGGAATAGTATTGGCAAGTGATACCTTAGTAAATTTTAAGTGGACTATATTGCTATATGCATTTTTGTCTAAGTGTAGCTTGGCTTGCTTTGCTCAAAATAGGTTTTTTCCTATTAGTTGAAATCACTAATTTTTTCTTTGTCAAAAGCTTTCCCAAGAAACCACCAATAGACATTGGGGTCCTTCACCCTTGTTCACCCATAGGTTTTACTTAGAAGTTGGAGTGATGAGATTCTTGTAGCTTCCATGTCTTGATGCTCAAGTTTTCCATTGCCATGGACTTGGCTAAGTACTTAGATTTTCCATCTGCAGAGGTTGTGCACTTTCCCCACCAGACTTGGTTTCCCAAGACAGGACCTTTCAGAAGCCTTTCCTTAGTCAAATTGACGCGTTCCAACCTATCATTCCAACTACCACCAACTGTCCAAGTGACTAAGTTCTAGCAACCTATATGATCAAGGCAGAGCCCATATTGCCAAGTGGTTGCACTGTAAGCTTTCTCAACACTTGGCCTCCAAATCCCTTTGTGCCTGGGTGGCATACCACAAGTGAGATACACAAGCCAAATACATGGCCTTGTGTAACCACTCAACCAAAAACCACCATTCAAGTCCCATTCCACCCAGGAAGTTCATTGACTTAGTTGTTTTATTAAGAAAAGCATGAGTCCAAAGGACTTGGAATTATTTCATCATAGCATGTACATTCTTTACCAACCCTTTTTTTCTACTAGCTAGGCTAAGCATGGCATAGTAACTTAACTTAGGAAAATCCCTAGCAATTCTACAAATTCTACAACTACATAGGATTTCCCAACATAGCATTTGACAAAAGTAGCATGCAAGACTTAGCAAAATAATTCTAATGCTTATTCAAAATAAAGGGGTGGAAATATCATGAAGTATCACTTGCCTTGGTAATGGGGAGAGTAGCACTCTTCACAATCACAGTCACTAGCAAAATCTACACATAAAATTTGTAGCACACAATTACACACAATTTATATACAAACAAAATTATGTATGCATGCATGCAAGAAAGTGCTAAGTGATGATTTTTGAAAACCCATCAAGCAAGTACATGATACAGAAACATAACTAAGTCAAAAGTTTGCTAACTAAACCTATTTAGCCCTAAAACAATTTGTTAAACAAAAACTATACTCAAAATGGACCTAAACATGTTTCTACATACAAAATCATTTTAACAGATACTTTTTGTTAAACACATTGCAGATTCAAAAAGGCCTTGATTCACTGATTCCAACGGTATAAAATTTGCAAAAATCTAACGTGGAAATCTCAAGTTATAGCCATTTGAAATCTGTTTTTGAATCAGCCCTAGCCACGCGTCGCGATATTACTGGCGCGTACCGGTTCGCACCGGATCACCCTTCTGTGCCGTTGGATATAACTAACGCTGCACGGCTCAGATCTGTCCATACCCCTTCGTTAAGTGAACTATTTCTACGCGTAGGATCCAGATCTAACGGCTAAAAATCTCCTAACCAGAAACGAGCGGCGCTAGCGGCGGCGACAGGCGGCGGCGCGTCTGACTGCGGCGGTGCTAGCGCTCTAGTCGCCCGGGGAAGAAAGGAGACACTTACTAGGACCGCAGTGGCGTGCTAAAGCTCGAGGTGGCGTTGGTTCGTCGAGGGGCGCGCAGGGTTGCGGTGGATTGCTCGCCGGAGTAGGGTCTGGCGACGGGTGGCTCTGTTCGAGGTCGAAGGCGACGCTGTCGGTCACGAGGAGGCAAACAGAGGGTTTGGTCAGATGCAGGGGATCACGGAGAAGACGCGTGCGTGAAGGAGAAGGTTTGGGGCGGTCTGATCTTATCGGAGGAGCTCGACGGAGTTGAAGCCGAAGACGGTGGCGCTCAGTCGCTTGTGTTGTCAACGTTCTGGGTCACGCGCGGGCAAGCTAGTGGTACTGGGAGGTGCGCGAGGTCAAATGGAGTCTGCTCGTGTGAACCAGGAGCAGAGGGGTGGTCGGAGTTGGCCAGAATCGTGGCTGCAGCTCGTCGGAGACAGCGGGGTTGCGGTGAGCAATTCTTGCAGCCTGGGGGCGCTCTGGGCTTGGGGTTTGGGGGAGAATGGAGAGGGGGCAGAGGGGGTTTTAATAGCCAGGATACGAGCGAGATTTACTCGTGCATTTACGCGAATTGAAGCTGCGCAAATCAACAGGAAACGGCCGGCGTCAATTTGGGGATGAACTAGTCGTGGGGGTGGAGACGACGGTACCTTTGTGGGCCGCGGTTGTCAGCGAGAGAGGAGGAGGGGGAGTGGGTCCTGCCTGTCAGCGAGCTGGTGAGTGCGGGGGCGGGTGAAAGAAAACGTTTCGCGGGGTGAAGGGTTGCTGGACTAGCTGGGCCGTATTGGGCTGAGTCGGCCAGATTGGCTGGCTGTCTATTTTTTTCTTCTTTACTCCTTTTCTTTTTCTGATTGTTTTTCTAGGAATGGTTTTCAAATCCTATTTCAAATAATTTTGAATTCCAACTTTCTCTAGCTTTTGTACAGTGTTCCTTGTACCCAAATAAGTGTCAAACACCTCTGTTCACTCAGACCTACTTGGTTTATTTGAAAATAATACAATAAAACCAAGCCTTTTTGGAGATAATATAATAGGCATAACTTTGGTTTTATTCCATATTTTATTTTGAAACTTTGCCCAAGCTTTTGAAATCACTTAAGTTTAAATTCAAAATATCCTGAATGAAAAATAGCACCTTTCTCATTAGCATGTAGCACAAAGGTTAGGGTTTTCATACATCAAATAATGAGCAACATTTGCTCCTGTTTTTGAAGTGATTTTGAGATAAAACCCTAAATGATGATGGATGCATGGATGATATGCATGAGTTTTGAATCAAGATTTTTGGGATGTTACAAGTCGGGGGCTCGACATGGTGGGTCTGTTACAAACGGCACCATGTGGATTTACGCATCTTCTAGTAGCAGTTGATAAATTCACCAAATGGATAGAAGCTAAACCCATTAGAAAGCTTGATGGGGCAACTGCCCTTAGGTTTGTTCGGGATCTAGTGGTGAGATTTGGTCTCCCACATAGCATAATCACCGACAATGGCATCAACTTGTCACTCGGAGAAGTGGAGGCATATTGTTGGGACAAAGGCATCCGACTTGACCTTGCATCTATGGCACACCCACAGTCCAATGGTCAGGTTGAGCGAGCCAATGGATTAATTCTGCAGGGAATCAAGCCACGTCTTGAGGCATCGCTACATAGAGCAGCTGGAGCCTGGGCGGAAGAATTGCCATCTGTGTTGTGGAGTTTACGAACTACACCAAATAGATCCACCGGCTACACCCCGTACTTCATGGTATATGGAGCAGAAGCCATCCTGCCTTCCGACATCCTTCACGATGCACCAAGAGTTGCCGCATATGATGAAGATGATGCTGAAGAATCCAGACGCCTAGATGTGGACCTTCTCGAGGAGGAGCGTGTTTTGGCATGCCAAAGATCTGCCATCTACCAGTAGAAGTTATGCAGCTACCATAGTCGCCGTGTCCGGCATCGCTCATTTAAAGAGGGGGATCTAGTGCTCCGACTTAAGCAGAAAAAGTCACACAAATTATCCCCGCCATGGGAAGGACCGTTCATCATAAGCAAGGCGCTGCTCAATGGGTCTTACTACCTCGTTGACAATCGTGAACTGAAGGATAGACCCAACGAGGATCATAAGCTTAAGCGACATGACCCGGATGATGACTACCCAGAGCTTGATTGGCCATGGAACATAGCACAGCTACTTCGTTTCTACACTTAGCATCTTTTATCTATTGTGTATCTCTTATATGATCAATGAAATAAAGCTCTCTGGTTCACTCATATTTCTGAGTCTTTTACCTCCTTTAGTTTTCATTTTTGGATCGTATAAAACCTTTATGCACAAGCTTTGCAATTGCACTTGTGAAAATTCCGCCTACGGGCGTTAGCTTAAGTTTTCTGGTCTACACGTTCTTTGTTGTTTTTATGTGGATTCTGGAGTAGTGACTTTTGGCACTTATTGTCGGCGATTTTGTGCTTAGGTTATTGACGGTGCCATTAGGCATCATCACCTGAGCGCATGGTTCCAACAACAAGTCTTCCGACTCACGAAAGGTCAAGCATAAAAACAAGAGTAATGGGTAATCTAGCACTTGCTTAAAAAATATATACATGCTGGAACAAATTATTGAGTAGCAGGAAATAACAACCATTGTTTTCCGCCTTAAGTTAATACATAAGTTTTTCCGCATACACATTACATAGGAAACAAAAATTACAAATTGTTTTTTATTCCTCTGGCGCAGGCGACTTGGAAGCGACATCGTCGGCAGCAGGAGAGTCACCTTCCTCGAAGTCGGCAGTGTTGAGGGACTTGGAGGAGCTTTGGTTGCCACCATCAATGGTTTTCATGGGCACAAAGACGTTAGTGTCAACTAACTCGGCAACTCTGGTGTCAAAACCCGCGAGCGACGCCAAGATAGCTTCGTGATTTATCTTTTGGCCTTCGTCGTCTACGTCGGGGAAACCGGAGGTCACCGTGTCGATTTCGGCATTCTCGTAGTGTGCCTTGACCATCCTGGCACCAGCCCGTGTACATGAAGATTTCTAGCTTGAGATACGCTCATGGGCTCGGCGCAGGATCTTCGAGAACTTCGCCACAGAATCCACTGCCTTGATGTTAATTTGGAGCGGCTTGGCAATCTCTTTTGTCTGCGTGATGGCGGTGTTGATAAAGTTGCCGGCAAGGACCATGCATTCCTTTGGCGGAGGAGGCAGTCGGGATAAACCCATAGGATCTGTAAATTTCCGACAAAGGAGCACGTGAGTTCAATAACATAAAAATTCAGAGTATCTAGCTTACAGAAGTCCAAGACGGAGAAACACTTACTGAAGATGCTAATATCAGCCTGCTGGAGAGTCTCCGCCATGGAGTCCCATTCTTGTCGGAGGATCTTGTACGCTTCATGATGGCATTGATTTTGCTCATCAGCAGCTTTCTTCTTCTCTTTCAAGATCGTAATTTCCTCCTTCAAGCGGTTCATCTCCTTACTGGCGGAGTCTTGCATGGCTTTCATTTAGTCTTCATGTATCTTCAGCATGTCCTTTCTCTCCTGCTTAAGGATTTTGTTTTCGCTATCCAGTTGTTGAATATGCTTGGATTGCTCAACAATATCCTTCGCCTTAGAAATGGCTTCTGCAAGTCGGAGAAAGAACAGTACACATTGATTACTCGGAGAATTTTGGCACAAGACCAAGTCAGAATACGAAAAAGAAAGGAAAAACAGACACGTGCTCTTGATGATCTGTTCCTTCAAGAAGGAATTTTTACCCTTTTCATCTTCCAAGTCCGCGCGCATCTTCTGGTACTTGTCGTTGGCGACGCCCCTCCGAGCATTCTCATTCTGTGGAAATAAGAAAGTTAAACGTTGTTTGGTCTACTTGGAGCATCTAGCCGGAAAATTTTCCACCTAGAAGCTCGGGGGCTACAGCGAGAGTTTTTAACTTAGCACTATGCTTAGTATTTCTTTAAGCATCTATTCGGAACTAATTCAGTTTTTGATTAGAAGCTTGGGGGCTACAGTATAAACTTTTTTACTCAGTCATATGCTTAGTTTCTCTTTAAGCATCTAGTCGGAACTAATTCAGTTACAACTAGAGGCTTGGGGGCTACAGTATTGAAATTTATAAACACTGCGTATGCTACTCTAAAAGCATCTAGTCGGAATAATTCATTCAAACTATATGCTTGGGGGCTACAGTGAGAAGGTTTCTAGCTTAGTCACTCTTAGAGCATTTAGATGCAAAGACCTATGGTTTTTCGTCTAAATCCTCGGGGGCTACAGTGGGATATTTATATGAAATGCAAAAGGCAAGTAAAACTTACAAGCGCAATGATCTTGAGGTTTGTAGCACTCTCAGCAAGCAATTTGCCAAAGGAAAATTGTTTCCTTGCAATATTTCTGCTTGCCGGAGAATCTCCTCAAGGCCGCACGTTGGAATGTCGGCGCCGCGCCAGGAACCAGAGCAGTGCTACCCGGCGTAAGTACCGGATAAACTATCTTTGGAAACTCTATGGTCTTCTTGGATGCAGAGACGCCACCTTCGGCAGATGTACCACCTTCCACCACCGCCTTACCGCAACCGATGGCATCCTTAGTCGGAGCTTCATCCATTTGGTGTGCGGCACTTTCCTGCATCGCATGTTCGCCGACAACAGTGAGCTCTGTGGAGGCACCTGAGTCCACTTCCATGGCGGAAGGGCCAGATGCTCCTTTAGCTTGAGATCTTGTCGGAGCGGACGAGGGTTGGACGATGGGAGTGACAGGGGAGATGGCGGGAGATGCGTGGGAAGGTGCATCGCGATGAAGCATATCCTTAATGGTTCTAGAAGCCCCCAAAGTTTTGGAGGTCTTCTTCAGACTTGTAGTGGCCTTCTTCCTGAAACGTACAAAAGTATAAGTACATGAATAAGACAAACAATGGACAATGTCGGAGAGAAAGAAGCTTACACAAGAGGGGGTGCTTTGGAAAAGGGGATCCCGGTAACCTTTCTTTTCTCCGCCTCTAGGGCGGCGGTTGTCTTCTTGGAGGCTCCACCCTTCGTCTTCGTTTTCTTGCCTCCGTCGGCAGCGTTAGAGGTGGAGCTCTTCCGCTTTCGCGCCAATGGGGCATCATCGTCGGACACGACGGTGACTTCCTTCATCTTTGGATCATATATTTGGGGAGCCATGCTATCCTCATCTATGTCGCTAAGCTGTTAAGTGAAAAACCACCGTGTTAGATGAGATGGTAATGGCTAGACGGAAGAACTGGAGTATATGTCATACACGGAAAATAAACAGGTACCTTTGGGCACTTGCTCTCTATGAACATGTCATAGGTGATGGTGAAGCCACGCTTCCTATCCTTAACCTTGACGATGTACTTGAGGCGGAGCTTGAGGAGTCGCTCGAGAAGTTGTCCTCGGAGATGCAGAGGCTATCCTTCCTCTTGTTGGTATACTCGTGCATCAACTTCAAGCGGTGCTGTAGAGGCTGGATCCACCTGATGAACCAGCACCTGGCCAAGTCCAATCCGGTTAGACCCGTCTCTATGAACTACTCTATCCGCCTTATAGCGTGGGAAGCGTCGATTTCGGAGGGAAGGGAGGCCTGGGATCTCCATGTCGAGGCTTCAGCGGCAGCTCCATCGACAAAGTCCGGGTACGTCACTTCTCTGCCAGCCAGAGGGATATCTGGGCCGTAGAAGTACGTCTGTTGCCAGTTCTTGTAGGACTCGTGTCCGACAATGTCGGGGAAGCGCCGGCCAGGCCGGATCTTAAAACTGATGGTGCCACAATTCCTAAGCTCATCCTTGCCGGCTCCGGCTTTGCGCTTGACGGTGAAGAAATAGATGAAGAGATCTAGCCTAGGCCTAATCCCTAAATAACCCTTACAAAGCGTCGCGTAGTTGCTGAGCGCTAAGATGCTATTGGGGGAGAGGTTCTGAGGCTGTACTCGATAATGGTTGAAGACAGCAAGGAAAAAGTTGGAGATGGGCAAGGAGACGACGTTACCAGTTGAGCTTTGAGGTACACCTTTTCTCTAGCTTGGGGAGAAGGTGTGACCTCGTCGGCCGGCGCCGCCCGCCATACGAGCCCCTCCGTCGCAGGGAGGTATCCCTCGTTGATCAGTTCTTTGATATCACGGTCTGTAATATCCGAACCGCGCCAATCGCCCTTGTGGGAGTCATACTCCTCTTCCAGCAGCTCCAGCGCCGCTAGATTATGGTCGCCGCCGGTGGTCTCGACCATCACGGATTTGGGAATAACCAGTCCCTCTCGAGTCACGATGACGGCGCTCGCCGGTTTCGTCGCGGTATCGCCTGACACCGCCATGGAAGGGGAGGAACTACTGCTGGCCATTGGATGTTTTCGGTGCTGATTGGGAAGGTCAAGGAGCTAGGGGTTTTTCGCACGTTGCGCGGAGAACTAGAGGAGGCGCTCGTTGGAGGAAGAAGATGATGCAGAGGAGAATGAGGTGAAAAGTTAAATTTCCACCGCTGTTATAATTTATAACCTCCGGCATCAAGGTTCGTGCGAAATGATCGAACGGTTGACGTGTGGACGACATGTGCAGGCGCGTGCGTGGAAATTTCGCCACGTTGCCAACCGTCACCGCCAACGGTTCGTATCGCCCGCGCGGGAAAATCAGACATGATTGTGTTTCCTGCATGTGTGAGTTACGAGGCGTTGCTGACCTATGTCTACATCGCCCTAGTTGTCACTAGCAGGTGAACCATCACATCGGAAGATTCCGGCATAGACGAATCCAATCCGGCTACGGAAGAGTACGATAGAAGATTCAGCAATTCTCCGGCTTACAAGTTGAAGACGGAGAAAACCTTGTAGGGTTCTTTGGGAGGACTACAAGATGTTGCTTGACGAGTTTCCGACATCCATCTAGACGGATCATTCAACGTGAAGAGGCAAGACGGCGCAAGATCTTGGAGTTCTCCGGGGGCTACTGTTGGGGATATGCTATATGGGTGTCCTCATAGCATGTCTACTATCCGGATAACCCGGGTGGCCCACAGTTGGTAGCATGGCCTATGGCCTGCTGGGCGGCCCAGTTAGATGGATCCAGAAGGGAGGCCCATGCCGGATAAAGGAATGCTACGGAGGAGTCACCGACGTACCCAGAGCCTTGGAGTGCAAGACAAGCTAGACTAGTTATAGAAAGTGTAGGACTCTGTAACCTGTCTGGCTAGGACTTTTTCCTGTAACCCTAGGACCTGGCTACTATATAAGTCGGGCCTATGGGAGCCTTTAGGGCACGATAACTTAGACTTTCTAGTCAGCTCGCACAGCGAACCAATCCTTGTAAACTCGCTGTATTGCCATTATAGTGATTTATAGCAGGAGTAGGATCTCGCCACCGTCGTGGGATCTGAACCTGGGTAAGCTATGTTAACTCGTACCCGTCAACCGTCCGCCTTCCCCCACGTCTCTAAACACGCACTGTGAGGACCCCTACATGGCGTACTCGTCGGCAATACCAAGACACGTGATTTTTTGAAAAAATTATTTTTAGACTCACAATATGTTGTTTCTTCAGATATCCGATGCAAGTTCTAACATTCTCATCCCCTATCTTCACGCACGCCATTTTGACCTAAGTTCGAAACGGCAAAAAATTCAAAACGGGCATAAAAAATTCAAAAAAGGTCCGAACAATGTAAATCCTTCGCGTGGTGTGATATTATGTGACATAGTTGCAAGAAATATATCAAACTTGGTATATTGATTATGTCTCGAAAAAAACTTCACAAAATGACCTATCATGTTCGAGGTTTCATGGCTTTCGGTCCAAGAGACGGATGTTATGTGTTGAATCGTGGCATAGTTTGTGATACGGTGCCCATATTGTGCATGTATGTGTATATTGAGATGGCAAACAATGTTGCAGGAGGAATTTTTCCTTTTCGTCGCTCGGAAAAGCCATTTTCCATTTTCCGAGCACAAAAAGACGGGTCGTTTTGTGAAGCAGCCACCAAAATGCGGTTACAGAATGCTACCAACCCATTTTTATAAAATACTAGGCCACCTTACATGAACTATCTCCCAACTGGGGGATCTCAAACCTTTATGTCCTTCCCAGGTGAAAAAGACAAATGCCTGCCGAAGCGGTAGGAAGTGGGTCCGGTTTGAACAACAGGTACATGATCTAACGCCCGTGATTTTTTGAAAAAATCATTTTTAGACTCACAATATGTTGTTTCATTAGAGATCCAATGCAAGTTCTAACATTCTCATCCCCTATCTTCACGCACGCCGTTTTGACCTAAGTTCGAAACGGCAAAAAATTCAAAACGGGCATAAAAATTCAAAAAAGGTCCGAACAATTTAAATCTTGGGAACAATTATTTTATTTACATCTATATAACAGAGTAGATGTAAATTTTATTTCTTCAAATTTTGCTATATAATAATTAATTTTCCTAAACCCTAAACCCACAATTCTTTTTTTTGTTTTTAAAAAGGTTTGAAAAAAGGACCTTTAGCCCCAGTTTGTACTACCAACCGGGGCTAAAGGGGTGCGGGGCTGCGCGCGAAACGCGGCGTGCCAAAAACCCTTTAGCACCGGTTGGTAGTGCAAACCAGGGCTAAAGGTCACTACCAAGCGGAGCTAAAGAGGGGTGGGTATAAATACCCACCCCGTGCGTCCAGTTCGAGCAGTGAACCGGACACGCCTTCTTCCTCCTCACGATCCAGCAACCCCAGCGTCGTCGCCCCCGTGTCGTCCACCACACCGCCGCGCCCGTCCACCGCGCCGACGCGCCCGTGCCGCCCCGTGGCGACAGCCGCCGCCCTTCTCCGCACCGTCCCGCGCCTCTGCCGCAACGCGGCGACCGCCGTCGCCCCTCTCCGCGCCGCCCCGCGCCTCTACCACCCCGGCGACCACCGCGCCGCCCGCACCATCGCCTAGGTGAGCCTCCCGCGCCGGTGGCGCCGCCCTTCCTGGCCGTTTTCTTAGTTTAGTTTCTTAGTGTAGTTTGTTAATTTGTTAGTGTAATTTTTTATTGTTAATTAGTGTAATTTTGTTAGTGTGTTTTGTTGTGTAATTTTGTTAGTATTATTAGTGTTAATATAGTTTAATTTAGTTAGTGTAATTTGTTAGTGTAATTTTGATAGTGTAATTTAGTTAGTGTTTAATATAGTTTATTTTAGTTGATACTATTTATTTTCGTCATGGTTAAAGTATATAGGTTTAATTTTAGTGTTTAGGAAATTATGCCGATTCCTCATCCTCGTTCACTCGGCGTGAACAACGGAGCACTACTAGACAGTGTCGTCGGGCATCCATGGGACTGGGCTCCGCCGGGCTGGCACTGGGAGGTGCTACCAGCCATGGGACGTGGTCTGGAGAGGAATCCGGGTGTCGTCGTCGACCCGGATCTTCTGTGGTGGCGGCGGAGTGGTCTAGGTGCGGTGCAGAGGGAGCCGGCCCCTGACAAGGTGGTACATCGTCGTGTCAGGGAGGAGGACGAGCACGTCCGACGCTACATGTACATTTTACAAGTCCGGGTCGCCAATACCTGGCAGTTTCTTCAGGCACCTTACCCGAGATATTCTCTGGTGATGGTTCCTACTCTTTGGGTGCACACCTCCCGTGGCTCAGTAGTCGGGTCTCAACGTCTTCGCTGAGCTAGATGTGTAATAGGGTACCATCTTTTATTCGAGATGTATTGTTGTTTAATTGGTACTTTATTGTTGTACTAGCTGGATTATTCGAGATGTATTTTTGTTTAATTGGTACTTTATCTTTTTTTATCGCATTATTTAAGCTGAATTACTTTATCTTCCTTTATTTTATCGCATTAAGTAAAATGGTTTTATCTTTGTTCTGTATTAGTTAAGTTATGGACAGTAGAGACAACGAAGAGAACATCATGTACAACATGATAGATGATGGTACAGGAGGTTATCATTACGATGGAGCAGACAACGATGGAGATGATGATGGCTCCCAATACCTCAACTTGGATAAATGAAAGAACATGTTGGCCCCCATGTGTGGTTTTGGTAATTAATAACAATATTTATGGACTAATGTGTGTATTAAGTTATACTTGTAGGATTTGTCCATTGGCATCTCTTGGAGCATGTGTTGGCTTCAAGGTCGATGAAATGCAAAGAAGATATGTTGGGCAAGCTCAATATGCGAGGTTAATGATGAGGAATTAAGAAAGGCGTTCCATCTTGAAGGGCAAGATCGTCTACATCGAGCTCAAGTGGAATGCTCAAGGCAAAGGTATAATCTTGATAGGTTTTCCCTTTTGCCGGTCTCACGTCGTGTGTGTGAGACCGGGTTTAGGATAGATAACCGTTCTATCAAGAGGGGCTCTCGTATGAGTAATTCGGTCACATCGTTCGGAGAGAGGTCAAACCTTTGCGTACTTGCATCATCGTATTTGGTTGTTATTTGGTCTTTCCCATATGAGGATATAGAGCTTGTGGTAATCTCCATAACAAGCTCTTGTTCATCAAAATCGGATCTTCCATTTGTATCTTGTTGCGATTTTGATTTATGCGGCTTTTCGGTTTCTCACCAAGTGAGGTATATCACATTATTCTACTTGATACTTTCTCACTTGTTGATTTATTGGAAAGCTCTTGTCGCCCTCTATCCAAAGCAATTTGAATCGGGTCAATCGGAGCTTCCAGTCAAAAGTTATTGCCGTTTGAATATTTGACTGTTTGTCTGTTTTCTGGGCCGAGCGGTAGTACCGCCCGGACGGGCCGGTACTACCATTAGGCCCAGATGTATATCCAGATTATTTTTTCAGATCCAGATCTGCCTCGCTCCAGCCCCAGATCCCGCGTGCCTGCCTTGGTTTCCGCTCGCGCGCGCCTTGCGTTGACTCGCTGCCGCCCACTCGCTCACGCGCGCGCGCACCCGCCCGCTCGCTGCCGTGTGGGGCCGCTGCCGCGCGCCTGCCTCCTCTGCGCGCATGCGGCCGCGTCTGCTGCCGCCTTGCTCGCGCGCGCGTGGCCCTGGCGTCGCTGCGCTGCTGCATGCGTGGGCCCGTGCTCTGCTAGCCTAGTGTGCGCGTCTGCCTGGCCTGCTGCGTGCATGCCTGCTGCTGCTCTGCTTTACTACTTGCGCGTGTTGCTGCTGCTGTTGCTTGCCAGCTGCATGCGAGCTGCTGCTGCTGCGCGGGCCCACTGCATACGACGCTGCTGCCTGCTGCTGCTGCTGCTTTTTCTCTCTCTGGCTCGCTCGCTGTTTGCGATTTGTGTTCGGTCCGGTAGTACCGGCCCAATCCGGTACTACCGATCAGCCTAGAAAAATTGCCCCAACGGCCATATTTTGGCTAGCCCTATATAAGTCTTTTGTCTATTTTCATTTAGGGTTACTTCTTCCTCCTTTTCTTGCTCAAGCTTTGCCCCCATTTGCTCTACTCTTTAAGCTTTATTTCTACACACCCCTCCATTGATTCTTGCAAATATTTGAGGGGTTGTTGGAGGAGATCTAGGTCTACGTTTTGACCAAACCAAAACATCTCTTTGTGAGTGTATCTTTGGGGATCTAGATTTTGGGGGATTTTGTGTCTCTCTTTGATTTCTCCTCTCTTGTTCCCCCAATAGCTTTGGTAGCTTTGTTGGAACTTGAGAGTGAGGGATTTGAGCATCTTTGTGGTGTTCTTGCCATTTGCATTTGTTGCATCGGTTTGGGTTCTCCTCGGAGGATTTGGTTTGAATTGCTCATTGGAGCTTGTCCCTCTTGGGTTCTTGGAACCCTAGACGGTTTTGTGGGCTTGGTGGCATTGTAGCCTTGGTGGCATTTGTTGAGGCCTTTTGTGGCGTTTGTTGGGAGCCTCCAATTAAGTTGTGGAGTTGTGCCCCAACCTTGTGAGAGGTTCCGGTTGCCACCGACAAGTGCATCGATAGTGGAAGCGTGGATCGATCCCATTGGGGTGAGATTCACCGGAGAATAAGGGAGGCCTTTTGTGGCGTTGGTGGTTTGATACCACCCCCTCTCCAAACGAGACGTACTCCATGTTGGGAGGAACTCGGTAAAATATCGGTGTTCCCGCGTGCCTCGGTTATCTCTATACCCGAGCTCTTTACTTATGCACTTTACATTGTGATAGCCTTCGTGCTTGAAGTAATATATATCTTGCTATCACTTTGTTGCTTGTATTGCTTAGCATAAGTTGTTGGTGCACATAGGTGAACCTTAGTTGTTCTAGGTTGTGCTTAACAAAGTAAACACTAGTTTAATTCCGCCTTTGTTGAGCCACTCTAGGAAAAGTTTTAATCGCCTATTCACCCCCCCCCCTCTAGGCGACATATGTATCCTTTTAATTGGTATCAGAGCCCGGTCTCTCATTTTAGGCTTCACCGCCTTGAGAGTAAAGATGTCGGCTAGAGGATTAGTGCACAATGACATGTTTATATTCGATGGCACAAATTATGATATATGGAAAAATCGCAAGCTCATTCATTTTCAGGACATGGACCCAAATTTGGAGCGTATTGTAGATATAGGTTTTTCTCCTCCTATGGATTTTAAAAATCTATCTTGTGAGGATGAGAAAAACTTATATCTCGATGCTCAAGCTTCTAATGTGCTTGTTAATGCTTTGAGCTATGTAGTTACATCTTCAATCATTCCTTTTTGGAGCGCTCATGAGTTATGGACAAAACTTCAAGATAAATATGTTGTGTCCAACATTATTGAGGATGATTGTGTTGCTTCCACTTCCGGTCGGGATGAGTTCTCATCCTCTACCACTTCACCAACATGTGACTTTTCACAAGGTAATGATATGGTGAGTGGTGATAGAAATTGCAATTTGGATAGTGTGCTTACTATTTGTAATCCCTCATCCCTATCTAGTTGCAATGATCTATCTTTGGACTTTAACACTTCTAGCACTACAAACTCCTTACATGCTTGTGTTAATAGTCCTTGCATATCATGTAGAAATGACTTGAATAAATCTCATGATGATATGCTTGTGTTGTCTTGTTGCCATGATAAAAATGCTTCCATTTCCTCTAGTGCTTGTGTTGCTAACCATGTAGAGGAAACCAAAGATTCTATGGGCCAAGATATGGTTTTGAATGAATCCACAAATGCAATCTCATCTTCAACTTCTTCCGGTACCCACCTATGCCTTATGGCTAGGGATTCTAAGGTAACTCCTACTTTGGAACCCATTACCTCTTGTGATGAGGAGGATGTGGATAATGTGGAAGAAGAGCTTGATATTGATGATTTATATGAGAAGGGTGAGATTGTTTATCATGCCCTTGTTAAAAAGGATATTGCTTGTTCTAACTTTGTTGAAGTCTTGGACTTTGCTATTAAGAGCAAAGAACATATTGATAAGTTAGAAACACAAATTGAGGTGCATGATAACAACGTTGATAAAATGTGTAGTCTGGAGCGTGAGTATGCTAATATAATTGCAAACCTAAATAAAGCTCTTGAAGAGGAACAAACCACCAAGGAATCTCTTGAGGAGACCTTTGCTTTAGAGCTATCTAGAGTAAAGGAATCTCATGATAGAGATCTTGAGGTGGCAAGTGATCTCAAACATAAAAATGACGAGACTCAAGTTGCTTATGCTAAACTCCTTGAGGATTTTGAGCACCTCAAAAATGGCTCTAGGGTCATAAAGGGTGAGCTCATCAAACTCACCGAGTCACATGAGCAACTTAAAGCCTCATATTCAAAAGAGCTTGACAAGTTGCCCTCACCTCTTGCTAATAATAATGATGCTTGTGCTACTAACTCTATTTCTTGTGAAGCATCTATTTTGAAGGAGAATGTTGAGCTAAAGGCTCAACTTGCTTTGCTAACTAGCAACTATGGGAAATTAGAAGAAAGCCATGTTAAGCTCTCAAGCTCGCATGAGGATCTCCTAGTCTCCCATGGTAAGCTAAAGTTGGCTCATGAGGCCATCATGTCAAAGGTAACATCTAGTGGGCCTCATGTGGACATTACCACTATATCTACTCCAAATGTTATATTGCCATGTGCTAGTCCTTGTAATTCATCCCCTCATAACCATGCTATATCTCATGATGAATTATATTCCTTACCTTTTTGCTCTAATAATGTAGCATCTACTTCCTCTAGTACTTTTGTTCAAACTAACCATGTAGAGGAAATCAAAGAGCGCAAGGCTCAAGTCACTTCTTTGAAGAATGACTTGAAAAAGGGTCATCAAGGGAAGGTCACACTCAACAAAATCTTGAGTGTGCAAAAATCCCCCAATGACAAGAGTGGGCTTGGATTCAACTCCAATGTCAAGAACAAGTCCACTATCAAGTTGAAGCACAAGGACAACAATAAGAATGGCCAAGATCAAGTCAAGAATCCGGCCAACATTGTTTGCTTCAAGTGCAAGGAAGAAGGGCACCATGTTAGATCTTGCCCATTGAAGAAAAAGCCTCTTAGTGTGAAGCAACAAGGGAAGCGGCGTCAAGCTCCACCTCAAGTCATTAATGGGCCTCTTCCTAAGAGGACTACTCGAGCTCTTCCTCGAGTTGTGGATTCTCCTAAGAAGAAATATGGCAAGAGTAGAACTTGCTACATATGCCGTGGGAAGGGGCACATTTCTTCCGCATGCACTATTGGTAAATCCTCATCCCATCCTATCTTGATTGATGATTCTTATTCTCTTTGTAAGGATGAGGTTGGCAATGTGTTTGCCAAATTTGTTGGTGCCCAACGTGGTGTCAAGAAAAGAACCATTTGGGTTGCCAAGCCTATTGTGACTAACCTCTTAGGACCCAACTTGGTTGGGGACCAACAAGCCAAAAATTGATCAATAGGTATTATTGGAGGACATTGGAGACTTGGCTACATCATGGAGAATTAAGGGATCTTCATTATTATTTTTGTCAAACCAAGTCATGTGGATTATATTGCTCCTATTATATTTCCAATGTTCCTCCTTGCGGTAACATATGCTTAACTCATTACATTGAAAGTTACTCGCCCCTTATGCATGTGTTGGTTTTGTATCTTCCATGTTTTTGTACATGTTGTGCTTTCCACTTAATTATCTTGAGATATCAATCATATTTGTATATGATTAAGTGGCACAACATGTATGTGTGTTTCTTGTGCTTGAGCCTTACTTGTTTATATTTGGTATCTTATTTGGCTCTTGTGAGAGATTAATGGACTATCCCATTTTGGGGGAGTGTTATGCTTAGGCATTCCACAATCCTAAAAATGTGTGTACATGAGGAATACCACCTAGCATTTATATTGGGATATTATCTAGTCTCTATGTGGTACAATTCTCATGATAAATGTAAGTTTTATAATGTCCATTAATTATCTCTATTGGTATTAGTTTGCCTCGTATTGGTTTTTATGGTAGTGTCACATTATGGGGGAGTCATATGCTTAGTGCATATTACAATCGAGGTTGTGTCACTTAGAATTGATATTGATAATTATCTAGCACCTATGTGACACATTTGCTCATACAAGTTCCAATTTGATTGAATGGCTTTATTGATCTTATGTTGGATCTTGTATATGAGAGTGGTTCTTGGTATGTATTTCCTCATATTTAGATATATATATATTCGCATGGAAACCATTTGCTTCAAGTTACTCTAATCACTAGTGATTGTGTGACTATTGGAAGCTACCAAGAATCTTGTTTGAAGTATCATGCTCAATTATTATATTTAGTTATATGCTTCTTGTTATGTGTATATGATCTTGGATATCCGTATGAACTACATAGGGAAAATTATTCCCAATATTTCTTGTCCTTGGACAATGAGTACTCAATTTAAGGTAGAATTTATTGATCATATTCACTTTGGCCTTTGTTTAATTTTATCCTATCTTTGGCCAAGAAAATGTTTTATGTTGTCTCCCAAGCTTCCTTGCTTCTTTTGGATCTTCTTATTTTATTGATATCCTCTTGTGTTTTAGTTAATGTAGGTAGTAGTGATGATCCCATTTGTGTGCATTTTGCATTCTAAAGGAAAATCCTACATAATGCACTATCCATGGGGGAGATCTCCTATATTATTAAGAAAATTCATATTTATGCTTCTTTGTTTGATCCATATCAGGTTTTATGTGCTTGGAACCTCAATCTTTTCGTTTTGGTATTTTGTGCCATCATGTGAAGTTTGGGGAGTTTGGTTTCTTGTTGGAACCTTGCTCTTTTTGGGAGTTGGTTTTGTCTCATTCCTTGTTTCTTTATTTGACCATTTTAGAATGAGATAAATCCTTGAGCATTTTTATTTCTATCTATTTTTGCTCTTTTGGCCTTAGCCTAGTTCATTTGTTGAACTTGTGATCATTCATGTGTTGAATTGGTTCTTTGATACAATTTGGACACCGCTTGTCTTTTCACACTCTTGTGTGTGCCATCTCGGTTTACTTGGTGTTTTTGTTCAAATTGTATCTCCTTTTTGGTTCTTGAAAGCTTTATGCATCCATATTTACTATATGTTTATATTAAGGCATGTTTGCTTTCTTTGATCCAATATTTAGGGGAAACTCCACCAATTCCCATCGGCTAAGTTGTGCATGAAATTCAATTTCATATCAATGTGCACATAATTATGTGGAGTCTCTCCTATGTATTGTAGTTTCTCTAACTACTTTGGACCCAATAAGTTTGGGGACCATTTTGTACTTAAATGTGTTTTAGGTACATTGGAGATATATTGGACGCTTGTCTCTCAATTTTGAAGAAGTGATGCTTAGAATAAAATTTGAGGCAAGCTATAGGATGATTAACAAATTCATATCATCTACATCCTACCAATCATATCTCGGTAACAAGTATCTCTTTCTCATGCTCACATATCTTGATTTCAACCGCGGGCCCACTGCATGCGACGCTGCTGCCCGCTGCGTTGCGCGCTGCCTGCTGCTGCTGCTGCTTTTTCTCTCTCTGGATCGCTCGCTGTTTGCGATTTGTGTTCGGTCTGGTAGTACCGGCCCAATCCGGTATTACCGGTCAGCCCAGAAAAATTGCCCCAACACGCCATATTTTGGCTAGCCCTATATAAGTCTTTTGTCTATTTTCGTTTAGGGTTACTTCTTCCTCCTTTTCTTGCCCAAGCTTTGCCCCCATTTGCTCTACTCTTTAAGCTTGATTTCTACACACCCCTCCATTGATTCTTGCAAATATTTGAGGGGTTGTTGGAGGAGATCTAGATCTACGTTTTGACCAAACCAAAACATCTCTTTGTGAGTGTATCTTTGGGGATCTAGATTTTGGGGGATTTTGTGTCTCTCTTTGATTTCTCCTCTCTTGTTCCCCCAATAGCTTTGGTAGCTTTGTTGGAACTTGAGAGTGAGGGATTTGAGCATCTTTGTGGTGTTCTTGCCATTTGCATTTGTTGCATCGGTTTGGGTTCTCCTCGGAGGATTTGGTTTGAATTGCTCATTGGAGCTTCTCCCTCTTGGGTTCTTGGAACCCTAGACGGTTTTCTGGCCTTGGTGGCATTTGTTGAGGCCTTTTGTGGCGTTTGTTGGGAGCCTCCAATTAAGTTGTGGAGTTGTGCCCCAACCTTGTGAGAGGTTCCGGTTGCCACCGACAAGTGCACCGATAGTGGAAGCGTGGATCGATCCCGTTGGGGTGAGATTCACCGGAGAATAAGGGAGGCCTTTTGTGGCGTTGGTGGTTTGATACCACCCCCTCTCCAAACGAGACGTACTCCATGTTGGGAGGAACTCGGTAAAATATCGGTGTCCCCGCGTGCCTCGGTTATCTCTATACCCGAGCTCTTTACTTATGCACTTTACATTGTGATAGCCTTCGTGCTTGAAGTAATATATATCTTGCTATCACTTTGTTGCTTGTATTGCTTAGCATAAGTTGTTGGTGCACATAGGTGAACCTTAGTTGTTCTAGGTTGTGCTTAACAAAGTAAACACTAGTTTTATTCCGCCTTTGTTGAGCCACTCTAGGAAAAGTTTTAATCGCCTATTCACTCTCCCCCCCCCCCCTCTAGGCGACATCCGTATCCTTTCAATGAAGCCGACAGAAGAGACGACTATGATGAATTTTTTGGTGGAGACGACGGTGGAACTAACGGTGGAGACACCATAGCAAAGATCGGCGAGGTATATAAAGTCTCTGCTGATCATGGGCTAGTAGATGCATTAGTTGATTCATATATATATATGTACTAACGAATGTTTCTTCTCTTAGACCTCCGCATCGGGCGAATCTTCTGCAAGGAAATGAGGCCCGACCAAAAAGTTGGCTGATGGTGCGCGTTTCACTATTGATCTAGTGTCTGAGTTCGGCGAACCTTTGGAGCCAAAAGAGACCGCAAGTGTATTTGCATACCAATGCAGAGCGATAGTCAGGGACGCCATCCCGATCACCACTCAGAAGTGGAATAAGCCAGGAAAGAAAAGTGATCGAGTTGGAGAAACTTTTGTCGATGACAGAGCCAAAGAGGGTCTTTGGAATTCACTCATGGCACACTTCTCTCTGCCTGAATTGGACACTCGTGAACTCAATGAGGCATTTAGGTTGAAAGTCAAAAAGTGGGCCCTTAAGAAGATGGGCGGACAATTCAAGGACTGGAAGAAAAGATTGTACAACAACTTTGCCAAGAAGGGGTTGACTCTGCCATTCACTGGCCCGCTGGAGAAGCAGCGGGATAACTAGGCCCTATTTGTGACATACAAGGAATCAGAAGCAGCTACGGCCAAGTCAGAAAAGAATAAGTTGAATGCGGCCAAAAAGAAATATCACCATACTATGGGGACAGGTGGCTACAAGACGGCTGCGCCTAAGTGGGCAAAAACCGAGAAAGAAATGCATGAAAAAGGGTTCACGCCAGCTACAAATCAGTGGCCCGTGAGGTCAAAAAATTGGCTCCTTGGGGATGGGGGGTCGTATGACACTGAAACCGGGGAGATTATTATTACAAAGAAGTCCATTACTAAACCCAAAGATGAACTTGTTAAAGTGATACAACTGATAAAAGATGGAAAGTTCATTCCCGACAGAGAGAATGATGAGCTGACATATGCCCTCGGGAATCCTGAAAAATTCAGACGAACACGAGGCTTTGGCCCATCTGTTCCATGGAAGACAGGGTTTCCTGATGACATCAACACTTATAGAAGCCGATCCAAAAAAAGAACCGGCAGAAGGCGGAGGAGGCAGCGCGGTTGGAGGTGGTTGAAAAAAGGAACGAGGAATTTCAAGCCATGTTCAAGCTGCAGCAGGAGTAGATTAATGAACTTAGAGTACTGGCCCGACAGCAAGATCCTGCATTAGACAATCCAGTGGGCCCATCTCAGCGGAGAAGCAGTGTGGCTTCCACAGAGGTACAAGCTAATAATCTAATGTTGATGGAGAATAATGCACCGGTGATAGATGATACGGTCGGTGCAACGATGGTTCGCTACCACGTGGATGAAGTCGAGGCAAGGACAGCTTGTGAGCTACATGTCACATTGAAGAACATTTCTATGAAGGTGGCGCTCGGCTTTGCTTTACCTTGTCCACCGGAAGTGACCTACCATGGAAGTCAGATTCCAGCTGGCTATGCTCGTGTCGGTGTGAATGAAGTTGAACCGACATGTCGATCACTTGAGCTTGATATCCCTGCAGGCGAAGGGGAGAAAACACTGGGAGAAGTGGAGGGTGGGATCATTCTTTGGAAAAAAAAACAGCACATCGTGTTTCCAGGCTGGGTGCCAAGGCAATCTTCTCCTCTGAGAAGCAATCCATCACCTCCGAGGCCACCATCACCTCCGAGTCCACTGTCTCCACCGAGAAACAATAGTCCACCCCTTCCTGAGAGGGATCGCAGCACGACTGGATCTCCATCTCCGGCGCCTCCGCCTCCGCCCACTGAATCAAAGGGAAGAAAGCAAAAGAATAACACCGCTACGTCGAGGGAGACCCGACACCGAAAACGACAAGATCCCCTCCTAAGAATACCGCCATCTCCTCCCAAGTTAGCTTATCACCGGACTGATGAGGAAAGCGCGGTGATCTCCCAGGCCGAAGTGAAGGCCCATTTTGCACCAAAACAACCCGAGCCACAGGTGCAAGTTGATCCAAAAGTCAGGAAGCACTTCAAGGCATTCCTTGAGCAAACACCCCAACATGTGTTAAATAGGAAAGATGACTATACACACTGTCTTACGAAGACACTAAAAGAGAAGTCATCAAGCAGTACTGCAAGCGGGAGAAAATCAAAAGAAGTTGCCCAGCTCGACAAACAGGCAAAACAATCCATCGCCCCGCTCAAGGTGTTACCCTAGCCCACACAAGATGGAATAGATATGGAATTAGCTATTAAATTAGCCAAGGAGTGTAACGTGTCCCTCGAAGAACTTCTAGCCGGTGGAGATAATGTCGCCAAGGGACCAATAGCACGGAAATTTGTCTACGGGGAGCCTCTGGTCAGCGATGAGGTATTCGATGATCTGCCAACACATATGCAACTATTGCATATCTGTTACTTGAAAGTCACAAAGGAAGGGCGACAATTTCTCGTATGTAAAGTTGGATAGGAGTACTTCCGTTCAGACGAGATCTCCATTGAACTTTGTGAACTATTTCAGTTATTCAACCTAGACGCCTTCGACAAGTCCCTCCTCAGCTGCTATTATCTGTAAGTAATTAAGTCACTAACTCAGCTCGTTCAATTCATTTCCTGTCGTTATCCTCTCACTATATCTTCTTCTGTATGCTATTATATATGCAGAATGAAGATTCAAAAATGTAGAAGAAAGTCAATCTACAGCATTCGGTTCGTTGACCCAAACAAAGTTAATGGACATACGCTAATAAATAACCTCGAGGAAAAGGAGAATAACTTGCTAAAGTTTTTAATGGAGCAACATTACAAGACACAAATACTATTTCCTTACAACTATGGGTAAGAGTCTTACTGTCTTGTACACATTCAATTTTTGTTTACTAGATGTTAAGTGTATATAGATGTGCGCAGCTACCACTGGATTCTTTTAAACATTGACGTTGATCGTACAAAAGTGGAAATCTCGGACTTGGTAAAGAAGCCGATGAAAGACTACCGCAGCATAATTGATTGGCTCCAAAAGTAATTTCAATCATTATCGCACTATATCTGTCTCTTTTGTTCATTCTCTGAGATGTAAACTAATTAATAACTCATTCATTTATTTTTTGCCGGACAGGGTTTGAAAAAGGTTCACGAAGGAGGTTCGGGGTGAATGGCGTGAGGAGCTCACTTTTTGTACGGTCCCGGTAAGTAGTACGAGAGCTAGGTCCTCGCATCTCTTCAATTCTAGTCTCCATACAATTATCATGCTTGGTTATTATTTGATTGAATTATATTCTCGATCGAAATCGAAAAGAGTGCGACGCAGCCACAGGGGACTAATTTGTGTGGATATTACGTATGCGGGTTCATTCGTGGTGTATGGAGCAGAGCATAGACTTTCTTCGAGTACGTAAACAATATATTCACAATTTATTCTATACCATAGTTTTTGTTGAGTTCCATTCATAATGATCTACTTCTTCATATATAGTTGGATGTGATGTGGGATAAGCTCCTACCACATGAACGCCTACTAGCAATTCAAGAGTTGCCGGGATTTTTGCTCAGAGACATCATAAACACAAAAGGAGAGTATAACGTGGATAGACCTTCGTGTAATCGTGGATAGACACAAAAGGACAGTATCCGTTGTAATGATCTTCGTGTAAATCAATTAGACGAGCTCTAGTCTCAGTTGTGTATATATTTATATGTCTTTATGTAATCGTGCGAGAAATTATATTATATATGCATCAATGTATACAACATGTAGTGTGTAGAATAATATGTATATGATAACACAAAATGAAAAATAATCAAACACAAAAAAATAAAACCCTAAAACCCCACCTCCCGCCGCGGCAGCAGTTTGGTGCAAAACGCTTCCGCGGCAGAAGAACGTTAGTCCTCCAGCCCAGCGCGTGCAGCGGGACAACGTGAAGACATTCTAGTCCCGGTTTATAACAGAACCGGGACTAACCTTTAGTCCCGACACGTTAGTTCCGGATTGCTTCTTACAAATCGGGACTAGTGTCTTGTTTTCTACCAGTGTACTTTAATCCATCTGTTTAAGAGGTAAGACCAAAGCAATGCATGACTTCCAACTTTAAGCATCTCGGTGTGTTTAGACTGAACATGATAGACGATTTATAATCTCGGCTAATAACATGTCCTGATGCAGCTTCATAGGCTTGTAGAATGTTGTTTACAACTGCCGCACTCTGGGTCGACACCTCCATAAGCAACAGGGAGTCATCGGCAAAAAACAGGTGACTCACACTTGGCGCCGACAAAGAGCAGAGGAGGAGGGCTCTCACGCCATGGTTTTCCATGGCCAGGAGCGGCGTCCGGCGGACAGAATGGCGGCCAGGGCGGCAACCGCGAACAACATGGAGGCGACGGGCACGGTGGCATGCCGCCTTGCGCTTTCCCAGGTGGCGTCAGCCCCAACTACCGGGGAAAAACTGCATCCCTGGCTATTAGCATCTCGGCAAGCGCGGCGCATTCCAGCAGAACGGCGGTTCAAACAACGACTAGGGCTGTGGTCATGGCGGTGGTCCGAACGTGACAATGGAGGTGAATTTCTCACCATTGCTTTTCAGGATTTCGTTGCTACTCTCGACGTTACTTTCAGACTCTCTCATCCACACACTTCGCCCCAAAATGGCAAAGCGGAGCGCTTCATCCGCACCACAAATAACGTTGTTCGCACACTCCTACTTCAAGCCAAACTGCCACCTTCGTTTTGGGTTGAGGCTCTTAACACCGCCACACACCTACTCAACATTCGACCATCCTGGGCCATCGCCTTCCATACCCCCACATTTTCATCTTTATGGACAAAATTCAACATATGATCACCTCCGTGTTTTTGGCTGTCTTTACTACCCAAATTTGCGCGCCACCATCGCCCAAAAATTAGCTCCACGCTCCACCCGGTGCATTTTTCTCGGCTATCCTCCTAAACACAAGGGATACAGATGCTTTGATCTAGAATCGCGGCATGTTATTTCTAGGCATGTAATATTTGACGAAACATGTTTTTCTTACTTTTCTGCTACTTATCTGTTGCATACAATCCCGTCTAGGATGTACATGCTGCATCGCATCCTCCTCGGGTCGCGATCCCACCTGATCTGCCTTCCCCATGTACCTCGTATCCCGTCACAGCCAACCACCAGCCGCCACCTACCATGCCAGGCCCACCACCCACCACACGGTGCAACCCCACCCACATGTCTCCCCAATCACTGCGCCCCACGACCACCCGATTCCCCTCAACCCGCGCCATGGACCCGCTCCCTCCATCTGGTCGTGCCAGCCCTAGCACATCCGCCTTAGGTCCATCGCCAGGACCACCCGCCACTGTTGCTCGCTGCCCCCACCGAATTGCCCTCGAACCCCACCCCACGCATTTTCTCCAATGCTTCCACTCCTAGTTCGCCACCTCTTCTCCACTTGCCACCACGCTTCCTACTGATACAGCCACCCCAGAACCCACACTGAATGATCACCAGGGGAAATCTGGCTATTTTATGCCCAAGCAATTTTTTTCTCTCCACATAGATTCCACCGTGCGCACCTCTCAAATCCCTGTCACCTATCATTCCACTCTTAAGAACCCTAACTGGTACAATGCTATGATTGAATAATTTACTGCACTAATACGGAATGTCATGTGGTATTTAGTTGCTCATCCTGCAGGTGTGAACATGGTGACAGACAAATGGATCTTTCTGCACAAATTCTACACTGACAACTCGCTTGCACGGTACAAAGCACGCTAGGTAGTTTGAGGCTTCACACAACAACATGGTCTCGATTATGTTGAGACTTTCGGTCCAATGGTGAAACCCGCCACCATTCGCCTCGTTTTGAGCATCACCACCATGTATTCTTGGCCGATTCACCAACTGGGTGTTAAAAATGCTTTTATTTATGGGCATCTTGATGAAATCATTTTTGTGAGCAACCTTCTGATTTACTTGATTCTACTCACCCCTCTCATGTTTTTCACCTGCACAAATCTCTCTATGGGCTCAAGCAAGCGTCACGTGCATGGTTTCATCGGTTTACCACCTACATCACCTCCATTGGTTTTTTGGCCTCCAAAAGTGATTCCTCACTACTCATACTTCATCATGGCACCTCTACTGCATATTTGTTGTTATATGTCGATGACATCATTCTCACTGCCAACACCACCACCTTCCTTCACTCCATCATCAACTCTCTTCACTCTGAGTTCGTCACGAGTGATCTCGGTGATATCCACCATTTCCTTGGAATTAATATCCATCGCACCACCGAGGGTTTATTTCTTTCACAACAACAATATGCTCTCGAGATTTTGGACCGTGCCAACATGCTTAAGTGCAACCCCATCACCACGCCCATTGACACCCGCTCCAAGCTATTAGCCACGGGTGGGGTCGGTTTTCTGATCTAGCCCTCTACCGGAGTCTTGTCGGCGCGCTTCAGTACCTCACACTTACTCACTCCGATCTCTCTTATGTGGTCCAGCAAGTTTGCTTGTTCATGCATGATCCTAGAGACTCCATTTTTAGCTCGTTAAACACAGTCTCCGATATGTCCACGACACCTCTCACTATGGGTTGAAACTACATAAACATTTGTCTCTTGATCTTATTGCCTACTTCGATGCTAATTGGGCGGGGGTGCCCTGACACCAGCAAATCCACCTCCGGTTTTTGTGTTTTCATCGGTAACAACTTGGTGTCCTGGTCTTCACGATGGCAGCCCACGGTCTCATGCTCAAGTGCGGAGACCGAATACCGTGTCATTGTCAACGTTATCGCCAAGTCTTGTTGGCTACGCCAACTTTTACAGAAGCTTCATCACCCACCGTCTCGGGCCACGATGGTCTACTACAACATCGGTGCCATGTACATGTCATCAAATCCGGTGCCATGTACATGTCATCAAACCTGGTACAACATCAATAGACTAAATACATCGAGATTGACCTGCACTTTGTCTGTGATTGTGTGGCGCTTAGAGAGGCCAAAGCCCAAAGTACTTCATATACCCACGAGCTCACAGTACGTCAATATCTTCACGAAAGGGCTTCCTACTTTACTGTTTCAAGAGTTTCAAGACATCGTCCCAGCGTAGTTCCGACTGCAGGGAGGTGTTGAATAGTGTTACATTTATTTTTGTACCGTTAAACTCTTGTAACCGACTCCTCCTAGTCATAGGCCTGTTCCAGTACTTTAGGACCTCAACAACGTGCGTCCGTGCACGATCTCCAGCTCTTGTATATGTATCGAATACCTGAATTAATGAATCAGCTAAGTCACACAAAACAACTATGCCGGGAGCAGACGACAAGTAGTTGAACCAGGGGTGCTCCACTACGAGTTCATCCATTAAGGGCGAGTTCGCGCAAGCCAAGCTCGGCGGCGCAGAAGCGGACGCGGTACATTGCTGACTGGTTTTCTATAGTTACATATTTCTCTCCTAAGCACAGCTAATTCGAGCTAGGAATTTCAGAATAACTCAAGTTTCCAGCAAAAGCTATAGTGTCTGTCTGATCCTAGTTGACATTCATAACCACCGATGAACCCAAACTAACAGTCAACGACCCAATCCATTATTCTCCCTTGTCATTTGGGGGCATGGACCTCCAGATCCCAGCTAAAATGCTACCATAAACGGAGTGGCAGATGCTTGAAACAGCACATGGAACTGCTGTGAGAGGACTGCCAAAATGCTTGACCGCGAGAACTAAACCCAGTACCGAATTCTGCAAGGACAAAAAATTAGTACGTCATACAAAATGAAACTTCTCTGAAAATAATTACTTCCTCCGTTCCAACATATAAGATCTTATTACAACCAGTATAGAAGTATCAGGGCCTGAGAAGTATTGTTGTATAAACATTGGGACGGAGGGAGTACTACACATAATGGAACTGTGGTGTGCAATGGGAGAAAGAGCATATCAGCCATTATGTGCTTCCTTGGTTCCATTGGTAAATGGACAGACATATTCTTATGGTTCACCAGCAAAGGATGCAAAACTTATATGCTATTACTGGTTCTTTCAAGCACGAGTTGCAATTTTCTATATGAGATTAGATAATAACAATAATATGATACTCCTTCAGTTCTATATTAACTGTCATAGATTTGTCTAGATACGCATGTATTTAGAAGCGTTTTAGTGTGCAGATACATGCGAATCTAGATAAATCTGCGACAGTTAATATGGAACGTAGGTAGCATATGATACTCAATCCATCCTGAAAAGGATGTCACAGATTTTTTTAAATCTGGATGTATTTAGACACTATTTAGGATATAGATACATCCAAATTTAGACAAATTTACGACATCCTTTTCAGGAAGGAGGGAGTACATAATTTTCATATTAGAGATATATTATAAATAAATGGAGGATTGGCAAAGTTATTATAATTATTTTTACATTTTCTCTTAAGAAACAAGGTTACAGGGTCATTCATAATGTAGATAACATCTCGGACCTGCAAATGACAACAGGAAAAATTGAACATCCTCTATCTAGATTATGAGACTTGGCTGCAAAAGCCAAAGTTAAAATAATTCTATTATGCATTTGTGGTTGTAAAAATAATTAAATGTGGTTTTGAATTCTTAAAAAAAATTATGCTCACAGCAGAAAAACACTCATGCACTAGTATAATCTCATATGTCGAATAGCTAGAGGCTGCTTTTGCTTTAACATTGTACTGTTATGTGGCGTGAGTGGGATAATGTCCATAAGGGCGGTATGAGGCTTGGAAACAGGAGGCAGCCCGTAAATGTAGCCACACCTCAAGGGCAGGAAGCCAGGAGACTAGGAATTAGATAGACTTCTTCTTGCTTGATTAATTCCTCATAGATGGTCATCTATATATAAACAACAGAGGCCTAACGACCCAACTAAAAATAGCAACCAGTCCTCCATTTTGTCACCTCATACTCTACTTGGTAGCAGGCCTCACAGGCTGTAATTGGAAGACAAATGAAAAAATAAATCACTTTCTCATCCTCCCTCTATCTCTACACTTCACCATCACTTCCCTCTACCTCCACACCACTGACTTCTCCATGTCAACCGTTGTCACTTTGTCTAGTCTGAGATGGCTAAATTAATGATGTGGTAGCCAAGTCACTCAAAACCATATATGAAACCAACCTGGGACCTAATTTGAGTGGTTTCGGTAGAGAGACGCAAATTAAATGGTTTTGGAGCTACTTGTGAAATCAAACTAAGGCAATGGTCGAGACCAAAAGTAGAAGTTTGTTTTACATTATATGATGTGTGTGTGTGGGGGGGGAGGCAAGGGGCATTTGAAAACTCATTTAATGAGAAAGCCAAAACAAGAAAGCGTTAGTAAAAATTACAGAACTACAACATCAACATTCTCCTGTTTGTAAATTCATGTAAAATGAACATATTGTACATTGCACATGTAATTTGAGCATATTAGCTTCTATTCTAGGTAGACAATGTATAGTAAAATCTGTTTAAAATAACCAATAGAAATTACCTGCATGCCAACCTCGATTGATATTGTTCGTGACGAAGCGATATCAATGCCAAGCATTCTTGAAAGAACAAAGCCAAAGAAAAAGCCAGATGCATGCAAACAGCAAACAGATAGTACCACTTGTAGACCAGATGCTAGGATGGCTGAAGCATTCTGTGCAATCGCATTGCCACAAAGAACAGCTACTGTTGCTACAGCAATGAATGGCATCAAGGGAGAAACCAACTCAACCAAAGGATTGAAGTACTGATTAAGTAGAGCACCCAAAAGAACAGGCGCTAGGACAACCTGCATTCAGATATATCAACCTTAGCCCGAACCAAGGGATTTTGAAGTTTTACAGAAACTGCCATCACCTGAGATGTCGACACAAACAGTCCCACGGGATCTACTGCGACGTATTGCCCAGCCAGTTTGGATGCCAAAAGAGGAGTCATGAACTGCATTGCGGAAAAACGTTACTCAGCTCTGCTGGATTGTAGTAGTTGGTGTATGTGGATCATTACCGCTGCAGCGAAAGTGCTTGCTGCTGTCATCAGCACCGAAAGAGCTACATTTGCCCTGCAACACAAGGATAAAAAATTGTTGTGCATTTTGATGCTAATAAAAATCAAAAAGATATATAAAGTTGCATTGTCTTTCATTTTATACATATGGATAGCAATGCATCTAATTTCAGATTCAATTTGACAATAAGCAATCCACTGAAGAAATCAAGATATTCACCGCTATAAGTTGATGAGAAAACTACTCCCTCCGTTCACTAATCTAAGACATTCTAGCCTTTTTCTAAAACACGTATGTAGAAATGTTTTAGTGTGTAGGTTCACTCTTTTTGGAGTGTATCTAGTCCACTTTGAAATATCTAAAAGGTCTTACATTAGTGAACGGAGGGAGTATTTGTTTTGCTGATACTTCTTGATCACTAAGTATTCAGTTCAACCATATAATTAGTATGCTAGGGATAACTTAATAGTAATAGATTGTGATGCACTGGATGGTCCACTTGATCATTCATTACTAGGCAATAAAAGTTGTTTTTAAGTTCTAAAGCTTACAAAGATAATGATACAAGCAAGCACAAGTATATGGCCATATGGGCCCTGTTTACACCTTAATGTTTAGTCTTTCAGAGAAAAATGAATAACCACATTGTCATAAGATTTTATTTACAAATTTGATCAGAAATCTTGCATAATGTCCCACATGACCAAAATATGATCTGGATCAGATAGTTTTACACCTCTTAGTCGGTTGGACCAGCATAGGTGGGACAGGCATTTTAGCTGGTGTGGACCCCTATAGGGGAAAGCACTATCCGAGCGCAGAGGAGACAAAGGCATGCTGGTTCAGCAGATGAACAGACATCTCGGTTACTTGTCAAGTACGAGTCTGTGGTAGCAGTGTGAGCTGGAGATGGAATATGATGTGAAGCGTGAATTGGATTCTCTTTAGCAGTACAGAAGGAAATGAGCTCGAAACCAAGAGGTTCATGAGGAATCCAGTTAGAAGCCAGAAGATCCGTAGGAGTAAGTTGGTTCTTTCATACAAGTTAGTAATAATAGGAGTCCTAAGTTAGAGGAGCCCTGGTAAGGTTTATTATGTCGGTTGGTTCTCAATTAGAAGTGGGTTGATTCAAGCTCTAAAAAAGGAGCAGTGTGCAACCTCTTGAAAGCTAAACAATGAATCGTATGATCATATGTTCCCTACACACGCTTCATCTCTACCCTTTATTGCGGTCTAATCCTCTAAGCTTCACCGACTACACTTCTTCAATGACTACAGTGCCATAGGCAGAGCCGGTTACAGCATTACTAGTAGATTTCAGACAATTCCTTCGCAAAAAGAGGATGTTAACGATTTTAGTCACATGCAACCAATTTCTGCAGTCAACACTACATATTCCAGCTTGAGACTTTGTTATTCAACAATCTTGAGAAGAAATACTCGCAAGAATTCATATAAGCATCATAACTATACAAACAAGCTCGGAACATTTATTTTCAACTAGAGGCCAGAACTTTGTTCCAGCATACTCATTGTCAGATTCTCAGCATAACAATATATGTTTTTCTCATTACCTTGCTAAATAAGTAACAATGTTGCTTGCTGTGCCTGCAGATAGTAGTTCCCTTTCAGTTTAACTAGCAGACAATCTATAAACAAAAGGAAGGAAATGCATGCGCACCTCCAGGGCAACAGGAAACCAAGATCAGTCCAGCAGCATAATGGGATGGCAGGTTCAATAGCTTGCTGATAAAGTATCCTGACAGTGGCATCACCTGTATTGTAGATAAATAACTCATTTCGGATTTTTGGAGCCAATAGAGTAATTCGAAACTGAAAACCCTCAAGTAACAATAATGGAGTTGTTGTTGGATAAATACACCATCCACTCCAACATTTCAGATAAGATTTTTTTTGAATGTTTTTCGCGAAAACGCAAAAGCTTTGCGTTTCGATGCATTGATAGATGCGCATTGGCGCGGTGGCGGCGGCGGGGGATGGGAGAAGGTGGGGAAGAAGAGGCTAGGATGTGGCCGACGGGAGGGCTCGGGCGGGGGAAGGGGAGGACTAGCACGGACGCGCGGGCTGTCCGTGTCCCCGCAAACCCAGCTCAATTTTGGGCCCGGTTTGCGCCGAAACGGACTGGTCCGGGGCTGGTCGCGATTTGCGGGTGCGCGTTGGGCCGTGGCCTCGGTCCGACCGGACCGATTCGGACCCGCACAGTCCGTTTGCGGGGGGCTGTTGGAGATGCCCTAACTGAACCATGAACCGTGCCTCCTAGGGGGTTGTATGCAAAACTCTATCTATTCAATGCAATGAAACGCAAAAGTTCATTTGCTCGTTTTCTCGAAAAAAAAGTGAAGATGAAAACCCTTTTTAATATCTAGGATCAAAAGATATTCCTAAGTGATCTGTAAGACCGTAACAGAAAAGCTTAAGAGCACATGTAACATGGAAAAGTGAAAATATGGGGCTACAAGGACTGTCGCCTCATGAAATAAAACACTGACTAAATTGGAGCACTGACCGAGTACTGAAGTACAAATCGCGCCTCATGAAATAAAACACTAACTAAGTTGGAGCACTGACCGAGTACTGAAGTACAAATCCAGCAGCTAACTCCTTGGGCATCAATAGTGCGCCTCTCAGGTCATCTAGCGTCAATGTCATCCCCATTCCTGTACAGATAGATTGCAACTATATGTCAATTATAAAATTCAGCTAGTGTGCTATCTCTGAACGCCCTAACCTCAGAAGCACATACTAGTCTCTTTCGATACAATCCCATAGGTATCACTTCCACAATGTAAATTGAGCCAAGAACTCTACACCACATAGTTTCAGTTCACTCAATGGTGAGAAAAGACACGAGGGGAATGGAAAATCGGGGATGGAGCCATGGAGGGTACGTACCAAGCATGGTGAATGACAAGCCAATCATCTGGGCTGTAGAACTGACCCAGAGGAAGGTCGCCGGCCGCCACAGCGCGAGCGCGCAGGACGACGCGACCCACACCGGGAACCCGAGTGACAGCGCCTCTCCAATTCGCACCAGGGCAGCCCGTGCGCCGCCGTCTCCAGGTACCGGGGAAGGCACCGGATCTCCTGCCACATGGCACCGGCTCGACGGAATGCCGCGGAGGGGACGGATCGAGAGGGCGGGGCAGATGCGGAGGCGGGTAACGGCAAGCGAGGAAAGAAGGGTTCTGAGGGGTTTGTGCGGAGTGACAAGGTGGACATGCTGGTGGGAGAGGGCTGCGGTGGTGCTGGGAACGGGAGGCAACCGCCGGAGGAGAGGCATGGTGTCCTAGTGGAGTGTGGTGAAGTGGAGATGGAGTGGGCTCGCGACGAGTACTCTTACGATCTGGCTAGGACGATGCCGAAAGCAGGAAGAGAGAAGTCCACTCCCCCCTCTGAACCTTGCGACCTCGATCAAACATGTACTGTATTTTTTTAAGGGACCTCGATCAAACATGTAATTCGCACCTGATACCCCTTCTACTAATTAGTTGGTTTAGACCTATTTGCCGAATATTTTGTTGTTATATGTTACTCCCTCCGTTTCAAAATATAAAATATTTTAGGTCTGTAAAGAAAATATATCTAGACTTTTTTTAGTGCATAGATTCAATCAGATTTAAAGTAAACCTACACATTAAAAAAACTCTAGATACATTTTCTTTACAAAGGTAAAACATCTCCTTTTATGTTTGGATAATATAATCCTCAGTTCTTCCCTAATCAGGCCCCTTTTGAATTCATCCCTGGTAACATGCCTCCTCCTTAGGGTTTCAATAATCGCTTCCCTCCTTTCCCTTCTCATCGGCAATATGGAATACAGTTGAATTAGTGGATTGCTCCTCAACGACAGCAGTCGTCTCAGGTGATGGAACAAGGTGATAGGAGTAAAAATCAGCAGAAGCCAAAGAAGAAACAAGGGTGGCTCAGAGAGAGACTGTTAGTAAGATTCTACCCATATACTAGCTAAATCATCGACGAGCTAATGAAATAGATCTGGATCATGGCGCATAGATGGTATCTGTGGCGGACGTTTTCTCCCAACCTCCCTCACGTCTATCTTTTATAAGAGAGCTACACTTGCGGTACACGCAAAGCCAAGCCAAATCCTTCCTAGCCGAGTTCTCCCTACTCATGGCAGAACATTTATATAAGCTACCTAATCCACTCATCACCAGCTAAGCGTGTCGGTAACTTCTTCTATCTGGTGGGCCTTGTTGTAGCGTCGTCTTCTCCCCGCTCCATGGGCCTTGGGCCGTCTTGGTTGCTAACATTCTCCCCTTCTTCAGATCCATCTTGCCCCCAAGCTGGTGCTCGCGGAAACTGTTGCATCAATACTTCATGATCTTCCCAAGTAGCGCCCCCTTCGTCAGTGCCACTCCATTGCACTAACACTTGAGAAATGGTTGTGTTGACTTTGTGAAGAAGCCGACGTTGGAGCACCCGTTGAGGAATCTGTAAGAATGCAGTCACAAAAGGTAGAGACTGTTGCACAGAATGAGAGGGCTTCAGAAATTTCCGCAGAAGAGACACATGTACCACTGGATGGATTTTGGATGGTGCTGGCAAGTCCAAATGATAAGCCACTTCTCCAACACGTCCCAACACTTGATAAGGCCAAAATACTTGAAGGATAACTTGTGATTTGCCCGAGGCATCACTGAAGCTTGGACATATGGTTGCAGTTTCAAAAACACCATATCACCCACCGTGAACTGCCTATCAATTCTCTTGCGATCTGTTTGAACTTTCATACGATTATTAACCCTTAGATGTTGCTTAACCGAAGCTAGAATCAGAGAATGATTCTGAAGCCATTGATCCACATCATCATTGGCAATGGCATTGTAAGGCTATAATCCAAAATAACGAGGACTACGACCATACAAAACATAAAAAGGAGATTCACCCGTAGCAGAATGCCAATTAGTGTTGTACCATAGTTCACAAAGGGGTAACCATTTCGCCCAGCTTTGAGGATGAGCACTGATAAAACACCTGAGATAGCATTCAACTGCTTGATTCACACACTCAGTCTGTCCATCTGACTGAGGATGGTGAGATGAACTCATAGACAGTTGAGTCCCAATCCTAGCAAAAACTTTCTGCCAAAAAGAACTTATGAACACATGATCCCTGTCAGACACCACTTCGGCAGGCAAGCTGTGCAACCGATAAATGTTGTCGACAAACACCTCAGCAATTTTGGCAGTTGTGAATGGATGCTTCAAAGGAATAAAGTGCCTATACTTTGAAAAGGAATCAATGATCACAAGAATGCAATTATAGTGACCAGAAGTAGTAAGTACATGAATGAAATCAAGACTGACCGTGTGCCATGCTTCAGAAGGAATTGACAACGGTTTTAGCAACCCTGGGTAATGAACTCGTTTTGGCTTGGCCTGTTGGCAGAGTTGGCAAGTAGTGTAGGGGTTCGTAGCATGGAAAACAAAAAAATTCTACCGCATACAAACAAACAAGCCAAGATCTATCTACTAGATTGTAGCAACGAGTCGATGGAATAACTCACCCTCGAAGATTCCAAAGTGTTTAACGAGAGCAGATTCTCGTGGGTGATGTAGTCGTACTCTTGCCGATCTCAAGATCGTGTAGACGATCCTTCCGGCGCTGCGTTCCGGCAGCGCTCCCGCAGCCGGTCACACGTTCGGTACTCGATGAAGACCTTCCTCTCCCTTGTTCCAGCAGGCAGCGGAGGTTGTAGCACTCTCCTCGCGATTCCGGCAGCACGACGGCGTGGTACCGGAAGTAGAGGGGAGATCTCGCAGGGCTTCGCCTTAAGCCGGAGCAAGTATGGTGGACTATGAGAGAGGCCTTGGCGATCTAGGGTTTAGACACACCAAGGAGAGAGGGCTAGGCCGGCGGCTAGGGCTTGGGGAAGCCCAAGTCGGCGGCTAGGGTTTGCCCTAGGCGGCGGCAGCAGCAGGAGGTGGTGGCGCCAGCGGCTTAGGGCTAGGGTTTTGGTGAGGCAAGGTGTAGTCTTGGAGGGGCAGCCCTGCCCCTCCTTATATAGGTGGGAGGGCGCGGCCAAGGGGAGGGGAGTCCCTCCCCAACTCGGCCTCCTTGGCCGGCGATGGAGGGAGAGGAACTCCTCCCCAAGTAGGTTTCCTACTCTCCCTCCACCAAGCAAACTTGCCGTTTGACTTTTCAAATTGGCGTTTGACTTTTCAAACTAGGATTTGATTTATCCCTTTATTTTGCTCAGCGATGACACCTATTACATGATGCAACCATTCCAACTTGTTATGACACATTCATGTACCCTTCCCCTCCGGAGTGCCGGACCTTCCGGAACCTTCTAGAACATTCCCGATGAAAACACCGGAACCATTCTCCAACCCCGAAACAGGACTTTCCTTATATGAATCTTATTCTCCGGACCATTCCGGATCTCCTCGTGATATCCCGGATCCCATCCGAGACTCCAAACAACATTCGGTCTCTTACTCATCATTCCATAACTACTCAACAACAATGAATCCTTAAGTGTGTCTCCCTACGGTTCGTGAATTATGCGGACATGATCGAGACACTTCTCCGAACAATAACCAATAGAGGAATCTGTAAATTCATATGGCTCCCACATATTTCTACGATTACTTTGCGATCGAATGAACCACTTACATACGATACCAATTTCCCTTTGTCTCACGATAGTTTAATTATCCGAGGTTTTGATCGTCGGTATCTCTACATACCTAGTTCAACCTCGTTACTGATAAGTACTCTTTTCTCGTTCCTGTGATATGTGATCCCTTGTGAGCCAGTCACATGCTTGCAAGATAATTGGATGACATTCCACCGAGAGGGCCCAGAGTATATCTATCTGTCATATGGATGGACAAATCCCATTCCTGATCCATGTGTCTCAACCAATACTTTCCGAACACTCAATGCCACCTTTATAGCCACCCAGTTTCGGTGTGGTGTTTGATGTCATCAAAGCATCCTTCCGGTGATGGTGATAAGCATGATCTCATGGTCGAAGGAATTAGGTTACTATGTATCAGAAAGCATATAGCAATTAAACTATTAAAATGACTTGATCTTTATGCTACGCTTATCTATAGGAGTATGTCCATCATACCATTCTCCTAACGATATGATCTTGTTGTTAATAACATCTCAATGTTCATGATAGGGAAACCACAATCATTCATTAACCAACAAGCTAGTATTATAAAGAGGCTTTACCAGGGACTCTAATTTAGTTTACAAATCACACAAGTATTAATGTTTCCTTGTTAATACTGTTATAGCATGAATGTAAACATTTATCATAAACACAAATATATAATAATAACTATATTTATTATTGCCTCTAGGGCATATCTCCAACAGTCTCCCACTTGCACTAGAGTCAACTAATCTAGATTACATGGTAATATACCGAACACCCATGGCAGTTTGGTGTTGGTCATGTTTTGCCCTCGGGAGAGGTTTAGTCAACGGATCCGCCACATTCAGATCTGTGTGTACTTTGCAAATCTTTATGTCACCATCTTGTACATATTCTCGAATAGCGTGAAAACGTAGCTTGATGTGCTTCAGCTTCTTGTGTGACCTTGGTTCTTGCGCATTGGCTATGGCGCCCATGTTATCACAGTAGATAGACATGGGGTCCAGCGCACTTGGAACCACACCGAGCTCTGTAATGAACTCCTTCATCCATATCGCTTCTTGTGAAGCCTCTGAAGCAGCTATGTATTCCGATTCAGTTGAAGATCTCGCCACAATGCTTTGCTTTGCACTCCTCCAGCTAACTGTTGCACCATTCAAAGTAAATACGTATCCAGATTGAGATTTAGAATCATCCGGATCGGTGTTCCAACTAGCATCCGTGTAACCATTAACAACGAGCTGTTCATCACCTCCATAAGAAAGAACCATATCCTTAGTTCTTCTCAAGTACTTAAGGATGTTTTTGACCGCTGTCCAATGATCCACTCCTGGATCACTTTGATATCTGCTAGTCAAACTAACATCATATGCAATGTCGGGTCTAGTACATAGCATGGCATACATTAGAGATCCTATGTCTGAGGCATAGGGAGTCTTACTCATCCTTTCTCTATCTTCTGCCGTTGCTGGACTTTGAGTTTTACTCAAGGTCGTATTGGGCAACATGGGCAAGAACCCTTTCTTGCTATCTTCCATTCCAAACCTCTTTAGAACTTTGTCCAAATATGTACTTTGTGACAATGATATTAGGCGTCTCGATCTATCTCTATAAATCTTTATGCCTAATATGTAAGCTGCTTCGCCAAGATCTTTCATTGAAAAACTATTATTCAAATATTCTTTTGACACTATTAAGAAGGTCTACATCATTCCCAGTCAACAATATGTCATCTACATATAGTATTAAGAATTCTATAGAGCTCCCACTCACTTTCTTGTAAATACAAGCTTCTCCATAAGTTTGTATAAAACCAAAACTTTTGATTACCTTATCAAAACGTTGATTCCAACTTCGGGATGCTTGCTTCAATCCATATATGGACCGTTGAAGTTTGCATACCTTGTTAGCATCTTTAGGATCGACAAAACCTTTGGTTGCATCATATACAACTCTTCATCAATGTCTCCATTGAGGAACGTCGTTTTGACATCCATCTGCCATATCTCATAATCGTAATATGCAGCGATTGCTAACATAATCCTCACAAACTTTAGCTTCGCTACTGGTGAGGAAGTCTCATCTTAGTCAACTCCTTGAATTTGTCGAAACCCTTTTGCGACAAGTCGAGCTTTATAGACAGTAACATTACCATCAGCATATGTTTTCTTCTTGAAAATCCATTTATTCTCGACAGCCTTCCGGCCATCCGGTAAGTCCACCAAAGTCCATACTTGGTTTTCGTACATGGATCCAATCTCGGATTTCATGGCTTCTTGCCATTTATTAGAATCTGGGCTCATCATCGCTTCCTCATATGTCGCAGGGTCATCGGTGTTGTCCACCAACATGACACTCATAACGGGATCATACCAATCAGGAGTGGTACGAGTTCTCGTTGACCTGCGAGGCTCTGTAGTAACTTCAACCGAAGTTTCATGATCATCATCATTAGCTTCCTCTCTTATTGGTGTAGGCACCACAGGAACTTCTTCCGGTGCTGCGCTACTCGCAAGTTCAAGAGAAGGTTCGACAAACTCGTCGATTTCTACTTTCCTTCCAGTCACTTCTTTCGAGAGAAATTCCTTCTCTAAAAAGGATCCATTCTTGGCAACGAAGATTTTGCCTTCGTATCTATGATAGAAGGTATACCCAATAGTTTCCTTTGGGTATCCTATGAAGACGCATTTTTCCGCTTTGGGTTCAAGCTTGTCCGGCTGTAACTTCTTTACATAGGCTTCGCAAACCCAAACTTTAAGGAACGACAATTTAGGTTTCTTCCCGAACCATAATTCAGACGGTGTCGTTTCAATGCATTTAGATGGTGCCCTATTTAAAGTGAATGCGGTTGTTTCTAATGCATAACCCCAAAACGATAGCGGTAAATCTGTAAGTGACATCATAGAACGAACCATATCTAAGAGAGTTCGATTACGACGTTCGGACACACCATTACGTTGTGGTGTTCCCGGCGGTGTCAATTGTGAAAGTATTCCGCATTTCTTCAAATGCTCGCCAAACTCGTAACTTAGATATTCACCTCCACGATCAGAACATAGAAATTTAATCTTCTTGTTACGTTGATTCTCTACCTCACTTTGAAATTCCTTAAACTTCTCGAAAGTTTCGGACTTATGTTTCATGAAATAGATATACCCATATCTACTCAAGTCATCCGTGAAGGTAAGAACATAACGATAACCAACACGCGATGCTACACTCATTGGACCACACACATCGGTATGTATGATTTCCAATAAGTCCGTAGCTCGCTCCATCATACCAGAAAATGGAGTCTTAGTCATTTTACCCATCAGACATGCTTCGCATCTTTCAAGTGATTCGAAATCAAGTGATTCAAGAAGTCCATCGGAATGGAGTTTCTTCATATGCTTCACTCCAATGTGACCAAGACGACAGTGCCATGTAGCATCCCATTTGTCTAACAACTGTAATGCTACTTGATCTAGTAATATAATGACTACTTCCTAGACATAATTATTGCATCATCATTATATCATGCTCATGTCATCATGCCACCTTGCATTTAAGCATCATCTAAAACCCTTTTTGGTTTGGTTCTTCTCTCATATGCATTGTTAATTGTATTTGCCTCTTGATATTGTATTTGGTTCTTGATATATTGTTAAATGCCCAAGTTGAGTTGGGGGCATATCTTTTATTCCACTTCACCACCCTTTCTTTCACCACCTTATAATTCCACCATTCCATTATCCATGAGCTTGTATTCTATTTTCTTTTGAATTTTAATCTAGCTCATGGGAGATAGGATGGATCTAATTCAAATTCTTTTGCTTGGCCTTTACTCCACATTTGGGGATGCATAGGAATAATGCCATGCTCATTATTTTGTTTCCACAAGATTAAGACATAGCATTTAATACCCTTGCATGGGCCATGCAACCATAACCATCCTTTGTCCTCTTTGAATTTTATTTGAATTTTGAGTGGGTCATCTTCCTTTTCCTTTACCCCTCTTTTGCTTGATCTAGTTGGCCTTGTTAACAACCACACTACATCTCCCTCTCCTTTCATCACCTTCATCTCTTTTCACCCCTCCCCTCCATGCATGGTCATGTGGATCCTATCAAGAACCCTAAAACCACCCTCTCTCTTAATTCCTTTCTCCATATGCTCTCACCTAAGTTAAAACCTAACCCTAACCCCTCATCTACCTAGTTACACCCTACCACTACCTTGGGCACCATCTAACCTAACCCCCTTTCCCTCTCTAGCTAACCTAAGCCATCACCCCTCTCTCACCAACCCTAACCCGAGGCTCCCTCCAACCCTAGCTCACCCGAGCCTACCTCCCCTTTCCTCCTTCCTCCTCTCTCCCTGCCTGCATGCCCCACACCGAACCACCCCCTCCTACCTGCCTTGACCCCACCTGGAAGCCCCTACCTGCGCCTGCCCTGCCCTAGCCCACGCCAAGCACGTGAAGGAGGAAGCAAAAGGTGGCCGAAGCCACCTTTATCTGCACCACCTCCCCCACGCCATCTACCCCTCTCTTCCGTCCTTATCTACACCCCACGGCCTCCTCTGCCTCTCCAAGATCCGCCCAGGGCATCGCCCTCTTCTCTCCTTCCTCCCCACCACCGTCTACCCCCAACGCCGGCCACCGTCGGCCTCCACCTCCCCCTACCCCTACCAGCCGGTGGCGTGGCGATCAAGGTTGTCGAGGAGGATCACGCGGCTCCCCTGCTTCACCCCGTACACGTCGGCGAGGAGGAGAAGACCCAGGCTCGCCAGACCGACGCCGCTCCGACAAAACCCTAGCTCCCGCCGGCCGCCAGCTCCGCCGATGATCTGCTGCTCCCCGGCCCGGTCCAACACCGCCGGCAGCCTCCCGGTGAGCTACTGCACCTCTCTGACATCCTCCCGCTGTTGTTCGCTTCCTCGACGAGCGCAGCCCGGCGTCGAACACCCTCTATGCACGGCAGGTTCGTCGTCGTCTGGTTGTCTGGTTGTCTGCGCGTCGCGTTACCTCATCTCGCTGCGTAGCCGAACCCCGTCACAACCCCCCTAGCCACCGCAGCGGTAACCGCCGCCGCGCGCGCACGCGAGGTCGCGGGATCGAGCCCTGCGCGCCCCTGTTTCCTCTGATGCGTGGCGCCTTCAGTTTCGTCAGTCAACCAGGAAGAAAAACAGTGGCAATGGCCATCTTGCAGATACCCCCCCCACCTTTTTGCCTCGCAACCGCGCTCCCCTCCGACCCCACCAGCCAGCCTCTCTGTTTTTTTTTTGCAAAATCCCCTCGCTCTTTCGAACACTCAACCCGCGCTCCCTCTCTGTGCCGCGTGGCACGCCCCCTCTCGCCCACTGGCGTGAGGGGCCGCGTGTGCCGTGGTCCCACCTGTCATTCACAGGGACTAGGTCAGCTGCGGTGTAAAAAGCCTGTTCTGCACGCTGTGTTGCCCAGTCAGCTTGGCCCCACTTGTCAATGACCGTGGCTAAGTCTGGGTCGGGTAACAAAAGTAATTCTGTTTTCCTGTTATAATTCAAATCTTTTCAAACTATTTTTAAATTCAAATTCAAATCTGTTTTAATATAACTTTCAAAATATAAATCCAAATAATACAAATGATATATGTTTTTAGATCAGAAAAATGTGAGGATTTCAACTATGCCATCCAAAATATATTTTGGGCACTTAAAATTTCAAGTTGAATTAAATTACAATAAAATGCCCTTTCGCCTTAATTAATTAATAACTTTTGTTTTATAACTCCGAATTTGACAAATGATATGTCTAAATCGATCAGCTCGACGAGACCTTTCTGTTTATGCTTTCCATGTTCTGAATTGCAGCATGCATCATATAAATATAAAGTATACAGCAACTAATATGAGGTTAAAATATGACCAACACTCAATAAAAGGCTTTAATCTTGTATTCCACATCTCACCCATGCCATGCTACTTCATTGCCATGCAATTTGTGCATCATTCATCATGGCATGATTGTTTGCTTGTCGCATTTTATTCCTATGCTAGTGCACTTTATTTATGTTGGCCCTTGTTTGTTTGGTTCTTCTTCGAATAGACGCTGAGCAGGGGATATATCAACAAACCCAGGAGCACTACCCAGATCCTTCTCTCGCTTCAACTGAGCTGCCAGGCAAGCACTACCACATGCTTGCATACATATAGTACCTATTGCCTCTATCTTATTCTTGCATCATTGAGTCACGATTGCATTAAATGGAATCCCAAGTATTGCATAGCCTTTACTTTTAAACCCCACCGAAGCTTGTTCCTCCATCCCATGAGCCATTACTACAGGAGTTGTTTGAGCCATGCGAGTCGTAGAACAGCATGTGTAGGGTATGTGAGTGTCTGATGGATAACGAGGTACCTAAACAACTTAACCTGAGTAGTAATGGGATAACTAATGAAAGTGGCACCGGTGAGCAATATCTGCTATTTGGTTTTTCATGATCACTTGTGTCCCGTAGGACCCCGAGTACTTGATTCCTGTTCCTTGAATATTCGCGCTATCCACATCCGGGAGGCTTATGGGACCCCCCCTGAGCCAGAGCTTGATTCATTCTTATTTCTTGGGGCCACAAACTAGTTTGAGGTTTTATTTACTATCATGTACTTATGCCATGCTTTACTGCTTTATTTAAAATTGCGCGAGGTACTGCACCTGTACTGTTTAGGTCAGCGGAGTGTTTTTGCGGTATCGACAAGCCCAGTCACATTTTCGGGTTCCCAGTCATTTACAGCCACTGGCGCAAACCTTGAGTCCATCTCGGAGTCAGCTAACTTCGTTGCGGGTGTACTCAATGGGGTGGCCCCCTGAAATATTTCTGAATCCTGTGATTGCTTTGTCGTGAAGGCCTCGTTGGGTTTTGATTTGGTTTTTCCGAGGTTGATCGAGTGTGTGTTGCTATTTGTGCACCCCTGCAGGGTCAAACTTTCTGAAAGCCGTGTCCGTGGTTATGGACGACTTGGAGCACAGTTTCTCGATCATAGACAAGTATAACTAAAGTACCGCTTTTAATTTGACTAAGTAACTGACTAGTAAATAGTGCAACACTCATGGAATGGTTAATAAAACTGCCAACGGATGGGGGGTGTTCGTCCGCTTCCTCGTTGGTAAGCGAGGAGGAGGATGGATCTGTTGATATTATTGTTATAACTGTTGTCATTAATTCACGGACATCCATCTATCTTTGGTTAGGCGGATGGTTAGCGAGTTTCTATAGAACTGTTAGGGTTTATCTTTTGCTGCAATTGCGTCACCCCAGGTTGTGTCCCCTTTAGAGGCATAAAGACTTGCTGAGTACCCCTAGGGTCTCACACGATAAATTATTTGATTCAGATGAACAGGTACACTCGCGAGATGGATACCGGGTGGAGGAGACGGACGATGTGGGCAACGATCATGCGGTGTAGAGATTCTGGGAACGGGAATCCGTGAGATCTGTGGGCGGGATGTGTTTATTTTAAGGGGCATCTTATGTCGATTTTCTTCTTATCCGTACTCGGATCTTGTTTGCCGCTTCCGCCTGTTACTCTGATGTTTGATGTATGAGGAGATATCCTAAACTATTATATCTATCTAGAACATTTGAATCTTGTCGTATGGCGTTGCTATATTTCCTTTCTTTTTAGATGCAATGGCTCTGATGTACTGTTGTATGGTGGCTTGCATACATACTCATTTGTGTATGTAGTTGATCCCTTCGCCTGCCGATTACGCCGCCCGTTCTTGTCCCGATGTTTGGAAATGGTTGGGACGGCCACAAGGTCTACCTGTGAGTGGCATTTGGGCCCCACCGTACTATTTCAACCATTTCCGCTCATCCAGGCTTGTAACTAGGAGCGTAATTCACTGAGGTAGTTACAATTGGTATCAGAGCCATCCCGCCCTTCAGGGTCTCAGCCAAATGGTCGTTGTCCGTCTACCAAATATTTTGGTAGTTATGTATACTAGGGAAAAACAAAACGTGATAGTAGGACTGCTTCCACTTTTCTTCTTACCCACCCAACCACCCTTTTTCTGGTAAGGAAGTGTAACGTTTTTAATCCTCTTCTTAAAAGTTCAAACTAGGATTCACGTGTTCTGGGTTTCCGTAGTACCATAGGTTGTGTGTGTGTGTGTGTGTGTGTAATTCCTTGTCTATCTGTTGCATCCAAGTTGTTATCACAATCGACCTTTTGGTTATCAACTGTTGGTACATTCCATACCGACAGGCTTTTGCAAACCGACGCGATCTATCTGATTCGTTGTATACCGCCACGATCTGTCTTACTCTTTGTTATCCGACGTTATCTTGTTTGGGGTGTTCGTTTCCGTAGTTACCAATCTTTAGGTTCATCGTGAGAAGAAGGGGTTAGGATATGTGTTCTACTTATTCATGTGCGGAGTAATGCTTTGAGTGCGGGATGGAGTCGCGACCATACCACTACTCTTATCATTCGCTTTTGTATATTGAATTGGTAAAGTCACTAATCTTGATTCGTTAAGTGATTTTGCGCATCTACTGGTATTTTAATGCCAAAATTTGCGGAAAAAATTTCTTTGATATATCTGTGTACCACACTCCTTTTCAGTCGTGTGCGAGTGATGCAGACTCTACATCGGATCTGGCGTAGATGATGTCGTCGCGTAGGAAAACACCGGAAGGCACGAGAAGGATCAAAGAGAAGTCCACCAGATAAAGGATTCCTCGGATAGCATGAGGACCAGATGTAGAAGCATCGTTACCCAAAGAGGAAGCGAAACACTGAAGGTACGACGAAAACCCAACCATGAGAAATCCTGGACTCGAAGAGAGAGAAGAGAGCGGATTCAAAACACGCAGAGGTGAGAGGAGAGCAGCAGAGGGGTAAGGAGTAAAATCAGACCTAATCAGAACTATCCAACCGATTTTGCAAAAATAGTTTTGACACTCTACTTCGGCCGTTAGCTAGGTTATCCTACAGGCTGGACTTGTGGGGTATCGCAACTGCTGAGCTCTGATACGAATTGTAACTACCTCGGTGATATACGCTCCTAGTTACAAGCCTGGATGAGCGGAAATGGTTGAAATAGTACGGTGGGGCCCAAATGCCACTCACAGGTAGACCTTTCGGCCGTCCCAACCATTTCCAAACATCGGGACAAGAACGGGCGGCGTAATCGGCAGGCGAAGGGATCAACTACATACACAAATGAGTATGTATGCAAGCCACCTTACAACAGTACATCAGAGCCATTCCATCTATAAAGAAAGGAAATATGCAACGCCATACGGCAAGATTCAAATGTCCTAGATATATATAATAGTTTAGGATATCTCCTCATACATCAAACATCAGAGTATCAGGCGGAAGCGGCAAACAAGATCCGAGTACGGATAAGAAGCAAATCGGCATAAGATGCCCCATAAGTAAACACATCCCGCCCACAGATCTCACGGATCCCCGTTCCCGGAATCTCTACACCGAACGATCGTTGCCCACATCTTCAGCCTCCTCCACCCAGTATCCATCTTGTGAGTGTACCTGCCCATCTGAATCAAACAATTTATCGTGTGAGACCCTAGGGGTACTCAGCAAGTCTTTATGCCTCTAAAGGGGACACAACCTGGGTGACGCAATTGCAGCAAAAGATAAACCCTAACAGTTCTATAGATACTCGCTAACCATCCGCCTAACCAAAGATAGACGGATGCCCGTGAATTAATGACAACAGTTATCACAGTAATATCAACAGATCCATCCTCCTCCTCGCTTACCGACGAGGAAGCGGACGAACAACCCCCATCCGTTGGCAGTTTTATTATCCATTCCATGAGTGTTGCACTATTTACTAGTCAGTTACTTAGTCAAATTAAAAGCGGTACTTTAGTTATGCTTGTCTATGATCGAGAAACTGTGCTCCAAGTCGTCCATAACCGCGGACACGACTTTCAGAAAGTTTTACCCTGCAGGGGTGCACAAATAGCAACACACACTCGATCAACCTCGGAAAAACCAAATCAAAACCCAACGAGGCCTTCACGACAAAGCAATCACAGGATTCATAAATATTTCAGGGGGCCACCCCATTGAGTACACCCGCAACGAAGTTAGCTGACTCCGAGACGGACTCAAGGTTTGCGCTAGTGGCTGTAAACGACTGGGAACCCGAAAATGTGACTGGGCTTGTCGATACCGCGAAAACACTCCGCTGACCTAAACAGTACAGGTGTCGTACCTCGCACAATTTTAAATAAAGCAGTAAAGCATGGCATAAGTACATGATAGTAAATAAAACCTCAAACTAGTTTGTGGCCCCAAGAAATAAGAACGAATCAAGCTCTGGCTCAGGGGGGTCCCATAAGCCTCCCGGATGTGGATAGCGCGAATAATCAAGGAACAGGAATCAAGTACTCGGGGTCCTACGGGACACAAGTGAGCAGGAAAACCAAATAGCAGATATTGCCCACCGGTGCCACTTTCATTAGTTATCCCATACTACTCAGGTTAGGTTGTTTAGGTATCTCGTTATCCATCAGACACTCACATACCCTACACATGCTGTTCTACGACTCGCATGGCTCAAAAAACTCTTGTAGTAGTGGCTCATGGGATGGAGGAACAAGCTTCGGTGGGGTTTAAAAGTAAAGGCTATGCAATACTTGGGATTCAGTTTAATGCAATCGCGACTCAATGATGCAAGAATAAGATAGAGGCAATAGGTATTGTATGTATGCGAGCATGTGGTAGTGCTTGCCTGGCAGCTCAGTTGAAGCGAGAGAAGGATCTGGGTAGTGCTCCTGGTTTTCTTGATATATCCCCTGCTCAGGGTCTATTCGAAGAAGAACCAAACAAACAAGGGCCAACATAAATAAAGTGCACAAGCATAGGAATAAAATGCGACAAGCAAACAATCATGCCATGATGAATGATGCACAATTTGCATGGCAATAAAGTAGCATGGCATGGGTGAGATGTGGAATACAAGAAATAAACATTTTATTGAGTTTTGGTCACATTTTATACCCACATAAGTTGCTGTACTCTTTATATTTATATTATGCATGCTGCAATTCAGACCATGGAATGCATAAACAGAAAGGTCTCGCCGAGCTGATCATTTTAGACATATCATTTGTTAAATTTGGAGTTATAAATCAAAAGTTATTAATTAATTAAGAAAAGGGCAATTTATTGTAATTTAATTCAACTTGAAATTTTAATTGCCCAAAATATATTTTGGATGGCATAGTTGAAATCCTCACATTTTTCTGATCTAAAAACATATATCATTTGTATTATTTGGATTTATATTTTGAAAGTTATATTAAAACAGATTTGAATTTGAATTTAAAAATAATTTGAAAAGATTTGAATTATAACAGGAAAACATAATTACTTTTGTTACCCGACCCAGACTTAGCCACGGTCATTGACAAGTGGGGCCAAGCTGACTGGGCAACACAGCGTGCAGAACAGGCTTTTTACACCGCAGCTGACCTAGTCCCTGTGAATGATAGGTGGGACCACGGCACACGCGGACCCGCACGCCAGTGGGCGAGAGGGGGCGTGCCACGCGGCACAGAGAGGGAGCGCGGGTTGAGTGTTCGAAAAAGCAAGGGGGTTTTGCAAAAAAAAACAGAGAGGCTGGCTGGTGGGGTCGGAGGGGAGCGCGGTTGCGAGGCAAAAAGGTGGGGGGGGGGGTATCTGCAAGATGGCCATTGCCACTGTTTTTCTTCCTGGTTGACTGACGAAACTGAAGGCGCCGCGCATCAGAGGAAACAGGGGCGCGCAGGGCTCGATCCCGCGACCTCGCGTGCGCGCGCGGCGGCGGTTACCGCTGCGGTGGCTAGGGGGGTTGTGACAGGGTTCGGCTACGCAGCGAGATGAGGTAACGCGACGCGCAGACAACCAGACGACGACGAACCTGCCATGCACAGAGGGTGTTCGTCGCCGGGCTGCGCTCGTCGAGGAAGTGAACAACAGTGGGAGGATGTCAGAGAGGTGCAGTAGCTCACCGGGAGGCTGCCGGCGGTGTTGGACCGGGCCGGGGAGCAGCAGATCATCGACGGAGCTGGCGGCCGGCGGGAGCTAGGGTTTCGTCGGAGCGGCGTCGGTCTGGCGAGCCTGGGGCTTCTCCTCCTCGCCGGCGTGTACGGGGTGAAGTAGGGGAGCCGCGTGATCCTCCTCGACAACCTTGATCGCCACGCCACCGGCTGGTAGGGGTAGGGGGAGGTGGAGGCCGACGGTGGCCGGCGTTGGGGGTAGACGGTGGTGGGGAGGAAGGAGAGAAGAGGGCGATGCGCTGGGCGGATCTGGGAGAGGCAGAGGGGGCCGTGGGGGTGTAGATAAGGACGGAAGAGAGGGGTAGATGGCGTGGGGGAGGTGGTGTAGATAAAGGTGGCTTCGGCCACCTTTTGCTTCCTCCTTCACGTGCTTGGCGTGGGCTAGGGCAGGGCAGGCGCAGGTAGGGGCTTCCAGGTGGGGTCAAGGCAGGTAGGAGGGGGTGGTTCGGTGTGGGGCATGCAGGCAGGGAGAGAGGAGGAAGGAGGAAAGGGGAGGTAGGCTCGGGTGAGCTAGGGTTGGAGGGAGCCTCGGGTTCGGGTTGGTGAGAGAGGGGTGATGGCTTAGGGTTAGCTAGAGAGGGAGAGGGGGTTAGGTTAGATGGTGCCCAAGGTAGTGGTAGGGTGTAACTAGGTAGATGAGGGGTTAGGGTTAGGTTTTAACTTAGGTGAGAGCATATGGAGAAAGGAATTAAGAGAGAGGGTGGTTTTAGGGTTCTTGATAGGATCCACATGACCATGCATGGAGGGGAGGGGTGAAAAGAGATGAAGGTGATGAAAGGAGAGGGAGATGTAGTGTGGTTGTTAACAAGGCCAACTAGATCAAGCAAAAGAGGTTCTGAATGATGATGCTATGGAAGCTATTCAGAGTGTTCCGGTGGTCTGTGAGTTCCCAGATGTCTTTCCTGAAGAGTTGCCGGGTATGCCTCCGGATCGTGAGGTTGAGTTTGTAATTGAGCTTGAACCTGGAACGGCTCCTATCTCCAAGCGGCCTTATAAAATGGGTCCTGCTGAGTTGGCTGAACTCAAACGTCAGCTTGATGAACAAGAGAAGTTGGGTTTCATTCAACACAGTACCTCTTCTTGGGGTAGCCCAACAATCTTTGTGAAGAAGCGAGACAGGACTGATAGACTTTGTGTTGACTATCGGGCTCTCAATACTAAAACCATCAAGAATAAATATCCCCTTCCGCGGATTAATGATCTCTTCGATCAGCTAGCTGGAGCTGTGGTGTTCTCTAAGCTTGACTTGAGAAGTGGTTATCACCAAATCAAGATTCGCAAGGAAGATGTTCCTAAAACAGCTTTCACCACCCGCTATGGCCTGTATGAGTACACGGTCATGTCTTTCGGTCTCACCAACGCACCTGCCACCTTCTCGAGGCTTATGAACTCGGTTTTCATGGAGTATCTTGATAAGTTCGTTGTGGTCTATCTGGATGACATCTTAGTCTATTCTAAGTCAAAGGAAGAACATGAAGAACACCTTCGGTGTGTCCTAAACAAGCTTCGTGAGAACCGCTTGTATGCAAAGTTCTCCAAGTGTGAGTTTTGGCTGCCTCAAGTAACCTATCTTGGTCACGTCATCTCTGCCAAGGGCATTGCAGTCAACCCGGAAACTGTAAAGACAATTGTTGAATGGCTTCCTCCTGTTAATGTCAAAGAAGTGCGGAGTTTCCTTGGTTTGGCTAGTTATTGCCGTCGCTTCGTTCGGAACTTTTCAAAGATAGCAAAGCCTCTTACCGATCTCCTCAAGAAAGGCAAGAAATACCTTTGGACTCCTGCATGTCAAGCAAGCTTTGAGACACTCAAAGAGAAGCTCACTTCCACACCAGTCTTGGTTCCTCCGGACACATCTAAGCCTTTCCAGATATTCTGTGACGCCTCTTTGCAAGGATTGGGTGCAGTCCTGATGCAAGAAAAACAAGTTGTTGTCTATGCCTCTCGACAGTTGAAGACGCATGAGATCAACTATCCTACACATGACCTCGAGCTCGCAGCAGTTGTCTTTGCTTTGAAACTTTGGAGGCACTACTTGCTTGGCAACCGTTGTGAAATCTTTTCTGATCACAAGAGTCTGAAGTATATCTTCACTCAGCCTGCTCTCAACCTTCGGCAGAGGAGATGGATTGAAGCAATCAATGATTTTGATTTGACCATCAACTACACTCCGGGCAAAGCTAATGTCATGGCCGATGCTCTCAGCCGCAAAGCTTATGTCAACAACCTCATGATGGAAGAACAACAGCCTCTCTTGTGCGAGGAATTCCGTCAGCTCAACCTTGAAATTGTGGAACAAGGGTATCTCCTGAACCTTCTAGCAACCCCTCTCTTGGAAGAAAAGGTTCGATCTCGTCAGCTTGGTGATCCGCACACCAGAAAGATCATCTCCAAACTTCAGCTTCCGAAGTACGAGTCCTTCCACGTCGATGATCAAGGCACGCTTTTCTTTGAACACCGGATGTTTGTTCCGAACTACCCGGGTTTGAGAGAGCAAGTTCTCAAGGAGGCGCATGATTCTGTTCTTTCTATCCACCCTGGCAGCACAAAGATGTCCATGGACTTGAAAACACAATATTGGTGGCCGGGATTGAAACGATATTGTGCCAAGTATGTCTCGGAGTGTGATGTCTGCCGCAGAGTGAAAGCTGTCCATCAGAAACCTTTCGGTCTTCTACAGCCATTGAAACCCCCGGAATGGAAATGGGAGAAAGTAGAGATGGACTTCATCACTGGTTTTCCAAGGTCGCAGAAGGGCAACAATGCAATCTTTGTTGTCATTGACAGGCTTTCTAAAGTGGCTCACTTCTTCCCCGTCAAGGAAACAATTTCTGGAATTCAGTTGGCTGAGCTCTATATCAACAGAATTGTCTCTCTGTATGGGGTTCCGCTTGAGATCAGTTCAGATCGTGGGAGCATCTTCACTTCCAAGTTCTGGGAAAGTTTCCAAAGTGCTTTAGGAACAAAATTGAACTTCAGCACAGCTTACCACCCTCAGTCACAAGGACAAGTTGAAAGGATCAATCAGATTCTGGAGGATATGCTTCGTGCTTGCGTCATCTCTTTTGGCATGAAGTGGGAGGAATGTCTTCCTTATGCTGAATTCTCTTACAACAACAGCTTCCAGAAAAGTCTGAAGATGGCACCATTTGAGGCTCTCTATGGTCACAAGTGCAGAACTCCGATTGGTTGGTCGGGTGCAGGAGAAAGAATTTGGTTTGGCCCTGACATTGTAACTCAAGCGGAGGAGAAGGTGCACATCATTCTTGAAAATCTGAAGATTGCTCAAAGTCGCCAGAAGAGCAATTATGACAGAAAGCACACGGACATGGAGTATGTCCCTGGTGATCTCGTTTACCTTCGTGTCACTCCCATGAGAGGCACACACCGCTTTGGTATCAAAGGAAAGCTGGCTCCTAGATACATCGGTCCTTTCAAAATTCGTGGAAGAAGAGGAGAAGTTGCTTATGCTCTTGAGCTCCCGGAAAAACTCAAGGTTCATGATGTTTTCCACATCTCTCAACTCAAGAAGTGCTTCAAGGATCCCGGCAGGACCGTGGATCATGAGCTAATCGATCTCCAAGAAGACCTGTCTTATCAAGAACACCCCACAAAAATCCTTGAAATCGCAGAAAGAAGGACTCGCAACAAGTCCATCAAGTTCTGCAAGGTGCAGTGGTCGCACCATTCTGTTGATGAAGCCACTTGGGAGCGTGAAGATGAGCTCCGTGCCAACTATCCTACCCTCTTTGAGTCTTCTTCTTCTTCCTAGAATCTCGGGGCGAGATTCCTGTTTAGTGGGGGAGAGTTGTAGCATCCCATTTGTCTAACAATTGTAATGCTACTTGGTCTAGTAATATAATGGCTACTTCATATATATAATTGTTGCATCATCATTATATCATGCTCATGTCATCATGCCACCTTGCATTTGAGCATCATATAAAACCCCTTTTTGATTTGGTTCTTCTCTCATATGCATTGTCATTTGTATTTGCCTCTTGATATTGTAGTTGGTTATTGATATATTGTTTAAATGCCCAAGTTGAGTTGGGGCCATATCTTTTATTCCACTCCACCACCTTTTCTTTCACCACCTTATAATTCTACCATCCTAATTACCCATGGGCTTTCATTTTATTTTATTTTGGGCATTTACTCTAGCTCATGTGGGTTGGGATGGATCTAATTCTAATTCCTTTTGCTTGGCCTTTATTCCACATTTTGGGAATGCATAATAATAATGCCATGATAATATTATTGTTTCCACAATATTTTAATCATGGTAATTCTCATCTTTGCATGGGCCATGCAACCTTTGCCACCTTTGGTCCTCCTTGATTTTATTTGTTCATTGAGTGGATCATCTCTCTCTATCTCTCTCTTTTCCTCACCTTTCTCTCCTCTCACCTCCACACATGCATGGTCATGTGGATCATGCCAAAAACCATAGACCACCCTCTCTTTCTAATCCTTTCTCCAAATTTTTCTCTCATCTAAGCTAGACCCTAAATCTAACCCCTCATCTACCCTAGTTACCACCACATCTCACCTCTCTCTAAACCTCTCTCCTAATCTATACCTAATCTAAAACCCCCTCTCTCTACAAACCCTAGCTACCATGCCACCCCTCCCTCTCGGCCTCTCCTCTCTCACCTAGCAGGCCCACCTGTCTACCCCTCTCTCTCTCTCTCCACCCCAACCCTAAGACAAACCCTAACCGAGCCTAGCTCCCACCCTAGCCCGAGCCTCTCCTCTCCCCTCTTTCTCTCTTCTCCCTACCTCAGCAGCCCCACCCCGAGCTCCCTCACCCGCCTGGCCCACCTGCAGACCCTCCCCCAGCCCGTGCCTGCCTGCCCTCCCATGCCCGAGCACGTGAGGAGGAATGAAAAGGTGGTCGAAGCCACCTTTATCTCCAACCCACCTCCCCACGGCACCTCCCTCCCCCGTCCTTATCTACTCCATCACACAACCCTCTGCCTCTCCCAGATCTGCCCAGGGCCTCGCCCTCTCCTCTCCTTCCTCCCCGCCACCGTCTACCACCGATCGCCACCTTTCCGTCGGCCTCCTCTCGACGACACCATACCAGGCGGCGGGCGCGGCATCCAGGTGTCGAGGAAGACCGAGCCGAGCCCTCTGCGTCGCCCCGTACACGCCAGCGAGGAGGAGAAGCCTCAGAAGCCCCAGGCCGACGCCGCCCTGCCGCGAAACCCTAGAACTCCGGCCGCCAGCCTCGCCGTCGATCGGCTGCTCCCCAGCCCGAACCACCTCCACCGACGCAACCGCGGTGAGCCCCTCTTCCTCCCAGACAACCTCCCTCCGTTCCCCGTTTCCTGTGTGCGCCAAGCCACCGGACGAGCGCCCTCGGTGCACGGCAGGTTCGCCGTCGTCTGGTTGTCTGCGCATCGCGTTACCTCATCTCGCTGCGTAGCCAAACCCTGTCACAACCCCCCTAGCCACCGCAGCGGTAACCGCCGCCGCGCGCGCACGCGAGGTCGCGGGATCGAGCCCTGCGCGCCCCTGTTTCCTCTGTTGCGCGGCGTCTTCGGTTTCGTTAGTCTAACCAGGAAGAGAAACAGTACGGGCACCCCTTTTTTGCATATAACCCCCACCCTTTTTCCTCTGCTCAACCCGCGCTCCCCTCTGTCCCCACATGTCAGTCTCTCTGGTGTTTTTACAAAAAGGGACCGCAGCTTCGTTTCTCTCAACCCGCGGTCCCTGGCTCTGCCGCGTGGCCTCAGCCCGCCCAGTCAGCCTGGCCCCACTTGTCTGAGGCTGTGGCTAGGACTGGGTTGAGTAGGAAAAGTTTTCTGTATTTCTGTTTTCATTTAAACTCTTTCAAAATTAATTCAAATTTCAAATCTAAATCTGTTTTTAATAAATTTTGAATTCTAAATCCAAACTAAACAAATGATATATGTTTTCAAATCAGAAAAATGTGAGGAACTCAAATATGGCCTTCAAAATATATTTTGGACACTTTAAAATTCAAGTTGTTCAAAATTACAATAAAATGCTCTTCCACCTTAATTAATTAATAACTTTTGATTTATAACTCCAAATTTAACAAATGATATGTCTAAAATGATCAGCTCGACGAGACCTTTCTGTTTATGCATTCCATGTTCTGTTTTGCAGCATGCATCATATAAATATAAAGAGTACAACAACTTATTTGGGTATAAAATGTGGCCAAAACTCCATAAAATGTTTATTTCTTGTATTCTACACCTCACCCATGCCATGCTACTTTATTGCCATGCAAATTGTGCATCATTCATCATGGCATGATTGTTTGCTTGTCGCATCTTAATTCATATGCTTGTGCACTTTATTTATGTTGGCCCTTGTTTGTTTGGTTCTTCTTCGAATAGACGCCGAGCAGGGGATATACCAAGAAACCCAGGAGCACTACCCAGATCATTCTCTCGCTTCAACTGAGCTGCCAGGCAAGCACTACCACATGCTTGCATACATTTAATACCTATTGCCTCTATCTTATTCTTGCATCATTGAGTCGCGATTGCATTAAACTGAATCCCAAGTATTGCATAGCCTTTACTTTTAAACCCCACCGAAGCTTGTTCCTCCATCCCATGAGCCATTACTACAGGAGTTTTTTGAGCCATGCGAGTCGTAGAACAACATGTGTAGGGTATGTGAGTGTCTGATGGATAACGAGGTACCTAAACAACTTAACCTGAGTAGTAATGGGATAACTAATGAAAGTGGCACCGGTGAGCAATATCTGCTATTTGGTTTTTCATGCTCACTTGTGTCCCGTAGGACCCCGAGTACTTGATTCCTGTTCCTTGATTATTCGCGCTATCCACATCCGGGAGGATTATGGGACCCCCCTGAGCCAGAGCTTGATTCATTCTTATTTCTTGGGGCCACAAACTAGTTTGAGGTTTTATTTGCTATCCTGTACTTATGCCATGCTTTACTACTTTATTTACGATTGTGCGAGGAGCACCTGTACTGTTTAGGGAAGCAGAGTGTTTTCGCGGTATCAATAAGCCCAGTTTTGGGTTCCCAGTCGTTTACAGCCACTAGCGCAAACCTTGAGTCCGTCTCGGAGTCAGCTAACTTCGTTGCGGGTGTACTCAATGGGGTGCCCCCCTGAAATATTTCTGAATCCTGTGATTGCTTTGTCGTGAAGGCCTCGTTGGGTTTTGATTTGGTTTTTCCGAGGTTGATCGAGTGTGTGTTGCTATTTGTGCACCCCTGCAGGGTAAAACTTTCTGAAAGCCGTGTCCGCGGTTATGGACGACTTGGAGCACAGTTTCTCGATCATAGACAAGCATAACTAAAGTACCGCTTTTAATTTGACTAAGTAACTGACTAGTAAATAGTGCAACACTCATGGAATGGATAATAAAACTGCCAACGGATGGGGGTTGTTCGTCCGCTTCCTCGTCGGTAAGCGAGGAGGAGGATGGATCTGTTGATATTACTGTTATAACTGTTGTCATTAATTCACGGACATCCGTCTATCTTTGGTTAGGCGGATCGTTAGCGAGTATCTATAGAACTGTTAGGGTTTATCTTTTGCTACAATTGCGTCACCCAGGTTGTGTCCCCTCTAGAGGCATAAAGACTTGCTGAGTACCCCTAGGGTCTCACACGATAAATTGTTTGATTCAGATGGACAGGTACACTCACAAGATGGATACCGGGTGGAGGAGACGGACGATGTGGGCAACGATCGTTCGGTGTAGAGATTCCGGGAACAGGGATCCGTGAGATATGTGGGCGAGATGTGTTTATTTATGGGGCATCTTATGCCGATTTGCTTCTTATCCGTACTCGGATCTTGTTTGCCGCTTCCGCCTGACACTCTGATGTTTGATGTATGAGGAGATATCCTAAACTATTATATCTATCTAGGACATTTGAATCTTGCCGTATGGCGTTGCTATATTTCCTTTCTTTATAGATGGAATGGCTCTGATGTACTGTTGTAAGGTGGCTTGCATACATACTCATTTGTGTATGTAGTTGATCCCTTCGCCTGCCGATTACGCCGCCCGTTCTTGTCCCGATGTTTGGAAATGGTTGGGACGGCCGAAAGGTCTACCTGTGAGTGGCATTTGGACCCCACCGTACTATTTCAACCATTTCCACTCATCCAGGCTTGTAACTAGGAGCGTAATTCACCGAGGTAGTTACTTGGAAGAAAATGTTCGCTCTCGTCAGCTTGGGGATCCGCACACCAAAAAGATCATCTCCAAACTTCAGCTCCCGAAGTATGAGTCCTTCCACGTCGATGATCAAGGCACGCTTTTCTTTGAACACCGGATGTTTGTTCCGAACTACCCGGGTTTGAGAGAGCAAGTTCTCAAGGAGGCGCATGATTCCGTTCTTTCTATCCACCCTGGCAGCACAAAGATGTACATGGACTTGAAAACACAATATTGGTGGCCGGGATTGAAACGATATTGTGCCAAGTATGTCTCGAAGTGTGATGTCTGCCGCAGAGTGAAAGCTGTCCATCAGAAACCTTTCGGTCTTCTACAGCCATTGAAACCCCCGGAATGGAAATAGGAGAAAGTAGAGATGGACTTCATCACTGGTTTTCCAAGGTCGCAGAAGGGAAACAATGCAATTTTTGTTGTCATTGACAGGCTTTCTAAAGTGGCTCACTTCTTCCCCGTCAAGGAAACAATTTCTGGAATTCAGTTGGTTGAGCTCTATATCAAGAGAATTGTCTCTCTGTATGGGGTCCCGCTTGAGATCAGTTCAGACCGTGGAAGCATCTTCACTTCCAAGTTCTGGGAAAGTTTCCAAAATGCTTTGGGAACAAAATTGAACTTCAGCACAGCTTACCACCCTCAGTCGCAAGGACAAGTTGAAAGGATCAATCAGATTCTGGAGGATATGCTTCGTGCTTGCGTCATCTCTTTTGGCATGAAGTGGGAGGAATGTCTTCCTTATGCTGAATTCTCTTACAACAACAGCTTCTAGAAGAGTCTAAAGATGGCACCATTTGAGGCTCTCTATGGCCGCAAGTGCAGAACTCCGATTGGTTGGTCGGGTGCAGGAGAAAGAGTCATGGAAAGGATGAAGGAAGTGTTTCTCAACCTTAAGCAGGGAAATGACAATGTCAATACCTACATCAGGAACTTCATGAATCTTTCTCGTTATGGTGGCGATGAGATCTCTGATGACAAGAAGAAGCAAAAGAGATTCCGGCAAGGGCTCAATGCATCGATTAAATATGCAATCACACATGCAAGGCCGGCATCTTTTCTGGAACTTCAGCATACAGCTCTGCAGGAGGAAGCAAGTAGGCAAGTGTTTGAGGAGTCAAAGAAACACAACCGTGATGCACCAAGCTCTTCAGCTATGTCAGCTCCTTCTAAGCGTCGTGTCTGGGTTCCTAACACCCCACCGTCGCTCCCGGCTCCACCAAGACCTGCAAGCTACGCGGCAAGGCCACCAAACTTCCTCACTGCTGCTCCCAGGGGCTACAACCACCACTACCCTGGAGCGCCTGGCGGAGTCCCTGGCTACGTTGCTCCACGTCCACCTGGTACTTGTTACACGTGTGGAGACTCTGGGCATCAAAACTGGAACTGTCCGATGAAAAACAAAGCTCTTCCTACACCCCCTCCAAGATCTGCGGCAAGCTCTCCTTTGGTTCGTGCACCACCACCTCGGGCTCTCAACATCAACACCAAGCCCGGGTCTACGGTTGCTCGTGCCAACTGTGTCAACGCCGCTCAAGCTGAGCATGCACCTGAAGTTGTGATGGGTATGCTATCCGTTAACTCAGTCCCTGCATAAGTTTTGTTTGATTCTGGTGCATCGCATTCTTTTGTTTCTATCAAGTTTGCAAATGAGAATGGGTTAGCGTTGGATCCTCTCCATAAGCGGTTAATGGTCCTTTCCCCTGGAGCAAAGATGGCAGCTTCTAAAATCAGCCATGGCAATCAAATTGAGATTGGTGGCTCTTCGTTCTCGGCGTCCTTAATTGTTCTGGGCAATTCTGACATTGATGTCATCTTGGGCATGGATTGGTTGACAGCAAATGCAGCTGTGATTGATTGTGCTGAACGCTCGGTTTCTCTGAAGATTCCTGAAGGCCATATAGTCTTTTCTCCAAGTCTGACTCCTGCTATCCAGCTTTTCTCTTTGGCGGCTCTGAATGATGATGCTATGGAAGCTATTCAGAGTGTTCCGGTGGTCTGTGAGTTCCTAGATGTCTTTCCTGAAGAGTTGCCGGGTATGCCTCCGGATCGTGAGGTCGAGTTTGTAATTGAGCTTGAACCTGGAACGACTCCTATCTCCAAGCGGCCTTATAAAATGGGTCCTGCTGAGTTGGCTGAACTCAAACGTCAGCTTGATGAACAAGAGAAGTTGGGTTTCATTCAACACAGTACTTCTTCTTGGGGTAGCCCAACAATCTTTGTGAAGAAGCGAGACAGGACTGATAGACTTTGTGTTGACTATCGGGCTCTCAATGCTAAAACCATCAAGAATAAATATCCCCTTCCGCGGATTAATGATCTCTTCGATCAGCTAGCTGGAGCTGTGGTATTCTCTAAGCTTGACTTGAGAAGTGGTTATTACCAAATCAAGATTCGCAAGGAAGATGTGCCTAAAACAGCTTTCACCACCCGCTATGGCCTGTATGAGTACACGGTCATGTCTTTCGGTCTCACCAACACACCTGCCACCTTCTCGAGGCTCATGAACTCGGTTTTCATGGAGTATCTTGATAAGTTCGTTGTGGTCTATCTGGATGACATCCTAGTCTATTCTAAGTCAAAGGAAGAACATGAAGAACACCTTCGGTGTAACACCCTCAGAATCGACCCTATGCAAGTTTCAGCGATTCCCGCCAAACCCGCATAGAAACGATTCAAAGGTGCCCACCAGGCACTTTCGTGCGGGTGGAAAACGAAGTAATAACATTACACAACAGTCCTCGATGGGACCCACAGAACAGATATATATACAACAGCGACTCCACGAGTCAAGAATACAGATATAATGTACAAAGATCCAAATCACCTTGAAAATGATAGAGCGTCCGACTACGGACAAGATGCAAATGGGGCTAAGAGCCCTGAAGAATAACCAATGGCGTCCATAACCCTGCCCAGGCCAAGCCGGAAGGGTAACCCTGCTAACGACGTCGATCTCAAAACCTGCTTAAACAAAAGGGGTGCCGACAAAGGGCAAAGGAAAAAGAGGAGCGTCAGTACTGAGGCCAGTACACGGCGAGGCTAGAATTCGGCGGTCCCCGCCTACATAGGTATGGTGGACTGAAGCGGCAGCGGCAGCATGCACTAACAACCTATAGAGACTCGATACAACTGTCGGCTATCAGAGAGGGGTAAGAAATACCTACTCGGAACCAACCGGATGCTACCATCAAACAAACCCATCCTGGTGTTTCCCCCTCGAGACCAAACGAGGAAGTCAACCGAGGAACTCACACAGTTGGCAGTTTTATTTATTCAGTTATCGTTGCAGAAATTACTAGTCAGGTATGGGTAGTCATCCTGATAAAATAAGCAGGGGGCCCTTTTATTTAACCATTCCGTTGTAGTGGCAACACTTACTGGTCAGATACAATTAGCATGAGATAACCCAAAACCCAGCAGTTGTTGGTACTTTTATTTAGCCATTCTGTTATAGTTGCAATACTTACTAGTCAGGTACAATGGTCGCAAGTGACAACTCAAACAAGCAATTTTTGGCAGTTTTATTTAGCCATTCCGTTATAGTGAAGCTGATTACTAGTCATTATAAAGTCAAATTTATAGCGCTACTTTAGTTATAGTTGTCTATGATCGAGATACTGTGCTCCAAGTCGTCCATAATTGCGGACACGGCTTTCAGAAAGTTTTACCCTGCAGGGGTGCACAAATAGCAACACACACTCGATCAACCTCGGAAAAACCAAATCAAAACCCAACGAGGCCTTCACGACAAAGCAATCACAAGATTCAGAAATATTTCAGGGGGCCACCCCATTAAGCTACCCGCAACGAAGTTAGCTGACTCCGAGACAGACTCAAGGTTTGCGCCAGTGGCTGTAAACGACTAGGAACCCAAAACTGGGCTTGTCGATACCGCGTAAACACTCCGCTTACCTAAACAGTACAGGTGCTCCTCGCACAATCGTAAATAAAGCAGTAAAGCATGGCATAAGTACAGGATAGTAAATAAAACCTCAAACTAGTTTGTGGCCCCAAGAAATAAGACTGAATCAAGCTCTGGCTCAGGGGGGTCCCATAATCCTCCCGAATGTGGATAGCGCGAATATTCAAGGAACAGGTATCAAGTACTCGGGGTCCTACGGGACACAAGTGGACGGTTAACAACCAAATAACATCTAGTGCCCACCTGTGCCTCTTCTTACCTACTTCAATTTTAGTTGTTAAACAGTAATTAAAGTAAACGATAATGAAAGCCATGATCATCTCCAACATTAAACATGCGGCATGACTCCAACAACTATGATACTTGACGACACGCAACAACATTTGAGCAAGCGACTACGACGCGCAGGTCCAACTATCTACCAAACAACTGGTAATAGGAGGTGTCCAAGGAAATATAAGGCTGCAAGGGATATCACGGGTACGAAAACTAGAGCATCGCAACACAGATAACAATAGATCAATAGGAGGGAATAAATACTATAAAAGTAAGATAGGTAGAAAGGGGGAGGTGCTCGCCTGAAAACATTGTCGAAGGTTCATCCGAAGATCGGGTCGACACTCGCATCAACTCAACGGCCTTATCCGCGAAGAAGCAAAACACTAGAATAAACACCGGATGCAATATTTAATACTACGGCAGAAGATCGGGCATGATGCATGTATGATGTATGACATGGCAAAGATGCGATGCAATTAGGCAAGATTAAGCGGAACCGGGGTCCCGACATGTGTTTAGGTGGTTCATGTTATTTAGCTACCCCGCAATTTAAATGTTGTCTTAACAGGGCAAGATAAGTTACCGGTTCTCTACGCAGATTTAAATGAGGCCAATATAAGGCTAGATTTGCCCGCATATGGGCCCCATATTTAATTATGAGGTGAATCGGCATAAGGCCCCCAAACCACAAACAAGTATGCATGCAAGTATGACAATTAATATGCAACAAGTATATAGGTAGCAATTTATAAAAATAGGGGCTCGGATCGGGGTCACACATCTCGGTCGAAAATCTTGGTCCGGGGGTTCGGGGTCGGTCTCAGGGTCCGGATCTGGGGTTCGGTCTCGGCGGGAGCGTTCTCGGATAACAGAGTAGATCTTGGCGTTCCGCGAAGAAGGACTTGGTTGGCATCGGGGGCGCATCGGACTCGCCCTGGCCGGTGTCGATCTTGTCGTTGCAAAGATCCTGTCGGGTCCACGCCATCAAGTCGGTCCTGTCGTTTCGCGGCGGAGATCTTGGTGATTCCATGTCGATGACCCTGACGGCCGAGAAGGAGAGCTTGACGCGCCGGGGTTCGATCTTCGGTGTCCATGAAGGAGGTCATGGCGTCCGGGAAGGCGAACTTGTGTTCTGGGCATCTTTGGGTCGGGGGTCTCGACGTCTTTGGGTCCGGGAACAGTCTTCGGTCTATGAGGTAGAGCACAGCGGACTCGGCGCCTCTGAACAAGCTCATGTCGTTCCAACTTCACTGGCCTGAGAAGGAGGCTCGTCACTCTGTCTCGTTGGTCACAGGCGGACTTGGTGTTAGCGTCTCGAGGTGCCGTCGGGTACCGCCGGAACGGTGTCGATCTGCATGCCACGAAGAGCTTGGAAAGAGCTTGGTATTAGGGAACACAGTCCCACATACGAACTTCTGGGCGGTGTGGCGAGTTTGCAGACAACAAACAACATCTTCTTCACACATCGCAGCACCACAAGAACACAAACACGCACGGGAGCACGGGCTCGAGCGGCAGGGCCGGACGGAGGGGACTCGGGCGAGGGGGTCGAGGAGCCGGAGGCCGGGGTCGGAGAACAGCGGGTCGGAGGCAAGCTTGGGAGGAGGCGGCTGGCGGAGCGGAGGCAGGCTTGCCGGCGGTGGCGTGCGCGTCCGGGTCAAGGAGGCGGGGCCGGGGCTTGCAGGAAGGGGAGGCGGCGGCCGGCGAGGGAGTCCCAGGCGGCGGCGGGCGCCAGGAGGAGGCGGGGCGACGCGGCCGGGCGAGGAGAGGAGGAAGGACGGCGCGCGGCCGGAAGGGGAGGCGTGGCGCGGAGCTCGGCGGAGGCCAGGGAAGCAGAGGACGGCGGCGAGGCCGGGCCCGACGGTGGCGGCGCTGGCCGCGGCCGCTGGAGGAGGAGCTCGCTGACGGGGCGGAGGCCGGGGACGCGGCTCGTTGGCGGGGCCGGCGTCAGGGTCTGGAAGAACGGAAGAGGCGGCGGTCCGCGTCGGGCGACAGGAGGCGACCAACGGCGAGAGGGAGGGCCGGAGCGGAGCGGTCAGGAGCGACGGGGAGGGGAGGCGAGCAAGAAGGAGGGCGGCGACTGCGATCAGAGCGTCGGGGAGAGGAGGAGAGGTGCGGGCGAGCGGGGGTCGCGCAGATGAGGGAGGAAGAGGGAGACGCGGGGGGTCCGTGGGGGTGGGCCGAGGCGTGGGGTCAGGTGGTGGGACCGGGGTCCAGGGAGAGGGTGAGGGAGTGGGTCGGTGTGGGGAGGTGGGGCCGCTGGGTGTGTGTGTTGGGGGTGGGGCCAGGGTGTAAGGGAGAGGGGTAGGAGGGGCTGTGTGTGGGTGTGGGCAGAGGAGAGAGGGAGTGGGGGTGAGAGAGAGGATTGGTGAGGTGGCGGTGGGTGAGATGAGGTGGAGGGAAAGGGAGGTGGCAAGCTGGGGTTGGTGGGTAGACTAGGATTGGGTGAATTTAGGACTAGAAATTTTAGTCTAGGGTTTCTTTTATTTTAACAATAGATTTTGTAATTGGTTTTAGATAAATGAAAGATCCGGCTGGACCGACGATTTGGATTTGAAAACAGAGGAGGGCTAGTTTAGAAAATAACATAGTCTTTCGCAAATAGTTTTTAGGCAAAATAATATGCATGATGATGACGATGCTAAAATGCAATGTGGCATGATGACATGAGCATGAGGTCATGACGATGCAATGCACAAAAACAACGCGATTTTCTAGTAGTGGTCTTTGCGGGATGCCACAATTCGACACCACTAACAATGGATCTCGCCCCCGAGATCCGCCTCATGGTACCGGAAAGAAGGTCGGTGATCTGCGTCTTCTCGCTTCGTGTAGATCCTCGCGACACCACTAACGAGAGGTCGTTGTCCGTGATCGTCGAGAGAACACACCGGGAAACAAAGGCGAAGTTAAAGGTAAGGTCACCTCTAACTTTCATGGAAGGAGTAAGAATTGCATCGATCTACCATTCAATATACAAAAGCAAATGATAAGAGTAGTGGTATGGTCGCGGCTCCATCCCGCACTCAAAGCATTACTCTGTACACGACCAGATGGATTATGCAACCAACCCTTAGAATTTAGACTAAAGATCTCGACAAAAAAGGTTCAGAAACAGAGGGGTGATGCAGACTCTGCATCGGATCTAGCGTAGGTGATGTCGTCGCGTCGGAAACACCGGAAGGCACGAGAAGGAACAAAGAGAAGTCCACCAGATGAAGGATTCCTCGGATAGCATGAAGACCAGATGTAGCAACACCGTTATCAAAGGAGGAAGCGAAACCCCGAAGGTACGATGGAACCCAACCACGAGAAATCCTGGACTCAAAGAGAGAGAAGAGAGCGGATTCAAAACACGCAGAGGTGAGAGGAGAGCAGCAGAGGGGTAAGGAGTAAAATCAGACCTAATCAGAACTATCCAACCGATTTTGCAAAAATAGTTTTGACACTCTACTTCGTCCGTTAGCTAGGTTATCCTACAGGCTGGACTTGTGGGGTATCGCAACTGCTGAGCTCTGATACCACTCTTTAACACCCTCAGAATCGACCCTATGCAAGTTTCAGCGATTCCCGTCAAACCCGCATAGAAACGATTCAAAGGTGCCCACCAGGCACTTTCGTGCGGGTGGAAAACGAAGTAATAACATTACACAACAGTCCTCGATGGGACCCACAGAACAGATATATATATACAACAGCGACTCCACGAGTCAAGAATACAGATATAATGTACAAAGATCCAAATCACCTTGAAAATGATAGAGCGTTCGACTACGGACAAGATGCAAATGGGGCTAAGAGCCCTGAAGAATAACCAATGGCGTCCATAACCCTGCCCAGGCCAAGCCGGAAGGGTAACCCTGCTAACGACGTCGATCTCAAAACCTGCTTAAACAAAAGGGGTGCCGACAAAGGGCAAAGGAAAAAGAGGAGCGTCAGTACTGAGGCCAGTACACGGCGAGGCTAGAATTCGGCGGTCCCCGCCTACATAGGTATGGTGGACTGAAGCGGCAGCGACAGCATGCACTAACAACCTATAGAGACTCGATACAACTGTCGGCTATCAGAGAGGGGTAAGAAAGACCTATTCGGAACCAACCGGATGCTACCACCAAACAAACCCATCCTGGTGTTTCCCCCTCGAGACCAAACGAGGAAGTCAACCGAGGAACTCACACAGTTGGCAGTTTTATTTATTCAGTTATCGTTGCAGAAATTACTAGTCATGTATGGGTAGTCATCCTGATAAAATAAGCAGTGGGCCCTTTTATTTAACCATTCCGTTGTAGTGGCAACACTTACTAGTCAGATACAATTAGCATGAGATAACCCAAAACCCAGCAGTTGTTGGTACTTTTATTTAGCCATTCCGTTATAGTTGCAATACTTACTAGTCAGGTACAATGGTCGCAAGCGACAACTCAAACAAGCAATTTTTGGCAGTTTTATTTAGCCATTCCGTTATAGTGAAGCTGATTACTAGTCATTATAAAGTCAAATTTATAGCGCTACTTTAGTTATAGTTGTCTATGATCGAGATACTGTGCTCCAAGTCGTCCATAACCGCGGACACGGCTTTCAGAAAGTTTTACCCTGCAGGGGTGCACAAATAGCAACACACACTCGATCAACCTAGGAAAAACCAAATCAAAACCCAACGAGGCCTTCACGACAAAGCAATCACAAGATTCAGAAATATTTCAGGGGGCCACCCCATTAAGCTACCCGCAACGAAGTTAGCTGACTCCGAGACGGAGTCAAGGTTTGCGCCAGTGGCTGTAAACGACTGGGAACCCAAAACTGGGCTTGTCGATACCGCGTAAACACTCCGCTTACCTAAACAGTACAGGTGCTCCTCGCACAATCGTAAATAAAGCAGTAAAGCATGGCATAAGTACATGATAGTAAATAAAACCTCAAACTAGTTTGTGGCCCCAAGAAATAAGACTGAATCAAGCTCTGGCTCAGGGGGGTCCCATAATCCTCCCGGATGTGGATAGCACGAATATTCAAGGAACAGGTATCAAGTACTCGGGGTCCTACGGGACACAAGTGGACGGTTAACAACCAAATAACATCTATTGCCCACCTGTGCCTCTGCTTACCTACTTCAATTTTAGTTGTTAAACAGTAATTAAAGTAAACGATAATGAAATCCATGATCATCTCCAACATTAAACATGCGGCATGACTCCAACAACTGTGACACTTGACAACACGCAACAGCATTTGAGCAAGCGACTACGACGCGGAGGTCCAACTATCTACCAAACAACAGGTAATAGGAGGTGTCCAAGGCAATATAAGGCTGCAAGGGATATCACGGGTACGAAAACTAGAGCATCGCAACACAGATAACAATAGATCAACAGGAGGGAATAAATACTATAAAAGTAAGATAGGTAGAAAGGGGGAGGTGCTCGCCTGAAAACATTGTCGAAGGTTCATCCGAAGATCGGGTCGACACTCGCATCAACTCAACGGCCTTATCCGCGAAGAAGCAAAACACTAGAATAAACACCGGATGCAATATTTAATACTACGGCAGAAGATTGGGCATGATGCATGTATGATGTATGACATGGCAAAGATGGGATGCAATTAGGCAAGATTAAGCGGAACCGGGGTCCCGACATGTGTTTAGGTGGTTCATGTTATTTAGCTACCCCGAAATTTAAATGTTGTCTTAACAGGGCAAGATAAGTTACCGGTTCTCTACGCATATTTAAATGAGGCCAATATAAGGCTAGATTTGCCCGCATATGGGCCCCATATTTAATTATGAGGTGAATCGGCATAAGGCCCCCAAACCACAGACAAGTATGCATGCAAGTATGACAGTTAATATGCAACAAGTATATAGGTAGCAATTTATAAAAATAGGGGCTCGGATCGGGGTCACACATCTGGGTCGAAGATCTTGGTTCGGGGGTTTGGGGTCGGTCTCGGGGTCCGGATCTGGGGTTCGGTCTCGGCGGGAGCGTTCTCGGATAACATAGTAGATCTTGGCGTTCCGCGAAGAAGGACTTGGTTGGCGTCGGGGGCGCATCGGACTCGCCCTGGCCGGTGTCGATCTTGTCGTTGCAAAGATCCTGTCGGGTCCGCGCCATCAAGTCGGTCCTGTCGTTTCACGGCGGAGATCTTGGTGATTCCATGTCGATGACCCTGACGGCCGGGAAGGAGAGCTTGACGCGCCGGGGTTCGATCTTCGGTGTCCATGAAGGAGGTCATGGCGTCCGGGAAGGCGAACTTGTGTTCTGGGCATCTTCGGGTCGGGGGTTTCGACGTCTTTGGGTCCGAGAACAGTCTTCGGTCTATGAGGAAGAGCACAGCGGACTCGGCGCCTCTGAACAAGCTCATGTCGTTCCAACTTCACTGGCCTGAGAAGGAGGCTCGTCACTCTGTCTCGTTGGTCACAGGCGGACTTGGTGTTAGCGTCTCGAGGTGCCGTCGGGTACCGCCGGAACGGTGTCGATCTGCATGCCACGAAGAGCTTGGAAAGAGCTTGGTATTAGGGAACACAGTCCCACATACGAACTTCTGGGCGGTGTGGCGAGTTTGCAGACAACAAACAACATCTTCTTCACACATCGAAGCACCACAAGAACACAAACACGCACGGGAGCACGGGCTCGAGCGGCAGGGCCGGACGGAGGGGACTCGGGCGAGGGGGTCGAGGAGCCGGAGGCCGGGGTCGGAGAACAGCGGGTAGGAGGCAAGCTTGGGAGGAGGCGGCCGGCGGAGCGGAGGCGGGCTTGCCGGCGGCGGCGTGTGTGTCCGGGTCGAGGAGGCGGGGCCGGGGCTTGCAGGAAGGGGAGGCGGCCGGCGGCGAGGGAGTCCCAGGCGGCGGGCGCCAGGAGGAGGCGGGGCGACGCGGCCGGGCGAGGAGAGGAGGAAGGACGGCGCGCGGCTGGAAGGGGAGGCGTGGCGCGGAGCTCGGCGGAGGCCGGGGAAGCAGAGGACGGCGGCGAGGCCGGGCCCGACGGTGGCGGCGCTGGCCGCGGCCGCTGGAGGAGGAGCTCGCTAACGGGGCGGAGGCCGGGGACGCGGCTCGTTGGCGGGGCCGGCGTCAGGGTCTTGAAGAACGGAAGAGGCGGCGGTCCGCGTCGGGCGACAGGAGGCGACCAACGGCGAGAGGGAGGGCCGGAGCGGAGCGGTCAGGAGCGACGGGGAGGGGAGGCGAGCAAGAAGGAGGGCGGCGACTGCGATCAGAGCGTCGGGGAGAGGAGGAGAGGTGCGGGCGAGCGGGGGTCGCGCAGATGAGGGAGGAAGAGGGAGACGCGGGGGGTCCGTGGGGGTGGGCCGGGGCGTGGGGTCAGGTGGTGGGACCGGGGTCCAGGGAGAGGGTGAGGGAGTGGGTCGGTGTGGGGAGGTGGGGCCACTGGGTGTGTGTGTTGGGGGTGGGGCCAGGGTGTAAGGGAGAGGGGTAGGAGGGGCTGTGTGTGGGTGTGGGCAGAGGAGAGAGGGAGTGGGGGTGAGAGAGAGGATTGGTGAGGTGGCGGTGGGTGAGATGAGGTGGAGGGAAAGGGAGGTGGCAAGCTGGGGTTGGTGGGTAGACTAGGATTGGGTGAATTTAGGACTAGAAATTTTAGTCTAGGGTTTCTTTTATTTTAACAATAGATTTTGTAATTGGTTTTAGATAAATGAAAGATCCGGCTGGACCGACGATTTGGATTTGAAAACAGAGGAGGGCTAGTTTAGAAAATAACATAGTCTTTCGCAAATAGTTTTTAGGCAAAATAATATGCATGATGATGACGATGCTAAAATGCAATGTGGCATGATGACATGAGCATGAGGTCATGACTATGCAATGCACAAAAACAACGCGATTTTCTAGTAGTGGTCTTTGCGGGATGCCACATTCGGTGTGTCCTAAACAAGCTTCGTGAGAACCGCTTGTATGCAAAGTTCTCCAAGTGTGAGTTTTGGCTGCCTCAAGTAACCTATCTTGGTCACGTCATCTCTGCCAAGGGCATTGCAGTCAACCCGGAAACTGTGAAGACAATTGTTGAATGGCTTCCTCCTGTTAATGTCAAAGAAGTGCGGAGTTTCCTTGGTTTGGTTAGTTATTGCCATCGCTTCGTTCAGAACTTTTCAAAGATAGCAAAGACTCTTACCGATCTCCTCAAGAAAGGCAAGAAATACCTTTGGACTCCTGCATGTCAAGCAAGCTTTGAGACACTCAAAGAGAAGCTCACTTCCACGCCAGTCTTGGTTCCTCCGGACACATCTAAGCCTTTCCAGATATTCTGTGACGCCTCTTTGCAAGGATTGGGTGCGGTCCTTATGCAAGAAAAACAAGTTGTTTCTTATGCCTCTCGACGGTTGAAGACGCATGAGATCAACTATCCTACACATGACCTCGAGCTCGCAGCAGTTGTCTTTGCTTTGAAACTATGGAGGCATTACTTGCTGGGCAACCGTTGTGAAATCTTTTCTGATCACAAGATTCTAAAGTATATCTTCACTCAGCCTGATCTCAACCTTCGGCAGAGGAGGTGGATTGAAGCAATCAATGATTTTGATTTGACCATCAACTACACTCCGGGCAAAGCTAATGTCATGGCCGATGCTCTCAGCCGCAAAGCTTATGTCAACAACCTCATGATGGAAGAACAACAACCTCTCTTTTGCGAGGAATTCCATCAGCTCAACCTTGAAATTGTGGAACAAGGGAATCTCCTGAACCTTCTGGCTACTCCTCTCTTGGAAGAAAAGGTTCGCTCCTTTCAGCGTGGTGATCCGAACACCAAAAAGATCATCTCAAAATTTCAGCTTCCGAAGTATGAGTCCTTCCACGTCGATGATCAAGGCACACTTTTCTTTGAACACCGGATGTTTGTTCCGAACTACCCGGGTTTGAGAGAGCAAGTTCTCAAGGAGGCGCATGATTCCGTTCTTTCTATCCACCCTGGCAGCACAAAGATGTACATGGAGTTGAAAACACAATATTGGTGGCCGGGATTGAAACGATATTGTGCCAAGTATGTCTCGGAGTGTGATGTCTGTTGCAGAGTGAAAGCTGTCCATCAGAAACCTTACGGTCTTCTACAGCCATTGAAACCCCCGGAATGGAAATGGGAGAAAGTAGAGATGGACTTCATCACGGGTTTTCCAAGGTCGCAGAAGGGCAACAATGCAATCTTTGTTGTCATTGACAGGCTTTCTAAAGTGGCTCACTTCTTCCCCGTCAAGGAAACAATTTCTGGGATTCAGTTGGCTGAGCTCTATATCAACAGAATTGTCTCTCTGTATGGGGTTCCGCTTGAGATCAGTTCAGACCGTGGAAGCATCTTCATTTCCATGTTCTGGGAAAGTTTCCAAAATGCTTTGGGAACAAAGTTGAACTTCAGCACAGCTTACCACCCTCAGTCGCAAGGACAAGTTGAAAGGATCAATCAGATTCTGGAGGATATGCTTCGTGCTTGCGTCATCTCATTTGGCTTGAAGTGGGAAGAATGTCTTCCTTATGCTGAATTCTCTTACAACAACAGCTTCCAGAAAAGTCTGAAGATGGCACCATTTGAGGCTCTCTATGGCCGCAAATGCAGAACTCCGATTGGTTGGTCGGGTGCAGGAGAAAGAATTTGGTTTGGCCCTGACATTGTAACTCAAGCGGAGGAGAAGGTGCACATCATTCTTGAAAATCTGAAGATTGCTCAAAGTCGCCAGAAGAGCAATTATGACAGAAAGCACACGGACATGGAGTATGTCCCTGGTGATCTCGTTTACCTTCGTGTCACTCCCATGAGAGGCACACACCGCTTTGGTATCAAAGGAAAGCTGGCTCCTAGATACATCGGTCCTTTCAAAATTCGTGGAAGAAGAGGAGAAGTTGCTTATGCTCTTGAGCTCCCAGAAAAACTCGAGGTCCATCATGTTTTCCACATCTCTCAACTCAAGAAGTGCTTCAAGGATCCCGGCAGGACCGTGGATCATGAGCTAATCAATCTCCAAGAAGACCTGTCATATCAAGAACACCCCACAAAAATCCTTGAGATCGCAGAAAGAAGGACTCGCAACAAGTCCATCAAGTTCTGCAAGGTGCAGTGGTCGCACCATTCTGTTGATGAAGCCACTTGGGAACGTGAAAATGAACTCCGTGCCAACTATCCTACCCTCTTTGAGTCTTCTTCTTCTTCTTCCTAGAATCTCGGGGCGAGATTCCTGTTTAGTGGGGGAGAGTTGTAGCATCCCATTTGTCTAACAACTGTAATGCTACTTGTTCTAGTAATATAATGACTACTTCGTAGACATAATTATTGCATCATCATTATATCATGCTCATGTCATCATGCCACCTTGCATTTAAGCATCATCTAAAACCCTTTTTGGTTTGGTTCTTCTCTCATATGCATTGTTAATTGTATTTGCCTCTTGATATTGTATTTGGTTCTTGATATATTGTTAAATGCCCAAGTTGAGTTGGGGGCATATCTTTTATTCCACTTCACCACCCTTTCTTTCACCACCTTATAATTCCACCATTCCATTATCCATGAGCTTGTATTCTATTTTCTTTTGAATTTTAATCTAGCTCATGGGAGATAGGATGGATCTAATTCAAATTCTTTTGCTTGGCCTTTACTCCACATTTGGGGATGCATAGGAATAATGCCATGCTCATTATTTTGTTTCCACAAGATTAAGACATGGCATTTAATACCCTTGCATGGGCCATGCAACCATAACCATCCTTTGTCCTCTTTGAATTTTATTTGAATTTTGAGTGGGTCATCTTCCTTTTCCTTTACCCCTCTTTTGCTTGATCTAGTTGGCCTTGTTAACAACCACACTACATCTCCCTCTCCTTTCATCACCTTCATCTCTTTTCACCCCTCCCCTCCATGCATGGTCATGTGGATCCTATCAAGAACCCTAAACCACCCTCTCTCTTAATTCCTTTCTCCATATGCTCTCACCTAAGTTAAAACCTAACCCTAACCCCTCATCTACCTAGTTACACCCTACCACTACCTTGGGCACCATCTAACCTAACCCCCTCTCCCTCTCTAGCTAACCCTAAGCCATCACTCCTCTCTCACCAACCCTAACCCGAGGATCCCTCCAACCCTAGCTCAGCCGAGCCTACCTCCCCTTTCCTCCTTCCTCCTCTCTCCCTGCCTGCATGCCCCACACCGAACCACCCCCTCCTACCTGCCTTGACCCCACCTGGAAGCCCCTACCTGCGCCTGCCCTGCCCTAGCCCACTCCAAGCACGTGAAGGAGGAAGCAAAAGGTGGCCGAAGCCACCTTTATCTGCACCACCTCCCCCACGCCATCTACCCCTCTCTTCCGTCCTTATCTACACCCCACGGCCTCCTCTGCCACTCCCAGATCCGCCCAGGGCATCGCCCTCTTCTCTCCTTCCTCCCCACCACCGTCTACCCCCAACGCCGGCCACCGTCGGCCTCCACCTCCCCCTACCCCTACCAGCCGGTGGCGTGGCGATCAAGGTTGTCGAGGAGGATCACGCGGCTCCCCTGATTCACCCTGTACACGCCGGCGAGGAGGAGAAGCCCCAGGCTCGCCAGACCGACGCCGCTCCGACGAAACCCTAGCTCCCGCCGGCCGCCAGCTCCGTCGACGATCTGCTGCTCCCCGGCCCGGTCCAACACCGCCGGCAGCCTCCCGGTGAACTACTGCACCTCTCTGACATCCTTCCGCTGTTGTTCGCTTCCTCGACGAGCGCAACCCGGCGACGAACGCCCTCTGTGCACGGCAGGTTCATCGTCGTCTGGTTGTCTGCGCGTCGCGTTACCTCATCTCGCTGCGTAGCCGAACCCTGTCACAACCCCCCTAGCCACCGCAGCGGTAACCGCCGCCGCGCGCGCACGCGAGGTCGCAGGATCGAGCCCTGCGCGCCCCTGTTTCCTCTGATGCGCGGCGCCTTCAGTTTCGTCAGTCAACCAGGAAGAAAAACAGTGGCAATGGCCATCTTGCAGATACCCCCCCACCTTTTTGCCTCGCAACCGCGCTCCCCTCCGACCCCACCAGCCAGCCTCTCTGTTTTTTTTGCAAAACCCCCTTGCTTTTTCGAACACTCAACCCGCGCTCCCTCTCTGTGCCGCGTGGCACGCCCCCTCTCGCCCACTGGCGTGCGGGTCCGCGTGTGCCGTGGTCCCACCTGTCATTCACAGGGACTAGGTCAGCTGCGGTGTAAAAAGCCTGTTCTGCACGCTGTGTTGCCCAGTCAGCTTGGCCCCACTTGTCAATGACCGTGGCTAAGTCTGGGTCGGGTAACAAAAGTAATTCTGTTTTCCTGTTATAATTCAAATCTTTTCAAATTATTTTTAAATTCAAATTCAAATCTGTTTTAATATAAATTTCAAAATATAAATCCAAATAATACAAATGATATATGTTTTTAGATCAGAAAAATGTGAGGATTTCAACTATGCCATCCAAAATATATTTTGGGCACTTAAAATTTCAAGTTGAATTAAATTACAATAAAATGCCCTTTCGCCTTAATTAATTAATAACTTTTGTTTTATAACTCCGAATTTGAAAAATGATATGTCTAAATCGATTAGCTCGACGAGACCTTTCTGTTTATGCTGTCCATGTTCTGAATTGCAGCATGCATCATATAAATATAAACTATACAGCAACTAATATGAGGTTAAAATGTGACCAACACTCAATAAAAGGCTTTAATCTTGTATTCCACATCTCACCCATGCCATGCTACTTCATTTCCATGCAATTTGTGCATCATTCATCATGGCATAATTTTTTGCTTGTCGCATTTTATTCCTATGCTTGTGCACTTTATTTATGTTGGCCCTTGTTTGTTTGGTTCTTCTTCGAATAGACGCTGAGCAGGGGATATATCAACAAACCCAGGAGCACTACCCAGATCCTTCTCTCGCTTCAACTGAGCTGCCAGGCAAGCACTACCACATGCTTGCATACATATAGTACCTATTGCCTCTATCTTATTCTTGCATCATTGAGTCACGATTGCATTAAATGGAATCCCAAGTATTGCATAGCCTTTACTTTTAAACCCCACCGAAGCTTGTTCCTCCATCCCATGAGCCATTACTACATGAGTTGTTTGAGCCATGCGAGTCGTAGAACAGCATGTGTAGGGTATGTGAGTGTCTGATGGATAACGAGGTACCTAAACAACTTAACCTGAGTAGTAATTGTTGGAATTATGCCCTAGAGGCAATAATAAAGATGTTATTATTATAATTCTTGTTCATGATAAAGTTTATATTCCATGCTAGAATTGTATTAAGAGGAAACTTTAATACTTGTGTGGTTTGTAAACAACACCGTGCCCCTAGTACGCCTCTATGGACTAGCTCATTGATCAATGATGGTTAAGGTTTCCTAACCATAGACATGAGTTGTCAATTGATAATGAGATCATATCATTGGGAGAATGATATGGTGGATAGACCCAAACAAAGAAGAGCAATTATATCGTGTCATCGTGTTCGTCTTTGCGAAGCTTTTCCTATGTCAAATATTGTATTCCTTAGACCATGAGATAATGCAACTCCCTGGTATCGGAAGAAAGCTTTGAGGTCATCAAACGTCATCCTATGAGAGGGTGATCATAAAGGTGTCTCTCAGGTGATCGGAAAGTATCTGTTGGGTTGTATGTATCGAGATGGAATTTGTCCCTCCCAAGTCGGAGAGATATACTTCGGGCCCACTCGGTAATCGATATCAACACCGCTTGCAAGCATGTGGTTAAGGAGTTAATCACAAAGTGATATCGGATTACGGAACGAGTAAAGTACTTGCTGTGAACGAGATTGAACTAGGTATGACGGTACCGACGATCGAATCTCGGGCAAGTAAAATATCGCGAGACGAAGGGAATATATATATGGGATTGATTGAATCCTGGCATCGTGGTTCATCCGATATGATCATCGATGAATGTGTGGGAGTCAATATGGGTGCCCAGACCCCGCTGTTGATTATTGATAGAAGATCATGTCTGCATATTCTCGAACCCGCAGGGTCACACACTTAACGTATCTCGACGCTAGGATAGATTGGATAATTGGTTTATGAATTTTTGTTCGGAGTCTCGGATGGTATCCGGGATATCACTAGAGGTTCCGGAATGGTCCGGAGAATAAGATTCATATAAGGCAGTGCAGTTTTTGGAGTTCGGAATTGTTCCGGGTTAATCGGTATTGTACCGGAAGCTTCTAGAACCTTCCGAAGGGGACCAACGTGGCCCCACCTTCCGGGAGGGAGCATGGGCCTATGAGGGAGTGTCCTGGCCGCATTGGGCCAGGGGCACAAGGCCCCATAGGGCCCAGCCGATTCTAGAGAGATTTGACTCGTTTAAATCTCGGGATAGAATTTCTAGATAAGGGAGAGTTTAAATCGTTTAAACTAGAGATAGGATTTCTAGATAAGGGAGAGTTTAAATTGTTTAAACTAGAGATAGGCTTGGAGGAGGGGAAAAGGCTGGCCGCCCCCCTCTATATATAGAGGGGTGGTGCGCCCCCTCCCCCCCACACACCTTCCTCCAAGCCCTAGCAGCCTTGCTACCTTCCTCTCCCCCTCCCGAATGTTTGTAGGCGAAGCCCTGCAGCAGAAATTCTCCACCATATACACCACGCCGTCGTGTTGTAGATCCAATCTATCTCTCCACCATACTCGCTGGTCCGAGGAAGGAGGAGACGTCGAGGTGCTGCACGTGTGCATCTCACGGAGGCACCGCCACTTGTGGTGCTAGATCGGATCGGATCGCGAGGAGGAGAAGCGAGTACGACTACATCACCCACGTTCCGACGAACGTTCCGCTGTGCGAATCTTCAAGGGTATGAAGATCTAATCCAATCTCTCTCGTTGTTTGCATCTCCTAGATTAGATCTTGGCTTCCCTCTGTTCGCTCCGTAGAAAAATTTGATTTACTATGCCGCGAAACCCTTCAGTGGTATCAGAGCTAGATCTATGCGTAGATGTGTTTCACGAGTAGAACGCAACATGGTTGTTGCGGGCGTTGATGTTTTCTGTTGCAAGCCTCTTGTTTGTGTTCTTCTTATGACGCGGGATAGTGAGATTGAAGCGGTCCAGGCCAACCTTACGCGACGTCGTTCGCGAGACCGGCTCCGCACTTGACGTGTGGCTTGTTCCACACATGCGGCTAGTGGATGTCAGTTTCTCTCACTATAGTTGTCATGGGATTAACACCGGAGTTTGGCAACCATAATATCACCGTTGTGGCTTTCCGTAGGTAAGAATCGTTCTTAGCATCTACTCCCATAAAGCCACGTAAAACATGCAACAACAAAGTAGAGGCGTCTAACTTGTTTTTGCAGGGAGTGTTTTCTGTGATATGGTATGGCCCAAGATGTGATGTGTATATTGTATGCGATGATCATGTTTTGTAACGTTTCACGACTTGCATGTCGATGAGTACACAACCGGCAGGAGCCATATGGTTGTCTTTATAATTGTGTATGACCTGCGAGTCAACTTCTTATACACCATGTAATAGCTTTACTTTATCGCTAAGTAGTTAGCAATAGTTGTAGTTGCTATTCGTGGTGGAGGCAATCATGGTGGAGTGATGGAGATCATGCCGGAACAAACAAGATGGAGATCATTGCGCGAGGATTGGCTATACCATGTCACATAAAGTTATATGCATGTGATGTTTATCCCTTTATGTATCTTATTATGCTTAGATCGTGGCGGTAGCATTATAAGATGATTCCTCACTTAAAGATCAAGATAAAAACTGTGTTCTCCCCAAGTATGCACCGTTGCGAAAGTTCGTCGTTTCCAAGCATCACGTGATGATCGGGTGCTATAGACTCTACGCTCACATACAACGGGTGCAAGCCAGTTTTTGCACACGCGGAAATACTTGGGTCTAACTTGACGAGCCTAGCATGTACAGACATGGCCTCGGAACACAAGAACCGAAAGGTTAAGCATGAGTCATATGAATGATATGATCGACACTTTGTTGTCCACCATTGAAACCACATCTCTTCTCGTGATGATCGGATTAGGTGTGGTGAATTTGGATCGTGTTCACTAAACAACTTGAGGGATGTTGAATTTAGTGGGAGTTCATCTAGTAATTTGATTAAGTTGAACTATTTATCATGAACATAGTCTAAATTGTACTTGCAAATACTGTAGATCCAATGGCCAAGTCCAACTTCAACTTCAACGTTTTTGCTGAGAAAGAAAAGCTTAGAAACAATGGGTCTAACTTCACCAACTGGTTCCGCAATCTAAGAATCATTCTGTCTGGCGGACAAAAGGACTATGTCCTTGAGAAAGCGTTAGGTAACCCCCCTGCTGCAACTGCGCCGGCTGATGAGAAAGCTGTCTATCAGTCGCGCAAAGATGATTATGGTGTGATTAAGAGCACCATGTTGTTTGCTATGGAACCGGAGCTTCAAAATCGTTTTGAAACCTATCCCGGGCCCTTTGAGATTCTCGAGGAGCTGAAAACCATGTTTCAGACTCAAGCCCATTCTGAGAGATATGAGATCTCTGAGAATTTCTTTAACTGCAAGATGGAGGAAGGGAGTTCCGTTAGTGAGCACGCCATAAAGATGTCGGGCTACACTCAACGCCTTGAGAAACTGGAATGCACGATTCCAGAGGAGCTCAAGATTTACAGGGTTCTGCAATCACTCCCTCCCAGCTACAAAAGTTTTGTAGTGACTCATAATTAGATTGGTTCCACTGATACGATCACCGAGCTCTTCGCAAAGCTGAAGGCTACGGAAGTGGACATCAAGAAGGATAATCATGTGTTGATGGTCAACAAGCCCTCCTTTAAGAAAGGTAAGGGAGCAAAGAAGCCCTTCAAGAAGGGCGGTGGCAAGCGCAATGCCCCTGCTGAGAAGAAGCTCAGGTCTGGTCCCAAGCCGGACACTGAGTGCTTCTATTGCAAGGACAAGGGTCACTGGAAGCGCAACTGTCCGAAGTACTTAGCGGACAAGAAGGCTGGCACCATCAAAGGTATATTTGATATACATGTTATTGATGTTTTCCTTACTAGCCCTCGTTGTAGTGCCTGGGTATTTGATACCGGTTCAGTTGCTAATATTTGTAACTCGAAACAGGAGCTACGGAATAGACGGCGGCTTGCGAGGGATGAGGTGACGATGCGTGTTGGCAACAGATCAAGAGTTGATGTGATGGCCTTCGGCACGCTCTCCTTAGTTTTACCTTCGGGATTAGTTTTAAACCTTAATAAATGTTATTATGTGCCTGCGTTGAGCATGAACATTATTTCCGGATCGTGTTTATTGCAAGACGGTTATTCATTTAAATCGGAGAATAATGGTTGTTCTATTTATATGAGTAACATCTTTTATGGTCATGCACCTCTTGTGAATGGTTTATTTCTTCTAAATCTCGAAAGGGATGAAACACACATCCATAACATTGAGGCTAAGAGATGCAAAGTAGATAGTGATAATACTACTTATTTGTGGCACTGTCGTCTAGGTCATATTGGTGTAAAGCGCATGAAGAAACTCCATTCTGATGGACTTTTGGAGTCTCTTGATTTTGAATCATTTGACACATGCGAACCATGCCTCATGGGCAAGATGATCAAAACCCCGCTCTCCGGTATGATGGAGCGAGCAACGAACTTGTTGGAAATCATACATACCGATGTATGCGGACCGATGAGTGTTTCGACGCGCGGTGGATATCGCTATTTTCTCACTTTTACCGATGACTTAAGTAGATATGGGTATATCTATTTAATGAAACATAAATCTGAAACGTTTGAAAAGTTCAAAGAATTTCAGAATGAAGTGGAGAACCATCGTAACAGAAAGATTAAGTTTCTACGATCCGATCGTGGGGGCGAATATTTGAGTTATGATTTTCTCACGCATCTTAAAGCAAGTGGAATCGTTTCACAACTCACGCCACCCGGAACACCACAGCGCAATGGTGTGTCTGAACGCCAGAATCGAACCCTATTAGATATGGTCCGATCAATGATGTCTCTAACTGATTTGCCGTTATCATTTTGGGGTTATGCATTAGAAACCGCTGCATTCACTTTAAATAGGTCTCCATCTAAATCCGTTGAGACGACACCGTATGAACTGTGGTTTGGTGCTAAACCTAAGTTGTCGTTTCTTAAAGTTTGGGGATGCGAAGCTTACGTCAAGAAGTTGATGCCGGACAAGCTCGAACCCAAAGCGGAGAAATGCGTCTTCATAGGATACCCTAAGGAAACTATTGGGTATACCTTCTATCACAGAACCGAAGGCAAAGTGTTTGTCGCAAAGAACGGTTCCTTTCTTGAGAAGGAGTTTCTCTCGAAAGAAGTGAGTGGGAGGAAAGTAGAGCTTGACGAGGTTATTGAACCTTCTCTTGAATTGGAGAGTAGCGCAGCACCTGAAATTGTTCCAGTGCCGCCTGCACCAACAATAGAGGAAGCTAATGACAAGGATCATGAAGCTTCAGACGATGCTGCTACTGAACGTCGCAGGTCGACAAGGTCGCGTGCCCCTCCTGAGTGGTACGGCAACCCTGTCTTGACTGTCTTGTTGGTAGAAGACAGCGAACCTACAAACTATGAGGAAGCGATGATGAGCCCAGACTCTGAGAAATGGCTGGAAGCCATGAAATCCAAATTGGGATCCATGAGCGAAAACCAAGTATGGACTTTGGTGGATCCTCCTAGCGACCGAAAGGCCGTTGAGTGCAAATGGATTTTCAAGAAGAAAACGGACGCGGATGGTAATGTTACTGTCTATAAAGCACGGCTTGTCGCAAAAGGTTTTCGACAAGTTCAAGGTGTTGACTACGATGAGACTTTCTCTCCCGTAGCGATGTTTAAGTCCATTCGGATTTTATTAGCAATTGCTGCGTTTCATGATTATGAAATATGGCAGATGGATGTCAAGACTGCTTTCCTCAATGGCAACATTGATGAAGAGTTGTATATGATGCAACCCGAAGGTTTTGTCGATCCTAAGGATGCTGATAAAGTATGCAAACTTCAGCGTTCCATTTATGGACTGAAGCAAGCATCTCGGAGTTGGAACCTTCGTTTTGATCAAGTGATCAAGAGCTTTGGATTTGTTCCAAATTTCTACGAAGCTTGTATCTACAGGAAAGTGAGTGGGAGCTCGGTGACGTTTCTGGTACTATATGTGGATGACATATTGATTATCGGAAATGACATCAACATGCTTAACGATGTGAAGAGTTATTTGAACAAGTGTTTTTCAATGAAAGACCTAAGTGAAGCTACTTATATATTGGGCATCAAGATCTATAGAGATAGACAAAGACGCCTGATAGCTTTAAGCCAAAGTACATACCTAGACAAAGTTCTGAAAAGGTTCAGAATGGATAAGGCAAAGAAAGGTTCAGTGCCTATGTTGTCAGGTAAGATATTGAGCAAGGCTCAGTTTCCAGCTACGGTAAATGATAGGGAAGCTATGAGCAAAGTGCCTTATGCCTCGGCCATAGGTTCCATCATGTATGCCATGCTGTGTACTAGACCGGATGTGTCCAATGCTCTTAGTTTGACGAGCAGATATCAAAGTGATCCAGGAGTGGAACACTGGACAGCCGTGAAGAACATCCTAAAGTACCTAAATAGAACTAAAGAAATGTTCTTAGTCTATGGGGGTGATGAACAGCTTGTCGTAAAAGGTTACGTCGATGCTAGTTTCGACACCGACAAGGATGATTCTAAATCTCAGACAAGATACGTTTATATTTTGAATGGAGGAGCTGTGAGCTGGAGAAGCTGCAAGCAAAGCGTGATCGCGGGATCTACAGTAGAAGCGGAATACATGGCTGCTGCAGAAGCGTCAAGTGAAGGAGTTTGGATCAAAAACTTCATCACTGAGCTTGGTGTGGTTCCAAGTGCATTGGACCCACTGGAGATATTGTGTGATAACACTGGCGCCATAGCACTCGCTAAGGAACCAAGATATCATCCAAAGACCAAGCATATCAACCGCAAGTTTCATATAATCCGAGATTATATAGCAGATGGAGATCTGAAGATTAGCAAAGTACATACAGATCTGAATGTCGCAGATCCATTAACTAAACCTCTTCCACGTGTAAAACATGATCAACACCTCAGTGCCATGGGTGTGAGATTGTTGCCAAATGTAAACTAGATTATTGACTCTAGTGCAAGTGGGAGACTGTTGGAATTATGCCCTAGAGGCAATAATAAAGATGTTATTATTATAATTCTTGTTCATGATAAAGTTTATATTCCATGCTAGAATTGTATTAAGCGGAAACTTTAATACTTGTGTGGTTTGTAAACAACACCGTGTCCCTAGTACGCCTCTATGGACTAGCTCATTGATCAATGATGGTTAAGGTTTCCTAACCATAGACATGAGTTGTCAATTGATAATGAGATCATATCATTGGGAGAATGATATGGTGGATAGACCCAAACAAAGAAGAGCAATTATATCGTGTCATCGTGTTCGTCTTTGCGAAGCTTTTCCTATGTCAAATATTGTATTCCTTAGACCATGAGATAATGCAACTCCCTGGTATCGGAAGAAAGCTTTGAGGTCATCAAACGTCATCCTATGAGAGGGTGATCATAAAGGTGTCTCTCAGGTGATCGGAAAGTATCTGTTGGGTTGTATGTATCGAGATGGAATTTGTCCCTCCCAAGTCGGAGAGATATACTTCGGGCCCACTCGGTAATCGATATCAACACCGCTTGCAAGCATGTGGTTAAGGAGTTAATCACAAAGTGATATCGGATTACAGAACGAGTAAAGTACTTGCTGTGAACGAGATTGAACTAGGTATGACGGTACCGACGATCGAATCTCGGGCAAGTAAAATATCGCGAGACGAAGGGAATATATATATGGGATTGATTGAATCCTGGCATCGTGGTTCATCCGATATGATCATCGATGAATGTGTGGGAGTCAATATGGGTGCCCAGACCCCGCTGTTGATTATTGATAGAAGATCATGTCTGCATATTCTCGAACCCGCAGGGTCACACACTTAACGTATCTCGACGCTAGGATAGATTGGATAATTGGTTTATGAATTTTTGTTCGGAGTCTCGGATGGGATCCGGGATATCACGAGAGGTTCCGGAATGGTCATTCATATAAGGCAGTGCAGTTTTTGGAGTTCGGAATTGTTCCGGGTTAATCGGTATTGTACCAGAAGCTTCTAGAACCTTCCGGAAGGGGACCAACGTGGCCCCACCTTCCGGGAGGGGGCATGGGCCTATGAGGGAGTGTCCTGGCCGCATTGGGCCAGGGGCACAAGGCCCCATAGGGCCCAGCCGATTCTAGAGAGATTTGACTCGTTTAAATCTCGGGATAGAATTTCTAGATAAGGGAGAGTTTAAATCGTTTAAACTAGAGATAGGATTTCTAGATAAGAGAGAGTTTAAATTGTTTAAACTAGAGATAGGCTTGGAGGAGGGGCAAGGGCTGGCCGCCCCCCTCTATATATAGAGGGGTGGTGCGCCCCCTCCCCCCACACACCTTCCTCCAAGCCCTAGCAGCCTTGCTACCTTCCTCTCCCCCTCCCGACTGTTTGTAGGCGAAGCCCTGCAGCAGAAATTCTCCACCATATACACCACGCCGTCATGTTGTAGATCCAATCTATCTCTCCACCATACTCGCTGGTCCGAGGAAGGAGGAGACGTCGAGGTGCTGCACGTGTGCATCTCACGGAGGCACCGCCACTTGTGGTGCTAGATCGGATCGGATCGCGAGGAGGAGAAGCGAGTACGACTACATCACCCACGTTCCGACGAACGTTCCGCTGTGCGAATCTTCAAGGGTGAAGATCTAATCCAATCTCTCTCGTTGTTTGCATCTCCTAGATTAGATCTTGGCTTTCCCTCTGTTCGCTCCGTAGAAAATTTTGATTTACTATGCCGCGAAACCCTTCAGTAATGGGATAACTAATGAAAGTGGCACCGGTGAGCAATATCTGCTATTTGGTTTTTCATGCTCACTTGTGTCCCGTAGGACCCCGAGTACTTGATTCCTGTTCCTTGAATATTCGCGCTATCCACATCCGGGAGGCTTATGGGACCCCCCTGAGCCAGAGCTTGATTCATTCTTATTTCTTGGGGCCACAAACTAGTTTGAGGTTTTATTTACTATCCTGTACTTATGCCATGCTTTACTGCTTTATTTAAAATTGTGCGAGGTACTGCACCTGTACTGTTTAGGTCAGCGGAGTGTTTTCGCGGTATCGACAAGCCCAGTCACATTTTCGGGTTCCCAGTCGTTTACAGCCACTGGCGCAAACCTTGAGTCCATCTCGGATTCGGCTAACTTCGTTGCGGGTGTACTCAATGGGGTGGCCCCCTGAAATATTTCTGAATCCTGTGATTGCTTTGTCGTGAAGGCCTCGTTGGGTTTTGATTTGGTTTTTCCGAGGTTGATCGAGTGTGTGTTGCTATTTGTGCACCCCTGCAGGGTCAAACTTTCTTAAAGCCGTGTCCGCGGTTATGGACGACTTGGAGCACAGTTTCTCGATCATAGACAAGTATAACTAAAGTACCGCTTTTAATTTGACTAAGTAACTGACTAGTAAATAGTGCAACACTCATGGAATGGTTAATAAAACTGCCAACGGATGGGGGGTGTTCGTCCGCTTCCTCGTTGGTAAGCGAGGAGGAGGATGGATCTGTTGATATTACTGTTATAACTATTGTCATTAATTCACGGACATCCGTCTATCTTTGGTTAGGCGGATGGTTAGCGAGTTTCTATAGAACTGTTAGGGTTTATCTTTTGCTGCAATTGCGTCACCCCAGGTTGTGTCCCCTTTAGAGGCATAAAGACTTGCTGAGTACCCCTAGGGTCTCACACGATAAATTATTTGATTCAGATGAACAGGTACACTCGCGAGATGGATACCGGGTGGAGGAGACGGACGATGTGGGCAACGATCATGCGGTGTAGAGATTCTGGGAACGGGAATCCGTGAGATCTATGGGCGGGATGTGTTTATTTTAAGGGGCATCTTATGCCGATTTTCTTCTTATCCGTACTCGGATCTTGTTTGCCGCTTCCGCCTGTTACTCTGATGTTTGATGTATGAGGAGATATCCTAAACTATTATATCTATCTAGAACATTTGAATCTTGCCGTATGGCGTTGCTATATTTCCTTTCTTTTTAGATGGAATGGCTCTGATGTACTGTTGTATGGTGGCTTGCATACATACTCATTTGTGTATGTAGTTGATCCCTTCGCCTGCCGATTACGCCGCCCGTTCTTGTCCCGATGTTTGGAAATGGTTGGGACGGCCGCAAGGTCTACCTGTGAGTGGCATTTGGGCCCCACTGTACTATTTCAACCATTTCCGCTCATCCAGGCTTGTAACTAGGAGCGTAATTCACCGAGGTAGTTACATGCCACATATAGGTCGAGTTATCGCTCGATTTCAAACGTTTAGCTTCAATGTTATTAATATGTGTATTTCCACTATCGAGATTCAATAAGAATAGACCATCTATCAATGGTGCATGTGCATAAAACATATTACTCATATAAATCGAACAACCATTATTCTCGGACTTAAACAAGTAACCGTCTCGCAATAAACAAGATCCCGATATAATGTTCATGCTTAACGCAGGCACCAAATAACAATTATTTAAGTATAAAACTAATCTCGATGGTAGATGAAGAGGTAGCGTGCCGACCGTGATCACATCAACCTTTGTTCGTTTCCCACGCGCATCGTCACCTCGTTCTTCGCTAGCTTCCGTTTATTCTGCAGCACCTGTTTCGAGTTACAAATATGAGCAACCGAACCAGTATCAAATACCCAGGCACTACTACGAGTACTAGTGAGATACACATCAATAACATGTATATCGGATATACCTTTCTTCTTGATGTTGCCGTTCTTCAAATCCGCCAAGTACTTTGGGCAATTCCGCTTCCAGTGACCTTCTCCCTTGCAGTAAAAGCACTCAGTATCAGGCTTAGGTCTAGCCTTGGTCTTCTTCGTCGGTGCGGTAACTTTATTACCACCCTTCTTGAAGTCTTTTGCTTAGACTTGCCTTTCTTGAATTTGGTGGTCTTATTGACCATCAACACTTGGTGCTCTTTCTTGATCTCCACTTCTGCAGATTTTAACATGGAGAAGAGTTCTGGCAACTGCTTGTTCATGCTTTGCATATTGTAGTTCATCACAAATTTCTTGTAACTTGGTGGTAGTGATTGGAGGACACGGTAAATCCCCAATGCATTAGGAATCACTATACCTAAGCTTTGGAGTTTGTTTGTGTGCCCAAACATCTTAAGCACATGCTCACTGACGGAGCTGCCCTCTTCCATCTTGCAGTTAAAGAACTTTTCAGAAGCCTCATAGCTCTCAACTGCCGCGTGAGTCTCAAATATCAGTTTGAGTTCACGGACAATATCATGTGGGTCTGAATTCTCAAACCTTTTCTGAAGCTCCGATTCCAAACCATACAAGATAGCACACTGAACTGTGGAGTACTGATTCTTCCGAGCGAGGTAAACATTCTTTACTTCATCGGTAGCGACAGCTGCAGGCGGGTCACCCAGCGGTGCATCCAGCACATAGGTCAAATTACCAGCATTGAGGACAATCCTCAAATTGCGGAACCAATCCGCGAAGTTGCTTCCATTGTTTTTCAATTTCTTTCTCTAGGAACGCATTAAAATTGATGGTAGGGGCTGCCATTGATCTACAACATATTTGCAATAGTTTAGACTAAGTTTATGACAAATTGAGTTCTAATTAATAGTTAAATTAATCTAGGTGAACTCTCACTAAAAGCAATATCCCTCACATTGTTTTAGTGATCACATGAACCAAATCCACCACATCAAAACCGATCATCACGAGAGTTGATGTAGGTTCAATGGCGAACAATCGACATGTTCATCATATCTACTATATGATTCATGCTTTACCTTTCGGTGATCCGTGTTCCGAGACAATGTCTGTACATGTTAGGCTCGTCAAGATCAAACCTTAGCTTCTGCATGAGCAAATCTGGCTTGCTCACGTTGTATACACTTGCAGAATCTAACACACCCGATCATCACATGGTGCTTCGAAACAACAAGCTTTAGCAACGGTGCTTACTTAGGATGAACACTTTAGAACTTGAAATTTATGTGCATGAGGTATCATCTTATAATGCTACCGTCGTTAACTAAGAAATACAAGATGCATAAAGGATTAACATCACATGCAATTCATAATATGTGATATGATATGGAATTTCTTCTTTGTGCTTCCGATCTCCATCTTCAAGCACGAACATGATCTCCATCATCACCGGAATTGCATCAGGGTCAATGACGCTGCTCCATGGTTGTCGTCCACCGGCTTCAACTATTACAACAACTTTGAATAGACACGCGGGCCTTAACATAAATTAAAGACAACCATATGGCTCCTGCCGGTTGCCAACTTACAATAAGGAACATTGCATACATCAAATATAATCACAATCATGGCCATATCACATCACGGCACACCCCTGCAAAACAAAGTTAGACGCCTCTAATTTTCTTTGCATATTTTACGTGGTTTGGGGCTTTCAATAAGTGTCGATCTAACTTACGAACAAGAACCACAATGTTGATGTTTGAACTATCAAGTGCCCGTTGTAAATTGGATCTATACTATAATGGGAGAGACAGACACCCGCAAAGCCACTTATGCAATACAAGTTGCATGTTGAGCGTGGAGCAAGTCTCATGAACGATGTCATGTAAGGTTAGCCTGGGCCGCTTCATACCATCATACCACAAGATGCAAAGTACACAAAAAGCATTTGATAATAAAAGCAACACCGCCCACAATGACCATTGTGTTCTACTCGTGCAACAGATCTACATATAGACATGGCTCTGATACCACTATAGGAGTTCGTAGCATGGAAAACAAAAAATTTCTATCGCATACAAACAAACAAGCCAAGATCTATCTACTAGATTGTAGCAACGAGTCGATGGAATAACTCACCCTCGAAGATTCCAAAGTGTTTAACGAGAGTGGATTCTCGTGGGTGATGTAGTCGTACTCTTGCCGACCTCAAGATCGTGTAGACGATCCTTCCGGCGCTGCGTTCCGGCAGCGCTCCCGCAGTCGATCACACGTTCGGTACTCGATGAAGACCTTCCTCTCCCTTGTTCCAGCAGGCAGCGGAGGTTGTAGCACTCTCCTCGCGATTCCGGCAGCACGACGGCGTGGTACCGGAAGTAGAGGGGAGATCTCGCAGGGCTTCGCCTTAAGCCGGAGCGAGTATGGTGGACTATGAGAGAGGCCTTGGCGATCTAGGGTTTAGACACACCAAGGAGAGAGGGCTAGGCCGGCGGCTAGGGCTTGGTTAAGCCCAAGTCTGCGGCTAGGGTTTGCCCTAGGCGGCGGCAGCAGCAGCAGGAGGTGGTGGCGCCGGCGGCTTAGGACTAGGGTTTTGGTGAGGCAAGGTGTAGTCTTGGAGGGGCAGCCCTGCCCCTCCTTATATAGGTGGGAGGGCGCGGCCAAGGGGAGGGGAGTCCCTCCCCAACTCGGCCTCCTTGGCCGGCGGTGGAGGGAGAGGAACTCCTCCCCAAGTAGGTTTCCTACTCTCCCTCCACCAAGCAAACTTGCCGTTTGACTTTTCAAATTGGCGTTTGACTTTTCAAACTAGGATTTGATTTATCCCTTTATTTTGCTCAGTGATGACACCTAGTACATGATGCAACCATTCCAACTTGTTATGACACATTCATGTACCCTTCCCCTCCGGAGTGCCGGACCTTCCGGAACCTTCTAGAACATTCCCGATGAGAACACCGGAACCATTCTCCAACCCCGAAACAGGACTTTCCTTATATGAATCTTATTCTCTGGACCATTCCGGATCTCCTCATGATATCCCGGATCCCATCCGAGACTCCGAACAACATTCGGTCTCTTACTCATCATTCCATAACTACTCAACAACATCGAATCCTTAAGTGTGTCTCCCTACGGTTCGTGAATTATGCGGACATGATCGAGACACTTCTCCGAACAATAACCAATAGAGGAATCTGGAAATTCATATGGCTCCCACATATTTCTACGATTACTTTGCGATCAACCACTTACATACGATACCAATTTCCCTTTGTCTCACGATAGTTTACTTATCCGAGGTTTTGATCGTCGGTATCTCTGCATACCTAGTTCAACCTCGTTACTGATACGTAATCTTTTCTCGTTCCCGTGATATGTGATCCCTTGTGAGCCAGTCACATGCTTGCAATATAATTGGATGACATTCCACCGAGAGGGTCCAGAGTATATCTATCCGTCATATGGATGGATAAATCCCATTCTTGATCCATGTGTCTCAACCAATTCTTTCCGAACACTCAATGCCACCTTTATAGCCACCCAGTTACGGTGTGGTGTTTGATGTCATCAAAGCATCCTTCCCGTGATGGTGATAAGCATGATATCATGGTCGAAGGAATTAGGTTACTATGTATCAGAAAGCATATAGCAATTGAACTATTAAAATGACTTGATCTTTATGCTATGCTTATCTATAGGAGTATGTCCATCATACCATTCTCCTAACGATATGATCTTGTTGTCAATAACATCTCAATGTTCATGATAGGGAAACCACAATCATTCATTAACCAACAAGCTAGTATTATAAAGAGGCTTTACCAGGGACTCTAATTTAGTTTACGAATCACACAAGTATTAATGTTTCCTTGTTAATACTGTTATAGCATGAATGTAAACATTTATCATAAACACAAAGATATAATAATAACTATATTTATTATTGCCTCTAGGTCATATCTCCAACAAGTAGCTACATAAGTTTGAATCATCTTTTTCATACCAGCCCATCTAAATAAGGACATAACTCGTCGATAAGTCACAGGAAACCCAGAATGCCCCCCTATTGGACTGTCATGAAAAGCAGATATAATTTTCAGTTGAAGAGTGGTATTGTTGCCGATCCAAATACAGTTCTTGCATTTCAACAACCCATTGTTCAGGGTGAACAAAGGATGGGAAGATGAACTCACAGATAGAATTTGCAATAATCTCTTAGCATGTTCATCATTGTTGTAACTGTCCTGAATCTCTTGCAGCCAAAGAGGCTGAACCGCATACACTGCCATAACTTCCAAGTGCTGATCTGGCCGGCGAGACAAAGCATCAACAACTCAATTATCAGCACCTTTCTTATACACAATCTTGTACTGTAAACCCATCAACTTGGTTAAGGCTTTCTACTGCCAATTGGTATGGAGTCGTTGATCAGTTAAACTACACAAGCTATGTTGATCGGTGAGAATCAAAAACTCCTTCACCAGCAAATATGGACGCCATTGTTGGATAGCTAGAAGAATATCCAAATATTCTTTCTCATAAATAGACAGAGTTTGATCCTTAGGACCCAAAGCCTCACTCACATAAGCTATAGGATGCCCATCTTGCATTAACATAGCACCGATACCTTTATCAGAAGCATCAGTATCAATGACAAAAGTTTTAGAAAAATCTGGCAAGGCCAACATAGGCGCAGAAATCAGAGCATATTTTAGAGTTTGAAATGCCAATTCAGTCTCTAAAATCCAAACAAAGACTTCCCCCTTTTTGAGCAGATTAGTCAAGGGCTTACAAACCACACCATAATTCTTGATGAATTTCCTGTAGTACCCTGTCATTCCTAGAAAACTTCTGTTCTGTTTGACATTGGTAGGAGCTGGCCAAGATTGTAATGGAGCAATCTTAGTTTTATCAGTGTCAACTCCTTGAGCACTCACAGTGTGACCCAAATAAGTGAGCTCTTGCTGAGAAAACACACACTTGGATAACTTAACTTGCCACTGACTATCAGCCAAGATCTGTAACACTTGCTGCAAAAGTTGCAAATGTGCCTCATAGGAAGAACTGTAAATCAAAATGTCATCAAAGAACACAATAACACATTTCCTCAAAATTGGTGCCAATGTTTCATTCATAGCACCTTGAAAGGTACCTGGTCCTCTAGTTAAACCAAAGGACATCACCTTAAGTTCAAAATGACCATGATGTGTTTGAAATGCAGTTTTATACTCCTCTCCAAGGGCTAGTATGATCTGATGATATCCTGCTCTCAAATCCAACTTGGAAAACCAACAAGCACCAAACAATTCATCCAAGAGCTCATCAATTACTGGCATCCTCCATCTACATTACTTATGTCTATATAGAATAGACCTTGGTTGTCGTGTTCGCGTAGCTAGCATTTTTTTTGATTTTCTACACCAAACCCCAGCATAAACAGGGCCCACAAAGCCCTCGCCGCCATGCTATAGTAGGCTAGCCGCGGCGCCGCAGCCAACCATGTCGCATTGTCGCCCTAGCTCCACCTCCAGGGAGAACCTCTGCCCCACCATGTAGCTAGCCCTAACCGACCCATATGGGGCCCAAAAGGGCCTAGATCTAGGCCGCATGGGATCCGGCCGCCACCGCGTGCTGCAGCAGTGTAGGGGTTCGTAGCATGGAAAAACAAAAAAATTCTACCGCATGAACACACAATCAAGATCTAATCTACGATCAAGCCAAGATCTATCTACCAGATCAGTGCAACAAGTTTATAGAGTACTAACCCTCGAAGATCCAAAGCGGTTAACAAGAGCAGATTCTCGTGGGTGATATAGTCGTTCACTTGCCGATCTCAAGATCACGTAGACGATCCTTCCGGCGCCGCGTTCCGGAAGCGCTCCCGCAGTCGGTCACACGTACGATACTCGATGAAGACCTTCCTCTCCCTTGTTCCAGCAGGCAGCGGAGGTTTTAGTTCTCCCCTCGCGATTCTGGCAGCACAACGGCGTGGTGTCGGAAGTAGAGGGAAGATCCCACAGGGCTTCGCCTAATCCGGAGCGAGTATGGTGGAGTAGAGATAGGACCTTGGCAATATAGGGTTTAGAGGTAACCGACGGCTAGGGTTTAGCTAGACGGCGGTTTAGAGGAGATCTAGGGCAGCCGCATCTAGAAGGGGCGGCGGCTGGCCTAGGGTTTAGAGGGGGGCGCCAGCTAAGGAGCAAGGTGTAGGGAGAGGGGGCGCCCCCTCCCTTTCTTTTATAGGTGGGAGGGTCGGCTAGGGATAGCCGAGTACTCCCCCAACTCCCTTGTTGGTCGGCGGTTTGGAGGAGGGAAGGGAAACCTTCTCTTCCCAGGTTTCCTTCTCTTCCCCCACTTGGAAATTATTGTCCCTGTTTGACCTTTTCAAACTGGCCTTTTACTTTCAAACTAGAGTTTTATTTCTCTCTTCCAAGTGCCTCAACACATACTTTCCGAACACTCAATGCCACCTTTATAGCCACCCATTTACGGTGTGGTGTTTGATGTCATCAAAGCATCCTTCCGGTGATGGTGATTAGCATGATCTCATGGTCGAAGGAATTAGGTTACTATGTATCAGAAAGCTTATAGTAAGTGAACTATTTGAATGATTTGATCTTATGCTACGCTTAACTGTAGGAGTATGTCCATCACATCATTCTCCTAATGATATGACCCTGTTGTTAATAACATCTCTATGTTCATGATCAGGAAACCATGATCATATATTAACCAACAAGCTAGTTTAACAAGAGGCTTTACTAGGGACTCTTTTATGTTTACAAATCACACAAGTATTAATGTTTCTGGTTAATGCAATTATAGCATGGTATGTAAACATTTATTATAAGCATGAAGATATGATAATAACCACTTTATTATTGCCTCTTGGGCGTATCTCCAACAGTGTCCCACTTGCACTAGAGTCAATAATCTAGTTTCAAACCTTTGTGCATTCAACACCTATGGTTTTCCGGTGTTGTATTTACACGATCACTAGTGGTCAACTGATCTCCGGATCCAACACTTTCAGGTCCGTATGTAATTGCATGTCTTTGCCTCTCTACGCATCACTCATTGTCTAATGAGATGGATTTGTATAAATTTGGTCCTTTGGTGAGACCTTTAGTTCCTTAGGGTTAAAAAATGTTGATAATATTGTCATACAATATATCTTCATAGTACTATCCCGCTGTGAACTACACCTAGTTTGATAGCAAACTACTTGACACAAATGCCCTCTTTTGTTGCTATAATAGCAGTCATATACTTAGCCTTTTGTTGTAGTATCTGTCATAATGTCTTAACTTTGGAACTCATCCAAATCCATTATGGAACTTACTTTCCATCATATTGTGCCACCCTTAGTTTAGATTGAGAAAAACTTAATTTGTACTTTGTGACAAAACTAGTATCAATGTAATACTTTTACAATGAACTAACCATCTATTTGTCACTTCTATAAAATAATATATTCTTAGTTCTTCTAAAAGATCATAAGAATATCTTTACTATTGTCCAATAATCATATTATGAATCATTCTGGTATACGCTCATAATATTTAGAGCATAGGACATATCTGGATTTGTACACATCACAGCATGATTGATAAAATACTCTTTGTGATTTTATCTATCTAGTATCAAAAATACTTGAATCTTTATTCAATCCTTCCTGTGAAACAAGAACCTATCTTGTAGTTTCTATATTGAACACATTCAATATCTCATCTATGTACTTCTGGCACAACCATACTGTTGGGAATATGCCCTAGAGGCAATCATGTATGATGATATTTCCCATTGTATTCATAAAGATATTAAGTAGTCCTTGTATAAACATCTGATGGGTATCATTGAATATGTGATTCGGTTGTGGAACTATGCATTCATGTTGTTTGTACTAAATATCCTTGGTCATTGAGGTTGTGCTGGACACACAACTTAGACCAATGTGAAAGTTGGCTTGATGACTCGGTTCCACTTGTCATGAGCATGGAGATGCTATTCCAACTTACACAGACTAGGCTAAAGAGTTTCGCGAGTCGGATTGACCTATATTGAGGTACAACGAACAAGTTGTCATTTGTATATCTCAATCAATATAATCCTTAGACCTGAGGTTGTTGCATAGTCCGAGTTGAGGATCATCGACTTAGGTTCTGTCAAACGCTGATCCGTAACTGGGCAGTTATAAAGGCAGGGTTCGGGTCGACTGAGAATCAAGCTGCGTGATGTGAATAACCAAGATGGGATTTTGCCCCTCCACTCGAAGAGATATTCTCTGGGCCCTCTCGTGAGATATGATTCGGAAATCATGGCCATGCACGACTCGGTTAAGTGTTAACCGAGGCGATCGACTAAGAGTTAGTCGGGTGAATCACTTATCTCGGATCGAGAAGAGAGTCGGACTATTTAAGGGATGACATATATTCGCCTATAGTCTGACAAGGTATATCGTGAGGCAAAAGAGACTCGGACGTAAGTCACATTGGAAAGGCAAGTCATCATGACTCTTTGGTACTTGGGAGTCGGCACGTTCTGCTAGGAGCCGTACCGACTGATCGATTGAGAGTCGGACTCCAATCGTGTCCAAGTAGCCATGAGCCTGCGGGGTCACACACTTAAGAGCGGGAGCAAGTTCGGATTGGATCTGAACCTATAATCTAGTTGGGTTGGACCTAAACCGGATTAGGACTGAGTTAGTGAGTTGGACTCACAGTGACTAGTGTTATATGGGCTTTAGTGAATGGGTCGCGCGAGCAGAGCCCATGTTCACTCCCTATATATAGTGGAGCACCCTAACCCAGAAAGGTTAATCGTTGTTCGGTTAGGTCATTCCATGTGTTGGAAACCCTAGCTCCACAACAGTCCTGCTGCCGTACCGAACCTAGCAGTTCGCCGCCGGTGCTCCTCCTTGTACGTGTGGATACCAGCAGAGATGTTGTGCGATCAGCACCAGGACGATCGGATCATGAGGATTGCACTGCATCAACTGACGCGCATCCGCAACCGCGCGTCTAGTGGTAAACCTCGTGGCCTTCTACCTCAGCTAGTTCTTGGGATCACCACGTTAGAGGAATTTTTTTGTTTTATCTCCGCGTGGCCCAACAGTGGTATCAAAGCGATAGCTTCTGGTTTTAGGCTCGAGATCTCGCATATGTGATATGCAGTAGGATGTAGATGAGATCTATATGCTGTTTGGTGGTCGATCTATGAGATAGATCGTTTTTGTACGAAGTTGATTGGATAAACTATACCCGGGGAATGGTAGATCTGATTTCCGTGATCATACTGCTAAGGTCGTGGAACGACATACCCCTACCGGTCGGCTTCCGCCATCGGGGTAGACTGTGACACGTAAATCCAGAAGCGGTGATCGAAGATCAAAGAGTTTGATCGAATCGGACCGCCGGCTTCGCCCTGTCGTAGCGCCTTAGATGTCGTTGCGAGTTTCACAACGCCGGTAGATATTGTATCTATGCATAACTTGTTTTTGCAGGAAGTTGTGAATGGTATGGTTCATGTGCATGTGATGTATGTGTGTAATCCATACGTGATCTGCGAATCACGGTTTTTGTCAGCCGGCTGGAGCCTAGGTGCTGTCATTTTATTGTATAACGACCTGCGTGTCGGATTCTCTATGTACTTTACTTTACTAAGCTAGTGTAGCTGTTTGGAGAACCCGGAAGGCATGCAAGGCGTTGTACATGTCGGCGACATGGAGTAAGACGGCAAGTGACAAGAGTTGGCACGAGTCGGATTACAGGCTTTGTGGAGATGGAGATCGCCATGAAGAGAGCCATACCATTTCACATTATAATTGCTCTATTTTGTGTTATTGTTATGTCTCAGTTTTACCTATATTAGATAGTCGGTAAAATTTAATCCCTCAAAGAAGGTCTAGTCGGTTTTCCCGCCAGTGTTTGCACCATCACAAGTCATACATTTTTGGTAGTGGGCTCATAAAATTGAGGTGCTGCCAATTCTTTCCGACTAGGTGGGTTCGAGTCAGACTCTTACTGCAGAAACACTCGGTAAGCTAGACGGGTCTATCACAACGGTTGTGGGACTCGGTAAAAAGTCGGATGGGAGCCGGGGCTGCCACCCGTCCAACAGGAGTCGCATGAGATGCGATTGATAAGGAGTTGTCTACCTAGATCACTTGGCGGCTAGCGGTGATGCTAAAGCTCACTAGCCGACTTGCTTATTTAGGATCCTGAATCACTAAGCAACCATCGGAGGGTGTTGGTTCTAGTGGGAGCATAAAATATTAAAATGTTTAATATGCTTGCTCTTTTATGAATACATGTCTTAAGTGTTTTGCATATTTTCTGTTGTAGATCATGGCACCAAGTAGCAGTCACTCTCAGATATCCGGTTTTGCGTTGAGAACTATCCTTGAGAAAGATAAACTGAATGACACTAATTTTACCAACTGGTATCGAAATCTGAGAATTGTTCTCAAACAAGAAAAGAAGGACCATGTCCTAGACAACCCACTTCCAGATGAGACAGATGAGAATGCGACTGTCGCTGCCACCAATGCCTACCGTCGGGCTAAGGATGAGTCCACGGATATTAGCTGTCTTATGCTTGCTCACATGGAACCGGACTTGCAAAAGCAGTTCGAGCATGTTGAGGCCTACGATATGATCGAAAGCCTCAAAAGTATGTTCCAGGCTCAGGCGAAGACTGAGAGGTATCAAGTCTCTCAAGATTTGCTGAGTTGCAAGCTTAAGGATGGTGATCCACTGAGTCCGCATGTGATCAAAATGGTTGGTTACGTGCAGTCTTTGGAGAGGCTTGGCTACCCCATTAGCGAAGAGTTCGCTACAGATATAATTCTGAAATCTCTTCCTAGTGCATATGGGTAGTTCATTTCGAACTACCACATGCATGGTATGGATAAGAAGCTCACTGAATTGCATGGGATGCTCAAGCAGGCAGAGGTGGATCTCAAGAAGGGCACTAGTCAAGTGTTGATGGTGCAGAATAAGGCTAAGTTCAAGAAGAGTTCTTGAACTAAGAAGAAGGCTAAGTCAGGAGGAAAGCAGGCTCCGGACCCGGTCCCAAGTGCTTCCTTAGGGACTAAGCCATCTCCTTCAGCCGGATCCACTTGCTTCTACTGCAAGGCGGATGGCCACTGGAAGAGGAACCGCAGCAAGTACTTGGCCGATAAAGCCAAGAGTGGAGGTATGACTTCCGACTCAGGTACACTTGTTTGCAATGTTATAGACATATATCTTGCTGATGCACCTAATAGTTCTTGGGTATATGATACCGGATCAGTTATTCACATCTGCAAATCGTTGCAGGGACTGGTAAGAACTAGGAGCGTAGCAAGAGGCGAGGTTGATATTCGAGTTGGCAACAAAGCAAGAGTTGTTGCGTTGGAAGTCGGCACGATGCAACTTCATTTACCTTCCGGATTCATTATGGAACTGAATAATTGTTATTATGTTCCAGTGCTCAGTCGAAACATTATTTCTGATTCATGTTTGATGAGGCAAGGCTATGAGTCGAATATCAAGAATAATGGTTGTTCTTTGTATTTGAATGATATGTTTCACGGCTTTGCACCCGTCCAGGACGGGTTATTCATTTTGAATCTTGATGGTGAGTCGGTTTATAACATAAATGTTAAAAGGTTGAAACCAAATGATCTGAATATGACTTACTTTTGGCACTGTCGGCTTGGTCATATAAGTTGGAAACGCATGAAAAAGCTCCATGATGATGGACTCCTAACTTCGTTCGACTTGGAGTCATTCAAGACATGCGAATCTTGCCTACTCGGCAAAATGACCAAGCGTCTGACTTGTTGGGACTAGTACATAGTGATGTATGTGGACCAATGAGCACGACAACCAGGAGTGGTTATGAGTACTTCATTACCTTCACTGATAATTTGAGTAGGTATGGATATATCTACTTGATGAAACATAAGTCGGAAGCCTTTGAAAAGTTCAAAGAATTCCAGAATGAAGCACAGAATCAACTCGGCAAGAAAATAAAGTTTCTTCGGTCGGACCAAGGAGGTGAGTACATGAGCCATGAGTTTGATGACCATCTGAAAAGTTGTGGAATAGTTCCTCAACTTACTCCGCCAGGAACGCCGCAAAGGAACGGTGTTTCGGAAAGACGGAATCGGACCTTGTTGGACATGGTACGATCAATGATGAGTCGGACAGATCTGCCTTTATCATTTTGGGGTTATTGTCTAGAAACAGCGGCGTTCATGCTAAACAGAGTACCATCAAAATCGGTAGAGAAGACACCGCATGAGATGTGGACAGGCAAAAAGCCGAGTTTGTCTTTTCTTAAGATTTGGGGTTGTGAAGCATTTGTCAAGCGACTTCAGTCGGACAAGCTTACGGCCAAGTCGGATAAATGTATTTTTGTGGGGAATCCGAGGGAAACCTTGGGTTACTACTTCTACAACCGAGAAGAGGGCAAAGTGTTTGTCGCTCGGAACAGTGTCTTCCTTGAGAAAGAGTTTCTCAGTCGGGGAGTAAGTGGGAGCACGATTGTAACATCCCTAAAATCATGGTTTCAAAGCCTGCATATCATTCATACATGCATATAGATTTGAGATCAAAATTTCAAACTCCCTTCAGAAAAACAGAAGCATTTGATGTTATGATTTTATGTGGACAGATTTAATTCAAATGACCAACACCATTTGAAAGTTTGGAAGTTTAGGAACTTGGTTGCTTGCCTTCACTGTTGAAAAGTTTGTGTGTAGAATTTAGACCAAAGTTTTCAAATTTGAAATAATCCCAAATTCCCTATTTCAAACATTTCCAAACCAAGTGCCTAGTCTCTGTTATTTTGTTCTCCAAGCTTAACCAAGCCCTTGCAAAGCAACCCTATAATTTTATGACTATATTTGAGACTACTGCCCACTGCAAAAATCCCAGAAAAATTTGAATTCAAATTGAACTTGATTTCATTTGAAAATCTATTCAGAAAATCGAAATAGAAAAGGAAAAGGAATAAACAAAAGGAAAAGGCCGCGCGCCAGGATTCTAGCCCAGTTTCTGAATAGGCCCAGTTAGCCCACCCGGGGGTTTTCTTTTCCTCTCTCACGCGCGAGCGCACGCACTCAGTCGCTGACAGCCAGACCCCACCTCCACCTCGCGCACTTCACTGACGAGCGGGCCTTCTCCACGTCAGCATCGTCTTCCCCCTGATTCCGCGCACGACTCCGCCGCTGGCCGTTGCAGCGCTGATCTCGCGAGCTTAATTGACATTGATTCAGCGAGCGTTCCCTGTCGAGCCTCGGGCTATAAGATCCCCCCTTCCTCGCGACCATTTTCCCCCAATCAATTTTGCCTTCACGCCACCAGGCTGTCCACGACTCGCATGACTCCGCCGCTGCTCCGACGACCGCACCGGCAAATTCCGGTGAGCCTCATGTTTCCCTCTACCTCTCATTCATGCTATCTTGTTCTGTGAGTCTCGGCGCATATACTGACACACCCCACTTACCTTCGCATGACCCATAGCTCCATCAACGTCGACGACTGGCCGCCACCGTCTTCGGCTTCAACTTCGACGACCTCCAGTGGTAAGTCCAGACCGCCCCAAGCCTTGTCTTTCACACACACGTGTTCTCCGTGATCTTCTGCATCTGACCACACCCTCTGTTTGCCTCCTAGCGATCTACAACGTCGTATTCGACCTCGAACAGAACCACCTGTCGCCAGACTCAACTCCGACGAGGAATCATCGCCGAGTCAGCACGCCCCTTCGCAAACCAACGCCACCTTGAGCTTTAGCAGCTTCTTGCGAATCTGGTATGACCCTTCTCTCTCTCTCGCAGATGACCTGGAACGCTAGCGCCGCCGTAGACTGAGCGCTCCGCCGCTCACTGACGCCGCGCGCCGCCAGGACATGGCCGCGTGCTCGAGCACCGTTGGATCTAGATCCAAGCGATAGGATAGATTCACTTATCAGCGAAGAGGTATGCGTTCAGAGCCGTGCGATTTAATTAGATCCTACGCCTGCAGAGCTCGATCCGGTGCGAATCGGTACGCGCCAGTAACAACGCGACGCGTGTCTAGGGTTAGATCTAAAAACAGATTTCAAATCAGAATTTGATCCAAATTTCAACTAGCTATAACTTTTGATCCACACGTTGGATTTTTGCAAACTTTATACCATTGGATTCAGTGAGTCAATACCTTTCTGAATATCCAATGTGTTTAACAAATAGTAACTGTTAAAATGGCGTTTTATATAGAAACATGTTTAAGGCTATTTTAAGTATAGATTTATTTTGGTAAATTGTATTAGTGCCAAATAAGTTTAGTTGGCAAACTTTGTGACTTGTTAAGTTTCTGTAACATGCACATGCTTGGTAGAGTTTTCAAATTCATCACTTAGTAAATCTTGCATGCATGCATTCATATTTTTGATTGTATAAAATTGTGTGTAATTGTATGCTACCAATTTTGTGTAGATTTTTCTAGTGACTGTGATTGTGAAGAGTGCTACTCTCCCCATTACCAAGGCAAGTGATATTTCATGAACATTTCATTCCTATATTTTGTACTAGCATTAGATATTTTGCTAAGTCTTGCATGCTACTCTTGCCAAATAAAAGATTGGGAAATCCTATGTAGTTAGAATGGTAGAATTGCTAGGAATTTTCCTAAGTTAAGTCACCATGCCATGCTTAGCCTAGATACTAGCAAACAAGGGTTGGTATAATCTATTCATACTATAATGACTATATTTCTAAGTCATGAGACTTATGTTTTCTTAATAAAACCACTAAGTCAATAAACCTCCTGGGTGGAATGGAAAGATTGGTTTATGTTGAGTGGTTACACAAGGCCATGGATTTGGCTTGTGTATCTCACTTGTGGTATGCCACCCAGGCACAAAGGGATTTGGAGGCCAAGTGTTGAGAAAGCTTATAGTGCAACCACTTGGCAATATGGGCTCTGCCTTGATCATATAAGTTGCTAGAACTTAGTCATTTGGACAGTTGGTGGTAGTGGGATGATAGGTTGGAACGCGTCCATTTGACTAAGGAAAGGCTCCTGAAAGGTCCTGTCTTGGGAAACCAAGTCTGGTGGGGAAAGTGCACAACCTCTGCAGATGGAAAATCTAAGTACTTAGCCAAGTCCATGGCAATGGACAACTTGAGCATCAAGACATGGAAGCTACAAGAATCTCATCACTCCAACTTCTAAGTAAAACTTGTGGGTGAACAAGGGTGAAGGACCCCAATGTCTATTGGTGGTTTCTTGGGAAGTTTTTGACAAAGAAAAACTTAGTGATTTCAACTAATAGGGAAAACCTATTTTCAAGCAAAGCAAGCCAAGCTACACTTAGCCAAAATGCATAGAGTAATATAGTCCACTTAAAATTTACTAAGGTATCACTTGCCAATACTATTCCAAAGTATTGACCCACTGTGGCTGTAATTTGTGATGTTGCAGGTTACTCCGATGATGAGTAGGAGTCATGAGTCTACACTCAACATGCTTGCCTGTGGCACATGAAGATGAGGACTTGTGTTTATTTGCTTATTCCATAAACTCTTGTATTAGGCCTTTGGCCCTGAGATGTAAAAGACTATGTTTTATCTCTAGAATGAATGTAATAAACGACCTTTGTATCTGTGTACTTCATCTTAAACTGTGGATGCTAGCATTGATCCAGGGACTAGCATTGCAATCACAGGGATCCATTCCTTTACAAAGGAGGGGTCTAACAGATGGTATCAGAGCACTGTGTTGCCTGTAGGATTATGACCCTAGGATTGGAAACCACTAAGGAAAATTTTTCAACTACTTCTATACTTGTCTATTCTTCTCGTAAACTTTTCTAATCTTCTCATTCTCATCTCTATTTGTAGATGAACTCCATCAACGAAGCCGTGAAGAAAGGATCACTCATGACCATGACCTTGGAGTGTGAAACTGAGTTTCCCAAAATTCTCAAGGACCTCATGGTGACAATGGAAGCACATGGTGCAGCTGTTTACAGGGGCTTTCCAGTGATGGATGAAGGAGTGGAGTATTGGTTGGTGCAACTTCACTTGTACAAAACAAGGAAGACAACCACAAAGAAAGAGGATTCTGCATGTATACCAACACTGTGATGCACACCACATTCTTTGAGTCAGCAAGAGAAGCAGCTTGGAGGACTATCAAAGAACTAAGTGCTAGAGTCAAGTGCAGAATGCTCAACCTCCAAAGAGACTTAGAGAAAGAGAAGGAGCTTACCCAAGAGTTGGAAGCCACCAACCAAGAATTAAGGGGAGATATTATAGACTTAGTGATGGAATCAAGTGAACAAGATAGGTGGATTGCCTCTAGGAACATTGTGTTTGCCAATAGATCCAGTGAGATAGGATTGTAAAAGCACTTCGTTAGTTGGACCACCACCTATCACCTTATTTTCCAAAATGATACCTTAATAAGTATGGACCTTGATTGATGTAATGGATTCATGTATGCATGACTTGTGTGATTTTGTGTTCTATGGATATGTATGAAATGTTTGTCTTGTTTCATCTTAAATTGTGTTGTCCTAACTTTTCTATCTTATAAATAGATGCCTATTACCATCAGCACTGTTGAGGAGTTCCAGGTTACCCGTTTCGGTCCTCGTATCGTTGAGCTTACTACTTTGCTCGACCTCCCTCTTCCCACCATCATGGTGCACCCACTCACCAAGTTCGAGAGGAAGGACCTCTGGGGCTTCAAGGTGAACCAGCCCGGACGCCATACAAAGCCTACTACGGAGGCCATCGTCTTCAAGCTGATGCACGACGACAGGGAGAGAGGCATGGAGGTAGTCATGCAGGACCTGATAGGACGTCTGTTAGGCCGTCACTCCCGACAGGTTAGAGGCACCCACTTTCACCTCTTCGGAAGACGTGATGATGATGGAGAGTCCATCGACTTTGAGGACGACTCGAGGGACACAGCAGAGCCGATACACCTCTATCTCCAGGACTTAGAGTCTCTCATCAGGCACGTGGACACGGACAGGACCAACGTCATGCTCAGCAATGACGAGCTCCAGGTGCAGCTTCGCGAGAAGGACAAGCTTTTCGCACAGCAGGACGAGATGGCCAAGGAAATGGAGACGAAGTTCGAGACCCAGGACCGCAAGTTCAAGAGTCAGGAGAAACGCGTCCAGGATAGGAACAAGAAGATCCGGGACATGACTGAAGAACTGAAGTCCAAGGATTTCGAGCTAGAGCAGAAGCAGATGGTGATCGAGAGGCTTCGCTCCCAGAAGAGGGATCTCAAGGCCAAGATCGATTCCTTGACCACTGCGATTGAGGAGAACAAGACCACGATGGAGAACGCAGGTCTTACCTTCGTCGAGGAGGAGATTGATGCTGATGAGTAGGCTTGACTACTCGTTTATCTTTCATTATCATACTTGTTATTTGTGAACTTATTATTGGACCATCCGACATGTGGATGGCTTGCCACTTATGTGTTTTACTTCATGAACTTATTATCTGGTTGTTGAACTTTATTCTTATGTTGCTTGCTATGTGTTTGCTTGTGATGTAATGTGCATAAAACATTTATGGGTATCTCATTCTTATCTCTATTTGAACAAACCACAGATGCCTCCCCGTCGCGCAAACCCCAACCCCAACAACATCACTCCAGAAATGCAACAGATGATGAATGCTCAAACACAGCTTATGCAGATGATGACAACATTCATCCAAAACCAGAATAACAACAACCCCAATAATAACAACAACAACAACCCTCCGGGTTTTGATATGCTCACCAGATTTCTGCGTCTGAGGCCAGCTAAGTTTTCGGGGACAACTGATCCCATGGTAGCCAATGATTGGCTATGTTCTGTGAACAAGGATTTAGTGACCGTGGGCTGCACGGATGCTGAAAAGTTCAGGTTCACAGCACATCTGTTGGAAGGACCAGCCGCCACATGGCGGGACAACTTCCAAATCACCACTCCTTTGGATGAGGTGACTTGGGCTATCTTTGAAGATGGCTTTCGCACTGCTCATATCTCATCAGGAATGATGAGTCTGAAAAAGAAGGAGTTTCACAACCTGAAGCAACGCCACAGCAGCGTGGCTAAATACATAGAAGAGTTCAACAATCTGGCGCGCTATGCACCGGATGAGGTTGACACAGATGCCAAAAGAAAGGAAAATTTTTTGGAAGGCTTGAATGATGAGCTAAACTTACAGTTGTCTGTGGCATATGTTCCAACTTATCAGTCTCTGTGTGACAAGGCTGCTATTTTGGGGAGTAAAATGAAGCAAGTCGAGAGTAGGAAGAGGAAACACTCCGACAAGCACAGCTCGGGGTCGTCTCACAAACGATCTCACTATGATGACAGTGGAAGCTCAGGATCCCATAAGCATGGGAAATTCAACAAGCACCACAACCACAACCGTCATGACAACAAGCATCACCGCAGTCATGACAACGACAAGTACAAGAACCACAAGAGTGGACATAAGAGCCACCACAGTAGGAATGGTAGTGGAAGTCAGCCTGCTAAAAAGGACATCAGTCAGGTTGAGTGCTTCAAATGCAAGAAGCTGGGGCATTATGCTAATGAGTGCCCTGAGAAGAAAGTTGAAGGACCTAACAAGCCCAATCCTTTTCAGAAAGGTCAGGTGAACCACATTAATGTGGAAGAGGTCTATGAGGAGCCTGACGCTGTTGCTGGTAAGTTCAGACTCAATTTCATTTCAGCATTTGTACTCTTTGATACTGGTGCATCTCATTCATTCATATCAAGAGCATTTGTTGAAAGAAATGAACTGCCGGTAGAAACTATTGGGTGTCCTATAAAAGTAAGTTCTCCTGGTGGAGAAATGATAGTGAATTCAGGATGCCATGACCTAGTCATAGAATTTGGGAAGTATAAGTTTCCCGTTAACTTGATTATATTAAACTCCCAAGGTTTGGATTTCATTCTGGGAATGGACTGGATGACTAAGTACAAAGGAGTGATAGATTGTGCCAGCCATACTGTCTCACTCACCACTCCGGAAAATAAAAGGATCAGCTTTAAGACCAGCTTTGGAGCAAAGAAGAGTATGCTAAATTCTCTTAAGGGGGTTAGCATGGACAATGTGCCAGTTGTGTGTGAGTATCCGGATGTGTTTCCGGAAGAGTTGCCAGGAATGCCACCAGATAGAGATGTGGAATTTCTGATAGATTTGGTACCAGGTTCTGGACCAATAGCAAAGAGACCATACAAAATGTCAGTTGATGAACTGAAGGAGCTCAAGAAGCAACTAGGAGAACAGTTGCAGAAAGGTTTTATTCAACCAAGTTCTTCATCTTGGGGAGCCCCAGTATTGTTTGTGGAGAAGAAGGATAGAAGCCAAAGGTTATGCATAGATTACCATTCACTCAATGAGGTAACCATCAAGAACAAATATCCTTTGCCTAGAATCAATGACTTGTTTGATCAACTAGAAGGAGCATGTGTATTCTCAAAGATTGATCTCCGGTCAGGCTATTTTCAACTTAAGATAAGAGAGCAAGACATACCTAAAAAAGCATTCACCACAAGGTATGGATTGTATGAGTATACCGTAATGCCTTTTGGCTTAACCAATGCTCCAGCATACTTCATGAATATGATGAACAAGGTGTTCATGGAATTCCTTGACAAGTTTGTTGTCGTTTTCATCGATGACATCTTAGTCTACTCCAAGAGTAAGGAAGAGCATGAAGGACACTTGCGTTTGATACTTGAAAAGTTAAGAGAGCATAAACTTTATGCCAAATTCGGCAAGTGTGAGTTTTGGTTGGAGGAAGTTGGTTTTCTTGGTCATGTTGTGACAAAGGATGGTGTAGCAGTTGATCCTGCTAAGGTTTCAGCTGTGATAGAATGGGAATCTCCAAAGAATGTGAAAGAAGTTCGTAGTTTCCTTGGCTTAGCAGGTTACTATAGAAGGTTCATTGAAAATTTCTCAAAGGTTGCTAAGCCAATGACTGAATTGTTAAAGAAGGATAAGAAATTTGCTTGGTCTGAAGGTTGTGAATTCAGCTTTCAAGAATTGAAGAAGAGACTTGTGACAGCACCAGTTCTATGTCTGCCAGATTTGGAAAAGGATTTCCAAGTATATTGTGATGCATCTCATCAAGGTTTGGGTGCCGTACTTATGCAAGATGGTAAAGTGGTGGCCTATGCCTCGAGACAACTCAAAACTCATGAAGTAAACTATCCTACTCATGATTTAGAGTTAGCCTCTGTCGTCCACGCACTCAAAACATGGAGACATTACCTTTTGGGAAAGCGTTCTGAAGTGTTCACGAACCACAAAAGTTTGAAGTATATCTTCACCCAAAAGGAAATCAATATGAGACAAAGAAGATGGTTAGAGCTTATCAAGGATTATGACTTGAGTTTGCAATACCACCCCGGTAAAGCAAACGTTGTAGCAGATGCTCTAAGTCGTAAGGTGTTTGTAAATGGCCTTACCAAAGGAGAATTGCCAGAGGATTTGTGTAATCAATTCAAAGAACTCAGATTGGAGATTGTGCCTGAAGGACATCTTATGTCTTTGGATGTTCAACCCACCTTGTTGGACAATATTCGAGAAGCTCAGAAGTCCGATAAGGAAATTGAAGAGATTAAGAAAAATATTGGTCTAGAGAAAGCTAAGAATTTCCATGAAGACGAACAAGGTACATTATGGCATGGGAAACATATCTGTGTTCCACAAATCCGGAGTTACGGAAACTGATTTTGCAAGAAGCACACAACTCTCCGTATTCTATTCATCCGGGTAACACCAAAATGTACATGGACATGAAAGAAAGATTTTGGTGGAACAATCTCAAAAGAGACATCGCCGAACATATTGCTTTGTGTGATGTGTGTAGTAGAGTAAAGGCGGAGCATCAGAAACCAGCTGGTTTGCTTCAACCACTACCTATTCCTGATTGGAAATGGGACAAAATTGGTATGGATTTCATCACCGGATTACCAAGGACCAGATCAGGATATGATTCCATATGGGTAGTAGTGGATCGCCTAACTAAAGTGGCACATTTCATACCCGTGAAGACAACATATACAAGTGCCAAGTTAGCTAAAATCTACATGAGTATAATTGTATGCCTTCACGGTGTGCCTAAGAGTATTGTGTCCGATAGGGGAACCCAATTCACTTCCCACTTTTGGAGACAGCTACATGAGTCATTGGGAACGAGGTTGGAATTCAGTACTGCTTTTCATCCTCAAACTGATGGACAAACAGAAAGGACTAATCAAATTCTGGAAGACATGTTGAGGGCATGTGCCCTAGATTATGGAGCAAGTTGGGATGAAAGTCTGCCCTACGCAGAATTTTCTTATAATAACAGCTATCAAGCCAGCATTGAGATGGCACCGTTTGAGTTTCTCTATGGAAGAAAATGTACTACCCCATTGTTATGGAATGGTGTGGGAGAAAGAAGTTTATTCGGGCCAGATCTTATCAAAGAAGCCGAAGAGAAAGTCAAATTGGTTAAGGACAGATTGAAGATAGCACAGTCCCGACAGAAAAGCTACGCAGATCCTAAGCGAAGAGAATTCACCTACGAAGTTGGTGATAGAGCCTATCTTAGAGTATCACCACTCCGTGGAGTGAAAAGATTCGGAGTCAAAGGAAAGTTGGCACCAAGATATGTTGGGCCATTCAAGATTCTGAGTCGCAAAGGAGAAGTTGCTTATGAAATTGAACTGCCAGCGTCTCTATCAGCAGTCCACAATGTATTTCATGTGAGCCAGCTTAAGAAATGTCACCCAGAAATGGAAGAGTCTTCTTTGAAGGATACCATACCTTTGGAAGAAGTCCAACTAGAAAGTGATCTCACCTATGAAGAAAAGCCTGTCAAGATTCTTGAGACTGCAGAAAGAGTCACAAGGACAAAAACTATCAAGTTTTGCAAGGTACAATGGAATCATCATTCCGAAGAGGAAGCAACCTGGGAAAGAGAAGATGATCTTCGGAAGGACCACCCTCACCTATTTGCTAGCCAATCCGAATCTCGAGGGCGAGATTCATCTTAAGGGGGTTAGATTTGTAACATCCCTAAAATCATGGTTTCAAAGCCTGCATATCATTCATACATGCATATAGATTTGAGATCAAAATTTCAAACTCCCTTCAAAAAAACAGAAGCATTTGATGTTATGATTTTATGTGGACAGATTTAATTCAAATGACCAACACCATTTGAAAGTTTGGAAGTTTAGGAACTTGGTTGCTTGCCTTCACTGTTGAAAAGTTTGTGTGTAGAATTTAGACCAAAGTTTTCAAATTTGAAATAATCCCAAATTCCCTATTTCAAACATTTCCAAACCAAGTGCCTAGTCTCTGTTATTTTGTTCTCCAAGCTTAACCAAGCCCTTGCAAAGAAACCCTATGATTTTATGACTATATTTGAGACTACTTCCCACTGCAAAAATCCCAGAAAAATTTGAATTCAAATTGAACTTGATTTCATTTGAAAATCTATTCAGAAAATCGAAATAGAAAAGGAAAAGGAATAAACAAAAGGAAAAGGCCGTGCGCCAGGATTCCAGCCCAGTTTCTGAATAGGCCCAGTTAGCCCACCCGGGGGTTTTCTTTTCCTCTCTCACGCGCGAGCGCACGCACTCAGTCGCTGACAGCCAGACCCCACCTCCACCTCGCGCACTTCACTGACGAGCGGGCCTTCTCCACGTCAGCATCGTCTTCCCCCTGATTCCGCGCACGACTCCGCCGCTGGCCGTTGCAGCGCTGATCTCGCGAGCTTAATTGACATTGATTCAGCGAGCGTTACCTGTCGAGCCTCGGGCTATAAGATCCCCCTTCCTCGCGACCATTTTCCCCCAATCAATTTTGCCTTCACGCCACCAGGCTGTCCACGACTCGCACGACTCCGCCGCTGCTCCGACGACCGCACCGGCAAATTCCGGTGAGCCTCGTGTTCCCCTCTACCTCTCATTCATGCTATCTTGTTCTGTGAGTCTCGGCGCATATACTGACACACCCCACTTACCTTCGCATGACCCATAGCTCCATCAACGTCGACGACTGGCCGCCACCGTCTTCGGCTTCAACTCCGACGACCTCCAGTGGTAAGTCCAGACCGCCCCAAGCCTTGTCTTTCACACACACGTGTTCTCCGTGATCTTCTGCATCTGACCACACCCTCTGTTTGCCTCCTAGCGATCTACAACGTCGTATTCGACCTCGAACATAACCACTTGTCGCCAGACTCAACTCCGACGAGGAATCATCGCCGAGTCAGCACGCCCCTTCGCAAACCAACGCCACCTTGAGCTTCGGCAGCTTCTTGCGAATCTGGTATGACCCTTCTCTCTCTCGCGGATGACCTGGAAAGCTAGCGCCGCCGTAGACTGAGCGCTCCGTCGCTCACTGACGCCGCGCGCCGCCAGGACATGGTCGCGTGCTCGAGCACCGTTGGATCTAGATCCAAGCGATAGGATAGATTCACTTATCAGCGAAGAGGTATGCGTTCAGAGCCGTGCGATTTAATTAGATCCTACGGCTGCAGAGCTCGATCCGGTGCGAATCGGTACGCGCCAGTAACAACGCGACGCGTGTCTAGGGTTAGATCTAAAAACAGATTTCAAATCAGAATTTGATCCAAATTTCAACTAGCTATAACTTTTGATCCACACGTTGGATTTTTGCAAACTTTATACCGTTGGATTCAGTGAGTCAATACCTTTCTGAATATCCAATGTGTTTAACAAATAGTAACTGTTAAAATGGCGTTTTATACAGAAACATGTTTAAGGCTATTTTAAGTATAGATTTATTTTGGTAAATTGTATTAGTGCCAAATAAGTTTAGTTGGCAAACTTTGTGACTTGTTAAGTTTCTGTAACATGCACATGCTTGGTAGAGTTTTCAAATTCATCACTTAGTAAATCTTGCATGCATGCATTCATATTTTTGATTGTATAAAATTGTGTGTAATTGTATGCTACCAATTTTGTGTAGATTTTGCTAGTGACTGCGATTGTGAAGAGTGCTACTCTCCCCATTACCAAGGCAAGTGATATTTCATGAACATTTCATTCCTATATTTTGTACTAGCATTAGATATTTTGCTAAGTCTTGCATGCTACTCTTGCCAAATAAAAGATTGGGAAATCCTATGTAGTTAGAATGGTAGAATTGCTAGGAATTTTCCTAAGTTAAGTCACCATGCCATGCTTAGCCTAGCTACTAGCAAACAAGGGTTGGTATAATATATTCATACTATAATGACTATATTTCTAAGTCATGAGACTTATGTTTTCTTAATAAAACCACTAAGTCAATAAACCTCCTGGGTGGAATGGAAAGATTGGTTTATGTTGAGTGGTTACACAAGGCCATGGATTTGGCTTGTGTATCTCACTTGTGGTATGCCACCCAGGCACAAAGGGATTTGGAGGCCAAGTGTTGAGAAAGCTTACAGTGCAACCACTTGGCAATATGGGCTCTGCCTTGATCATATAAGTTGCTAGAACTTAGTCATTTGGACAGTTGGTGGTAGTGGGATGATAGGTTGGAACGCGTCCATTTGACTAAGGAAAGGCTCCTGAAAGGTCCTGTCTTGGGAAACCAAGTCTGGTGGGGAAAGTGCACAACCTCTGCAGATGGAAAATCTAAGTACTTAGCCAAGTCCATGGTAATGGAAAACTTGAGCATCAAGACATGGAAGCTACAAGAATCTCATCACTCCAACTTCTAAGTAAAACTTGTGGGTGAACAAGGGTGAAGGACCCCAATGTCTATTGGTGGTTTCTTGGGAAGTTTTTGACAAAGAAAAACTTAGTGATTTCAACTAATAGGGAAAACCTATTTTCAAGCAAAGCAAGCCAAGCTACACTTAGCCAAAATGCATATAGTAATATAGTCCACTTAAAATTTACTAAGGTATCACTTGCCAATACTATTCCAAAGTATTGACCCACTGTGGCTGTAACTTGTGATGTTGCAGGTTACTCCGATGATGAGTAGGAGTCATGAGTCTACACTCAACATGCTTGCCTGTGGCACATGAAGATGAGGACTTGTGTTTATTTGCTTATTCCATAAACTCTTGTATTAGGCCTTTGGCCCTGAGATGTAAAAGACTATGTTTTATCTCTGGAATGAATGTAATAAACGACCTTTGTATCTGTGTACTTCATCTTAAACTGTGGATGCTAGCATTGATCCAGGGACTAGCATTGCAATCACAGGGATCCATTCCTTTACAAAGGAGGGGTCTAACAACGGTGCAACTCGAAGAAATTCGAGAGAAACCGGCTAGTAGCGAGTCGGCAAAAACCTTGGAGGTTGAGCCGGTCGTGGCAGCTGATCCGACAGCAGCACCTGTAATACGAAGATCAGCAAGATTACGAAGTGTTCGTGATGTGTTACTGTTAGACAGTGATGAGCCGTCAAATTATTCGGAAGCGATGGTGGGATCTGATTCCGAGTCATGGCTTGGAGCCATGAGATCCGAGTTAAAGTCCATGGATGAAAATCAAGTTTGGAACTTGGTTGATCTGCTAGACGGTGCAAGACCCGTCGAGTGCAAATGGGTCTTTATGAAGAAAACTGATATGGATGGAAATATTTCCGTCTATAAAGCACGCCTTGTCGCGAAGGTGTTCCGACAAGTTCAAGGAGTTGATTACGACGAGACTTTCTCGCCTGTAGCGATGCTTAAATCAGTTCGGATCATGTTAGCTATAGCGGCCTATTTTGACTACGAGATATGGCAGATGGATGTCAAAACGGCTTTCCTTAACGGAAATTTAACCGAGGACGTGTATATCATACAGCCCGAGGGTTTTGTCGATCCGGCTAATGCTGACAAGGTGTGCAAACTTCAGAAATCCATTTATGGGTTGAAGCAAGCATCTCGGAGTTGGAATATTCGCTTTGATGAGGTAGTCAAATCGTTTGGCTTCATCAAGAGTGATCATGATTCTTGTTTGTACAAGAAGTTTAGTGGGAACAAAGTAAATTTTCTAATCTTATATGTGGATGACATATTACTGATTGGAAATGATGTCCAGATGTTGCAAGAAACCAAGGAATCATTGGAAAGGAGTTTCTCAATGAAAGACTTGGGTGAGGCAACATACATCCTCGGAATCTGGATCTATAGAGATAGATCAAGGAGGCTCATTGGATTGAGTCAGAGTACTTATTTGGACAAAGTGTTGAAGAAGTTCAACATGGAATCGTCTAAGAAGGGGTTCTTACCGATGTCCCTTGGTTTAAAACTTAGCAAGACTCAGTGTCCTTCGACAACTGATGAGCGAAGTCGGATGAGTGCGATTCCATATGCTTCTGCAGTCGCATCCATCATGTATGCCATGATTTGTACTAGGCCGGATGTTTCCTATGCTCTAAGTGTTGTGAGCAGATACCAGGCTGATCCTGGAGAGATCCACTGGACAGCGGCTAAAAATATCCTGAAGTACTTGAGAAGGACTAAGGATATGTTCTTAGTTTATGGTGGTGAAGATGAACTCAGTGTAAAGGGTTACACGGATGCGAGTTATCTTACCAACTCTGATGATTCTCGTTCGCAATCCGGATACATGTTTATTATAAACGGAGGTGCTGTGAGCTGGAAGAGTTCCAAGCAAGAGACTGTGTCTGCGTCTACTACAGAGGCTGAGTATATTGCCGCCTCGGAGGCAGCAAAGGAAGCTGTTTGGATGAGGAATTTCCTCATGGATCTTGGTGTGGTTCAGGGCTCGTCCAATCCGTTGGACGTGTATTGTGACAACAATGGTGCTATTGCACAAGCCAAGGAACCTAGACAGCACCAGAAGAACAAGCACATATTCATGCGGTACCACCTGATTTGCCAGTTCGTGGATCAGGGTGATATCAAGTTATGCAAGGTACACACGAATGCAAATATTGCGGATCCGTTGACAAAGCTGTTACCACAGCCGAAGCATGAGGCGCACCTGAGAGCCATGGGCATTAGATGCTTAGACATGTGATGTCAGAAGATTAACTCTAGTGCAAGTGGGAGACTGTTGGGAATATGCCCTAGAGGCAATCATGTATGATGATATTTCCCATTGTATTCATAAAGATATTAAGTAGTCCTTGTATAAACATCTGATGGGTATCATTGAATATGTGATTCGGTTGTGGAACTATGCATTCATGTTGTTTGTACTAAATATCCTTGGTCATTGAGGTTGTGCTGGACACACAACTTAGACCAATGTGAAAGTTGGCTTGATGACTCGGTTCCACTTGTCATGGGAATGAAGATGCTATTCCAACTTACACAGACTAGGCTAAAGAGTTTAGCGAGTCGAATTGACCCATATTGAGGTACAACGAACAAGTTGTCATTTGTATATCTCAATCAATATAATCCTTAGACCTGAGGTTGTTGCATAGTCCGAGTTGAGGATCACCGACTTAGGTTCTGTCAAACGCTGATCCGTAACTGGGCAGTTATAAAGGCAGGGTTCGGGTCGACTGAGAATCAAGCTGCGTGATGTGAATAACCAAGATGGGATTTTGCCCCTCCACTCGGAGAGATATTCTCTAGGCCCTCTCGTGAGATATGATTCGTAAAGAATGGCCATGCACGACCCGGTTAAGTGTTAACCGAGGCGATTGACTAAGAGTTAGTCGGGTGAATCACTTATCTCGGATCAGAAGAGAGTCGGACTATTTAAGGGATGACATATATTCGCCTATAGTCTGACAAGGTATATCGTGAGGCAAAAGGGACTCGGACGTAAGTTGCATTGGAAAGGAAAGTCATCATGACTCTTTGGTACTTGGGAGTCGGCACGTTCTGCTAGGAGCCGCTACCGACTGATCGATTGAGAGTCGGACTCCAATCGTGTCCAAGTAGCCATGAGCCTACGGGGTCGCAAACTTAAGAGCGGGAGCAAGTTAAGATTGGATCTAAACCTGTAATCTGGTTGGGTTGGACCTAAACCGGATTAGGACCGAGTTAGTGAGTTGGACTCACGGTGACTAGTGTTATATGGGCTTTAGTGAATGGGTCACGCGAGCAGAGCCCATGTTCACTCCCTATATATAGTGGAGCACCGTAACCCAGAAAGGTTAATCGTTGTTTGGTTAGGTCATTCCATGTGTTGGAAACCCTAGCTCCACAGCAGTCCTGCCGCCGTACCGAACCTAGCAGTTCGCCGCTGGTGCTCCTCCTTGTACGTGTGGATACCAGCAGAGATGTTGTGCGATCAGCACCAGGACGATCGGATCGTGAGGACTGCACTGCATCAACTGACGCGCTTCATCAGTAATCCGCAACTGCACGTCTAGTGGTAAACCTCGTGGCCTTCTACCTCAGCTAGTTCTTGGGATCACCACATTAGAGGAAATTTTTTGTTTTATCTCCGCGTGGCCCAACACATATTGGCGTCACAATTTATCCATATAGACATTGGTGCCAAATATTCGGGTTCTGCCTAAGCCTTTCATCGAGATGAAATTCTTAACCTATGTCAATAAAAATATACATCATTTCCAATCAACAATATGTCTTTCACATAATGTATTAGAAACATGTCTTAGCGCTCCCACTTAATTTCTTGCAAATGCAAGCATATTCATCGTCTCTGATGAAATTAAACTCTTTTAACAGTTTCATCACAGTGAAGATTCCAACTCCACGATGCTTACTTCAACCATTGAAGTTTGCATATGCTTTTAGCATCCTTTGAATTAACAAAACCCTTTGGACCATGTTATGCACACGTCCTAGGTAAAAATTCTATTAGAAAAACTTGTTTTGTTTATTCAACTACCACATAACAAAATTATATGTAGTGGTTGCTACATTAATCCGTCTAGACTAGATATTGCTTAATGAAAGATCAGATCTTGTCATAGTCAACTCTTTGAACATTGTTGTGAACTCTTTCCCAACATGTCGACAATTTCATAGATGTGAAACATCCATGTCTATTTCTTTATAGATCCAAACACGACTATAAGGTCTTACACCTTTCCAGAGGGTCTTTCAAGTTCAAAGCTTGATTTCTTGTGTATGGAACTATCAAGGATTATATGGCTTCAAGCCATTTGACGGAGTCAGGTCCCATCATCGCTTCTTTGCATGTAGTCAGATCATTATTGTCAAATAATGATTTAACTCTAAATCTTGGTATTTGATTTTTTACCTGACCTACTTGGTTCAATAGGAACTTAGACCTCCGTGACCAAAACCTTTGAGGCACGTGAGCCATGAGCATTGATGCTACCTCCGGAACACTTTTTGGCGCTGCGCAACTTTGCACATATAGCTAAGGTTCTTTTTACCTTATCAAAGTTCTATTGTCCTCCCACTTAACTTTTCACGGAAAATTCCTTCTCAAAGAAACTTGACGTTCTAAGTGACAAACATTTTTATCTTCGGTGTTATGGAGGAATATTCAACTATTATTCAAAATAACATACAAAGATATGTTCATCCGATTTTGGTTGCAAACATCTTTCTTATGCATATCATACCAATGTTTAAGAAAGGACAACTTGGGTTTTATCCCAAACCATAACTTTATATGGTGTCATTTCAACGGATCATGATGGAGATATTTTTAGTGGAAAACGGTAGTCTCTAAAGCTTTAATCTTTAAAATATAATGATAGTTTTATCAATTACACCTTTGATCTTACCATGTCAAACAAGGTTTCATTGCATATCTCGATTATTCCATACTCATATGGTGTTTCGGGAAACGCAAATCCATGGAACGATTCCTCAAATCTTAGGTGTTATGCTAAACTTTATAACTCAAATAACGTCCTTTATGATCCTATCATCAATTCTTTATTTTCTTGTTACATTGATTTTGCACTTCATCTTGAAAGTCTTTAAACTTTTCAAATGTTTCACACTTCATCCTTATTAAGTAAATATTCATATATTCACTCAAACTTTCGGAGAAATCATATGAAGTTGAAATCTATCGCTCGTGACTACACATAATGGACTTCATACAACAATATGTACAAGTTCCAATAAGCTACTCATCCGTTCCCTTTGGCCTATGAGCGGAGTTTTAATTATCTCTAGGAAAAATTCACAAGTGTCATTTGATCAAAAACCAAAAGACTCCAAAATTCCATCCACATGGAGTTTCTTCATGTTTTCTTTCCAATATAATTTAAACGGCGATGTCACTTCCTAAGTTATCTTTATTATCAATTGTCTTTCGACATTTTTAGCAATATTTTTATGGATGTGATTTATCCAACGAGGTTTGTAAATCATCCATCTTTTATGGATTACGACAATTATTTGAACAACCCTTTTGTTCTCATAATACCTAATAAAACAAATCTTGAAGGCAAGCTTTGATATTAACGAGCAAGACAACAACCCTTTATTTGTTCTCGATGAACATCATCACACATTCTTTTGCTAGTTACTCTGGCCATTGTAGTTCATGAATTGTGTTGTTTCGTATGATGATTCATACCAACAAATTCAGTATCCAATACTTAAGAACCACATTGTTTAATAAGCAAAGAATATAGACATAACATGTATATCCTCTATATACCTAAGCTGAACAATTCTAGTCTTTTTTTTCTGCCATATATTTCTGAGATTCTCTTTCAGTATTTCCTTCTCTGTTCGAAAGAATCTATCAACATCAATAGTGGAGCCATGCACATGACACATAGTCCAAAGCATGTATAGTTAAATACCAATGTCTTTGGACTTGCACTTTGAAGTAGATCACCATCATCAAATACTTGGTGTTCTTTCAAATTCCATTCTTTAGTAATCTTTTAGTGTAGTAAACATTTTATCAAATATTCATCCTTATCATGAAACTATTCATGATCAAGCTACTTTTAGCTTTATAACGGTGAATCGTGAGTATAATGTTGCTCTCCAAAACCTTTTGGAGGATTAGGACGACAAGCGTCTCCAACCTTTTTCAAATTCTCATCAAATATGAGAACATAAACTTTGCCATATTATACTCTCTCATGTTGCAACCAAAATATCATTTCAGATATTGCAATATCTTCCACACATCATGGTTTCTGAAACAACTCTTTCGGATACTAGATAACCTTGATATTAAAACAATCTTTTGAATATCAAGAATTATGGAGACAAAAATGATACTTATATACTAACACTGGAATTGTCACTCTTGATTTAATACCAATTATTAAACTTCACGGAGTAACCGGAACTTACTGAAAGTTCGCAATAGGACTTTTAAACTTTAGATTAACACTTCAAAACAATACGATACTAGTTCGTAAAGTAACTAACCAGAATTCTATAGTTCTATTATCTCAATTATAACTAAGTGCAATGTGGTAAACGGATGCCAATGACTACAACAACTATGCAAATTCACTTTGATTTAATTTATGATAAATAGTATTCAACTTTTAATCATATTGCCGTTGAACTCCCACTCAAAACAATATCCCTCACATTGTTTTAGTGATCACACGAACCAAATTCACTACACCAAGTCCGATCATCACGTGACATGCTATAGTTTCAAAGGCGAACAATCATCATGTTCATCATATCATCTATATGACTCATGCTTTACCTTTTGGTATTCCGTATTCCGAGACCATGTTTGTACATGCTAGGCTCGTCAAGATCAAACTTTAGCTTCCGCATGAGCAAATCTGGCTTGCTCCCATTGTATACACTCGCAGAATCTAACACACCCGATCATCACGTGGTGCTTTGAAACAACGAGCTTTGGCAACGGTGCCTACTAAGTACGAACACTCTATACCTTGATATTTTTGAGAGGGATCATCTTATAATGCTACCGTCGCAAACTAAGCAATACAAGATGCATAAAAGGATTTGTAGGGGTTCGTAGCATGGAAAAAAATTCTACCGCATGCAAACAAACAAGCCAGGATCTAACTACTACATTGTAGCAATGAGTCGATAGAGGAACTCACCCTCGAAGATTCCAAAGCGGTTAACGAGAGAAGATTCTCGTGGGTGATGTAGTCGTACTCTTGCCGATCTCAAGATCGTGTAGACGATCCTTCCGGCGCTGCGTTCCGGCAGCGCTTCCGCAGTCGGTCACACGTTCGGTACTCGATGAAGACCTTCCTCTCCCTTGTTCAAGTAGGCAGCGGATGTTGTAGCACTCTCCTCGCGATTCCGGCAGCACGACGGCGTGGTACCGGAAGTAGAGGGGAGATCTCGCAGGGCTTCTCCTTAAGCCGGAGCGAGTATGGTGGACTATGAGAGAGGCCCTTGGTGATCTAGGGTTTAGAGGGACCAAGGGGGTGTGGCCGGCGGCTAGGGCTTGGGGAAGCCCAAGTCGGCGGCTAGGAGAAACCCTAGGAGGCGGCGACGACTTGGAGGAGGCCGGCGGCTAGGGCTAGGGTTTTGGGTGTGTTGGGTGTAGGGAAGAGGGGCAGCCCTGCCCCTCCTTATATAGGTGGGAGGGCGCGGCTTGGGAGGAGGGAGTCCTCCCCCAAGTCGTCCTCCTTGGCCGGCAGGTGGAGGGAGAGGAACTCCTCCCCAAGTAGGTTTCCTACTCTCCCTCCACCAAGCAAACTTGTCGTTTGACTTTTTCAAATTGGCGTTTGACTTTCAAACTAGGATTTGATTTCTTCCTTTATTTTGCACAGCCAAGTGACCTAGTACATGATGCAACCATTCCATATTGTCATGACATATTCATGTATCCTTCCCCTCCGGAGTGCCGGACCTTCCGGACCCTTCTAGAACATTCCCGGTGAAATCACCGGAATCATTCCCCAACTCCGAAACAGGACTTTCCTTATATGAATCTTATTCTCCGGACCATTCCGGATCTCCTCGTGATATCCCAGATCCCATCTGAGACTCTGAACAACATTCGATCTCTTACTCACCATTCCATAACTACTCAACAACATCGAATCCTTAAGTGTGTCTCCCTACGGTTCGTGAATTATGCGGACATGATCGAGACACTTCTCCGATCAATAACCAATAGAGGAATCTGGAAATTCATATGGATCCCACATATTTCTACGATTACTTTGCGATCGAATGAATCACTTACATACGATACCAATTTCCCTTTGTCTCACGATAGTTTACTTATCCGAGGTTTTGATCGTCGGTATCTCTGCATACCTAGTTCAACCTCGTTACTGATAAGTACTATTTTCTCGTTTCCGTGGTATGTGATCCCTTGTGAGCCAGTCACAAGCTTGCAAGCCAATTGGATGACATTCCACCGAGAGGGCCCAAAGTATATCTATCCGTCATATGGATGGACAAATCCCACTCTTGATCCATGTGCCTCAACCCATACTTTCCGAACACTCAATGCCACCTTTATAGCCACCCAGTTATGGTGTGGTGTTTGATGTCATCAAAGCATCCTTCCGGTGATGGTGATTAGCATGATCTCATGGTCGAAGGAATTAGGTTACTATGTATCAGAAAGCTTATAGCAATTGAACTATTAAAATGACTTGATCTTTATGCTACGCTTATCTATAGGAGTATGTCCATCATACCATTCTCCTAATGATAGGAACTTGTTATTAACAACATCTCAAATGTTCATGATCAAGAAACCATGATCATCTATTAATCAACAAGCTAGTATTTTGAAGAGGCTTTACTAGGGACTCTAATTTAGTTTACAAATCACATAGTAGTATTAATGTTTCTGGTTAATACTGTTATAGCATGAATGTAAACATTTATCATAAACACAAATATATAATAATAACTACATTTATTACTGCCTCTAGGGCATATCTCCAACAGTCTCCCACTTGCACTAGAGTCAACTAATCTAGATTACATGGTAATATACCGAACACCCATGGCAGTTTGGTGTTGGTCATGTTTTGCCCTCGGGAGAGGTTTAGTCAACGGATCCGCCACATTCAGATATGTGTGTACTTTGCAAATCTTTATGTCACCATCTTGGACATGTTCTCGAATAGCGTGAAAACATAGCTTGATGTGCTTCAGCTTCTTGTGTAACATTGGTTCTTGCGCATTGGCTATGGCGCCCATGTTATCACAGTAGATAGACATTGGGTCCAGCGTACTTGGAACCACACTGAGCTCTGTAATGAACTCCTTCATCCATATCGCTTCTTGTGAAGCCTCCGAAGCAGCTATGTATTCCGATTCAGTTGAAGATCTCGCCACAACGCTTTGCTTTGCACTCCTCCAGCTAACTATTGCACCATTCAAAGTAAATACGTATCTATATTGAGATTTAGAATCATCCGGATCGGTGTTCGAACTAGCATCGGTGTAACCATTAACAACGAGCTGTTCATTACCTCCATAAGAAAGAACCATATCCTTAGTTCTTCTCAAGTACTTAAGGATGTTTTTGACCGCTGTCCAATGATCCACTCCTGGATCACTTTGATATCTGCTAGTCAAACGAACAGCATATGCAATGTCGGGTCTAGTACATAGCATGGCATACATTAGAGATCCTATGGCCGAGGCATAGGGAGTCTTACTCATCCTTTCTCTATCTTCTGCCGTTGCTGGACTTTGAGTTTTACTCAAGGTCGTATTGGGCAACATGGGCAAGAACCCTTTCTTGCTATCTTCCATTCCAAACCTCTTTAGAACTTTGTCCAAATATGTACTTTGTGACAATGATATTAGGCATCTCGATCTATCTCTATAAATCTTTATGCCTAATATGTAAGCTGCTTCGCCAAGATCTTTCATTGAAAAACTATTATTCAAATATTCTTTTGACACTATTAAGAAGGTCTACATCATTCCCAGTCAACAATATGTCATCTACATATAGTATTAAGAATTCTATAGAGCTCCCACTCACTTTCTTGTAAATACAAGCTTCTCCATAAGTTTGTATAAAACCAAAACTTTTGATTACCTTATCAAAACGTTGATTCCAACTTCGGGATGCTTGCTTCAATCCATATATGGACCGTTGAAGTTTGCATACCTTGTTAGCATCTTTAGGATCGACAAAACCTTTGGTTGCATCATATATAACTCTTCATCAATGTCTCCATTGAGGAACGTCGTTTTGACATCCATCTGCCATATCTCATAATCGTAATATGCAGCGATTGCTAACATAATCCTCACAAACTTTAGCTTCGCTACTGGTGAGGAAGTCTCATCTTAGTCAACTCCTTGAATTTGTCGAAACCCTTTTGCGACAAGTCGAGCTTTATAGACAGTAACATTACCATCAGCATCTGTTTTCTTCTTGAAAATCCATTTGTTCTCGACAACCTTCCGGCCATCCGGTAAGTCCACCAAAGTCCATACTTGGTTTTCGTACATGGATCCAATCTCGGATTTCATGGCATCTTGCCATTTATTGGAATCTGGGCTCATCATCGCTTCCTCATATGTCGCAGGGTCATCGGTGTTGTCCACCAACATGACACTCATAACAGGATCATACCAATCAGGAGTGGTACGAGTTCTCGTTGACCCGCGAGGTTCTGTAGCAACTACAACCGAAGTCTCATGATCATCATCATTAGCTTCCTCCCTTATTGGTGTAGGCGCCACAGGAACTACTTCCGGTGTTGCGCTACTCGCAAGTTTGAGAGAAGGTTCAACAACCTCGTCGAGTTCTACTTTCCTTCCAGTCACTTCTTTCGAGAGAAATTCCTTCTCTAGAAAGGATCCATTCTTGGCAACGAAGATTTTGCCCTTGGATCTATGATAGAAGGTATACCCAATAGTTTCCTTCGGGTATCCTATGAAGACGCATTTTTCCGCTTTGGGTTCAAGCTTGTCCAGCCGTAACTTCTTTACATAGGCTTCGCAACCCCAAACTTTAAGGAACGACAATTTAGGTTTCTTCCCAAACCATAATTCATACGGTGTCGTTTCAACGGATTTAGATGGTGCCCTATTTAAAGTGAATGCGGCTGTTTCTAATGCATAACCCCAAAACGATAGCGGTAAATCTGTAAGTGACATCATAGAATGAACCATATCTAAGAGAGTTCGATTATGACGTTCGGACACACCATTATGCTGTGGTGTTCCCGGTGGTGTCAATTGTGAAAGAAATACGCATTTCTTTAAATGCTCACCAAAATCGTAACTTAGATATTCACCCCCACGATCAGAACGTAGAAATTTAATCTTCTTGTTATGTTGATTTTCTACCTCACTTTGAAATTCCTTAAACTTCTCGAAAGTTTCGGACTTATGTTTCATGAAATAGATATACCCATATCTACTCAAGTCATCTGTGAAGGTAAGAAAATAACGATAACCACCGCGCGATGCTACACTCATTGGACCACACACATCGGTATGTATGATTTCCAATAAGTCCGTAGCTCGCTCCATCATCCTAGAAAATGGAGTCTTAGTCATTTTACCCATCAGACATGCTTCGCATCTTTCAAGTGATTCAAAATCAAGTGATTCAAGAAGTCCATCGGAATGGAGTTTCTTCATACGCTTCACTCCAATATGACCAAGACGAGAGTGCCACATATAGGTCGAGTTTTCGCTCAATTTCAAACGTTTAGCTTCAATGTAATTAATATGTGTATTACCACTATCGAGATTCATGAAGAATAGACCATCTATCAAAGGTGCATGTGCATAAAACATATTAGTCATATAAATCGAACAACCATTATTCTCGGACTTAAACAAGTAACCGTCTCACAACAAACATGATCCAGATATAATGTTCATGCTTAACACAGGCACCAAATAACAATTATTTAAGTATAAAACTAATCCCGATGGTAGATGAAGAGGTAGCGTGCCGACCGCAATCACATCAACCTTTGATCCATTTCCAACGCGCATCGTCACCTCGTTCTTCGCTAGCTTCCGTTTATTCTGCAGCACCTGTTTCGAGTTACAAATATGAGAAACCGAACCAGTATCAAATACCCAGGCACTACTACGAGTACTAGTGAGATACACATCAATAGCATGTATATCGGATATACCTTTCTTCTTGATGTTGCCGTTCTTCAAATCCGCCAAGTACTTTGGGCAATTCCGCTTCCAGTGACCTTCTCCCTTGCAGTAAAAGCACTCAGTATCAGGCTTTGGCCCAGCCTTGGTCTTCTTCGTCGGTGCGGTAACTTTCTTACCACCCTTCTTGAATTTTCCCTTTTGCTTAGACTAGCCTTTCTTGAATTTGGTGGTCTTATTGACCAACAACACTTGATGCTCTTTCTTGATCTCAACTTCTGCAGATTTCAACATGGAGAAGAGTTCTGGCAACGTCTTGTTCATGTTTTGCATATTGTAGTTCATCACAAAGTTCTTGTAACTTGGTGGTAGTGATTGGAGGACACGGTAAATCCCCAAAGCATTAGGAATCACTATACCAAAACCTTGGAGTTTGTTTGCGTGCCCAGACATCTTAAGCACATGCTCACTGACTGAGCTGCCCTCTTCCATCTTGCAGTTAAAGAACTTTTCAGAAGCCTCATAACTCTCAACTGTCGCGTGAGTCTCAAAAATAATTTTGAGTTCACGGACAATATCATATGGGTCTTGGTTATCAAACCTTTTCTGAAGCTCCGATTCCAAACCATACAAGATAGCACACTGAACTGTGGAGTACTGATTCTTCCGAGTGAGGTAAACATTCTTTACTTCATCAGTAGAAGTAGCTGCAGGTGGTTCACCCAGCGGTGCATCCAGCACATAGGTCAAATTACCAGCATTGAGGACAATCCTCAAATTGTGTAACCAATCCGTGAAGTTGCTTCCATTGTTTTTCAACTTTTCTTTCTCTAGGAACGCATTAAAATTGATGGTAGGGGCTGCCATTGATCTACAACATATTTGCAATAGTTTAGACAAAGTTTATGACAAATTGAGTTCTAATTAATAGTTAAATTAATCTAGGTGAACTCCCACTCAAAACAATATCCCTCACATTGTTTTAGTGATAACACGAACCAAATCCACCACACCAAAACCGATCATCACGAGAGTTGATGTAGCTTCAATGGCGAACAATCAACATGCTCATCATATCTTCTATATGACTCATGCTTTACCTTTCGGTGATCCGTGTTCCGAGACCATGTCTGTACATGCTAGTCTCGTCAAGATCAAACCTTAGCTTCCGCATGAGCAAATCTGGCTTGCTCACGTTGTATACACCCATAGAATCTAACACACCCAATCATCACGTGGTGCTTCGAAACTATGAGCTTTAACAATGGTGCTTACTAAGGATGAACACTTTGGAACTTGAAATTTGTGTGCATGAGGGATCATCTTATAATTCTACCATCGTTAACTAAGCAATACAAGATGCATAAAGGATTAACATCATATGGAATTCATAATATGTGATATGATATGGACTTTCTTCTTGTGCTTCTGATATCCATCGTCAAGCACGAACTTGATCTCCATCATCACCGGTATAGCGTCAAGGTCAATGGCGTCGTTTCATGGTTGTCGTCCACCAGCTTCAACTATTACAACTACTTTGAATAGACACGTGGGTCTTAACAGAATTTAAAGACAACCATATGGCTCCTGCCGGTTGCCAACTTACAATAAGGAACATTGCATACATCAAATATAATCACAATCATGGCCATATCACATCACGGCACACCCCTGCAAAACAAAGTTAGACGCCTCTAATTTTCTTTGCATATTTTACGTGGTTTGGGGCTTTCAATAAGTGTCGATCTAACTTACGAACAAGAACCACAATGTTGATGTTTGAACTATCAAGTGCCCGTTGTAAATTGGATCTATACTATAATGGGAGAGACAGACACCCGCAAAGCCACTTATGCAATACAAGTTGCATGTTGAGCGTGGAGCAAGTCTCATGAACGATGTCATGTAAGGTTAGCCTGGGCCGCTTCATACCATCATACCACAAGATGCAAAGTACACAAAAAGCATTTGATAATAAAAGCACCACCGCCCACAATGACCATTGTGTTCTACTCATGCAACAGATCTACATATAGACACGACTCTGATACCACTATAGGAGTTCGTAGCATGGAAAACAAAAAATTTCTACCGCATGCAAACAAACAAGCCAAGATCTATCTACTAGATTGTAGCAACGAATCAATAGAGGAACTCACCCTCAAAGATTCCAAAGCGGTTAACGAGAGCAGATTCTCGTGGGTGATGTAGTCGTACTCTTGCCGATCTCAAGATCGTGTAGACGATCCTTCCGGCGCTGCCTTCTGGCAGCGCTTCCGCAGTCGGTCACATGTTCGGTACTCAATGAAGACCTTCCTCTCCCTTGTTCCAGTAGGCAGAGGAGGTTGTATCACTCTCCTCGCGATTCCGGCAGCACGACGGCGTGGTACCAGAAGTAGAGGGGAGATCTCGCAGGGCTTCGCCTTAAGCCGGAGCGAGTATGGTGGACTATGAGAGAGGCCCTTAGTGATCTAGGGTTTAGAGGGACCAAGGGGGTGTGGCCGGCGGCTAGGGCTTGGGGAAGCCCCAAGTCGGCGTCTAGGAGAAACCCTAGGAGGCGGCGGCGACTTGGAGGAGGCCGGCGGCTAGGGCTAGGGTTTTGGGTGTGTTGGGTGTAGGGAAGAGGGGCAGCCCTGCCCCTCCTTATATAGGTGGGAGGGCGCAGCTTGGGAGGAGGGAGTCCTCCCCCAAGTCGGCCTCCTTGGCCGTTGGGTGGAGGGAGAGGAACTCCTCCCCAAGTAGGTTTCCTACTCTCCCTCCACCAAGCAAACTTGTCGTTTGACTTTTTCAAATTGGCGTTTGACTTTCAAACTAGGATTTGATTTCTTCCTTTATTTTTGCCCAGCCAAGTGACCTAGTACATGATGCAGTCATTCCATATTGTCATGACACATTCATGTACCCTTCCCCTCCAGAGTGCCGGACCTTCCGGACCCTTCTAGAACATTCCCGGTGAAATCACCGGAATCATTCCCCAACTCCGAAACAGGACTTTCCTTATATGAATCTTATTCTCCGGACCATTCCGGATCTCCTCGTGATATCCCGGATCCCATCTGAGACTCTGAACAACATTCGGTCTCTTACTCATCATTCCATAACTACTCAACAACATCGAATCCTTAAGTGTGTCTCCCTACGGTTCGTGAATTATGCGGACATGATCGAGACACTTCTCCGATCAATAACCAATAGAGGAATCTGTAAATTCATATGGCTCCCACATATTTCTACGATTACTTTGCGATCGAATGAACCACTTACATGTGATACCAATTTCCCTTTGTCTCACAATAGTTTACTTATCCGAGGTTTTGATCGTCGGTATCTCTGCATACCTAGTTCAACCTTGTTACTGATAAGTACTCTTTTCTCGTTCCCGTGGTATGTGATCCCTTGTGAGCCAGTCACATGCTTGCAAGCCAATTGGATGAAATTCCACTGAGAGGGCCTAGAGTATATATATCCATCATATGGATGGACAAATCCCACTCTTGATCCATGTGCCTCAACCCATACTTTCCGAACACTCAATGCCACCTTTATAGCCACCCAGTTACGGTGTGGTGTTTGATGTCATCAAAGCATCCTTCCGGTGATGGTGATTAGCATGATCTCATGGTCGAAGGAATTAGGTTACTATGTATCAGAAAGCTTATAGCAATTGAACTATTAAAATGACTTGATCTTTATGCTACGCTTATCTATAGGAGTATATCCATCATACCATTCTCCTAATGATATGACCTTGTTATTAACAACATCTCAAATGTTCATGATCAAGAAACCATGATCATCTATTAATCATCAAGCTAGTATTTTGAAGAGGCTTTACTAGGGACTCTAATTTAGTTTACAAATCACACAAGTATTAATGTTTCTGGTTAATACTGTTATAGCATGAATGTAAACATTTATCATAAACACAAAGATATAATAATAACTACATTTATTATTGCCTCTAGGGCATATCTCCAACAGGATTAACATCACATGCAATTCAAAATATGTGATATGATATGGCCTTTCTTCTTGTGCTTCCGATCTCCATCTTCAAGCACGAACATGATCTCCATCATCAGCGGCGTGGCGTCAAGTTCAATGGCGCCGCTCCATGGTTGTCGTCCACCAGCATCAACTATTACAACTACTTTGAATAATAGACACGCAGGTCTTAACGAAATTAAAAGACAACCATATGGCTCATGCCGGTTGCCAACTTACAATAAGGAACATTGCATACATAATATATAATCATAATCATGGCCATATCACATCACAGCACACCCCTGCAAAACAAAGTTAGACGCCTCTAATTTTCTTTGCATGTTTAACATGGTTTGTGGCTTTCAATAAGTGTCGTTCTAACGTACGAACAAGAACCACAATGTTGATGCTTGAACTATCAAGTGCCTGTTGTAAATTGAATCTTTACTATAATGGGAGAGACATACACCCGCAAAGCCACTTAGGCAATACAAGTTGCATGTCGAGCGTGGAGCAAGTCTCATGAACGATGTCAGGTAAGGTTAGCCCGGGCCGTTTCATCCCACCATACTGCAAGGCAAAGTACATAAGAAGCAATTCATAATAAAAGCACCACCGCCCACAATGACCATTGTGTTCTACTCGTGCAACATATCTACATATAGACACGGCTCTGATACCACTGTAGGGGTTCGTAGCATGGAAAAACAAAAAATTCTAGCGCATGAACACACAATCAAGATCTAATCTACGATCAAGCCAAGATCTATCTACTAGATCAGTGCAACAAGTTGATAGAGTACTAACCTTCGAAGATCCAAAGCGGTTAACGAGAGCAGTTTCTCGTGGGTGATGTAGTCGTTCACTTGCCGATCTCAAGATCGCGTAGACGATCCTTCCGGCGCCGCGTTCCGGCAGCGCTCCCGCAGTCGGTCACACGTACGGTACTCGATGAAGACCTTCCTCTCCCTTGTTCCATCAGGCAGCGGAGGTTGTAGTTCTCCCCTCGCGATTCCGACAGCACGACGGCGTGGTGTCGGAAGTAGAGGAAAGATCCCGCAGGGCTTCGCCTAAGCCGGAGCGAGTATGGTGGAGTAGAGGGAGGACCTTGGCAATCTAGGGTTTAGAGGGACGGAGGGTTTAGAGGTAACCGGCGGCTAGGGTTTAGCTAGACGGCGGTTTAGAGGAGATCTAGGGCAGCCGCATCTAGAAGGGGCGGCGGCTGGCCTAGGGTTTAGAGGGGGGCGCCAGCTAAGGAGCAAGGTGTAGGGCGAGGGGGCGCCCCCTCCCTTTCTTTTATAGGTGGGAGGGGCGGCTAGGGCTAGCCGATCCTCCCCCAACTCCCTTGTTGGCCGGCGGTTTGGAGGAGGGAAGGGAAACCTTCTCTTCCCAGGTTTCCTTCTCTTCCCCCACTTGGAAATTATTGTCCCTGTTTGACTTTTTCAAACTGGCCTTTTACTTTCAAACTAGAGTTTGATTTCTCCCTTCCAAGTGTCCAGCCAAGTGACCTAGGACATGATGTAACCATTCCACTTTGTCATGACACATCCATGTACCCTTCCATTTCCGGATCGGTGAACCTTCTAGACCCTTCTAGAACATTTCGATGAAAACACCGGAACTATTCCCGAACTCCAGAATTGGACTTTCCTTATATGAATCTTATTCTCCGGACCATTCTGGATCTCCTCGTGATATCCCGGATCCCATCCGAGATTCCGAACAACATTCGGTCTCTTTACTCACTTTCCATATCTACTAAACAACATTGAATCCTTAAGTGTGTCTCCCTACGGTTCGTGAATTACGCGGACATGACCGTGACACTTCTCCGATCAATAACCAATAGAGGAATCTGGAAATTCATATGGCTCCCACATATTTCTACGATTACTTAGTGATCAAATGAACCATTTACATACGATACCAATTTCCCTTTGTCTCGTGATACTTTACTTATCCGAGGTTTGATCGTCGGTATCTTTGCATACCTAGTTCAACCTCGTTACCGATAAGTACTCTTTTCTCGTTCCCGTGATATGTGATCCCTTGTGAGCCAGTCACATGCTTGCAAGCCAATTGGATGACATTCCACCGAGAGGGCCCAGAGTATATCTATCCATCATATGGATGGACAAATCTCACTCTTGATCAATGTGCCTCAACACATACTTTCCGAACACTTAATGTCATCTTTATAGCCACTCAGTTACGGTGTGGTGTTTGATGTCATCAAAGCATCCTTCCGGTGATGGTGATTAGCATGATCTCATGGTCGAAGGAATTAGGTTACTATGTATCAGAAATCTTATAGCAAGTGAACTATTTGAATGACTTGATCTTATGCTACGCTTAACTATAGGAGTATGTCCATTACATCATTCTCCTAATGATATGACCCTGTTGTTAATAACATCTCTATATTCATGATCAGATCATATATTAACCAACAAGCTAGTTTAACAAGAGGCTTTACTAGGGACTCTTTTATGTTTACAAATCACACAAGTATTAGTGTTTCTGGTTAATACAATTATAGCATGGTATATAAATATTTATCATAAGCATGAAGATATGATAATAACCACTTTATTATTGCTCTTGGGCATATATCCAACAAGCAGTTCCTGTCACCAAGGAGCAACGCCATCATTGCAGCATCTACCCAGGGCCCGCCGCTCTGGCGCTGGACCGTCGCACGCCAAGTTGCACCGTGGCGGCACTCCCGCCCGAAGCACGGCTCCGCACGCGCGGGGATGTTATAGCCGCCGCCACTGGCACCTCATGGGCAACGCCCAAAGGTGGCTACCGACGACGGTGGGAGGGGGCTAGAGAGGAAGGGGAGGGCTTGCAACAGGTCGGGGAGGGAGCCCCCGGTCGCCTCATGAGTGACGCGACGTGGGGTACCAAGGGGTCGGCTTCACATGGAATTTTTGAATGGAACCCTTGGGTTGCACTATCGTGACTAGAGTATATTTATGGCTTAATTGTTGTTGCACATGGTGCCAACCAAAAAGAATGGCCGGCAGGCAAGAACGACCAGCAACAACAATCAGCTCCATGCCACGCAGGTCGCTAGAACGGTTGGATGGAGGTCATAGTAGCCACGATACCCATCCGACGGCCAGAAGAGAATGGTCGGTTGGTAGCCCGCCAGAATCCCACCACCGTTGGGAATCCCTACATCCGTTGAAAGGGTATTCTCAGCTATAAATATCGTCAAGACCGAATTACGCAACAAGATGTCTGATAATTGGCTTAATAATTTGATGATGTGCTATATCAAACGAGGAATATTCAAAAGTCTTGATCTTGGTAAAAAAGATTTTTTTAAAAAAGATAAAGCTTTGGCATTGCCTGAGATCTTTATACGATATTGATGCTTCATTGTCGGTATGTTTGTATGTTATACTTCTATTAAATAAGTTTTGCAATTATCATTGTACTAAGTTATTATTCTTAAGATCGTATAAAATATTAATGTGTCTAGATAATTTTAGAATTTTGTATCAATCTTTTTTATATACTTTATAGAGTTCGTTCGACCTTGTTTTTTTTGTCCTTAGCCACTCTATGGCTTAGAGCATCTCCACTAGCGTTTTCAGGAGGGCCATCCCAGGTCGATTTTTTCATCTAGACAACGAAAATTCACCCAACCGGATTCCCAGACGCCTACTTTTCACCGGATTTTACATCCGGGGTTCGTAGGCCGAACCCGGGGCGCTAGGAACCGCCTGAAAACACCGGATGAAGCGAAATCCGGTAAAAAAACGCATCGGTGGTCCCGTCCTGTTAGCGTGTGAAACCGAGTCATCCTCATCATGCCGCCTAGGCTCCCGCGACGGACCGCCGGGCAACGACCGCCCGTCTCGTCGACCATATGCGTCGTTGTAATGGCGCGCTACCGCTGGCCCACCTTCCCACCATTTCCGCTTTTCCCACTCACGTTGCTACACCCCTCCCACCTTTTCCACCCTTTCCTCTTTCGGCTATAAATATCGGCGCTCTCACCACCTCCCAGAGCACACACTCTCACCTCCCATTCCCCACCCACAAGCTCCACCTTTGCTGACGAGAAGAAGAGCTCGGCGGCAACAATGGCGGAGCGATACCTCAGCGACCTGGCGGCGACGAACAGCTTCAGCCGGCGTTCTCTGCAACTGTGGGAGGCACGACTGCTCTATGACGCCGGCTACCTGGCGCCGCTGACCTGGAAGCTCATCGCGTGCAACGTGTCCGTGCCGCCAGTGCCAGAGGGGTCCGACCTCGTCGAGGAGATCCATGTTGGAGATATGCCCAAGAGGCAATAATAAAGTGGGTTATTATCATATCTTCATACTTATGATAAATGTTTACATATCATGCTATAATTGTATTAACCGGAAACATTAATACTTGTGTGATTTGTAAACTAAAATAAGAGTCCCTAGTATAGCCTCTTGTTAAACTAGCTTGTTGGTTAATATATGATCATGGTTTCCTGATCATGAACATAGAGATGTTATTAACAACAGGATCATATCATTAGGAGAATGATGTGATGGACATACTCCTATAGATAAGCGTAGCATAAAGATCAAGTCATTTCAATAGTTCAATTGCTATATGCTTTCTGATACATAGTAACCTAATTCCTTCGACCATGAGATCATGCATATCACCTTTACCGGATGGATGCTTTGATGACATCAAACACCACACCGTAACTGGGTGGTTATAAAGGTGGCATTGAGTGTTCGGAAAGTATTGGTTGAGACACATGGATCAAGAGTGGGATTTGTCCATCCACATGACGGATAGATATACTCTGGGCCCTCTCGGTGGAATGTCATCCAATTAGCTTGCAAGCATGTGACTTGGTCACAAGGGATCACATATCACGGGAACGAGAAAAGAGTACTTATCAGTAACGAGGTTGAACTAGGTATGCAGAGATACCGACGATCATAACCTCGGATAAGTAACATATCGTGAGACAAAGGGAAATTGGTATCGTATGTAAGTGGTTCATTCGATCTCAAAGTAATCGTAGAAATATGTGGGAGCCATATGAATTTCCAGATTCCTCTATTGGTTATTGTTCGGAGAAGTGTCTCGATCATGTCCGCATAATTCACGAACCGTAGGGAGACACACTTAAGGATTCGACGTTGTTTGAGTAGTTATGGTATTATGAGAAAGAGACCGAATGTTGTTCGGAGTCTCGGATGGGATCCGGGATATCACGAGGTGATCCGGAATGGTCCGGAGAATAATATTCATATAAGGAAAGTCCCGTTTCGGAGTTGCGGAATGATTCCGGTGTTTTCATCGGGAATGTTCTAGAAGGTTCCGGATTGTCCGGCACTCCGGGGGGGGGGGAGGGGTACATGAATGTGTCATTACATATTGGAATGATTGCATCATGTACTAAGTGTTCTTGCTGTCCCAAATAAAGGATTAAATTGAATCCTAAAACAGAAAAGTCAAATGTCCAGTTTGAAAGTCAAACTGCCAAAACAAGAAACTGTGGGAAACAAGCAAGAGGAGTTGGAACCAACTTGGAGGAGGAGTCCCACTCCTCCAAGCCGGCGCCAGCCCTAGGCCGAGTTGGGGAGGGACTCCCTCCCTCCCCTGGCGCGCCACCCCCTCCCACCTATATAAGGAGGGGCAGGGCTCCCCTCCTAGACGCACAACTTTCTACCTCTAATCTCCGGTTTAGAGCCGTTTTGGTTTAGAGCTTGTAATTGCTTTAGCCAGCGGTTTAGAGCCTTCTAATTGGTTTAGAGCCTTCTAATTGGTGTGTCTAATTACTAGACCACTAATAGCCTCTCTCATACTCCACCATACTCGCACTGGCTTAAGGCGAAGCCCTGCGGGATTTCCCCTCTACTTCCGGTACCACGCCGTTGTGCTGCCGGAATCATGAGGAGAGTGCTACAACCTCCGCTGCCTGCTGGAACAAGGGAGAGGAAGGTCTTCGTCGAGTACCGAACGTGTGACCGACTGCGGGAGCGCTGCCGGAACGTGGCGCCAGAAGGATCGTCTACACGATCTTGAGATCGGAAAGAGTACGACTACATCACCCACGAGAATCTGCTCTCGTTAACCGCTTTGGAATCTTCGAGGGTAAGTTATTCCATCGACTCGTTGCTACAATCTAGTAGATAGATCTTGGCTTGTTTGTTTGTATGCGATAGAAAATTTTTGTTTTCCATGCTATGAACCCCTACAGTGGTATCAGAGCCGTGTCTATATGTAGATTTGTTGCACGAGTAGAACACAATGGTCATTGTGGGCGTTGATGCTTTTATTGTCGATTGCTTCTTGTGTACTTTGCATCTTGCGGTATGTTGGGATGAAGCGGCCCGGGCTAACCTTACATGACATCGTTCATGAGACTTGCTCCACGCTTGACATGCAACTTGTATTGCATAAGTGGCTTTGCGGGTGCCTGTTTCTCCTAGCATAGTATAGATCCAATTCACAACGGGTGATTAACAATACTTGTGTCAACGTTGTGGTTCATGTTCGTAAGTTAGAACGACACTTATAGAAAGCCCCAAACCACGTAAAACATGCAAAGGAAGTAGAGGCGTCTAACTTTGTTTTGCAGGGGTGTGCAGTGATGTGATATGGCCATGATTGTGATTATATATGATGTATGCAATGTTCCTTATTGTAAGTCGGCAACCGGCAGGAGCCATATGGTTGTCTTTAATTTATGTTAAGACCCGCGTGTCTATTCAAAGTAGTTGTAATAGTTGAAGCCGGTGGACGACAACCATGGAGAGGCGTCATTGACCTTGATGCAATGCCGGTGATGATGGAGATCATGTTCGTGCTTGAAGATGGAGATCGGAAGCACAAAGAAGAAAGGCCATATCATATCACATATACATTGAATTGCATGTGATGTTAATCCTTTATGCATCTTGTATTGCTTAGTAGACGACGGTAGCATTATAAGATGATCCCTCATGCACATGAATTTCAAGTAATAAAGTGTTCACCCTTAGTTAGCACCGTTGCTAAAGCTTGTTGTTTCGAAGCACCACGTGATGATCGGGTGTGTTAGATTCTACAAGTGTATACAACGTGATCAAGCCAGATTTGCTCATGCGGAAACTAAGGTTTGATCTTGATGAGCCTAGCATGTACAGACATGGCCTCAGGAACACAGATTACCGAAAGGTAGAGCATGAGTCATATAGTAGATATGATGAACATGTTGATTGTTCGCCATTGAAGCTATATCAACTCTCGTGATGATCGGTTTTGATGTGGTGGATTTGGTTCGTGTGATCACTAAAACAATGTGAGGGATATTTTTTTGAGTGGGAGTTCACCTAGATTAATTTAATTATTAATTAGAACTCAATTTATCATAAACTGAATCAAAGTGAATTTGCATAGTTGTTGTAGTCATTGGCATCCGTTTACCACCTTGCGCTTAGTTATAATTGAAATGATAGAACTATAGAATTCTGGTTAGTTACTTTACGAACTGGTATCGTATTGTTTTGAAGTGTTAATCTAAAGTTTAAAAGTCCTATTGCAAACTTTCAGTAAGTTCCGGTTACTCCATGAAGTTTAATAATTGGTATTAAAATCAAGAGTAACAATTCCAATGTTAGTATATAAGTATCATGTTTGTCTCCATGATTCTTGATATTCAAAGGATTCTCCTAATATCAAGGTTATCTAAGGATCTGAAAGAGTTGTTTCAGAAACCATGATGTGTGGAAGATATTGTGATATCCGAAACGAAGTTTTGGTTGCAACATGATAGAGTATAATATGGCAAAGTTCATGTTCTCATATTTTGATGAGAATTTGCAAAGGGTTGTAGACACTTGTTGTCCTAATCCTCCAAAAGGTTTTGGATAGCAACATTATACTCGTGATTCACCGTTACAAGCTAAAAGTAACTTGATCATGGATAAATCCATGATAAGGGTGAATATTTGATGTAGGTAAAATGTTTACTACACCAAGAGATTACTAAAAAAAAGGAATTTGAAAGAACACCAAACATTTGGTGATCTACTTCAAAGTGCAAGTCCAAAGACATTGGTATTTAACTATACACGCTTTGGACTATATGTCATATGTATGACTCCACTGTTGATGTTGATAGATTCTTTCAAACAGAATAGGAAATACTGAAAGAGAATCTCATAAATATATGGCAGAAAAGAAAAGACTAGAATTGTTCAATTTAAGTATATAGATGATATACATGTTATGGCTATATTCTTTGCTTATTAAACAATGTGGTTCTTAAGTATTTGATACTGAATTTGTTGGTGTGAATCGTCATACGAAACAACACAATTCATGAACTACAATGGCCTAAGTAAATAGCAAAAGAATATGTGATGATGTTCATCGAGAACAAATAAAGGGTTATTATGTTGCTCGTTAAACATCAAAGCTTGCCTTCAAGATTTGTTTTATCAGGTGTTATGAGAACAAAAAGGTTGTTCAAATAATTGCCGTAATCCATAAAAGATGGATGATTCAAAAATCTCGTTGGAAAGATCACATCCATAAAACTAGTGCTAAAAATGTCGAAAGACAAATTGATTGAAAGATCCCTTAGGAAGTGACATCGCCGTTTAAATTATATTGGAAAGAAAACATGAAGAAACTCCATGTGGATGGAATTTTGGAGTCTTTTGATTTTGATCAAATGACGCTTGTGAAACTTTCCTAGAGATAATTGAAACTTCGTTCATAGGCCAAAAGGGAACGAAAGACTAGCTTATTGGAATTTGTACATATTGTTGTACGAAGTCCATTATGTGTAGTCAAGAGCGATGGATTTCAACTTCATATGCTTTCTCCGAGAATTTGAGTGAATATATGAATATTTACTTAATAAGGATAAAGTATGAAACACTTGAAAAGTTCAAAGACTTTCAAGATGAAGTGCAAAATCATAGTAACAAGAATATAAATAGTTTATGATAAAAATCATAAAGGGAGATATTTGAGTTACAGAGTTTAGCATAATACCTAAGATTTAAGGAATTGTTCCGTGGATTTGCATTTCCCGAAACACCATAAGAGTATGGAGCGTTCGAGATATGTAATTAAACCTTGTTTGACATGGTAAGATCGTAGGTGTAGTTCACAATGGGATAATACTATGAAGATATATTGTACGACAATATTGTCAACATGTTTTAACCCCAAAGAACTAAAGGTCACACCAAAGGACCAAATTTGTACGAAGCCATCTCATTAGAGAATGAGTGATGCGTAGAGACGCAAATACATGCAATTACACACGGACCTGGAAGTGTCAGATCCGGAGATCAGTTGACCACTAGCAATCGTGTACATACAACACCGAAAAGCCATAGGTGTTGAATACACAAAGGTTTGAAACTAGATTATTGACTCTGGTGCAAGTGGGAGACTGTTGGAGATATGCCCAAGAGGCAATAATAAAGTGGGTTATTATCATATCTTCATACTTATGATAAATGTTTACATATCATGCTATAATTGTATTAACCGGAAACATTAATACTTGTGTGATTTGTAAACTAAAATAAGAGTCCCTAGTATAGCCTCTTGTTAAACTAGCTTGTTGGTTAATATATGATCATGGTTTCCTGATCATGAACATAGAGATGTTATTAACAACAGGATCATATCATTAGGAGAATGATGTGATGGACATACTCCTATAGATAAGCGTAGCATAAAGATCAAGTCATTTCAATAGTTCAATTGCTATATGCTTTCTGATACATAGTAACCTAATTCCTTCGACCATGAGATCATGCATATCACCTTTACCGGATGGATGCTTTGATGACATCAAACACCACACCATAACTGGGTGGTTATAAAGGTGGCATTGAGTGTTCGGAAAGTATTGGTTGAGACACATGGATCAAGAGTGGGATTTGTCCATCCACATGACGGATAGATATACTCTGGGCCCTCTCGGTGGAATGTCATCCAATTAGCTTGCAAGCATGTGACTTGGTCACAAGGGATCACATATCACGGGAACGAGAAAAGAGTACTTATCAGTAACGAGGTTGAACTAGGTATGCAGAGATACCGACGATCATAACCTCGGATAAGTAACATATCGTGAGACAAGGGAAATTGGTATCGTATGTAAGTGGTTCATTCGATCTCAAAGTAATCGTAGAAATATGTGGGAGCCATATGAATTTCCAGATTCCTCTATTGGTTATTGTTCGGAGAAGTGTCTCGATCATGTCCGCATAATTCACGAACCGTAGGGAGACACACTTAAGGATTCGACGTTGTTTGAGTAGTTATGGTATTATGAGAAAGAGACCGAATGTTGTTCGGAGTCTCGGATGGGATCCGGGATATCACGAGGTGATCCGGAATGGTCCGGAGAATAAGATTCATATAAGGAAAGTCCCGTTTCGGAGTTGCGGAATGATTCCGGTGTTTTCATCGGGAATGTTCTAGAAGGTTCCGGATTGTCCGGCACTCCGGGGGGGGGGGGGAGGGGTACATGAATGTGTCATTACATATTGGAATGATTGCATCATGTACTAAGTGTTCTTGCTGTCCCAAATAAAGGATTAAATTGAATCCTAAAACAGAAAAGTCAAATGTCCAGTTTGAAAGTCAAACTGCCAAAACAAGAAACTGTGGGAAACAAGCAAGAGGAGTTGGAACCAACTTGGAGGAGGAGTCCCACTCCTCCAAGCCGGCGCCAGCCCTAGGCCGAGTTGGGGAGGGACTCCCTCCCTCCCCTGGCGCGCCACCCCCTCCCACCTATATAAGGAGGGGCAGGGCTCCCCTCCTAGACGCACAACTTTCTACCTCTAATCTCCGGTTTAGAGCCGTTTTGGTTTAGAGCTTCTAATTGCTTTAGCCAGCGGTTTAGAGCCTTCTAATTGGTTTAGATCCTTCTAATTGGTGTGTCTAATTACTAGACCACTAATAGCCTCTCTCATACTCCACCATACTCGCACTGGCTTAAGGCGAAGCCCTGCGGGATTTCCCCTCTACTTCCGGTACCACGCCGTTGTGCTGCCGGAATCATGAGGAGAGTGCTACAACCTCCGCTGCCTGCTGGAACAAGGGAGAGGAAGGTCTTCGTCAAGTACCGAACGTGTGACCGACTGCGGGAGCGCTGCCGGAACGTGGCGCCAGAAGGATCGTCTACACGATCTTGAGATCGGAAAGAGTACGACTACATCACCCACGAGAATCTGCTCTCGTTAACCGCTTTGGAATCTTCGAGGGTAAGTTATTCCATCGACTCGTTGCTACAATCTAGTAGATAGATCTTGGCTTGTTTGTTTGTATGCGATAGAAAATTTTTGTTTTCCATGCTACGAACCCCTACAGTGGTATCAGAGCCGTGTCTATATGTAGATTTGTTGCACGAGTAGAACACAATGGTCATTGTGGGCGTTGATGCTTTTATTGTCGATTGCTTCTTGTGTACTTTGCATCTTGCGGTATGTTGGGATGAAGCGGCCCGGGCTAACCTTACATGACATCGTTCATGAGACTTGCTCCACGCTTGACATGCAACTTGTATTGCATAAGTGGCTTTGCGGGTGCCTGTTTCTCCTAGCATAGTATAGATCCAATTCACAACGGGTGATTAACAATACTTGTGTCAACGTTGTGGTTCATGTTCGTAAGTTAGAACGACACTTATAGAAAGCCCCAAACCACGTAAAACATGCAAAGGAAGTAGAGGCGTCTAACTTTGTTTTGCAGGGGTGTGCAATGATGTGATATGGCCATGATTGTGATTATATATGATGTATGCAATGTTCCTTATTGTAAGTCGGCAACCGGCAGGAGCCATATGGTTGTCTTTAATTTATGTTAAGACCCGCGTGTCTATTCAAAGTAGTTGTAATAGTTGAAGCCGGTGGACGACAACCATGGAGAGGCGTCATTGACCTTGATGCAATGCCGGTGATGATGGAGATCATGTTCGTGCTTGAAGATGGAGATCGGAAGCACAAAGAAGAAAGGCCATATCATATCACATATACATTGAATTGCATGTGATGTTAATCCTTTATGCATCTTGTATTGCTTAGTAGACGACGGTAGCATTATAAGATGATCCCTCATGCACATGAATTTCAAGTAATAAAGTGTTCACCCTTAGTTAGCACCGTTGCTAAAGCTTGTTGTTTCGAAGCACCACGTGATGATCGGGTGTGTTAGATTCTACAAGTGTATACAACGTGATCAAGCCAGATTTGCTCATGCGGAAACTAAGGTTTGATCTTGACGAGCCTAGCATGTACAGACATGGCCTCAGGAACACAGATTACCGAAAGGTAGAGCATGAGTCATATAGTAGATATGATGAACATGTTGATTGTTCGCCATTGAAGCTATATCAACTCTCGTGATGATCGGTTTTGATGTGGTGGATTTGGTTCGTGTGATCACTAAAACAATGTGAGGGATATTGTTTTGAGTGGGAGTTCACCTAGATTAATTTAATTATTAATTAGAACTCAATTTATCATAAACTGAATCAAAGTGAATTTGCATAGTTGTTGTAGTCATTGGCATCCGTTTACCACCTTGCGCTTAGTTATAATTGAAATGATAGAACTATAGAATTCTGGTTAGTTACTTTACGAACTGGTATCGTATTGTTTTGAAGTGTTAATCTAAAGTTTAAAAGTCCTATTGCAAACTTTCAGTAAGTTCCGGTTACTCCATGAAGTTTAATAATTGGTATTAAAATCAAGAGTAACAATTCCAATGTTAGTATATAAGTATCATGTTTGTCTCCATGATTCTTGATATTCAAAGGATTCTCCTAATATCAAGGTTATCTAAGGATCTGAAAGAGTTGTTTCAGAAACCATGATGTGTGGAAGATATTGTGATATCCGAAACGAAGTTTTGGTTGCAACATGATAGAGTATAATATGGCAAAGTTCATGTTCTCATATTTTGATGAGAATTTGCAAAGGGTTGTAGACACTTGTTGTCCTAATCCTCCAAAAGGTTTTGGATAGCAACATTATACTCGTGATTCACCGTTACAAGCTAAAAGTAACTTGATCATGGATAAATCCATGATAAGGGTGAATATTTGATGTAGGTAAAATGTTTACTACACCAAGAGATTACTAAAAAAAAGGAATTTGAAAGAACACCAAACATTTGGTGATCTACTTCAAAGTGCAAGTCCAAAGACATTGGTATTTAACTATACACGCTTTGGACTATATGTCATATGTATGACTCCACTGTTGATGTTGATAGATTCTTTCAAACAGAATAGGAAATACTGAAAGAGAATCTCATAAATATATGGCAGAAAAGAAAAGACTAGAATTGTTCAATTTAAGTATATAGATGATATACATGTTATGGCTATATTCTTTGCTTATTAAACAATGTGGTTCTTAAGTATTTGATACTGAATTTGTTGGTGTGAATCGTCATACGAAACAACACAATTCATGAACTACAATGGCCTAAGTAAATAGCAAAAGAATATGTGATGATGTTCATCGAGAACAAATAAAGGGTTATTATGTTGCTCGTTAAACATCAAAGCTTGCCTTCAAGATTTGTTTTATCAGGTGTTATGAGAACAAAAAGGTTGTTCAAATAATTGCCGTAATCCATAAAAGATGGATGATTCAAAAATCTCGTTGGAAAGATCACATCCATAAAACTAGTGCTAAAAATGTCGAAAGACAAATTGATTGAAAGATCCCTTAGGAAGTGACATCGCCGTTTAAATTATATTGGAAAGAAAACATGAAGAAACTCCATGTGGATGGAATTTTGGAGTCTTTTGATTTTGATCAAATGACGCTTGTGAAACTTTCCTAGAGATAATTGAAACTTCGTTCATAGGCCAAAAGGGAACGAAAGACTAGCTTATTGGAATTTGTACATATTGTTGTACGAAGTCCATTATGTGTAGTCAAGAGCGATGGATTTCAACTTCATATGCTTTCTCCGAGAATTTGAGTGAATATATGAATATTTACTTAATAAGGATAAAGTATGAAACACTTGAAAAGTTCAAAGACTTTCAAGATGAAGTGCAAAATCATAGTAACAAGAATATAAATAGTTTATGATAAAAATCATAAAGGGAGATATTTGAGTTACAGAGTTTAGCATAATACCTAAGATTTAAGGAATTGTTCCGTGGATTTGCATTTCCCGAAACACCATAAGAGTATGGAGCGTTCGAGATATGTAATTAAACCTTGTTTGACATGGTAAGATCGTAGGTGTAGTTCACAATGGGATAATACTATGAAGATATATTGTACGACAATATTGTCAACATGTTTTAACCCCAAAGAACTAAAGGTCACACCAAAGGACCAAATTTGTACGAAGCCATCTCATTAGAGAATGAGTGATGCGTAGAGACGCAAATACATGCAATTACACACGGACCTGGAAGTGTCAGATCCGGAGATCAGTTGACCACTAGCAATCGTGTACATACAACACCGAAAAGCCATAGGTGTTGAATACACAAAGGTTTGAAACTAGATTATTGACTCTGGTGCAAGTGGGAGACTGTTGGAGATATGCCCAAGAGGCAATAATAAAGTGGGTTATTATCATATCTTCATACTTATGATAAATGTTTACATATCATGCTATAATTGTATTAACCGGAAACATTAATACTTGTGTGATTTGTAAACTAAAATAAGAGTCCCTAGTATAGCCTCTTGTTAAACTAGCTTGTTGGTTAATATATGATCATGGTTTCCTGATCATGAACATAGAGATGTTATTAACAACAGGATCATATCATTAGGAGAATGATGTGATGGACATACTCCTATAGATAAGCGTAGCATAAAGATCAAGTCATTTCAATAGTTTAATTGCTATATGCTTTCTGATACATAGTAACCTAATTCCTTCGACCATGAGATCATGCATATCACCTTTACCGGATGGATGCTTTGATGACATCAAACACCACACCGTAACTGGGTGGTTATAAAGGTGGCATTGAGTGTTCGGAAAGTATTGGTTGAGACACATGGATCAAGAGTGGGATTTGTCCATCCACATGACGGATAGATATACTCTGGGCCCTCTCGGTGGAATGTCATCCAATTAGCTTGCAAGCATGTGACTTGGTCACAAGGGATCACATATCACGGGAACGAGAAAAGAGTACTTATCAGTAACGAGGTTGAACTAGGTATGCAGAGATACCGACGATCATAACCTCGGATAAGTAACATATCGTGAGACAAAGGGAAATTGGTATCGTATGTAAGTGGTTCATTCGATCTCAAAGTAATCGTAGAAATATGTGGGAGCCATATGAATTTCCAGATTCCTCTATTGGTTATTGTTCGGAGAAGTGTCTCGATCATGTCCGCATAATTCACGAACCGTAGGGAGACACACTTAAGGATTCGACGTTGTTTGAGTAGTTATGGTATTATGAGAAAGAGACCGAATGTTGTTCGGAGTCTCGGATGGGATCCGGGATATCACGAGGTGATCCGGAATGGTCCGGAGAATAAGATTCATATAAGGAAAGTCCCGTTTCGGAGTTGCGGAATGATTCCGGTGTTTTCATCGGGAATGTTCTAGAAGGTTCCGGATTGTCCGGCACTCCGGGGGGGGGGGGGAGGGGTACATGAATGTGTCATTACATATTGGAATGATTGCATCATGTACTAAGTGTTCTTGCTGTCCCAAATAAAGGATTAAATTGAATCCTAAAACAGAAAAGTCAAATGTCCAGTTTGAAAGTCAAACTGCCAAAACAAGAAACTGTGGGAAACAAGCAAGAGGAGTTGGAACCAACTTGGAGGAGGAGTCCCACTCCTCCAAGCCGGCGCCAGCCCTAGGCCGAGTTGGGGAGGGACTCCCTCCCTCCCCTGGCGCGCCACCCCCTCCCACCTATATAAGGAGGGGCAGGGCTCCCCTCCTAGACGCACAACTTTCTACCTCTAATCTCCGGTTTAGAGCCGTTTTGGTTTAGAGCTTCTAATTGCTTTAGCCAGCGGTTTAGAGCCTTCTAATTGGTTTAGATCCTTCTAATTGGTGTGTCTAATTACTAGACCACTAATAGCCTCTCTCATACTCCACCATACTCGCACTGGCTTAAGGCGAAGCCCTGCGGGATTTCCCCTCTACTTCCGGTACCACGCCGTTGTGCTGCCGAAATCATGAGGAGAGTGCTACAACCTCCGCTGCCTGCTGGAACAAGGGAGAGGAAGGTCTTCGTCGAGTACCGAACGTGTGACCGACTGCGGGAGCGCTGCCGGAACGTGGCGCCAGAAGGATCGTCTACACGATCTTGAGATCGGAAAGAGTACGACTACATCACCCACGAGAATCTGCTCTCGTTAACCGCTTTGGAATCTTCGAGGGTAAGTTATTCCATCGACTCGTTGCTACAATCTAGTAGATAGATCTTGGCTTGTTTGTTTGTATGCGATAGAAAATTTTTGTTTTCCATGCTACGAACCCCTACAATCCAGGCGGCCATCGCCACCATGGAGGAGTCCGACCTCGTCAAGAGGGAGGCCTACCGCCAAAGCGGCACGACGGCACAGAACGTCGTCGATGGTGGAGCTCACCAGGTCGGATCCTGGGGGCCGTCCTCGAGCACATCACCGTCGGTGACCGCCCTAAGTTGGGCTACCATCCGTTCTCATCACGGTCGTCCGCCCGGCACCGTGCGGCGGCTACCTGGCTGCCGAGGAGGATGGGCGGCCTGTCCTCGTCGTCGGTGTCGCGCTCATCCAGCTCGGCGTCGCAAAGTCACCGCGAGCCATGTCTCCACTCCGTCTGGTGAAGCGGGGGGGGGGGGGGGGGGGGTGGAGTCGCTGGTGCGCTCACCGTCGAGGATGCGTTCACGCGGCCTCGTCATTAACGAAGGCCGAGCACCTTTGCCGCCAGTCGGCCACCTTCAGCTGGCGAGGCCGAGGCTGCGCACGCCGAAGCCCGAGCCGGCGGACTGGGCCGTCCCTATCAACGAGGACGAGTTCATCTTGAAGATAGCATTGGAGCGCTCGCTCGATGACGTCCCACCCATGCAGGCCCTCGACGCGTGTGCCTGGTCCAAGGCGGACTGGCAGCAGGAGGAGGCCGAACGCATCTAGCGTCTGCACGGGTAGACCAACCGTCAGGTCGTGCGGCGCTTGCCGACAACGCAGCTACCAGGACCTGCCGCTCATCGTCCTCGATAACGACGAGACGAGGCCAAGCCCTCATCGCAGCCGTGATGCTATGGAGACAACGGCCAGGGCAGCTCCCGGCCGCCGCAGGCACCGAGCAATGATGATGACGGGACCAAGGACGCTGACTATACGTCGTTCTATCGCCACTTTGGCATGTAAATAGCGCGCCTGAGGACATCGGCATCGGCATCACGTAGTATTAGTTATTTTTATGTTTTTTAAGTTTTTCATAGCCTACCGTGGTCAAAATTAGGATATATATCCGAATTTGACATAACATGTACGAACTTGTCTATATTTTAATGAAATCGCTTATATTCATCTAAATTTTGCCAAAAAATACGACAACTGGACATAGAAAGGCGAGAAAAACTGGCCGCCACCGAAATTGGGCGTGGTAATACCGAACGAGTGGTGGTGCTCTTAATTGTTGTTGTACACGGTGCCAACTAAAAATAAAGTCCAAGATCCAAAATGGCCGGGAGGCAAGAACTCCCAACAGTAGCACTACCAAAATCAGCTCCATGCAAGTCGCCAGAATGGTCGGATGGAGGTCAGCGTAGACACGATACCCATCCGACGGCCAAAACGGAATGGTCGGTTTGGTCGTCTCCCCCGGCACATGCTGGTCTCCCGCCAGATTCCCGCCACCGCTGGGAATCCCTACATTCACACGACAGATCGTGTGGTGTTGGCAACCCAGCTCAATTCCATGCGGGACCACCGAAGAATCTGGCCCACTGTCAGCTAGAACATGATCTCGCCATTATTGTTGGCGACGATAGTGGCAGGGGTGATGGGAGGTCGAATCGGGAGGCCGCCAGGCCGTACTGGTCGGTGTGGATTTATTCTTACAAAATCATCGCAAGTTGCTTGGAGCTGGTCGTTTGCACGAGAAACCCTTGAAAACAATGCAAGTTGCCTGGCATGTGCGGCCAGATCAAGCAGGCCTGACTTGCAAGTTGCAGGTCAACTGAACCTCATCGCAAAAAAAAAAAAAAAACTGAACCTCTTTTCTATAAGAGGCGGTAGGGCGGTGCCTCCGAGCCATCGCCCCGGTGTGGTCGCACTGTATCTCTCTCTGCTCTAGAGAGTGACCTCTACATGTTTTACAACTTGCCTTGTCTTTTTTCCTCTATGTTGATCTCTTGATCATCTCTTTGATTTCCTCTATCGATCCTTGCAAGTTCAATCTTTTTTTTTGTTAACAGTATAATTGAAAGTTCAATCTGTCGCTGAGCAAGTTGCTGCAGAACTTCTGCATGTTGTTTTTGCTGAATTTCCTTCTTGCGTAGCCGTCGACGGGCACATATATACTCCCTCCAAGCTCGGAGATGGATAATGTTCTCGTCGACCGATCAGCAGGCAGCCAAAACCTCCGCCGGAGGGCTGCAGGCGCAGGCTGTTGGAGGCGCGCCATGAGCACCTCACCGGCGCTGCCTCCAAGCGCGTACGGTTTCTTCCCTTATTCCTCAGCTCCTCCGGGTCCGTTTATATACCCGCCGTACAATTTCTACACTTCCAGCTCACTCCCTCCCCTTCCTTCCAACCACCCCGGCCTCCCGCCCCGCCCGCCGCTGACCGTGCTCAAGCACGCCACGTCCCCTTTCCGCACGTCGACTCTGCCTCCTCGTCCGGCCGCCATCAAGCATATCACACCGACCGAGATGGTGACGGTGGCGCCGAGGAAGATGGGCGAGTACAAGAGGAAGAAGCCGAGGACACCAAGGTCCGCGGAGGATCCGCCGCGGGCGCAGCGGAGGAAGCCGCTGCAGAGGGCGGCGCCGCTTCCAGGGGCGACGGCGGTCACGGAGGCGCTGGACGACCTGGAGCGCGAGGTGACGCGGGGCTTCGTGGAGGACCTGCTGCACGCGCTCGCGCCGCCGCCCAGCAGCCTTCCCCTGCCCACCTTCTCCCTTGTCAGGGCAGCCGCCGCCAAGGCCCCGCCCCCCTGCACCGTCTAGCTGGCCCTTCACGCCACCACCGACGACTGCCTCTGCCGGGCGCGCCTACTTCGCATCTACTACAAGCAAACCCTTCGCTGGGTTCTTGTTTATTTTGTTTTCTCTCTCCATCCATGACTTTTTCTTTGGATGGAAGAAACGCTACGATAAAAGGGTTCGATCGTGTTTTAATTTTCGTCCCTCCTTTTAAATATTTTATTATTAGAGTTGTGAGCTAAATGTAAACCTGAAGTATGTCTAGGTTTACATTGAGTTCTTGATGTATGGGGTGTCGTTTTTTGTTGCCATGAATATGTCAAGATAATCACTTCTTTTTCATTGAATATGGACCAAGATCCACATGCTTATGTATACATATTTTCATACGAGTAATATGATTGTCTGTTTACTAGTAAGCTTGTATGTGCAATCGCACGACGACTATTGTTGATTATCAATATTTTCAAAATTTATAAAGCGCGAGAAGGCATAATTAATGTCTTTGAATCCAATCTCCATTAATGCCAGAAGGCATAATTCTTTAACTGAGAATTTAGCAAGATACAAGACTTTATGATCAATTCATATATATAGTTAGTACAATAAAAATTAATCAAATGTATTTGGTGGCATAGTCAAACAATATAGCCAATTTGCAAGCAACAATGCAACATGGAGCATGTGTTGATGACTTTATGATGTTCACCATAGATATCATTATGGCTTCATCAAAGGAAATTCAACCATATACTAACAGAATAGAAATTGATAGTATGAGTAGCAAGCCACTTCGGCTATATATGTACACAAGACATACGCTTTGCTTCAACATTTCAAACAATATAAAACCCTCTAAGAAACATAAATTCTATCAAAGTGTTTTTTTACTTCAAAATAGATAGGTCCCTAGCTATAGAGAATTTTTCTTACAAGGTAGAGAAAGATCAATTTGATTCAACGCACCGTTGCAATGTTGAAGAAACTGGAAATTATAGTCAGGACAATGACCTAATCTAAAATATGGTGGATGCAGCGTCGTCGTACCCAGAACGAGGACGTGCCACCAACGCATAAGTGTAAAATCCCAATACTCTCAATTACAGCAAAATGGACGAGACCTGAACCTCGGCATGTAAAGGTGAATGTTGATGCTTCTTACCATTCTGACGTCTGTGCAGGTGCGGTGGGTACCGTGGCGAGAGATTACCAGGGAAACTTCATCGCAGCGGTTAACAGTTATCTCTCTTACGTGGCATCGTCAGCGATGGCAGAGGCGCTTGCAATGAAGAAAGGCTTATCATTTGCAGTGACACTGGGATGCAATAGAGTGGAGGCTGAATCCGACTCTTCTGAGGTCGTCGACACATGCTCTATCCAGGAGGCATGGTGGAATGACTCGGCGGAGATCTTCGTGGATTGCATGGATTTGTCATCTAATATTGGTACTGTCAATTTTCAACATTGCGAGAGGGAAGCAAATGAGGTGGCTCATGAGTTAGCTAAGTTTAGTTTTCAGAATAAAAGTTCATGTAAGTGGGTCGATGAGGCCCCTAGTTTTATTTTGCAACCTCTTATAAACGATGTAACAATTATTTGATGGGCTGCAAGTTTCAGACTCACTATTTTTTCTTAATATGGTACCTAATGGAACTGGAAAGTTTTAATGAGCCGGCTTGCATACTTAATATATAATATGTGATGTTTACTTAAAAAAAGTTCCATGTCTCTCCCCATTATTCTTGCATCCATTTTTTTGGAAGTGTCTAAAATATTAATAAAAGTAACGCAAATGAGATATCAATCATCCATATGTTTTCCACCGGCGATTGCACAAAAGACAATGCAGCCATTTTTTTTTTGGTGATCAACAATGCAGCCATTGTACCATAAAACATTGTGCGAAGACATGCTTGCCCCTGTTGCAGGGACACCAAGAGGCTAGCAGTGACACGCTTCACCAGTCGCCGTCTTAAATTTCTTCCTCACTTGATTATCACAGACTAAGCTTAGTTTCAACGTGGATGCACATAATTTTGCATGGAATTCCTTATTGGACCACCAAATAATTATTAGTGTTTGGACAACTACAAAATGGCCACATATTTAACGAAACAATTGTATCTTCAGCCACATAATTGTCTTACCCCAACTAAAATGCATGAAATCATTCAAGACGTAATTGGGATGTGAAATTGCAAAAAATAGATGCTTTCTAACAATTTTTATAAGAAAATTTTCCTCTAAAAAGGCAGCAGATTAATTGTTATGGAATTTGTACTTGTGAGTAAAAACATGGCTATTCTTTTTTTTGAAAAAAACTATATATTAATATCGTGAAGATACTAATTACACTCGTACTCTGCAATAACGCATTTTCGTTGCGGCCCTACAGATGCACAAAATGCAAAAAAAAAAGAAGAAATACAAAGTAAAAATCCTCACTAGTACAAACTCGTTACTTAGAGACGGTGTCCTCAGACGTTTTGTGCCAAGTTCAAAAAATTTGCCTCTATTCTTTAGCCTCGGCCGGGTTTTATTTTAGCGACCGCCTTTAAGAACCTCAGAGGCAGTTCAAAAGAGTAACCAGCTCGAAAAATAACCCTACAGGACGCGACTACTATGGAAAATCGGCTCAACCAAGCACCTTAGACGGGCAATAAAAACCATCATCTCTAATAATAAAGAAGAAGAGACGGCTGTTATTAGAAGTCGCCTCTAAGGGTTGGCCTGACGGTGCAGTTAGAGCAAGAACGAACGTGCAGTCCTGAGGAACGGATCTTAGACTAGTGCTAAAAGAACCGCCTCTAAGAATGATCATGGTAAGGTGGTTAAAGTTTTGAACCACCTCCTAGATTAAGAGGAGGGAAAACAGAGTCGGCAGATCCAACGGGCAGTTTCAGCAGCAGTTGATGCATGTAAAAGCATACATGAACTTTGTAGTTTGTTATGCTAAAACATTTATTATTTAGCAAATTTATTATATTTATTGGGACTAATCTATTAGTAGTTGCAAAAGTGCACAAGTTCTTGTTTTATACTTTTTGTGTAAAAAAAAACCCAAATACAGAAGGAAACCGCTCATTAGGGTGAAATTCAAAGTTTCATAGAATGTGTCTCTCCAGAATAGTTTTTAAATATTGTCACGAAACGCCCCGAAGACAGCGTCCAATGTAAAAAGTCAAAACATGAAAATTGTTGAAATTTTTCTGTCGATAAAGAGGAGTCCTAGCAAGGTTCTGGAGGTGACCAAGATCCCTTGGATCAAATGGGCATCCATGCCATGGCCTTGATTGTATCTCCACCTTTATATTGAGGGGAAACCCTACTTTTGGAGGCATCCATCATAGCCATGAAATTCCTCCCTCTTGGAAGCCGTCAAGGAGGGGTAGGAGATCCTCCACACCAGCATCATCTCCAAGGAAGAAGAAGGGCCAAGGGGCCACCACGCTCCTTGGTGGTCGTCAGCGTTGCCTCTCAGGGAGAGGCACGCCTCCATCACCATCTACAACAAGATCCCCTCCATATAACTACTGTATATCTTGGCAAACATGATGTGTGATGTAATATATTGTTTTCCCATGATCTATTGTATCTCTATATATTTGTTTGAGTAGTGAATTCTTTATGGAAATTGTGAAATAGTTCATTGTTGGTTGCATACAAATATGTGTTATCTTCTATGATGATATTATACTAATATATGAGTGCATATGTTGGGGGATGCATAAGGTTATCACCGTTGCATGATGATAGGATGAGGGATAGATGGATTTTGACAGAAACCGAATCCCAAGTCTTAGATTGCATGTTATATTAATTCATGGTTAATTAACTAGAGGTATAACTATGGAGACCTTAAATCTAAATGCGGTGGTTGGAATAATTCTCTTGTTTGCTCTTAGTTGGCCTTGGGGTCAATCACTAGGGGTGTATTTTCTCATGTATATGGCTACACCTATCTATGGTTCCTCTCTATAAGAAACAATAAAGAATCCATCCATGTGCTTCACTAATTGTGTCAACCAAATGAACAAAATAACAATTTGCCTAAACACTTGCTCCCTTGAGAAAATTTCTCCTACTTCACTAGCTCCACTTTATTTGCAATAGTATACCTATAATATTTACTTCCAAAAAAAAACCGTTTTCTAGTTAGTACCAAAAACAACCACGCACACACTCTAGTTCCTAGCTTTGCATAGGAAGCCATATAAGTGAGTATAAGGCTTTAGAGAATAGATAGTTTATCTTCAGCTCCTCGTGGGTTCGTCACTCAAATACTTATCGAATTGTACTATAGTGATTCTCTGCTCTTAGGGACTATCAGCAGTTCCTAAGAAACTCCATCACGGGTTTTTCCTTCTCCTGTACTTTTCTTTCTATTTGATTTCGTTCTCTGGATTAGTTTAATCATTCGTCGATTGTTTATACGCAGAATTGGAGTGTGCTTTGACAATGATATTTTCTTCCTCTGTATTTTCCCCACTTTGTATATTGTACAAAGAGGTTTTTTTTGTCATTCTCAATTTTTTCTTAAATATTTGTTCTTCTTTCTTCCTTATCCTGTTCCAAGCTTCTATGAGATCGGCCTTAAGTCCACGAGTGCTTGCATATTCCTATAATGCCCCATACTCCTCATCACCAACCTAGCATATCCATGGGACGGATACCATCCATAAGGGTAGAGATTGGACTCACATAGAGGAAGTAATTCACCTTTGAGATGCAAGACAACTTGGTGTATGTTGGAGAGCATGATACAGTGTTGGATGTGGAGAGGACCATGGGATATTTCACATCACCCAACCTAGGATGGACCGAGTGGAGAGGATGATAAGGGTATTGGATTTGTTAGTGGTTAGTGCAAGAGGAAGGGGACAACATTATATGGATGACAACCAATTTTTCATGAAAAATTAAGTCAATCTATGTTAACATGATGGCAACAACGCTAGATTGAGCGTATGTGGTGCCCAATGAAGGGTTGCTGACTATCAACCAACGCTTGAAACCCACAAATTCCTTTTTAGTGGGCAACCCGTTAGGCCCTAAGAACAAGGTCTTGTAGATAGCGGCTGATGAGGGTTTGACTCGTCAATGCCCATTGTTATGGACTTGGGTTTTGGAGACGGAGGGGACGCTGGAGATCGCGGAACGGCTAACAGACTTGTAACACAGGGACACGAGGTTTACCCAGGTTTAGGCCCCCGGAGGAAAAACCCTACTCCTGCTTGTCTACTCTTTGTTAATGGCGATGCCGAAGGTTATAGGGGTGCGCAGATGAGATCTGGCGAGTTGTGTGCTAGGTTATGAGGTGAGATACTCCTCTCCATGCCCTCCTGGACTTTATATGGGGAGGCCAGGTCTCGGGGTAGGTCCAGTTGGTTACAGATTAGGGTTTTACCCTTTGAATTTCTATCTAAAGCTAGCCGTATTCTCCAAGGATTCGCATCCTTCATGGGCCTGGGTCACACAAATCCTTCCTGGGCTTCGTCATCAGGAGTGGATGATTGCATGGGATTCTACTAGACTGGACCGGGTAGGCTAACATCAGGCACCCGTAGGTCATACCCATGCTAGTAGCCCCCGAGTATTCAGTTGAATTACAGACTCGACTGGAGACTCTTAAGTCTTTCGAGTGCTTTTCATCCGAACATGTTTCAGGTCAATGTGTTGGTTCATAGGGATTGTTGATACGCATGCCTGACTCTCTCGACGGATCAGGATCAGTTAATTGCATTTGGGCAAAAAAACTCTATCTACTTCAGACTCGAGTCCCCGGACTCGAATCCGCAAAATTGCTGGTGTAATTTGACTCAGGCCGCAGAGGTATTACAGGAGTCGAATTCTAGTGTTTTTAAGTTATGTATCCAACACGTCCGTCGGGAGTTTTCATCGTGCCCGTTGACACGGAATATTACTAGCAGAGCGCAATCGGGTGCGTTTTCAGGCCATCAGATTGTAGTTGTAGGTCTTATCTTTGCATCGTAGACACAACATCCGAAAGTTTATCGCCGTAGAGGCATTTCAGGTGACCAATGAGACATTATCTCTTAGCATTATTTTGGGCAGAGCTGCCGATTGTAAGTTATGTTTTACTGTAATCATGAAGGATCCGAAGGATCTCAATCAGTTGATTCATAGGATGCACGACCAACGCTGCCTATGGGAGTAGCCCTCAAGTGTCTGTTTGAGTCGTAGACTCAAGCAGAGACTTATAGTTATAAATCATGTGATATAATGATCCAGAATTGCTTCGAATGCCCAATTTTTTCAAATGCGCTGCCAGCGCTCCCTATGGGAGTAGCACCCGGGTCCGTAATGGAGTCGCAGACTCGAAGGAGGACTCGAAGCTTTATGAATTTCTTTGACTGACCTAGGAAACCTACCAAATTTTCAGGTGCGCGACTAGTGCTCCTTATAGGAGTAGCCTCCGAGTAGTTAGTTGAGTCGTAGACTCGAGTAAGTACTTTTGTATTGAGTCAAAAGATTAGATCCATTGCTGGCCTTTGCTTTTGCTGATGCTTGATAAGCTCAACCATCTGCGGCAGCAGAGACGATGGGACGAAATGATCATGGGTCCCACTTTTTGACTAGTATTTGACTAGTCACGCGTAATTTACACGAAAGTTACTGTGTCACCTCGATTTCCGTGCGTAGTGGACGACATGATCGTGACGGTTCGGGGTGATACCCACAACATGTACGATGTGATGGCTGACACGTGTTAGGTTTAGCAAATCTACGGTTCTGCGTTGTCGTCTCCAACCCTTTTATACCGCTAGGAGCTGCGGTAATTCTCCACTTCGCCATTTGCCTTTGCCAATTTCATCTCCACCATTTCCAAAGCTCTAGCTTTCTCCTACGCTGGACATTCTTCGCGTCTTTCCATCCTCGTTCCTCTGTGCTCATCATGCAGCACACCACGCCATCAAGATCGGCAAGCTGAAGAAAGCTTCTGCCGCCGTCGCTAGGACGAGCGTCGTCGGCGCCGCCAAGAAGGCCACCACCGCCGGCCGTGTCACCAATGGTGGCTGGTGGCGGTCGATGGTGAAGGAAGTAGATCTGCGTCGCCTGCGCGAGGCGCACATGATTCCGCAGGAAAAGGGAGACACCATACTACCCAAGTCGGAGGTGATCTCGGATCCACCCGAAGGTTTCCGTGTAATGTTCTATGCCTTCATCATCCGCAGTCTTTCTCTTCCTTCCCATGAATTTCTTCGTGGGCTCCTTTTTATTTACGGGATTAAACTCCATCAGTTGCCGCCTAACTCTCTTTTGCATATCGCGTGCTTCATCACGCTATGTGAGTGCTGGCTCGGAATCGAGACGCACTTTGGCCTCTTCAAGAAGCTCTATTCCTTGAAGAGGTAGTCCGGCCATGGAGGCAAGGTGTATGATCTGGGCGGGTGCTGAATATCTATTTTCTCTAAGCAGTAATACTTCTCCTTCCGCCTCTGCGGATCCGTCGAAGGATGGAGGAACAAGTGGTTCTACATCCGCGACTACAAGCTGGACGGCCAGCACTATGGGTTGGCCCCATTCAACAGTAGCAAGGAGGTCATCCGCAAGCGTTTGTGGTCAAAGGACGTCCCTACGGGTGAAACCGAGGTGGTCGAGAAGCTGTACAAGCGAGTGGAGGATCTCCAACTGGTGCAAGGCAAGGAGGTCTCCGGCGTCGACATCATCCAGACTTTCCTCAAGCGTCGGTTGCAGCCCCTCCAAGCGAGGATGTACCCGATGTTTCTGTACTCCGGTGCCAACGACCCGACGAGAGTGTCGGATGAGGAATTGTCCTCATCCGATCTCGACAGTGCTCTTCGGCCTCTGCTGTGCTTCAAGGCCGACGACGAGCTGTTGGCGAGGTCATCGACTTCCCCCTTCAACGCGAAGAAGGAAGTTCCTCAGGTGAATACTTTACTTGCACGTAATGCGTTTTTTGTTTGTCTCTTCTATTCTTCATTTTGACTCGCGTCTTTGGTGTTCTGTAGGAAATTAAGGTGGAGAGCATGATGTCTCCCCTTCATGAGGAGTTTTTGGTTGCGCTAGATGGCGGGGACGCGGAGTCCGATTCCACAGTCTCTGCTGGTCACTCGCCGATGGAGGAAGCCCCCGAGCCTAGCGACGGGAATTCTCGCAAGAGAGCCCGAAGTGAAAGTTCGGATGCCACGACACCGCCAACACCTAAAGGCCCGGCTTTCTGCAGTAGCATTCTGCGGGTGGAGGTGCCACCTCCCCATTTCCTGCGGTGCCCATACGGGTTGCGTGTCGGGGATAGGACCCTAGGTACCCCGGAGTTGGGGTATAAACAGACCACAGTAGACTAATGGACATCTCTATAAAAGAATATGGAGATATAAAGAAGATATATCAAAAGATATAAGGCATAAAAAGAGAAATCTAGAGGGGAAAGCGAAAAGAGGACCTAGGCCGGATTAAAGGTAATTCAACCTTGTTCCATTATCCCTCCTAGACCAAAACTGGACTTCCAGGCCGAGTTAGTCTCAATTCGGCAGCTGTGGGCCGAATTATCTTTAACCGGCCCAACTCATTGAAGCTACACGTCACTCCCAGGCCAAATCAACATCACCACAACATCTTCCTCCGTTCCTGCCGAACTCCACCGGCTCTCCACCTTGCCCCGTCGCCCGAACCACCTTGCTCCCATCAATGTTGCCCCTGCGCCGATCCCTGGCCCCTGTTCCACACTTCCTCGACCGCTGCCCCTGGGTGGGCCTGATTCGGCCCACCGCGGGGAATTATCCCGCCTTCGTCACCAAGACTCGCCCCGTACCTGGTAACTTCCTCCCTCTGCGCCGCCCAGCTCCCCCGGGTGGGCCGAGGCGAACACAGCTCGGCCCATCACGGGTCCATGCCTCAAACTCGCCCCAGCTTCGTCAGATCCGGCCGTCTTTGCTGAATCTCATCAGGACCACGACAATACTCCTCATTTTGACTCGGCTGGGCCACGTGATGACTCGGTTGGGCCGTTTTGTGACTCGGCTAGGCCTAGTTTCCCCCAGGTTGAGTCATCTATAGTGTAGGTCCAGATTCATCTTTGCCTAGGGAGCCTGGGTCAAGTTATTTCACCCCATACCCCTTTATTCATCTCCAGATGCATCTCCGACCACTACATCAACACATGATCTAACTAGACCAAGACCAACAAGTCTCGTGCAAGTCTTGGGATGCACCTGGATCAGATTGGCACATGGCATATAGAATATTCCCTTGGCATCCAAGAAGATGCTAGGAAATATGCCAGACATCTCCAGAGATGCCAAGGCATATGCTGAGCATCTCCAGAAGATACTGGAAATATGCCGAAGATATGCCTATCGTGAGGAACAAGTCTTGTCCCCTAGGCTCCCCTTTATAAGGAGCACCAGGGGATCGTACAAGAGAGGCCCCCGAAGGGATCCTCTCCTCTCTGCTCGCTAGGATCTCATCTTCTTCATCCTCTACTCTCACGGAGAAAGCTATTAGAGGTATGATGTCCACGTACACTTCTATTCTTGTAGACAGTGTTGGGCCTCCAAGTGTAGAGGTTTCTAGAACAGCAGCAAGTTTCCCTTAAGTGGCTCACCCAATTTTTATCGAACTCAGGGAGGAAGTGGTCAAAGGTATCCCTCTCAAGCAACCCTGCAATCAAGATACAAGAAGTCTCTTGTGTCCCAACACACCCAATACACTTGTTGTTGGAGATATGCCCTAGAGGCAATAATAAATGTAGTTATTATTATATCTTTGTGTTTATGATAAATGTTTACATTCATGCTATAATAGTATTAACAAGGAAACATTAATACTTGTGTGATTTGTAAACTTAAATTGAAGTCCCTAGTAAAGCCTCTTCATAATACTAGCTTGTTGGTTAATAAATGATTGTGGTTTCCCTATCATGAACATTGAGATGTTATTAACAACTAGATCATATCGTTAGGAGAATGATATGATGTACATACTCCTATAGATAAGCGTAGCATAAAGATCAAGTCATTTTAATAGTTCAATTGCTATATGCTTTCTGATACATAGTAACCTTACTCCTTCGATCATGAGATCATGCTTATCACCATCACCGGAAGGATGCTTTGATGACATCAAACACCACACCGTAACTGGGTGGCTATAAAGGTGGCATTGAGTGTTCGGAAAGTATTGGTTGAGACACATGGATAAGGAGTGGGATTTGTCCATCCATATGACATATAGATATACTCTGGGCCCTCTCGGTGGAATGTCATCCAATTAGCTTGCAAGCATGTGAATGGCTCACAAGGGATCACATATCACGGGAACGAGAAAAGAGTACTTATCGGTAACGAGTTTGAACTAGGTATGCAGAGATACCGACGATCAAAACCTCGGATAAGTAAACTATCATGAGACAAAGGGAAATTGGTATCATATGTAAGTGGTTCATTCGATCGCAAAGTAATCATAGAAATATGTGGGAGCCATATGAATTTCCAGATTCCTCTATTGGTTATTGTTCGGAGAAGTGTCTCGATCATGTCCGCATAATTCACGAATCGTAGGGAGACACACTTAAGGATTCGACGTTGTTGAGTAGTTATGGAATGATGAGTAAGAGACCGAATGTTTTTCGGAGTCTCGGATGGGATCCGGGATATCACAAGGAGATCCGGAATGGTCCGGAGAATAAGATTCATATAAGGAAAGTCCTGTTTCGGGGTTGGAGAATGGTTCCGGTGTTTTCATCAGGAATGTTCTAGAAGGTTCCGGAATGTCTGGCACTCCGGAGGGGAAGGGTACATGAATGTGTCATAACAAGTTGGAATGGTTGCATCATGTACTAGGTGTCATCGCTGAGCGAAATAAAGGGATAAATCAAATCCTAGTTTGAAAAGTCAAACGCCAATTTGAAAAGTCAAACGGCTATTTTGCTTGGTGGAGGGAGAGTAGGAAACCTACTTGGGGAGGAAGTCCCTCTCCCTCCAGCGCCGGCCTTAGAAGCCGAGTTGGGGAGGGACTCCCCTCCCCTTGGCCGCCTCCCTCCACCTATATAAGGAGGGGCAGGGCTGCCCCTCCTAGCACACAACTCCACCTCTCCAAACCCTAGCCCCAAGCCGCCGGCGCCACCACCTCCTGCTGCTGCCGCCGCCTAGGGCAAACCCTAGCCGCCGACTTGGGCTTCCCCAAGCCCTAGCCGCCGGCCTAGACCCTCTCCTTGGTGTGTCTAAACCCTAGATCACCGAGGGCTCTCTCATAGTCCACCATACTCGCTCCGGCTTAAGGCGAAGCCCTGCGATATCTCTCCTCTACTTCCGGTACCACGCTGTCGTGCTGCCGGAATCGCGAGGAGAGTGCTACAACCTCCGCTGCCTGCTGGAACATGGAGAGGAAGGTCTTCGTCGAGTACCGAACGTATGACCGACTGCGGAAGCGCTGCCGGAATGCAGCGCCGGAAGGATCGTCTACGCGATCTTGAGATCGGGAAGAGTACGACTACATCACCCACGAGAATCCGCTCTCGTTAAACACTTTGGAATCTTCGAGGGTGAGTTATTCCATCGGCTCGTTGCTACAATCTAGTAGATAGATCTTGGCTTGTTTGTTTGCATGCGGTAGAATTTTTTTGTTTTCCATGATACGAACCCCTACAGTGTATCAGATCCGTGTCTATATGTAGATCTGTTGCACGAGTAGAACACAACGGTCATTGTGGGCGGTGGTGCTTTTATTATCAATTGCTTCTTGTGTACTTTGCATCTTGCGGTATGATGGGATGAAGCGACCCGGGCTAACCTTACATGACATCGTTCATGATACTTGCTCCACGCTCAACATGCAACTTGTATTGCATAAGTGGCTTTGCGGGTGTCTGTCTCTCCCATTATAGTATAGATCCAATTTACAACGGGCACTTGATAGTTCAAACATCAACGTTGTGGTTCTTGTTCGTAAGTTAGATCGACACTTATTGAAAGCCCCAAACCACGTAAAACATGCAAAGAAATTGGAGGTGTCTAACTTTGTTTTGCAGGGGTGTGCTGTGATGTGATATATGTTGGAGATATGCCCTAGAGGCAATAATAAATGTAGTTATTATTATATCTTTGTGTTTATGATAAATGTTTACATTCATGCTATAATAGTATTAACAAGGAAACATTGATACTTGTGTGATTTGTAAACTTAATTTGAAGTCCCTAGTATAGCCTCTATACTTCACTAGCTTGTTGGTTGATAAGATGATTGTGGTTTCCCTATCATGAACATTGATATGTTATCAACAACAAGATCATATCGTTAGGAGAATGATATGGTGGACATACTCCTATAGATAAGCGTAGCATAAAGATCAAGTCATTTCAATAGTTTAATTGCTATATGCTTTCTGATACATAGTAACCTAATTCCTTCGAGCATGAGATCATGCATATCACCTTTACCGGATGGATGCTTTGATGACATCAAACACCACACCGTAACTGGGTGGCTATAAAGGTGGCATTGAGTGTTCGGAAAGTATTGGTTGAGACACATGGATCAAGAGTGGGATTTGTCCATCCATATGATGGATAGATATACTCTGGGCCCTCTCGGTGGAATGTCATCCAATTAGCTTGCAAGCATGTGACTGGGTGACAAGGGATCACATATCACGTGAACGAGAAAAGAGTACTTATCGGTAACGAGGTTGAACTAGGTATGCAGAGATACCGACGATCATAACCTCGGATAAGTAAACTATCGTGAGACAAAGGGAAATTGGTATCGTATGTAAGTGGTTCATTCGATCGCAAAGTAATCGTAGAAGTATGTGGGAGCCATATGAATTTCCAGATTCCTCTGTTGGTTATTGTTCGGAGAAGTGTCTCGATCATGTCCGCATAATTCACGAACCGTAGGGAGACACACTTAAGGATTCGACGTTGTTTTGAGTAGTTATGGTATTATGAGAAAGAGACCGAATGTTGTTCGGAGTCTCGGATGGGATCCGGGATATCACGAGGTGATCCGGAATGGTCCGGAGAATAAGATTCATATAAGGAAAGTCCCGTTTTGGAGTTCGGGAATGATTCCGGTGTTTTCATCGGGAATGTTCTAGAAGGTTCCGGATTGTCTGACACTCCGGGGGTGGGGGGGGGGAGGGGTACATGAATGTGTCATTACATATTTGAATGATTGCATCATGTACTAAGTGTTCTTGCTGTCCCAAATAAAGGATTAAATTGAATCCTAAAACAGAAAAGTCAAATGTCCAGTTTGAAAGTCAAACGGCTAAAACAAGAAACTGTGGGAAACAAGCAAGAGGAGGCCAAAACCGAGTTGGGGAGGGAAACCCTCCTCCAACCGGCGGCGCCTCCACCAGGCCGAGTTGGGGAGGGACTCCCCTCCCTCCCCTGGCGCGCCAGCCCCCTCCCACCCATAAAAGGAGGGGCAGGGCCTCCTCCTCTAGACACACAAGTTCCTATCCTCTAATCTCCGGTTTAGAGCCGATTTGGTTTAGAGCTTCTAATTGCCATAGCCTTCGGTTTAGAGCCTTCTAATTGGTGTGTCTAATCTCTAGACCACTAATAGTACTCTCTCATACTCCACCATACTCGCTCCGGCTTAAGGCGAAGCCCTGCGGGATCTCCCCTCTACTTCCGGTACCACGCCGTTGTGCTGCCGGAATTGCGAGGAGAGTGCTACAACCTCCGCTGCCTGCTGGAACAAGGGAGAGGAAGGTCTTCGTCGAGTACCGAACGTGTGACCGACTGCGGGAGCGCTGCCGGAACGCAGCGCCGGAAGGATCATCTACACGATCTTGAGATCGGGAAGAGTACGACTACATCACCCACGAGAATCCGCTCTCGTTAAACACTTTGGAATCTTCGAGGGTAAGTTATTCCATCGACTCGTTGCTACAATCTAGTAGATAGATCTTGGCTTGTTTGTTTGTATGCGATAGAAAATTTTTGTTTTCCATGCTACGAAGCCCTACAGTGGTATCAGAGCCGTGTCTATATGTAGATCTGTTGCACGAGTAGAACACAATGGTCATTGTGTGCGTTGATGCTTTTATTGTCGATTGCTTCTTGTGTACTTTGCATCTTGCGGTATGTTGGGATGAAGCGGCCCGGGCTAACCTTACATGACATCGTTCATGAGACTTGCTCCACATTTGACATGCAACTTGTATTGCATAAGTGGCTTTGCGGGTGCCTGTTTCTCCTAGCATAGTTAAGATCCAATTTACAACTGGTGATTAACAATACCAGTATCAATGTTGTGGTTCTTGTTCGTAAGTTAGAACGACACTTATTGAAAGCCCCAAACCACGTAAAATATGCAAAGAAAGTAGAGGCGTATAACTTTGTTTTGCAGGGGTGTGCAGTGATGTGATATGGCCATGATTGTGATTATATTTGATGTATGCAATGTTCCTTATTGTAAGTTGGCAACCGGCAGGATCCATATGGTTGTCTTTAATTTATGTTAAGACCCGCGTGTCTATTCAAAGTAGTTGTAATAGTTGAAGCCGGTGGACGACAACCATGGAGACGCGTCATTGACCTTGATGCAATGCCGGTGATGATGGAGATCATGTTCGTGCTTGAAGATGGAGATCGGAAGCACAAAGAAGAAAGGCCATATCATATCACATATATATTGAATTGCATGTGATGTTAATCCTTTTATGCATCTTGTATTGCTTAGTAGACGACGGTAGCATTATAAGATGATCCCTCATGCACATGAATTTCAAGTCATAAAGTGTTCACCCTTAGTTAGCACCGTTGCTAAAGCTTGTTGTTTCGAAGCACCACGTGATGATCGGGTGTGTTAGATTCTGCAAGTGTATACAACATGAGCAAGCCAGATTTGCTCATGCGGAAACTAAGGTTTGATCTTGACGAGCCTAGCATGTACAGACATGGTCTCGGAACACGGATCACCGAAAGGTAAAGCATGAATCATATAGTAGATATGATGAACATGACGATTGTTCGCCATTGAAACTATATCAACTCTCGTGATGATCGGTGTTGATGTAGTGGATTTGGTTCGTGTGATCACTAAAACAATGTGAGGGATATTGTTTTGAGTGGGAGTTCACCTAGATTAACTTTATTAATTAATTTGAACTCAATTTGTCATAAAATTAGTCTAAACTATTGCAAATATGTTGTAGATCAATGGCAGCCCCTACCATCAATTTTAATGCGTTCCTAGAGAAAGAAAAGTTGAAAAACAATGGAAGCAACTTCGCGGATTGGTTCCGCAATTTGAGGATTGTCCTCACAGCTGGTAATTTGACCTATGTGCTGGATGCACCGCTGGGTGACCCACCTGCAGATGATTCTCCCGATGAAGTAAAGAATGTTTACCTCGCTCGGAAGAATCAGTACTCCATAGTTCAGTGTGCTATCTTGTATGGTTTGGAATCGGAGCTTTAGAAAAGGTTTGAGGATTCAGACCCATATGATATTGTCGAGGATCTCAAATTGATTTTTGAGACTCATGCGGCAATTGAAAGCTATGAGGCTTCTGAAAAGTTCTTTAACTGCAAGATGGAAGAGGGCAGCTCCGTCAGTGAGCATGTGCTTAAGATGTCTGGGCACGCAAACAAACTTCAAAGCTTGGGTATAGTGATTCCTAATGCTTTGGGGATTTACCGTGTCCTCCAATCACTACCACCAAGTTACAAGAACTTTGTGATGAACTACAAGATGCAGAACATGAATAAGACGTTGCCAGAACTCTTTGCCATGTTAAAATCTGCAGAAGTGGAGATCAAGAAAGAGCACCAAGTGTTGTTGGCCAATAAGACCACCAAATTCAAGAAAGGCAAGTCTAAGCAAAAGGGACACTTCAAGAAGGGTGGTAAGAAAGTTACCACGCCGACAAAGAAGACCAAGGCTAGACCTAAGCCTGATACTGAGTGCTTTTACTGCAAGGGAGAAGGTCACTGGAAGCGGAATTGCCCAAAGTACTTGGCGGATTTGAAGAACGGCAACATCAAGAAGAAAGGTATATCTGATATACATGTTATTGATGTGTATCTCACTAGTACTCGTAGTAGTGCCTGGGTATTTGATACTGGTTCGGTTGCTCATATTTGTAACTCGAAACAGGTGCTGCAGAATAAACGGAAGCTAGCGAAGAACGAGGTGACGATGCGCGTGGGAAATGGATCAAAGGTTGATGTGATCGCGGTCGCACGCTACCCCTTCATCTACCATCGGATTAGTTTTATACTTAAATAATTGTTATTTGGTGCCTGCGTTGAGCATGAACATTATATCGGGATCTTGTTTATTGCAAGACGGTTACTTGTTTAAGTCCGAGAATAATGGTTGTTCGATTTATATGAGTAATATGTTTTATGCACATGAACCTTTGATATATGGTATATTCTTATTGAATCTCGATAGTGGAAATACACATATCAACAACATTGAGGCTAACGTTTGAAATCAAGCGATAATTCGACCTATATGTGGCACTGTCGTCTTGGTCACATTGGAGTGAAACGTATGAAGAAACTCCATTCCGATGGACTTCTTGAATCACTTGATTTGAATCACTTGAAAGATGCGAAGCATGTCTGATGGGTAAAATGACTAAGACTCATTTTTCTGGTATGATGGAGCGAGCTACAGACTTATTGGAAATCATACATACGATGTGTGTGGTCCAATGAGTGTAGCATCGCGCGGTGGTTATCGTTATGTTCTCACTTCACGGATGACTTGAGTAGATATGGGTATATCTATTTCATGAAACATAAGTCCGAAACTTTCGAGAAGTTTAAGGAATTCAAGTGAGGTAGAGAATCAACGTAACAAGAAGATTAAATTTCTACGTTCTGATCGTGGAGGTGAATATCTAAGTTACGAGTTTGGCGAGCATTTGAAGAAATGCGGAATACTTTTCACACAATTGACACCGCCGGGAACACCACAGCGTAATGGTGTGTCCGAACGTCGTAATCGAACTCTCTTAGATATGGTTCGTTCTATGATGTCACTTACAGATTTACCGCTTCATTTTGTGGGTTATGCATTAGAAACAGCCGCATTCACTTTAAATAGGGCACCATCTAAATCCGTTGAAACGACACCATATGAATTAATGTTGTTTGGGAAGAAACCTAAATTGTCGTTCCTTAAAGTTTGGGGATGCGAAGCCTATGTAAAGAAGTTACAGCCGGACAGCTTGAACCCAAAGCGGAAAAAATGCGTCTTCATAGGATCCCCGAAGGAAACTATTGGGTATACCTTCTATCATAGATCGAAGGCAAAATCTTCGTTGCCAAGAATGGATCCTTTCTAAGAAGGAATTTCTCTCGAAAGAAGTGACTGGAAGGAAAGTAAGAACTCGACGAGGTTGTCGAACCTTCTCTCGAAATTGCGAGTAGCGCAGCACCGGAAGAAGTTCTGTGGTGCCTGCACCAATAAGAGAGAAGCTAATGATGGTGATCATAAACTTTGGTTGAAGTTGCTACAGAGCCTCGGAGGTCAACGAGAACTCGTACCACTCCAGATTGGTATGATTCCGTTATGAATGTCATGTTGGTGGACAAACACCGATGACCCCGAGACATATGAGGAAGCGATGATGAGCCCAGATTCCAATAAATGGCAGAAGCATGAAATCCGAGATTGGATCCATGTACGAAAACCAAGTATGGACTTGGTGGACTTACCGGATGGCCGGAAGGCTGTCGAACAAATGGATTTTCAAGAAGAAAACAGATGCTGATGTAATGTTACTGTCTATAAAGCTCGACTTGTCGCAAAGGGTTTCGACAAATTCAAGGAGTTGACTACGATGAGACTTTCTCACCAATAGCGAAGCTAAAGTCTGTGAGGATTATGTTAGCAATCGCTGCATATTATGATTATGAGATATGGCAGATGGATGTCAAAACAGCATTCCTCAATGGAGACATTGATGAAGAGTTGTATATGATGCAACCCAAAGGTTTGTCGATCCTAAGATGCTACAAGGTATGCAAACTTCAACGGTCCATCTATGGATTGAAGCAAGCATCCCGAAGTTGGAATCAACGTTTTGATAAGGTAATCAAAAGTTTTGGTTTTATACAAACTTATGGAGAAGCTTGTATTTACAAGAAAGTGAGTGGGAGCTCTATAGCATTCTTAATACTATATTGTGGATGACATATTGTTGATTGGGAATGATGTAGACCTTCTTAATAGTGTCAAGATATATTTGAATAATAGTTTTTTCAATGAAGGTTCTGGCGAAGCAGCTTACATATTAGGCAAAAGATTTATAGAGATAGATCGAAACGCCAAATATCATTGTCAAGAGTACATATTTGGAAAAAGTTCTAAAGAGGTTTGGAATGGAAGAAAGCAAGAAAGGGTTCTTGCCCATGTTGCCCAATACGACCTTGAGTAAAACTCAAAGTCCGACATCGCAGAAGATAGAGAAAGGATGAGTAAGATCCCTATGCCCTAGCCATAGGATCTCTAATGTATGCCATGCTATGTACTAGACGCGACATTGCATATGGTGTTAGTTTAACTAGCATATATCAAAGTGATCCAGGAGTGGATCATTGGACAACGGTCAAAAACATCCTTAAGTACTTGAGAAGAACTAAGGATATGGTTCTTTCTTATGGAGGTGATGAACAGCTCGTTGTTAATGGTTACACCGATGCTAGTTGGAACACCGATCCGGATGATTCTAAATCACAATCCGGATACGTATTTATTTTGAATGGTGCAGCAGTTAGCTGGTGGAGTGCAAAGCAAAGCGTTGTGGCGAGATCTTCAACTGAATCGGAATACATGGCTGCTTCGGAGGCTTCACAAGAAGCGATATGGATGAAAGAGTTCATTACAGAGCTGGGTGTGGTTCCTAGTGCGCTAGACCCAATGTCTATCTACTGTGATAACATGGGCACCATAGCCAATGCGCACGAACCAAGGTCACACAAGAAGCTGAGCCACATCAAGCTACGTTTCACGCTATTCGAGAACATATCTAGGATGGGGATATAAAGATTTGCAAAGTACACACAGATCTGATGTGGCGGATCCGTTGACTAAACCTCTCCCGAGGGCAAAACATGACCAACACCAAACTGCCATGGGTGTTCGGTATATTACCATGTAATCTAGATTAGATGACTCTAGTGCAAGTGGGAGACTGTGGAGATATGCCCTAGAGGCAATAATAAATGTAGTTATTATTATATCTTTGTGTTTATGATAAATGTTTACATTCATGCTATAATAGTATTAACAAGGAAACATTGATACTTGTGTGATTTGTAAACTTAATTTGAAGTCCCTAGTATAGCCTCTATACTTCACTAGCTTGTTGGTTGATAAGATGATTGTGGTTTCCCTATCATGAACATTGAGATGTTACCAACAACAAGATCATATCGTTAGGAGAATATATGGTGGACATACTCCTATAGATAAGCGTAGCATAAAGATCAAGTCATTTCAATAGTTCAATTGCTATATGCTTTCTGATACATAGTAACCTAATTCCTTCGACCATGAGATCATGCATATCACCTTTACCGGATGGATGCTTTGATGACATCAAACACCACACTGTAACTGGGTGGCTATAAAGGTGGCATTGAGTGTTCAGAAAGTATTGGTTGAGACACATGGATCAAGAGTGGGATTTGTCCATCCATATGACGGATAGATATACTCTGGGCCCTCTCGGTGGAATGTCATCCAATTAGCTTGCAAGCATGTGACTGGGTCACAAGGGATCACATATCACGGGAACGAGAAAAGAGTACTTATCGGTAACGAGGTTGAACTAGGTATGCAGAGATACCGACGATCATAACCTCGGATAAGTAAACTATCGTGATACAAAGGGAAATTGGTATCGTATGTAAGTGGTTCATTCGATCGCAAAGTAATCGTAGAAGTACGTGGAAGCCATATGAATTTCTAGATTCCTCTGTTGGTTATTGTTCAGAGAAGTGTCTCGATCATGTCCGCATAATTCACGAACCGTAGGGAGACACACTTAAGGATTCGACGTTGTTTTGAGTAGTTATGGTATTATGAGAAAGAGACCGAATGTTGTTCGGAGTCTCGGATGGGATCCGGGATATCACGAGGTGATCCGGAATGGTCCGGAGAATAAGATTCATATAAGGAAAGTCCCGTTTCGGAGTTCGGGAATGATTCCGGTGTTTTCATCGGGAATGTTCTAGAAGGTTCCGGATTGTCCGGCACTCCAGGGGGGGGAGGGGTACATGAATGTGTCATTACATATTGGAATGATTGCATCATGTACTAAGTGTTCTTGCTGTCCCAAATAAAGGATTAAATTGAATCCTAAAACAGAAAAGTCAAATGTCCAGTTTGAAAGTCAAACGGCTAAAACAAGAAACTGTGGGAAACAAGCAAGAGGAGGCCAAAACCGAGTTGGGGAGGGAAACCCTCCTCCAACCGGCGGCGCCTCCACCAGGCCGAGTTTGGGGAGGGACTCCCCTCCCTCCCCCTGGCGCGCCAGCCCCCTCCCACCCATAAAAGGAGGGGCAGGGCCTCCTCCTCTAGACACACAAGTTCCTATCCTCTAATCTCCGGTTTAGAGCCGTTTTGGTTTAGAGCTTCTAATTGCCCTAGCCTTCGGTTTAGAGCCTTCTAATTGGTGTGTCTAATCTCTAGACCACTAATAGTACTCTTTCATACTCCACCATACTCGCTCCGGCTTAAGGCGAAGCCCTGCGGGATCTCCCCTCTACTTCCGGTATCACGCCGTTGTGCTGCCGGAATTGCGAGGAGAGTGCTACAACCTCCGCTGCCTGCTGGAACAAGGGAGAGGAAGGTCTTCGTCGAGTACCGAACGTGTGACTGACTGCGGGAGCGCTGCCGGAACGCAGCGCCGGAAGGATCGTCTACACGATCTTGAGATCGGGAAGAGTACGACTACATCACCCACGAGAATCCGCTCTCGTTAAACACTTTGGAATCTTCGAGGGTAAGTTATTCCATCGACTCGTTGCTACAATCTAGTAGATAGATCTTGGCTTGTTTGTTTGTATGCGATAGAATTTTTTTTTCCATGCTACGAATCCCTACAATATAGCCATGATTGTGATTATATTTGATGTATGCAATGTTCCTTATTGTAAGTTGGCAACCGGCAGGAGCCATATGGTTCTCTTTAAATTCTATTAAGACCCGCGTGTCTATTCAAAGTAGTTTTAATAGTTGAAGCTGGTGGACGAAAACCATGGAGCAGCGTCATTGACCTTGATGCAATGCCGGTGATGATGGAGATCATGTTCGTGCTTGAAGATGGAGATCGGAAGCACAAAGAAGAAAGGCCATATCATATCACATATTATGAATTGCATGTGATGTTAATCCTTTATGCATCTTGTATTGCTTAGTTATCGACGGTAGCATTATAAGATGATCCCTCATGCACATAAATTTCAAGTTCTAAAGTGTTCATCCTTAGTGAGCACCGTTGCTAAAGCTTGTTGTTTCGAAGCGCCACGTGATGATCGGGTGTGTTAGATTCTGCAAGTGTATACAACATGAGCAAGCCAGATTTGCTCATGTGGAAGCTAAGGTTTGATCTTGACGAGCCTAGCATGTACAGACATGGTCTCGGAACACGGATCACCGAAAGGTAAAGCATGAATCATATAGTAGATATGATGAACATGTCGATTGTTCGCCATTGAAACTACATCAACTCTCGTGATGATCGGTGTTGATGTGGTGATTTGGTTCGTGTGATCACTAAAACAATGTGAGGGATATTGTTTTGAGTGGGAGTTCACCTAGATTAATTTAACTATTAATTAGAACTCAATTTGTCATAAACTTAGTCTAAACTATTGCAAATATGTTGTAGATCAATGGCGGCCCCTACCATCAATTTTAATGCATTCCTAGAGAAAGAAAAGTTGAAAAACAATGGAAGCAACTTCGCGGATTGGTTCCGCAATTTGAGGATTGTCCTCAATGCTGGTAATTTGACCTATGTGCTGGATGCACCGCTGTGTGACCCGCCTGCAGCTACTGCTACTGATGAAGTAAAGAATGTTTACCTCGCTCCGAAGACTTAGTACTCCACAGTTCAGTGTGCTATCTTGTATGGTTTAGAATCGGAGCTTCAGAAAAGGTTTGAGAATTCAGACCCACATGATATTGTCCGTGAACTGAAATTGATTTTTGAGACTCACGCGACAGTTGAGAGCTATGAGGCTTCTGAAAAGTTCTTTAGCTGCAAGATGGAAGAGGGCAGCTCCGTCAGTGAGCATGTGCTTAAGATGTCTGGGCACGCAAACAAACTTCAAAGCTTGGGTATAGTGATTCCTAATGCTTTGGGGATTTACCGTGTCCTCCAATCACTACCACCAAGTTACAAGAACTTTGTGATGAACTACAATATGCAAAGCATGAACAAGCAGTTTCCAGAACTCTTCTCCATGTTAAAATCTGCAGAAGTGGAGATCAAGAAAGAGCACCAAGTGTTGATGGTCAATAAGACCACCAAATTCAAGAAAGGCAAGTCTAAGCAAAAGGGACACTTCAAGAAGGGTGGTAAGAAAGTTACCGCGCCGACGAAGAAGACCAAGGCTGGACCTAAGCCTGCTACTGAGTGCTTTTACTGCAAGGGAGAAGGTCACTGGAAGCGGAATTCCCCAAAGTACTTGGCGGATTTGAAGAACGGCAACATCAAGAAGAAAGGCATATACGATATACATGTTATTGATGTGTATCTCACTAGTACTCGTAGTAGTTCCTAGGTATTTGATACTGGTTCGGTTGCTCATATTTGTAACTCGAAACAGGTGCTGCAGAATAAACGGAAGCTAGCGAAGAACGAGGTGACGATGCGCGTGGGAAACGGAACAAAGGTTGATGTGATCGCGCTCGGCACACTACCTCTTCATCTACCATCGGGATTAGTTTTATACTTAAATAATTGTTATTTGGTGCCTGCGTTAAGCATGAACATTATATCGGGATCTTGTTTATTGCGAGACGATTACTTGTTTAAGTCCGAGAATAATGGTTGTTCGATTTATATGAGTAATATGTTTTATGCACATGCACCTTTGATAGATGGTCTATTTTTATTGAATCTCGATAGTGGAAATACACATATTAATAACATTGAAGCTAAACGTTTGAAATCGAGCGATAACTCGACCTATATGTGGCACTATCGTGTTGGTCACATTGGAGTGAAGCGTATGAAGAAACTCCATTCCGATGGACTTCTTGAATCACTTGATTTTGAATCACTTGAAAGATGCGAAGCATGTCTGATGGGTAAAATGACTAAGACTCCATTTTCTGGTATGATGGAGCGAGCTACGGACTTATTGGAAATCATACATATCGATGTGTGTGGTCCAATGAGTGTAGCATCGCGCGGTGGTTATCATTATGTTCTTACCTTCACGGATGACTTGAGTAGTTATGGGTATATCTATTTCATGAAACATAAGTCCAAAACTTTCGAGAAGTTTAAGGAATTTCAAAGTGAGGTTGAGAATCAACATAACAAGAAGATTAAATTTCTACGTTCTGATCGTGGAGGTGAATATATAAGTTACGAGTTTGGCGAGCATTTGAAGAAATGCGGAATACTTTCACAATTGACACCGCCGGGAACACCACAGCATAATGGTGTGTCCGAACGTCGTAATCGAACTCTCTTAGATATGGTTCGTTCTATGATGTCACTTAAAGATTTACCGCTATCGTTTTGGGTTTATGCATTAGAAACAGCCGCATTCACTTTAAATAGGGCACCATCTAGATCCGTTGAAAGAAGTGACTGGAAGGAAAGTAGAACTCGACGAGGTTGTCGAACCTTCTCTCAAACTTGCGAGTAGCGCAGCACCGGAAGAAGTTCCTGTGGTGCCTGCACCAATAAGAGAGGAAGCTAATGATGATGATCATGAAAGTTTGATTGTAGTTGCTACAGAACCTCGCAGGTCAACGAGAACTCGTACCATCCTGATTGGTATGATCCCGTTATGAGTGTCATGTTGGTGGACAACACCGATGACCCTGCGACATACGAGGAAGCGATGATGAGCCCAGATTCCAATAAATGGCAAGAAGCCATGAAATCCGAGATTGGATCCATGTACGAAAACCAAGTGTGGACTTTGGTGGACTTACCGGATGGCCGGAAGGCTGTCGAGAATAAATGGATTTTCAAGAAGAAACAGATGCTGATGGTAATGTTACTGTCTATAAAGCTCGACTTGTCGCAAAAGGGTTTCGACAAATTCAAGGAGTTGACTACGATGAGACTTTCTCACCTGTAGCGAAGCTAAATTCTGTGAGGATTATGTTAGCAATCGCTGCATATTATGATTATGAGATATGGCAGATGGATGTCAAAACAGCGTTCCTCAATGGAGACATTGATGAAGAGTTGTATATTGTAACACCCCAAAAATACTAAACTTAAATCATCAAGCACTAGTCATCAACATTTAGGGTGAACAAAAACTTTTCTAATTAAAATTATGAATGCATGCATATGTGTATGCATTGATTTTGAAATTCTTTTAAACCACCTTGTTTGATTGTGTCATTGCTTGTAAAATGTTTCTTAGGTGAAATAAACATCATCTAAAACATTTCCCACACTTTTCCTAAAGACAAGTAAATCAAAACACATATATTAAATGAATGGTCACTTTGACCAATTTAACTCTCATGCCTACTTTGTCTGTATCAAACTTTCAGAACCTAATGGAAACTTTTCTGGATCTTTGCACCCCTTGAATGTACTCATAACAAGGTATCAAGGCCCACTTTGCGATCATCCAGAAACTTTCAAATGCATAGTTTAAATGACAATTCAAAATTGAATCTTTATCATATGGGAAGATCCCACTTTTTTCAAAAACCACTCAAACAAGCTCAACTTTCAAAACCCAAGCATCTGCAGACTCACCAGCACCAATCTAGCAAACCCACCAAAAATCTTTTCAAAATTCAAAACTTGAATTCATGCGGCCATTTCATCAAACAGGTTGCAGACACAAATCAAACAAACAGCAAACACTATTGTGAGCAGTGATTCTTGCCTAACTGGTTCCCCATTTAGCTCACAACCAGCTCACTAGATCATCTAGCAAGATTAACCAAGCACTAGCACCACTGTGAGCTTGCCATTGCCATCAATGGTGAACAGCCGAGCACACCCTTGCCACCCCATAGTCGGCAGGAAGCTAGGACCAGCAGCAAGCCTAGCCAGCATGTCTGGGAGGCAGCCCACCGTCCACCGCTACTCCTTGTCCACTGCTCGAGCCTTGCCAAGCCCTGGACCACGCACACGAACCGCGCCTAGACCGCCAGAGACCATGCCGAGCGTGCGCCAGAGCACCACCCTCGACCGAAGCCCACAGAACGCGCGCCGCCCTCGCCGCATGCATACACAATCCCCACCGACCCAGGAGACTGCCAGACATCCCCGTTCGCCGCCCCGTGACGCATAGCCACCACTCGCCGTCGAAGACGCCGCCTCTGCCGCGCAGAGCATCGCCCATTCCAGACCAAGCCGCACCGCCCCATGCCTCAAAATCATGTCATTGAGCATCGCCAGGAGACACCACACCGTCCCCTACCCTTGCCCATGCCAATATCCGCCTGTAACATCGCCCCCGACGAGCTCACCGTGCGCCCCGACGGTCCCCTCACTCGACTATAAATAGAGGCCACCCTCGCTCGATTTCTTCACACCATCTCACTCCCCTCTCCTCACTGATTGTGCCACACCGTTCTCAGAGCAAGTCGAGCACCACCCCTCCGGAATTTCACCGGAGCCCGCCGCCTCTGGAGAAGAAGGGAGCCATCGATTTCGTCCACCCCAGGAGCCGCCGCGACCACCCCTGAGTTTGCCGTCGTCGACTTCGTCGTTCGCCCGCCTCGCCGACCCTCGCCAGTACCCCGGTGAGCCCCCAACACCCCCCACTGGCCGCGCTAGGTTTCGTTCTCGCCGGCGTTGTCTCGCGTCGACGATGACTCCCAGCCGTTGGATTAGAATTAGATCGAACGACCCACGTTGCCCCATACCGCTTCGCCCAGCCCCGTGTCACTGACGAGTGGGGACACCCACTTAAGCAGCCCGCGGGAGCACCGCGCTTAGCAGGCCGGCCCGTTAACTTTTCCCGCGTAGCCCAGTGATTTGAATTAAATCTTTTCTATTTTAATTCAAACACACTTCTGTACCCAACTTCAAAAATCAACCCAGATCGATTCAGTGCACCAATTTGAATGAAACCAATTTTGTTGGAAAGGTCTGTGAATGCTGAATCCAAGCCCGTTGGATTCAAGTCATTTGGATCTGTACATCATCCTTAGTAAAAATAACAAGGCAGAAGCTTTTCTGCATTCAAACATTTTTCAAATTTAAACCATAATAGCTTTTGAGTTGATTCCAACTGTCAAAAATCACATTTAACCATACCTTTCAGAATATATAAAAATATATAGGTTTACTTGCAGAAATAATGTTCAAGTAATAAAAGAATGCTACATAGGCATTTCTAGCCACTTTAATTAATTAGAATAAAAGGGTAAAACCTTATTAAATTGTGACACCGCTTTAAATCACATTCCCATGGACTACAATATGTGGTGATGACATGTGTCAACATGATCCCATGTTTGGTTTGGAGAATATTAAATCTTAAGTAGTTTTTCAATGAGTAGAAATTACTTTTCTAAAAATAAAAGGAATTAAATCAAGCCTTTACCTTGTAATGTTAGAGATGATGCTAGATCATCTATAGGACCCTTGTGTGTGATGATTGCAAGTAGTTAAGTATTGTTTGGTGATTGTGTACCTCGTATTTATTCATAGACGATAGTACGGACCAAGGATACGAGGAGGAAGAAGGATACTACGAATAAGAAGCCGAGGAGAACTTCAACCACTGCTCTGCCCAAGGCAAGCCTTACTAATCAAGTTGACCTATGCAAGCTAACACTTGCAATTTAGCAAGATTATACTGATTTTGTGCAAGCAAATACTTGCTTGTTACCATGCCTACTATATGCCTTAAGCATATGTGATCATACCCACTTGATAAACCAATCCTAGTTTTATTTGCAAGCTTCTTACTTTATTTCTTTATCAAAGCTTTAACTTAGAGTTGACTTAAGTGACTTGTAGATACTAGAAAGATTCTGAAGGTTGCATAAAGAGCATAAAATTTGGCCTAAGTTAGAAACCTGATATCATCCTAAGATATAAGGTTGTACTTAGTTGAAACTCCACTAGTTCACCACCCCTCATTAGTACTACCCCCACCTGTAGATGCTAGTTCTAAGCATAAAACTTGATCAACTTTAGATGGGTTTACTTGGTGGAAAAATGGTTATGAAAACTTGGAATGATGGATCATTCTATTGAAATGTTTTGGACATGTGTTTCCAAACACTTGATGATTTTGGTGATGAAAATGTTGATGCATGAGCCTTAGCCCTTTTAAAACTGATGGTTGTCTGGATGCGATATCATTCCAATTTTATCGTACAACCACAATACCCAAATATTGGGTAGGGCTTGACTGGAAACTTATATACCTTAGTATTAGTTCCCTCATGGCCAAGGTCTGAGTTGAGGCTACCTTGTGAAGATTGTCCACCTGTGCAGTACCCAAGATGACAGTTGGTCATGGTTGGGAGGCCAAACTCACAGGAGAGGTGCTTATACTAGGGCGTGTAATTGAAAGGTTAGGATTGATTATCCGCATACTGAGTATGGTGAATTCAGGATTTGTTCCTGACGGATGTATCGAATGTTGTGGTGAAAGTGTACAATCTCCGCAGAGTGTCAAACTATTCGAATAGCCGCGTCCGCGGTTATGGACAGTTGGAGTGGCCATACTGTTCCCCCATCAGACTTTTCAAAATGACTTGTGAAATGAATTGAGACTTTGACTTGAACACAACAGAGTTGTGACCTGAGTTACAAGATCCCACCTAGGAGTTATAAAATTATGACTAGCTTCGGAACTTAGTAGAGATAAATCTGGCTTTTGCAAAACAACCCTAGAGCCTAGTGTCCTATTATCCAAAAACCCTTTTACCTGTTAGTATTAGCTTGCGAGTACTTAAAGAGTACTCATGGCTTTGTCCCTGGCTATTCCCATGGCCAGACTATGAAGAGGAGTACCTGGAGGATGGACCCCAGGGAGGTTACGACAACTAGGATCATCTCCCATCGTCAGCATTGCCTGTGACCCTGAAGATGGAGCTTCGCCTACGCTACCGTTATTATTACGTATTCCGCTGCTTGAAGTTGTATTAAGAACTGGATCGTGAGATCCCTATTTGTGTAAGAACTTATGTATCGTTTGTAATGGATGATGTACTATGGTATCCAATTCTGTTATGTCTCGCAAAAATGGTAATCCTGGGATTGCGATGTATGGCATAACATGCATCTAGGATTGAAAAATCCGGGTGTTGACATATATGATGCAACCCAAAGGTTTTGTCGATCCTAAGGATGCTAACAAGGTATGCAAACTTCAACGGTCCATATATGGATTGAAGCAAGCATCCCAAAGTTGGAATCAACGTTTTGATAAGGTGATCAAAAGTTTTGGTTTTGTACAAACTTATGGAGAAGCTTGTATTTACAAGAAAGTGAGTGGGAGTTCTGTAGCATTCTTAATACTATATGTAGATGACATATTGTTGATTGGGAATGATGTAGACCTTCTTAATAGTGTCAAGGAATATTTGAATAATAGTTTTTCAATTAAAGATCTTGGCGAAGCAGCTTACATATTAGGCATAAAGATTTATAGAGATAGATCGAGATGCCTAATATCATTGTCACAAGGTACATATTTGGAAAAAGTTCTAAAGAGGTTTGGAATGGAAGATAGCAAGAAAGGGTTCTTGCCCATGTTGCCCAATACGACGTTGAGTAAAACTCAAAGTCCAACAACGGCAGAAGATAGAGAAAGGATGAGTAAAACTCCCTATGCCTCAGCCATAGGATCTCTAATGTATGCCATGCTATGTACTAGACCCGACATTGCATATGCTGTTAGTTTGACTAGCAGATATCAAAGTGATCCAGGAGTGGATCATTGGACAACGGTCAAAAACATCCTTAAGTACTTGAGAAGAACTAAGGATATGGTTCTTTCTTATGGAGGTGATGAACAGCTCGTTGTTAATGGTTACACCGATGCTAGTTGGAACACCGATCCGAATGATTCTAAATCACAATCTGGATACGTATTTACTTTGAATGGTGCAGCAGTTAGCTGGAGGAGTGCAAAGCAAAGCGTTGTGGCGAGATCTTCAACTGCATCGGAATACATGGCTGCTTCGGAAGCTTCACAAGAAGCGATATGGATGAAAGAGTTCATTACAGAGCTCGGTGTGGTTCCTAGTGCGCTGGACCCAATGTCTATCTACTGTGATAACATGGGCGCCATAGCCAATGCGCAAGAACCAAGGTCACACAAGAAGCTGAAGCACATCAAGCTAAGTTTCCATGCTATTCGAGAACATGTCCAAGATGGTGACATAAAGATTTGCAAAGTACACACAGATCTGAATGTGGCGGATCCGTTGACTAAACCTCTCCCGAGGGCAAAACATGACCAACACCAAACTGCCATGGGTGTTCGGTATATTACCATGTAATCTAGATTAGTTGACTCTAGTGCAAGTGGGAGACTGTTGGAGATATGCCCTAGAGGCAATAATAAATGTAGTTATTATTATATCTTTGTGTTTATGATAAATGTTTACATTCATGCTATAATAGTATTAACAAGGAAACATTAATACTTGTGTGATTTGTAAACTTAAATTGAAGTCCCTAGTAAAGCCTCTTCATAATACTAGCTTGTTGGTTAATAAATGATTGTGGTTTCCCTATCATGAACATTGAGATGTTATTAACAACAAGATCATATCGTTAGGAGAATGATATGATGGACATACTCCTATAGATAAGCGTAGCATAAAGATCAAGTCATTTTAATAGTTCAATTGCTATATGCTTTCTGATACATAGTAACCTAATTCCTTCGATCATGAGATCATGCTTATCACCATCACCGGAAGGATGCTTTGATGACATCAAACACCACACCGTAACTGGGTGGCTATAAAGGTGGCATTGAGTGTTTGGAAAGTATTGGTTGAGACACATGGATCAAGAGTGGGATTTGTCCATCCATATGACGGATAGATATACTCTTGGCCCTCTCGGTGGAATTTCATCCAATTAGCTTGCAAGCATGTGACTGGATCACAAGGGATCACATATCACGGGAACGAGAAAAGAGTACTTATCGGTAACGAGGTTGAACTAGGTATGCAGAGATACCGACGATCAAAACCTCGGATAAGTAAACTATCGTGAGACAAAGGGAAATTGGTATCGTATGTAAGTGGTTCATTCGATCGCAAAGTAATCGTAGAAATATGTGGGAGCCATATGAATTTCCAGATTCCTCTATTGGTTATTGTTCGGAGAAGTGTCTCGATCATGTCCGCATAATTCACGAACCGTAGGGAGACACACTTAAGGATTCGACGTTGTTGAGTAGTTATGGAATGATGAGTAAGAGACCGAATGTTGTTCGGAGTCTCGGATGGGATCCAGATATCACAAGGAGATCCGGAATGGTCCGGAGAATAAGATTCATATAAGGAAAGTCCTGTTTCGGGGTTGGAGAATGGTTCCGGTGTTTTCATCGGGAATGTTCTAGAAGGTTCCGGAATGTCCGGCACTCCGGAGGGGAAGGGTACATGGATGTGTCATAACAAGTTGGAATGGTTGCATCATGTACTAGGTGTCATCGCTGAGTGAAATAAAGGGATAAATCAAATCCTAGTTTGAAAAGTCAAACGCCAATTTGAGAAGTCAAACGGCTATTTTGCTTGGTGGAGGGAGAGTAGGAAACCTACTTGGGGAGGAAGTCCCTCTCCCTCCACCGCCGGCCTTGGAAGCCGAGTTGGGGAGGGACTCCCCTCCCCTTGGCCGCCGCCCTCCACCTATATAAGGAGGGGCAGGGCTTCCCCTCCTAGAACACAACTCCACCTCTCCAAACCCTAGCCCCAAGCCGCCGGCGCCACCACCTCCTGCTGCTGCCGCCGCCTAGGGCAAACCCTAGCCGCCGACTTGGGCTTCCCCAAGCCCTAGCCTCCGGCCTAGCCCCCTCTCCTTGGTGTGTCTAAACCCTAGATCACCGAGGGCTCTCTCATAGTCCACCATACTCGCTCCGGCTTAAGGCGAAGCCCTGCGAGATCTCCCCTCTACTTCCGGTACCACGCCGTCGTGCTGCCGGAATCGCGAGGAGAGTGCTACAAACTCCGCTGCCTGCTGGAACAAGGGAGAGGAAGGTCTTCGTCGAGTACTAAACGTATGACCGACTGCGGAAGCGCTGCCGGAATGCAGCACCGAAAGGATCGTCTACGCGATCTTGAGATCGGGAAGAGTACGACTACATCACCCACGAGAATCCGCTCTCGTTAAACACTTTGGAATCTTCGAGGGTGAGTTATTCCATCGACTCGTTGCTACAATCTAGTAGATATATCTTGGCTTGTTTGTTTGTATGCGGTAGAAATTTTTTGTTTTCCATGCTACGAACCCTACACTTGTCAGGTGTATAGATGCACTAGTTCGACGAAGAGATAGTGAACTACAAGTGATATAGATGATTATAAGTAGTAATTGCAATTTGAAATAAAAGTGGTAGCAAGCAAACATGTAACATGACTGATTGTAAATGGCGTTTCAATGCTTCAAAACAATGCCTAGGGATCATACTTTCACTAGTGGACACTCTCATATAAATATCTTCTCTTCATTATGCTACTCTGAACTACTCTCTGGTTAGATAACTCCAATCCACGGTAGAGCTACAAAAGCTAACCTCAAAGTTCGCATTACCATATAGGTAACCCCAACCTTGTCAGTTTGAGCGCTAGATGGTTCCAACAAACACCATAATTTCATATAAACTTCCAACTCAAATTATACTCCTAATAAGTATTTATGTAACCTTTAGCCTAAGTGCCACACGGTGTGCACACTGTCAACTTCACACACGTGGGGATAAGTAGAGGTTACATTGCTTAATGCACTTGAGTAGCAGAGTAGATCTACTTGATTACAAATCTCATGATCACAATAAGATCACGCATAGAGAGAGATGAACATATAGCTACTGGTATAGCCCTTAGCCTCTAGGGAGAACTACTCCCTCCTCATCATGGGAGTCAGCAACGGCGATGGAGATGGCGGTGGAGTCGATGGAGATGGCTCCGGGGGAAATTCCCTGTCCCGGCTGGGTGCCGGAACAGGGACTTCTGACCCCCAAATCTCTTCTTCGGTTGTGGCGGCGCTGCGGATTTTTTCGTGGATTTCTAATCTGGGTAGGATTTTTGTCTCGGGGAGACGTATATATAGGAGAAATGGCAAGGTTGGTGGACACTCGAGGGGCCCACACCATAGGGCGGCACGTCCTAGGGTGGACCCGCACCAGCCCTAGGTGTGGCCGCCTCGTGGCTCCACTTTGTCTCTCCTTCGGGCTCCGTGTCGCGTCTGGAAAAATATTGACTTTGGCTTTTGTTCCGTCCAATACCGAGAATATTTCCTTACTAGATTTTCTGAAAATAAAACAGCATAAACCAGGCAACTGGCACCGCGACATCTTGCCAATAGGTTAGTTCAAAAAAATGTATAAAAATGCCTCAAAGTGTATGATACGTTGGAAACGTATCAATAATTTTTGATGCTCCATGCTTGTCTTGTATCTACTTTCCTTTTCTTTGTCTATACTTTGAGGTGATTTTATATCTTTTCTGGAACTAACCTAGTAACAAGTTGCCACAGTGCCAGTTGCCTGTTTTCTTCTGTTTTTGGTTCCAGAAATGTAGAAAATCAATATTCTCGAAATTAGACGGGACAAAATCCAAAGTCATTATTTTTCCCGGAGCAACACGAAACCACGAAGCAGAGTCGGAGGGGCACAGGGTGGCCGCACCCCCTAGGCACGGGCAAGCCCTGGAGGCGCCCACAGGGGGTGTGGGCCTCCTGGACCCCCACCGACCTTGATTCCTGCGCCTATAAGAAGCCTCTGACACAAAAACCCTAGGGCATCCAGAAGAAATCCATGAAAACCTCTATAGCACCACCACCACCGAAGGGGAGATTCGGGGGGACAAAAAGTCTCTGTTTCGGCACCCTGCCGGGACGGGGAAGTGCCCCCGGAGCCATCTCCATCGATCTCCACCACCATCTCCATCACCATTGCTGATTCCCATGATGAGGAGGGAGTAGTTCTTCCTCGAGGCTAAGGGCTCTACCGGTAGCTATGTGTTCATCTCTCTCTCTCTATGCATGATGTTGTGGTCATGAGCTTTGTAATCAAGTAGATCTACCTTGCTACTCAAGTGCTTCATTAGATCTCTGCTCTCCCCATGTGTGTGAAAGTGACAGCGTGCATGCCATGGTGGCACTTAGGTTTGAGTCTACATAAATACTCTTTGTGCTTTAATAGATCTATGCTTTTCCCCAAGTGTGTGAAAGTGACAGCGTGCATACCGTGGGTGGCACTTTGGCTAGATTGAATATTTGTTATGAGTTATATTTGGAGTTGGATGTCTCTATGAAATTGTGATGTTTGTTGGAACCATCTTGCGCTCAAGGTGATAGTGTGGGGTTATCTAGATTGGGGAAGGCAGACTTTGAGGTGTGCTGTTATAGCCCTACCGATGATTAGAGTGTCCAACCAGAGAGTAGTTAAGAGTAGTATCATGAAGAGAGGATATTTATATGAGAGAATGTTCACTAGTGAAAGTATTATCCCTAGGCCTTGTTTCTAAACATTGAAACACCGTTTGCATCTAAATTTGTTGCATGTTTGCTTGCTTTAGTCTTTACCTCACCGTCAAGCTATTTTATGGCACCGTTACCACTTGTATTTCACTATCTCTTAGCCGAACTAGTGCACCTATACACCTGACAAGTTTATTGGGTGTGTTGGGGACACAAGAGACTTCTTGTATCTTGATTGCATGATTGCTTGAGAGGGAATACCTTTGATCACTTCCTCCTTGAGTTCGATAAACCTTGGGTAATCCACTTAAGGGAAACTTGTTGCTGTTCTACAAACCTCTACACTTGGAGGCCCAACAACTGTCTACAAGAATAGAAGTGCGTAGACATCAAGCTCTTTTCTAGCGCCGTTGCTGGGGAAGTAAGGTAAAAGGTACTCACATCCTCCAGTGTGAGTGCTTGAAGTTATTTCCTTTAGATTCTGCAATTTTGTCTTTTGTTTCTTGTTTTCACTAGTTAGGCTTAATGGAAAATAACAACAAAATTAGAGAGCTCTATAGTATTTATCTTGAGTTAGGACATGAAGTGTTTGAAGAGAAAATTAAAAAACCTATGGAACTTTATTTGCACACTAATAGCAATGTTATTAGTATGAATTCTTTTGACACCATTGTTGCTAATGCTATGGAAAATTCTAAGCTTGGGGAAGCTAGTTTTGATGAAAATGATCATTTTAGTCCCCCATCTTTAGAGGAGAAAATTTGGTTTGATGATACTTACCTCCAATATTTGATGATTACAATGATGAATATAATATTTTCAGTCCACCTACTATTGAGGAGGAAAGTAATTATGATTACAATATGCCTCCTATATTTGATGATTATGGTGATGAGAATCACAATGATAGCTATTTTTTTTTTGAATTTGCTCCCACTACAATTAATAAGAATGACTATGCTTATGTGGAGAGTAATAATCATTTTATGCATGTGGCTCATGATTGTCAACTCCCGGATTTTTAATCCCAGATGCCTGTTATGCCATACATCGCAATCCCAGGATTACCATTTTTGTGAGACATAACAGAATTGGATACCATAGTACATCATCCATTACAAACCATACATAAGGTCTTACACAAATAGGGATCTCATGATCCAGTTCTTAATACAACTTCAAGCAGCGGAATACGTAATAATAACGGTAGCGTAGGCGAAGCTCCATCTTCGGGGTCACAGGCAATGCTGGCGATGGGAGATGATCCTAGTTGTCGTAACCTTCCTGGGGTCCATCCTCCAGGTAATCCTCTTCATAGTCTGGCCATGGGAATAGCCAGGGACAAAGCCATGAGTACTCTTTAAGTACTCGCAAACTAATACTAACAAGTGAAAGGGGTTTTTGATAATAGGACACTAGGCTCTAGGGTTATTTTGCAAAAATCCAGATTTATCTCTACTAAGTTTAGAAGCAACGAATGCTAGTTGAAGTTTTATAACACCTAAGTGGGAACTTGTATCTCATATCACAACCCTGTTGTGGTCAAGTCAAAGTCTCAATTCATTTCACAAGTCTTTTGAAAACATCTGACGGGGGAACAGTATGGCCACTCCAACTGTCCATAACCGCGGACGCGGCTATTCGAATAGTTTGACACTCTGCAGAGATTGTACACTTTCACCACAACATTCGATACATTCGGCAGGAACAAATCCTGAATTCACCATACTCAGTATGCGGATAATCAATCCTAACCTTTCAATTACACGCCCTAGTATAAGCACCTCTCCTGTGAGTTTGGCCTCCCAACCATGACCAACTGTCATCTTGGGTACTGCACAGGTGGACAATCTTCACAAGGTAGCCTCAGCTCAGACCTTGGCCGTGAGGGAGCTAATACTAAGGTATATAAGTTTCCAGTCAAGCCCTACCCAATCTTCGGGTATTGTGGTTGTACGATAAAATTGGAATGGTATCGCATCCAGACAACCATCAGTTTTATAAAGGGCTAAGGCTCATGCCTCATCATTTTCATCACCAAAATCATTAGGTGTTCGGAAACACATGTCCAAAACATTTAATAAAATGATCCGTCATTCCAAGGTTTTCATAACCATTTTTCCACCAAGTGTACCCATCTAAAGTTGATCAAGTTTTATGCTTAGCACTAGCATCTACAAGTGGGGGTAAGCACTAATGAGGGGTGGTAAGCTAGTGGAGTGTAACTAAGTTTAATCTTATGCCTTAGGATGACATCAAGATTATCTAGCTTAGGCCAAATTTTATGCTCTTTATGCAACCTTCAATTATCCTTCTAGTATCTACCATTTATTCCAGTAAACTCTAGGTAAGAGCTTTGATAAAGAAATAAAGTATAAAGCTTGTAAGTAAAACTAGGATTGGTTTACCAAGTGGATATGATCACATATGCTTAAGGCATATAGTGGTCATGGTAACAAGCAAGTATTAGCTTGCATTAGTAGGGTATCTTGCAAGTGTTAGCTTGCACATTCAACTAGTAGTATTAGGCTTGCACTATTGCAAGTATAAGCTTGCATAGGTCAACTTGATTAGTAAGGCTTGCCTTGTGCAGAGCAGTGGTTGAAGTTCTCCTCGGCTTCTTCTTCGTAGAATCCTTCTTCCTCCTCGTATCCTTGGTCGGTACTAGCGTCTATGAATAAATATGAGGTACACAATCACCAGACAATACTTAACTACTTGCAATCATCACACAAAAAGGGTCCTATAGATGATCTAACATCATCTCTAACATTACAAGATTAAGGCTTGGTTTAATTCCTTTTATTTTTAGAAAAGTAATTTTTACTTATTGAAAAACTACTTAAGATTTAATATTCTCCAAACCAAACATGGGATCATGTTGACACATGTCATCACCACATATTTTAGTCCATGGGAATATGATTTAAAGTGGTGTCACAATTTAATAAGGTTTTACCCTTTTCTTTTAATTAAATAAAGTGACTAGAAATGCCTATGGGGCATTCTTTTATTACTTGAACATTATTTCTGTAAGTAAACCTATATATTTTTATATATTCTGAAATGTATGGTTAAATGTGATTTTTGAGAGTTGGAATCAACTCAAAATCTATTATGGTTTAAATTTGAAAAATGTTTGAATGCAGAAAAGCTTCTGCCTTGTTATTTTTACCATGGATGATCTATAGATCCAAATGACTTGAATCCAACGGGCTTGGATTCAGGACTTCCAGACCTTTCTAACAAAATTAGTTTCATTCGATTTGGTGCACTGAATTGACCTGGATTTTTGAAACTGGGTACAGAAGTGTGTTTGAAATAAAATGGAAAAGGTTTAATCCAAATAACTGGGCTGCACGGGAAACGATACTGGGCCGGCCTGCTAAGCACAGCGCTTCCGTGGGCTGTTTAAGTGGCTGTCCCCACACGTCAGTGAGACAGGGGGTGCGAAGCGGTATGGGGCGATGTGGTGCATTCGATCTGGTTCTAATCCAACGGCTAAGAGTCATCATCGACGTTGGGCTACGCCGGCGAGACAGAAACCTAGCGCGGCCAGTGGGGGTTGTTGGGGGCTCACCGGGGTTCAGGCGAGGGTCGGCGAGGCGGGTGAACGACGAAGTCGATGACGGCGAACCTCCTGGTACCGGCAGCTTCTCCTGGGGCGGCTCCAATCGCTGGCTCCCTTCTTCTCCAGCAGCGGCAGACTCCGGTGAAATTCCGGCGAAGCGCTGCTCGCCTTGCTCCGGGAACGGGGTGGCATGATCAGTGAGGAGATGGGAGTGAGATGGTGTGCTCAATTCGGCTGGGGGTGCCCTCTATTTATAGTGGAGCGAGGGGATCGACAGGGCGCAAGGTGAGCTCGTCGTGGTCGACGGTACAAACGGCTATCGGTGTGGGCGACAGTAGGGGGCAATGCGGTGCTCCCTGGTGATGCTCAATGACGTGATGGCGAGGCGTGGGCCGGTGCGGTTTGGTCGGAACGCGACGGTGCTCTGCGCGTGCCCGACGGAGAATTTAATGGCGCACAACGCGCGTGGTTCGTGCTGCGGCGAACGAGCGTGTCTGCGGGATTAGTGGTACGGTGGTGATCACGTATGCACACGGCGAGGGCGGCGCGCGGTCTGTGGGTGTCGGTCGAGCGTGGCGCACGGGGCGTGCTCTCGGCATGGTTGCTGGCGAGGTTGGCATGGTTCGTGTGTGTGGTCTAGTGGCTGGCAGGTTTCGAGCGGTGGACAGGGAGTGGCGATGGACGGTGGGCTGCCTCCCAGACATGCTGGCTAGGCTTGTTTCTCCTTCTAGCTTGTTGTCGACATGGGGGTGACAAGTGTGCACTCGGCCTGCTCACCGTTGATGGCATTTCCAAGATTACAGTGATGCTAAGGGTGTGCAATTGAGCTAGATGATCTACTAAAGCCTAGTTGCAACCAAAGAGGGAACAAGTTAGGCTTCAATCACTGCTCACAATAGTGTTTAGATTTTGTTTGATTTGTGTCTGCCAAGTGTTTGAGGAAATGGCCGCAAGAATTCAAGTTTTGAATTTTGAAAATATTTTTGGTGGGTGTGCTAGGTTGGTGCTGGTGAGTCTACAGATGCTTGGTTTTGAAAGTTGAGCTTGTTTGATTGGTTTTTGAAAAAGTGGGATCTTCCCATATGATAAAGATTCAATTTTGAACTGTCATTTAAACTATGCATTTAAATGTTTTTGGATGATCACAAAGTGGGCCTTGATACTTTGTTATGAGTACAATCAAGGGGTGCAAAGATCCAGAAAAGTTTCTGTTAGGTTCTGAAAGTTTGAGACAGCCAAAGTAGGCATGGGAGTTAAATTGGTCAAAATGACCATTCACTCATTTAGCTTTGTTTTGATTTATTTGTCTTTGGGAAAAGTTTGGGAATTGTTTAGATGATGTTTATTTCACCTAAGCAACATTTTACAAGTAAAGAAACACACAAACAAGGTGGTTCAAAAGAAATAAAAAATGGAATGCATACACACATGCATGCTTTCATATTTTTATTTAGAAAAGTTTTTGTTAACCCTAATTTTGATGATTAGAGTTTGATGATTCAAGTTTAGTATTTTTAGGATGTTATAAACCTTCCCCCTTAAACAAAATCTCGTCCCGAGATTTGAAAAAGGACGAAAAAGATTACCTAGAATTTGAGGAGATCGGGAAACTCTGTTCTGATGTGATCTTCGCGCTCCCAGGTAGCTTCCTCTTCTGTGTGGTTGCTCCACTGAATCTTGAGAAACTTGATTCTTCGGGTTTGGGTAGTTTGAAAAGCTTCTTCAAAAATACGGATGGGTACTTCGGGATAGGTCAGGTCATCGTTGATCTCTATGGTCCGGTGATCAATATTTTTGAACACGTCGGTCTTCTCGGGGACTTCGAGACACTTGCGAAGTAATGAGATATGGAACACATTATGCATGGCTGACATCTCTTCGGGCAGTTCCAATTGATACGACACTTCTCCTAGAAGGTTCAAAATCTTGAAGGGTCCGAAAGATCTGGGGGCTAACTTTCCTTTGAGTTGGAAACGCTGCATTCCCTTCAATGGCGACATCTTCAGATAAACAAAATCTCCTATGTTGAAGGCGAGGTCTCTACGTCTCTTGTCGGCGTAACTCTTCTGTCTGGACTGGGCGGTGTTGAGGTTCTCACGAATCTTGTGAACCTTCTCTTCTGCTTCTCGTAGGATGTCGGGTCCGAAAATCTGACTCTCTCCTACTTCCGACCAGTTCAAAGGGGTGCGATACTTACTTCCGTACATGAATTCAAAGGGGGACATTTGCAAACTGGCTTGATAACTGTTATTGTATGAGAATTCTGCAAACGGCAGACAGTCTTCCCACTTGGATCCATATTCTAACACACATGCTCTCAGCATATCTTCGAGTATTTGGTTTACTCGCTCCGTTTGTCCATCGGTCTGAGGGTGATACGTGGTACTGAAATCTAGGAGGGTTCCTAAACCTTCTTGGAATTTCTTCCAAAATCTCAAGGTAAACTGAGTTCCTCGATCAGATACAATGTTCTTGGGGACTCCATGCAAACTAACTATTCTAGCGATGTACAACTCTGCTAGCTTCGAACTTTGATATGTGGTCTTGACGGGCAAGAAATGGGCGAATTTGGATAATCTGTCCACTATGACCCAGATAGAGTCATTTCCCCTACTAGAAGTAGGCAGTCCAGTGATAAAGTCCATTCCAACGGAATCCCATTTCCATTCCGGAATCTGCAAGGGTTGCAACAATCCAGCGGGTCTTTGATGTCCGGCCTTGACTCGCTGACATATATCACACTTGGCGATATAGCTTCCGATTTCTCTCTTCATCTTATGCCACCAAAATTGCTCTTTTAAATCTTGATACATCTTAGTTCCTCCGGGATGGATAGAATAAAGAGTATCATGAGCCTCCTTCAAAATCACTTCTTTCAACTCAAAATCTGCTGGTACACAATGGCGTCCTTTGTACCACAGAACTCCTTCTTCGTCTTCGGTGAATCCGGGTACTTTGCCTGTACCGATACAATGCTTGATTCCGTCAATACTAGCATTTCCTTTCTGCGCCTCTTTAATTTGACTGATCAAAGTGGGCTAGAGTTCTATGCTAGCCAAAAATCCTTCACTCACTAATTCTATTCGAAAATCTTCCATCTCTTTGTGCAAGCTTGGTTGCTCCTTCAAGATCATGGAGTTCAAGCGGCACGGCAATCTGCTAAGGGCATCGGCTACCACATTGGCTTTACCAGGGTGATAGTGAATGTCCAGGTCGTAATCCTTGATTATCTCAATCCATCTTCTCTGTCTCATATTCAGCTCCTTCTGAGTGAATATATACTTCAGACTCTTGTGATCCGTATAGATCTCACAACAGTTTCCCATCAGGTAATGCCTCCATGTCTTCAGGGCTAGAACTACGGCTGCGAGTTCAAGGTCATGGGTTGGGTAATTTTGCTCATGTTGCTTCAGTTGTCGAGATAGATAAGATATGACTTTTCCTTCTTGCATTAGCACACATCCGAGACCGATCTTGGATGCATCACAATACACATCGAAGGGCTTCGTGATATCCGACATGATTAAGATTGGGGCGGAAATCAATCTCCTCTTGAGTTCTTGAAAACTCGCTTCACATTTGTCGGTCCATTCAAACTTCTTGTCCTTCTTCAGCAATTGGGTCATGGGTCTGGCGATACTCGAGAATCCTTCTACGAACTTGCGGTAATATCCCGCCAATCCGAGAAATGCACGAACTTGGGTTTGAGTGGTTGGGGCTTGCCAATCTTCTACATCTTTCACTTTGGCAGGGTCAACGGCAATTCCTCTGGCTGATACAATGTGGCCGAGGAATCCTACCTCCTGTAACCAGAATTCACATTTGCTAAACTTGACATACAATTGATGCTCTCTAAGGGTTCCAAGAATGGTCCTTAGGTGTAGCTCATGTTCTTTTTCCGATTTGGAATAAATCAGAATGTCGTCAATGAAAACAACGACAAACTTATCCAGGAAGTCCATAAAAATCTTATTCATGAGATTCATGAAATAAGATGGGGAATTGGTTAATCCAAAAGACATGACTGTATACTCGTACAATCCATATCTGGTGGTAAAGGCAGTCTTGGGAATATCTTCTGCATGAATCTTGAGTTGATGATAGCCAGTCCTAAGATCAATCTTAGAAAACACTTTGGCACCGGTCAACTGATCAAACAAATCTTCTATCTTGGGCAAGGGGTATTTGTTCTTGATGGTGACATCATTCAACTTCCGATAATCCGTACACAAACGGTTACCTCCATCTTTCTTGTCCACAAACAAGACAGGTGATCTCCATGGTGACGCGCTTGGTTGAATCAATCCTATTTCCAACATGGAATCCAGTTGCTTCTTCAGTTCTACTAGCTCAGAAGGGTTCATACTATATGGTCTGTGGGCTATGGGTCCGGTTTCGGGGATTAGTACGATGATAAACTCGATATCCCGATCTGGGGGCATACCGGGCAAAACATCTGGAAATACATCGGGGTATTCACAGACTATCCGGACTTGGTAAATGGTAGATTGGGCTATACTATTGTTGCATTTGAATTGGCGAGGTAAGGTTTCAGATATATGCTCGACTGATATTCCGGCTGTACTGGTCATGGTTATGGTTTTCTTGGCATAGTCAATCAATCCTTTATGTTTGGACATCCAATCCATTCCTAGTACTACTTCCAAATCTTTAGTTCCGAGTACTATCAGATTAGCATAAAAATCTATGCCATGGATTCGGATAGGGGCGACTTTGCAAATTTTCCTAGCCTTGGTGGTTGATCCGGGAATTTGAACAATCATAACATGCTTCAGTTTGGTGGGTTGAATTTTACTAGTGCAGGCAAATTCTTCGGTGACAAAGGAGTGCGTTGCACCAGAATCAAACAACACTTGTGCAAGTACTGAATTAACAGAAAACATACCCAGCACAATGTCTGGCGCTTCCTAAGCTTCTTCAGCATGCATGAGGAAAACACGGCCGTTGCAGTTGAGTGAATTCCCTGAGGAAAATCTCCTTCCTGGCTGAACACGACGCTGCTGCTGAGCTGGGGCATTGGCATTGGGTGTTGCGGCATTCTTCTTGTTGGGGCACTCGTTGGAATAGTGGCCTTTATTTCCACAGTCATAACAAGTCACCTGCGACTTGTCCTTTGCCGCTACAGGCACAGCATTGCTTCCAGTCCTCGGGGCAGTGTTGGTGTTGGCGGTAGCATTGTTGTTGTTGAACTTGGGTGGGGCACGGTTGAAGTTGCTAGAGTTGCCGGGGTTGTTGTGATTTCCTCCGGGCCTAGGGTTTCCACGGTTGGGATAGGTCGGACGGTTCATCGAGGGTCTGTTGGTTCTTGGGGCAAATCCTGGAGATGGGTTAGGGCGATACTTTGGGGTCTGATGTGTTCCTGGTTGATGCATCATGCGACACTTGCGGTTGTCATTGGCTTGATTGATCTTTCCTTCCATCTGGATAGCTGAGTCGACAAGGGCTTCACTATCAGCAAAAGGGATATTGACTAATACCGTCTGCATCTCATCATGCAGACCATTCAGGAATCTTTCTTTCTTCTTGGCTTCGGTGTCGATCTCATCCGGGGAATACCTAGCTAATGACAAGAATTTGTCACGGTATTCTACTATAGTCATCCGTCCTTGCTTCAGTTCTCTGAACTCGTCTCTCATTCTCTTAATCAAACCCGGGGGCACATGGGTTCTGCTAAACTTGACCTTGAATTCCTCCCTGGTCATCATCTGGCCTCCGGTCATTGCGCGAATACTGTTCCACCATGCCCTGGCATCTCCGGCTAGATAGTGGGTGGCGAACAGAACTTTCTCGTTGGCTTCCACTCCGGCGACTTCTAGGTTATTTTCCATGGTTTGCAGCCAATCATCGGCGTCTAGGGGTTCTTCTGACTTAGTGAAAATAGGTGGGTTGGTATTCTGGAAGTTCTTGAGCTTAGATCCATGGTTGTCTTGATTTCTGTGGCCTTGGTTGTTGTGGGCAAGCTGGGCTATCTGTTGCAGGGTGGCTAGGTTGGCTTGACGTTCCTCTCTTTCAGCTTCGTGGTCAGAAGTCAACATTTGCAGAATCTGCAACATCGGGTCCGGGGATGAACCACTTCCTCCACGTGGCATCTGAAGATTGAGATAGATCGTGAGAAAAGAGGGAAATTTCTAAGGTTTTGGGTCTTTGAAAAGATTTTAAAGTTTGACTCAGATTTTTATAGCAACTTTCTTTTTCATTCGTTCATTCATTCATAGCACTCGATACAACACACACCACAACAAAGAAAAACAGATGGTTTTAAGAACCATTCTGAAGACTACGATACAGTGGGACCGAATACTACTCACTACGCTAGTGCTCAAGTGCTACTACTCCTCGGAATCTGTGGCTTCATCATCCTCATCGTCATCGATGAAGGCGAAATCATCCTCATCGGGGAAGAAATCCATGGCCTGATCCTCCAGAAAATCATCATCATCGCTGAGGTAGGAGTAGGGGTCTCCACGAAGATCTTCTCCGGCATTCTCCCTTTCTTCCAACTACATGTCTCTCTCGTGGATGGTCTCCTCCAAACACGAGATACAGTGGCAAAGACGGGCAATAATGCGCTCCTTCTTGTCGAGCTGACGGCGGCGAGACTTGCGATCCTTTGCTAGCATGGCGATGGTTTGATCCTTCGTCTTGATGATGGTAGACTTGTGGTTGGAGTAGTCACGGCAGTTATCCAACTCCTGCTGACGATCGTACATCATGAAGCTAAGGTGGTCCACTTGGGTCTTCAGCTCAGGGTGATATGGGGCTTCTAGTGGTTGTCCATTTGCATCACGCCTTGGGCAAAACTCAAAGCGAGTACCCTTGATATGGTTGATACTCTGCCCACACAAACGGGAAAGAGCTTCCTGCATGGCCCTGGCAAGTCCATCGAGCCAGTTGTTCTCTCTTAAGGTAAATTGGATTCCTTCCACAGTGGGAGGTTCAATCTTTCCTCGGAGACTTGCAGCAATTAGCCACTACAGATCTTCTCCTCCTTGATCATTGAGCTGAGCTTCGAAGAACTCGGGGTGCGAACGCTCCAGAAGTTCCGAGAGCTGGTCCATATCCCTCTCAAAGACAAGGTCTCCTCCATTCCCCAACTGATAAAACTTGTTGTACTTCACGTCCATCTATAAGAATATAGGATGAGTAGGTTAGTAGAGTGATCAAATGTGTCAAAATTTTATGTATTTTGCAAGAGTTTTTGAGGAACATGAATTTTCATGAAATAATCAAAGGGATAAGAATGAGAATAAGTTTTTGTAAATATTTGTTTTATTTGGTTTTGAAACTAAGTTTTTTGATTCAAACGTCCAGTCTAACTAGGGTCTCCTATGGTCAGGATGGCTCTGATACCAACTTGTCAACACCCGTATTTTTAATCCCAGATGCCTGTTATGCCATACATCGCAATCCCAGGATTACCATTTTTGCGAGACATAACAGAATTGGATACCATGGTACATCATCCATTATAAACCATACATAAGGTCTTACACAAATAGGTATCTCATGATCCAGTTCTTAATACAACTTCAAGCAGCGGAATACGTAATAATAACGGTAGCGTAGGCGAAGCTCCATCTTCGGGGTCACAGGCAATGCTGACGATGGGAGATGATCCTAGTTGTCGTAACCTTCATAGGGTCCATCCTCCAGGTACTCCTCTTCATAGTCTGGCCACGGGAATAGCCAGGGACAAAGCCATGAGTACTCTTTAAGTACTCGCAAACTAGTACTAACAAGTGAAAGGGGTTTTTGATAATAGGACACTAGGCTCTAGGGTTATTTTGCAAAAAGCCAGATTTATCTCTACTAAGTTTAGAAGAAACGAATGCTAGTTGAAGTTTTATAACACCTAAGTGGGAACTTGTATCTCATATCACAACCCTGTTGTGGTCAAGTCAAAGTCTCAATTCACTTCACAAGTCTTTTGAAAACATCTGACGGGGGAACAGTATGGCCACTCCAACTGTCCATAACCGCGGACGCGGCTATTCGAATAGTTTGACAGTCTGCAGAGATTCTACACTTTCACCACAACATTCGATACATTCGTCAGGAACAAATCCTGAATTCACCATACTCAGTATGCGGATAATCAATCCTAACCTTTCAATTACACGCCCTAGTATAAGCACCTCTCCTGTGAGTTTGGCCTCCCAACCATGACCAACTGTCATCTTGGGTACTGCACAGGTGGACAATCTTCACAAGGTAGCCTCAGCAGACCTTGGCCGTGAGGGAGCTAATACTAAGGTATATAAGTTTCTAGTCAAGCCCTACCCAATCTTCGGGTATTGTGGTTGTACGATAAAATTGGAATGGTATCGCATCCAGACAACCATCAGTTTTATAAAGGGCTAAGGCTCATGCCTCATCATTTTCATCACCAAAATCATTAGGTGTTCGGAAACACATGTCCAAAACATTTAATAAAATGATCCATCATTCCAAGGTTTTCATAACCATTTTTCCACCAAGTGTACCCATCTAAAGTTGATCAAGTTTTATGCTTAGCACTAGCATCTACAAGTGGGGGTAAGCACTAATGAGGGGTGGTAAACTAGTGGAGTGTAACTAAGTTTAATCTTATGCCTTAGGATGACATCAAGATTATCTAGCTTAGGCCAAATTTTATGCTCTTGATGCAACCTTCAATTATCCTTCTAGTATCTACCATTTATTCCAGTAAACTCTAGGTAAGAGCTTTGATAAAGAAATAAAGTATAAAGCTTGTAAGTAAAACTAGGATTGGTTTACCAAGTGGATATGATCACATATGCTTAAGTCATATAGTGGTCATGGTAATAAGCAAGTATTAGCTTGCATTAGTAGGGTATCTTGCAAGTGTTAGCTTGCACATTCAACTGGTAGTATTAGGCTTGCACAATTGCAAGTATAAGCTTGCATAGGTCAACTTGATTAGTAAGGCTTACCTTGTGCAGAGCAGTGTTTGAAGTTCACCTCGTCTTCTTCTTCGTAGAATCCTCCTTCCTCCTCGTATCCTTAGTCGGTACTAGCGTCTATGAATAAATACGAGGTACACAATCACCAAACAATACTTAACTACTTGCAATCATCACACAAAAAGGGTCCTATAGATGATCTAACATCATCTCTAACATTACAAGATTAAGGCTTGGTTTAATTCCTTTTATTTTTAGAAAAGTAATTTTTACTCATTGAAAAACTACTTAAGATTTAATATTCTCCAAACCAAACATGGGATCATGTTGACATATGTCATCACCACATATTTTAGTCTATGGGAATGTGATTTAAAGTGGTGTCACAATTTAATAAGGTTTTACCCTTTTATTTTAATTAAATAAAGTGACTAGAAATGCCTATGGGCATTCTTTTATTACTTGAACATTATTTCTGTAAGTAAACCTATATATTTTTATATATTATGAAAGGTATGGTTAAATGTGATTTTTGAGAGTTGGAATCAACTCAAAATCTATTATGGTTTAAATTTGAAAAATGTTTGAATGCAGAAAAGCTTTTTCCTTGTTATTTTTACCATGGATGATCTATAGATCCAAATTACTTGAATCCAACGGGCCTGGATTCAGCACTTCCAGACCTTTCTAACAAAATTAGTTTCATTCGATTTGGTGCACTGAATCGACCTGGGTTGATTTTTGAAACTGGGTACAGAAGTATGTTTGAAATAAAATGGAAAAGGTTTAATTCAAATAACTAGGCTGCGCGGGAAACGATACTGGGCCGGCCTGCTAAGCACAGCGCTTCAGCGGGCTGTTTAAGTGGTTGTCCCCACGCGTAAGTGAGACAGGGGGTGCGAAGCGGTATGGGGCGATGTGGTGCATTCGATCTGGTTCTAATCCAACGGCTGAGAGTCATCGTCGATGTTGGGCTACGCCGGCGAGACAGAAACCTAGCGCGGCCAGTGGGGGTCGTTAGGGGCTCACCGGGGTTCAGGCGAGGGTCGGCGAGGCGGGCGAACGACGAAGTCGACGACGGCGAACCTCCTGGTACCGGCAGCTTCTCCTGGGGCGGCTCCAATCGCTGGCTCCCTTCTTCTCCAGCAGCGGCAGACTCCGGTGAAATTCCGGCGAAGTGCTGCTCGCCTTGCTCCGTGAACGGGGTGGCACGATCAGTGAGGAGAGGGGAGTGATATGGTGTGCTCAATTCGACTGGGGTGGCCTCTATTTATAGTGGAGCGAGGGGACCGGCGGGGCGCAAGGTGAGCTCGTCGTGGTCGACGGTACAGACGGCTATCAGCGTGGGCGACGATAGGGGGCGGTGCGGTGCTCCCTGGTGATTCTCAACGACGTGGTGGAGAGGCGTGGGGCGGTGCGGTTTGGTCGGAACGCGACGGTGCTCTGCCTGTGCCCGAAGGAGAATTTAATGGCGCACAATGCGCGTGGTCCGCGCGGCGGTGAACGAGCGTGTCTGCGGGGTTACTGGTACGGTGGTGATCACGTATGCACGCGGCGAGGGCGGCACGCGGTCTGTAGGCGTCGGTCAAGCGTGGCGCACGGGGCGTGCTCTCGGCATGGTTGCTGGCGAGGTTGGCATGGTTCGTGCGTGTGGTCCAGTGGTTGGCAGGGTTCGGGCGGTGGACAGGGAGTGGCGGTGGACGGTGGGCTGCCTCCCACACATGCTGGCTAGGCTTGTTTCTCCTCCTAGCTTGCTGTCGACATGGGGGTGACAAGTGTGCACTCGGCCTGCTCACCATTGATGGCATTGCCAAGCTTACAGTGATGCTAAGGGTGTGCAATCGAGCTAGATGATCTACTAAAGCCTAGTTGCAATCAGAGATGGAACAAGTTAGGCTTCAATCACTGCTCACAATAGTGTTTAGATTTTGTTTGATTTGTGTCTGCCAAGTGTTTGATGAAATGGCCGCAAGAATTCAAGTTTTGAATTTTGAAAAGACTTTTTGTGGGTGTGCTAGGTTGGTGCTGGTGAGTCTGCAGATGCTTGGGTTTTGAAAGTTGAGCTTGTTTGATTGGTTTTTGAAAAAGTGGGATCTTCCCATATGATAAAGATTCAATTTTGAACTGTCATTTAAACCATGCATTTAAATGATTTTGGATGATCACAAAGTGGGCCTTGATACTTTGTTATGAGTACAATCAAGGGGTGCAAAGATCCAGAAAAGTTTCTGTTAGGTTCTGAAAGTTTGAGACAGCCAAAGTAGGCATGGGAGTTAAATTGGTCAAAATGACCATTCACTCATTTAGCTTTGTTTTGATTTATTTGTCTTTGGGAAAAGTTTGGGAATTGTTTAGATGATGTTTCACCTAAGCAACATTTTACAAGCAAAGAAACACACAAACAAGGTGGTTCAAAAGAAATCAAAATTGGAATGCATACACACATGCATGCTTTCATATTTTTATATAGAAAAGTTTTTGTTAACCCTAAATTTGATTATTAGAGTTTGATGATTCAAGTTTAGTATTTTTGGGATGTTACAATGATAAGCATATTTTATGTGATAGTTATATTGTTAATTTTATTCATGATGCTACTGAAAGTTATTATGAGAGAGGGAAACATGGTCTTATGTATCTCAATAATATTAAGTTTCCCCTATTTATGTTGAAAATCTTGAAGTTGCACTTGTTTATCTTTCCTATGTTTTTGCTTTGTGCTTTCATGACTTGTTTCTTTACAATATTCCTATGCATAGGAAGTGGGTTAGACTTAAATGTGTTTTGAATTTGCTTCTCGATGCTCTCTTTTACTCCAATTGATATTTCTTATGTGAGCATCTTGTTGAACTATCAAGCCTAACTTAAAGGCGTTAAATAAAATTACTTGTTGGGAGATAACCCAAGAATTTTCTTGAGCCTTGGAAGTTATTACTTCTATAATGACCTCTCCTTATCCTTTTTGTTTGATTTTTGTGCCAAGAATGACCTCTAATGAGAGGGAAGTAAGATTTGGGGAGTTGCTGTCCCAAAACAGATTTCTGTCCTCCACCAAAACAATTCGTGAGGAGTCTTTGTAACTCGGATTGAGCTCAAAATTTACGAATAAATCACCCAGTATGTTATCTAACTTTAGTTAGTTCAACACTTTTTTATTTGAGCAACATAAGATGTTTGAAAAAATCGGTTTCTACCTGCTGCTCTGTTTTGACAGATTTCTGCCATTATTTGCATTTGCTTCTTATTGACTCCTTTTTGAGCTCTCTTTAGGTGAATTGAGATTTTTGAAGGAGTTACTACAGTAGCTTGTGTTTTAGTGAAAATATTTGCTGTTCCAAAGCTTTGCCATAGGTCTAATATCTTTTGAATAAACTAATGTTGCTAATGAAGATTGTGTGAAGTTTTGTATGAAGGAAAAAAATTCAGGTGTAGAGAGAGAATGATGTAATGAGATGAAGAATGGACAAAAGATCAAGCTTGGGGATTCCACCCCAGTGTCACCCCAAGAAATATCCAAGAGGTACAAGCGTCAAAGCTTGGGGATGTCCAAGGCATCCCCTTCTTCATCAATAAAAATCTCAGGTCTTTCTCGACACTTTGTTTTTATTGGTTCATGCATTGTTGTGTTGTTCTTGGAGCGTCTTAGTTTTTGTTTTTGGTTTTCATATGCTTAGTTTTCTTGAGTAAGTTGGTTGGTTACACCACACTTCTTTTGTAGAGAGACACACTCTGTTTTCATTGCCTAGAACACTCTAGTTTTCACTCTTATTGTTTTGTGAGTGTTCTCTTTTGCTAGACTGTGTTTAGCCTTAGTTTTCTTGTGCTTTCAGCTTAGAACTTTTTAGTTCTTCTTTGTGGATTTGTGAGACAAGCTCACTGATATTTATTGATTATTATCTTTGTGAGTTGTTTCAAATAAGTTGTTTGGTGTTGGAAAAGAGTAGAAAGTTTCATGCTTATAGTGGTACAAAAGGGAGCTTGTTTTGACTATGGCTTAGACTTTATCATGTCATGCTAGATCTTGTTTTTGAACTTATGCTTAGTGATTATTGCTGTAGCATGATTTGTTCCAAACGATTAGGATTGCTTAATATGCCTTGAAAGAATCATGCGTTGTTTTAGCACACAAAAGCATAGTATTGTGGTATTCTCCTTTGATGTTTTGCTTGGGTTGACTTGGCACATGCTCACACCATGTTATGACTATGAAAAAGTCACCATAGCCTCTATGATCATTTAGTCCTTGACTTGTAGTACGACTCTTTGCTTTGATTAGTAATACTTTGTTGCTCTGCATGATTATGGCCATTATTGATCTCTTAGTTGGTTGCTCCCAGTCTTTTGCTAGCCTCCACTTGTATGAGTAAGCTCTACTCATGCTTTCACCTCCCAAGAAACCAACTTATTCCAAAGTGTCCACTATAAATTCCTATGCATGGTGTGTTACACCATTCCAAGTATATTCTTGTTTTCATCTATCTTCCAATTAAAAACTATTTTGTTATGTGAAAACTTAGTGATTAAAGCCCTCACAAACTTGATGGAACACTTTATATTCTTTTCCCCTAATAAACTTGAACCATTGTGACAAATTTGTTGTATATGCTTGCACTTATAAGTTGGAATTAGCAGAACCGTGCTGTCACGGGGAACGTTTTCAACATTGCACTTGTACTTTGTACTCAGTTGAGATCATGCTCTTTTGTCTATGGATGTCACTGGTGTGAAATAAAGAGGGAACTTGTAAGTCCATGGAGTTTGTATTTTGTGTTAGAGAAACGCCTGGGCCGCTAGCCTAAGCCATGCATAATCATGGTGGAAACTTGCAGCATCACCATAGTGATCTATCTATGAAGCATCCTCAATAAAAATCTATGCATATGGTAAATAAAAAGATTGCCGAGATGCTCATTGTCTGCTTGCCTCGTCATTTTGGTTATGGGAAAGCTCTTGTACCATGTGCGAGCGGTACCCCGTTGGCGGTTCTCAATGATATGCACATACTTACAATGACAAGAACTTACCTGGGCCCAAAGTTGAGTATGCATGAGGTGTGGCCCTCATATTCAAGGGACTTGAGATTGCCAACCTATACTTCGTCAAAGATATACTCCATCTTTGCCACTTTAACCTTAACCACTTCAAGATTCTTATGATAGGGGCAATGATGGATGAAAGCTAACAAGTACCATAATTTTTTGAAGCTCTTTCTGAAACTTGTAATCCCTGCTTCCTTTACAAAAAAAGGCCTTTCTTCCACCACTATTGAGTCTCCACCTTCTACCTTTAGGCACCTTTAAGAGATCATAGTTGTCATTCTGTGTGCAGTGTTCCAAAGCTTATTGATTGATGCATAATGTGATATTACTTGTTCTTGTGCTATTTGTTTCTAGTCACCCTTGTGAACTTTGAAGGTGTCCTATGGATCTATATTGCTACTCTATGAGGGACAAGATGATTGCCACTATGCTATGTTTTCTGTATGTGAAACAAACAAACGTTTTTCAATGCATGTTATTCATGATCTTTGTTTGTAGCTTTTCATGTTGCATGCATAGTTACTATTTCCTACTGTTACAACTCCATCTCTCATGCACATGTTTAGATTTCTTTGATCCCAGCTTTCAATGCTTGCAAATAGTTTGATCTTGGTTTTGATGGTGCATGTCACCTCAAAAATTATTCTTTGTTCACTTACCTACTCGAGGACGAGCGGGAGTTAAGCTTGGGGATGCTTGATACGTCGGAAACGTATCTATAATTTTTGATGCTCCATGCTTGTTTTGTATCTACTTTGCTTTGCTTTTTCTATACTTTGAGGTGTTTTTATATCTTTTCTAGAACTAACCTATTAACAAGTTGCCACAGTGCCAGTTGCCTATTTTCTTCTGTTTTTGGTTCCAGAAAGGCAGAAAATCAATATTCTCGGAATTGGACAGGACAAAAGCCAAAGTCATTATTTTCCCAGAACAACATGGAACCACGAAGCAGAGCCGGAGGGGGGTCACAGGGTGGCCGCACCCCCTAGGCGCGAGAAAGCCCTGGAGGCGCCCACAGGGGGTGTGGGCCCCCTGGACCCCCATCGACCTTGGTTCATGCGCCTATAAGAAGCCTCCGACCCAAAAACCCTAGGGCATCTAGAAGAAATCCACGAAAACCTTTGTAGCGCCGCCGCCACTAAAGGGGAGATTCGGGGGACAAAAAGTCTCTGTTCCGGCACCCTGCCGAGACGGGGAAGTTCCCCCGGAGCCATCTCCGTCGATCTCCACCACCATCTCCATCACCGTTGCTGATTCCCATGATGAGGAGGGAGTAGTTCTTCCTCGAGGCTAAGGGATCTACCGGTAGCTATGTGTTCATCTCTCTCTATGCATGATGTTGTGGTCATGAGCTTTGTAATCAAGTAGATCTACCTTGCTACTCAAGTGCTTCATTAGATCTCTGCTCTCCCCATGTGTGTGAAAGTGACAGCGTGCACGCCATGGTGGCACTTAGGTTTGAGTCTACATAAATACTCTTTGTGCTTTAATAGATCTATGCTTTTCCCCACGTGTGTGAAAGTGACAACGTGCATACCGTGTGTGACACTTTGGCTAGATTGAATATTTGTTATGAGTTATATTTGGAGTTGGATGTCTCTATGAAATTGTGGTGTTTGTTGGAACCATCTAGCACTTAAGGTGACAGTGTGGGGTTATCTAGATTGGGGAAGTCAGACTTTGAGGTGTGTTGTTATTTCCCTACCGATGATTAGAGTGTCTAACCGGAGAGTAGTTAAGAGTAGTATCATGAAGAGAGGATATTTATATGAGAGAGTGTTCACTAGTGAAAGTATGATCCCTAGGCCTTGTTTCTAAACATTGAAACACCATTTGCATCTAGATCTGTTGCATGTTTGCTTGCTTTAGTCTTTGCCTCACCGTCAAGCTATTTTCTGGCACCGTTACCACTTGTATTTCACTATCTCTTCGCTGAACTAGTGCACCTATACACCTGACAAGTGTATTGGGTGTGTTGGGGACACAAGAGACTTCTTGTATCTTGATTGCAGGATTGCTTGAGAGGGAATACCTTTGATCACTTCCTCCCTGAGTTCGATAAACCTTGGGTAATCCACTTAAGGGAAACTTGCTGCTGTTCTCCAAACCTCTGCACTTGGAGGCCCAACAACTGTCTACAGGAATAGAAGTGCATAGACATCAATGTAGACAAAAAATAAGAAAGTTGATACAAAACAAGCATGGGGCATCAAAAATTATAGATATTTTTATGACGTATCAAGCATCCCCAAGCTTAACTCCTGCTCGTCCACGAGTAGGTAAGTGATAAAAAGAATAATTTTTAGGTGACATGCACCATCACAATCTTGATCAAAATATTGCAAAGCATTGATAGATGGGATCAAAGTACTCAAAGCATGAGCATGAAAGATATAGTTCTAACAATAAGACAGAGCAACTAAGTTGCAACATGAAAAGGTACACACAAAATACCATGAATAACAATGCGTTGAAAGACATTTGTTTGTTTAACATATAGAAAACATAGAAAGAGTGGTAATCAACTTGTCCTTCATGGATTAGCAAAACATAAATGCATAGGACACCTTCAAAGTTCATAAGGGTGATGATGCAACTTAGTTCACTGTAGAGCTTCGTTGGGATATCCCAAGAGGAAGGTGTGAAGAGCACAACAACAAGTTTTCCCTCAGTTATGAAACCAAGGTTATCAAACCAGTAGGAGTAAGGAAACAACCCCAAGGTGTTGATAACAACTTGGAACCTGCACAACACAAACTCAAAACTTTGCCCCAACATACAGTGAGGTTGTCAATCTCACCAGTTTGCTGAAAACAAAGGATTAAACGTATAGTGTGGAAGATAGTAGTTGCTTGTAGAAAGTAAACGGTAACAGTAGATGATGTATCAATGATAAAGGAATGGACCGGGGTACACAGTTCACTAGAGGTGTTCTCCTTAAGATAGATAACATGCTGGTGAACAAATTACAGCGGGGCAATTGACAGATTGAGAAAGCATAATAGTGCATATACTAGACATCTTGACTCCTGTGAGATTTGACTGGGCATTACAACAATATACATAAACCGTAATCCAACTACATCTATGACCAATAATCCACCTTCAGGTTATCATCCGAACCCCTTCCAGTATTAAGTTGCAAGCAACAGATAATTGCATTAAGCAATGTGTGTAAAGTAAACAATACAAGTGTTCCATGAACAAAAGATTGTTGTTTTCTCCCTAGTAGCAACATCACATCTACAACCTTAGAGATTTCTGTCACTTCCCCAGATTACTAGAGGCATGAACCTAATATCGAGCATAAATACTCCCTCTTGGATTCACAAGCATCTACTTGGCCAAGATATCTACTAGCAACGGATAGCATGCAAGATCACAAATAACACAGACATGATAGAATCAATAATCAAACTGACATAGTATCTCAATATCCATCGGATCCCTGCAACACAACATGTATGATTACAAATAGATGATATTGATCATGAACGGAGCTCACAAGATCTAAACATGATAGTACAAAGGAGGAGAAAAACCATCTAGCTACTGTATGGACCCATAGTCCAAGGGTGAACTACTCACGCATCACTACGGAGGCTGACATGGTGATGAACAAGGCCTTCAGGATGATCTCTCCCCTCTGGCAGGGTGCCGGGAAGAGCTTTAGATCCCCCCGATCTAGGGATGATGGTGGCGGTGGCTACAGACTGTTTTGTGGAGATTTGATTGGGTTCTTAGGGTTTCTGCATCGGGGTGCTTTTATAGGTGAAAGCGCAAGGTCGGTGGGTGCTCGAGGGGCCCACACCTGGTGGCGTCTCCCCCTGGGCCGTGCGGCCCTAGGGTGTGGCCACGTCGTGGCCCCCGTTTGCAATTTGCATAGGTTTTTATTGAGGATGCTTCACATATTGCTCAATATGGTTATGCTGCAAGTTTCCACCATGATTAGGCATGGCTTAGGCTAGCCGCCTAGGAGTTTCTCTAACACATATACAATACTCCATGGACTTACAAGCTCCCCTTTTATTTCACACCGCCGACATCCGCAAGCAAAAGATCATGATATCAACTAGGTAATATGTACATGTGTTGAAAGTGTTCCCCATGATAGCATGGTTCTGCTAATTCCCAACTTATAAGTGCAAGCATATACAACATAGATGACACAATGGTTCAAGCTTATTAGGTGCAGGGAAGTAAAGTGTGCCATCAAGTTTGCGAGAGCTTTACTCACTAAATTTCCATAACAAATTTAATTTGGAAGATAGATAAAATATGAATATACTTGGAATGGTGTAACACACCATGCATAGGAATTTATAGTGGACTCTTTGGAATAACTTGGTTTCTTGGGAGTTGGATGCATGAGTAGAGCTTACTCAGTACAAGTGGAGTCTAGCAAAAGACTGGGAGTGACCAACAAAGAGAGCAATAATGGTCATAATCATGCAGAGCGACAAAACATTATCAATTAAATCATAAAGTGGTATCACAAGTCATAAACTAAATGATCATAGAGGCTAAGGTGACTGGTTCATAGTCATAACATGGTGTGATCATGTGCCAAGTCAATCCAAACAAAGCATCAAAGGAGAATACCACAATATTATGCTTTTGTATGCTAAAACAACGCATGATTCTTTCAAGGCACATTAAGCAATCTCAATTGTTTGTAACAAGTCATGCTACAACAATAATCACTAAGCATATGGTCAAAGAAACATCTAACATGACATGATAAAGTCTAACCCACAGTCAAAACAAGCTACCTTTTGTACCACTATAAGCATGAAACTCTCTACTCTTTTCCAAGACCATTTAAATTATTTGCAACAAAAGTGAGAAAACGGGGTCCAACTAATTTATTCAGCAAACTAAACAAACAAAAACCAAAAAGAAAAACTAAGACGCTCCAAGAACAACACAACAGTGCATGAAACAATAAAAACGAAGTGTCTAGAAAGAGACCTGAGATTTTTGTTGATGAAGAAGGGGATGCCTTGGGCATCCCCAAGCTTTGACGCTCGTACCTCTTGAATATTTCTTGGGGTGACACGAGGTGACACCCCCAAGCTTGAGATTTTGTCCATTCTTCATATTATCACATCATTCTTCCCCTACACTTGAAAATTTCTTTCATACAAAACTTCACACAATCTTCATTAGCAACATTAGTGTATTCAAGATAATAGGCCTTTGGGTTTAGTTTCAACACAAGTACAACTTTCATTAGAACACAATTAGAACTTTCAAGGTTGGCAACACAGTGCTCTGATACCATCTGTAGAGGTCCCAACCTTTATAAGGTAGAGATCCATGTGTTTACAATGCTAGTCCCTAGATCAATAGCTAGCATCCACAGTTTAAGATGTAATATCAAGAAACAAAGGTCATAATACAACTTTATAACCAGGAATAAAATAATTCATTACATCTTACATAGCTCATTTGGCTATCACATTACAATGCAGCAGAATATCTATATAGCATGCAGTCCTTCATCTTCAAAGTGCCACATGCAATCATGTTGGTTGTAGACTTGTAATCCTAATCAACACACTTCACTAACATCAAACAAACCTATAACATAATAAGTTACAGCCACAAGGGTCAATACATTTGAATTGTATTGGCAAGTGATACTATGGTAGAGTAGTGGTATCTATCATCTATATGCATTTGGCTAAGTGGAGCTTAGGCTTGCTTTGATCAAAACATATTTTCCTTATCATTTGAAAACACTAAATTTTTGTTTGTCAAAATCACCCAAGGAACAACCAATAAAATTGGTTAACCTTTAACCCTTGTTTAACCACAAGCTTTTAACTTAGAAATTGGGATGAGGATATCCTTGATAGCTTCCATGTCTTGATGCTCAAATTGTCCATTGCCGGGGACACGGCTAAGTACTTAGATTTAACTCTCTCGAGAGGTGGTGCACTTTCCCCCACAAGACTCGACATGCATCGAGACAAGATATTTCAGAAGCCTTCCCTTAGACCAAATGGACGTGTTCCAAACCTATCACCCCTACTACCTTCTGTACATCTTGCTAAGTTATTGCAACCTATATGATCCAGGAAGAGCCCATAATGCCATGTGGCTGCACTTGAAGCTTCTCAACATTTGACATCTCAAATCTCTTTGTTCCTGGGTGGCATTCCACAAGTGAGATACACAAGTATTCTCTAGTTTACTGGCCCTGTGTACCACTCAACATAAATCCATTCACACCATTCCACCCAGGTGATTCATTCACATAGTTGTTTTATTAAACAAAACACAAGTCATAGACTTAGAAATATTTCATAGCATGAATATAATCCACCCTTGTTTTCTACTATCTAAGATAAGCATGATAGTAGTAAGGATCTTAACTTAGGGAAAATTCTTCTAAGGCATCATCTACTAGGATTTCCCAAGGCATAACATACTTAGTAAAAATTCCATGCAAGTCCTACTCAAAAATATCACTAATGCATAGTGAAAAATAATAGGACAAAATGTATGAAGCACCACTTGCCTTTTTAATAGAGAATACAGATTCACTCCATGATCTTTAAATGGTCACACTCTTCAAAGTTCACTACAATTCAATCAAGCAAGGCACAAATTCAATCTAGCATTCAAATAATTCATCACATAAAATAATAAAAACAAAACAATGCATGCAAGCATGCAAAAGATTGTTTTATTAGGAATGGTGGTCTCTAATAGGCTTTAAACATTTTAAAACACCTATTGGTCATTTATAAAAGTGGCAAGACCATTTAAAATTAAGTTAGTGAAAATGGCCATTTAAATCATTTTGTTTTACTAGAAATGAGTTAAATGAAAGTAATAATTTCTAGTGTTTGCCAAATATATTCTTGAACGCAAATGTTAGTGTTTGTGGTCAAAGTGTTTAAAATAAATCCATTTTCAAAAGGTTTCACTCAAAAAGCATTTTAAAACCATAGCAAATATTTTTGTTTTATTAGAAATGTCTTTATTCAAGCAATAATTCCTTAGGGTCACAAAATATACTTTTAAATCCAAAAGTTGGTTTTATGGTCAGTAGGTTCAAAACAAACATTTGCAAAATATTTTACTAAAAAATCATTTCTAGAATAATTTGTATACTGTAAATAAGCCTAGAAATGTTTCTGCATAAACAACCAATTTTCCAGAATCAATATGCCAAACTAAGGGCATTTATGCAAAGGTTTCTTTTTGCTGATTCCAATGATATAAAGTTTGTAAATTTTGGACGTGTAGATTTAAAGTTATGAATTTTTCAAATTCAATCATCTAATAGAAATGTTTCTATCTTTAAAACAAAACACAGGCCACATGCCTATTTCCTATTCGCTGGTACCGGTTCGCGCAGATTGACTAATGTGGGCTGTTAGATCTAAACTATATTGCACGGCTCAGATTGATCCATACCTATTCGACCAGTCAATCTATCGCATCCACAAGATTAAAATCTAACGGCTCAGATCGAGACGACCATAGGTGGGCGACGCTGCGACGGTGGAAGGCAGTAGTGTGCTAGGGCAGAGATGTTCCGGTGAATCTAGGAAGCAATGGAGAGGGGGGACGTTGCTCATTGGGTTCGCCGCGACGTGCTGAAGCTCGAGGTGGTCGTCGTAGCTGAAGGGGCGCACGGGGTTGACTTGAACCACTCACCGGAGCTAGCGTCGGCGTCGGGCACGTACTTTCATTGTCGGGGGCGAGCTCCTGGGGTGTAAGTGTAAGGTTCCCAACCTTTAATAAGATAGAGATCCCTGTGTTTACAATGCTAGTCCCTGGATCAATAGCTAGCATCCATAGTTAAGATGTAATATCAAGAAACAAAGGTCATAATACAACTTTATAACCAGGAATAAAATAATTTATTACATCTTACATAGCTTATTTAGCTATCACATTACATTGCAGCAGAAATCTATAAAGCATGGAGTCCTTCATCTTCAAAGTGCCACAGACAATAATGTTGGTTGTACACTTGTAATCCTATTCAACACACTTCACTAACATCAAAACAAACCTGCAACATAATAAGTTGCAGCCACAAGGGTCAATACATTTGAATTGTATTGGCAAGCTTCACTACTATGTAGAATTAAGTGGATCCTATCATTTACATACATATTTGGCTAAGTAGGGTTTAGGCTATTTTGCAGAAAGCAATATAGTTTTATCCTATCTTTTCAAAATAGTTTTGATCTTTTGTCAAATCTTTCTGAACTTCTTGGAAAACTCCAAGTGCTTCAAATCCATTGTTGTCACCATCAAGTTTTACTTTGAGAAATTGGAATGTCGAGATCTTCCATAGCTTCAGGCATTAGTTGCTCAGTATTGTCCATAACCGGGGACACGGCTAAGTACTTAGAATTTTGATATTCTGCAGAAGTTGTACACTTTACCCACATGACACAATCTCATCTTGATGCCACCAGTGGCCGCTGGATAAGTACTCACCAAGATGGAGTACTGGCAGATTGAGAATGTGACAAAGTCTTTCCATAGAAGTCCTCCCAATACACAATGCTAGCTTGTCATCCAGGCACCAATGTAGGGTTTCAAGTTCCCTTACACAATTCTAGTTAACCTTAAGATGCCAATGCATGGGTCTTCCACTATGTAGTTGACTAATCCAGAGCCCATTTAGCATGTGGCTGTACACGGAAGCCACTGTACGAGAAACATGTTCAATCTCTAAGTCCCTGGGTGGTTTTCTTCTAGTGCACATACAAAAAGAGATAGCCATATAAACATGGTTCCTTTTGTTGCCACCTTGTCCAACCTTGAGTATCCTTGTCCACCCAGGTGGTTCATTGAGTACTTGTTTTATTATATAAAACATATGTCTTTTCAACTCTTCATATAATCATATCATGTATCCCATCCCAATATATAGCAGGGCTAAGCATACTACAACTACAATGTTTTCACTAAAGAATATATAAGGGTATCCTATTAGGATTTAGCATAGCATAAAATATAGTAGACCTTATCATGCATGTTACAAAAATCCACTAAGTGTAATGAAAATAGTAGGACTTGGATGATAGTGTCACTTGCCTTTTTAGTAGAGAATGATGATTCACTTCTTGATCTTGCAAATATCACACTCTTCTAATTCCACTACAATTCAATCAAGCAAACAAAAATTCAACTAGCATTCCAACCAATTTATCACACATAAAATAATAGAAACAAGGTCATGCATGCAAGCATGCAAAAGATAGTTTTATTTGCAAAAGTGGTTTCTACTAGGCTCTAAGTATTATAAAGTTCAAAAATGGTCATTTACTAAAGTGGTAAAACCATTTGCAAAAGGTTTTATCTATAAACCATTTTTAAATCAAATCAATATTTTAAGTGGTTGAAAATGCTTTTAGCAAAGCAATATTCTTTAAAGAGTTTACCAAATATAGTTTAATTCTCAAAACTTGGTGTTTAGGGTCAGAAGGTTTGAATCAAAACATTTCCCAAAGGTTTTACTCAAAAATCATTTCTAAAACAAAAACAATATTTTTATTTGACTAGAAATGTGCTAACTCAAATGTTTACTCCTTAACTTCACAAAATACATTTTTAAATCCATAAGTTGGTTCCTAGGGTCAGCAGGTTCACAACAATCCATTTTGCAAATATTTCACATTAAAATTATATCTAGAACAATTTTTATATTCATAATAAGCCTACACATGTTTCTGCAAATTCAACCAATTTTCTAGAAGCAAAACATTAAACAAAGTGCATGGTTGCAAAGTACTTGTTCTGCTGAATCCATTGATATAAAATTTGCAAAATTTGGACATGTAGAATTAAAGTTATGAATTTTACAAATTTGCAATTCTAATAGAACATTTTCTGGTTTTTATTCAAACAGCCTAGCCACGTGGTTCGTTCTAATTGGCCGGTACCGCTTCGTGCGGATCAACCTCTGTGGGCTGTTGGATCTAAATAAGATCGTGCGGTTCTGGTTCACTCATACCCGTTTGCTTAGATCTATTCTCAGCCAACGGATCAAGATCTAACAGATACGGTGTCTCTGACCATGGTTGGGCGGCGCTAGCGCGGCTGGCGGCGGCGCATGATCTGGCTACGGCAGGGCTGGCGATTCGGGAAGCAAGGGGGGTAACGGAGATGCTCACCATGCTCGCAAGGAGATGCTGAGGCTCAACGTGTGGTCGGCTTGGCGAGGGGCGCACGGGGACGATAGGAATCGCTCACCGGAGTTGCTGCGGGCGGCGGTGCTCTCGGGTTGTCGTCGTTGGCGTCGTTTAGAACCGCGCTAAGACAAAGTAGAGGCACAGTTAGGTGCGCACGAGGGTCGCGAGTAAGGGAGCATCATCGGGAGGGAGAGGAGAGGACGGGGCTTACGGGAAGACTTCGCCGGAGACGAGACAGACGCGGTGGCGCTTAGATGATGACAAAGCCGAGCTTCTAGATCGGTCGCGGCCAAGCAGTTGACACTGGGAGGTGCGCCAGGCGATGGAGAACAAGCTCGTGTGCAGTGGGAGGCGAGGGGAGGCTGGACGGCGCCGGAATTGCTCGGAGAAGCTCGCCGGAGTAGCGGCAGTGCAAAGCCGATTCGAGGCAGCCTGGTGGCTGGGAGAGGCTGGAGCTTGGGGGGGAAGAGAGAGGGAAAGTAGGCTATTAATCGAGCATGGTCGCATGCGGTATTAACACAGCCATTTACGCGTATTGACGCCGGCAATAACTCGGTAGCAACGGTAGGGAGGAACGGCTAGCGCGGTGAAGACGACGACGTGCTGGCGTGGGGCCCGTCTGTAGGTGAGAGAGGGAGAGGGGGCACGGGGTCCACTTGTCTATGTCTCTGCGGGTTGTTATCTGGGTGGAAAACGTTTCGCCGTGGGTGAGAGCTGGTGGGCTGCGCTGCTGGGCTGCTGGGCCTATTGGGTTGGGTCAGTTTGTTTATTCCATTTGCTTATGGATTCAATTTTTAAATTGTCTTCTAAATAATTTCCTTCGAATTTATTATTTATTTAGTTTAGGCAATTTCTGTTTAATTGAATATGGTTCAAAGCAGTGGCGGAGCTTGGCAAGGATCCATGGGGGGGCAAAATACAAAACTTCATGGTCTGGGGGGGCAAAAGGCTAAAAAAATCCTATTCTAAACCTTCTGAAAAAAATTCCTTCAACAAAATTTCAAAAGTTGGGGGGGGGGGGGCGGTGGCCCCTGCTGACATATGCATAGCTCCGCCACTGGTTCAAAGCCCATATAGTTTTATTTAAGTAATCTTTTATTTATTTTTATTATTCAATAACTTTCATTTGTTTATGGATTTGGCCAAGATTTAATTTGGCTTTTTTAAATATTCCTTATTTATTTATTTCTTTATCTTATAAAATAAATATCTTTTTATTTATAGATCCAAAATTAGTGATTCCAATCTGTATGATTTTATTTAATATTTATTTATCTTTTTAAATCCTTTTAGGATTATTTTACTCACAATTTGGTATGCATTTTAGATAAGAGCTTTATTAGCTTTGGAAAATATTTCTTTTTATCTTATTAAATTCATAAGTTTTTATCTATGGCTCCAAATTGAATGAAACCAATTTCTATGGTTTTATAATATTTTTGTTTATCATTTTTGATCATCTATAAATGTTTGTTGATAGATTTTTATATGGATCAAATCCATAGTCTTAGAGATATCTTGAGAAATGATTTATTTTATTAGAGTTTAAGGGTTTTGGTTTATTTTCCCAAGTGTTTAAATTTCAAGATACATTCATTGATGAATGCCTTTCACTTGTTTGAAATTTGTTGGATTCCCTTGTTGGGAATATGCCCTAGAGGTAATCATGTATGATGATATTTCCCATTGTATTCATAAAGATATTAAGTAGTCCTTGTATAAACATCTGATGTGTATCATTGAATATGTGATTCGGTTGTGGAACTATGCATTCATGTTGTCTGTACTAAATATCCTTGGTCATTGAGGTTGTGCTGGACACACAACTTAGACCAATGTGAAAGTTGGCTTGATGACTCGGTTCCACTTGTCATGGGCATGGAGATGCTATTCCAACTTACAAAGATTCATCTAAAGAGTTTAGCGAGTCGGATTCCATATTGAGGTACAACGAACAAGTTGTCATTTGTATATCTCAATCAATGTAATCCTTAGAGCTGAGGTTATTGCATAGTACGAGTTGAGGATCACCGACTTAGGTTCTGTCAAATGCTGATCCGTAACTAGGCAGTTATAAAGGCAGAGTTCGGGTCAACTGAGAATCAAGTTGCGTGATGTGAATAACGAAGATGGGATTTTGCCCCTCCACTTGGAGAGATATTCTCTGGTCCCTCTCGTGAGATATGATTCGGAAAGCATGGCCATGCACGACTCGGTTAAGTGTTAACCGAGGCGATCGACTAAGAGTTAGTCGGGTGAATCACTTACCTCGGATCGAGAAGAGAGTTGGACTATTTAAGGGATGATAAGTATTCTCCTATAGTCTGACAAGGTATATCGTGAGGCAAAAGGGACTCGTATGTAAGTCGCATTGGAAAGACAAGTCGTCATGACTCTTTGGTACTTGGGAGTCGGCACGTTCTGCTAGGAGCCACTACCGACTGATCGATTGAGAGTCGGACTCCAATCGTGTCCAAGTAGCCATGAGCCTGCGGGGTCACACACTTAAGAGCGGGAGCAAGTTCGGATTGGATCTGAACCTGTAATCAGGTTGGGTTGGACCTTAACCGGATTAGGACTGAGTTAGTGAGTTGGACTCATAGTGACTAATATTATATGGGCTTTAGTGAATGGGCCGCGCGAGCTGAGCCCACATTCACTCCCTATATATAGTGGAGCACCGTAACCCATAAAGGTTAATCGTTGTTCGGTTAGGTCATTCCATGTGTTGGAAACCCTAGCTCCACAGCAGTCCTGCCGCCGTAACGAATCTAGCAGTTCGCCGCCGGCGCTCCTCCTTGTATGTGTGGATACCAGCAGAGGTTCTGTGCGATCAGCACCAGGACGATCGGATCGTGAGGACTGCACTGCATCAACTGACGCGCTTCATCAGTAATCCGCAACTGCGCGTCTAGTGGTAAGCCTCGTGGCCTTCTACCTCAGCTAGATCTTGGGATCACCATGTTTGGGGGGAAATTTTGTTTTATCTCCACGTGGCCCAACATCCCTTTTATTCAAATTTTGTTCAAGATGGGTTTTGATGTTTCCATTTAGAAACAAAAAGTTTATTGTCACCCTAAATTTCAACAACTGTTTCTTTTGTTTATTTATTTTTCACATTTCAAAATTTGGAAAATTTTGGGATGTGACAGGCTACCACCCTTAAAAGAAATCTCGTCCCGATATTTGGGAAGGCTAGAGGTTACAAGTTCGCTTCAAGGCAACTAGAGTACTACCACCCTTAAAAGATTTTCAACTAGATTACATCTTGGCTTACTTGGGATCTTGATGTATCTTCTCTGGATAGTTGTTGGCATAATGGCCTAGTTATTTGCATTTGAAACACATCAATTGGCTAATATCCTTGTTCTTCTTTGGTATCATTGCCTCTTGTTTGTTTCCTTGGTTCTTCTTCTTTTCTGTACATTCACAGGCATAGTGTCCCATCTCTTTGCAATTGTAACATTGCACTTGGCTAATGTCCTTCTTGCTGGGTTTGGGGCATTTCCTCTTTTTGGGTCTCTCCAAAGCTAGGAGTTCTTCTAGTTCATGTTCTTCATATTTCACCTCAAAGGTGGGAAATCTTTCTCTCTTCTTGGGGCAGTCACTAGAGACATGACCTTCTTCTCCACAAGAGTAGCAACACTTTGCGGTCACTTTGGATGTGGCCTTATGGGGCATGGTTCTGACTTTGCCTTCATCCTTCTTGGTATAAGTTGTTCCCTTATGGAGGTTTCCAAACATTTTATGCATTCCATATTGCTTCATTTGTTGGACTATGGGATAGATGGGGCATTGGACAGGGACATGATCATTTCCTTCACATAGGAAGCATGTAACTTGAGATGTGGGGCACTGTTTAGTTGGATGTTTCTCTTCACAATTAGGGAATTGGTCCTCATGATCTTTATAAGTGTGTCCTATGTCTCCACAAATATTGCAAGCTTGAGTTCCTTCTATCATATCATCCTTGATGTTATTGTTGTCACAATCTCCTTGGGAAAGGTTGTCTCTCATGTTGATAATTTGATTTGTCATCCTTTGCAACAATTGGGATTGGATTTCCAAAAACTTTTGCAGGGTTGGGTCTAACTCATTGTTGTTGGCTAAAAATTGAATTGTCACTTGACTCAACTGGGCTTGGGTTGCTAGAAGTTGTTCTCTTATGTGCATCTCTTGGTTGTTGTTGTTGTCACCATCCTTGATGTTGGAGTTTCTTGGAGAAGTTATCTGTTTGGGTTTATTAGGATTAGAGTAGGCAAAGATTTCTAGAGGAAGAATTCTAATCACACACAACAATTCACAGAAGCAATGTGCAAGCAATCACAAACAAACATTCCACTCAAACAACAAGGTTCAAGCACATTCTTAGGCAACAAAATATTTTTGCTACACCACATAAGTTGGTGTGATTGATTCAAAATAAACACTAGTATGGTGGTCCAACTATGGTTATCACTTGAGATCACTTCCTTCTTATTAGTTGTTTCTTCTTGAATGAGATCATGGTTTCCTTGGAAAAATTCTTGCATCTTGGTCACAAAACTTCAAAGGTGATGATGATTCCTTCTAAGTTGTGTTTCTTTAGTCTTCAAGTCTAGAATATTATTCTTGTCTCACTTGTAGTCCTTAGTGATGTCCAGTTGAAGTCCTTGATTAAACTAAAGTTAAAGTCTTTGCTCATGGTGGAGTCTTTGTCCATCAAGTTTGAAAAGGAAGACATGTAGAATCAAAACCAAAAAGGTTTAGGAAAGAGTTCACAATATTGTTTGTAAATAAGTTTTGTAACAAATACAACACCTATTTTTCTAAGGGGTTTTGTCCAATCCTAGGGTTACAATCCTACAGGCAACACAGTGCTCTGATACCATCTATAGAGGTCCCAACCTTTATAAGGTAGAGATCCCTGTGTTTACAATGCTAGTCCCTGGATCAATAGCTAGCATCCACTCTTTAAGATGTAATATCAAGAAACAAAGGTCATAATACAACTTTATAACAAGGAATAAAATAATTCATTACATCTTACATAGCTCATTTGGCTATCACATTACAATGCAGCAGAATATCTATATAGCATGGAGTCCTTCATCTTCAAAGTGCCACATGCAATCATGTTGGTTGTAGACTTGTAATCCTAAGCAACACACTTCACTAACATCAAACAAACCTGTAACATAATAAGTTACAGCCACAAGGGTCAATACATTTGAATTGTATTGGCAAGTGATACTATGGTAGAGTAGTGGTATCTATCATCTATATGCATTTGGATAAGTGGATCTTAGGCTTGCTTTGCTCAAAATAGATTTTCCTTATCATTTGAAAACACTAAATTTTTGTTTGTCAAAATCACCCAAGGAACAACCAATAAAATTGGTTAACCTTTAACCCTTGTTCAACCACAAGCTTTGAACTTAGAAATTGGGATGAGGAGATCCTTGATAGCTTCCATTTCTTGATCCTCAAATTTTCCATTGTTGGGGACACGACTAAGTACTTAGATTTAACTCTCTCGAGAGGTGGTGCACTTTCCCCACAAGACTCGACATTCATCGAGACAAGATCTTTCAAAAGCCTTCCCTTAGACCAAATGGACGCATTCCAAACCTATCACCCCCTACCACCTTCCGTCTATCTGGCTAAGTTATTGCAACCTATATGATCCAGGCAGAGCCCATAATGCCATGTGGCTGCACTTGAAGCTTCTCAACATTTGACATCTCAAATCTCTTTGTTCCTGGGTGGCGTTCCACAAGTGAGATACACAAGTATTCGCCAGTTTACTGGCCCTCTGTAACCACTCAACATAAATCCATTCACACCATTCCACCCAGGTGATTCATTCACATATTTGTTTTATTAAACAAAACACAAGTCATAGACTTAGAAAATTTTCATAGCATGAGTATAATCCACCCTTATTTTCTACTATCTAAGATAAGCATGATAGTAGCAGGGATCTTAACTTAGGGAAAATTATTCTAAGGCATCATCTACTAGGATTTCCCAAGGCATAGCATACTTAGTAAAAATTCCATGCAAGTCATACTCAAAAATATCACTAATGCATAGTGAAAAATAATAGGACAAAATGTATGAAGCACCACTTGCCTTTTTAATAGATAATATAGATTCACTCCTTGATATTGCAATGGTCACACTCTTCAAAGTTCACTACAATTCAATGAAGCAAGGCACAAATTCAATCTAGCATTCAAACAATTCATCACATAAAATAATAAAAACAAAACAATGCATGCCAACATGCAAAAGATTATTTTATTAGGAATGGTGGTCTCTAATAGGCTTTAAACATTTTAAAACACCTATTGGTCATTTATAAAAGTGGCAAGACCATTTAAAATTAAGTTAGTGAAAATGGCCATTTAAATCATTTTGTTTTGCTAGAAATGAGTTGAATCAAAGTAATAATTTCTAGTGTTTGCCAAATATATTCTTGAACACAAATGTTAGTGTTTATGGTCAAAGTGTTTAAAATAAATCCATTTTCAAAAGGTTTCACTCAAAAAGCATTTTTAAACCATAGCAAATATTTTTTTATTAGAACTGTCTTTATTCATGGAATAATTCCTTAGGTTCACAAAATATACTTTTAAATCCAAACGTTGGTTTTTATGGTCAAGGTTGAAAACAAAACATTTGCATAAGATTTTACTCAAAAATCATTTCTAGAATAATTTTTATTCTCTAAATAAGCCTAGAAATGTTTCTGCATAAACAACCAATTTTAAGAAGCAAAATGCCAAACTAAGGGCCTGTTTGCAAAGGTTTATTTTTGCTGATTCCAATGATATAAAGTTTGTAAATTTTGGACATGTAGGTTTATATTTATGACTTTTCAAATTCAATCATCTAATAGAAATGTTTCTGTCTTTAAAACAAAACACATGCTACGTGTCTGTTTCCTATTCGCTGGTACCGGTTCGCGCGGATTGACTAATGTGGGTTGTTAGGTCTAAAGTGTATCGCACGTCTCAGATTGATCCATACCTGTTCGACCAATCAATCTATTGCATCCACAAGATTAAAATCTAACGGCTCAGATCGAGACGACCATAGGTGGGTGGCGCTGCGACGGCGGATGGGGGCGGCGCGCTCGGGCAGAGATGTTCCGGCGAATCTAGGAAGCAAGGGAGAGGGGGAGGTTGCTCACTGGATTTGGCCAAGATTTAATTTGGCTTTTTTAAATATTCCTTATTTATTTATTTCTTTCTTTATCTTATAAAATCCATATCTTTTTATTTATATATCCAAAATTAGTGATTCCAATTTGTATGATTTTATTTAATATTTGTTTATATTTTTAAATCCTTTTAGGATTATTTTACTCATAATTTGGTATACATTTTAGATAAGATCTTTATTAGCTTTGGAAAATATTTCTTTTTGTCTTATTAAATTCATAAGTTTTTATCTATGGCTCCAAATTGAATGAAACCAATTTCTATGGTTTTATAATATTTTTGTTTATCATTTTTGATCATCTATAAATGTTTGTTGATAGATTTTTATATGGATCAAATCCATAGTCTTAGAGAGATCTTGAAAAATGATTTATTTTATTAGAATTTAAGGGTTTTGGTTTATTTTCCCAAGTGTTTAAATTTCAAGATACATTCATTGATGAATGCCTTTCACTTGTTTGAAATTTGTTGGATTCCCTTTTATTCAAATTTTGTTCAAGATGGGTTTTGATGTTTCCATTTAGAAACAAAAAATTTCTTTTCTCCCTAAATTTCAACAATTGTTTCTTTTGTTTATTTATTTTTCAAATTTCAAAATTTGGAAAATTTTGGGATGTGACATGTTATTACAGAAGTAATAACTTACAAGAATCAACAAAAGAAAATAATTAAATTTGGTTTATCTCCCACTTAGTACTTTTCTTTAACGCCTTTAAGTTAGGCACATGAAGCAAGAATCAAGTATTTTCAAATGAAGAAGCATTAAGATCAATACTAGAAATCTCTTCAACAAGGCAAGGTATCTCATCCAAATGAGTTCTAGAGGATCCTCTCTCATCACTCTTGAGTTCACTATTGTCGGTTCTCAGGGGCAATCCAATCAAAATTCTTTTCTAAGGCTTCATGCATTCCTACCAGTTTAAAAGGTATGGGTATTTTAAATTTCCTCTCCATTGGGTTTGGTTTTATCCAACTTTTCTAATGTTCCCATAACACCTACACATGAGCCTAGCATATTAAAATGATCAAAGACCTTTTTAGCTTATTTAGCAACATCATTGAATTCCTTAAGCAAAGTTTCTAGAATAAAATCTCTCTTTTCAGTATCCTCAATATATTTAAGTTTAAGAAACATTACTTGCATCATGAGTTTAAGGTTAACAAACCTAGCCTCCAACATGTGAACTAAATAAGATGCAGCAATTTCATAATTAGGAGCAAGTTCTGCTAAAGATCTATCCTCAGTATCCTCATGCTTGCTAACATGATTAAAGAATTCTTCAATATTTTATTTCCCAATTATAGAGCCACTACCTATTGAAAGGTCTTTCAGGGTGAACTTAGGGATCAACATGGTGAGATAGAACAAGGTGACAACTATAGGAAGAACTAAATTTTTTTGAGTTTTTTATAAGAAAACGCAAACCAAACGAAACTAATTTTTTTTGTATTTTTTGAAAGAAAGAAACAAGCAAAACTAAGCAAAACAAACTAAGCAAAACAAACACAAAGTAAAGAGAATGGTTGTGGGAGACTCCCCTTGCGAGAATCTTCTTTCTCCCTGAAAGGTGAATGACGAGGAGGAAGATATTGAAGTTGTCCTTAATTCCCCGGCAACGGCGCCAGAAAATGTCTTATTGCGGCTCAATTCATTGTAGACCTTCGTTGGGATACCACAAGAGGAAGGTTTGAAGAGCACAACAACAAGTTTTCCCTTAGTTATGAAACCAAGGTTATCGAACCAGTAGGAGTAAGGAAACAACTCCAAGGTGTTGTTAACAACATGGAACCTGCACAACACAAACTCAAAACTTTGCCCCAACGTACAGTGAGGTTGTAAATCTCACCGGTTTGCTGAAAACAAAGGATTAAACGTATAGTGTGGAAGATAGTGGTTTCTTGTAGAAAGTAAACGGTAATAGTAGATGATGTATCAAGGATAAAGGAATGGACCGGTCCATACTATAGGTGTTCTCCTTAATATAGATAACATGTTGGGTGAACAAACTACAGCGGGGCAATTGACAGATTGAGAAAACATAACAATGCATATACTAGACATCTTGACTCCTATGAGATTTGATTGGGCATTACAATAATATACATAGACCGTAATCCAACTGCATCTATGACTAATAATTCACCTTCAGGTTATCATCCGAACCCCTTCCAGTATTAAGTTGCAAGCAACAGATAATTGCATTAAGCAATGTGTGTAAAGTAAACAATACAAGTGTTCCATGAACAAAAGATTGTTGTTTTATCCCTAGTAGCAACAACACATCTACAACCTTAGAGATTTCTTTCACTTCCCCAGATTACTAGAGGCATGAACCTACCATCAAGCATAAATACTCCCTCTTGGAGTCACAAGCATCTACTTGGACAAGATAGCTACTAGCAACATAGAGCATTCAAGATCACAAATAACATAGACATGATAGAATCAATAATCAATCTGACATAGTATCTCAATATCCATCGAATGCCTGCAAACACAACATGTATGATTACAAATAGATGATCTTGATCATGAACATAGCTCACAAGATCTAAACATGATAGCACAAAGGAGGAGAAACAACCATCTAGCTACTGTATGGACCCATAGTCCAAGGGTGAACTACTCACGCATCACTCCGGAGGCTAGCATGGTGATGAAGAAGGCCTCCGGGATGATCTCTCCCGTCCGGCAGGGTGCCGGGAAGAGCTTCAGATCCCCCCCGATCTAGGGATGATGGTGGCGGAGGCTACGGGCTGTATCGTGGAGATTTGATTGGGTGCTTAGGGTTTCTGCATCGGGGTGCTTTTATAGGCGAAAGGGCAAGGTCTGTAGGCGCACGAGGGGCCCACACCTGGTGGCGGTGCCCTCCCCCCTGGGCCACGCGTACCTAGGGTGTGGCCACCTTGTGGCCCCCCTTCGGCTGCCTTTCGGACTCCGTGTTTCTTCTGGTAAAATATTGAGTTTGCCATTTGTCCCGTCCAATTACGAGAATATTTCTTTACTAGCTTTTCTGAAACCAAAAATAGCAAAAAACAGGCAACTGGCACTGCGACATCTTGTTAATAGGTTAGTCCCATAAAATGTATAAAAATACCTCAAAGTGTAGACAAAACATAGAAAAGTTGAAACTAAACAAGCATGAAGCATCAAAAATTATAGATACGTTTACGACGAACCAGGTAACTAGATACAAATAATTTAAGAATAAGCAATACCATAATTATGAATCAATCAACAAGTTTTGGACAATGCACATTGAACTAAGAATGACAACTATGATCTCTTGATTGGTGCATGAAGGAATGGACCGGGGTCTACAGTTCACTAGATGTGTTCTAATTAAGATAGATAACATGTTGGGTGAACAAACTACAGCGAGTCAATTGACAGATTGAGAAAGCATAACAATGCATATACTAGACATCTTGACTCCTATGAGATTTGATTGGGCATTATAACAATATACATAGACCGTGATCCAACTGCATCTATGACTAATAATCCACCTTCAGTTTATCATCTGAACCCCTTCCAGTATTAAGTTGCAAGCAACAGATAATTGCATTAAGAAATGTGTGTAAAGTAAACAATACAAGTGGTCCATGAACAAAAGATTGTTGTTTTCTCTCTAGTAGCAACATCACATCTACAACCTTAGAGATTTATGTCACTTCCCCGGATTACTAGAGGCATGAACCTACCATCGAGCATAAATACTCCCTCTTGGAGTCACAAGCATCTACTTGGATGTAACATCCCTAAAATCAGGTGTCGTAAAGGAGAAGTAGCTTATGAAATTGAATTGCCAGAGTCACTGTCTGTTGTTCATAATGTGTTTCATGTGAGTCAACTTAAGAAATGTCATCCGGAAATGGAAGAGACTTCTTTGAAGGATACTATACCTTTGGAAGAGGTCCAATTGGAAAGTGATCTCACCTATGAAGAGAAACCTATCAAGATACTTGAGACTGCAGAAAGAGTTACTCGGACTAAGACTATCAAATTCTGCAAAGTTCAGTGGAACCATCATTCCGAAGAAGAAGCAACATGGGAAAGAGAAGATGATCTTCGGAAAGACCACCCTCACCTATTTGCTAGCCAACCCGAATCTCGAGGGCGAGATTCACCTTAAGGGGGTTAGATTTGTAACATCCCTAAAATCATGTTTCAAAACTCATGCATATCATCCATGCATCCATGAATCATTTAGGGTTTCATCTCAAAATCATTTCAAAAACAGGAGCATATATTGCTCATTATTTTATGTATGAATACTCTAGCATTTGTGTTGCTTGCTAATGAGAAAGGTATGTTTTGAGTTCAAACTTAAGTGATTTCAAAAGCTTGAACAAAGTTTCAAACAAAGTATGAAATAAAACCAAGCTTATGCCTATTATTATATCTCATAAAGGCTTGATTTTATTTTATTTTCCAAATGACCCAAGTATGTTTTTGCAAACAGAAGTGTTTGACACATATTTAAGTGCAAAGTACACTGTAAAAAAGCTAGAGAAGATTTGAATTCAAACTGAATTGAAATGGAGTTTGAAAACCAATTCTAGAAAACCAAATAGAAAAAGAAAAGGAATAAAGAGGAAAAAATAAGCAGCAAGCCAATCTGGCCCAACCCAGCCCAACTCGACCCAGCTAGCCCAGCAGCCTCTCCCGCGAATCGTTTTTCTTTACTCGCACTCGCACCCACTGAGTCGCTGACCGCCTGGACCCATCCCCACTCCTTTACTCTCGCTGACAACCACGGCCCACACAACTGTCATCGTCTCCACCCAGCGACCAGTTCATCCCCAAAATTACGCCGGGCGTTTCCTGTTTAAATTCGCGGCGTCAATTCCCGTTCAATGCCTGAGTAAATCTCGCACGCGCCCTTGCTACTTAAACCCCCTCTGCCCCCTCTCCATTTTCCCCCAAACCCCAAGCACAGAGCGCCCCTAGGCTGCGAGAATTCCTCGCCGCAACCTCGTTGCTCCGACGAGTTCGCCGACAAATTCCGGTGAGCACCGCACTCCCCTCTGCCTATGGTTCATGCTGGCTTGTTCTACATCTCCATGTGCACCTAGTGATGCTTTCCGTTTGCTCGCGCATGGTCTATAGCCTCGACAACATCAATGACTGAGCTCCGCCGCCCTCTGCTCGAACTTCGGCGACCTTTTCCCATAAGTCCCAGCCTCCCCTCTCCCTCTATTTGATACGCGTGAGATCCCCAGTGTCCTATGCATCTAACGGCACCTTTCTCTCGTCTTAGCGCGGCCCAGAGCATCGCCAACGTCGACAAACAGAAGCCACCATCGCCAGGGACTACTCCGACGAGCAATCCGCGACAACTCCGAGCGCCCCTTCGCCAACTGTGCACACGTTGAGCATCTCCTCGTCGCGGCGAATCTGGTGAGCATCCTCCCACCTCCCCGGGCAACCTAGTTCGCCGGCTCCGCCGCTGACAGAGCGTGTCGCCGCCACTTGTTGGTCTTTTGCTAAGGGCCGATCGATTTAGATCTAGTGGACAAGATAGATCATAAGAGAAGCGGTATGTTTTAATCAGAGTCGCGCGTTTTAGTTAGATCCAACGGCTCGCAGACGCGATCCAGCGCGAAGCGGTACCAACCAGTAAGAAAGCGTCGGGTGGCATGTTCTTCGTTTTAAAATTCTGATTTAAATCTATTAGATGTTTAAACTTGTTTAATTCATAACTTTTGATTCCCACGTCCAAATTTGACAAATTTTATATCAATGGAATCAGGAGAGAAATCCCTTTCCATATATGCAATGTGTTTAAAGTTTTGTTTCTGTTAAAATGGTTATTTTTACAGAAACATGTATAGGCCTATTTTGTGTATATTAATTGTTTGAGAAATGTTTTAATGTTCAAATAAAGGTTGTTTGGCAAGTCTTGAACTTGTTTATGAATCAGTACTATGCACTTGTCTTGTTGAGTATAGAAAATCATCACATATCATATTGCATGCATCCATATATTTTTGCTTGTATTTATTTTGTATGTGATTTGGTGCTATCATTTTATGTGCAGATTTTGGTGAAAATAGTGATTGTGATTGTGAGGATTGTAGCTACTCTCCAAACTACCAAGGCAAGTGGTGCTTCATGATTTTATTCCTATGATTTCAAATATGCATTAGAAATATTTTGCTAGACTTGCATGGACATTTTTGATCTATATGCTATGCTTGGGAAATCCTAGTAGTTGTAGAATTGCTAGAAATATTTCTAAGTCTTATCAATGCCATGCTTAGACTAGCTAGTAGCAACCAAGGGTGGTTATATTCATGCTATGAATAAATATTTCTAATTCTTTGGACTATATTTTTGCTTAACAAAACAACTAAGTGAATGAAACACCTGGGTGGAATGGAAGGAATGGTTTATGTTGGGTGGTTACACAAGGCCCATTTCTATGGTTTACCTTGTGTATCTCACTTGTGGAAAGCCACCCAGGAACAAAGGGATTTGAGAGGCCAAATGTTAAAAAGCTTCTAGTGCAGCCACTTGGCAATATGGGCTCTGCCTGGATCACATAGGTTGCAATAACTTAGCCATTTGGACAGTTGGTGGTAGTGGGATGATAGGTTGGAACGCGTCCATTTGGTCTAAGGGAAGGCTTCTGAAAGGTCCTGTCTTGGTGAAAATCAAGTATTGTGGGGAAAGTGCACAACCTCTGCAGATGGAAGAATCTAAGTACTTAGCCATGTCCCTGGTATTGGACAACTTGAGCATCAATACATGGAAGCTATCAAGAATCTCCTCATCCCATTTCTAAGTTAAAACTTGTGGTTGAACAAGGGTGAAGGACCCCAATGTCTATTGGTGGTTCCTTGGGAAAGATTTTGATAAAGAAAAACTTAGTGTTTTCAACTGATAGGTAAAAACCTATTTTGAGCAAAGCAAGCCTAAGCTACACTTAGCCAAAATGCATATAGTATTTAGTCCACCAATATTCTACTAAGGTATCACTTGCCAATACTATTACAATGTATTGACCCACTGTGGCTGTAACTTGTGATGTTGCAGGATATTCTGATGATGATTAGGAGTCATGAGTCTACACTCAACATGCTTGCTTGTGGCACATGAAGATGAAGACTTATTTATCTTATTATATATTTGAACTCTTGTATTAGGCATGTGTCCATGGAGTTGTAAAAGACTATGTTTGTCTCTGGAATGATATGTAATAATGACCTTTGTTTCTGTGTACTTCATCTTAAACTGTGGATGCTAGCATTGATCCAGGGACTAGCATTGCAATCACAGGGATCCTTTCCTTTACAAAGGAGGGATCTTACAGATGGTATCAGAGCACTGTGTTGCCTGTAGGATTATGACCCTTGGATTGGAAACCACTAAGGAAAAATTTTCAACAAACTTCCACACTTGTCTTATTCTTCTAGTAAACTTTTCTAATCTTATTTGTTAGGAGGATGCATTATTAGACTTTAGATTAGAAAGTGAAAGAAGAATTGAGCCTTATTAGTTGGACCACCACACTCATCATTACATTTCCAAAAATTGACCAAGTTATATTGAAACTAGGTTGTTTGTGTTAGGTATGCCATGACTTGTGTGTTTTGATTTCCAAAGTTATGCATGTGATGCCTTGTCTTGTGATTTGTCTTAAATTGTGTTGATTCGAACCTTTTCTATCTTATTAAATAGATGCCTAATGTTACTATCAGCACGGCTGAAGAGTTCAAGGGAACTCGTTTTGGCCCTCGTAGCATTGAGCTCACTAGTCTGCTCAATCTCCCTCTTCCTACTATCATGATGATTCCCCTCACCAAGTTTGAGAGGAAAGACCTTTGGGGCTTCAAGGTCAATCAGCCAGGATGCCAGACCGAGCCAGCCACGGAGGCCATCATCTTCAAGCTCATGCATGATGACAAGGAGAGAGGCCTAGAGGTAGTCATGCAGGATTTGATTGGACGTTTACTAGGGAGACACTCTCGAGAGGTTAGGGGTACTCACTTCCACACCTTTGGTAGACGTGATGATGATGGTGAGGCCATTGACTTTGAGGATACTTCGAGAGAGACGGCAGAGCCGATTCGCCTATACCTCCAGGACTTAGAGGTTCTGCTTAGGCACATAGACACTGATAGGACCAACGTCATGCTTAGAAATGACGAACTCCAGGTGCAGCTTCGTGAGAAGGAAAGCTCTTCACGGAGCAAGATGAGATAGTCAAAGAGATGGAGGCCAAGTTTGAGAGTCAGGACAGAAAGTTCAAGAGTCAAGAGAAGCGAGTCCAAGATAGGAAAAAGAGAATTCGAGACATGACTGCAGAACTAGAGTCCAAGGACTTCGAGCTCGAACATCAGCAGACCGTGATAGAGAGGCTTCGTTCACAGAAGAGGGCTCTCAAATCCAAAGTAGAGACCTTGACCACCAATGTCGAGGAATACAAGACCACTATGGAGAATGCAGGTCTTACATTTGTTGAGGAGGAGGTTGATGTCGAGGAGTAGTGATGACTACTCATTTACTTTTATTTATCATGTCTTTGATTATTGAGTCGCAATGACCATCCAACATGTGGATGGCTTGCTATTGGTGTGTTTACTTTGCAAACTTGTTGTTTATGTTGTTGAACTTTTATTATTATGATGCATGTTTGGTAATTGTTTATGTGATGTATTGTGCATGTTAGCATATATGGGTATCTCATTCTTATCTCTATTGAACAAACCACAGATGCCTCCCCGACGTGCCAATCCCAACCCCAACAACAACAACATCACTCCTGAGATGCAGCAAATGATGATAGCTCAGACTCAGCTGATGCAAATGATGACTACATTCATCCAGAATCAGAACAACAACAACAACAACAACAACAACAACAACAACAACAACAACAATAACAACAATAACAACAATAACAACAATAACAACAATAACAACAACAACAACAATCAGAACAACCCACCGGGTTTTGACATGCTTACCAGGTTCTTGAGACTAAGGCCAGCAAAGTTATCAGGAACTACTGATCCTATGGTGGCCAATGATTGGCTACGCTCTGTGAACAAGGACTTGGTAACTGTTGGCTGTACTGATGAAGATAAAGTCAGATTTGCAGCTCACCTGTTGGAAGGACCCGCAGCTACTTGGTGGGATAACTTCCAGATCACCACTCCCATTGCGGATGTGACATGGGCTATCTTTGAAGATGGTTTTCGTACTGCTCACATCTCATCCGGAGTGATGAGTTTGAAGAAGAAAGAGTTCCATAACCTGAAGCAGCGTAACCGCAGCGTGGCTGAATACATTGAGGAGTTCAACAATCTGGCGCGATATGCACCAGATGAAGTTGACACTGATGCTAAGAGGAAGGAAAAGTTCCTTGAAGGGTTGAATGATGAACTGAACCTTCAGTTAGCTATGGCCTATGTTCCCACATACCAGTCTCTTCGTGACAACGCTGCTATTTTGGAGAGCAAGATGAAACAAGTTGAAAGCAGGAAGAGAAAGCACTCTGACAAACACAGCTCGAGATCGTCTCACAAGCGTTCCCATTATGATGACAGTGGGAGTTCTGGATCCCACAAGCATGGGAAGTTCAACAAGCACCACAACCACAACCGTTATCATGACAACAAGCACAATCGTAGTCATGACAATGATAAGTATAAGAATCACAAGGGTGGATATAAGAGCCACCACAATGGAAGTGGAAGTGGCAGTGGAAGCCAGCCTGTCAAGAAGGATCTTAGTCAGGTTGAGTGTTTTAAGTGCAATAAGATGGGGCATTATGCAAATGAATGCCCAGAAAAGAAAGTTGAAGGACCCAACAAGCCCAACCCTTTTCAAAAGGGACAAGTGAACCACATCAATGTGGAAGAAATCTATGAGGAACCTGATGCTGTTGCTGGTAAGTTCAAACTCAATTCTGTTCCAGCATTTGTTCTCTTTGATACTGGTGCATCTCATTCATTCATATCAAGAGCATTTGTTGAAATAAATGAACTACCGGTAGAAACTATTGGGTGTCCTATAAAAGTAAGTTCTCCTGGCGGAGAAATGATAGTGAATTCAGGATGTCATGATTTGGTCATAGAGTTTGGGAAGTATAAGTTTCCTGTTAACCTCATAATCCTAAATTCCCAAGGATTGGATGTTATTTTGGGAATGGACTGGATGACTAAGCACAAGGGAGTGCTAGATTGTGCAAACCATACTGTCTCACTCATAACTCTAGAAAACAAAAGAATCAGATTCAAGACCAACTTTGAAGCAAAAAGGAGTAAGCTTAATTCTCTTAAGGGGATTATCATAGAAAGTGTGCCAATTGTGAGTGAATATCCGGATGTGTTTCCGGAATAATTGCCAGGAATGCCACCAGATAGAGAGGTGGAATTTCTTATTGATTTGCTACCAGGATCTGGACCAATAGCAAAGAGACCGTACAAGATGTCAGTTGATGAGTTGAAATAACTCAAGAAGCAACTTGGAGAACAGTTGCAAAAAGGATTTATCCAACCAAGTTCTTCATCTTGGGGAGCACCAGTTTTGTTTGTGGAAAAGAAAGACAAAAGTCAAAGGTTATGCATAGATTACCGTTCACTCAATGAGGTGACTATCAAGAACAAATACCCTTTGCCTAGAATCAATGACTTGTTTGATCAGTTAGAAGGAGCTTGTGTGTTCTCAAAGATTGATCTCCGGTCAGGTTATTTCCAGCTCAAGATAAGGGAACAAGCCATACCTAAGACAGCTTTCACCATAAGGTATGGATTGTATGCGTATACCGTGATGCCATTTGGTTTGACCAATGCACCAGCATACTTCATGAATATGATGAACAAGGTGTCCATGGAATTTCTTGATAAGTTTGTTGTCGTTTTCATCGATGACATTTTGATCTACTCCAAGAGCAAAGAAGAGCATGAAGGACATTTACGTTTGATACTTGAGAAGCTTAGAGAGCATAAGTTTTATGCCAAATTCAGCAAGTGTGAATTTTGGTTAAATGAAGTTGGATTTCTTGGACACGTTGTGTCAGGAGATGGTGTAGCAGTTGATCCTGCTAAAGTTTCAGCTGTAACTGAATGGGAATCTCCTAAGTCAGTAAAAGAGGTTCGTAGTTTCCTTGGCTTGGTAGGATACTACATAAGATTTATTGAGAATTTCTCCAAGGTAGCAAAAGCCATGACAGAATTGTTAAAGAAAGATTAGAAGTTTGCTTGGTATGAAGGTTGTGAGCTCAGTTTCCAAGAATTGAAGAAGAGACTAGTGACAGCACCAGTCTTATGTTTGCCAGATTTGGAGAAAGATTTCCAAGTATATTGTGATGCATCTCATCATGGATTAGGTGCAGTACTTATGCAAGAAGGGAAAGTTGTGGCTTATGCCTCGAGACAACTCAAAACTCATGAGGTAAACTACCCTACTCATGATTTAGAGTTAGCCTCTGTTGTCCATGCACTCAAAACATGGAGACATTATCTTTTGGGAAAGCGATGTGAAGTGTTCACAGATCACAAGAGTTTGAAGTATATCTTCACAAAGAAACAAATTAACATGAGACAAAGAAGATGGATAGAACTCATCAAGGACTATGACTTGAGTTTGCAATACCACCCCGGTAAAGAAAATGTTGTAGCGAATGCGCTAAGCCGTAAGGTTTTTGTGAATGGACTTACTAAGGGAGAATTGCCAGATGATCTGTGTGCCCAATTTAGAGATCTCAGATTGGAGATTGTGCCCGAGGGACATCTCATGTCTTTGGATGTTCAACCCACTTTGTTGGACAAGATCAAAGAAGCCCAAAAGGCAGATAAGGAAATTGAAGATATTAAGGAAAAGATTGGCAAGGGAAAAGCCAAAGGATTCCATGAAGACGAACAAGGTACTTTATGGCATGGAAAACGTATCTGTGTTCCACAAGATCCGGAGCTTCGGAAACTGATTTTACAAGAAGCACACAACTCACCATATTCTATTCACCCGGGTAACACCAAAATGTACATGGATATGAAAGAAATATTTTGGTGGAATAATCTCAAGAAGGACATCGCCGAACATATTGCTTTGTGTGATGTATGTAGTAGAGTGAAAGCGGAACATCAGAAACCAGCAGGATTGTTGCAACCACTACCTATTCCTGATTGGAAGTGGGACAAGATTGGCAAGGATTTCATCACCGGATTGCCGATGACCAGGTCAGGATATGATTTTATTTGGGTAGTAGTGGATCGCCTAACTAAAGTGGCTCATTTCATACCCGTGAAGACAACTTACACAAGTGCTAAGTTAGCCAAGATCTATATGAGTAGAATTGTATGTCTACATGGAGTACCCAAGAGTATTGTGTCTGATAGGGGAACTCAATTCACTTCTCATTTTTGGAGGCAACTACATGAGTCTCTGGGAACAAGGTTGGAATTCAGCACTGCTTTTCATCCTCACACTGATGGACAGACAGAAAGGACTAATCAGATTCTTGAAGATATGTTGAGAGCATGTGCTCTAGACTATGGAGCCAGTTGGGATGAAAGTCTGCCTTACGCAGAATTCTCTTACAATAACAGCTATCAAGCCAGTATTGAGATGGCACCATTTGAGTTTATCTATGGGAGAAAGTGTACCACCCCATTGCTATGGAATGGTGTGGGAGAAAGAAGTTTGTTCGGACCAGAACTAATCAAAGATGCTGAAGAGAAAGTCAAGCTGGTTAAGGACAGGTTGAAGATAGCACAGTCCCGACAAAAGAGCTACGCAGATCCTAAACGTAGAGAAGTCACCTATGAAGTAGGTGATAGAGCCTATCTTAGAGTGTCACCACTTCGTGGAGTGAAGAAGTTTGGTGTCAAAGGTAAATTGGCCCCAAGATATGTTGTACCATTCAAAATTATGAGTCGTAAAGGAGAAGTAGCTTATGAAATTGAATTGCCAGAGTCACTGTCTGCTGTTCATAATGTGTTTCATGTGAGTCAACTTAAGAAATGTCATCCGGAAATGGAAGAGACTTCTTTGAAGGATACTATATCTTTGGAAGAGGTCCAATTGGAAAGTGATCTCACCTATGAAGAGAAACCTATCAAGATACTTGAGACTGCAGAAAGAGTTACTCAGACTAAGACTATCAAATTCTGCAAAGTTCAGTGGAACCATCATTCCGAAGAAGAAGCAACATGGGAAAGAGAAGATGATCTTCGGAAAGACCACCCTCACCTATTTGCTAGCCAACCCGAATCTCGAGGGCGAGATTCACCTTAAGGGGGTTAGATTTGTAACATCCCTAAAATCATGTTTCAAAACTCATGCATATCATCCATGCATCCATGAATCATTTAGGGTTTCATCTCAAAATCATTTCAAAAACAGGAGCATATATTGCTCATTATTTTATGTATGAATACTCTAGCCTTTGTGTTGCTTGCTAATGAGAAAGGTATGTTTTGAGTTCAAACTTAAGTGATTTCAAAAGCTTGAACAAAGTTTCAAACAAAGTATGAAATAAAACCAAGCTTATGCCTATTATTATATCTCATAAAGGCTTGATTTTATTTTATTTTCCAAATGACCCAAGTATGTTTTTGCAAACAGAAGTGTTTGACACATATTTGAGTGCAAAGTACACTGTAAAAAAGCTAGAGAAGATTTGAATTCAAACTGAATTGAAATGGAGTTTGAAAACCAATTCTAGAAAACCAAACAGAAAAAGAAAAGGAATAAAGAGGAAAAAAATAAGCAGCAAGCCAATCTGGCCCAACCCAGCCCAACTCGACCCAGCAGCCTCTCCCGCGAATCGTTTTTCTTTACTTGCACCTGCACCCACTGAGTCGCTGACCGCCTGGACCCATCCCCACTCCTTTACTCTCGCTGACAACCACGGCCCACACAACTGTCATCGTCTCCACCCAGCGACCAGTTCATCCCCAAAATTACGCCGGGCGTTTCCTATTTAAATTCGCGGCGTCAATTCCCGTTCAATGCCTGAGTAAATCTCGCACGCGCCCTTGCTACTTAAACCCCCTCTGCCTCCTCTCCATTTTCCCCCAAACCCCAAGCACAGAGCGCCCCCAGGCTGCGAGAATTCCTCGCTGCAACCTCGCTGCTCCGACGAGTTCGCCGACGAATTCCGGTGAGCACCGCACTCCCCTCTGCCTATGGTTCATGTTGGCTTGTTCTACATCTCCGTGTGCACCTACTGATGCTTTCCGTTTGCTCGCGCATGGTCTGTAGCCTCGGCAACGTCAACGACTGAGCTCCGCCGCCCTCTGCTCGAACTCCGTCGACCATTTTCCGTAAGTCCCAGCCTCCCCTCTCCCTCTGTTTGATACGCGTGAGATCCCCAGTGTCCTACGCATCTAACGGCACCCTTCTCTTGTATTAGCGCGGCCCAGAGCATCGCCAACGTCGACAACAGAAGCCACCGTCGCCAGGGACTACTCCGACGAGCAATCCACGACAACTCCGAGCGCCCCTTCGCCAACCGTGCACACGTTGAGCATCTCCTCGTCGCGGCGAATCTGGTGAGCATCCTCCCACCTCCCCGGGCAACCTAGTTCGCCGTCTCCGCCGCTGACAGAGCGCGCCGCCGCCTTTCGCCGCCGCTAGCACCGCCACTTGTTGGTCTTTTGCTAAGGGCCGTTCGATTTAGATCTAGTGGAGAAGATAGATCATAAGCAAAGCGGTATGTTTTAATCAGAGCCACGCGTTTTAGTTAGATCCAACGGCTCGCATACGCAATCCAGCGCGAAGCGGTACCAGCCAGTAACAAAGCGCCGCGTGGCATGTTCTTTGTTTTAAAATTCTGATTTAAATCTATTAGATGTTTAAACTTGTTTAACTCATAACTTTTGATTCCCACGTCCAAATTTGACAAATTTTATATCAATGGAATCAGGAGAGAAAGCCCTTTCCATATATGCAATGTGTTTAAAGTTTTGTTTCTGTTAAAATAGTTATTTTTACAGAAACATGTGTAGGCCTATTTTGTGTATATTAATTGTTTGAGAAATGTTTTAATGTTCAAATAAAGGTTGTTTGGCAAGTTTTGAACTTGTTTATGAATCAGTACTGTGCACTTGTCTTGTTGAGTATAGAAAATCATCACGTATCATATTGCATGCATCCATATATTTTTGCTTGTATTTATTTTGTATGTGATTTGGTGCTATCATTTTATGTGTAGATTTTGGTGCAAATAGTGATTGGGATTGTGAGGATTGTAGCTACTCTCCAAACTACGAAGGCTAGTGGTGCTTCATGGTTTTATTCCTATGATTTCAAATATGCATTAGAAATATTTTGCTAGACTTGCATGGACATTTTTTATCTATATGCTATGCTTGGGAAATCCTAGTAGTTGTAGAATTGCTAGAAATATTTCTAAGTCTTATCAATGCCATGCTTAGCCTAGCTAGTAGCAACCAAGGGTGGTTATATTCATGCTATGAATAAATATTTCTAATTCTTTGGACTATGTTTTTGCTTAACAAAACAACTAAGTGAATGAAACACCTGGGTGGAATGGAAGGAATGGTTTATGTTGAGTGGTTACACAAGGCCCATTTCTATGGTTTACCTTGTGTATCTCACTTGTGGAAAGCCACCCAGGAACAAAGGGATTTGAGAGGCCAAATGTTAAAAAGCTTCTAGTGCAGCCACTTGGCAATATGGGCTCTGCCTGGATCACATAGGTTGCAATAACTTAGCCATTTGGACAATTGGTGGTAGTGGGATGATAGGTTGGAACGCGTCCATTTGGTCTAAGGGAAGGCTTCTGAAAGGTCCTGTCTTGGTGAAAATCAAGTCTTGTGGGAAAAGTGCACAACCTCTGCAGATGGAAGAATCTAAGTACTTAGCCATGTCCCTGGTATTGGACAACTTGAGCATCAAGACATGGAAGCTATCAAGAATCTCCTCATCCCAATTTCTAAGTTAAAACTTGTGGTTGAACAAGGGTGAGAAGGACCCCAATGTCTATTGGTGGTTCCATGGGAAAGATTTTGACAAAAAAAACTTAGTGTTTTCAACTGATAGGTAAAAACCTATTTTGAGCAAAGCAAGCCTAAGCTACACTTAGCCAAAATGCATATAGTATTTAGTCCACCAATATTCTACTAAGGTATCACTTGCCAATACTATTCCAATGTATTGACCCACTGTGGCTGTAACTTGTGATGTTGCAGGATATTCTGATGATGATTAGGAGTCATGAGTCTACACTCAACATGCTTGCCTGTGGCACATGAAGATGAAGACTTATTTATCTTATTATATATTTGAACTCTTGTATTAGGCATGTGGCCATGGAGTTGTAAAAGACTATGTTTGTCTCTGGAATGATATGTAATAATGACCTTTGTTTCTGTGTACTTCATCTTAAACTGTGGATGCTAGCATTGATCCAGGGACTAGCATTGCAATCACAGGGATCCTTTCCTTTACAAAGGAGGGATATCTACTAGCAATAGAGAGCATGCAAGATCACAAATAACACAGACATGATAGAATCAATAATCTATCTGACATAGTATCTCAATATCCATCGAATCCCTGCAAACACAACATGTATGATTACAAATAGATGATCTTGATCATGAACAGAGCTCACAAGATCTAAACATGATAGCACAAAGGAGGAGAAACAACCATCTAGATACTGTATGGACCCATAGTTCAAGGGTGAACTACTCACTCATCACTCCGGAGGCTGGCATGGTGATGAAGAAGGCCTCTGGGATGATCTGTCCCCTCCGGCAGGGTGCCGGGAAGAGCTTCAGATCCCCCCCGATCTAGGGATGATGGTGGCGGAGGCTACGGGCTGTATCGTGGAGATTTGATCGGGTGCTTAGGGTTTCTACATCGAGGTGCTTTTATAGGCGAAATGGCAAGTTCGTTAGGCGCCCGAGGGGCCCACACCTGGTGGCGGTGCCCTCCCCCTGGGCCGCGCAGCTCTAGGGTGTGGCCACCTCATGGCCCCCCTTCGGCTGCCTTTCGGACTCTGTGTTCCTTCCGGTAAAATATTGAGTTTGGCATTTGTCCCGTCCAATTCCAAGAATATTTCTTTACTAGCTTTTCTGAAACCAAAAACAGCAGAAAACAGGTAACTGGCACTGCGACATCTTGTTAATAGGTTATTCCCATAAAATGTATAAAAATATCTCAAAGTGTAGACAAAACATAGCAAAGTTGATACTAAACAAGCATGGAGCATAAAAAATTATAGATACGTTTACGACGTATCAGGTGACTAGATACAATTAATTTAAGAACAAGAAATACCATAATTATGAATCAATAAACAGGTTTTGGGACAATGCACATTGAACTAAGAATGACAACTATGCTCTCTTGATTGGTGCATAAAGATAGAAGATGGAGACTCAACATAAAAGTAAAAAAGAAAGTCCCTTCACAGGGGGGAGCAGGGATTTCAAGTTTCATAAAGAGCTTCCAAAAATTATGGTACTTATTAGCTTTCAACTCTCATTTCCCCTATAATTGGCATCTTGAAGTGATTAAGGTTAAAGTGACACAAATATGAGTATATGTTTGACAAGTTATAAGTTGAAAATCTCATGCCCCTTGCTTACGCGTACCAAACCTCATGCTACTCAACTTTGGTCACAAGTAAGTTCTTGTCATTGTAAGTATATGTGTATCATGTAGAACCACCAAACCCCATTGCCCCATGACATAGGAGCTATCCCATATCAAAATGACAAGGCAGCATCTCGGCGATATTTTTATTTGCTATTTGCATAGGTTTTTATTGAGGATGCTTCACAGAATGCTCATTATGGTTACGATGTAAGTTTCCACCATGATTAGGCATGGCTTAGGCTAGCTGCCCAGGCATTTCTCTAACACATATACAAACTCCATGAGCTTACAAGCTCCCCTTTTATTTCACATCGCCGGGATCCATAAACAAAAGAACATGATATCAACTGAATAAAATAAGTGCAATGTTGAAAGCGTTCCCCGTGACAACATGGTTCTGCTAACTCCCAACTTATAATTTGCAAGCATATAAGCAACATAGATGGGCACAATGGTTCAAGTTTATTAAGTGCAAGGAAATAAAAGTGTGCCATCAAGTTTGTGAGAGTTGTAATCACTAATTTTCACATAACAAAAGTTTAATTTGGAAGATAGATAAAAAATGAATATACTTGGAATGGTGTAACACACCATGCATAGGAATTTATAGTGGACTCTTTGGAATAACTTAGTATCTTGGGAGTTGGATGCACGAGTAGAGCTCATACTCAGTACAGGTGGAGGCTAGCAAAAGACTGGGAGCGACCAACTAAGAGAGCAATAATGACCATAATCATGCAGAGTGACAAAACATTATTAATCAAAGCATAAAGTGATATCACAAGTCAAAAACTAAATGATCATAGTCTTAACATGGTGTAAGCATGTGCCAAGTCAACCCAAATAAAGCATCAAAGGAGAATAACACAATAATATGCTTTTGTATGCTAAAACAACGCATGATTCTTTCAAGGCACATTAAGCAATCTCAATTGTTTGGAACAAGTAATGCTATAGAAATAATCACTAAGCATAAGGTCAAAGCAACATCTAACATGACATGATAAAGCCTAAGCCACGTTCAAAACAAGCTCATTTTTGTACCACTATAATCATGAAACTTCCTACTCTTCTCCAACACCAATCAACTTATTTGAAACAACTCACAAAGATAATTAATCAATAAATATCAGAGAGCTTGTCTCACAAATTTACAAAGAGAACTAAAAAGTTCTAAGCAGAAAGCATGAGAAAACTAAAGCTAAACGGAGTGCTAGCAAAAGTGAACACTCATAGAACAATTACACTGCGAACTAGAGTGTTCTAAACAATGAAAACAAAGCGTGTATCTCTCCAAAAGAAGTGTGATGGGATCCAACCAACTTATTGCAACAAACCAAACAAAAGAAAACTAAAAACGAAAACTCAGACGCTCCAAGATCAACACAATAGTGCATGAAGCAATAGAAATAAAGTGTCTAGAAAGGAGACCTGAGATTTTTATTGATGAAGAAGGGGATGCCTTGGGCATCCCCAAGCTTTGACTCTTGTACCTCTTGAATATTTCTTGGGTTGACACGGGTGGCATCCCCAAGCTTGAGCTTTTGTCCATTCTTCATCTCGTCACATCATTCTTTCCTTACACTTGAAAATTTTCTTCATACAATCTTCATTAGCAACATTAGTGTATGCAAGATAATAGGCCTTTGGGTTTAGTTTCAACACAAGTAAAACTTTCATTAGAACACAAGATACTATAGCAATTCCTTTTAAAAACTCAAGTGATCAAAGAAACTCAAAAGAAACCGATTAAGAAGAAAATGCAAATAATGGCAGAAAACTATCAAAACAGACCAGCAGATAAAAACCGATTTTTTCGAAAATATTTTGTTGCTCAAAATCGAAAAGTGTTGAACTATGGAATGTTAGATAATAACCTGGGGCATATTCTCAAAAAGTTACAACTCAATCCTACGTACTGGGATTTTTCACGAATTTTTACAGTGAAGCACAAAAATCTGTTTCGGGACAGCAACTTCCCCAAATCTTACTTCTCTCTCATTAGAGGTTATTCTTGACACAAAAACCACACAAAAAGGATAAGGAGAGGTTATTACAAAGGTAATAACTTCCAAGACTCAATTAAAATAAAAACTTACTAAAATTTGGGTTATCTCCCAATTAGTACTTTTCTTTAACGCCTTTAAGTTAGGCATGATAATTTGAGAAGATGCTCACATAAGAAATATGAATTGAAGTAAAAGAGAGCATCAAGAAGCAAATATAAAACAAATTTAAGTCTGACCCACTTTCTATGAAAAATAATCTTGTAAAGAAACAAGTCATGGAAGCACAAAGCAACAATCATAGGAAATCAAAACAAATGCAACTTCAAAATTTTCAACATAAAGATGGGAAACTTAATATTATTGAGATGCATAAAACCATGTTTACCTCTCTCATAATAACTTTTAGTAGCATCATGAATAAAATTAACAATATAACTATCACATAAAGCATTCTTATCATGAGCCACATGCATATAATAACTATTACTCTCCACATAAGCATAGTCATTCTTATTAATTGTAGTGGGAGCAAATTCAACAAAATAGCTATCATTATTATTCTCATCACCATAATCATCAAATATAGGAGGCATATTGTAATCATACTTGATTTTCTCCTCAATAGTAGGTGGACTGAAAATATCATATTCATCATTGTGATCATCATATATTGGAGGTATAGTATCATCATAGCAAATTTTCTCCTATAAAGCAGGTGGACTGAAAATATCATATTCATCATTGTAATCATATATTGGAGGTATAGTATCATCATAAAAAAATCTCCTCTAAAGCTGGGGAACTAAAAGGATCATTTTCATAAAAACTAGCTTCCCTAAGCTTAGACTTTTCCATAGCATTAGCAATAATGGTGTTCAAAGAATTCATACTAATAACATTGCTATTAGCATGCAAATAAAGTTCCATAGGTTTTTTAATTTTATCTTCAAACAATTCATGTCCTAACTCAAGATAAATACTATAAAGCTCTCTAAATTTGTTGTTGTTTTCCATTAAGCCAAACTAGTGAAAATAAAAACAAGAAACAAAAAGATATAATTGCAGAATCTAAAGGAAATAACTTCGAGCACTCATACAGTAGCAACAGTACTAGAAGATAGCTTAGTAGCCAGAGGATGTGAGTACCTTTTACCTTATCTCCCCAACAACAGCACTAGAAAAGAGCTTGATGTCTACGCATGCTTCTATTCTTGTAGATAGTGTTGGGCCGCCAAGTGTAGAGGTTTGTAGAACAGCAGCAAGTTTCCCTTAAGTGGATCACCCAAGGTTTATCAAACTCAGGGAGGATGTGATCAAAGGTATCCCTCTCAAGCAACCCTGCAATCATGATACAAGAAGTCTCTTGTGTCCCCAACACACCCAATACACTTGTTGGGTGTATAGGTGCACTACTTCGGCGAAGATATAGTGAAATACAAGTGATATGGATGATTATATGTGGTAATTGCAATCTGAAATAAAAGTGGCAGCAAGCAAACATGTAATAGGACTGATTGTAAATGGTGTTTCAATGCTTAGAAACAAGGCCTAGGGATCATACTTTCACTAGTGGACACTCTCATATAAATATCTTCTCTTCATTATTCTACTCTGAACTACTCTCTGGTTGGATAACTCCAATCCATGGTAGGGCTACAAAAGCTCTCCTTAAAGTTCGCATTCCCCATCTAGGTAACCCAAACCCTGTCACTTTGAGCGCTAGATGGTTCCAACAAACACCACAATTTCGTAGAAACATCCAACTCAAATTATACTCATGATAAGTGTTTATGTAACCTTTAGCCTAAGTGCCACACAGTGTGCACACTTTCAACTTCACACACATGGGGATAAGCAGAGATTACATTGATTAAAGCACTTGAGTAGCAGAATAGATCTACTTAATTACAAAGCTCATGATCACAATAAGATCACGCATATAGAGAGATGAACACATTGCTACCGGTAGAGCCCTTAGCCTCGAGGGAGAACTACTCCCTCCTCATCATGGGAGTCAGCAACGGCGATGGAGATGGTGGTGGAGTCGATGGAGATGGATCCGGGGCAATTCCCCGTCCCGGCAGGGTGCCAGAATAGAGACTTCTGTCCCTGGAATCTCCTCTTTGGTTGTGGCGGCGCTGCGGACTTTTTCGTGGATTTCTGATCTGGGTAGGGTTTTCATCTTGCGGAGACGTATATATAGGCAAAAGGGCAAGTTCGGTGGATGCCTCGGTGGACGACACCATAGGGCGGCGTGTCCTAGGGTAGACCCGCGCTAGCCCTAGGTGTGGTCGCCTTGTGGCTCCACTTCGTCTCTCCTTCGGGCTCCGTGTTGCGTCTGGAAAAATATTGACTTTGGATTTTGTTCCGTCCAATTCCGAGAATATTTCCTTACTAGCTTTTCTGAAATAAAAAACAACAGAAAACAGGCAACTGGCACTGCGACATCTTGTCAATAGGTTAGTTACAGAAAATTATAAAAATTCCTCAAAGTGTAGACAAAACATAAGGAAAGAAAGTTGATACAAAACAAGCATGGAGCATCAAAAATTATAGATACGTTTACGACGTATCAAGGGATAGTGTAACACCCCGTCCACTTGGCCCCGGGGGTGTCACTCATGGTAGCTTAATAGGATATCTAGACTGGCCCCACAGAACAACGCTAGTATTCTCTGCGCACTTTGTCCTCACTCGTGCGCACTCGGTACCCACTTCCCGGTCGGTCACCCGTCCTCAAATTTCTCTAGGCCAAGCACACTTAACCTTAGAATTCTTTTCAGATGAGCTTCCGAAAAAGAAGTTGCAACTTGTTCGTATGAGTATCCTATCAATCCTATTATGCCATGTGCTTGGATCTCACATACACCCACCCTTTAAAAGATCGATGCCCTCATCGATCAAGCACACCCCAGGAACGTTCCCTCTTGGCACGCGTATGTGCGTCCAGTGACGGCACATGTTCCATGCCGTGTCCACTCCGGGCCACACGCGTCATGCTCCACATGTCCTGCAACTAACCCGCACACACCCGTTTAACCGCGAGGATTGGCTCTGATACCACTTGTAACACCCCATCGACTTGGCCCCGGGGGTGTCACTCCTGGTAGCTTAATAGGATATCTAGACTGGCCACATAGACCAACACTAGTCTTTTATGCGCACTTTGTTCTCACTCGTGAGCACCCGGTACCCACTTCCCGGTCGGTCACCCATCCTCAAATTGCTCTAGGCCAAGCACACTTAACCTTATAGTTCTTTTCAGATGAGCTTCCGGAAAATAAGTTGCAACTTGTTGGTATGAGTATCCTATATATCCTATTAAGCCATGTGCTTGGATCTCACACATAGGAAATACAGCTCAAGGAGCACCATTGTAGCCACAAGTATGGCAAGATTATATGAGATTAGATGCAGGAGTAGAGGTGTTATCTCACTTGGAGAGCCTCGAACCTGGGTATATCGTGTCTCTCGCTGTTCTTTCGAGTGCGTTCTCCACTGCATCATCCCTCCCCGGATTCCACTACGTCCATCGGTGCCAACTTTAGCCTATCCCAGGCATATGCCATGATACCACCACGACATTTGGCGCCCACCGTGGGGCTGATTAGAGGGGCTGGTTGGGTTTCCATCCGGATGGGAACATCTTCATCAACTTTAGCTTCATCATTGAGCAAGAGCTTCTTCATCCTCTTCCCCAGTGTGTAGAGAGCAGAGAGTTGGGAATAGGAGCCTCCAAGTATGATTTAGCAAGACTGACTCACCAAGCATGATTCAGCCAACCTAACTCAGCAAATCTGATTTGGCAGGACTGATTCGGTCAGCCTGACTCAGCTCGCTTGACTCAGCAAAATATGATTCAGCGGGACTAATTCGGCCTGCCTGACTCAGCCAGCTTGACTCAGCAAATCTGATTCGATGGGACTGATTCGGCTAGCTTGACTCAGCCAGCTTGACTCAACAAAATCTTATTCGGCGGGACTAACTCGGCCAGCCTGACTCAGCAAATCTGATTTGGAAGGACTGATTCAGCCAGCCTGACTCAGCAAGTATAACTCAGCAAGCCTGACTCAGCAAACCTAATTCATCTAGCATGATTCAGCAAATATAACTTAGCAAACACGACTCGACTTCTTCTCCAAGCGAACAGCGAGTATCAAATACCTCGACCACCAACACACACATTAGATAACCATGAATGTCACTCAGGGTATATTACCCTGAATCACTTAATCGTTCACTCCGGGATGAAAATAACTTAACTTGGGGACTAGTCAACATATCAATAGAATCACCCTTAGATGGAAAAAGTATCTCGGGGACTTAGGGCATATCTTGACTCAGCACCCACATGCATAGAACTGTTTCTTCGAGTAGACTTAAGATATGCCCTCTGTTATATCTTTTCATATGTCAGTTATTATATGTCTTGTAATTATATTACTACAGTACCTACTCTATTATAGCTGGCCAGCTTATTTTTAACTCGAATTAGTATTTGATTCAGCTAGCCAGATTATATTATAACTCAGACTAGAATTTAACTCAACTTGCCAGGTTATATTTGACTCGGATTTGTATTTTAACTCAGCTTGCCAGATTAATTTAGCTTGCCAGGTTATAATACAATTCGAATTGGTATTTAACTCGGCTTGCCAGGTTATCTTTAACTCGGATTTGTCTTTTAACTCAGCTTGTCAGATTATCCTTAACTCGGATTGGTATTTAACTCAGCTTGCCAAGGTTATATTATAATTCGGATTCAGATTTAACTCAGCTTGCCAGGTTATCTTTAAATCGGATTTGTATTTTAACTCAACCTACTATGTTATCCTTAACTCGGATTGGTATTTGATTCAGCTTGCCAGGTTATATTATAACTCGCATTGGTATTTAAATCATATCTGGATGACAACTTGCCAGCAAACTATAGACCTATCATACTCAATCTCGGATCTATATCTCGGATCCCAACTCATGGCAGTCTGCCAGCATATCATATCTCAAAATTATATCTCAAATCTATATCTCGGATCCCAACTCATGTCGGTTTGCCAGCATATCATATCTCGGATCTATATCTTGAATCCATATTTAAGTTAATTTGTCAGCATATCATAAGATCAAATTATATTTCACCATCCATAACTCGGATTTGAGTCATATAACTCGGATTTGGAGTCAGATAACTCAGATTTGAAGCATAAGTCAGATTTAAATAATATAACTCGAATTTGGAGTCAGATAACTCAGATTTGAAGCATAAGTCATATTTGAGTAATATAACTCAGATTTTGAGTCAGATAACTCGGATTTGAGTCATATAACTCAGATTTGGAGTCAGATAACTCAGATTTGAAGCATAAGTCAGATTTGAATAATATGACTCAGATTTTGAGTTAGATAACTCGGATTTGAGTCATATAACTCGGATTAGGAGTCAGATAACTAAGATTTGAAGCATAAGTTAGATTTGAGTAATATAACTCGGATTTGAGTCATATAACTCAGATTTAGAGTCAGATAACTCAAATTTAAAGCATGAGTCAGATCTGAGTCATATGACTTGGATTTTGAGTCAGATAACTCAGGTTTGGAATGTTAAACAGATTTGAGTCATATAACTCGGATTGAAACTTACCCAAACGAGTTATAAGACCAATGCCCAAGAAGGCCAGATGTTAGAATCTACCCAAAAGGGTTATATGACCGGTGCCCAAGAAGGCTAGAAGTCAGAATCTACCAAAACGGGCTATAAGACCAGTGCCCAAGAATCCCAGAAATCAAAAACTTACCCAAACAGGTTATAAGACCAGTGCCCAAGAAGGCCAGAAGTCAAAAACTTACCCAAAAGGGTTATAAGACCAGTGCCCAAGAAGGCCAAAAGTCAAAAACTTACCCAAAGGGGTTATAAGACCAGTGCCCAGGAAGACCAGAAGTCGAAAACTTACCCAAAGGGGTTATAAGACCAGTTCCCAAGAAGGCCAGAAGTCATAACTTACCCAAAAGGGTTATAAGACCAGTGCCCAGGAAGACCAGAAGTCAAAAACTTACCCAAAGGGGTTATAAGACTAGTGCCCAACAAGGCCAAAAGTCATAACTTACCCAAAAGGGTTATAAGACAAGTGCCCAAGAAGGCCAGAAGACAGTACTTACCCAAAAGGGTTATCTGACAAAGAAATATATGATGGAGAGACTATATGTCGGTAAACAACTTGGGAAATATTTTAGTATGAAGCTTATGTGCGACTCTACGAGTCCCACATAGCCTCGGGGACTAATGTCGGGGATAGGACCCAGGTACCCCAGAGTTGGGGTATAAACAGACCACATTAGACTGATGGACATCTCTATAAAAGAATATGGAGATATAAAGAATATATGTCAAAATATATAAGGCATAAAGAGAGAAATCTAGAGGGAAAAAGGGAAAAGGGGACCTGGGCCGGATTAAAGGTAATTCGGCCTGGTTCCATTATCTCTCCTAGGCCAAAACTGGACTTCCAGGCCGAATCAGTATCAATTCGGCAGTAGTGGGCCGAATTATCTTTAACCATCCCAACTCATCAAAGCTACACGTCACTCCCAGGCCAAATCAACATCGCCTAACCAGCTTCCTCCATTCCTGCCGAACTACACCGACTCTCCACCTCGCCATGTCGCTCGAACCTCCTTGCTCCTGTCAACATTGCCCCCGCGTCGATCCTTGGCCCCTGTTCCACACTTCCTCGACTGCTGCCCTTGGGTGGGCCAGATTCAGCCCACCGCAGGGAATTCTCTCGCATGCGTCACCAAGACTCGCTCTGTCCCCGGTAACTTCCTCGCTCTGCAAAGCCCAGCTCCCCGGGTGGGCCGAGGCGGACATAGTTCGGCCCATTGTGGTTCCATGCCTCAAACTCTCCCTAGCTTTGTCAGATCTGACCGGCTGGGCCGAATATCATCAGGACCACGACATGTTTTGTGACTCGACTGGGCCTAGTTTCCCCCAGGCCGAGTCAGCTACAGTGTAGGTCGAGATTCGTCTTTTCCTGGGGCATCTGGGTCAAGTTATTTCACCCCATACACCCCCTTATTCATGTCCAGATGCATGTCCGACCACTACATCAACACATGATTGAACTAGGCCAATACCAACAAGTCTCGTGTCAGTCTTGGAATGCCCCTAGCTCGGACTGGAACATGGCATATGGAATATGCCCTTGGCATCCAACAAGATGTTAGGAAATATGCCAGGCATCTCCAGAGATGCCAAGGTATATGTTGAGCATCTCCAGAAGATACTGGGAATATGCCAAAGAGATGCCTATCGCGAGGAACAAGTCTTGTCCCCTGGGCTCCCCTTTATAAGGAGCACCAGGGGGATCGTTACAAGAGAGGCCCCCGAAGGGCTCCTCTCCTCTCTTATCGCTAGGAGCTCATCTTCTTCCCCCTATACTCTCATAGAGAAAGCTATTAGAGGCTTAGGAAATACAACTTAAGGAGCACCATTGTAGCCACAAGTATGGCAAGATTATATGAGATTAGATGCAGGAGTAGAGGTGTTATCTCACTAGGAGAGCCTCGAACCTAGGTACAACGTGTCTCTCATGGTTCTTTCGAGTGCGGTATCCACTGCATCATCCCTCCCCGGATTTCACCACGTCCATCATCCCCAACTTTAGCCTATCCCAGGCATATCCCGTGAATATATGAATGATGATACTGAAGAGATGGCCGTGGAGTCGAAAGCAGTGAGCGCCGAAGCTGCAGCACCCTCCTCGAAGACAGCGGCCAACTCTGGTGATGGCGCGTCGAGCTCCTCCAAGCCGAGGTCTCACGCGGTTGTTACCCGAAAGACATAGGCTCCACCTTCAAAGTCTTAGGGAGATCATGTAAGTATTACTTCATTGTTGCGGGCGAGCCCCTAAGACCTTTATTCCTCTGATTGCTGTTTTCTTGTTGTAGCCCTTCCTAGGTGACCTGCAGCGCCTCGTGCAGAAGTACCTTACCTTGGAGGGAACTTCCAATACCTCCAGGGTACCTATTTTGCTGTTTTATATTCTTCGGGTGCATGTTTGTGGATATTTATCTTTTGACTTTTCTTCTTGCAGATCTTATAGATGAAAATAACAAGGCTCTCCGCAAGTTAGACTCACTCGGCAAGAGTCGAAGCCAAGCAGAGACCAAATCAAACGATGCTATGGAGGCCCTCGAGCGTTTCAAGCAGGAGGCCAAGGAGCACGAGGAGAAGCTTGCGGCCGACGCTGCCTTGCGGGAGAAGGTGATGGCGGAGCTAATGGTTGCTGCAAAAGCATTGTCTCGTAGTTCATTCGAATTTTCCTGAGTATTTCATCCGAGTTTTTTGGCTTTCTTCCTTGCTGCGAGTTGAGCCTGATTTGACACGGCTGCAGATGCCACATGTGTTGCGTTTGACCCCTCAATCCTGGACCATGGGGACCCCCTCGCGGATGTAGTTACCGCGGTCGAAGACCGTTGCAGATCCACCATGGATACCTTGGCCAAGGCTAAAGGGGTCCTCATCCGCTTCTATCGAGAGATCTTCCCGAAGGGTGTGGCCCTTGACGATGTCGAGTCGCTGGCGGAGGCCCTAGCGGGAGATGCACCTGCAGAATACAAGAAAACCCAGAAAGGTGCAGGTGCTACCCTTGGTCTGGTGATGGTGTTGGCGATAGATGCAAAGCTGGACCTGAACCAAGCCACATCCAGGATGTCAGTCGATGTGGATGGCGCTGAGGTAGCCTTTGCCCCCTTCGCTTCACGCTGCAAGCGCTATGGCCCTAGCCTGATTGAGATTTTGGTGAATTGTTCCATTGAGCAAAACAAGGTGGCTGTGGCGCGAGCTGAGAATCCTAGGGCTGCTTCGGATGCGACGCACCCGCAGGGCCCGTCTACTGCTTAGTTATCCTTGTTAGATTGGCTTTTGCTTTTTCTTTAGTTTATGTAATATTATGTACTGGGTAACTTCTGATACTACCACGTAGTGGCTCTTTTGTATATATATATGCCTCTCTTTGTATTGCTACAAATTTCTTTGTCCTTATACTTTGTCATTTGTGCGCCTCTTAGGGCACTTCGAATGATGTCCCAGTAACTTCGTTAGTTGTTTTGATTGTTGCCCATCCGACAACCCGTGAGGCGTCACAGTTGTCGTTACTGCGTGACCGCATCCAAAAGCTTGGAGAGGGATGTCCTTGTCATCTGTGGTCATGCGGATGTTTGGAAGTCCAAGACGGAGCGGGCTATTGCGAGAGAAGAGTATGTCATCAAAGAGTTTTGGCAGATTGGCGAGCATCTTCATTGTAAGTGGCCACCGGATGTCTCTCGTTTGTTTTGTGGCTGCGTCCAATGTTTGTGTCTTTTGAGATGTTGCTCTTTTGCAGTTGTCAATCTTCTTCTGCGGGAAGAGAAGGAGCGTGTTGCTATCCGTCTCAATTGTCTCTCCCAATAGGAGTTGGAGGCCGAAGGGTTCTTTTGGATGGACCACGACTGATCAACTGTGCTCGCAACGGTGTAGGACCGTGTCCACCAGGTGCTTTAGGTTTTGAAGCGTGCAAGATCGTCACTCACGTCCATATGGTCTGCCATGTTCACCATATATGCGGCTCCATCCAGTTTCCTAGGGCTGCTAGGAAAGTTTCGGAGTGTAGACGCCGTGAAGGATCTTATGCACCAACAGCTCATTGCGGGTGCAAAGGCGGCGCTGATCCTTGTTCGGCTGAACCATCAGGATGTGGTCTTGGCATAGATAGTGGCGGGGCCGCCCATTCCTCCGGATGGTATGGCGTGGGACATGCGCCCGCACTATTCCGCGGTGGCTCGCCATGCCGAAGATATCATGCACTTCTTCGACGAGCGGACGAACGTTTTGCTTCAGCATGGTTGAATCATGTTGGAGTTGTACAAGTTGTAAAAATGTGTTGCACGTAGTGCTTGTTGTTGGTTGGTTTGCATTTTATTTTCGTTAGCCTGACATGGTCAGCTACTCAGGGTGATGCGTTATCATTGGAGTCGACGAAGTCGTTGGGTGAGGCGTAGCCCCCCAGCGTGTTTACGAATGTAAATTTGCTTAAGAAAAAGGTATGTTGGCTAAGGAACTTAGCTTTTATTCATCGCATAGTAGGGAGTACAGGTTTTGGTTGAGTAGCCTGGCTGGAAATCCTTATTGAAAACAAAGACAACTAAGGGTAGAAGCGTCGCAGCTGTACGACATTCCAAGGGTTGGAGTATGCTACTCCGGATTCGACGTTCTTAAGGCGGTAGGCGCACCTGGGATTACTTCAGTGACCATGTAGGGCCCTTCCCAGGGTTACTCGAGCTTCAGGTGCCCTTTCTTCTTGAGTCGTAGGAAGAAGTCTCCTTCGACGAAGGACCTTGGGTGTAGCCATCAGCTGTGGTAGTTGTGAAGTCTTTGGTGGTATATCGTCGAGTGGGACGCGATGTTGTCGCGGGCCTCATCCAGCAGGTCGACGACGTCTTCGAATGTGGCCATTGATTCAACCTCGCTTTAAGCGACGACCCGTTGGGCCTTATAGCGTACCTCAGCGGGCATCGTTGCTTCGTCTCCGTGCACTGTGAAGAAGGGCGTGTAGCCGGTGGCACTGTTTGGCATTGTGCGCAGGCTCTAGAGGATAGAGGGTAATTCGTCTGCTCAGGCTCTCGCCAATCGTTCGATTGGGCGCATGAGTCGCTTCTTGATTCTGTTGCAGACGAGGCCGTTGGCCTTTTTGACCTGCCCGTTGGTCTACGGGTGCGCAACGAGGCGTATGTGATATTGATGCCGAGTCCTTCACAGAAGTCTTGGAAATCCTTCGAGGCAAAGTTCGTGTCGTTGTTGGTGATGATGATGTGGGGCACCCCGAACCTGTAAACGATGGATTGGAAGAACTTGACAGCAATGGCACCAGTTTGGTTGTTGACGGGCGTAGCCTCGATCCACTTGGTGAACTTGTCGAATGCCACCAGGAGGAAGACATATCCTCCAGGTGAGGATTTTTGCAGCTTTCTGACCATGTTGAGTCCCCATTAAGCGACGGGCCAGCAAAATAGTATGGGATGTAGCTCTAGGCCTGGTGCGTGTGGTTTGTCGGCAGACATTCCACTTCTTGATGATGTCCTTGGAGTCGTGCATCACGGTTTTCTAGTAGAATCCAGCTCGCGGAGCCTTGGTGACTAGGGCACGACTGCCAGCATGGGGGGCGTAGATGCCTTCATGGATGTCGAGGAGGATGCTCTTCCTATCACTATTGATGACGCATCGCTGGAGTACCCAGTGATTCTTCGCTTGTATAGCTCGTTGTTAATGATGGTGAAGGCTTTTGAATGGCGAGTGATCTGCCTGTCATCCGTCAGGTCCTCGGGCAGTTACTTGCTCAACAAGTACCTGACATATGGTAGAGTCCACATTTGCTCGATTGCTAGGACCTGCATGACACTCACCAGCTCGACATTCGTCTCTAGTTCTTCAAACTCCTCCATTTTCTTGGGTGGCGCACCCCCAAGTGTCCCGCGTCATCGGTTGTGCCCTTGGGAGTTTTTCGCTTAATAGAGCGCTCGTAGATTTGTTTAAGGAGCAGTACCGGAGTGTAGGTGGAGGTGATGTTGGTGAGCTTGTCGGCCTCCTCGTTGCTTTCCCGGCCGACATGCCGGAGTTCGCAACCGTCAAATTTTCTCCCTTGAGTGAGTTGTAGAGGTCGATGTAGGCGATCATGTTGTCGCTGACGGTGTCGCACTAGTTCATTCCTGCTGGATGACGAGGTTGGAGTCACTGTAGATGACTAGTCGTGTGGCGCCACACACTTTAGCCATCCACATGCCATGTATCAGTGCCTCGTATTCCGCCTCGTTGTTGGATGCACGAAACCTCATTCGCAGCACATATCTCATCTTGTCCTCTTGGGGGATGTCAAGATTACTCCGTCTCCGGTTCCAGCATCATGTTTAGATCTGTCGAAGTGCATTGTCCAAAGCTGGGACATGTACGGGGTGTCTGGCAGTTGCAGCTCCATCCAGTGTATAAAGAAGTCGGGGAGCACCTACAATTTGATCGCGGTGCGCCTTTCGTAGATGAAGTAGTGATGCAGCCATCGTGTAGTCATGAACATGCCGTATGCTTGCTTCTGGTAGTGAGGGTACCTCTGCTTTATAGGTGTTAACACCTCGCTGAGGTAGTACACCGGGTGTTGCACCCCGTGGGTTTTGCCGTCTTCGGGTCCACTACAAGAAAAATATCCTTTTACACCGGACGATTTTCGTGGTTGATAGGCTGTTTTTCGTGGTTGAAAAGCCTTCTATGATGGATGACCATCGTTGTAGAAGCCCCATCACAAATGATTCTACCACGGGTTTTTTGACCGTGGCGGATCACACCCTTTAGCCACGAAAAGTCGTTCTGTCATAGATCTGTTCACCAGCCGCGTTGACTGCTGACGTCATACAAACTGCCACGTGGCGAGCGCCGTTAACGGCCAGTTAGCATCGTTAACTGTCAATAAAACCGTGATAGAAGTCAGTCCCAGCCAAGGCCTGATAATTATTAAATGGGCCAGCCCATTAAGAAAGCCCAATAGGATCATGGCCCGTTACTATTTCGTCTTGTAATATTACAAATGGGCCCACAAGTGCTATCGTAGGCGGCCGTAAACTTTCTGGCCCATTACTATTTCCACATACACTCTTTGAAATTGGCCCATTTGAAATTGGCCCGTTTACACTATTCAAAATTGGCCTGTTTGTCTAGCCCACTTTGGCATGTAACCTTTCTGGCCCGTTACTGTATAGCTACGCACTTATCGAAACAGGCACATATACTTTGGGCCTGTTACTGTTTAGACCCATAAATGTCCGGCCCATCTTCTGGCTCGTTACTGTTCTAACCTGGTAAGTTCCTAGGTCGGTTATTGTTCTCTCCTGGTGCAAATTCGGCCTATTACTATTCTGGCCTATTACGGTCTTGGCCATTTTATGGCCTGGTGTAACACCCAGAATTAGAGCTTAGAAATAAGCTGAACACATATGTGTGCAATGCATTCATGCATAGAAAATCCAAATAATTTTCGCGCTTTTAAATAAAAAAACTTGCCAAAGTGATTGAAGCTTCTCTCAACTTAATGGAATTGAAGTAGATCATCAATTTGATTGCGATAAGTTTCAATATGACCTTTGCTAAAACCTTATTTTTGGGTAAACATGATTTGATCTAAGGGTAGATCAAATGTAATAAAAGTTAAACCCTAATACATTACTTAATGATTTATATTTGATCCTTAAGTAATCATATCCTAGTATTCATTACACAACTCATGAATACCAAGTTATGAATATAACTTAAGTAATAGGAATGCAATAACTAAATCTTGATCTATCTTAATCTCATTTACTTATACCATGAGTATCATGGTAATACCTAACCTTAACTCTTTAGTGAGTTTGAGTAGGAATGAAACCAAGTCAAGATCATTCACCATATATTTTTCTTTCCATATCAATCTTTATCATCTCTAATGAACCTTATCTTAATATCTGTTGTTCATCAATGTTGAGTAATCAACTATTTATTCACCAATTCTTAACCTATCAATCCTTGACCTAGCAATTCTTGTCCTTATCACAGCATTCACTTCAGTGCTTTAGAGAAAGAAGTAGGAAGAGGTAAATAGTAATGCTAGATTTGAGTATCATCTATATGATGGGAGAGTTGGAAGAGAAAAAGATCAATGTGATAATTGATGGAGTTAACCCACTCATGTAATGATAGAAGAGTTAATTGGAATATATATTTATATGGTGATAAAGAAGATTACAAGGATGAATTCTGAAGATAAGTTACCAGGAGTAATCCTATTGGATTAAGTAGGCATAGTCAATAAATAATATCTTCTACTCAGTAATAGATAATGAGAAGATAATTATAATACAACTGTAATGTTGTATTGATGAAGCCTTGATTAGCCAATTGGAAACCTAAACCATAAAGGATCAAAGGATTATAATGATCATTCTTTAGTCACCAAGATTGAATGCTTATATCATGTATAAGTGACATTGGTGGATAGAACATGATTGAACCCTAGTATAGATATGTTATTCTAGGTTAGCCACGACAAGTCATCATGATATGATGTAAAGTTTGTATAAAAGATACTAGAGTTAAGTAGATATAAGACAGTATAATTAAGCTGAAGCTAGAGTAGCATGGATTTATTGAAGTAGTATTATTCCTCTTAAAGGATAGTAAGCTTTTGAGGAGAGTAGAATTTGATATATAAATCTACTGGAGTAATATTAGTGGTGGATGATTAAGGAAGTGTATAAATAGAGTTAGAAGTAACTATCTGTTGGATTGGAGGTTATCAGCAGTAGAATAGTTGATATAACCAAGTATAGACATGAGAATATTATGAAAAGCTTCAGTGTCAAGCTCATTGGATTAAAAAATGGTTTTGGAAAAAGAAAATATTGATAAGAATATTCTTGTAAAGTAAAGCTCATCATGTTAACACATGATGATGGATATAAAGAAGTAGTATATCTAGGAAAGGAATTCCTTAATTAGAAGTCCAGAATTATTGAATTATGGAAGATAGGAATTCTTGGTAAACACTAAACCCTAAATCTTTAACCAAACATAATATCTATTTCATATAATTGATCTATCATCTTATTTCCCCAATGCTTTATAGGAGTATTTTCCTATATTAACTCACTTAAGCACATCTTTGTCGTTCTCAACCATAATTATCATAGGTACTTAGGAACTATCTTTATCAATTATTTCTCATAAGTTAGCCTAGAAAACAATCCCATTATTTTAATTTAAATGGTGATATCATTAAAAATCACAAACATAAAGACAATGTGTTTAGCCATTAATGTTTATTCACATCAACAAAAGAATATAAATATATTAAGAACCCTAAACCATAGGGTAAGCATTTACAATTCACACTCTAACTCTTATGCTAGTTATAACAAAATATAAAACTTGGTATTTACTAGATTCATGGGAATGATATTAACCATAGTAGTTCCTTAAAACTTTATGTATCAAATAATAATGAAGGATCACTATATATATAATTTCTTAAATAAAATAAGTTAATGAGAATCAAATTCCATGAGTTAAAATAGTGCATTCTTTAATAAGTTTATGGATATTAGATAAAATAAAATCCATATCTAAAGCCTTTACAAATACTAAATGAAAAGGTATTTATATAAAGAAAATAAAGAAATAATCACATTATACAATAACAGCTCACAAAATGATACTAAACATATTCCAATATTGCTACAATTGTTAGCAAATAAAATCTATAAAGAAAATGTTAACCAATTATGCAAAAATTCCAATCTAAAAATAAAGTAGAAAATGAAAAGGAAGAAAAACAGAAAAAAGGGATCTGGCCGAGCAACAGGCCGGCCTAGCTACTCTTCTCCCTTATTTACTGTCAGGTGCAATTAGTCGCATCCCAACAACGACCCAACAGCGGCCCAGCCCGGGATACCCCTTTGATGTCTCACTGCCAAGCGGGTCCCACGCGAGAGAGAACCATCGTCTTCGTCCTCCTTCGCCTGATCGACACGCCGCCGGCGAGCCACGTCACCGCCGTCATTGTGGACCGTCTCGGACGTGAGGACTTCTCCTTAGCCTCGCCCAACTTACTTGGAGTCCGCCTCCAATTGTCACGTTAACATTAGTGCCCGAATCAAGCCTCGCATCACCGCCGCATCTCGGTCATCGTCGTCACCGTGCCGCCGTGTCCGAGCTCGCCTTGTCGCATAAAAGGTCGGATAAGGTTCGCCCGAGCCCCATCTATCTGCCTCTCTTCAAATTCCCCTCAAACCCTCTCTGTCTTCCCCAATGAACCAATGTCGCCGCCGGCAAGCTTCGGCTAGCCGTCGTTGTGTTCTACCTCGACGTGCGTGGAGGGGTTGAGGAGAAGCTCCGTCGCGTGTTGATCATCTACGAGCAGTATGGAATCAAGGGGAGTAGAGAGTCAAGCGAATTTCATCAATTTCCTCCGCAGCCGCCGGCCGGAATTGGCGACCATGTACTCGCCACCGGTCACCAACAACATCGCCGACCACTTCATCACGTCGGGGGTGAGATTCCGCATCGAACAACCCTAACTATGCTTCCTAGCATCGTTTGTAGCTCGAGTTCATCGTGTCGCCGGAGTGCTCTAGCGCAGATGCTCGTCATAGACATTGTTCCGGTGACCGATAGTTAGCTCTAGCAAGTTTGTTCGATTCGCCTTGTCGCCCTCTTTCTAGCACACTCAACAGCATGTGCTGGGGCACCGTAGATCGCCGCCAGCGACCATTTCCCGGCGGTGGAAGCCGTTCTGCCATCATCATGACGTCACGCCTGCGTGAGCTTTGACCTGGTCCATTGAGTTGACTAGGCTATGCTTAGGTGGCATCCAACATGTTTTGTACCCCATCACTCAGTGCCTGGGGCTAGGTTAGGGTGCGGTGTAAATAGTTAAAGAGAGGAGATGATGTGAGCAGTGACGCAGTAAATATGTTTAAACAATTTCTGAAAATGATTAAATCTTAGAAATCTAATACCTTATGTTTTATAATTCAGAAAAAATATGTGTAATGTATGAAAATGTTTAGAAAAATAAAATCTACAACTTAAAACTATTATAAAAAATTATTAGGTTAACAATTTAAATAATTATTATTTAATAAAGATTTTATAAGTATTAATAATTTGAAAATTCATATTTTAATATTGGTAAATGTTAAAAGTACAAATAAAATACCAAAAATCTTAGAAAAATAAGAACTATAATTTAAAAATATAATCATGCATTATTATTTCACTTAGTTAAATATTTATTATTTATTAAGTATTTACAAAGTAATAAACCTTATAAAAATCATATCTTATTATTTATTAATCACAAAAATAAATATAATATACCAAAATGATCACAAAAATAATAACTACATATTAAAAATGTAACATTCCACTTTTAAAGTAAATAAAAACTTAATACCCTAATAAATTGAATTTAAACATATTTCCTTAGTTAATAATTCATATAAGGGTAAATAAAAAAATGCTAATATTTCTAAAAATTATCTAATTGAGTCTCATACATAATATTAGTCCTAAATATTGATATTATAAAGTCAAAATAGTTCAACACATTTTTAAATGCGATTTTATTGAATTATCGTTCAACCATAAGTGTAGATTATTTTCTAAAAAGGTCCTTATCAATTATTAAAAAAATAGTCAAGAATGGTATTTTCAACCAAATAAAATCTTTAACCATTGTTGCATTCATAACTTTGTAATGTACTAAATCCAAAGATAATTCATAAGTAGTAAATAATATTGTTTACTCATTCACAAACCATAACTAAACACTTATAGGGAGATAAATCCCTATATACATTTATAATGTAAAGAAACCACTACCAAATAAAAGTATAACCATTCTTAAGTGACTTTAAGGAAACATTATAAAGTACACAAGGTACAAATAGCATAGGCATTACACCTTAAGTCCATCTATGTCTTTAAAGTTAACTTTAGTCTAGACTTTAAATATAATGCTAAAGACTTTATTATATGCTTTATAGTTAACTTTGGTCTATTATAGTTAAGTCATAAAGCATCTCAAGTCCAAACTATTCAAGCAAGCACAAACAACCTCGACCACATTTGATTAATCACAAAGATAATTTAGACCTTAGAAAAGGAATCTTTTCTTCAAAATTTATTCGTTTTGCTACTTCAATCAACAAACCTTATAATAATATTTCCAACTCTTAACAGATTAAATTCAAGGACTCTCATAACAATCCCGAGATAACAATTAATCATAATCATATTACTTTATACTTTACTTGTATATTAAGATTATTAATACTTAAGTTCCTTATAAATGCCATTACTTGCAAAGTAAAACTTGAAGATAAGATAATTCTCATATAAGTAATCTTTGAATAACATTCCACAACTTTGTATCTTATTGTTGTATGATATTATAAATACGTGTTATTCACACACACTCACAAGCCTTAATAAGAAGCACAAGTGTGAAGCATAATCTAAAAGTACATACATTCCAAAGACATCATTTCCAGTATCAAAACCCTAGAACAACATTTAATCCGCAGATTCGCGTTTATAAAGTGCATTACATTACTTATGCATAATAGCATCTTGCTTATTTAAACATTAGTCCTTACCGGACCAATGATGCTTATTTCAGATATTGGATTTTATATTGTCTTGAAGACCGTGAGTGCATAGTCTTGCAATCACAAAAGGCAAGTTCACACTTGCTCATGTCCTTTGATTATTTTCTGTAAAGTATTTTACAAATCCAGTGTTGTCATCACCTGCATTTAAAAAAGGTCCGAAAACACTATTTTCATAATAATGTGATTATAGGTTATTTACCATGACGTAATAACCTACTATGAAAGTTCCGGTGGTAAAGGAACATATTATCTAGGACTTAACAACTAATGTCGCCAGTGATTCTTGCGCCGTATATTACGCGTTAACCATGAGATTTGGAATGGGATGGAGAAGTCAGCTGGATCGGCTCTCTCGCATGCCAACGGATGACCGGGCCGTTGTTGCAACTCCTCTTATAGAGGGTTAGTAGGTTATGGGTGGGATCCCTCAACGTCCCACAGCTTCTGGTATCTATGAGGGTTGTACATCTTAATCTGATAATGGAAACAAGTTTTATCCTAGGTCTGATGTGCAATCCGTCGGGTATGCGGGGTCGCGGAGAAGGACAGTGATTGGCTTGGATCTTAGTCTGGGCCCCACGCCAAGGAAGTGTGGACGAGAATGCAACTCGGATGTTCAACAAAGCTAAGATCTCTCATGGGTAAAGTGACGCACCTCTGCAGAGTGTAAGAACTGTAACTTGTTACTCCCTATTCCGGGAAGGAGCTGCGAATGCGTAGGGAAAGGAACTCCATGAAAGTTCTGGTAAACCCGTGAAGGCTGAAGGACATAGTTTTTCAGAATAAAAGCAACCTTTGAAGAAATATTTATGAGAACTTGCATTGCCTACGACCTACGGTCTGTGGCTGTAGATATAGTGCATCAAACACTCCTTTTCTAGTGAACTTGCTGAGTACGCTCGTACTCAAAGTATCTTCTTAACCCTTGCTAGGTTCTAAAGCTAGTACAGACGATGTCTACATCAAGTTATGCTCCAGTAATCACCATCAAAAGCTCGAGCTCTTCAATGAAGTCAACATATAAATCAACTCATGTGAAGACGAAGTTACGGATTAGATAGGAATATAATCTCTAGTCATAGAACCTATTTCTGTAGTGTATTGCAATAGCAGCAATGCCAGACCATTAGTTAAAATACTAGTCTTAATAGTATGATAGTTTTTGAGTTGCTTATTTATGATTCTTCTTTGTAAGAAGTTTCTTTCTCTCTCTTTAACCTAGAGTGTTCTCTGGATCTTGTGTACAGAGTTGAGTTGTAACCTATAGTCATGTCTTGGACCTGCTGTGTTTCTGTTGTACCACTCTGAGGGATGTAATACTAGGGAACGATGTTTCATTGGAGTTATGTCAACGACTATAGTGTACTACATCCTGCAGTGGTATGCTGGGTCACCGCAGTTGGTATCAGAGCATATGCTTGGACCTTAGGATTAAAACCCTTTTAGGAAGATCTGTAGGTTGGATAGTGACTATAGGATCCATCTTATCTAAACCAAATATTCTTATGACTCGTGATGAGTATCCACTTGAGGATAACCTTGTCACACCTCAGTCTGATGCTTAAGTCATTCTTTCTTAGGAGTAATTATTTTATGTTTTCTCAAGTATAGTGCTCTTTAGTGTCTTCCGAGGGAGACATAATCCACCAAGATACGGTCGGAAAGTGTAAGACATCAATTGAAGTAGTCTTAATGGTGTATCCTAATCCTAGAATTCAAGTAGCATAGTGGAATCTTAGTGTTAGTTGATAACCCAAGACAACCTGATGAATATCATTAGGATAAATGTGGATGTAATGAGTAGTAATCATGTGGTATTCACTTGAGAATTCTATGTGATGAAGTGAAATCATGTTAATAATCAATGGTAGTACTATGTGAAACAAAGTCATCATGGCTAGATTAACTCTTAAATCATGATGTACAGGTAAAACATAATAAGATCATGGTGAGATTAGCTCCGAAACCATGATGAGAGTATAAATATGATGAGTAATTAGTACATTATCTTGAGGTAGAAGTAAGAAAATAACATGGTAGAACTATGATAGAAGTCAAAGGTGTCATAAAATAGTGATAACCTTCAATTTTAGGGGTTCAATAGAAACTTATTAGTCATTTAGAGAGATAATGTGAGGTTATTTTACTAATAAAGAAAGGTTGAATATAGTTAATCATTCCAAAGGTGAGATCAAAGGTTAGTTAAAACCAAATTGAGACCACTTTGTTTAAGATTATCCTGTTGCACTTGAGCAATTGGGTAAATATTGAGATAAATAATAGTTTGACCCCTATGTGCTAAGTATCACAATGTAAACCTATATGAGGAGGTGTCATATACTACACAACTATGCCTGAATTCTAGAGATATTATACTCAACTACTATATTCTGGGCTTAGAATATTGTGTGTTATATGTACAACATTTGGATTTATTTGTTTTTCTTGGATCTTCTTGATTGACTAGATCTATACATGAAGTTTGACTTGGTGTGCAAATGCATGTTGCAACATCCAGTTACTGCTTGATGTTATAGACCTAGATAGGAATGGGAATTCGTATAAGGGAGTGATGTAACACCCCAGTTATAGTTAATCATTATTTAGGGTTTTTTTTAGCATCATGAGCATCATTTAATAAAAATGCATGCAAGAAATACACAAAACCCTAAACCCTAATCTTCCCCCTCTCTATTTGAAAATCAACTCAAATGGTTTTGAAATATTTGAAAAGTATCAAAAAGTATGGATCCCAACTGGATTAAAAGGGACCCTAATTATTTTCTACCTATCTTGTAAACCTTCTATTATTTTTGGAATGTTTAAAACAGAATTTGAATTCAAATTACAAAAAAATAGGAATATAAAACAGAAAATAGAAAATGTTTCTGAAAAAATAGCAGCAGCAGCTCTTCAGGCCGCAGCCCAGCCGGCCCATCCTCTCCCTATCTCTTTCTTCCGCGCGTGCAGCAACCAGCCACGCCCCACGGCCCAGTCCGGCCCATTGGCCCAGTACCCCTTCGCATCGCCTTCCCCAGCGAGCCAAGCAGCTGCCTGGCGCAGCACCCATCGCCCGTCGCCGCCGTGATGCGCGCAGGCACTGCGATGCGCGCCACCGACGCCCTGCGAGGATAAGGACCCCGTCGAGCCGTGCCCTCTTCTCCTGATCCCCCCACTTTCTCCATGTTCCCTCCCTCGTTCCTTCTCTGGCCGCGGAACCCTAGCCGCAGGCTCCTCCGGTCGCCGTCGTACCACGCCACCCCGAGCTCCATCGAGCATGCCCTCGTGACCGCCTAGCCCTCCTGTATCTTCTGCCCCAAACGGCGTGTGCAGGAGAGGCTCCCAGACGTCTAATCGCCTGCTCCTCCCCGAACTCCGGCCACGCTTCCGATGTCGATTCCGGCCGCGTCCGATCGCCCCGCTCCTCGCCTCTCCGACCGCTCTATGAGCTTCACGGTGAGCTAGTGAATCTCCTGGTGCTCTCTGCTTCCTTCCTTGCTTCCTGTTTTGCTCCGTTGATGGTTGCCTGCAAGAGCTGCCGCCGCCGCTTGCCGTAGTCGCGTCTCCGGTGACCACCCCGCAGCGGAGCCGCCAGGTTTAGGCTTCCCTCGACGTGCTGCTCCGAACACAGGCACTCGCGCTTCCCCGCTCGCCCCCTAACACCATCCCTGCCGCCGCCAGTGCGTGCTTCCCCGGCGAGCCGACGTGGCGCCCGTGTGGCGTCCACGTGGTGCTGAGGTGGTTTTGGCCCACCCGTCAGTGGCAGTGGGTAGCCCCTGCCGTGGTGAGAATTAACCAAACCACCCCCTGTCCCACTTGCCTGCGTGGCTTGCATATGTGGCCTCTGGCCCACACGTCAGCCACAGTGGATAGCCCAGCCTCGGTGTAAAAAGTTTATAAGCTTTTCATAATTGATTTAATAATTTCAAAATTTGAATAAAACTTGTAAATTCAATACCTTATTATTTATAAGTCAGAAAAATACAAATAATATATCAAAATGTTCAGAAAAATGAAACCTATCTCTTTAAACTATAATCATGCATTGTTCAACAATTAAAATGGCAAGTTTAATTAAAAAACAAATGAACCCCTCTCATAAGTTCCGGAGTTTTCCCTGAATTAGGGTTTCTACCCTTCGGAACCCCGATTAAGTTGTCGAGCATGCTTTAGGGTTTCAATTCAATACAATTTAACTTGTCATGTCATCATTCTTGTTTGAGCATTGCATCGATGCCATGTGTTGAATGTTTCCCCTTTCTTTTTGGTGATTTGGTTCTTTCCGGTAGAATACGATATCGAGATCGAGATCGAAGACCGAGGACAACACCATCAAAGATCGAAGATCGATGAACAATACTTGACCAACTCTAATCAAGTCAAGTTCAAGGCTTCCGAAGATCTATTTATCTGCTATCAACTGGCAAAGGCAAGCATAGCCCCACCATGATATAATCTTATGATTTCGAAAGAATTTCAATTCTGCCATGATGCATACGATTCTATTGTGGTCTTTTATCGATAGATAGAGTATCCTATCTATTGCATTACTCCCTTTGAGCTTATATTACCTGATCCATTGCTCCTAGCATAACTAGGTTTGGCGTGTGTGCACTCCTAGAGCTTATATCTGTGTCCTGCTTAGCCATGCATAGCTGTCAGTTCTGGTCCATCCAGTTGATGTATCAGATGCAGAGAATCTAGTATGACAGGAGAACGTGATGAGATGAGATCAGTGATATGAGTTAAACATGCTAAGGTTTGTATGGGAGGCCACGGTGGAATGTGGTATTTCTAGTCCCATGCTCGCCACCACTAGGACCTGATTTCTTGCCTTTGGAACCGAGATGAGCATACAGCCACACGGGCTTGGGAACCCCTCGCCTGATTAACTTGCCTAGTAGATTCCATGAGTCACATAGTTCGGGCGTTCCATTCGACATATGCATAGAAAAACTTTTGAAAGATTTGCCGGGTGAAGTTGGTGCATTCATAATAGGTAGGTAAGCATGGACCGGGTTGCTTGGGGTAGATGGCGCCCCTGTTAACCAACCTCGACTCACATCTTTAAGTATCGGTTTCTGGATTTGACCCGTTACGGCGGAGCCATACTTATTGCGTGGCTCATGGTCTCGGCGAAAGCAAGATAAAGGTCGTGGCCAACCACCCTCTGCCGGCCTTCCAAGGAAGAGGGCTAATGATCTGGCATTAAGAGTTGGTTGGTACGTGTGGGTAAAGTTGTACACCCCTGCAGGGTTAAATCTTTTCGAAAAGCCGTGTTCACGGTTATGAGCGCTTGGTGACCAGATTCTAAGATCATAGAGAATTATAACCTAATCGTAAAACTTGGCAGATCAACGTGTGCTTAAGGATGCTTCCTCATGGGTACGAGGGGGTGATCCTAGTTGGTAGCTGATGATGATTCGGTGGACATCAAAAGATGATGATCAATACTTTGGAGATGTCGCTCTCTTATCCCCTTTTAAAATACTCTAATTAGACGAGCTTCTTCTCCCTCTTGTTTTATAAAAAAATGGCTTTATGCAAAACAACTCCACCAGCCAGAAGTCTTGCGGAGTACACCCTGTACTCACCCTTGCTTTGTTGATACTTTTGGCAGAGTAAGTGTTCAGCTAAAGACGAGTTCCGTACTACTTCGACATCGACGAGTAGCTTGGGGTTACCGGCCGGCAGCCTGGAATCTATGGGCTGGGACGTCATCGTTATGCGTTAGGTCTCTTAGGCCATTTGTTAGTTTGCTATACTTAATAGCATAATTTGCCTTCCATTGTTTGATGTTTGTGGTCAGTGACCTTTGCTTGTAATAGTTTGATTCTCTGCTCAGTTATGAGCTTGCTGTAATAAATTTTGTGTCGTAGGGTCACTGCTGTGTTACCGATTCTTCACTGGATATTCTCGAGCTCAAGGTTAAGCTTATTTCAGACGGAGGTCTAGGATTTGTTTAGCCCTGATCCCGGGGGTGTCACAAGTGACGAGTTCCGAAGACCAAGATGAAGACTTACCTGAAGAATGAAGCCAAGTATAAGGAGTATCAACACAATTTGAAGGATGGATCAAGTTCAGATCATTACTAAACAGTAATAAGAAGAAAGTCTAGTGTAGAAAATACATGGAGCAACAAGAAGTAATAAACTTAAAGTTCATTCAAAGTAGGTAATGTTGCTAAGAAGTTAATGAAGTAGTAGTACCAAGTTCATGGAAGTATCATGAATAAGTACAAAGAAGTAACATTGGAACCAAAGTGGTATTCAAGCTCTAACAATTCGGAGAGAATGCCATAAGGATGTTGGAAGCCGTAGGGTAATACCTACAACCTAGGATGATCCATAGCTGGTATTTGATCCATAGTCGGTATTCTGATCCACAGTTGGTATCTTGTCCACAGCCAGTGTTGGTTGACATAGTTAACCAGATCATCTTAATGGTTGCATAAAGAGCATAAAACTTGGCCTAAGTTAATTAAGACCTAAATGATTATAAAATTAAAGCGACCGTCTTTTGTGATGCCTCGCGAAGTCAGACCTATCCAAGCAAAAATGTCCAAATAGTAAGTAAGACAAATAATGCTGAAAGATTCACTTCGTAGATCCAGAATTGTGTGGATACACCATACAATCTTTCATAAGACCCTAACTAGGTAGAGTATGAGTTGAATAGAGACCAATATTCTAATTATAAAGCCAATGGTTACTCTATAGGCAGTTTAGAGACCATCAGTAAACCCTAAGGGAGAGAGTAAACAATTTGTGGAAGTACTGTTATCTGACTTTCCAAGTAAAGGTTGGAGAGGAAATACTAACCTATGCCAACATTAAGCCTTATATTCAGAAGAGTAAAAGAAACCATCATTATAAAAGTACTCTTAGAAGTAAGTCTGGATGAAAGATGGAATTTTATTTCAAGATATTAGTAGTCAAACCTTAAGGCAATTATTAAATAGTAATTGAAGAAGTACTTAAGGTAATAATAAAAGATTATCTAAAGCCGATTAAAGTAAAAAACTTGAAGGTAGTAAAGTAGATTAATCTTAATAGGCTAATTCTAGAGGAAACAACTCTTAAGTGATTCATAAGAGAGAATAAAGCACATCCAATTGGACATGTGTAGGGAAACAAGAAATGTCGAGGGTATGGACTGAATGTGTTCATATCCAATCTTTAGAAGGACCACTAGTATAAAATATATAATGACAAACCAACTATAGTCTTTTGGACACAACTGATGTCTAATAGAAATTGAAAACTCTGTTTAGTGAGACTTCCTAGACCTTACATAGTATAGTAAGAAAGTTCGATGATTAAATAAAAGGAGTTGGATTAGGATACCAAATCAGGATAAGGAACTAAGAAGAGACCCTAGATTGAGGAGTTTGTAATAAGGATATATCCCTAAGGGACTAAAGTAAAAAAGAACTTTGGAGTATTGGAGACACCAAGTTAAAGATTGTTGAGTATGATGAGGATCCAAGAAAAATATTTAGATATGGGATATTACAATTATTCCCATTGAGGTTACCATGGAGTTGAGACATATCGTAATCATTGTAAAACAATTCCTTACTTTGAAACGTGAGAGTTTACGAACTTCGAGGACGAAGTTTATTTTAAGGGGGAGAGTCTATAACATCCTAGCATTAGAGCTTAGAAATAAGCTGAACACATATGTGTGCATTGCATTCATGCATAGAAAATCCGAATAATTTTCGCGCTTTTAAATAAAAAACTTGCCAAAGTGATTGAAGCTTCTCTCAACTTGATGGAATTGAAGTAGATCATCAAGTTGATTGCGATAAGTTTCAATATGACCTTTGCTAAAACCTTATTTTGGGTAAACATGATTTGATCTAAGGGTAGATCAAATGTAATAAAATTTAAACCCTAATACATTACTTAATGATTTATATTTGATCCTTAAGTAATCATATCCTAGTATTCATTACACAACTCATGAATACCAAGTTATGAACATAACTTAAGTAATAGGAATGCAACAACTAAATCTTGATCTATCTTAATCTCATTTACTTATACCATGAGTATCATGGTAATACCTAACCTTAACTCTTTAGTGAGTTTGAGTAGGAAAGAAACCAAGTCGAGGTCATTCACCATATATTTTTCTTTCAATATCAATCTTTATCATCTCTAATGAACCTTATCTTAATATCTGTTGTTCATCAATGTTGAGTAATCAACTATTGATTCACCAATTCTTAACCTATCAATCCTTGACCTAGAATTTCTTGTCCTTATCATAGCATTCACTTCAGTCCTTTAGAGAAAGAAGTAGGAAGAGGTAAATAGTAATGCTAGATTTGAGTATCATATATAGGATGGGAGAGTTGGAAGAGAAAAAGATCAATGTGATAATTGATGGAGTTAACCCACTCATGTAATGATAAAAGAGTTAATTGGAATATATATTTATATGGTGATAAAGAAGATTACAAGGATGAATTCTGAAGATAAGTTACCAGGAGTAATCCTATTGGATTAAGTAGGCATAGTCAATAAATAATATCTTCTACTCAGTAATAGATAATGAGAAGATAATTATAATACAACTGTAATGTTGTATTGATGAAGACCTTGATTAGCCAATTGGAAACCTAAACCATAAAGGATCAAAGGATTATAATGATCATGCTTTAGTCACCAAGATTGAATGCTTATATCATGTATAAGTGACATTGGTGGATAGAACATGATTGAACCCTAGTATAGATATGTTATTCTAGGTTAGCCATGACAAGTCATCATGATATGATGTAAAGTTTGTATAAAAGATACTAGAGTTAAGTAGATATAAGATAGTATAATTAAGCTGAAGCTAGAGTAGCATGGATTTATTGAAGTAGTATTATTCCTCTTAAAGGATAGTAAGCTTTTGAGGAGAGTAGAATTTGATATATAAATCTACTTGAGTAATATTAGTAGTGGATGATTAAGGAAGTGTATAAATGGAGTTAGAAGTAACTATCTGTTGGATTGGAGGTTATCAGCAGTAGAATAGTTGATATAACCAAGTATAGACATGAGAATATTATGAAAAGCTTCAGTGTCAAGCTCATTGGATTAAAAAATGGTTTTGGAAAAAGAAAATATTGATAAGAATATTCTTGTAAAGTAAAGCTCATCATGTTAACACATGATGATAGATATAAAGAAGTAGTATATCTAGGAAAAGAATTCCTTAATTAGAAGTCCAGAATTTATGAATTGTGGAAGATAGGAATTCTTGGTAAACACTAAACCCTAAATCTTTAACCAAACATAATATCTATTTCATATAATTGATCTATCATCTTATTTCCCCAATGCTTTATAGGAGTATTTTCCTACATTAACTCACTTAAGCACATCTTTGTCGTTTTCAACCATCATTATCATAGGTACTTAGGAACTATCTTTATCAATTCTTTCTCATAAGTTAGCCTAGAAAACAATCCCACTATTTTAATTTAAATGGTGATATCATTAAAAATCACAAACATAAAGACAATGTGTTTAGCAATTAATGTTTATTCACATCAACAAAAGAATATAAATATATTAAGAACCCTAAACCATAGGGTAAGCATTTACAATTCACACCCTAACTCTTATGCTAGTTATAACAAAATATAAACCTTGGTATTTACTAGATTTATGGGAATGATATTAACCATAGTAGTTCCTTAAAACTTTATGTATCAAATAATAATGAAGGATCACTATATATAAAAATTTCTTTAATAAAATAAGTTAATGAGAATCAAATTCCATGAGTTAAAATAGTGCATTCTTTAATAAGTTTATGGATATTAGATAAAATAAAATCCATATCTAAAGCCTTTACAAATACTAAATGAAAAGGAATTTATATAAAGAAAATAAAGAAATAATCACATTATACAATAACAGCTCACAAAATGATACTAAACGTATTCCAAAATTGCTACAATTGTTAGCAAATAAAATCTATAAATAAATTTTTAACCAATTGTGCAAAAATTCCAATCTGAAAATGAAGCAGAAAATCAAAAAGGAAGAAAAACAAAAAAAGGGATCTGGCTGAGCAACAGGCCGGCCCAGCTACTCTTCTCCCTTATTTACTGCCAGGTGAAATCAGTCGCAACCCAAGAACGACCCAACAGCGGCCCAGCCCGGGATACCCCTTCACTGTCTCACTGGAAAGCGGGTCCCACGTGAGATAGAACCATCGTTTTCGTCCTCCTTCGCCTGATCGACACGCCACCGGCGAGCCACGTCGCCGCCGTCATTGTGGACTGTCTCGGACGCGAGGACTGCTCCTTAGCCTCGCCCAACTTACTTGGAGTCCGCCTCCACTTGTCACGTTAAGATTAGTGCATGAATAAAGCATCGCATCGCTGCCGCATCTCGTCCGTCGTCGTCACCGTGCCGCCGTGTCCGAGTTTGCCTTGTCATATAAAAGGTCGGATAAGGATCGACCGAGCCCCAGCTATCTGCCTCTCTCTTATAATTCCCCTCAAACCCTCTCTGTCTTCCCCAATGAACCAATGCCATCGCCGGCGAGCTTCAGCTAGCCATCGTTGTGGTCTACCTCGACGTGCATGGAGGGGTTGAGGAGAAGCTCCATCGCGTGTTGATCATCTGAGAGCAATATGGAATCAAGGGGAGTACGGAGTCAAGCGAATTTCATCAATTTTCTCCGCAGCCGCCGCCCGGAATTGGCGACCATGTACTCGCCACCGGTCACCATCAACATCGTCGACCACTTCATCATGTCGGGGGTGAGATTCCGCATCGAACAACCCTAACTACGCTTCCTAGCATCGCTTGTAGTTCGAGTTCGTCGTGTGGCCAGAGTGCTCCGCCGCAGATGCTCGCCATAGACATTGTTCCGGTGACCAATAGTTAGCTCTAGCAAGTTTGTTCGATTCGCCTTGTCGCCCTCTTTCCAGCACACTCAACAGCATGTGTTGGGTCCCCGTAGATCGCCGCCAGCGACTATTTCCCGGCGGTGGAAACCGTTCTGCCATCATCATGACGTCACGCCTACGTGAGCTTTGACCTGGTCCATTCAGTTGACTAGTCTATGCTTAGGTGGCATCCAACATGTTCTGTACCCCATCACTCAGTGCCTGGGGGCTAGGTTAGGGTGCGGTGTAAAAAGTTAAAGAGAGGAGATGATGTGAGCAGTGACGCAGTAAATATGTTTAAACAATTTCTAAAAATTATTAAATCTTAGAAATCTAATAACTTATGTTTTATAATTCAGAAAAAATATGTGTAATATATGAAAATGTTTAGAAAAATAAAATCTACAACTTAAAACTATTATAAAAAATTATTAGGTTAAAAATTTAAATAATTATTATTTAATAAAGATTTTATAAGTATTAATACTTTGAAAATTCATATTTTAATATTGGTAAATGTTAAAATAACAAATAAAATTCCAAAAATCTTAGAAAAATAAGAACTATAATTAAAAACTATAATCATGCATTATTATTTCACTTAGTTAAATATTTATTATTTATTAAATATTTACAAAGTAATAAACCTTATAAAAATCATATCTTATTATTTATTAATCACAAAAATAAATATAATATACCAAAATGATCACAAAAATAATAACTACATATTAAAAATGTAACATTCCTCTTTTAAAGTAAATAAAAACTTAATACCCTAATAAATTGAATTTAAACATATTTCCTTAGTTAATAATTCATATAAGGGTAAATAAAAAAATGCTAATATTTCTAAAAATTATCTAATTGAGTCTCATACATAATATTAGTCCTAAATATTGATATTATAAAGTCAAAATAGTTCAACACATTTTTAAATGCGATTTTATTGAATTATCGTTCAACCATAAGTGTAGATTATTTTCTAAAAAGGTCCTTATCAATTATTAAAAAAATAGTCAAGAATGGTATTTTCAACCAAATAAAATCTTTAACCATTGTTGCATTCATAACTTTGTAATGTACTAAATCCAAAGATAATTCATAAGTAGTAAATAATATTGTTTACTTATTCACAAACCATAACCACACCCTTATAGGGAGATAAATCCCTTTATACACTTATAATGTAAAGAAACCACTACCAAATAAAAGTATAACCATTCTTAAGTGACTTTAAGGAAACATTATAAAGTACACAAGGTACAAATAGCATAAGCATTACACCTTAAGTCCATATATGTCTTTAAAGTTAACTTTAGTCTACAAGGCTTTAAATATAATGTTAAAGACTTTATTATATGCTTTGTAGTTAACTTTGGTCTGTTATAGTTAAGTCATAAAGCATCTCAAGTCCAAACTATTCAAGCAATCATAAACAACCTCGACCACATTTGATTAATCACAAAGATGGTTTAGACCTTAGAAAAGGAATCTTTTCTTCAAAAGTTATTCGTTTTTCTACTTCAATCAACAAACCTTATAATAATATTTCCAACTCTTAACAGATTAAATTCAAGGACTCTCATAACAATCCCGAGATAACAATTAATCATAATCATATTACTTTATACTTTACTTGTATATTAAGATTATTAATACTTAAGTTCCTTATAAATTCCATTACTTGCAAAGTAAAACTTGAAGATAAGATAATTCTCATATAAGTAATATTTGAATAACATTCCACAACTTTGTATCTTATTATTGTATGATATTATAAATATGTGTTATTCACACACACTCACAAGCCTTAATAAGAAGCACAAGTGTGAAACATAATCTAAAAGTACAACACGTTCCAAAGACATCATTTCCAGTATCCAAACCCTAGAACAACGTTTAATCCGGGGATTCGCGTTATAAAGTGCATTACATTACTTATGCATAATAGCATCTTGCTTCTTTAAACATTAGTCCTTACTGGACCAATGATGCTAATTTCAGATATTGGATTTTATATTGTCTTGAAGATCGTGAGTGCATAATCTTGCAATCACAAAAGGCAAGTTCACACTTGCTCATGTCCTTTGAATATTTTTTGTAAAGTATTTTACATATCCAGTGTTGTCATCACCTTCATTTGAAAAAGGTCCGAAAACACTATTGTCATAATAATGTGATTATAGGTTATTTACCATGAGGTAATAACCTACTATGAAAGTTCCGTTGGTTAAGGACATATTATCTAGGACTTAACAACTAATGTCGCCAGTGATTCTTGCGCTGTATATTACGCGTTAACCATGAGATTTGGAATGGGACGGAGAAGTCAGCTGGATCGGCTCTCTCGCATGCCAACGGATGACCGGGCCATTGTTGCAACTCCTCGTGTAGAGGGTTAGCAGGTTATGGGTGGGATCCCTCAATGTCCCACGGCTTCTGGTATCTATGAGGGTTGTACACCTTAGGCTGATAATGGAAACAAGTTTTATCCTAGGCCTGATGTGCAATCCGTCGGGTATGCGGGGTCGCGGAGAAGGACAGTGATTGGATTGGATCTTAGTCTAGGCCCCACACCAAGGAAGTGTGGACGAGAATGCAACTCGGATGTTCAACAAAGCTAAGATCTATCATGGGTAAAGTGACGCACCTCTGCAGAGTGTAAGAACTGTAACTTGTTACTCCCTATTCCGGGAAGGAGCTGCGAATGCGGAGGGAAAGGAACTCCATGAAAGTTCTGGTAAACCCGTGAAGGCTGAAGGACATAGTTTTTCAGAATAAAAGCAACCTTTGAAGAAATGTTTATGAGAACTTGAATTTCCTATGACCTACGGTCTGTGGCTGTAGATATAGTGCATCAAACACTCCTTTTCTAGTGAACTTGCTGAGTACGCTCGTACTCAAAGTATCTTCTTAACCCTTGCTAGGTTATAAAGCCAGTACAGACGATGTCTACATCAATTTACGCTCTAGTAATCATCATCAAAAGCTCGAGCTCTTCAATGAAGTCAAGGAAATCAACATATACATCAACTCAAGTGAAGACGAAGTTACTGATTAGATAGGAATATAATCTCTAGTCATAGAACCTATTTCTGTAGTGTATTGCAATAGCAGCAATGCCAGACCATTAGTTAAAATAATAGTCTTAATAGTATGATAGTTTTTGAGTTGCTTATTTATGATTCTTCTTTGTAAGAAGTTTCTTTCTCACTCTTTAACCTAGAGTGTTCTCTGGATCTTGTGTAAAGAGTTGAGTTGTAACCTATAGTCATGTCTTGAACCTGTTGTGTTTCTGTTGTACCACTCTGAGGGATGTAATAGTAGTGAACGGTGTTTCATTGGTGTTATGTCAACGACTATAGTGTACTACATCATGCAGTGGTATGCTGGGTCACCGCACCTGGCCAGCTACTATTCTGCCCCGTTACTATTTTGGCCATTTAAGGTTCTGGCCCGCTATTTTTCAAGACCCTTACTATTTCGAGTGTTACTATTTTGTCCTATTACCATTTTGACATGTTACTGTTCCGGGCACTTACAGTTTAGAGTTGTTACTGTTTTGGCATGTTATTGTTTCGGCCTCCACTGTTACAGCCTACCACTATTACAGATACTATTACTAATCTCGCCTAGGGTTCCTCCCTGTTACTTTTACGGTCTTTTACAGTTTATGTATTTCTCGAGCCCATTTCAATATCATAAAAGGTGTACAACTTCTGAGAATTTTTATTGTTCATCGTCGGCCTAATACAAGACGGGCAAATACAGAGCACGATATTGTACCCTAATCGACCTGGCTAACGCAGGTATGGTACCGCCTACTGCTATGTGTAGATGATATCAACTAAATGCCTACATGGCCTATGAAATTAGTCTAGATATCACATCAAATGTAATCTACTTAAAATTATTACATATTATCAGTTCAAGGGAAAGAAAAATCGGAATTTCAGTTGACAATCGAGTTGATAGCAGTCCTCAATTTGCTTTGTCCATCACCTGCATCTCCCTTTTGAGTGTGACATCTTGTAACAACCCAAAAATATTGATCAAGGTTATCAAATTCCAATCACCAAAATTAGGGTTAACAAAAGACTTTTGTTAATCAAAAACAATATGAATGCATGTGTGTATGTGATGAATGTATGAATGCATGAATGGACTTGTGTGATTGTCGTGAATAGCAAGGAATGGTTTAAAGATCAAAACAACATCATCTAAATCATTTCCAAGTAGAAACAAATCAAGAGAAATTCAAAAACAAACAAAACAAGCAAATGGTCATTTTTGCCAATCCTGCTCACTCCACTTTGAGTGTTTCTAGTCCAAGATTTCAAACAGAAACAAATTAATTTCTTTTCACCCCTTGCTAGACCAAGTGAAAGTGAACCCAAGCCCACCTTTCAAACCCACAGAAACTTTTGGCAACTTGATTCAAATGACAATTCAAAATTGAATCTATATCATATGTGAAGATCACCATTTCTCAAAACCCTATCAAACCAGTGCACCTTGACCATTCCAAGCAACCAAAGACTAATTAGTATGTGACTAGTACACCCACTAAGTTTCACTCAAAAATTCAAATTCAAATCTCCTGCGGCCATTTCATGAAACACCTTGTAAACACAAATCAAGTAAAACATCAAACACTATAGTAAGTAGTGTTGTGCCTAACTTGTCTCCTCTCCAGCTCACACTACACTCTCAGTAGATGATCTAATTTATTTAATCAGCCCTAGCTCACTGTAAACTTGACAATGCCATCAATGGTGACCATGGTCGAGCCCAACTTGCAAACCCAATGTCGACAGCAAGCTAGGAGCCTCACCAAGCCTATCCACCTTGTCTGGGACACAAGCCACCGTCCACCGCCACCCCCTGTCCAGTTCCCAAGCCTTGCCAGCCACTGGACCACTCAGAACGAGCGTGCCTAGTCTCTCTGTGACCATGCCGAGAGCACGCTAGCGCGCCGCCCTCGACATGCTCGTACAGACCGCACCCCGCATTCGCCGCTCGTGTGCGTGATCACCACTGCCCCAAGAACCGCCTGTATATGCCCGTTCATCGTCGGGCGACCAGGAGAGCCCGTGCACCATTAAATTTCCCGCTAGACCCTCCCAGAGCATCGCAGTGTTCCCATCGATTCGCACCTCCACACGCCTCACCACCATGCCGGTGAGCTTCGCCATGAGGCAGTGCACCGTCCCCTACCCCCAGCCATGTCGTTAGCTCGCTGTGCAGACGAGCTCCACCCACACCCTTCGATCCCCTCTTCGCACTATAAATAGAGGCCTCCCCGTTCGAATTCAGCACACCATCGCACGCCCCACCTCTCACTGATAGTACCCACTCATCCCCGGGGCAAGGTGAGCACCAAGTGTCCGGAATTTCGCTGGAGCTTGCCGCTGCTGGAGGAGAAGGACTTCGTTGATTGGAGCCGCCCCAGGAGGATACACCGGTACCAGGAGGATCATCGTCGTCGACTTCGTCGTTCGCCCCCATCCCCGACCATCGCTGGAGCCCCTGTGAGCTGCCACTGACCCCCACTGGCCGCGCTAGGGTTCGACCTTGTCGTGTTCTGTTCAGACGTTGACGATGAACCTCAGACGTAGATATAGCTTCTAATCCTACGGCCCAAATCACCATGTACCCCTTCTCACCCCTATCTCGCTCACTGGTCGGGATAGCCACTTAAACCCACCCGCGCGCGCTGTGCGCAGTGGGCGGCCTAGTTACACTCCCACGCGACCCAGTAATTCAAACTTAGGTTTTTCCATTTAGTTTCAAACTTAGATCTATCTCTAGATTCAAAAATAAATCTAGGGAGATTCACTGATCCAAATTGCATGAAACTAATTTTGCTAGAAAGGTACTGAAATTCTTAATCCAAGACCGTTGGATTCAAATCATTTGGAATTATAGATCACCTATAGTAAAAATAACAAGGCAGAGACATTTCTGTATTCAAACATTTTTCAAAATTCAACCACAAAAGATTTTGAGTTGATTCCAACTCTCAAAAATCACATTTGACAAGACCTTTCTGAATATATAAAAAAATATAAGTTTACTTGCAGAAATAATGGACAAGAAATAAAAGAATGTCCCGTAGGCATTTCTAGTCACTTTATTTAATTAAAATAAAAAGGTTAAACCTTATTAAATTGTGACACCACTTTAAATCACATTCCCAAGTACTAAAATATGTGGTGATGACATGTGTCAACATGATCCCCTATTTTAGTTGGAGAATATTAAATCTTAAGTAGTTTTTCAATGAGTAGAAATTACTTTTCTAAAAAAACAAGTGCTTTAATCTTTGTGATAATAGTGATGATGCTAGATCATCTAGTGTGAACCTTGGTGTGTGATACGCCCAATTTGCATCACCATTCTATATCATAATTTACCTCTATTCGTTGATATTTGTCTTATTATGAGGTATTACTTATGTTTTTCATCTGTTTATGCATGTTGGATGATTCTTGGAGGATGGACTGCCGGAGTATGTATTCTGATGGAAAAGAAGGCATTTCGGAGCAATTTTGCAAATATCAGAAAAATGCCAGAAAAATATGGAAACATATTATTTTACCAAAAGACGAAGGAAGCGAGAACGAGGGACGAAGAGGGGCCTCAGGGGGCCCACACCCCCTAGGCGCGGGCCCACCTGACCCCGTGCCTAGGGCAGGTGTGGCCCACCTGCCCGGCCTCCGACTCCACCCCTACGCCTATATCTTCCCTTCGAAACCCTAAGGCTCAGGGGGCGACCACAGATAGATTTTCGCCGCCTCTGGGGGGCAGAAAACACCGAGAGAGAAAGATCTCTCCGGCAGACAGATTTCTACCGGGGGAATTCCTCCCCGGAGAGGGGAGACCGTCGCCATCAACACTGTCATCAAGCTAGGCTTCATCGGGATCATCATCATCCACACCATCATCTCCACCAGCACCATCACCACCACTCCGTCCTACTATAACAATTGTGTTGGATATTCCTTTAGTTCTGAGGGGAAACTTTCCCGGTGTTGATTACTATTGTAGTTGATGCTTGTGAGTGGAACCATTGGATTATTTTTTATGTTCAGATTGTTATCCATTACCATATCATCTTTGATCTTGATCCATATGATGTCTTGTGAGTAGTTCGTTTAGTTCTTGAGGACATGGGAGAAGTCATGTTGTTAGTAGTGAATATGTGATGAGTTATTATTCAATGGTTTAGTATTTAAGTTGTGGTGCTATTCTTCTAGTGGTGTCATGTGAACATCGACTACATGATACTTCACCATTTATGGGCCTAGGGGAATGGATTGTGTATTTGGATACTAATTTTGGGGTTGCCGGAGTGACAGAAACCTGAACCCCCATTAGGACACCTTTGCACAAGGGAGTGTAGGATCTCAGAGTTTAAGGTTGTGGTTAGATTTATATCTTAATTACTTTCCTATAGTTACGAATGTTTGCAGGGGGTTTAATCACAAGTATGTATTAGTCCTAGGAAGGGCGGTATGTTAGCACAGGTTCACCCACACAACACTTACAAACAACAGAAAAGAGTACTCAGCTATTTGAAGCGAAAGCACTTGACAGAATTCCCATGTGTCCTCGAGAACGTTTGGTCCTTATAAGTATTTCCATTGGCTTGTCCTTTGCTAAGAAAGGATTGGGTCACTTCCTCTGTTTGTTTGTTACCTTTGTTACTTGCTCCTTGTTTTGTTGCCTTGTCAGAAAACCACTAAAAACCCGTTCGCTAAGTATTCACAGGGATTTCTTGCTCCACACATTGTTCAGCACCTTCTGCTCCTCGTTGGGATCGACGCTCCTATTTATCAAAAGTACTACGATACACCCCCTATACTTGTGGGTCATCAAGACTATTTCCTGGCGTCGTTGCCGGGGAGTGAAGCTGTAGAGGTCCCAACCTGATATGGTAGAGATCCATGTGTTTACAATGCTAGTCCCTGGATCAATAGCTAGCATATGTAGTTTAAGATGTAATATCAAGAAAAAAAGGTCATAATACAACTTTATAACCAGGAATAAAATAATTCATTACATCTTACATATCTCATATGGCTATCTCATTACAATGCAGCAGATATAACTATAGCATGGAGTCCTTCATCTTCAAAGTTCCATCGGCAATCATGTTGGTTGTAGACTTGTAATCCTATTCAACACACTTCACTAACATCAAACAAACCTGCAACATAATAAGTTACAACCACAAGGGTCAATACATTTGAATTGTATGGGCAAGTCATACTATGGTAATAGTGGTATCTATCATCTATATGCATTTGGCTAAGTGGAGCTTAGGCTTGCTTTGCTCAAAATAAGGTTTACCTTATAAGTTGAAAACACTAAGTTTTTGTTTGTCAAAAATCACCCAAGGAACAACCAATGAATATTGGTTAACCTTTACCCTTGTTCAACCACAAGTTTTTAACTTATAAATTGGGATGAGGAGATCCTTGATAGCTTCCATGTCTTGATGCTCAAATTGTCCATTGCCGGGGACACGGCTAAGTACTTAGATTTACTCTCTCGAGAGGTGGTGCATTTCCCCCACAAGACTCGACATGCATCGAGAGAAGATCTTGCAGAAGCCTTCCCTTAGACCAAAATGGACGCGCTCCAAACCTATCACCCACTACCACCAACTATCCATCAGGCTAAGTTATTGCAACCTATATGATCCAGGCAGAGCCCATAATGCCATGTGGCTGCACTTGAAGCTTCTCAACATTTGACATATCAAATCTCTTTGTTCCTGGGTGGCATTCCACAAGTGAGATACACTAGGGTAGGCCATGAATATGGGGCCATGTGTAACCACTCAACACAATCTATTATTTCCATTCCACCCAGGTGATTCATTCACATAGTCGTTTTATTAAAAAACACACAAGTCATTGACTTAGAAATATTTCATTGCATGAATATAATCAACCCTTGTTTTCTACTAGCTAGGCTAAGCATGATAGTAGCAAGAATCTTAACTAAGGGAAAATCTACTAAGGCATCATCTACTAGGATTTCCCAAGGCATAGTTTATACTTAGAAAATTCCATGCAAGTCCTACTCAAAATATCACTAATGCATAGTGAAAATAATAGGACAAAATATATGAAGCACCACTTACCTTTTTAGTATATAATATATATTCACTCCTTGATCTTGCAATGGTCTCACTCTTCAAAGTTCACTACAATTCAATCTAGCATTCAAACAATTCATCACATAAAATAAAGAAACTAAAACCATGCATGCAAGCATGCAAAAGATTGTTTTATTTGTAAAGGTGGTTTTTAATAGGCTATAAACATTTTAAAACACTTGTTGGTTATTTATAAAAGTGGCAAAAAAGATTTAAATTTAAGTTAGTGAAAATGGCCATTTTAAATCATTTTTGTTTTGCTAGAAATGATTTAAATCAAAGTAACAATTTCTAGTGTTTTCCAAATATATTTTTAAACACAAATGTTAGTGCTTATGGTCAAAGTGTTTAAATCAAATTTATTTACAAAAAGGTTTCACCCAAAATCATTTTTAAATCAAAGCAACATTTTATTTTACCATAATGCCTTTATTCAAAGGAATATTTTTCCATGGTTAATCAAATACATTTTTTTTAATCCAAAATTTAGTGTTTAGGGTCATAGAGTTTAAATCAAACCATTTCCAAAAGGTTTTACTCAAAAATCATTTTTAAAACATAATCAACAATTTTTGTTTTACTAGAAATACTTTTATTCAAGGAATAATTCCTTAGTGTCACAAAATATACTTTTAAATCCAAAAGTTGGTTTTTATGGTCAGTAGGTTCAAAACAACCCATTTGCAAAATATTTTACCATAAAAAAAAATTTAGAATAAATTTTATAACAAAAATAAACCTAATAATGTTTCTGCAAAAACATCCACTTTTACAGAAGCAAAACACTAAACAAAGGGCATGGTTGCAAAGGTTATAACTTTTTGAATCCATTGATATAAAATTTGCAAATTTTAGACGTGGGGATCTAAAGTTATGAATTTTTCAAATTCTAACATCTAATAGATCTAATTTATGTTTTTAAAACACAGACTGGCCACATGTCTTAATATTACTAGACGATACTGGTTCGCACGGATCGAGCGACGTGGGGTGTTGGATCTAACTAGGATCGTGCGGCATAGATCAAGCGTAACGGTTTGTTTAAGTTAATATATCGCGTCCATCGGATCATCATCCAACGGCTCATAGCACGCCAACCATAGATGGGCGGCGCGGGCGACGAACGCGCGGTGACGACGCTCTTTCAGCGATGTACCGGTGATTACAGGAAGCAAGGAAGAGGGGGAAGGGTCTCACCGTGTTCGCAGGGGTGTGGCGAAGCTCAAGGAACTTGTAGTTGACGAAGGGGCGCACGAGGTTAGGATGAATCGCTCGTCGGAGATGTTGCTGACGACGGTGTGCTCAGGTCGTCGTTGTTGGCGAAGCTACGGTTCAAACTAAGGCAAAAAACAATTGCGTTAGATGTGCACGAGGTCACTAGTCACACGTGTATCATCGAGAGGGAGAGGGGAGGTCAGAAAATACCAGGGGGCGTCGCCGGAGTTGGAGCAGGAGGCGGTGGCGCTTAGACGTCGTTGTTGCCGAGGTTGTGGGGCGCACACGGGCGAGGAAAAGGTATTAGCGTGTGCAGTTGACGTTGGCGAGCAGGCTAGTGGGTGCCAGGGAGTGGGAGGCTATCGGACATCGCCGGAATTTGATGGAGATGCTCATCGGAGCAGTGGTGGCGCAAGGGAAAATTGAGGCAGCCTAGGGGCAGAGAGAGCGACGAGTGAGGGGAAAGAGAGAGGGGGTGATGGCGTTTAAGAGGGAGAGGTCATGGACGATAATATTGCGGCTATTAACGTGAATTAACGCGAGGATTAATCGGCAGAAACAACGACGAGGGGGAAAAGAACTGGTCGCGGGGTGGAGACGATGATGACGTGTTCGGTGGGGTTGCACTGTTGGCGAGTGAAAGGGGGTTATGGTGGGGTCATCAGGTCAGTGAGGGCGTGGGTCGTTTCGTGAGTGATAAAGAACGGTTCGCGGGGAGGGGGAGAGAGTGGGCTTCGCTGGGCCAAGTTGGCTGGGTTTTCTGGGCTGGATTGTTTCCCCCTTTTTTATTATGTTTCCTTTTCTTTTTCAGATTTCTTTTTCTATTTTGAATTTATTCAAATGATTCAAACAATTGTTTGAATTCAAATATCTATCAAAACTTTTCAGTAGGTTACTACTGTTTATTAATATACTCTAAAGTCCATTTTGGAATATTTCTTTGTATTCTCTTATGGTTATTATTTATTTAAAATAGACAATTGTTTTTATTCAAACCATTTATTCAAGCCTTCATTTAAATTCAAATTTTCATCAAACCCTTTTGGTAGGTTTATTTATTCATTAGTGTGTTTAAATAATTCTCTTTGAATTATTTCAAATATTTTAATATGATTTATTATCTATTTAAAAGAGGCCTTTGTCTTTATTTAGATGAGTTTGAATATGGTTCCAAACCATATAATTCTATTTAATAAATCTATTTAATATTTTTAAGTGAATAAGATAACTTTTAATTTACTTGGGCAATTTCAATTATTATTTTCTCATGATTTGATTAATCATTTATAATAGAAATTTTGTCTTCATTCAAATAGAATTGAATTTGGTTGAAGTCCATATAATTTTATTTTACTATTCTTTATCCCTTTATTTTATTTTGGATTATCCTTATTCCATTTGCTTATGGATTTAATTCAAGGTTTAAATTGTCTTCTAAATAATTTCCTTGGGATTTATTATTTAGTTTAGGAAATTTGTCTTTATTTAAATAAAATTGGATATTGTTCAATCCTTATGATTTTATTTAAATAATCTTTTTCTCCTTTTTATTATTCAATAACTTTCATTTGTTTCTGGATTTTTCCAAGATTTAGTTTGTCTTTTAAGTATTCTTTATTTATTTATTTCTATCTTTGCCTTATAAAATCCATATCATTTTATTTATAGATCCAAAATTGGTGATTCCAATTTTGTATGATTTTATTTAATATTTGTTTATATTTTTAAATCCTTTTAGGATTACTTTGCTCAAGGTTTGGTATGGATTTTATCTAGGAGCTTATTTAGCTTTGGAAATTATTTCCTTTTTAACTTATTAAATTCATAAGTTTTTATCCATGGTTCCAAATTAAATGAAACCAATTTCTATGGTTTTATAATATTTTTGTTTATCATTTTTGATCATTTATAAATATTTGTTGATAAATTTTTATATGGATCAAATCCATAGTCTTAGAGAGATCTTGGAAATAATTTTCTTCCTTTAGGGTTTTTAGTGTTTTGGTTTATTTTCCCAAGTGCTTAAATTTTAAGATACATTCTTTGATGAATGCATTTCACTTGATTGAAATTTTGTTGGATTCCCTTTTCATTCAAATTTTGTTCAAGAAGGGTTTTTGAAAGGATACAGATGTCGCCTAGAGGGGGGGTGAATAGGCGATTAAAACTTTTCTGAGAGTGGCTCAACAAAGGTGAAATTAAACTAGCGTTTACTTTGTTAAGCACAAAACCTAGAACTGTCTAGGGTTCACCTATGTGCACCAACAACTATGCTAAGAATGTCAAACAACTATGTGATAGCAAGATATATACTTCAAGCACGAAGGCTATCACCAAGTAAAGTGCATAAGTAAGAGCTCGGGTATGGAGATAACCGAGGCACGCGGGGACGACGATATTTTACCGAGTTCCTCCCAACATGGAGTATGTCTCGTTTGGAGAGGGTGGTATCTAACCACCTATGCCACAAAAGGCCTCCCATATTCTCCGGTGAATCTTACCCCAACGGGATCGATCCACACTTCCACTATTGGTGCACTTGTCGGTGTCAAACCGGAACCTCTCACAAGGTTGGGGCACTTCTCCACAACTCAATTGGAGGCTCCCAACAAACGCCACCAAGGACACAACCTGCAACACCAACAAATCGTCTAGGGTTCCAAGAACCCAAGAGTAAAAAGCTTCTCAACTTTCACTCACCAAATCCTCCAGGGAGAACTCAAACCGATGAACCAAATGCAAATGGCAAGAACACAAGTAGTGTTTAAATCCTTCTCTCCCAAATTCCACCAAAACTACAAAAGCTTGTGGGGGAATAAGAGAGGAAGAACAATAGAGGAAATCCACAAAAGACTCCAAGATTTAGATCCCAAGATATTCCCCTCACTTAGAGGAGAGATGGATTGGTGGGATTGTAGATCTAGATCTCCTCTTTCAAATCCCTAATGTTTATGCAAGAATCTAGGGAGGAATTGAAGGGGGAGCAAGCTCAAGAGGGTCAAGAATGGAGGAGAAAGTCTGTAAAACTCGAGCAGAGTCATTGGGGAAGAAGGTCCCCTTTTTATAGGCCCACAGATTTCTGACCGTTTTCTGCCCGTTGGGGACTTGCCAGACCGGAGACTCCGGTGTACAGACCGGAGATTCCGGCCCAACCTCCATACAAGCCTCCGGACCACCTATCAGACTGTCCCAGGCTGAATTCTGGAGCCCCCTCCGGGGACTCCTGCGGAAACTCCGGTCCATGCAGACCGGAGACTCCGGTCAGGAACAAATAAGAGGCAAACTTCAAATGGCGATATCTAGAGTTTGGAAACTCCGATTGACCCGAAACCAATTTTGTTGGAAAGAGGACAACAAGAGCTACCCAAAAAATATTGGATACCACCAAGAGAGAACATTTGATGTATCATAAAGTGAGATACCTCTCTTGGTGAGAAACCGGAAAACCTCAAAGTTCAAAAACACAATATGATATAAAAGGGAAATCCGTTTTTGATGAACTAGAGCTTGTTATGAATATTACCACAAGCTCCAGAACCTCACATGTATAAGATCCAAATAACAACCAAGAAAGGATGATGCTAAGTATGCAAAGGTTTGAGCTCTCTCGGGAAGATATGATCGAGTTACTCACTTGAGATCCCCTCTTGATAGTACGATTATCTATCCTATAAACCGGTCTCCCCAACTAACACCACGGGACCGGTAAGAAAGAAAACCTATCAATATCATACCTTTGCCTTGCGCATATTCCACTTGATCTTGATGTATACGATCTTGTCCTTCTCAAGATGGAACGCCTTTCTTGATTGCTCTTGCACGCACTCGCTTGATGAAGACTTGCAAGTTGCTCCCCCATACAACATGGGCAAACCTTTACTTTGACCTTGTATTCCTCGATCCATGATCACCGAGGATGGCAAGCTTTAAGCATGAGATCTTCTAGGTATTGCACATCTTTAGCTTGCACATCATTTCTCCTTTTCTTCATTATGTTGATGCATGACCAATCTGTGGATCATTATTTGAACACCTTGGTCACCACATGATCCTCTTCACTTCTTCTCCAAACCTTGAAGCCAACATATGGTTCAAGCATTGCCTATGGAAAATTCCTACAAGTACAACTTGATACAAGCATTAGTCCATAGAGATTATCATTAATTACCAAAACCACACATGGGGGCCCACATGTTCTTTTAGTTTTGATGTTTCCATTTAGAAGCAAAAAAGTTTCTTTTCACCCTAAATTTCAACCATTATTTATTTTGTTTATTTATTTTTCACATTTCAAAATTTGGAAAATTTTGGGATGTGACAGAAGCGCTATTGAAGAGTGGAACTGGTAAGGGGAACTTTTAATGTGAGTATTGCTTTTGTTAATGCTTGTTACATTGATTCCAATATGGATAACCCACTTGGTATTCTGTTTGGGAAAACTGCTACCACTTCTAGGGTAGTAGATGAACCACCTCCTGTTGAGATAGATCCTTTTAAGATACCTACAAGTATTGTTAATCGTGTTATGGATAATTATTATTTTGGGGATGGAACTGTCCATCCCGGTGATCACTTTATTTTTATCCATGAATTATGCGGGTTGTTTAAGTGTGCAGGTATCACAACTGAACAGGTGAAGAAGAAGTTACTCTCCATATCCTTGAAAGGGAGAGCTAAAGAATGGTATAAGCTGCTGAAGAATGGACAATCCATGGAATGGGAGGAGATGGCATCTCTCTTTTACTCTAAATTTTATCCTCCTAGTGAGATTCATAAGGATATAAATCTTATATATAACTTTTGGCCTCTTGATGGAGAGAGTACAGATCAAGCTTGGGGTAGATTGAAGTTACTAATGCTTAAATGTCCTATTCATGAACTCCCTAACAATATTATTCTGAATAACTTTTATTCTAGGCTTTATCTTCATGATAAAGATTTACTAGATGCTTCTTGTGCTGGATCATTCACATGTATGAAGGAAGAAGATAAATGGTACCTTCTAGACCGTATTCAAGAGAACACTGAAGCTTGGGAGAATGACAAAGTAAGAAAGTCAGGTATAAACTATGATTATGAATGCATTGAATCTTTTATGGGAACTGATGACTTCTATGATATTAGCAATGAGTTTGGTCTAGATTCCCAAAGTATTGCCAATTGTTTTAAGGCCTTTGCCTCTTATATAGAAATTCCCAAGAAGAAGTGGAATAAGTAACATGCTCCTTATAAAGATGTTGTTAATCATGTTCCAGTTAGAAGTACTCAAGTTTGTATTACTAATCATATTGTGCCTGAACCCCATGTTGAGAAAATGCCTTTCCTAGCTAAGGTAAAGGAGTATTCTATGATTATTAGTGCAAATAACAAAGGTACAATGAAGACTATGGAGCCTGGTAAGCAATTGAATGTTGAACCTGTGGTAGCTATTGTGAAAGACACTGTCACTAGAAATATAGAGGATGCGCACATTGTCTTCTGTGAATATGCTTCTAACATTATCTCTCATCCTAGTAAGGCTAGAAAATCTAGTGTTCATGTGCTTTCTGTTAAAATTGGTGATCATTGCTACTATGGTTAATGTGATATTGGTGCTAGTTCTAGTGCTATTCCTTATGAGATTTACAAGGAAATTATGCATGAGATTGGTCCTTGTGAGCTTGAGGACATTGATGTAGTTATTCACCTTGCTAACAAGGAGACCATTTGCCCCATTGGCATTATAAGTGATGTGGAGGTTCTCTGTGGTAAGATAAAGTATCCTGCTGATTTTCTAGTGCTTACTTTAGCAGCTAGCAAAACTTGTCCTATCATTTTTGGTAGACCTTTCTTGAACACTTGTGGAGCTATTATTGATTGTAGGAAGTAAAAAGTTTTAACTAAGTTTGATGGAGATTCTTATGATTTTAAATTTTCCAAATTTGCTAAAGCTCCTTGTGAAAATAGCTTGCCTAATAAAGATTTCAGGATGGAACAACTTGCTTCTATTGATCCAGTCTATGACCTTGGATCTCTTTTTGATGACTGTAAGTATGCTTATTCTGATGATAAAGTTGTTTCCAGTGATAGTTATATTGTCAACTTTATTCGAAGTGCTACTGAAAGTTATTTTAAGAGAGGGAAACATGGTTTTATGCATCTCAATGATGTTAAGTTTCTCCGTTTTATGTTGAAAGCTTTGAAGTTGCATTTGTTTTGTCTTCCTATGCTTGTGGTTTTTTGCTTCAACAATTCGTTTTCTCATGATACCCCCATGCATAGGAAGTGGGTTAGACTCAAATGTGTTGGTTATTTGCTTCTTGATGCTCTCTTTCACTTCTAATATATATATCCTATGTGAGCATCTTTGAAAGTTTCAAGCCTAACTTAAAGGCATTAAAGAAAAGTTCTTGTTGGGAGATAACCCAAGAGTTTTGTCGTGTCTTGGAAGTTATTACCTCGGTAATAACCTCTCCTTATCCTTTTTGTTTTGGTTTTTCTGTCAAGTTCAACTACTTTTGTGAAGTAGAGGAGTTGTGAAAAGTTGTTGTCCTGGGACAGATTTTTGTGTTGTATTGTAAAAATTTGTGAGGAAGCTAAGTAATTCGGATGGAGCTGAATTTTTCTGAGTTTGTTCTCCAAGTTGTTAACCAACTTTCATCAGTTCTACACTTTTTGATTTGAGCAACAGAAGGTCTTCGGAAAAATCAATCTTTACCTGCTGGTCTGTTTTGACAGATTTCTGCCATCATTTGCATTTGCCTCTTACAGAAGCTTTTGTTTTGATGGGTTTTGGATTGAAGTGTTTACCAAAGGTTTATTGTTTTTGATTACACTAATGTTGTCATTGAGTTTGTGCAAAAGTTTTGTATGAAGGGAATTCTTAGGAGAAAGAGAGAAGGAATCTGGAGAGTTCGTCTATGAATAGGTAAAAGTGGTGAAAACAGAAGGTTCGTGAAACCCCAATCTTTTTATATTTTTGATATTTTTAATACATAAGGGAAATTACGAGACGAAACTGAAGAGGAAATGGAGCCCGGGGTGGATAAACCCACCCCAGGCGCGGGGCCAGGCTATCCGCGCCTGAGGGGGGTGTCTCCCCCTCGAACTCCGGCTCCGCCTTGTTTCCATGTCAAAACCTTCCTTATGCATTGAAACTTCGTAATATATACCCCCCGGATACCCCGAGGTTCGTGCATCGTGTTTTTGTTTCAATCTGTTTCTGTCAGTAAATCTTCTCAAGTTTAGAGCACCATGGCCTCCGCCAACGACAGAGGCAAGAAGCCCGTGGAGATAGAGTTGGAAGAACAAACCGCCGCAGGAACAAGGGGAAGGAAACCTACTTTTATAGGAGCAATTAACACTGCAGATGCTTTTCTCGTCACATGCAGGGAATCATTGCCTTCGGTCCAGAACTCATATACTGCCCTGAGGCAACGGAAGCCCTTCGAACCACCAACGAGTTTTGTGATATGTACCATGCTTTGAGGATGAAGGTGGATATGCTTCAAGAGGAGAATAACAGGCTTTGTAAGTTGCTGGGAGATTTTCCGACCCATGACAAAAGAACACCACCACCACCGAAGGAGTAATTCGTCATCAGGTTTGGCATCCCCTTGGCTTGTTCCAAGCTTGGGGGAGTGCCGAGGTATCACCACCATTATCTTTTATCTTATAGTTTGGTTTGCATGTGGAAGTATCTCTCTTTTAGTTTATTATCTATGTATCCCTTGGTGTGAGTGCCTTTATTTGAATATTAATGAGAAGTCTCATCTTTTACCTTTTGCACTTCTTATTTTAGTTTGCAATCTCTACTATATGATGGATCTTGTTGATCAGTATTGGCACCACTTTGGGATCATCAAGTGGATCTAAATTGGTTTTGGCAAACCAAGTTGAAGGAAAAAGAAAGAAAGGAAAAGCTTTCAGGTATTTGGTACAGTTTGTTTTCTTTCTTGTTGGATCATAAGTTAGTATTCTTTATTTAGGATTCTTTTGTGTCTTCAAGGAAGGCTGCATGTTTGGCTTTATTACTTGTATGTTTGCTTATTTCTTTCCACTCTCTTGCTTGCTACCCAGCCTTGCTAGCCAAAAACCTGTTTTGAGAAGGCATACTTCTCATGTTTCCAAAATCCTTTGAACCAAAACTTTTGCCACTTGTGTCCACCATATCTACCTAGTAGCTTTTGCTATTCCAAGCAAATTTTCAAGCTTCATCTACCTTTCAAATTAAAAAGTATTTTGTTATGAGAAAACTAGTTAGGAAAGCTCTCATGAACTTGATGGAACACCTTATTTCCTTGCCCCTAATAGACTTGAACCATTATGAACATCGAAGTTGTATATGCTTGCATCTATACGTTGGAATTAGTAGAAATGTGCTATCACGGGGAACGTTTTCAACATTGCACTAGTATTCTGTACATAGTTGATATCTTTCTCTTTTTTCTATGTATGTCAACGGTGTGAAATAAAGAGGGAACTTGTAAGTCCATGCAGTTTGTATCCTGTGTTAGAGAAACGCCTGGGCCGCTAGCCTAAGCCATGCTTAATCATGGTGGAAACTTGCAGCATCACCATAGTGAGTCATCTATGAAGCATCCTCAATAAAAATCTATACACATAGTAAATAAAAAGATCGCTGAGATGCTCATTGTCTGCTTGCCTTGTCATTTTGGTTATGGGAAAGCTCATGTACCATGTGCAAGGGGTACCCCGTTGGCGGTTCTCAATGATATGCAAATACTTACAATGACAAGAACTTACCTGGGCCCAAAGTTGAGTATGCATGAGGAGTGGCCCTCATATTCAAGGGACATGAGATTGTCAACTTATATTTCGTCAAGCATATACTCTATCTTTGTTCACTTTAACCTTAATCATCTCAAAATGCTTATGATACGGGCAATTATGGCTCAAAGGTAGTAAGTACCATAATCTTTTGGAAGCTCTTTATGACTTGTAATCCCTGCTACCCTCTAAGAAGGGACCTTTCTCCTAGCTACCAGTTGAGTCAGTAAACCTACTTCCTCTCTATCTCTAGTAAGTTTTTGAGTTGTTGTGTTTCAAGCATTCATATGGTGATTTATTCAATCATGTTCTATATCTTCCTTGTTTGCACAAAACTCTTATCTATTGAGTATTACTTTGAAAGCCTTCACTTGTGAAAAACCTTTTTGAGCAAAGAGTGCTCCTGTTTTGAAACTCCTACAGAAAGCTTTTGTGAAACTGTTTGCCAGTTGTTCTCTGACTAAGAACAAGTTTGCCAATTCCAATTATGATTTATCTTTATGCACCTCTATTGTGACTACTGTACTTGGTTGCAAGATAAGTTATATAATGGTGAGTTGCTTTCATCTATGAGTTGTGCAATGGTAAGTGTGATGCTTCTTATTCGTATTATTTTATCGACACTTCACTCCATAAACCTGTGGGCATGTTTACTAAGCTTAGTTTTCGCTTGGGGACAAGCGAAGTCTAAGCTTGGGAGAGTTGATATGCCCAATTTGCATCACCATTCTATATCATAATTTACCTCTATTCATAGATATTTGTCTTATTATGAGGTATTACTTATGGCTTTTCATCTGTTTATGCATGTTGGATGATTCTTGGAGGATGGACTGTCGGAGTCTAGATTCTGATGGAAAAGAAGGCATTTCGGTGAAATTTCTCAAAGATCGGGAAAATATGGAAACATATTATTTTACCAGAAGACGAAGGAAGCCAGAAGGAGGGAAGAAGAGGGGCCTCAGGGGCCCCACACCCCCTTAGGCGCGGGCCCACCTGACCCTATGCCTAGGGAAGATGTGGGCCACCTGCCTGGCCTCCGACTCTGCCCCTTCGCCTATATCTCCCCTTCGAAACCCTAAGGCTCAGGGGGCGACCACAGATAGATTTCCGCCGCCTCTGGGGGGCAGAAAACACCGAGAGATAAAGATCTCTCCGGTAGACAGATTTCTGCTAGGGGAATTCCTCCCCAGAGAGGGGAGACCGTCGCCATCAACGTCGTCATCAAGCTAGGCTTCATCGGGATCATCATCATCATCCACACCATCATCTCCACCAGCACCAGCACCACCACACTGTCCCACTGTAACAATTGTGTTGCATATTGCTTTAGTTCTTAGGATAAACTTTCCCTGTGTTGATTACTATTGTAGTTGATGCTTGTGAGTGGAACCATTGGATTATTGTTTATGTTCAGATTGTTATCCATTACCATATCATCTTTGATCTTGATCCATATGATGTCTTGTGAGTAGTTTGTTTAGTTCTTGAGGACATGGGAGAAGTCATGTTGTTAGTAGTGAATCTGTGATGAGTTATTATTCAATGGTTTAGTATTTAAGTTGTGGTGCTATTCTTCTAGTGGTGTCATGTGAACGTCGACTACATGATACTTCACCATTTATGGGCCTAGGGGAATGGATTGTGTATTTGGATACTAATTTTGGGGTTGCCGGAGTGACAGAAACCTGAACCCCCGTTAGGACACCTTTGCACAAGGGAGCGTAGGATCTCAGAGTTTAAGGTTGTGGTTAGATTTATATCTTAATTACTTTCCTGTAGTTACGGATGTTTGAAGGGGGTTTAATCACAAGTATGTATTAGTCCTAGGAAGGGCGTTATGTTAGCATAGGTTCACCCACACAACACTTACAAACACCAGAGAAGATTAATCAGCTATTTGAAGCGAAAGCACTTGACAGAATTCCCATGTGTCCTCGATAACGTTTGGTCCTTATAAGTATTTCCACCGGCTTGTCCTTTGCTAAGAAAGGATTGGGCCACTTGCTCCGTTTGTTCGTTACCTTTATTACTTGCTTTACCTTGTCATAAAACCACTAAAAACCTGTTCGCTAAGTATTCACAGGGATTTCCTGCTCCATACCATTGTCCAGCACCTTCTGCTCCTCGTTGGGATCGACACTCCTATTTATCGAAAGTACTATGATACACCCCCTATACTTGTGGGTCATCAGTGTGATAAATAGAATTAGTTAAGTATTGTTTGGTGATTGTGTATCTTGTATTTATTTATAGACACTAGTACCGACCAAGGATACGAGGAGGAAGGAGACTACTACGAAGAAGAAGCCGAGGAGAACTTCAACCACTGCACTGCACAAGGCAAGCTACCACTTGCATGTTACCTATGCAAGCTAACACTTGCAACTGTGAAAGTTGGATAACCTATGCAATGCATTAGGCATGCCTTAGTTATACTAGTGAATGATACCAAGTCCTAGTTTACTTGCAAGCTTAGTTATTTATTTCTTTATCAAAGCTTTTATTTGTGTTTACTTAGTGACTTGTAGATTTTAGAAAGATGTTTAAAGGTAGAATAAAGAGCATAAAATTTGGACTAAGTTAGATAATCTTGATGTCATCCTGAGGCATGAGATTGAACTTAGATCATTCACACTTGTTTACCACCTCTCATTAGTGTTTACCCCCACTTGTAGATGCTAGTGCTAAGCATAAAACTTGATCACTTTAGACGGGAATACTTGGTGAAAATGGTTATGAAAACCTTATAATGATGAGTCATTCTACTGAAATGTTTTGACATGTGTTCTTGAACATCAGATGATTTTGATGATGAAAATGTTGAGGCATGAGCCTTAGCCCTTTATAAAACTGATGGTTGTCTGGATGCGATACCATTCCAATTTTACCGTACAACCACAATACCCAAAATTTGGGTAGGTCTTGACTGGAAGTTTATATACCTTAATATGGGTTCGCTTGCGGCCAAGGTTTGAGCTGAGGCTACCTTGTGAAGATTGTCCACCTGTGTAGTTCCCAAGATGACAGTTGGTCATGGTTGGGAGGCCAAACTCATAGGAGAGGTGCCTATACTGGGGCGTGTAATTGAAAGGTTAGGATTGATTATCCACATACTGAGTATGGTGAATTCAGGATTGTTCCTTACGGATGTATCGAATATTGTGGTGAAAGTGTACCACCTCTGCAGAGTGTCAAACTATTCGAATAGCCGCGTTCGCGGTTATGGACAGTTGGAGTGGCCATACTGTTCCGTCGTCAGATGTTCTCAAAATGACTTGTGAAACGAATCATGACTTTGACTTGACCACAACAAGGTTGTGAACATGAAAACTCAAGTTCCCACTTAGGTGTTATAAAACTTTCCACTAGTTTTCTTTGCTTCTGAACTCAGTTAGAGATAAATCTGGATTTTTGCAAAACAACTTAGAGCTTAGTATTTCCTACTCAAAACCACTTCACTTGTTAGTATTAGTTTGCGAGTACTTAAAGAGTACTCATGGCTTTGTCCCTGACTATTCCTGTAGCCAGACTATGAAGAGGACTATCAGGAGGATGGACCGCTGGAAGGTTACGACAACTAGGATCATCTCCCATCGTCAGCATTGCCTGCGACCATGAAGATGGAGCTTCGCCCACGCTACCGTTATTATTACATTACTCCGCTGCTATGATTGTATTAAGACTGGATCATGAGATTCTTTATTTTTTGTAAGACATTATGCATGGTTTGTAATGGATGATGTACTATGATATCCAATATGTTACGTCTCGCAAAAATGGTAATCCTGGGACTGCGATGTATGGCATAACAGACATCTGGGATTAAAAATCCAGGTGTTGACACATCTACATTGGAAAACAAAGTTGAGACATGATCTTGTAGCCCCCTCTTTGGTGGCGATAGCAATAATTGTAGTCTCAAACTAAGTAATAACAAGTTAATACATCAAACATGGCAAACTACTCATTTAAATGATACAACAGGAGCTATGAACTGGAGTTTAGTACTGGTCAATGGTTCAAATATACTGACCATCACATCAAACAAACAAGACAAGCAAGCATTAAACAAGTGTGCCTACCATGAAACGAGAAATATAAAAATGTATGTGGCTTAGGATTTCAGCAAATATAAACAATCCAGGTCATTCCAACAAATATATATATAGAAGAATAAACCAGAAGAATAAACGAGACAATGACATGCAGTTACTATTGTAGCTAAGAATTAACAAGAGGAGGCCCATCTCTAACAAGAGATAGAGCTTGAGGCCGCTTCCCTTGTTGCGTATTGCCAAGGGGCTTATTCTTCAATGGGTAAGACTTGACATGATGCCCTTCTTCCTTGCACTTGAAGCAAGCAATGTTGGTCGGATTCTTGACTTGACCTTGGCCATTCTTCTTGTTCCCCTTGTGCTTCAACTTGATAGTGGACTTGTTCTTGATATTGGAGTTGAATCCAAGACCACTCTTGTCATTAGGGGATTTTTGCACACTCAAGATGTTATTGAGTGTGGCCTTCCCTTTATGACCCTTTTTAAGTCATTCTTCAAAGAAGTGACTTGATCCTTGAGCTCTTTAATTTCCTCTACATGGTTAGTGTGAACAATAATACTAGAGGAAGTAGATGTTACATTGTTAGAGCAACAAGGCATGGAAAGTAATTCATCACAAGATGTAGCAATGTCATGAGTGGATGAATTACAAGGACTAGCACATGGAAATATGAAATTTGGAGAAGAAGTAATTCTAATGCCCAAATGAGGCTCGTTAGATGTTACCTTTGACACAATAGCCTCATGAGCCAACTTTAGCCTACCATGGGAGACTAGAAGATCCTCATGTGATCTTGAAAGCTTAACATACTTTTCTTCCAACTTCCCATAGTTGCTAGTTAGCAAAGCAAGTTAAGCCTTTAGCTCAACATTCTCCTTTAAAATAGATGCTTCACAAGAAATAGAGTTAGTAGCACCAGCATCATTATTAATTGCAAGAGGTGAGGGCAACTTGGCAAGCTCTTTTGAATATGAAGCTTTAAGTTGCTCATGTGACTCGGTGAGTTTAATGAGCTCACTCTTAATGACCCGAGAGCCATTTTCGAGGTGCCTAAAATCCTCAACATGTTTAGCATGGGCAACTACAAGTTCATCAGTTTTAGTTTTGAAGATATTTGCCACCGCAAGTTCTCTATCATGGTTTTCCTTTACTCTAGATAATTCTAGGGTAAAAGTCTCCTCAAGAGATTCCTTGGTGGTTTGTTCTTCTTCAAGGGAGCTCTTTAGATATGCAATTTCAAGTGCATACTAACGCTTATGTTCATACTTTTGAGACATGATATTTTCTTGCTCATAAATAAGTTTCTTGCCTTCAATAGCATAAGTCAAAAATTCAACAAATTTGGAGGAAGCAATTTTATTTCTATGGAGAGCGGGAAAGACAATCTCTCCCATCTCTTTAACAGAGGCAAAATCATAATCAACTAGATGATCATCATTATTATCATCCTCAACCTTATCATCATCAACATCATCATGGGAAACAATGGGATCCAAAGAGGTTACCTTTGTTCCCTTAGCCATAAGGCATATGTGAGAACCGGAAGAAGGTGATGATGAGATTGCACTTGTAGCTCTATTCAAGACCTTGTCTTGGCCCATAGAATCTTCATTTTCCTCTACATGGTTAGCAACACAAGCACTAGAGGAAATAGAAGCATTTTTATCATGGCAACAAGACAACACAAGCATATCATCATAAGATTTATACATGTCATTTCTACATGATATGCAAGGACTACCAACACGAGCATATACGGAGTTTTGGGTGCTACAAGTTTCAGGGTCCAAAGATAGAACATTGCAATTATAAATAGACGAAGGTCTACCAACATTAAGCTCACTATCCACATTGCAATTTCTATCACCACTCACCATATCATTACCTTGTGAAAAATCACATGTTGGTGAAGTGGTAGAAGATGAGAACTCATCACGGCCGGAGGTGGAGGGAAAACAATCATCCTCAATAATGTTGGACTCACTATATTTATCTTGAAGCTTGGTCCATATATCATGAGCACTTCGATAAGGCATGATTGAAAAAATAACTACATTGCTCACAACAAGTAAAAGCACTTTAGTAGCTTGAGCATCTATATAATAGTTCACCTTCTCCTCTAAAGATTCATTTTGGGGATCCATAGGAGAATAAAACTCATATATAGAATTCCCTCAATAGATGGGTGAATGTCCCGGAAAGAATTAAGCATGCGACATTTCCAATCTTCATAATTTGTGCCATCGAATATATCAAACGAATCGTGCACTACTAACCTAGTCGACATCGTTACTCTCAAGGCGGTGAAGCCTAAAAGCAAGAGACCTCGCTCTGATACCAATTGAGAGATCACGGATGCCGCCTAGAGGGGGTGAATAGGCGGTTAAAAACTTTTACGAGATGGGCTTAACAATGGTGGAATAAAACTAGCGTTTTATTTTGTCAAGCACAAAGTCAATATATACTATGGTTCACCTATGTGCACCAACAACTTATGCTCAACAAGACAAGCAACAATGTGATAGCAAGATAGATTACTTCAAGCATGAAGGTTATCACAATGTAAAGTGCATAAGTAAAGAGCTCGGGTATAGAGATAACCGGGGCACGCGGGTAGGGCGATATTTTACTGAATACCTTCCTACAAGAAAGTACGTCTTGTTGGAGGGGTCTACGGTACTAAGACCACCAACGCCACAATAGGCCTCACCCTATTTTCCCAAACACCCGCCGCACAGCAAGCACCCGATCCACTATGGGACACTTGATGGCGGTCACCAAACCCTACAAGATTGGGGCAATCTCCACATATTAATTGGAGGTTCCCAATAATCACCACCAAGGTCGCTAGCTTGAGGATACACTAGAGGAAAAAAGGGCTATCCGTTCGCGACCCCTCGGAGCATTAGTCCCGGTTGCGCCACCAACCGGGACTAATGCTGGCACGCGTCCCGGTTGGAGCGGGCACGGGGCCAGGGGGCATGCGTCCCGGTTGGTAAGGGGGCATGCGTCCCGGTTGGAGCCACCAACCGGGACTAAAGGTTTGGCCATAGCCACGTGGCGTGGCACGCACCTTTAGTCCTGGTTGCTGGCTCCAACCGGGACTAAAGACCCCTGCCCTCTATAAATGCAACGCCCTAGCCCCCTCTGCCTCCACTCTGTTTTTTGGAATGGTGGAAGGTGTGAGGGGGTGTGCTGGTTTTTTCTCATGCATGCATTGAAGGTGTTTGTTGAAATGTTTGAGTGAATAATCCCGTTGAATTTATCATAGAACAAAAATATAAAAGGTGTCCGAGACGCACTTGAGCTTTCTCCTCTTTATTTCCCTCGATCGAGGTTAGCAATCTTATCTTTTCTAGGTCATTGATACAATTCATGTGTCGGTGTGAATTGGTTATTTCACTATTTATGATGTCCTGTTTTTTGATAAACTTACTTATATGATGGAGATGAACGGTCGGGAATGGATGTACGGTGACCGGCGGGTAGCCGGGTATATCAAAGGTGTGGATAAATTTATCGATGTGGCTACGGCAAACAAAGAGAATGGATTTATACGTTGTCCATGTGTTCAATGTCGGAACAACAAGGAGTACTCTTCCTCAAAAATCATTCGTGGCCACCTGATTATGAAAGGTTTCATGCCCAACTATAATTGCTGGACCAAGCACGGGGAAAGAGGGGTTATGATGGAAGATGGTGAAGAAGAAGATGATGATAACAACTATCATCATATGTTTCCTGAATACAGTGATACTGCAATGGAAGACAATGGAGAGGAAAGAGGTGAAGAACGGGCATCAGATGAGCCGGCTGATGAACTTGGTAGGGTCATTTCTGATGCAAAGCGAGACTGTGAAACAGAAAATGAGAAGTTGAAGTTAGAGGGCATGTTATAAGATCACAAGAAATTGTTGTACCCAAATTGTGAAGATGGCAGCACAAAGCTCGGTACCACATTGGAATTGTTGCGATGGAAGGCAGAGTGTGGTCTAACTGACTCCTCATTTGAAAAGATGCTGAAAATAATGAAGCCGAAGTTTCCAAAACATAACGAACTTCCCGAGAGTACCTACGAAGCAAAGAAGACTCTCTGTCCTCTGGGATTAGATGTGCAAAAGATACATGCATGCATTAATGACTGCATCCTCTACCGCGGTAAGGAGTATGAGAATTTAGATAAATGCCCGGTATGCAACGCGTTGCGGTATAAGATCAGACGAGATGACCCTGGTGATGTTGAGGGAGAGCACCTCCGGAAGAGGGTTCCTGCTAAGGTTATGTGGTATGCTCCTATAATACCAAGGTTGAAACGCATGTTCAGAAACAAAGAGCATGCCAGGTTGTTGCGATGGCACAAAGAAGACCGTAAGAAAGACGGGAAGTTGAGACACCCTGTTGATGGGTCACAGTGGAGAAAAATCGAGAGAGACTTCCCAGACTTTGCAGGTGACGCAAGGAACTTATGGTTTGGTCTAAGTACGGATGGCATGAATCCTTTTGGGGAGAAGATATGCAGTCACAGCACCTGGCCCGTGACTCTATGTATCTATAACCTGCCTCCTTGGTTGTGCATGAAGCGTAAGTTCATTATGATGCCAGTGCTCATCCAAGGCCCGAAGCAACCGGGCAACGACATTGATGTGTACCTTAGGCCATTAGTTGAAGAACTCTTACATTTGTGGGGCAAACCAGGTGTACGTGCATGGGATGAGAACAAACAGGAGCCATTTAATCTACGAGGGTTGTTATTCATAACCATCAATGATTGGCCTGCTCTTAGTAACCTTTCAGGACAGACAAACAAAGGATATAAGGCATGCACCCACTGTTTAGATAAGACCGAAGGTACATATTTGCATAAATACAAGAAGGTTGTGTACCTGGCGAATCGACGATTTCTTCCGACCAATCATCCCGTAAGAAAGAAAGGCAAGCATTTCAAAGGTGAGGCAGATCACCGGAAGAAGCCTGAACTCCCTGCTGGTGATGATGTATTTGGTATGGTCAAGGACATAGAAGTAATCTTTGGAAAGGGTCCCGGCGGTCAATCAGTTCCGAACGACGTCGCTACAGGACACGCACCCATGTGGAAGAAGAAATCTATATTTTGGGAGCTGCCATATTGGAAAGTCATGTGTGTCCGCTCTTCAATCGACGTGATGCACGTGACGAAGAATCTCTGCGTGAACCTGCTAGGATTCCTAGGCGTGTATGGGAAGACAAAAGATACACCTGAAGCATGGGAGGACCAACAAATTATGAAAGACCCAAAGAACATGCATACAGATAACAAGACGGATAAAGGGCGTCACTTAAGTCGTGCCAGCTATGCTCTTACCAAAGCAGAGAAGGAAATCTTTTTTGAAGTCCTTTACAGTATCAAGGTGTCGTCGGGCTTCTCATCTAATATAAAGGGGATAATAAATATGGCAGAGAAAAAGTTCCAAAACCTGAAGTCTCATGACTGTCACGTGATTATGACGCAGTTGCTTCCGATTGCATTGAGGGGGCTTCTACCGGAAAATGTTCGAGTACCCATTGTGAAGCTGTGTGCATTCCTCAATGCAATATCTCAGAAGGTAATCAATCCAGATATTCTGCCAAGGTTACAGAAGGATGTGGTACAATGTCTTGTTAGTTTTGAATTGGTGTTCCCACCATCCTTCTTCAATATTATGACGCATCTCCTGGTTCATCTAGTGGAAGAGATTGCCATTCTCGGTCCGGTATTTCTGCACAATATGTTCCCCTTTGAGAGGTTCATGGGAGTCTTAAAGAAATATGTTCATAACCGTGCTAGACCAGAAGGAAGCATCTCCAAGGGATATGGAACAGAGGAGGTCATTGAGTTTTGTGTTGACTTTATTCCTGACCTTAAGCCGATTGGTGTTTCTGACTCGCGGCATGAGGGAAGACTAAGTGGAAAAGGCACACTGGGAAAGAAAGCAATGATATGTAGGGACGGGGATTCTTTCACTAAAGCACACTACACAGTTCTACATAATTCCACCTTGGCAGCTCCGTATATCGAGGAACACAAGAATATTGTACGCTCCAAAAACCCGGGGAAGCCTGAATCATGGATTACAGATGAACACATGAAGTCTTTTGGTGGTTGGATGCGGACACATCTCTTGAATGACACCACTGTTGGATATCAGCTATACTTGTTGGCCGCATCACCATCTTCTACTGTATTGAATTTCCAAGGGTACGAAATAAATGGGAATACATTCTACACGATCGCCCAAGATAAAAAGAGCACCAACCAAAATAGTGGTGTCCGCTTTGATGCAATAGACGAGAATGGACAAAAGGACACATATTATGGTTACATAGAGGAGATATGGGAACTAGACTATGGAGTCTCTTTTAAGGTCCCTTTGTTTCGCTGCAAATGGGTCAACCTGAATGGGGAAGGGGTAAAGATAGACCAGTTGTACGGAATGACAACAGTGGATCTCAACAATCTTGGTTATAGAGATGAACCATTCGTCCTAGCCAATGATGTGTCTCAGGTTTTCTATGTGAAGGACATGTCCTCCAGACCGAAAAAAAGAAAAAATATGCAAACGAATACATCATATGATGAGCCAAAGCGTCACATAGTTCTTTCAGGGAAAAGAAACATCGTGGGAATCGAGGACAAGACAGACATGTCAGAAGATTATAATAAGTTTGATAAAATTCCGCCCTTCACAGTGAAAACTGACCCAAGCATTCCGTTAAGTAAAGAAGATGCTCCATGGTTACGTCTGAAGCGGTCATAAGGAATGACATATGCCAAGAAGTTCATGCTCATATTATGTAACTCTAGTTCATGTCTTTCGCGGTTTGTGGCTTGAACGAAGGATATCTTTCGCGGTTTGTGGCCTTTAGTCCCGGTTTTGTAGTCTCGGTTTTGATATTAATAAATGTCTTGCAGCTTGTAACTTCACTAACTAGATCAATACGCCTCGGAGCTAACTAATTTCACATATTAGGGAGTGCCTCTATGACCAGTTTCTCGGAGATGCCGGAGGACTGGGCTCCGTCGGCATCTCCCTGAAACTGGCCGCAGTGGTGTCCCTGCTCTCGAAAACCATCTTGCAGCTTGTAACTTCACTAAGTAGATCAATATGCCTCGGAGCTAACTAATTTCACATATTAGGGAGTGCCTCTATGACCAGTTTCTCGGAGATGCCGGAGGACTGGGCTCCATCGGCATCTCCCTGAAACTGGCCGCAGTGGTGTCCCTGCTCTCGAAAACCATCTTGCAGCTTGTAACTTCACTAACTAGATCAATACGCCTCGGAGCTAACTAATTTCACATATTAGGGAGTGCCTCTATGACCAGTTTCTCGGAGATGCCGGAGGACTGGGCTCCGTCGGCATCTCCCTGAAACTGGCCGTAGTGGTGTCCCTGCTCTCTAAAACCATCTTGGAGATGCCTCAAACTGGCTGGAGGACTGGACTCACAAGGATGCATATTTATAGTACAAGCAGCTCGGCATAATGTCGACACTCACGACATAATGTCGACACTCACCCCTATTATTAGTGCTGACTCATCTTTAGTCCCGGTTGGTGTCTCCAACCGGGACTAAAGGTTCATCTTTAGTCCCGGTTGGTGACACCATCCGGGACAAGGTACAAGCCGCACGACATAATGTCGACACTCACCCCTATTATTAGTGTTGCCTGGCCCACTCTGCCGCAATCCCTTCAGTCGCGGTTGGACAAACCGGGACTAGCTAACACTCAGGACTAAAGCCGCCCCCTTTAGTCATAATCATGCCTAGTCCTATAGTACGCAGCTTCAGGGTCTTCATCGTCGTCGTCATCATCATCGTCATCGTCACCTGCCACTCCGGGGATCCTCAGCCCATCCATGGCATATACCAGGGGCCATTCCAGCCTCGGATTCACGGCGGGTGGGAGAGGGGTCTCCTGGAAGACGATGTCGCTACCACCGGGACAGTGTGGGGCCTATGGCGGGTGGACTCGTGGGCACCGTAGGCGAGGATGGTCTCCCCCGGCGATGTAGCGCATCACTTCGATGATAGTACGGTTCGCCCACCACAGACGACGGCCGGCTTCGTTGTGGTTCACCGGTGGTGGGCCATCACCCTCGTACCTGGCGAGCTCCTTTTCCCGCCTATTAGCGAAGAAGGCATTCCAAGTGTCGTAGTTGTCGGGATCCCACTGGGGATCCATCCGCTGCTCCGGCGTGAGCTCGTGGTAGAAGTGGTTTGTGATGGCCGCCTGGCGTGCGGAACCTTGAGGGACAGGAGGGACAGGAACCCCTCCTGCGCTCAGCATCCAGCCGGCGGGCGGCCGGTAGCCCGGCGGACAAGGGTAGTTGGAGGCGCACAGCGCCTCGGTCTCCTCGAGGGTCAGAATGGTCCAGTAGGCATTGTCCATTGTTCTAAGAGAGGAAGGTGTGGATGTGTGGATAGACATGACACGATCACCCTAAATATAGAGGGAAAGGGCGGGAAAACTTGGCGTGAAGCTTTGGGAAATGGCGGGAAATATCTTTAGTCCCGGTTAGTGACTACATCCGGGACTAAAAGCTCTAGTAGAAAGGAAAGGGCGGGAAAACTTGGCGGGAAGAGGTGGGAAATGGCGGAAAATATTTTTAGTCCCGGTTTGTGACTACATCCGGGACTAAATGTGTGCCGAACAATGATCATGTTTCGAAAAAACCTTCACAAAATGACCTATCATGTTCGAGGTTTCATGGCTTTTTCGGTCCAAATGACCGATGTTATGTGCTGAATCACGGCATAGTTTGTGATGGTGTGCCCATATTATGCATGTGTGTGGACATTGGTATGGAGAAAAATGTTGCAGGAGGAAGTTTTCCTTTTTGTCGCACGGAAAAGCCCTTTTCCATTTTCCGAGCGCAAAAAACGGGTCGTTTTGTGAAGTAACCACCAAAATGCCATTTCAGAATGCTACCGTCCTATTTTCCTAAAATACTAGACCACCTTACATGGACTAACTCCCAATCGTTACATCTCAAAACTTTTCGTCCATCCCGGGTAAAAAGGACAAATGTCTGCCGAATCGGTAGGAAGTGGGTCCGGTTTGTACTACAGGTACATGATCTATCGCCCGTGATTTTTTGAAAAAATCATTTTTAGACTCGCAATATGTGGTTTCTTCAGAGATCCAATGCAAGTTCTAACGATGCTCGTCCCCTATCTTCATGCACACCGGTTCGACCATAGTTAGAAATTCAGATAATTCAAAACAGGCATAATAAATTCAAAAAAAATCCGAACAATGAAAATCCTTCGCGTGGTGTCATATTTTGTTACATAGTTGAAAGGAAAAATACCAGACTTGGTATATTGATCATGTTTCGAAAAAACCTTCACAAAATGACCTATCATGTTCGAGGTTTCATGGCTTTCGGTCCAAATGACTGATGTTATGTGCTGAATCACGGCATAGTTTGTGATGTTGTGCCCATATTGTGCATGTGTGTGGACATTGGTATGGAGAACAATGTTGCAGGAGGAAGTTTTCCTTTTTGTCGCACGGAAAAGCCCTTTTCCATTTTCCGAGCGCAAAAAACGGGTCGTTTTGTGAAGTAACCACCAAAATGCCGTTTCAGAATGCTACCGTCCCATTTTCCTAAAATACTAGACCACCTTACATGGACTATCTCCCAACCGGTACATCTCAAACCTTTTCGTCCATCCCGGGTAAAAAGGACGAATGTCTGCCGAATCGGCAGGAAGTGGGTCCGGTTTGTACTACAGGTACATGATCTATCGCCCGTGATTTTTTGAAAAAATCATTTTTAGACTCGCAATATGTGGTTTCTTTAGAGATCCAATGCAAGTTCTAACGATGCTCGTCCCCTATCTTCATTTTAAAAGGTTACATTAATTATTTTTTAAAAATAGAAAATGGTTTTGGATTATTTATTCAAATCCATACACTTCTTATGTTTAAAGTTTTTCTAAATTCCAAATTAATATTCAAAAATATAAGTTAATTCATTTTAAAAGGTTACATTAATTATTTTTTAGAAATAGTAAATGGTTTTGGATTATTTATTCAAATCCATACACTTCTTATGTTTAAAGTTTTTCTAAATTCCAAATTAATATTCAAAAATATAAGTTAATTCATTTTAAAAGGTTACATTAATTATTTTTTAGAAATAGAAAATGGTTTTGGATTATTTATTCAAATCCATACACTTCTTATGTTTAAAGTTTTTCTAAATTCCAAATTGATATTAAAAAAATATAAGTTAATTCATTTTTAATTGTAAATGGTTCATATTTTAAATGGTTACATTAATTTTTTTTTAAAACAGAAAATGGTTTTGAATTATTTATTCAAATCCAAACACTTTTTATGTTTAAAGTTTTTCTAAATTCCAAATTAATATTCAAAAATATAAGTTAATTCATTTTAAAAGGTTACATTAATTATTTTTTAAAAATAGAAAATAGTTTTGGATTATTTATTCAAATCCATACACTTCTTATGTTTAAAGTTTTTCTAAATTCCAAATTGATATTAAAAAAATATAAGTTAATTCATTTTTAATTGTAAATGGTTCATATTTTAAATGGTTACATTAATTATTTTTTAAAACAGAAAATGGTTTTGAATTATTTATTCAAATCCAAACACTTTTTATGTTTAAAGTTTTTCTAAATTCCAAATTAATTATCATTTAAAAAACAATACAAATTTAAACCCCAAAATAAAAAATAAGGCGGAAACAGAGAGAAAATACCTGAAAAAATTTGAAATCAGGGGAATATGTCCCGGTTGGTTGGTGGCTCCAACCGGGACGTATAACCCTTTAGTCCCGGTTGGAGCCACCAACCGGGACTAAAGGTCCCCTACTACTTAACCATGCCCCTTCTCCTTCTTCCCCGTTCCTCTTTCTCACTCACCCGCAACAGAGATCGCCGCCACCGCGAGGACAACCGCTCGGACGCCGTCAGGCTGCCCAACCACCGTCTCGCCGTCGGCCTCCACGCGCTGCCTCGCCGTGCTTATCCTCCTCGCCGAAGGAATCGAAGCCGCGCGACTGGAATCGACCGCATCTTCCCCATCACCGACGAGCTCCGCCTTGCCATCACCGTTGCTGCCGATCTCCTCCGTCCCCGCCAAGGCTACACACGGGTCGAGGGTGAGCTTGTAACTCTCTGGGACCCCTTCTTTCCTCCCCTAGCGCTCTGTCCTTCTCCCGCGCCGTCTGCCGCCATCCGCCGCCGCTGCATGTCGTCGCGTGCCCTATTCCGGTGACCAAATCCGGGCGGTGCCCTACTAGTTAGGTTCGCCTCGACGCCCTCTTTCGAACAAACCCACGCACGCCCCCTCCCGAGCCCTCTAGCAACGTCGCCGGCCACCGCACAGTGCTCACCGGCGAGCCGAGCGGGCACCGAGGTGGCCATGGCCCTGGCCCACCGGCCAGCCCCAGTGGGTAGACTGTGAACTCGTGAAAAATAACCAGGGTTCGGTGGGGCCTGCTTGCTTGCGTGGAGGCTGAGTTGGCACTAGGGCCCATCTGTCAGTCTCACTGGCTAGGGGTCGCCCCGGTGTAAAAACTATTTGCCTTTTTGTTTTTAATTCCAGAAAATGGTTTAATATTGTAAAATCAATAACTTATTGTTTATAAGTCACAAAAATACAAATAATATATCAAATTGTTCAGAAAAATGAAACCTATCTGTTTAACCTATAATCATGCATTGTTAAACAACTTAAATGACAAGTATAATTAGAAGAACAAATGCACCCCTCTCATATGTTCCGGAGTTTCCCCGAGTTAGGGTTTTCACCCCTCGGAACCCCGATTAAATCGTTGAGCATGTCTTAGGGTTACATTCCAATGCAAATTAACTTGTCATATCATCATACTTGCTTGAGCATTGCATCGATGCCATGTGTTGATTGTTTCCCTTTCTTTTCGGTGTTTCGATTATTAGGTTTATTATTAGTTAGGTATTATTAGGTTTATTAATTACTTTGGTATTATTGGTCTTCGGCCCCACTGGTCAGTCAGTGTGGGTAGCCCCTGACCCGATTCACATTGTCAAGCAACTTAGGTGCATGTGGGTTCGACGATGTGCCTATCTACTACACGGTTTCCCTTTCTCTTCATTTTTATTATTGTGTATGTATATATTAGGGTTTCTCTGAATTAGGGTTTATATCTCTCAACACCGTACTTAACTTTCTCCTTTAGCCGCTTTGACTTATTCGTTTTTCCACCTATGCAGAAAATATGGACCCACATGTCAGAGACGAAGAAAAGGAAGAGTTGATCCAAGGTGTGATCCGTGGGGAAGATAATTTAGACGTATCAACGTTCCTGAACAACTCCGGTGAGGGTGATCCTCTTTTTACTGGAGTAGACAACTTGTTTGAGGTTGAAGGTGTTGCCTTCCGCGAGGGAGAAGGCGATGCCTTGTGTAATCGGGAAGACGACCGCTCCGACGAGGTGCATGTAATATAAATCAATTCATTAATTAATCATCTGCTATCTATATAGAAATAGTAACGACGATCTTTCTTCTTTTAGCCCTCCGGATCGAAGGAATCTACTGAAAAGAGCGGACGAGGCCCAACCAAAAAGTTGCAAGACCATGAGAGGTTCAAGATCGAAGATGTCGCTGAAGACGGCAAACCGACGGCTCCCGAAGTTGTCGCAACCAAATTTGTGGCACAATGCGGAGTAATCGTTAGGGACTTAATCCCGATCACCATTAGAAATTGGAATAGGCCTGCTAATGCGGATGAAGAGGGAACATGTTTATTTCTCCCTAACCACGCCAAAGATTTACTGTGGAAGAGGCTCATGGTTAATTTCAAACTACCGAAGATAGAGCTGGATCCAAATGCGGAGGATCCAGTTGAGAACGCCTTACAACATGGGAGAGCCATGGAGGCTAAGGTTAGGGAGTGGGCTTTGAAGAAGATGGCCCAGTGTTTCACCAACTGGAATAAAATATTGCACCTTGACTATGTCGTGAAAAAGAAGACTCCCGATTTCAAGAATATTCAGTTTGAGAAGATAAAACCATTCTGGGCTGAGTTTGTGGAATACAAGAAATCAGAAAAAGCTAAGAAAATGTCTGAAACGAATAAGCTGAATGCTGCTAACAAGAAGTATCACCATACTATGGGGCAAGGTGGCTACAGGGCTGGCATTCCTAAGTGGGAGAAACTTGAGCAGGAACTGCGTGATAAAAAGATCACCCCAGAGACAGACGATTGGGTAGAACGTGCAAGGAATTGGTTTTACGGGCATGGGGGCACGTTGGACTCGGAAGGGAGGTGTATATATAACATACGACATAAAGAAGACTCCTTGCCAATCGAGAGGATCAGAAAAGCAGTAAAGGCTCTTAAAGATGGGGACTTCATTCCCGATAGAGAGAATGATGAGCTCACACTCGCCCTTGGAAATAAGGAACATGATGGACGAACACGAGGCACAATAGGCTCCCAATCATGGAGGATTGGGTTTCCCGAAGAGAGGAAGAAATATCCTGATAGAAGCCGTCAGAGGAGTAAGGACAGGGCGGCAGTTGAAGCAGAAAGTCAGAAAGAGCGAATGCGTTTAATTGAAGAATGATTAAAGCAACAACAAGATGAAATTAACACACTTAAAGAGAAAAGTACTACCGGCCCATCTCAGCAGCACACTGCATTCGATGCTACCGGCCTATCGAATAATCGAAAAAGCAGTGTGGCTTCCACCGAGGTCCCGGGTGATGACAATGGCGATGACGATGATGCACCGACGATGGCTCCTGTTGGCTACCCAGTGGATGATATCACAGAGATGACACACTGCGAGCTACATGTCAAAGTTGTGAACATATCAATGAAGGTGGCGGTCGGCTATGCCTTACCAATTGGACCCACACCAACTTACCACTGTCGTCCGGTTCCAGAGGGCTACGCTGTTGTCGGCGTGGATGAAATCATGTCCACCTTTGAGGTTTTGGATCTTCACTACCCTGCTGGTGAAGGGGATGTGACTGTGCTGGGTGACGCAAAAAACGTCACCATTCTATGGCTGAAGGAATGTATCGTGCTTCAAAATCACACGCCAAGGCCATCTTCGTCGCCGCCTCACCCGTCTCCAGCGAGGTCGTCGCCGCCGCGGCAGCCGTCTTCGTCGCCTCACCCGGCTCCGTTGCCTCACCAATCTCCGGTGCAGCCATCGCCGCGGGAGCCATTGCCGGCGCCTTAGGATAAAAAGCGTAAGCGTACCGCTACTGTGCGTCGTAAGCGATCGCCGAAACGTAAACAAGAGCCTCTTCCAAAAGTACCAAAGGTTCCTCCCAAGAGAGCTTATGACTGTACTGAAGAGGAGACTGCGGCGATCGTTGATGCGGAAACGACAGCGTTTTTCGCTAAGCTGAGGCGGCCGAAAGAGCCAGAGTTCCCCAGCACCAAAGAAGAAAAAGCCAAAGTGTTTAAAATGCTAAAGAATCTTCATCAACCCGAGCCAAAGCTGTCATCAGACTATGACCGTTCTATTCTCAAGTCACATGCGGCACAAAAAGCCTCGAAGAGCAGTACTGATGCAAGCGGGAAATTTGTTGCCCAGCTCGGAGAACAAGCAAAACAGACTTGCACCCCTCTCAAGGTGATTTCTCAAACCAATGTGGGGTCGAGCAAATATGGGGCCGAAGAGCAGTATGATCCAGAGGTAGTTGCACAATACGGAGAAGCTGCCGCTGCTCAAGGTATGAGTATTGCCCAGTACTTATCCCAGTTAGAGTTCTTCCCCGTGAGTGAAGTAGCATACAAATACCAGTATGGCAAACCTCTCGTCAAACCTGAGGAGGTAAACAATCTTTCAACAAAAATGCGAAGATTGCATAACTGGTACATGCATGCCACGTCCGCCGGGGCTAACTGGATAGTGCTGAGGGTTACAAAAAAGCATCATGGGAAAGAAAGGTATGACATGATATCCATTGAATTTGATGAACTATTTCAATTATTCAATCAAGATGCCTTGGAAAAATCGATCATCAGTGCCTATTGTCTGTAAGTACTAATTATGTAATTAATTTAGTCTCCAGCTATATTATTTTGTTTATTGCCTGTATATAATCATACTGTAATATGCAGAATGAAGATTCTCGAATGCAGCAGAGGACAAATCTATGACAATGGCTTCATTGACCCATATTGGGTTCATGAAGCTAATCTCAAAATAAGCCCCCAGGATACGGAGGATAATATAGTACACGCGTTAAGGTTTCAAGAAACCAAAAGGGAAATACTATTTCCTTACAACTTCCAGTGAGTGTTATTGTCTTGTATACACTTTCTATTTCGCTTACTCGATGTTAAGTATATAATTGATTAGTTCTGCATTCGTAGGTACCACTATATTCTGTTAATCATTCAACTTGACAAAGGGCATGTACTAGTCATGGACTCGAAACATAAACCCCTTGAGACGTGGAAGGACATGCAGATACTTCTCCAGCGGTAATTCTAATCATTACGACACTATATCGGCAACGTTCGTGAATTTTATGATATCAAGTACTTAATAACTTATTTTATTCGTTTTCTTCGCCGGGCAGCGCTTGGAAAAGGTTCACCAAAAAGGCTAGGGGTGTTTGGAAAGAGGAGCTTACATTTGAAGCACTAGATGTAAGCACCACTAGCTATATCCGCGCATCTCTTTGATTCTAGTTTTGATACAGTTATTATCATGCTTGATTATTATTTTGATTGAACTCTGTTCTCGTAAAGTGCCTGACGCAGGGACCAGGTGTCACATCCCAAGATTTTCCAAATCTTGTAATGTGAAAATAAATTAATAAAATAGAACTTTGTTTGATTTTCAGGGCCAGAAGAAACTTTTAAATCCAATTGGAAACCTTCAAACCAATTTGAATCAGATCTTAAAGGGATTTAAAAAGATAAACATTTAATAAAAGTAAAATAAAAACATTTGGAAATACTATTTTGAAACAATTAAATGAAAAGATTTGTTTTCAAATGAAATAGAAGTTTTACAAATAAGGATTATTTTATAAAGCCAAAATTAAAACCTTGGCCAAGCTTTGGGAATTAAAACATTTAATTTTAAAATAAAATTAGCAAAGGTTTATTTAAATAAATTAATGAGGATTTAATATCCAACTTTGTCTAAATAAAAAGTTTTACCAATTTAATTGAAACATCAAAACTTATTAAAATTTATTTAAAAGAAGTTTGCCAAATATTTTATACTCTCTAATAAAACCTACTAAAGTGTTTTAGTTTTATTTTAGTTTTCAAAATAAAGATTTTAATAAAACAAATCCTATTGAATTAAATAAATAAAAATCTATCCATTTAATTGTTATTGGACCTTAAAATAAAATGGTATTTTATTTCAAAACAAGTTTCCAAGTATTCCTTATTTCCAAATAAAACCTACTGATTTGGTTTTGAAAATATTTGGATTTAAAATGGAGATTTTATTAAAGGAACCAAACCCTATTTTATTAATAAACCATGGTCCATTTTTATTTAATTAATAAATGGAACCTAAAAAGATTTAAAATATTATTTTATTTTGGAAGTTGGTTTATGCTACTAAACAGAACCAAGTTCAAAGAGTTGAAGTGTGGTGTTTGTATGAATTTATTTGGTTGATTTAATTGTTGTTTGAAATTCAAATCAATAAATAGAAAATAGAAAAGATAAAACAAAACAGACAGAAAAAAATAAAAGTAAACCAACCCAACCCAGCAGCCCACGAAGCCCATCAGTAGCCCACCTGTTTCCAAGACCCGAAACATTTTCTTTACCGCGAAAGAAACCCACACCCTCACTGACTGGTGTACCTATCCCCACTTCTTTCACCTCGCTGACAGAGGACCCCACCGCCACGTCCCCTTCTTCCTCACCCGCCGCGGACCTGTTCTTCCCCCTCTCCTCGCCGTTGCAGACATAATTTCTCGGCTTGATTACGCCTTAACGCGACAATCTTTACTCGCAGTGATCGCGCACCTTAAAGCGTCAGCCTCCCCTCTTCCGTTTCCCCCAGACGCCCCTCCTCGACACGCCCCCAGGCCGCCACAATTTCTCCCTGAACGGCTCTGTCCCGACGACACTCCGGTGCCGATTCCGGCGACTCAACACCGCCCTGTGCCTCCCTGAACACACCAGGAAACTCCCCATCTCCCTACGTATCTCCCAGAACCATCCCCACATCCGCGCGTGCTCTAGAACGCCGACAAGGAACACGACTGAGCGCCGCCGTCTGCTGCCGTTCTCCGACGACGTCTCCCCGGTAAAAATCCGACCACCCTTCTCTTCCTCGTGGATACGATGATAACCGCCATGCTCTCGCGGACCTAATGGTGCTATTCGTTTGTCCTAGGACGCTCCTTATTCTCGCCTGCGACGACCTGCAGGACCACCCGAGGCTCAGCTCGTCTCCGGCGAGCAATCCCAACTGCCCCTGAGCGCCCCACGACGGACAAGCCACGCGTTGAGAATCAGCGCGACGCCACGAACGCAGTGAGCTTACTTCCTCCCTTTCTCGCTTCCTGCCTCGCCAGCGCCGCCACCATCCGGCCGCTCCGCCACTCGCCGTCAACCTAGCGCCGCCAGTCCTTGGCCAGGCAGCAGCAACCGTCCGATCTTGATCCAATGGATAGGATAGAAAGTGAGCGAAGGGGTATCGAGCAACCAGTGTCGTGCGATCCCACTTAGATCCAACGATCCAGAGAGGTCAATCCGACCGAACCGGTACCAACCAGTAAGATAACGCCGCGTGTCATCTATTCCGTTTAAAAACAAATTTGAAAACAGATTTATTTGCAAACTTCAAACCTTTGTAACTTTCAAACCACACGTCCAAATTTTACAAATTTTATATCAATGAATTCAGGAGAACAAGACCTAGCCAACCATGCCCTTGGTTTAGCAAATAGTATCTGTTAGATTGGTTGATTATGCAGAAACATTTGATTGCTTGTTTAGTTTAGAAAAATGATTCAAAAATGATTTTGAGTTTGAAACCTTGGCAAAATGGTTTTTGGTGAACTTACTGACCCTAGGAACCAACCCATGGTGTTAAAAATGAATTTGGTGAAATTAGGATAGATTAATTAAATTAGTCCATTTATAGCCAAATGAAAATAAAGATTTTGGTTATGAAAATGTTTTTATAAAGAAAACTTTGAGAAAATGTTTTGATCATAACTACTGACCCTAAACACCAAGTTTTGGGAAACAACAACTTATTTGGTGAACAACTTAAAGATGTTGCTTTGATAAAAATATTTTTCACCACATAAAATGATGAATGGATTTTAAAAAAAATGGTTCATGGACAAAACCCTCTTGCTAATGACTTTGCCACTTTGGTAAATGACCAATTTGGATCTTACAAAGTTTAGAAACCCCATAGAGACCCCTTTTTGCAAAATAAAACTATCTTGTGCATGCTCCCATGCATGACTTAGATTCCATTACTTTGTGTGTGTGAAGAATTGTTTGTTTGACTTTGGTTTGGAATGTGAATTGAATTTGTGTTTGCTTGATTGATTTGTAGTGAAGTGTGAGACTAGAAAGATCAAGGAGTGAACCACCATTCCCTACCAAAAAGGCAAGTGATGCTTCATACTTTTTGTCCCATTACTTTTTCTATGCATTAGTGATATTGCTAAGTAAACTTGCATGGATTTTGCTAAGTATAGACTTTGCTATAGTAAAACCTAGTAAATGAATCCTTAGTAGGATTTCCCTAAGTTAAAGATTCCTACTACTATCAAGCTTAGCCTAGCTAATAGAAAACATGGGTGGAATATATATTCACAATATGGAAAAATATTCTAAGTCTGAGGACTTAGGTTTTGTTTAATAAAACAACTAAGTTAATGAACCTCCTGGGTGGAATGGAAGGACTGGGATATGTTGAGTGGTTACACAAGGCCATGGACTTGGGTTGTGTATCTCACTTGTGGAATGCCACCCAGGAAACAAAGGGATTTGAGATGTCAAATGTTGAGAAGCTTCAAGTGCAACCACTTGGCAATATGGGCTCTGCCATGATCATATAGGTTGCAAGAACTTAGCCATATGGACAGTGGGTGGTAGTGTTTGATAGGTTGGAGCGCGTCCATTTTGGTCTAAGGGAAGGCTTCTGAAAGATCTTGTCTTGGGAAACCAAGTCTTGTGGGGAAAGTGCACCACCTCTGCAGAGTGTAAAACCTAAGTACTTAGCCATGTCCCTGGTAAAGGACAAATTGAGCATCAAGACATGGAAGCAATCAAGAATCTCATCATTCCAATTTCTAAATTAAAATCTTGTGGATTGAACAAGGGTTGTTTGAATTCTTCAATCATTGATGGAGAGATGGCTTGGTACAAGGATCTTGAAATCTTTGATTGAGAAAAATGATTTTGTCAAGCAAAAACTTAGTATTTTCAAATGTTAAGGAAAAATCTATTTTGAGCAATGCAAGCCTCAGCTCCACTTAGCCAAATGCATATAGATGATAGAATCCACCATAATACCATAGTATCACTTGCCAATACAATTCAAATGTATTGACCCTTTGTGGCTGTAACTTGTATGTTGTAGGTTTGATGGATTTTAGTGAAGATTGATTGATTAGGATTACAAAGTCTACAACCAACATCTGCCTGTGGCACTTTGAAAATGATGGACCCCATGCTTATAATTATTCCACTGCAATGTAATGTAATAGCCTAATGAGCTATGTTTGATGTAATAAAATTATGTTATTCCTGGTTATAAAGTTATATTATGACCCTTGTTTCTTGATATTACATCTAAACTGTGGATGCTAGCTATTGATCCAGGGACTAGCATTGTAAACACAGGAGGGATCAATCTTATCTACGATTGGGACCTCTACACCAGGTAACAATCTCTGTGGATACTATGTTTGCGAGTTCATCCGGCAGACGTGCGGTGAGAAGGGCAGAAATTTAGAGAAACTCCACGTACGTAAATAATTTCTATAGTTTCTAATTTCAAACAAATTGTGTTTAGTTTCATTCATATAGGCTGACTCCTTTTTTAAATCAGATCGAACGTCTACGGGACGGTCTTCTGCCAATGGATCGCGTACGAGCAATTCAGGAGGAATTGGCGGGATTTTTGGATGCAGAGGTCCTAGACCCGAAAGGGGAATACTATTCTGCTGTGTATAGACAATAGGGATTGTAAAAATAGCAACTTTGAAGGAATTGGCCGGTAGCATCGAATAGCAACTTTTGTATGTAGTGCATGAACTCGATCCGTGTATTGAATGTAATATTTTCATGATGATCTTGTGTAATATAAGGTTCCTTCGTTGATAAGTGCAAAACACTAAATAAACAATAAAACAACCTAAATGAATTCTCTGCCTCGGCACAAAAAGTGGCGAAAATGCTGCCGCGGCAACAAAATGTGCCAAAATGAATTCTCTGCCGCGGCAGAGAAATGGGCCAAATCTCTGCCGCGGCAGCAGGTTATTAGTCCCGGTTTGTGTTACGAACCGGGACTAATGCTCCACCCCCCCTCGCGCTCTGATGCCGCCACGTGTGCCCCCATTTGTCCCGGTTGGTGGGGCAACCGGGACTAAAGGTTAGAGCTTTAGTCCCGATTGCCCCGTCCCGGTTGGGCAACCGGGACTAATGGCCCTTACCAACCGGGACACATGGGGCGTTTTCTACCAGTGATAGCTCCACAACTTAATTGGAGGCCCTAAGAACACACCACAAAGGCCACATACCGTCCAGGGTTCCAAGAACCCAAGAGGGACAAGCTTCTTGATTTCACCAACCAAATCCTTCGAGGAGAACTCAAACCGATGCACCTAATGCAAATGGCAAGAACACCACAAAGATGCTCCAATCCTTTACTCTCAGGTTACAACAAAGCTACTAAAGCTATTGGGGGAACAAGAGAGGAAGAACACAAGAGGAAATCCACAAAAGAAATCCCAAGATGTTCCCTCACATAGAGGAGAGATGGATTGATGGAGTTGTAGATCTAGATCTCCTCTTTCAAATCCCTCAAAAATATTTAAGAAATATGGGAGGGATTGAGAGTATTTGCAAGCTCTTGAAGTTAGAAACAACTAATATTATAGCCATCCACGTCCCTGGTGGCTGTGAAATATAGCCATCCACGTCCACATTTCTACGACCCTAATGGATGTGAAATATAGCCATCCACATCCACATTTAAACTAGATATTATTCATATTTTTTATGAAATATCTCTCTAAATCCTACCACTAATGTCTAATGATAAAGGGGTATGCAATCTTGTCTTTCTATTTTTTCCTGCATAGATAATGATGTTTGATGATGGGAATCACAACATTAAATTCAAAGATACGAGATTTACAACAACTCAAAGAAACCAGGAGTCATGAAGAGGAGGCAGAAGCTTTAACGACCAACTATACAACGGGAATAAAATTCTGGCTGTATAGTTCCAGCCGTATAGTTGCAACCGACACCGCTAGGTCAAACAGAACAACTTTCGTGAAGGGACCCCTATATAAAGAGGCCTCAGGCGACGAGAACCCCCCTGCCACGCCTCCAACTACACCAAGCCATCAAAAACCACAACACCGGAGAGATAGATCTAGATCTAATCTTCAAACCCTTGTCCTCCACTATAGCCATATTCCACCACTTGTAATAGTAGATCTCATCTCCAATTGGTGACATTGTAAGACTATTACTATCAATCTCATGATTTCCATCACAATGTTTATGGTTGTTGATTTCACCTCTATGTGTGAGTAATTCTCCTTGGGCTAAGGGCTTTGGCCTAGCCATGTAGTTTGTGCATGTTATTTATCATAGATGGGATCATGTATTAGTTTGTATGACATGATGATTATTGTACCCTCTCTTGCCTTAATCTAAGGACTTGTCAGGTACCCAAGACCCCAAGAATTGATCCAGGTATAGGGAGTGTGAGTAATGACTAATCTGCGGGATGAGAACCCCAGTGACAGAAAGGGTAGTATGGCTATATGTGAGGGATTTACTTGGTATTAACGGTGACGTCACTATGCATATCATTAGTTCTCTTTCTTCTATGGATGAGACTAGTAGGTTATTGCTATAAGCGGTTGTGGAGGCAATAGCAATTATGGATGCACTGCCCACATATAATTATCTTGCTCTAACAATTACATGCATACTTTTTATTATCTTTTATTCCCATCAGATGTTTTGCACAGCTACAGGTGAAACCGAAAGCCCCAGGCCCTCTCTCTCCATCATCGGTAACAACAAAAGATCGCAAACTCTTGGTCTGGTAAAACACAAAAACAATTCTAAAACTCCCGAAGGTCTGTTAAAGTAACTTTACTACGCTTTATGCTTCCCGAGGATTCGATAACCTAGGTCTACTAGGGATCGAAGGTATCAACCCTTTTTCTCGCGTTGTTGTCGGGGAAGCAATAGCTACCCTAGTGAGGTTATTAGGAACCTTGCTAGTTTTAATCCTTGTTTTAAATTTTGTTAGTTTGCTTTCAGTCTTTATTTGAAAAACCAAAAAAAATAGTTAGTCTTTAAATTCTTGTTTTTACTATCATAAATTTTATTTAAGAAAACCCAAAAAGATAGGAAATATGGCTGAGTTTGCAACTTGGGGAGTTTGCAACTCCCAACAATGATTATTTGCGTACTCTTGTTGCCTAGCCAGCAATTACTGCTGAGGACTATGAAATTAAGCCCCACTATTTAAGTTTGGTTTAACAGAATCAATTTGGAGGCTCTGCTGTTGAGGACGCAGGTATGTACTTGAACACTTTCACCGAAATATGTGATATGATGCGCATTAAAGATGTTGACCCTGATGCGGTCAAGTTGCGCTTATTTCCTTTCTCTCTTAGAGGAAGAGCAAAAGAATGGTTACTATCTTTGCCTAGAAATACTATTGTGTCATGGGTGGAGTGTACTTTTTTATTTATGACTAAATTTTTCCCACCTACAAAGACTATGCAACTAATATCTAATATTACTGGTTTTAGATAGGAAGAGCATGAGACACTAGCGCTTGCATGGGAGAGAATGAAAGAATGCATGAGAAACTATCCCAACCATGGGATGGAAGATTGGTTAAGTCTCCATTTATTTTATAATATTATTAACCCCGTATATAAGTCTATGCTTGATACTGCAGCTAGAGGAACATTTATGGGCAAACAAATTACCGAAGCAAAGCAGCTGCTAGACAATATGCAAGACAACCATTCCCAATGGCATGTGGATAGATCAAACACAAAGAAGGTGAACTCCGCGCACCTCAGAAAAATAAAGAACTCAATGCTAATATGGATGAGCTCATATTAGCTGTCAAGGGTAAGGAAACCCAGGTAAGAACTATCCCAGAACCAAATATTGAAGAAATAGACTTCATAGCTTGTAATGATTATAACCCTGCTTAGAAGAACTATAATCCTAGAAATATTATTCTAGCCCTACAGGTAACTCTAATAATAATATGAGATCAAGTAATGGTAGTCTCCAAGAAAATCTTAAATCCTTTATGGACTCGCAAAATGATCAAAACAATATCCTTGTTAACATAACGGAGAACCATGATAATATGCTTGGAAAATTGTGTAACCAAGCTGTAAGTTTAAGAAATGATTTGTAGGCCCTCCAAGAAAGAACAAGGATCGTTGAGGCACAACTAGGTAAGATAACCGAGAGTCGAACTCTCATTCTAGCTAAATTTGCAGGAAAAGCTGATCCCAATCCATTTGAAGACCTCAAGATGATAAGAATCCAAAGGGAGGAGCCTAAAGAACTTGACTATAGAAATGCTCCTTCACCAAATTACATAGTTGAAGATATTGTGAAAGGATCGTATGGGCACCTAGAGGGGGGTGAATAGGTGCCACTTCAAAAAATTTCTTTTTCAAATTAAGGTTTGACAAGAAAGGTAAATTCTCTAGATTATGCAACTAAGGCGAATTTACCTATATGTCAAGCAAGCAACACCTAGCACAACACTAAGCAAGAACAAGTAAGTAAAGTGCGGTAAAGGATAGAAGTAACCAAAGAGGTGGACACGGAGATACAAGGATTTGTTTCCCGTAGTTCCTTCCTTTTGAGGGGAAGTACGTCTACGTTTGGAGAGGGGGTGGTTTCAAACCACCAACGCCACGAGAGGCCTCCCTTGTTCTCCGATGAACCTCACCCCAAAGGGGATCGATTCACCTTCCACTTTATTGGCAACCTTTGAGGTGGAAGCCGGCACCTTTACAACAAGTTCGGGGCACACATCCACAACTTAATTGGAGGCTCCCAAATACAAGCAAGTTGTCAAAATAATCAAAGACAAACTTGTAAGAACCAAATCAAAGTTAGGGTTTCCAAAGAAACACTAGAGCTTGGTGTCCCTCAAGTGAATGAGGGGGGAATGAAGATCTCTCTTGGTGAAGCTGTAGATCAAGGCCTCCTCCTTCGATTCTCGAAAGATCAATGACTTTGGATGGTTGGATGAAGAGATCTTGTAGATTTTGTGGCTCTAATGGAGTTTGTGTTCTTGAGCAGGTCGAGCCACTAGAGGAAGGGGATAAGGGTCCCTATTTATAGGCAGCCCCCTCCACGAACCATTTTCTGACCGTTGGAGACATCCAGACCAGAGACTCCGGTCTACACCGGAGTTTCCGTCCTATCTCCGGTCTAGCCTTCGGACCACCCTTCTGATTGACCAGGGCCTGACACGAGCCAACTGGGCCGGAGACTCCGGTCCTCCAGCACCGGAGACTCCGGTCTGAGCCCAGACCAGAGATTCCGGAGAAGCCTCCGGACCTTGCTCCGCACCCCTATACAGAATGTCCCAGACAGATTCCTGGAGCCACCACCGGAGATACCTGCGGAGATTCCGGTCCACACCGGGGACTCTGGTCTAGCCAGACAGGAGACTCCGATCTGAAACTTCCAGAAGTGTCAAGCTTTGTAGATATATTTCCAAAGTGTGAGGGTACCTTTCACTTATCATAATAGCAACCTGTGGACAGTGACAAACTATAAAATGATCTACTTGTTGTTAACGAACACCAAAAGTGATTATGACAATAAATGTCCTTTCAATCTCACCCTTTTTGGTGTTCGATGACAACAAGTGATTTTTGCATGGAATAATTTGTATGAAGCTCCCCCTGACTATGTGCAATAAGGTAGACAAGTAAATCATGCAAGATAGATAGTATCAACGATAACACACATAGTTCTCACATGAGTTACAATAGTAGGTGCACAAGCACATAGTCACACACATAAACGACAAATAACACACATGAAGTTCAAAGTTCAAATATGGCAAATGAAAGTAAATAAGAGCGAATCCAAAGCCCAAGCCCATGCAAATCGATGACAATGTCTTCTCCCCCTTTGGCATCGAAATGTCGAAAAAAGGGAAAAGACCTAAGCTAGCGCCCCAGCAACTCAGTAGTCCTCGTCATCCTCTTCCTCCTCATTGTCACATCCCAATATTTTCCAAATCTTGTAATGTGAAAAATAAATAAACAAAATAAATAATTGTTGAAATTTAGGGTGAAAAGAAACTTTTGTTTCTTTATGGAAACTTAAAATCCCATCTTGAACAAACTTTGGTTAACATTTGAATCCAACTGAATTCAAATCAAGTGGAATGCATTCTTCATAAATGCATCTGGAAATTTAAACACTTGAGAAATAAACCAAAACCCTAAAACCTTAATGGGAAGAAATCATTTCCAAGTTATCTCCAAGCCTATGGATTTGATCCATATAAAAATTTATCATCAAACATTTATAAATGATCAAGAATGATAAATAGAAATATATTAAAACCATATAAATTGGTTTCACTTAATTTGGAGCCATAGATAAAATCCTATGAAATTAATAAGATAAGGAAAAGTAATTTCCAAAGCTAATAAAACACTTATCTAAAATCCATACCGAATGGTGAGCAAATAATCCTAAAGATATTTAAAAGGATAAATAAATCTCAAATAAGATTTTACAAATTGGAATCACCAAGTTTGGATCTCTAAATAAAAAGATATGGATTTTGTAAGATGAAGAAAGAAATATTAAATAAGGAATATTTAAAGACCAAATTAAATCTTGGCCTAATCCATTAAGCAAATGGAATGAATAGAATCCAAATCCAAATAAAATAGAAGGATAAAGAATTTCCAAAATAAAATAAAATGGCATTAACCATTCTATCCCTATTTTAATAAGGACAAATTTTTAATAAGAATAATTATATAATTCATGAGAAAATAGTATCTTGGAATTTATCCAAGTGGAATAAAAGTTGTTTAATTAACTTAAATAAAATAAATCTTCCAAGTAAAATTTAGGGAATTAAAACTATATTTAATTCCATTGGAATTAAAATAAAAACCCAATTCAAATGATTTAAGAATCATATTAAATACTTTCCAAATAATTCAAGATGAATTATTTGACACCCAAATGATCAAATAAAACTTACTGAAAGGTTTTGGAAGGATTTAGAATTCAAATGGAAATTACAAACATTATTAAATCTTGAATAAATTAATACAAGGACCTACTTTAAATAATTAAAAAGGCACTAAAGGAATAAAAAAATTATTCTAATTTTGACTTCAGATTGTGTTAGCAATCAATGTTTGAATATACAAAAAAGTTGAGATAAGTTTGAATTCAAATAGAGGTTTGAAAAGTTTAAACAAAATCAAAACAGAATAAAAGAAATGGAAAAAGAAAAAGAAATAGGAACAAAAAAATATAAAAAGGACCTCAGCCCAACCAGCCGGCCCAACAGCAGCCCAACTAACCTCCCCGAAACCTTTTTTTTTCTCACTCAGACACATACCCGCGCCCTCACTGACTACTGGCCCCCACCTATCCTCTCTCCCTCACGCTGACAACGGACCCCACCGCCACATCATCATCTTCCTCACCCCGCTGACCCCGCCCCTCACCTCGCCGGCCGTTGCAGGCGATTAAAGCTCGGCTCAATACGCGTTAACCATGCCATTAAACTACCCCGCGATCACGCATACTAATTCGCCTACGCCCCCTCTCTCATTCCCCTCACTCACTAGAACCTCTACGCCCCCAGGCCGCCCTGATTTGCGCCTAGACCCCGCTCTACTCCGACGAGCTCGCAATCAAATTCCGGCTAGCCTCCTCCTCCCCTCTCCCCCTGGAGAACACGAGCACCTTCCCCGGCCTCTGGCGCACCTCACTGTACCTCCCATTCATCCGCGCGTGCACCACAGCGTCGGCAACGACAACACCAAGTACCGCTGCCGTCTATCTCTTCTCCGGCGACTCCCATGGTAATATTCTGACTGCCCCTCTTCTTTCCGATGATGCGCCACAGACCAGTGACTTCTTTCGCAACTAATGCCACCGTTTTCGTGTCCTATCTCGCACTGTAGCGTCGCCTTCGTCGTCTACTGTGAGCAACCGCCGTCTGTCTCGTCTCCGGCGAGCAATCCCCGCAACTCCAGCGCGCCCCTAGACAAACAGAATGCACCTTGAGCTTCCCCACGCCACGGCGAACTCGGTGAGAACCTCCTTTCGCCCTCTCGCATCCTATAGCGTCGTCACCGCCACCGTCTGACCGCACCGCCACCACCTGCCGCCGCCAGCGCCGCCCATCTCTGGCAAGCATTCTGAGCGTCGTCCGATCTAGATCTAGTGGCTAAGATTAGAACTAAGCGAAGGGGTAAGTAGAAACCAGTGCCGTGCGATCTAACTTAAATCCTACGGCTTGTATCGCTCGATCCAAACGAAACGGTATCAGCGAATCAGAACTAGACACGTGGCCCGGTTGGTTTGATTTAAAACAGAATTGATCTATTTGATGTTCCATTTTTTAAAATTCATAACTTTCAAACCACACGTCCAAATTTTGCAAATTTTATATCAATGGATTCAGAAAAACAAGTACTTTCTGACCATGCACTTTGTTTAGTAAAATTCTTCTGTTAAATTGATTGTTTTTGCAGAAACTTGTGTATGCATGTTTAGAATATAAAAATTGTTCTAAAATGATTTTTAAGATAAAACCTTTGGAAAATGGATTGTTTTGAACCTACTGACCATAGAAATTAATTTGTGGTTTCAAAAATGTATTTGGTGAAAGAAAAGAATAAACTTTGGATTTAAACCATTTCTAGTCAAATAAAAGTAATGTTTATTTATTAAAAATGCTTTTGGGAGAAAATCTTTGGGAAATGTTTTGGAATAAACTCTCTGACCCCAAGCACCAAGTTTTGTGATTTAAAAATGTATCTGGTGAACCATATAAAAAAATTACTTTTGCTAAAGGCATTTTCAACCACATAAAATAATGACTTGGTTTAAAAATGGTTTATGAAGTAAAATCTTTTACAAATGGTTTTGCCACTTTATAAAATGATCATTAGGTGTTTTAAAATGTTTATAACCTATTAGAAACCACTTATCCAAATAAAACAATCCTTAGCATGCTTGCATGCATTGTTTTGTTTCTATCATTTTATGTGATGTTTTGCTTGAATGGTAGTTTGAAATTGTGCCCTTGCTAGATTGAATTGTAGTGATTTGAAGAGTGTGATCATTGCAAAGACAAGGAGTGAACTTATATTCTCTACCAAAAAGGCAAGTGATGCTTCATACTTTTGCCCCATTATTTTCACTATGCATTAGTGATATTTCTAAGTAGGATTTGCATGGAATTTTTGCTAAGTATAAACCATGCTATGGGAAATCCTAGTAGATGAAACCTTAGTAGAATTTCCTAAGTTAATATTCCTACTACTATCATGCTTAGCTTAGCTAGTAGAAAACAAGGGTGGAATATATATTCATACTATGGAATATTTCTAAGTCTTTGGACTTGTGTTTTGTTTAATAAAACAACTAAGTGAATGAATCACCTGGGTGGAATGGAAGGAATGGTTTGTGTTGAGTGGTTCACAAGGCCCATTTCTATGGTTTACCTTGTGTATCTCACTTGTGGATGGCCACCCAGGAACAAAGAGATTTGAGATGTCAAATGTTGAGAAGCTTCAAGTGCAGCCACTTGGCATTATGGGCTCTGCCTGGATCATATAGGTTGCAATAACTTAGTCAAATGGACAGTTGGTGGTAGGGGATTGATAGGTTGGATTGCGTCCATTCTGTTCTAAGGGAAGGCCTCTGAAAGATCTTGTCTTGGTGAAACCAAGTCTTGTGAGGAAAGTGCACAACCTCTGCAGAGTGAAAAATCTAAGTACTTAGCCATGTCCCTGGTAAACGACAATTTGAGCATCAAGACATGGAAGCTATCAAGAATATCCTCATCCCAATTTCTAAGTTAAAAGCTTGTGGTTGAACAAGGGTTAAAGGATCACCAATTTCTATTGGGAGATGCCTTGGGTGATTTTTTTCAAGCAAAAACTTAGTGTTTTTCAAATGATAAGGAAAATCTATTTTGAGCAAAGCAAGCCTAAGCTCCACTTAGCCAAATGCATATAGAAGATAGACTCCACTATACTACCATAGTATCACTTGCCAATACAATTCAAATGTATTGACCCTTGTGGCTGTAACTTATTATGTTGCAGGTTTGTTTGATGTTAGAGAAGTTTATTGATTTAGGATTACAAGTCTACAACCAACATGTCTGCCTGTGGCACTTTGAAGATGAAGGACCCCATGCTATTGTTATATTCTGATGCATTGTAATGTGATAGCCAAATGAGCTATGTAATATGTAATAAATTATTTTATTCCTGGTTATAAAGTTGTATTATGACCTTTGTTTCTTGATATTACATCATAACTGTGGATGCTAGCTATTGATTCAGGGACTAGCATTGTAAACACAGGGATCTCTACCTTATTAAAGGTTGGGAACCTTACAGATGGTATCAGAGCATTGTGTTGCATGTAGGATTGTAACCCTAGGATTGGACAAAACCCCTTAGAAAAATAGGAGTTGTATTTGTTCCAAAAACTTATTTACAAACAATCTTATAAACCGTTTCCTCAACCATTTTGGTTTTGACTCTACATCTCTTCTATTTCAACTTGATGGAAAAGCCTACTCCATGGCCAAAGACTTCACCATGAGCAAAGGACTTCATCAACTCTAATGACTTCAACATCTTCAAGTGATTTAAACCTTATTCTCAACAAGTACTTCAACCTTGGATATCACTAAGGACTACAAGTGAGACAAGAAAGGTTACTCAAGACTTGAAGACTAAGGAAAAACAACTTGGGAATCATCATCACCTTTGAAGTTTTTGTGACCAAGAATTTTCCCAGGGAAACCATGATCTCATGCAAGAAGAATCAACCAAGAAGGAGGGAAAGATCTCAAGTGAACCATATAGTTGGACCACCATATTTAGTTTAAGTCAAACCCACCAACTTATGTGGTGTAACAAAAATATTTTTGGTTGCCTAAAAATGTGCTTGAAACTTGTTGTTTGAGTGGAATGTTTGTTTGTGATTGCTTGAACATTGCTTGTGTGAATTGTGATGTGTGTGATTGGAATTATTCCCTTAGAAATATTTTGCCTATTCTAATCCCAACCCAACCCAAACAGATGACTTCTCCAAGAGAGTCCAACATCAAGGATGGTAACAACAACAACCAAGAGACCTACATGAGAGAACAACTACTAGCAAACCAAACCCATTTGAACCAAGTGACAACTCAGTTTTTAGCCAACAATAAAGGATTAGACCCAACCATACAAAAGATTTTGAAAATTCAATCCCAATTGTTGCAAGGGATGGCCACTCAAATGATCAACATGGGAGACAACCTTTCCCTAGGAGTTTGTGATAACAAGGATGTCAAGGATGATAATCTAGAAGGAACCCAAGCTTGCAATATTTGTGGAGACAAGGATCACACTTCCAAGGAACATAAAGATCAATGTCCCAATTGTGAAGAGAAACATCCAACTAATCAATGCCCCACATCTCAAGCTACTTGTTTCCTATGTGAAGGAAATAATCATGTCCCTATCCAATGCCCCATCTATTCCATAGTAAAACAAAGGAAACAAGGTGGAGTGCAACAACTGATTGCAGACTACCATGAGAGAGCCAAGTCTACCAAGAAGGATGAAGACAAAGGAAAATCTTAGCTTGCACCTCCATGCAATATGAATCAATTTAAAGGACCAAAGAGGAGACATATGTATTATCCAAGGAATAAGAAAAGGTCAAGGAGACCAGGAAACATTCCTACCTTTGAGATAACATATGAAGAACATGAACTAGAAGCAGTCCTAGCTTTGGAGAAACCCAAGAAGAAAATGTATAAGGAGATTAGCCAAGTGTGGTGCAACAACTGCAAAGAGCTAGGCCATTATGTATCAACTTGTCCACAGAAGATACGTGAAGAACTCAACCTTATCACATGTTACAATTGTGGTAACCAAGGACATTATGCAAGCAATTGTCCAGAAAAGATGAAGCACAAGATAAAGCCTATGAAGGATCTCAGCCTTGTCACATGTTTCAAGTGTGGAAACAAAGGACACTATACAGATGTTTACCCAGAGAGATTTCAACAATATCCCAAGCAAGCCAAGAAGTAATCTAGTTGGAAAATTTTAAGGGTGGTAGTACCCTAGTTGATTTGAGCCAACTTGTAACCTTAGCCTCCCCAAATCTTGGGACGAGATTTATTTTAAGGGTGGTAGCCTGTCACATCCCAAGATTTTCCAAATCTTGTAATGTGAAAAATAAATAAACAAAATAAATAATTGCTAAAATTTAGGGTGAAAAGAAACTTTTGTTTCTAAATGGAAACTTAAAATCCCATCTTGAACAAACTTTGGTTAACATTTGAATCCAACTGAATTCAAATCAAGTGGAATGCATTCTTCATAAATGCATCTGGAAATTTAAACACTTGAGAAATAAACCAAAACCCTAAAACCCTAATGGGAAGAAATCATTTCCAAGTTATCTCCAAGCCTATGGATTTTATCCATATAAAAATTTATCATCAAACATTTATAAATGATCAAGAATTATAAATAGAAATATATTAAAACCATATAAATTGGTTTCACTTAATTTGGAGCCATAGATAAAATCCTATGAAATTAATAAGATAAGGAAAAGTAATTTCCAAAGCTAATAAAACACTTATCTAAAATCCATACCAAATGGTGAGAAAATAATCCTAAAGATATTTAAAAGGATAAATAAATCTCAAATAATATTTTACAAATTGGAATCACCAAGTTTGGATCTCTAAATAAAAAGATATGGATTTTGTAAGATGAAGAAAGAAATATTAAATAAGGAATATTTAAAGACCAAATTAAATCTTGGCCTAATCCATTAAGCAAATGGAATGAATAGAATCCAAATGCAAATAAAATAAAATGATAAAGAATTTCCAAAATAAAATAAAATGGCATTAACCATTCTATCCCTATTTTAATAAGGACAAATCTCTAATAAGAATAATTATATAATTCATGAGAAAATAGTATCTTGGAATTTACCCAAGTGGAATAAAAGTTGTTTAATTAACTTAAATAAAATAAATCTTCCAAGTAAAATTTAGGGAATTAAAACTATATTTAATTCCATTGGAATTAAAATAAAAACCCAATCAACTGATTTAAGAATCATATTAAATACTTTCCAAATAATTCAAGATGAATTATTTGACACCCAAATAATCAAATAAAACTTACTGAAAGGTTTTGGAAGGATTTAGAATTCAAATGGAAATTAAAAACATTATTAAATCTTGAATAAATTAATACAAGGACCTACTTTAAATAATTAAAAAGGCACTAAAGGAATAAAAAAATTATTCTAATTTTGACTTCAGATTGTGTTAGCAATCAATGTTTGAATATACAAAAAAGTTGAGATAAGTTTGAATTCAAATAGAGGTTTGAAAAGTTTAAACAAAATCAAAACAGAATAAAAGAAATGGAAAAAGAAAAAGAAATAGGAACAAAAAAATATAAAAAGGACCTCAGCCCAACCAGCCGGCCCAACTGACCCAGCAGCAGCCCAACTAACCTCCCCGAAATGTTTTTCTTTCTCACTCAGACACATACCCGCGCCCTCATTGACTACTGGCCCCCACCTATCCTCTCTCCCTCACGCTGACAACGGATCCCATCGCCACATCATCATCTTCCTCACCCCGCTGACCCCGCCCCTCACCTCGCCGGCTGTTGCAGGCGATTAAAGCTCGGCTTAATACGCGTTAACCATGCCATTAAATGACCCCGCGATCACGCATACTAATTCGCCTACGCCCCCTCTCTCATTCCCCTCACTCACTAGAACCTCTACGCCCCCAGGCCGCCCTGATTGGCGCCTAGACCCCGCTCTGCTCCGACGAGCTCGCAATCAAATTCCGGCCAGCCTCCTCCTCCCCTCGCCCCCTGGAGCACACGAGCACCTTCCCCAGCCTATGGCGCACCTCACTGTACCTCCCATTCATCCGCGCGTGCACCACAGCGTCGGCAACAACGACACCAAGCACCGCTGCCGTCTGTCTCTTCTCCGGCGACTCCCCTGGTAATATTCTGACCGTCCCTCTTCTTTCCGACGATGCGCCTGAGACCAGTGACTTCTTCCGCAACTAATGTCACCGTTTTCGTGTCCTAGCTCGCACCGTAGCGTCGCCTCCGTCGTCGACTGTGAGCAACCGCCATCTGTCTCGTCTCCGGCGAGCAATCTCCGCAACTCCAGCGCGCCCCTCGACAAACAGAATGCACCTTGAGCTTCCCCACGCCACGGCAAACTCGGTGAGCACCTCCTTTCGCCCTCTCGCATCCTTTAGTGTCGTCACCGCCACCGTCTGACCGCACCGCCACCACCTGCCGCCGCCAGCGCCGCCCATCTATGGCAAGCGTGCTAAGCGTCGTCCGATCTAGATCTAGTGGCTAAGATTAGAACTAAGCGAAGGGGTAAGTAGCAACCTATGCCGTGCGATCTAACTTAAATCCTACGGCTTGTATCGCTCGATCCAAACGAAACGGTATCAGCGAATCAGAACTAGACACGTGGCCCGGTTGGTTTGATTTAAAACAGAATTGATCTATTTGATGTTCCATTTTGTAAAATTCATAACTTTCAAACCACACGTCCAAATTTTGCAAATTTTATATCAATGGATTCAGCAAAACAAGTACTTTCTGACCATGCACTTTGTTTAGTAAAATTCTTCTGTTAAATTGATTGTTTTTGCAGAAACTTGTGTGTGCATGTTTAGAATATAAAAATTGTTCTAAAATGATTTTTAAGATAAAACCTTTGGCAAATGGATTGTTTTGAACCTAATGACCATAGAAATCAATTTGTGGTTTCAAAAATGTATTTGGTGAAACAAAAGAATAAACTTTGGATTTAAACCATTTCTAGTCAAATAAAAGTAATGTTATTTATTAAAAATGCTTTTGGGAGAAAATCTTTGGGAAATGTTTTGGAATACACTCTCTGACCCCAAGCACAAAGTTTTGTGATTTAAAAATGTATTTGTTGAACCATATAAAAATTGTTACTTTTGCTAAAGGCATTTTCAACCACATAAAATAATGACTTGGTTTAAAAATGGTTTATGAAGTAAAATCTTTTACAAATGGTTTTTCCACTTTATAAAATGATCATTAAGTGTTTTAAAATGTTTATAACCTATTAGAAACCACTTCTCCAAATAAAACAATCCTTAGCATGCTTGCATGCATTGTTTTGTTTCTATCATTTTATGTGATGTTTTGCTTGAATGGTAGTTTGAAATTGTGCCCTTGCTTGATTGAATTGTAGTGATTTGAAGAGTGTGATCATTGCAAAGACAAGGAGTGAAATCATATTCTCTACCAAAAAGGCAAGTGATGCTTCATACTTTTGTCCCATTATTTTCACTATGCATTAGTGATATTTCTAAGTAGGACTTGCATGGAATTTTTGCTAAGTATAAACCATGCTATGGGAAATCCTAGTAGATGAAACCTTAGTAGAATTTCCTAAGTTAATATTCCTACTACTATCATTCTTAGCTTAGCTAGTAGAAAACAAGGGTGGAATATATATTCATACTATCGAATATTTCTAAGTCTTTGGACTTGTGTTTTTTTTAATAAAACAACTAAGTGAATGAATCACCTGGGTGGAATGGAAGGAATGGTTTGTGTTGAGTGGTTCACAAGGCCCATTTCTATGGTTTACCTTATGTATCTCACTTGTGGATGGCCACCCAGGAACAAAGAGATTTGAGATGTCAAATGTTGAGAAGCTTCAAGTGCAGCCACTTGGCATTATGGGCTCTGCCTGGATCATATAGGTTGCAATAACTTAGTCAAATGGACATTTGGTGGTAGGGATTGATAGGTTGGAGCGCGTCCATTCTGGTCTAAGGGAAGGCTTCTGAAAGATCTTGTCTTGGTGAAACCAAGTCTTGTGGGGAAAGTGCACAACCTCTACAGAGTGAAAAATAAGTACTTAGCCATGTCCCTGGTAAAGGACAATTTGAGCATCAAGACATGGAATCTATCAAGAATCTCCTTATCCCAATTTCTAAGTTAAAAGCTTGTGGTTGAACAAGGGTTGAAGGATCACCAATTTCTATTGGGAGATGCCTTGGGTGATTTTTGTCAAGCAAAAACTTAGTGTTTTTCAAATGATAAGGAAAATCTATTTTGAGCAAAGCAAGCCTAAGCTCCACTTAGCCAAATGCATATAGAAGATAGACTCCACTGTACTACCATAGTATCACTTGCCAATATAATTCAAATGTATTGACCCTTGTGGCTGTAACTTATTATGTTGCAGGTTTGTTTGATGTTAGAGAAGTTTATTGATTTAGGATTACAAGTCTACAACCAACATGTCTGCCTGTGGCACTTTGAAGATGAAGGACCCCATGCTATTGTTATATTCTGCTGCATTGTACTGTGATAGCCAAATGAGCTATGTAAGATGTAATAAATTATTTTATTCCTGGTTATAAAGTTGTATTATGACCTTTGTTTCTTGATATTACATCTTAACTGTGGATGCTAGATATTGATCCAGGGACTAGCATTATAAACACAGGGATCTCTACCTTATTAAAGGTTGGGAACCTTACACTCATCCTCATCCTGATCCTCACCATCCTCATCAAAGTCATCAGCATCATCAGGGACTGCAGGCCCTTTGTTGTGAGGGCGAGAAGAGGAGGTACCCTGGTACCCGTATCCAGAGGTGACATCTGCAAATGTCTTCCAGTCCACCAGGCTATCTTGTTGGGCATTCCATGCCCCAAAAGAGAGGGTGTGGTCTGACTCTGTGGACTGCTGAGCACCATGCTCATCATTGTACTCATCCTCGCCTTCCTCATCATCCCCTTCACCTTGTTCCTTGATCTCCTTGAGGAACTTCTCAATGTGTCGGTTGCTTTGATAGGACGCATGTTGTGCTTGCGAATATCAACATTCATGCAACATAGGGTCCTCTCCCAGAAAGTGTCCTTCTTGACCCGCTCATGTACATAGTCCTGAGTCATGGAAGGCATAGGTGCATTGGAGGCATTCTTCCTCTGAACTCTAGGTGGAGAGGGGGCCCTCTCAGTCTCAATCTCCTCATCATCATTGCCATAGTGACGCTTAGGAGCAGGCCCCATACGCCCCTTCTGCTGTAGTGAGACCAATGTGTGCTCAGTGAGATGTGGTGCTATGCCAAGTGGGGAATCATGCTCTTTGGAGTTGATGAGACTCATAACCAAAGGTGCATATGGATGAGACTTCTTGAAAAGAATATCATGGAACATCTCCTCAAAAATGAAATCCATCACATCAATAGGATCAGCATCTGCCTCTAGGCCAGCATTGTATGTTCGGTGGGTATGATAAAGAAGGTTGACTAGCCCACCCCTAATAGCATCGTCATTCCCAGCACTTGGTGCGATGGTATGACGGAATATCCTCAACATTAGGTTGTAGAGGGGCTTGAGTCCCTTGGACCCCCCTACAACACCCTCGCTGCCATACAGAGGTGCAGGCTTCATCTTGTTCTCACCAAGAGCCGCAGAGTGCATGCGCAGCCCAACTGGAGTGGATACGCCATGAAAGGTCTCAAAGATGACATTGGCAAAGTCATGGAATGTAGCTATGCAGCGGGTGGTGCCAGACATCCAAGTCATCGTCCTGCCTTGACCAGATCCAAACACTACAGTGGTGTAGAACTGCTGCACAAGTAAGATATTGTAGTACTCACGAAGCTCCATCAAGTTAAACAGTCCCAACTTCTCACAGATCCATAGAGCATCATTGAAGTAGGGGCTGAGCCTCATCTTCTCAACACTCATGAACTTCTGAGGACATATAGGTGATTTGGTGAGCACTCCATACACATCCTTCATGAACACAGCCTGCTCCTTCCTCCAGAAATGAGGATCCTCGCTGGTACGAGGCAGTCCATAAAAATCAGTCTTTCTCAGCTCACGGAACTCCTCCTTTGACATTTTGTCCAAAGACTGAAGATTGTCATATTTGGCCTTCTTGGCGCGGTCCTCTCGTCCAGTCCTTTTCTGTTCCCTCCTCAAATAGGTTGCATCACGTGCCTGTTGTCTCCTGTTGGAAGGAGGCACAACAAACTGACCCTGGGCTTCATCATAGCGAGGAGTGCCCCTTTGAGACTTGGCCTTGGTGCGACGAGGACGACTAAAACCATCACCTGTGAACAATAGTGAGGGAGATAGCATGGAGATGAGTATATATGTCCCAAAGATGCAGTACAAGAGCTTTGATGCATTTCTGAACTATTTTGATTCACCATACACTGGAGTCTCCGCACCTTATACAGGAGTCTCCGGTTCGGACCGGAGTCTCCGGTCCTGTGGATCGGAGTCTCTGGCCCTGGAGCCAGAATCTCCGGCCCTGGGCTCGGGTATGAGATGGGAACATGCTGGTGAGGGTGAATCTAGTAGATCAGGCAATGCAACAGGGCTAAAGTACTAGAGTGCACACAAACAAGTGATTCCAATGGACAAATCAACACCAATCCTCAAAAACACATCTAGAGATGAACCCTAGGAGAAAAAGAGGATGGAGGTACCAGATCTGTCCATGGGATTGATTCCTCCGATGGGAATGACCCAATGGAGGAGAGGAGAAGGTTGGATGGCGGCACGGTGGATCCCGGGGGCTTCTTGTCCTCCGGGGAGGAGTTTTGGAGGAGGGGGCGACGGGCTGGGAGGAGGGGAACAGGGGTGGAAGAATGAAACAACTGTTTCAGTTCACCCCGTCCCCTCCTTATAAGTGGCAGAAACCGTCTGGACCGGAGACTCCGGCCTACACCGGAGACTTCGGTGCAGATGCACCTGAGACTCCGGTCCTCCTCGACCAAAAGCTCCAGATTAGGTGTTTGGGGACATATATGAGAGATAGATAGGTTTAAGACAGAGAATTGGCTTGGGGTGAGATATCAAACTGTGAAGAACCAATAAGAGCCATATAAATTCACAAACAAGTTCAAGAAGGCTCCAAAATGACAAGGATCAAGAAAATGACAAACACGAGTAAGCACCAACCTCTCTAATGTGAGAGGGCGGTGGCCTAGGCCACCATATTTGAGTATGCTCGGCTTGGCACCACAAAGATATATCTTGGGTCCATTACCGAAACTCATCATTTAATCTCACATATCACAAAATGATATTAAGAGGAATGATTTTGATTGCTTTGGGCATAATGGGGGGAGGGATAGTCCAATCAATTAGAACCGCACTCCCCCTATATCCATGCCTACACCTAAACCAAATAAGAGTCAAGTCATAGGTGAGTATGCAAGATAATCAAGTCAAGCTCCTTGAATCTACGATATTTAGTTCATTCCTAAAATAGCAAAACCTTGCTTAATCAAGTGGCTTCGTGAATATGTCGACAAGTTGGTCTTTAGTTGGCACATATGATAGCTCAATGTCACCTTGAGCAACATGATCCCGAATGAAGTGATGACGGATCTCAATATGCTTTGTCCTTGTGTGATCCACCGGGTTATAGGAAATTTTGATGGCACTTTCATTGTCACATAGAATAGGCACTTTGTCACAATGGACACCGTATTCCTTTAAAGTTTTCCTCATCCATAGCAATTGAGTGCAAGCACTAGCGGCGGCCACATACTCGGCTTCGGCGGTGGAGAGAGATATACAATTTTGCTTCTTAGAAGACGAACATACCAAGGACCTACCAAGGAATTGACAAGCCCCGGATGTTGATTTTCTATCATCCTTATCACCAGCCCAATCCGAGTCAGTGTATCCACAAAGAGAAAATGTTGACCCTTGAGGATACCAAAGACCATAATGTGGGGTATGAACCAAATATCGAAAGATTCTCTTGACCGCCATCAAATGGATTTTTGTAGGAGCCGCTTGATATCTTGCACACACACCTACACTCAACACAATATCGGGTCTAGATGCACAAAGGTAAAGCAAAGAGCCAATCATAGATCGGTATACCTTTTGATCCACATCTTTACCATTTGGATTTTGTTCAAGATGAGTCTTTGTAGCCATGGGAGTGGGGGATCCATTTAAGTCTTGCATTTTGAATCGCTTGAGCATATCTTGAGTATACTTGGCTTGGTTGAAGAATGTCCCTCCTCTAACTTGCTTGATCTCAAAACCAAGAAATACTCTCAACTCCCCCATCAAAGACATCCGGAACCTACTAGTCATAAGCTTTGAGAATTCATCATTAAAAGCTTTTTTAGATGAGCCAAAGATAATATCATCAACATATATTTGGCATAAAAAAGGCTCCCCATTGACCTTCTTTGTAAAAAGAGTGGGATCAATTTTCCCAACCTCAAATCCACGGTCAAACAACAACTCTCTAAGGTGCTCATACCACGTGTGTGGGGCTTGCTTGAGCCCATAGAGCGCCTTATCAAGTTTGTAGACATGGTTTGGGAAGTTGGTATCCTCAAATCCCGGGGGTTGCTTTACATATACCAACTCATTTAATGGACCATAAAGAAATGCACTTTCTACATCCATTTGTTGCAACTTAAAGTTATGATGTGCCGCATAAGCAAGAAGGATACGGATGGACTCAAGGCGAGCCACGGGTGCATATGTCTCTCCATAGTTAATGCCTTCAATTTGAGAGAACCCTTGTGAAACCAATCTTGCCTTGTTCCTTACTATAATTCCATGCTCATCTTGCTTTTTCTTGAATATCCACTTGGTGCCTATCACATTGTGGCAATCCTTTAGCTTCTAAACTAACTTCCATACTTTGTTTCTCTCAAAGTTGTTGAGCTCTTTGTGCATTGCTTCCAACCAATCCGAATCTTCAAGGGCTTCCCACACTTTCTTTGGTTCAATCATGGAGATGTGTGTTTGGTGCTCACTAAACCTCTTCAATTGGCTCTTGTGGAAATGCCTCTTCTTAGGTCACCAACCACATTTTGTAGAGAGTGGTCTCTTAGTTCAAACATCCTCTCCTTTCTAGCTTCACGACGAGAGTGGATATCCTCATTGTTTCTTGGAGGACCTTCTTCATCATTCTGGTCCTCACCATGACCATCACCTTGACCTTGATCATCACCAGAATCATTCTGTTCATTAAGAGGCAAAGATTGACCTTGGTCTTGATCAAGCACTCTTCTAGCATCGATATGAGCTTGTCTCAAGGCAGTTTGTATGGATCTTCCTTGAGTGATTGACTTTGCACCACTAGACATCCTAGAGAATGAATCAAACTCCTCCTCACTAGAGATGTCACCTTGATCAACATGTTGAGGGTCCACATCTTGTCTTTGGCCTGGGTCATTGTCCACCAAGGTAGATGGAACATGTTGTTGTTGTTGTGAAGATGAGTTCTCCACTTGAGTAGAGCATAGTTCTTCTTGATCCGCCACAAGGGGTTCCTCAATGGGGCGGATATATCCCACACCCATTCTTCCTATGGCATCTTGAGGCATTTCATCATCTGCATCACAAGCATCAACATGCCCCCTTGGGGACCATCATATTCTTTGAAGGTCACACTATAAGATTCTATGACGGCTCCGGAGAGCTTGTCATAGATTCTATAAGTGTGAGATTTGAGACCATAGCCAACAAAAATACCCTCTAATGCTTTAGACTCGAATTTGGACAAACAACAACCTTTTATGAGATAGAAACACTTACAACCGAGCATCTGGAAGTAAGATATGTTGGGCTTGTTACCGGTAAGTATTTCATATGGAGTCTTATTGATTTATTTGCGGAGGTAGAGCCGGTTTGATGCATGGCAAGCGGTGGAGATGGCTTCGGCCCAAAAGTTGTATGGAGATTTAAACTCCGCCAACATGGTCCTAGACATCTAAATAAGAGTTCGGTTCTTCCTCTCGACAACACCATTTTGTTGAGGGGTATATGCAGCGGAATATTGGTGTTTTATACCCTCATCACTAAGGAAATCATTCAAGGTGTAGTTCTTGAACTAGGTGTCGTTGTCGCTTCTTATTATCAACACGGGGACATTGTATTGTCGTTGAACCAAGTTGATGAAGTCGATGAAGGTCTTTTGGGTCTCACTCTTCAACTTGAAGAAATATACCCATGAGTATCTTGAAAAGTCATCAACAATCACCAAGCAATATTTCTTCCCCCCAATACTTTCATGAGATGGGGGACCAAAAAGGTCCACATGAAGAAGCTCCAAGATCTTTGTTGACTTGATGCAGTTCTTTGGCTTGTGGGGAGCATCATGCATCTTTCCTAGAACACAAGCCATGCAAACACGATCTTTGGCAAAGGAAACATTTTCTTTTAGTCCAACAATATGGCCCTCCTTGTGGAGACTTTGCAAAGTTCTCATATTGACGTGGGCTAGTCGGCGATGCCATAACCAACCCACATCGGCCTTTCCGAATAAGCACATCGCACTTGTAGTGGTTTTCCCCAAAAAGTCCACCACATGCAAGTCATGTTCGACGTACCCAACGAAAGCGACCTTGAGAGACTTGCTCCACATGAGGACCACAATATCACTATCAGCAAAGACGGCAAAGCCCATCTTTCCAAGAGCACGGACTGAAAGTAAATTGTATCCAAGGCTCTCAACAAGCATGACGTTCACGAGTGTAATATCACGAGCAACCACTACCTTGCCGAAACCCATTACCTTAGACTTTGACTTGTCGGCATATGTCACGGATATTTGATCATCATTTGGCCTTAAATCCTTGACAATAGACGGGCTTCCGGTCATATGACTTGTGCAACCACTATCAAGCACCCACTTTGACCCTCCGGAAGCATATGTCTACAAAAGATCAAACTAATTTTTAGGTACCCATTTTTCAATGGGTCCTCTTTTGTTAGCAACAAGGATCTTGGGGACCCAAATAGACCAAGCAATATAACCATCATATGGGCCAACATATTGAGCATACACATCACCATAATAATCATGCATTAAAACATATTAGGGGTTAGCACTTCCCACAAAATCATCATGAGACAAAGTTTTACCACTTGTGGTCTAACTATCCATAATGGCCTTGTTTTTCTCTTGTGCAGGCTTGGCCTTCTTGTTGTTGTTCTTCTTCTTCTTGGCTTTGGAGACAAAGCCAATGCCCCCTTTCTCACCACTAGGCCTTTGCTTACTCAAAAGATCATCAATGTACTTGTTACCTTATGGAAAGGTGGCCTTGGCTAGTGAAAGGGCATGTATGCCCCATATGTGGTTTTGGTAATTAATGACAATCTCTATGGAATAATGTGTAAATTGAGTTTCACTTGTAGGTTTGTCCATTGGCATAGCTTGGGCCATGTGTTGGTCTCAAGGTTGGAAGATGAAGAAATGTCCAAGGGCTTTGTGCCCATTGGAATCATTAAGAAAGAAGGAGCTTGAAGGTTGATCAAGACATGTGCAAAGAGTTGCATCAAGATGGTCAACCTCAAGAAGAGATGATGAAGGGCGAGCTCAAGATGCGCCATCTCTAGAAGATCTCATGCTTGAAGCTTGCCATCCTCATGATCATGGGGTGATGAAGACAAGTTCAAAGAAGAGGTTTCCCCATGGAGTATGGGGGAGAAATTCGCAAGTCTTCATCTTCATCAAGCAAGAGCTATCAAGAAAGGTGTTCCCACTATAGAAGAACAAGACGGTCTACATCAAGTTCAAGTGGGTTGCTCAACGCAAATGTATGTTATTGATAGGGCTTCTCTTTTGACGGTCTCGTGTTGTTATTTGGGAGACCAGGTTTAGGATAGATAGTCGTACTATCAAGAGGGGCTCTCAAGAGGGTGTCTTGATTGCATCGTTCGGAGAGAGCTCAAACCTTTGCATTCATAGCATCATCTTTCTTGGTTGTTATTTGGTTCTTGTCCATGAGAGGATCTAGAGCTTGTTGTCATCATCATAACAAGCTCTAGTTCATCATCCAAGGATTTCCCTTGCATATCTTATTGCGGTTTTTTGATCTTGCGAGTTTTCCGGCTCCACACCTTGGGGGATACTTCACATATATATATACTTGATATTTTATCCCTTGGTGGTATAAAATATTTAACATTTTGTTGGGTTCTCTTGGTTGTATCTTCCCAACAAAATTGGTTCCATCCCAATCGGAGTTTCCAAGCTCATCTTCTTGTCCTTTGGGTTTTGGAGGTTTTACCGGTTCATCGCATCTAGAGAGGTCATAACTTTCTCAATTTTTTTGTATCCTTCCATGCTGGACTATGATGTTTCTTTGGATAATCTTATATAGCTTTTCCTTCTCTTCAAAACGAGCCCAAGATCATCAAAATTGGAGTCCGGAATCAAAAGTTATTGAAGTTTTCGTGCAATGATATCCTACGTTTTTGCTTGAGCAGAAGTTCCGGCCCAAGTTCCGACCCAAGTTCCGGTCAGGATCAGTAACTTGTGTTTCTATTTGCCAGAAGTTCCGGTGGGAGGCCGGAAGTTCCGATAGGGCGCGAATCTGGCCCAAACAGTTAGTTTTTCCTTGTCCTATTTAAGGGGGGCTTCTTCCACAATGGTTCCCCATCTTTTGAGCTCGTTTTTGCCCACCATTGTTGACCTATTTGAGATTTCTTACTCCCTCTCCCTCCCATGATTGTTACATCTTTTTGAGGGAAAGTGAGAGGAGATCTAGATCTATAATCCCCCCAAGTCAAATCCCTTCTTTGTGAAGGAATCATTGGGATCTAGATCTTGGAGAGTTTTGAGTTCTCCTCTTGTGTTCTTCCTCCCTTATTCCCCAATAGATTTTGTAGCTTTGTTGGAATTTGGGAGAGAAGGACTTGCCCTTGCATTTGGTGCATAGGTTTGAGTTCTCCTCTTGTGTTCTTCCTCCCTTATTTCCCCAATAGCTTTTGTAGCTTTGTTGGAATTTGGGAGAGAAGGACTTTCCCTTGCATTTGGTGCATAGGTTTGAGTTCTCCTCGGAGATTTGGCGAGTACAAGCTTGTGGGCTTGTTACTCTTGGGTTCTTGGAACCCTAGACGGTTGTGTGGTTGGATTGTTGACCTTTTATGGTCTTGTAGCCTCTTGTGGCTTTGTTGGCCTTTTGTGGCATTGTAGCCTTTTGTGGCTTTGTTGTTGGGAGCCTCCAATTGATTTGTGGAGTTAGCCCCAATCTTGTACGGGTTCGATGACCGCCCTCAAGCGTCCCATAGTGGAGCGAGTGCCCGCCTTTTGTGGTGCGCACTCGGGAGAATAGGGTGAGCCTTTTGTGGCGTCGGTGAGTTGCGTGCTTCCGCATCCGAGGTGAGACCTTGTGTGGCGTTGGGTGAGCATCGAGCCACCACACCTAGAGGTGAGCCATTTTTGGCGTTCCGAGAGCATTGCGCCATCGCACCTCTCCAACGGAGACGTAGCTTCTTTGGAAGTGAACTTCGGGACACAAATCTTCGTCTCCGCGTCCATCGGTTATCTCTCAACCGAGCCCTTTACTTATGCACCTTACATTGTGATAGCCATCATGCTTGAAGTATTTATACCTTTCTATCACCTTGTTGCTTGTATTGCTTAGCATAGGTTGTTGGTGCACCTAGGTGAACTTAGTGGCTAGGTTTTATGCTCAATAAATTAAACGTTAGTTTTATTCCGCATGTACTTGAGCCTATACCGTAATAATTTTAAAAAGCCTATTCACCCCCCCCTCTAGGCGACATCCATTGCACTTTCAATTGGTATCAGAGCTAGGCTCTCGCTTTTAGGATTCACCGCCTCGAGAGTAAAGATGTCTCCTAAGGGTTTAGTGCACTCTCCACATTTACATTTGATGGCACACATTATGATGTTTGGCGTACTCGCATGCTTAGTCATTTCCGGGCCATTTACCCAAACATTGAGAGAATTCTAGATATGGGCTTGTCTCCTCCTAAGGATCCCCAAAATATATCTTTGGAGGAGAAGACAAATCTTATCTCGAAGCTCAAGCATATAATGTGATTGTTAATGTTGTGAGCTTTGTAGTTCTTTCCTCAATCATGCCTTTCCAGAATGCTCATGATATTTGGACCAAGCTTCAAGCAAAATATGATGTGTCCAAGCTTAATGAGGATGATTGTGTTCCCTCCACCTCCGGCCGCGATGAGTTCTCATCTTCTTCCACTACACCAACATGTGAGTTGTCACAAGGTAATGATATGGTGAGTGGTGATAGAACTTGCAATGTAGATAGTGATATTTCCATTCATGATTCTTTGTCTCTATCTCATTGCAATGTTGTATCTTTGGGCATGAACACTTGTAGGACCATATGTGATTTACATCCTAGTGTTGATTGCCCTTGCATATCATGTAGAAATGGATTGAATATATCTCATGATGATATGCTTGATTTGCCTTGTTGCCATGATAAATGTGCTTCCATTTCCTCTAGTACTTGTATTGCTAACCATGTAGAGGAAATCGGAGAATGTGTGGGCCAATGCAAGGTTGCGATTGGAGCTTCATGTGTTCCCCCATCATCATCTTCTCCCAGTGTTAACTTGTGCCTCATGGCTAAGGGTTCAAAGGTAACCTCTCCTTTGGATCCCAATATATCTCATGATGATGTGAATGTTGATCACAATGAAGTAAATGATGATGTTGCTTCTTTAAAAGAGAAGGGGGGCTAGTCCTTCGTTCTCTTCATCCAAATAAAAATGCTTGCTCTACTTTCATTGAAATATTAACCTTTGCTATAGAAAGTAGGCAACTTATTGATGAACACGAGGATACTATTGACAAAATGGGTAGGCTTGAGCGTGAGTATGCTAATGACATTGCCAACCTAAATGAAGCTCTTGAAGAGGAACGAACCACTAAGGAATCTCTTGAGGAGACATTTGCTCTAGAGCTATCTAGAGTGAAGAAATCTCATGATAGAGAGTTTGAGGTGGCAAGTGCCCTTCAAATTAAAAATGATGAACTTGAAGTTGCTTATGCTAAACTCCTTAAGGATTTTGAGCACCTCAACAATGGCTCTAGGGTCATCGAGGGTGACCTCATCAAACTCACTGAGTTACATGAGCAACTTAAAGCTTCTTATTCTAAAGAGCTTTCCAAGTTGACCTCACCTCTTGCATTAAATGATGATGCTTGTGCTACTAACTCTATTTCTTGTGAAGCATCTATCTTGAAGGAGAATGTTGAGCTAAAGGCTCAACTTGCGTTGCTAACTAGCAACTATGGGAAATTAGAAGAAATTCATGCCAAGCTCTCAAGCTCGCATGAGGATATTCTAGTCTCCCATGGTAGGCTAAGGTTAGCTCATGAGGCCATTATGTCAAAGGTAACATCTAGTGGGCCTCATGTGGACATTAGCACTACATCTACTCCTAATGTTATATTGCCATGTGCTAGTCCTTGTAATTCATCCACTCATAACCATGTTATATCTAGTGATGAATTGCATTCCTTGCCTTGTTGCTCTAACAATGAAGCTTTTACTTCTTCTAGTATTGTTGTTGGTACTAACCATGTAGAGGAAGTCAAAGAGCTCAAGGCTCAAGTCACTTCTTTGAAGAATAACTTGAAAAAGTGTCATGAAGGGAAGACCACACTCAAGAAGATGTTGAGTGTGCGACGACCCCCAAGTGACAAGAGTGGGCTTGGATTCAACTCCAACACCAAGAGCAAGCCCACTAACTCGTTGCAGCACAAGGGCAACAAGAAGAAGGGCCAAGGACAAGTGAAGAATCCGGCCAACATTGTGTGCTTCAAGTGCAAGGAAGAAGGGCATCATGTGAGAGATTTCCCATTGAAGAAGAAGCTTCTTAGTGAGAAACAACGAGGGAAGCGGCCTCAAGCTCCTCCACAAGATCGTTATGGGCCACTTCCCAAGAAGCCTTAAGCTCTTCTTCATGGCGCAGCTCCTCCCAAGAAGAAATATGGCAAGACAAGAACTTGCTACATTTGCCGTGAGAAGGGGCACCTTTCTTTCTCGTGCACCATGGGTAACTCCTCATCCCATCCTATCTTGATTGATGATGCTTATTCTCTTCATAAGGATGAGGGTGGCAATGTGTTTGCCAAATTTATTGGTGCCCAAAGTGGTGTTAAGAGAAGAACCATTTGGGTGGCCAAACCTATTGTGACTAACTTCTTAGGACCCAACTTGGTTGGGGACCAAAAAGATAAAACTTGATCAATAGGTGTTTTTGGAGGGCTTTGGAGACTTGAAAACCTTATGAAGAATTGAGGGATCTTCATCAATACCTTTTATCAAAGTCAAGTCATTTGGGTTTTCATGCTTCTATCATATATCGAATGTTCCTCCTTGCGGTAACTTGTGCTTAACTCATTTACATTGCTAGTTACTTGCTCCCTTGTGCATGTATGTGTTGGTTTTGTTCCTTGCATATGTGTGTACATGTTGTGATTCCCACTTACTTATATTGACATATGATGTATATTTGTGTATGATGGTTGGCACACCATGTATTTGTGTTTCTTGGTTTGGAGCCTTTATTGTTTCTAGTATGTATCTTATTTGGCTCTTGTGAGGGATTAATGGACTATTCCGTTTTGGGGGAGTGTCATGCTTCCACAATCCTAAAATGTGTGTACATGAGGAAAACCACTTAGTAGTTACATTGTTTGGTTATCTAGTCTCTATGTGGTATGTCTCTCTCATGATAAAATCATTTCCATAATGTCCATTAATACCTCTATTTTGATATTTTTGCCTCTTGTTGAGATTTCTTAGTTTATCACGTTATGGGGGAGCCATATGCTTTGTGCATATTACAAACCTATAAAATGTGAACATTTGAGGTAGTGCCACTTAGAATTGATATTGAAAATTATCTAGCTCCTATGTGGCATATTTGCTCATACAAGTTCCATTTTTCATGGATGTTTTATTGCTCATCTCTTGGATCTTGTGTGTGAGAGTGATTCTTGGTATTTCTTTCCTCATATTTGGATCTATATCCTCATAGGAACCACTTGCTTCTATTTAATGTAATCACTAGTGATTGTGTGATTATTTGAAGCAATCAAGAATTTCTCTTGAAGCATCAAGCTTATTTCTCATGCTTCGTTATATGCTTCTTGTTATGAATATGATCGTGATATCCTTGCAAACTACCTAGGGAAAATTTCCCTTATATTTATTGTCTTTGGACAATTGGTACTCCATATGTGGTAGATTTTATTGATCATATTCACTTTGGCCTTTTATTATTTGCCTTATCTTTGGCCAAGATAATGTTTTTCTATTTGCTCCCTAGCTTTCCTTACCTCTTGTGGATCATCTTATTTTATTTGTATCCCCTTGTGTTTTATTTACTGTAGGTAGTAGTGATGATCTCATTTGTGGGCATTTTTCATTCAAAGGCAAAATTATATATAATGCTCTACTTATGGGGGAGCTCTCCTATATTATCTAGAACATTGTTTTATGCTTCTTGATTTGATCCATTTTTTGCTTGGAAGCTCGATCCTTTTTGTGTTGATACTTTGTGTGCCATCATGAAAAGTGTGAAGAGTTTGTTTTGGTTGTTGTTTCCTTGCTCTCGTTGGGAGTTGGATTTATCTCATTCTTTTTCACTTGTCTTGTTCTTTGAGGATGAGAAAAATCCTTGAGCCTTGGTATTTTCTTATCCTTTTTCTTTGGCTCTTTCTAGCTCATTTGTTGAACTTGTGTTCTTTCATGTGTTGATTTGGCTCTTCGATACAATTTGGACACCTTTTGTCGAGTCACACTTTTGTGTGTGTCTTATTGGTTTACTTGATGTTTTTGTTCAAATTGTATCTCATTTTGGTTCTTGAAAGCCTATGCATGCATATTTATTTCTTGTATATATTATGGCATGCTTGCTTTCTTTGATCCAATATATAAGGGAAACTCCACCAAATCCTAATGGGCTAAGATGTGCATGAAATTCAATTTCATATCAATATGCACATATTTGTGTGGGGGCTCTCCTATGTATTGTAGTTTCACTAACTACTTTGGACCCAATTTGTTTGGGGACCGTAGTGTACTTATTTGTGTTTTAGGTACATTGGGATATATATTGGGTGCTTGTATCTTAAACAAGGAAGAAGTGGCGTCTACATGTCAATTGGATACAAGCTAGGATGATCAATGATTTCATATCTTCTTTATCCTACCAATTATATCTCGGTAACAAGTATCTCTCTCTCATGCATACATATCTTGTTCCCAACCTTGTGTAGGTTGCTTGTTGGCATGAATCTGTGTTCTTCCATATGTTGGATTTCTTGATTTGTCTTTTACAAGGTCTCTCTATTGAAAATGTGTGTATGTTGAGATGAGTGCATATAATGGGGACTATACTAAATCATGCTCATGATTCACTAATCCCAAATATGTCAATCTAGCAATTTTGTTGCATATCGTTTCCTCAATATCTCTCATGTGCAATAGTGAGTATTTTTGCCAAGTTGATTTCTATCTTGTGATACTTGTTGCCTTTCTCCATATATTCCTTCTATCCATTTCTTCCTTTGGTAATAGTTGTTATGTATGGAGTTTGTTGGTGTTTCAAACTCATCGATGTACGATAAGATATATTTGAGCCCTTGGGCATGCTTTCAAGCAAAACATCTTATTGGTATATTCTATGACTTCCTCTTTGCCTTTCTTGTGATTTCTTGAGTATCTATCTTGTTTGTGCATATTTCTTTGTGGACATTTGTCTTTGTGATATTTTCCACCTAGAAATTTACACACACAAGAGAAGATCATCCTTTGGTTGTTTTTGCATTTCTTGGAACCACCTCCTTTTATTTTTGATTCTTTGGTGGCTTCCAAATTTTTGACCTTTGATTGCATTGTTAAATGAGTTTGGAGAAGTGAGGAGTCCATGGTTGTGCACGTTATTTCCAAATACAATTGCTATAATTGGTGCACAGTCTTTGGGGAGCTTCTCTAATTCATTTAATAGTGCACAATTTCCTTCTTTCTCATTTCTCGTGGTTTAAATGCTTATGGGGGAGCAAGGATTCCATATTTGTGCATATTGTATTCAATACAAGTATTCTAATCTTTGCACAAAGTTTGGGGAGCTTCTCTATTTTCATTTAAACACTCTTTTTGTTGATTGTTTCCATTTGACATCATTTGTTGGTGTTTCAATTGTTTCGTTTGGATCTTTTGATTGATCGCTTCATTTGTTAAAGCTTATTTCTCTTTCTTTTCTTTTTGCTTTCTTTGGGTCCTCAATATAGTTTTACTTCCTCCCAAGTTCTCATCATTTGACTTGTGCATATGTACACCTTTGGAGGAATTCTCACTATATTGGTCGTCTAGAACTTTTCACCCATTTTGGCAATCGATGCCAATGGGGGAGAAGTTTTGGAGGGTTTAAGGGAAGTAGGCCTTTGCTTTGGGTGTGTTCTTAAGCATTTGCCTCTCATGCTCTTGCATATTTTTGGTTGCTTTGCATGTTGAATATATAAAGGAAACTCAACCAACGGTAAGGGTTGGCAATCTATGCAATGATATTCTAGTTCATCACACATGCATAGATTATGGGGAGTTTACTCTATATATTGTGGTTGTACCAACATCACATACTTGTGTTGTATTTGATGTTGGGGCAACCTCTTTGGTCATTAATTGTCATATTTAAACCCTTGTAAAGGGATTGTCATCAATTACCAAAATGGGAGAGAATGAAAGGGCATGTATGCCCCCATGTGTGGTTTTGGTAATTAATGACAATCTCTATGGACTATTGTGTAAATTGAGTTTCACTTGTAGGTTTGTCCATTGGCATCGCTTGGGCCATGTGTTGGTCTCAAGGTTGGAAGATGAAGAAATGTCCAAGGGCTTTGTGCCCATTGGAATCATTAAGAAAGAAGGAGCTTGAAGGTTGATCAAGACATGTGCAAAGAGTTGCATCAAGATGGATCAACCTCAAGAAGAGATGATGAAGGGCGAGCTCAAGATGCGCCATCTCTAGAAGATCTCATGCTTGAAGCTTGCCATCCTCATGGTCATGGGGTGATGAATACAAGTTCAAAGAAGAGGTTTCCCCATGGAGTATGGGGGAGCAATTCGCAAGTCTTCATCTTCATCGAGCAAGAGCTATCAAGAAAGGTGTTCCCACTATAGAAGAACAAGACGGTCTACATCAAGTTCAAGTGGGTTGCTCAAGGCAAAGGTATGTTCTTGATAGAGCTTCTCTTTTGACGGTCTCGTGTTGTTAGTTGGGAGACCGGGTTTAGGATATATAGCCGTACTATCAAGAGGGGCTCTCAAGCGGGTGTCTTGATTGCATCGTTCGGAGAGAGCTCAAACCTTTGCATTCATAGCATCATATTTCTTGGTTGTTATTTGGTTCTTGTCCATGAGAGGATCTAGAGCTTGTGGTCATCATCATAACAAGCTCTAGTTCATCGCCCAAGGATTTCCCTTGCATATCTTATTGCAGTTTTTTGATCTTACGAGTTTTCCGGCTCCACACCTTGGGGGATACTTCACATATATATACTTGATATTTTCTCCCTTGGTGGTATCAAATATTTAACATTTTGTTAGGTTATCTTGGTTGTATCTTCCCAGCAAAAATGGTTTCATCCCAATCGGAGTTTCCAAGCTCATCTTCTTGTGTTTTGGGTTTTGGAGGTTTTACCGGTTCATCGCTTCTAGAGAGGTCATAACTTTCTCAATTTTGTTTTATCCTTCTATGCTGGACTATGATGTTTCTTTTCATAATCTTATAGAGCTTTTCCTTCTCTTCAAAACGAGCCCAAGATCATAAAAAACGGAGTCCGGAATCAAAAGTTATTGAAGTTTTCGTGCAATGATATCCTGCGTTTTTGCTTGAGCGGAAGTTCCGGCCCAAGTTCCGACCCAAGTTCCAGTCAGGATCAGTAACTTGTGTTTCTATTTGCCGAAAGTTCCGGTGGGAGCCCGGAAGTTCCGGTAGGGCGCGAATCTGGCCCAAACGATCAGTTTTTCCTTGTCCTATTTAAGGGGGCTTCTTCCACAATGGTTCCCCATCTTTTGAGCTCGTTTTTGCCCACCATTGTTGACCTATTTGAGATTTCTTACTCCCTCTCCCTCCCATGATTGTTACATCTTTTTGAGGGAAAGTGAGAGGAGATCTAGATCTATAATCCCCCCAAGTCAAATCCCTTCTTTGTGAAGGAATCATTGGGATCTAGATCTTGGAGAGTTTTGAGTTCTCCTCTTGTGTTCTTCCTCCCTTATTCCCCAATAGATTTTGTAGCTTTGTTGGAATTTGGGAGAGAAGGACTTGCCCTTGCATTTGGTGCATAGGTTTGAGTTCTCCTCTTGTGTTCTTCCTCCCTTATTTCCCCAATAGCTTTTGTAGCTTTGTTGGAATTTGGGAGAGAAGGACTTTCCCTTGCATTTGGTGCATAGGTTTGAGTTCTCCTCGGAGATTTGGCGAGTACAAGCTTGTGGGCTTGTTACTCTTGGGTTCTTGGAACCCTAGACGGTTGTGTGGTTGGATTGTTGACCTTTTGTGGTCTTGTAGCCTCTTGTGGCTTTGTTGGCCTTTTGTGGAATTGTAGCCTTTTGTGGCTTTGTTGTTGGGAGCCTCCAATTGAATTGTGGAGTTAGCCCCAATATTGTATCGGTTCGGTGACCCATAGTGGAGTGAGTGCCCGCCTTTTGTGGTGCGCACTCGGGAGAATAGGGTGAGCCTTTTGTGGCGTCGGTGAGTTGCATGCTCCCGCATCCTGGGTGAGACCTTGTGTGGCGTTGGGTGAGCATCGAGCCACCACACCTAGAGGTGATCCATTTGTGGCGTTCGGAGAGCATTGCGCCATCGCACCTCTCCAACGGAGACGTAGCTTCTTTGGAAGTGAACTTAAGGAAACAAATCTTCGTCTCCGCGTCCATCGGTTATCTCTCAACCGAGCCCTTTACTTATGCACTTTACATTGTGATAGCCATCGTGCTTGAAGTATATATACCTTTCTATCACCTTGTTGCTTGTATTGCTTAGCATAGGTTGTTGGTGCACCTAGGTGAACTTAGTGGCTAGGTTTTGTGCTCAATAAATTATACGTTAGTTTTATTCCGCATTTACTTGAGCCTATACCGTAATAATTTTAAAAAGCCTATTCACCCCCCCCCCCTCCTCTAGGCGACATCCATTGCACTTTTAGCTAGCTCCCCCTTCAACCTAGCATTTTCTTCAAGAATAGTTGTACTACTAGAAGGAATAAAATTACTAGGTGAAGGAATATTGGTCAACTGAGTTTGAAGCGTTTCATGGGACTTTGTGAGAGGCAAGAGTTAACTTTCCAAAGCCTTGTTAAGTAAACTATAGTCCTCGGCAAGTTTTTCATGAACCACACCAAACTCAATCTTGTCCTTTTAGCCCTTTTATATTTAGCAATAGCATGATCACGTTCCTTGATGAGTCTATTAACAATTATATCATTTGCCTCATCAAGCCCTTCAAGTTTTAGTTCAAGGGACATTCTAGTCTCTTGTTCTTCTTCTAGAGCATTATTTAGTGCTTCTAGCTCAATCATGTGTTCATGCCCAAGTTTACATCTTACATCTAGAAGCTCTTGTGTGGGGGAAAGTTGATCTAGGATGTTCCCAACATGTTTCTTGGCCTCCCCTTGTAAGTTAGTCACAAACTCATCGAAAGCAATTAATTCCCTTTTAACATCAAGAGACATCTCATCATCAATTTCATCATTAGCTAAGGGAGTGGAGTGAGATGATGAGGATACCTCTGTTCCTCTTGCCATAAGGCAAGTGACGTTCTTGTTGGGAATATTCTCATTTGGAGAATCGAAGAGTGAGAATGTTTGGGTAGAAGTAGTGGCTAGAGCAGCCACACCCCTTGATGTTTCTCCTTCCTCATCTTCATCATCTTCATTGTCGGAGGAGTATTCTTCATGATTGACCAATACAATTTCGCCCGACGTCTTATTGATGGGATTCTTCTTGATGAAGGGTTTCTTGTAAGGAGCTTTGGAAGTTTTCTTCAACACAAGCTTATCCCCATGATCTTCTCTCTTCTCATAGGGGCAACCCTCCACAAAGTGATAGCAGTCACCACAATTGAAGCAAGTTTATAATTTAGTGACATTTTCTCTTCTCCCATTTGGGTTGCTTTTTTGTTGCATTTCCATTTTGGCCTTGGCGGGATTCTTCCAAAAGTTCTTTGCATAGAAGGCCATATATTGACTATGAGCAATCTTGACATCATCGGGGTGGTCCATGGAGAGGCCTTCATCACTATCATCTTCATCCCCATGTTCCACAACTTTGGCCTTCAATGCAAGGTTGACAACATTGCTCATACCAAGGGCTCAAGCACGGGCATCTTTGGCATTCTTGGCAGCAACCTTGAAAGAGGCCATCTCTTGCATAACTTCATTGGAGGTCATGAGGTGGTAGTTGTGTCTTCCTTGTAGGCTCTTCAAGTCGGTGGGCTCAAAAGGCATGAGTGCACTCACATATTTCCTTTTGATCCAAGCATCATCCACATGTGAAGCACCCACATTTCTAAACGCGGTGGCGGTGGTCTTGAGCCTACGGCACATGTCTTCATGATCTTCACCTTCCTTCATGTAGAAGCCTTCGGTTTCATTGCTTAGTGCATCATACCGGTTCCTCCTCATGCTCTCGTTCCCAACAAACAACACCGTGAGAGCATCCCAAGCTTCCTTGGCGGTACTGAGGTGCTCAATGTGTGGGTAATCCTTTGTACCCAAACCTTGTTGAATCATGTGCAAGGCGGTGGCATTGAGTTGACTATTGACAACTTCTCTTCTTGTCAAGTTGTCAGGATCCCCAATATAGAGTCCTTGTTCAATGATGTTCCATAGTTCAATGCAAGAGTTGCGCACATGATTTTTCATTAGAGATTGCCATTGAGCAAAAGTAGTAGATGCTTCAAGCTTAGGTGGGTCACCTCTATTGTTTATATGAGGGTGAGGAATTGGGGGGTCGGGAGAGTACCATGAATCTCGGTGCTCATCCTTCCCACCATCCTTTTGTGTGGAGGAATTAGTGTTGTCTAGTTTACCCCCCACCACCATACCCTCCGGTGATACCGGGGCATTACCCTTAGGTACTACAGATGGAGGCTTCTCTGGAGGAGAAGGGGATGATGAGCCAACTTTATCTTTAACAAGTTGCTCAATTAACTTTTGCAATTGTTAGATCTCGTTGGCCATGGTGGAGCTCAATCTTGTTTCCAAGTTATTGAGATCATCCATGGTCACCGTGGTACGCTCACCACCACCTTCCCCTTTATTGCTACCCATATACTCTTAGGCGGTAAAGCCCGAATAAAGAGCCAAGGCTCTGATACCAATTGAAAGGATCGTATGGGCACCTAGAGGGGGGGTGAATAGGTGCTACTTCAAATTTTATTCCTTTTCAGATTAAGGTTTGACAAGAAAGGTAAATTCTCTAGATTATGCAACTAAGGTGAATTTACCTATATGTCAAGCAAGCAACACCTAGCACAACACTAAGCAAGAACAAGTAAGTAAAGTGCGGTAAAGGATAGAAGTAACCAAAGAGGTGGACGCGGAGACACAAGGATTTGTTTCCCGTAGTTCCTTCCTTTTGAGGGGAAGTACGTCTACGTTTGGAGAGGGGTGGTTTCAAACCACCAACGCCACGAGAGGCCTCCCTTGTTCTCCGATGAACCTCACCCCAAAGGGGATCGATTCACCTTCCACTTTATCGGCAACCTTTGAGGTGGAAGCCGACACCTTTACAACAAGTTCGGGGCACACATCCACAACTTAATTGGAGGCTCCCAAATACAAGCAAGCTGTCAAAACAATCAAAGACAAGATTGTAAGAACCAAATCAAAGTTAGGGTTTCCAAAGAAACACTAGAGCTTGGGATCCCTCAAGTGAATGAGGGGGAAATGAAGATCTCTCTTGGTGAAGCTGTAGATCAAGGCCTCCTCCTTTGATTCTCCAAAGGTCAATGACTTTGGATGGTTGGATGAAGAGATCTTGTAGATTTGGTGGCTCTAATGGAGTTTGTGTTCTTGAGCAGGTCGAGCCACAGGAGGAAGGGGATAAGGGTCCCTATTTATAAGCAGCCCCCTCCACGAACCATTTTCTGACCGTTGGAGAAAATCCAGACCGGAGACTCCGCTCTGTACACCGGAGACTCCGGTCTAGCCTCCGGACCACCCTTATGATTGACCAGGGCCTGACACGAGCCAACTGGGCCAAAGACTCCGGTCCTCCAGCACCGAAGACTTCGGTCTGAGCCCAGACCGGAGATTCCGGAGAAGCCTACGGACCTTGCTCTGCACCCCTATACAACATGTCCTAGCCAGATTCCTGGAGCCACCACCGGAGATACCTGTGGAGATTCCGGTCCACACCGGAGACTCCGGTCTAGCCATACCGGAGACTCCGGTCTGAAACTTTCAAAAGTGTCAAGCTTTGCAGATATCTTTCCAAAGTGTGGGGGTACCTTTCACTTATCATAATAGCAACCTGTGGACAACGACAAACTGTAAAATAATCTACTTGTTGTTAATGAACACCAAAAGTGATTATGACAATAAATGTCTGTTCATATTGTGAAAAGGATCAATATCAAGATTCCAGTAAGTGAAGGAAATGAGGAAGCTATGTATCAACACTTCGTTAATCATGTAGCAATAAAGGTATGTGAGCTTGAGGAAGAATATAAGAAAATTGCTGAAAAACTACCTGTTAATCTTGATGCTATATTTGAGCCTACTATTAAGATTAAAATTGGGACTAATGAGATAGCTGCACTTTGTGATTTAGGTGCAAGTGTTTCAACAATTCCAAAAAGTCTTTTTAATAAGTTAAATCTTGGATCTTTTGAAATCACTAAGTTAAAATTACATCTAGCAGATTCTACCTACAAACAAGCAGTAGGAATTAAAGACAATACTTTAGTATGCATTAAAGGATGTACTGCTCTTATTGATTTTGTTATTTTGACATGCCTGAAGATACTACTGCCCCTATAATATTAGGCCGCCCGTTTTTAAGAACTATTAAGGCTTTGATTAATATGCATGAAGGGAAGGTGAAGCTTCAATTGCCTTCGTGAGACCCTTTTGTTATTCATTTCCCCAGGAAAAAGAAAGCCAAGCATGATGAGAAGGAGGCCATCACTTTAAAGGCCAACTATTTTGGAGTGGGTGTTTCACTCATCTGGCCTAAGTGAGCAACATCAAGATCAAGCTATTGACCATAAAAGAGTGCTTCATGGGAGGCAACACATGTGAAATAAAGGTTGAGTAAAAGTTTTTAAGTTTTAGTTTAAGTTTCATGTTGAATAAAGAGTGCTAGAAAAACTTCAGTTTAGGAGGAGAGGTACGGTGGTACTAAAATTCCTGTTTTATACATGTTGTTGTTGGTCGACAATTTAGACTATCATTTTTTAGTCAAATCATGGTGTTTCGCTAAGTTTCAGGTTAAGAAAGAATTCTCGAAGAAACAGAATTTTTTGACGATTACAGTACCTTTAACGACCAACTATACGACGGGAATAAAAATTCCAGCCGTATAGTTCCGGTCATAGATATCTATGCCATCGTCAATTTCTCATTTCCAGGTATAGAAGGTTTAATGACCAACTATATGGCGGGGATAAAAATCCCGGTCGTATAGTTCCTGCCGTATAGATATCACCACCACGAAGAAACCCTAAAATATTAACGTCAGACCAACTATACAGCGGGAATAGATGTTTTGGCCATATAGTTCCGACCGTGTAGTTTCATCCGACCACATAAACGTCACGGGAAGGTACCCCCAACACCAAAACTTCAACCCTTTTTCTCTCTTCTACCTCCAAACTCTCTCAAAACATCAAGAGATCTTCATCTTTACTCAATTTCGTTTGATTTCCTTGCACACAAGTGATCTACGGTATGTTTATCCTTCGATCCTCCAATTACTTTTTGCAAATTCATCTTCGATATGTTATCATTATCAATCTAGGTTGAGACCTACTATGACTAATTGCCATGTTTCTCTTGCCTAGATTATTATTTTGAGGAGACTCTTTAGTCTGCTATGATGAGGAATATTTTATGCTTATTATTGTTGAATCAAAAAAAATTATTTTTTGTCTTTCTTATTATTTTAGAAGATGAACACAAGGAGCCAAACGCGTGCTCGTACTGCTGCGAGTTCTTCTCAGGTTGCCGCTGCATCTCAGAACCGCATGGGAATACACTTTAGGAATGAGCTCCAACGTGATCGCTTCGACATGATCAAGAACCAAGAAGTGAAGACAACCAAGTGGACTTGTCCCATTATATTGAATCAACTCGGTATTTCTAGCGACTTCAATTTACTTTGCAATAGGGTTGGCCTGCAAAACTTTGTATTCCATGATGTGCCTACTTATCGCCGGTTAACTCTTGAAATTTTAAGTTCTTTGAAAAGCACCGTTAAAACATGGCACAGAGAGGACACAATTTCTTTCTGACTTATGAACAACAATTATACATTAACACTTGATGAATGGTGCAATTGTTTTAGTTTACCAAACAATGATGTTAATGCTTTACGCGCATCTTATGCCGACATGAACCCTTCCCTAGATCATTATTATAATAGAATGAGTTACACTTCTAGAGTCAACTAGGGGAAGAATATTCAGCATCCTGCTATTCGCTATTTGTTCTATGTTATTGCTAACACCTTGTAGGCACGAAATGAGTTTACAAGACTCAATGAGGTGGACATCTTGGTCCTTACAAAAGCTGCTTTCAAAAACACTTGTCACTCAACTTGGGCACAATTCTTGTGCGCTACTTGGAGCACCAATCCTCCCAAATCCAGGGGCCAATCACATGTGGAGGTGTCATCACCGTGCTTGCCATTGCCTTGGGCATCGACCTAGGTGAGTTGCAACCATTGCTAGGTGAGCGACGTGTTGCTTTCTCTACTTTAAAAGCTTTTGGAATACTCACTAGGAGAGGTGGTGTTTACTACTTGCATATTGCAGGAGCTGGGCATCTCTATCCCGCTCCTTTGCCTAATGGTCTTTTCTCTATCGAGGAGGGAAGTTTGCTATATGATGTGCAGGTTGAACAACATCAACCCGAGGAGGAGATTCCAGATGAGGATGAGGATCAAGAAGAGGAGCAAGAAGTTCCTTATCAAGAGGAGCAACCACCAAACCGGTTCGCCACATATCAAGATTTCCAAGAACTTGGAGGAACTGTGGAGGGGATGCATAATCTCGCCCCGAACCTCTGAGAAACCACTAGTAATTTATCAACTCAATTTGCGAACTGGAGTTACAACTTTTTCCCGCCACCACAATGATTTGAAGGGCTTGTAAAGCCTAAGCTTGGGGAAGTTTCCTCATTATCTTTATTTGGCGTTCATTTGCTTTATTTAGAGGTTATGATTTTAATTTGAGTTTATAAGCACTCATGTTGGTTTCCCCAACACTTTATCTTTAGTTATTTTATTTGTTTTCAAGATTTTCAACCTGAGCTTTGCCACCAATTTTCTATTCTTTAATTACCTCTCTCAAAAAATACAAAAAGATTTTTCCATTTATTTTTATTTCCCCTTTTTCTTTTCTATTCTCCTTGTGGCTCTCACATATTTGCAGGAGAGTGATTGACTTCGAGTTTCCAAGAAACAAATCAAAAGGGAAGAAAGAAGTGGAACCAATCATGAGAGGTATGCCTTATGACTCCCCACTTTTGAAGTTTGAGAAACCCATGCTAGTTAGTAGTAAATGTTATGATATTATATTGGTGGAGTGAGTCTTTATATTGGAGTAAAATTTTGTTTGCATTTGTATTTAGTTGAGTATGTTTTGTTCTAGCTCTTGTAGTTAACCAAGTCTTGACTAAAAAAATGCTAAACAATTGTAATAAGAAAAGGTCTCACAATTTAAGGCTTGGGTGTTGTAGTGTTTAGTCTTGAAAGCTTATTGCTAGAGACACTCAACACCACAGAAAATAATGATTGACTTGATATCTCTCTTTGAAAGGATTTGTTCAATTGAATTAATATTTAGCGGTTTTTGTGAGCATGCAAAGTTTGACTTGTGAATCATAAGAATGATATAGATTTATACGTGTCAAACTTCATGGGATGCCAACAACTCCACTAGCCTACGAACGATCTTCATGGAGGAAAATCCTAGATTTCGGCTATGAGTTGATTAAACATATGTAGTAGCAATGCTATAATGGATAAGATTTTTGGCATTCTCGTGTAGCTATGTTTAAGATGGAATCACTCCTCTGGCTAATATGAGTAATCATTGTGCAAAAGGAACAAAATATTGGTAATACCACGAGTGTCCATCACAGCCCGATAAACTAATTAATTTTTTTGGCATGCTCTCAATTACTTAAGAACTGAAACATAAAGGACAGTGAATAGAAAAGTAGTGCTTGAAAAGTCTTAACTTATTGATGTGGGAGAATTGAGATTCAGTGTATATGCTTTTCATGACAAACTCTCAATTCTACATGATAATACTTTATTGTTCAAAGGCAAGCTTATGAGTTGATTACATGACATGGAATAAAGTTTACTCATTTGAATCATCCATGCTAACAATAATCTTGCTGCGCTATAATGATTCATTAAAACCCGTATGATATGCTTGCCATTACTCTATCTATGCTGAAGTTTTTTATAGATTAATAAAGTGGAGGAACACATGAGACTATCAATCATGAGTAAGATCATCATCTCGTTATTCCAGTTTAAATGCTGAGTTCCTTTTTTATTTTGATTTTCTTGCTCGAGGACGATCAAGTTTAAGCTTGGGGAGGTTGATGGCCGTGAAATGTAGCCATCCACGTCCATATTTAAACTAAATATTATTCATATTTTTGATGAAATATATCTCTAAATCCTTCCACTAATGCCTAATGATCAAAGGGGTATGCAATAATGTCTTTCTATTTTTCCTTCCGCAGATAATGACGTTTGATGATGGGAATCACAACATTAAAGTCAAAGATATGAGATTTCCAACAACTCAAAGAAACCAGGAGTCGTGAAGAGGAGGCAGAATCTTTAACGACCAACTATACGGTGGGAATAAAATTTTGGCCTTATAGTGATGTCTACGCACTTCTATTCTTGTAGACAGTTGTTGGACCTCCAAGTGCAGAGGTTTATAGAACAGCAGCAAGTTTCCCTTATGTGGATTACTGATACATCGGAAACGTATCTATAATTTTTGATGCTCCATGCTTGTTTAGTATCTACTTTGCTTTACTTTGTCTACACTTTGAGGTGTTTTTATATTTTTTCTGGAACTAACCTATTAACAAGTTGCAACAGTGGCAGTTGCCTGTTTTCTTCTGTTTTTGGTTTCAGAAAGGCAGAAAATCAATATTATCGGAATTTGGACGGGACAAAAGCAAAGTCAATATTTTACCGTGGACGACACGAAGTCCAGAGGAGAGACGGAGAAGCAAACCAGGGCATTCAAACCCCCTAGGCGCGATCAGGGGTGGGCCCGCACCTAGGCAGGGTGTGGCCCCCCTGGTCGCCTCCCAGCCTCGCCTCTTAGCCTATAAGAAGCCCCCGGGGAGAAAACCCTAAATAATCCATCATACTTCCATAAAAAGTTCCGCTGCGCCGCCACCGCCGAAGGGGAGATTCGAGGGACAGAAAGTCTCTATTCCGGCACCCTACCGGGACGGGGGAAGTGCCCCCGGAGCCATCTCCATCGATCTCCACCACCATCTCCATCACCGTTGCTGATTCCCATGATGAGGAGGGAGTAGTTCTTCCACGAGGCTAAGGGCTCTACCGGTAGCTATGCGTTCATCTATCTCTCTATGCATGGCCATATTGTGATCATGAGCTTTGTAATCAAGTAGATCTACCTTGCTACTCAAGTGCTTCATTAGATCTCTTCTCTCCCCATGTGTGTGAAAGTGATAGCGTGCACGCCATGGTGGCACTTAGGTTCGAGTCTACATAAATACTCTTTGTGCTTTAATAGATTTATGCTTTTCCCCATGTGTGTGAAAGTGACAGCATGCATACCGTGTGTGGCACTTTGGCTATATTGAATATTTTTTATGAGTTATATTTGAAGTTGGATGTCTCTATAAAATTATGGTGTTTGTTGGAACCATCTAGCGCTCAAGGTGACAATGTGGGGTTATCTAGATTGGGGAAAGCGGACTTTGAGGAGTGTTGTTATAGCCCTACCGATGATTAGAGTGTCCAACCGGAGAGTAGTTAATAGTAGTGTCATAAAGAGAGGATATTTATATGAGAGAGTGTTCACTAGTGAAAGTATGATCCCTAGGCCTTGTTTCTAAACATTGAAACACTGTTTGCATCTAGATCTGTTGCATGTTTGCTTGCTTTAGTCTTTACCTCCACGTCAAGCTCCATCAAAGTATTTTCTGGCACTCACACACGTTCTCTGTGGCATCCCGCAAAACCACTACTAGAAAATCGCGTTGAATTTGTGCATTGCATCGTCATCTTCATGCATTGTTTGCCAAAAACTATTTTCGCAAAGCCCGTTTTGTTTTCTAAAACGCCCCATCTTTACTCAAACGCCAAACCCGGGGCTCCGGAGTATTTTGTTTTGCCGCTATCGGTTTGCAAACGGAGTTATTAAAACAAATAAAAATTATAATTATTTTTGGTGGGGCAGTCGAACGGTCCGAACCGACCGAACGACCACCCCAGAAAAACCAAATCGGTCCAACTCCTAAATCCTAAGACTACCCAGCTTCCTACCCATCCCAGCCTCCACATCACTCCTACCTATCACGCACTGCCACCTCACCCCTCTCCCTTCCCCAACCACCCATAGTCTGCCACATCACCCTTATCCCCTCCACCTCACCAAAATCACTCCCTCTCCCTCTAAACCCACACAGCCATACGCACCCAGCACACACGCACCACCCCGCGCCTAAGCCTCTGCCTCTGGGCCCCACCCGCGCTGGCCACGCGCTGGCCACACGCCAGCACGCGCCAGCACGCGCCAGCCGCGGGCCCCGCTTGCCAGCCACACTCCCCCACCTGGCCCCGCAACACACCCCTGGCCACTCCCCTCACCCCACGCGCGCCCCCGATCCCCTCCCCCGGTCCAACCAGCACGCCCCGACCCCCCCTGACGCACGCCTGCCCCGCCTGGGTCCCGCCCCGCTCGACCTTCCTCTTCCTCCCTCTTTCTCCTACCTCTAGCCGCGCGGCTCCAACCTCGCCAACCACCCCGAGCCCGCGTCCGCGCCGCCCCTCCTCCCCAGAGCTGCGTCGGCCGACCTCCGCTGCGCCGCCTCGGCACGAGCCCTCTCCGGCCCAGCGCCGACGGAGGTCGCCCGCGTCCCCGCGCATCCCGTCCGCGAGCCGCTCCGCCGCGTCCCCGCTCGAGCCCCGACGCCCGCTCCGGCCGCCCGCGCCTCCTCCGGTCCTCCTCCGCCCCGCCGACGACGCCCCGCGCGTCGCCGCCCCGGACCACCCTCCACCGCCGTCCCCGTCTTCGCCGGTTTCCGCGGGCGCCCCGCCAACCTCCACCTGGCCGCGCCTCCCTGTGGCCGTGCCCGCGTCGCCGGCGAGCTCGCCCGAGCCTCGCGACCCTCCCTCCGGCTTCCGCAACCGCCCGCCTGAGCCCGTCTCGCCGGCCGTCTCTCCCCTCCGCGGCCTCGTCGAGCCCCCTCTGTCGGCGTCCTCTCCGCCGTCCGCCGTTCGCCGTCCGTCGTCTGCCCTCCAGCGCGAGTGGGCCAAGGGGAAGAACAGTACGTCTGCGGTCATGCGTGTATGTGCTGGTGCTTGTGTGTGGTACCAAGACGATGTCCGAACCCCTGGTTGCAGTACCCGTGCTTGTCGCGAGCTCGTCAACGCCATCTACACCGAGAGCCGCGGTACCGGGAGAACAACATGGAACCCGACAAGATCCCCGACGTTTGGGTACACCGTAAGACGACTGGTAAGAAACCAACGACAAGTGCTACCTCATGGAAACAAGATCTTCATCGCCATCCGGAATAGGAGACCGTGCCATCAGACGCCCAGATCTGCCCCGCGGAGCCAAAGACCGTGGAACGCCAAGCTCTCCCGCAGGACCCGAAGACCGCACCTCGACATGCCATGTTCCCCCTCTCGGTTGCCATGATCCTCGTCCCGGACGCCGAGCTCGTCGAACCCCGATGCCCCGAGGACACCGAGAACCAGAGGCGACAAGTGCTTCCCTCGGACGCCAAGGCCCGAACCCGAAGGCCGTCAAGATCGCCACCAAACGCGAAGTCCTTCTCCCCGGAACTCAAGATCTGCCCCGATACCGAGAACTACCCCGGAACCCCGAGATCTGACCCCCGTCGAACCCTGGACCCCGAACCCCGGAAACCCCAAGTTCGTCGAGACCCCTCAATGTGTGACCCTTATCCGAACCCCTATTTTTATAATTGCTAAACATAAAACTGTTGCTTATTAACTTGTCATTCTTGCATGCATCTTGTCATGTGGTTTGGGGGCCTTATGCCGATTCACCTAATAATTAAATATGGGGCCCATATGCGGGCAAATCTAGTCTCATATCGGCCTCATTTAAATCTTGTGTAGCGAACCGGTGCTATCTTTTGCCTTGTTAAACAACATTTAAAATGCGGGGTATCTAAATAACATGAACCACCTAATTAATTGTCGGGACCCCGGTTCCACTTGATATGACCTAATTGCATCGCACCTTTGCCATGCCATACATCACACATGCATCATGCCGATCTTCTGCCGTTGTATTAAAAAGTGCATCCGGTGTTTCTTCTAGTGTTTTGCTTCTTCGCGGATAAGGCCGTTGAGATTGATGTGAGCTTCGCCCCGATCTTCGGTTGAACCTTTCGGCAATGTTTTCAGGCGAGCATCTCCCCCTTTTCTACCTATCTTACTTTTATAGTATTTACTTCCCTCCTGTTGATCTATTGCTATCTGTGTTGCGATGCTCTAGTTTTCCGTACCCGTGATATCCCTTGCAGCCCGATATGGCCTTGGACACATCCTATTATCTGTTGTTTGGTAGATAGTTGGACTTGCGCGTCGTAGTGGCTTGCTCAAGTGCTGAGAAGTGTCGTCATATGCCACGGTTGCTGATGTTTTGCCGCATGTTGATGTTGGAGATGATTCTAGTTTTACTTATCGTCACTTAAAATTCTGTTTAACAACTAAAATTGATTAAGCAGAGGCATCGGTGGGTGATAGATAATATTTGGTTTCCGAACGCCCACTTGTGTCCCGTAAGACCCCGAGTACTTGATACCTGTTCCTTGATTTATCGCGCTATCCACATCCGGGAGGTATATGGGACCCCCCTTAGCCAGAGCTTGATTCCGTCTTATTTCTTGGGGCCACAAACTAGTTTGAGGTTTTATTTACGATCTTGTACTTATGCCATGCTTTACTGCTTTATTTACGATTGTGCGAGGTACTGCACACTGTACTGTTTTGGAAGCGGAATGTTTACGCGGTATCGACAAGCCCAGCCACACTTTCGGGTTCCCAGTCGTTTACAGCCATTGTCGCAGACCTTGAGGCCGTCTCGGAGCTTGCTTACTCCGTTGCGGGATCTACTTAAGGGGTGGCCCCCTGAAATATTTCTGAATCTTGTGATTGCTTTGTCGTGAAGGCCTCGTTGGGTTTTGATTTGGTTTTTCCGAGGTTGATCGAGTGTGTGTTGCTATTGGTGCACCCCGGCCGGGTAAAACTTTCTGAAAGCCGTGTCCGCGGTTATGGACGACTTGGAGCACAGTATCTCGATCATAGACAAGCATAACTAAAGTTTATTGCTATAAATTTGACTTTATAATGACTAGTAATCAGCTTCACTATAACGGAATGCCTAAATAATACTGCCCACAAATGCTTACTTGGATTGTCGCTTGCGACCATTGTACCTGACTAGTAAGTATGGCAACTACAACGGAATGGCTGAATAAAAGTACCAACAACTGCTGGGTTTTTGGGTTATCTCATGATAAATATATCTGACTAGTAAGTGTTGCCACTATCACGGAATGATTAAATAAAAGTGCCCACTGCTTATTTTATCAGGATGATTATCTATACCGGACTAGTAAAGTGCCGCAACTATAACTGAATAAGTAAAACTGCCAACTGTGTGAGTTCCTCGGTTGACTTCCTCGTTTGGTCTCGAGGGGGAAACACCAGGATGGGTTTGTTTGGTGTTAGCTTCAGGTTGGATCCGGATAGGTCATTCTTACCCCTCTCTGATAATCGCCAGTTGTATCGAGTCTCTATAGGTTGTTTAGTGCATGCTGCCGCTGCCGCTCAGTCCACCATACCTATGTAGGCGAGGACCGCCGAATTCTAGCCTCGCCGTGTACTGGCCTCAGTACTGACGCTCCTTCTTTGTTTTTCTGCTTTGCCCTTTGTCGGCACCCATTTTGTTAAGCAGGTCTTGAGATCGACGCCGTTAGCAGGGTTACCCTTCCGGCTTGGCCTGGGCAGGGTTATGGACGCCATTGGTTATTCTTCAGGGCTCTTAGCCCCACTTGCTTCTTGTCCGTAGTCGGACGCTCTACTGTTTTCAAGGTGATTTGGATCTTGTATATTATATCTGTTTTCTTGACTCTTCGAGTCGCTGTTATATATATATCGGTTCTGTGGGTCCCATCGAGGACTGTTGTGTAATGTTATTACTTCGTTTTCCACCCGCACGAAAGTGCCTGGTGGGCACCTTTGAATCGTTTCTATGCGGGTTTGGCGAATTTTGCTCAAACTTGCATAGGTCCGATTCTGAGGGTGTTACAGAGTGGTATCAGAGCTCAGCAGTTGCGATACCCCACAAGTTCAGCCTGTAGGATAACCTAGCTAACGGCCGAAGTAGAGTGTCAAAACTATTTTTGCAAAAATCGGTTGGATAGTTCTGGTTAGGTCTGATTTTACTTCTTACCCCTCTGCTGTTCTCCTCTTACCTCTACGTGTTTTGAATCCGCTCTCTTCTCTCTCTTCGAGTCCAGGATTTCTCGTGGTTGGGTTTCCGTCGTACCTTCAGGGTTTCGCTTTCTCCCTTTTGTAACGGAGGTGCTACGATCATCAATCTGCAACTGTTCTGTTGTGCCCTTCATCCGATCTTTTGTTCTTGAGATCTTATCCATATGTGTTCCTTGCTGGATATCCGTGTCGTTGAAAAACATAGGAGAAGGACGAGCATTGGTGAAGTTGGAGTATACCTTGAGCATGTGTTGTTCATGCCAATGGAACCATCGCGAAACCTAATCATTATGTCTTTCATACGATTTCTGTGGTATCTCCCGGTGTTTTCTGACGCGACGACATCCTCTACGCCAGATCCGATGCAGAGTCTGCATCACTCCCTTGTTTCCGAACCTCGCTTGTCGAGATCTTCAGTCTAATTCCGAGAGTTGGTTGCTTAATCTGTCTATTCGCGTGCAGAGTAATGGTTTGAGTGCGGGATGGAGTAGCTACCCTACCACTGCTCTTATCATTCGCTCTTGTACGTCGAATCAGTGGATCCAGCAATTTTACTCCATCCACGGAAGTTAGGGGTGGCTTAATTTGCGATACCTCTACCTTCGACCTTTTGTTCCCGGAGTGTTCTCTCGACGATCAGGGACAACGACCCTTTGTTGGTGGTGTCGCCGATTTCAAGATGGAGGATGAACCCTCGTTAGTGGTGTCGCGAGGAACTACGCAAAGCGAGAAGATTCAGGTCGCCGACCTTTCCTTCCGGTACCATGAGGCGGATCTCGAGGGCGAGATCCATTGTTAGTGGTGTCGAATTGTGGCATCCCGCAAAACCACTACTAGAAAATCGCGTTGAATTTGTGCATTGCATCGTCATCTTCATGCATTGTTTGCCAAAAACTATTTTCGCAAAGCCCGTTTTGTTTTCTAAAACGCCCCATCTTTACTCAAACGCCAAACCCGGGGCTCCGGAGTATTTTGTTTTGCCGCTATCGGTTTGCAAACGGAGTTATTAAAACAAATAAAAATTATAATTATTTTTGGTGGGGCAGTCGAACGGTCCGAACCGACCGAACGACCACCCCAGAAAAACCAAATCGGTCCAACTCCTAAATCCTAAGACTACCCAGCTTCCTACCCATCCCAGCCTCCACATCACTCCTACCTATCACGCACTGCCACCTCACCCCTCTCCCTTCCCCAACCACCCATAGTCTGCCACATCACCCTTATCCCCTCCACCTCACCAAAATCACTCCCTCTCCCTCTAAACCCACACAGCCATACGCACCCAGCACACACGCACCACCCCGCGCCTAAGCCTCTGCCTCTGGGCCCCACCCGCGCTGGCCACGCGCTGGCCACGCGCCAGCACGCGCCAGCACGCGCCAGCCGCGGGCCCCGCTTGCCAGCCACACTCCCCCACCTGGCCCCGCAGCACACCCCTGGCCACTCCCCTCACCCCACGCGCGCCCCCGATCCCCTCCCCCGGTCCAACCAGCACGCCCCGACCCCCCCCTGACGCACGCCTGCCCCGCCTGGGTCCCACCCCGCTCGACCTTCCTCTTCCTCCCTCTTTCTCCTACCTCTAGCCGCGCAGCTCCAACCTCGCCAACCACCCCGAGCCCGCGTCCGCGCCGCCCCTCCTCCCCAGAGCTGCGTCGGCCGACCTCCGTTGCGCCGCCTCGGCACGAGCCCTCTCCGGCCCAGCGCCGACGGAGGTCGCCCGCGTCCCCGCGCATCCCGTCCGCGAGCCGCTCCGCCGCGTCCCCGCTCGAGCCCCGGCGCCCGCTCCGGCCGCCCGCGCCTCCTCCGGTGCTCCTCCGCCCCGCTGACGACGCCCCGCGCGTCGCCGCCCCGGACCACCCTCCACCGCCGTCCCCGTCTTCGCCGGTTTCCGCGGGCGCCCCGCCAACCTCCACCTGGCCGCGCCTCCCTGTGGCCGCGCCCGCGTCGCCGGCGAGCTCGCCCGAGCCTCGCGACCCTCCCTCCGGCTTCCGCAACCGCCCGCCTGAGCCCGTCTCGCCGGCCGTCTCTCCCCTCCGCGGCCTCGTCGAGCCCCCTCTGCCGGCGTCCTCTCCGCCGTCCGCCGTTCGCCGTCCGCCGTCTGCCCTCCAGCGCGAGTGGGCCAAGGGGAAGAACAGTACGTCTGCGGTCATGCGTGTATGTGCTGGTGCTTGTGTGTGGTACCAAGACGATGTCCGAACCCCTGGTTGCAGTACCCGTGCTTGTCGCGAGCTCGTCAACGCCATCTACACCGAGAGCCGCGGTACCGGGAGAACAACATGGAACCCGACAAGATCCCCGACGTGTGGGTACACCGTAAGACGACCGGTAAGAAACCAACGACAAGTGCTACCTCATGGAAACAAGATCTTCATCGCCATCCGGAATAGGAGACCGTGCCATCAGACGCCCAGATCTGCCCCGCGGAGCCAAAGACCGTGGAACGCCAAGCTCTCCCGCAGGACCCGAAGACCGCACCTCGACATGCCATGTTCCCCCTCTCGGTTGCCATGATCCTCGTCCCGGACGCCGAGCTCGTCGAACCCCGATGCCCCGAGGACACCGAGAACCAGAGGCGACAAGTGCTTCCCTCGGACGCCAAGGCCCGAACCCGAAGGCCGTCAAGATCGCCACCAAACGCGAAGTCCTTCTCCCCGGAACTCAAGATCTGCCCCGATACCGAGAACTACCCCGGAACCCCGAGATCTGACCCCCGTCGAACCCTGGACCCCGAACCCCGGAAACCCCAAGTTCGTCGAGACCCCTCAATGTGTGACCCTTATCCGAACCCCTATTTTTATAATTGCTAAACATAAAACTGTTGCTTATTAACTTGTCATTCTTGCATGCATCTTGTCATGTGGTTTGGGGGCCTTATGCCGATTCACCTAATAATTAAATATGGGGCCCATATGCGGGCAAATCTAGTCTCATATCGGCCTCATTTAAATCTTGTGTAGCGAACCGGTGCTATCTTTTGCCTTGTTAAACAACATTTAAAATGCGGGGTATCTAAATAACATGAACCACCTAATTAATTGTCGGGACCCCGGTTCCACTTGATATGACCTAATTGCATCGCACCTTTGCCATGCCATACATCACACATGCATCATGCCGATCTTCTGCCGTTGTATTAAAAAGTGCATCCGGTGTTTCTTCTAGTGTTTTGCTTCTTCGCGGATAAGGCCGTTGAGATTGATGTGAGCTTCGCCCCGATCTTCGGTTGAACCTTTCGGCAATGTTTTCAGGCGAGCATCTCCCCCTTTTCTACCTATCTTACTTTTATAGTATTTACTTCCCTCCTGTTGATCTATTGCTATCTGTGTTGCGATGCTCTAGTTTTCCGTACCCGTGATATCCCTTGCAGCCCGATATGGCCTTGGACACATCCTATTATCTGTTGTTTGGTAGATAGTTGGACTTGCGCGTCGTAGTGGCTTGCTCAAGTGCTGAGAAGTGTCGTCATATGCCACGGTTGCTGATGTTTTGCCGCATGTTGATGTTGGAGATGATTCTAGTTTTACTTATCGTCACTTAAAATTCTGTTTAACAACTAAAATTGATTAAGCAGAGGCATCGGTGGGTGATAGATAATATTTGGTTTCCGAACGCCCACTTGTGTCCCGTAAGACCCCGAGTACTTGATACCTGTTCCTTGATTTATCGCGCTATCCACATCCGGGAGGTATATGGGACCCCCCTTAGCCAGAGCTTGATTCCGTCTTATTTCTTGGGGCCACAAACTAGTTTGAGGTTTTATTTACGATCCTGTACTTATGCCATGCTTTACTGCTTTATTTACGATTGTGCGAGGTACTGCACACTGTACTGTTTTGGAAGCGGAATGTTTACGCGGTATCGACAAGCCCAGCCACACTTTCGGGTTCCCAGTCGTTTACAGCCATTGTCGCAGACCTTGAGGCCGTCTCGGAGCTTGCTTACTCCGTTGCGGGATCTACTTAAGGGGTGGCCCCCTGAAATATTTCTGAATCTTGTGATTGCTTTGTCGTGAAGGCCTCGTTGGGTTTTGATTTGGTTTTTCCGAGGTTGATCGAGTGTGTGTTGCTATTGGTGCACCCCGGCCGGGTAAAACTTTCTGAAAGCCGTGTCCGCGGTTATGGACGACTTGGAGCACAGTATCTCGATCATAGACAAGCATAACTAAAGTTTATTGCTATAAATTTGACTTTATAATGACTAGTAATCAGCTTCACTATAACGGAATGCCTAAATAATACTGCCCACAAATGCTTACTTGGATTGTCGCTTGCGACCATTGTACCTGACTAGTAAGTATGGCAACTACAACGGAATGGCTGAATAAAAGTACCAACAGCTGCTGGGTTTTTGGGTTATCTCATGATAAATGTATCTGACTAGTAAGTGTTGCCACTATCACGGAATGATTAAATAAAAGTGCCCACTGCTTATTTTATCAGGATGATTATCTATACCGGACTAGTAAAGTGCCGCAACTATAACTGAATAAGTAAAACTGCCAACTGTGTGAGTTCCTCGGTTGACTTCCTCGTTTGGTCTCGAGGGGGAAACACCAGGATGGGTTTGTTTGGTGTTAGCTTCAGGTTGGATCCGGATAGGTCATTCTTACCCCTCTCTGATAATCGCCAGTTGTATCGAGTCTCTATAGGTTGTTTAGTGCATGCTGCCGCTGCCGCTCAGTCCACCATACCTATGTAGGCGAGGACCGCCGAATTCTAGCCTCGCCGTGTACTGGCCTCAGTACTGACGCTCCTTCTTTGTTTTTCTGCTTTGCCCTTTGTCGGCACCCCTTTTGTTAAGCAGGTCTTGAGATCGACGCCGTTAGCAGGGTTACCCTTCCGGCTTGGCCTGGGCAGGGTTATGGACGCCATTGGTTATTCTTCAGGGCTCTTAGCCCCACTTGCTTCTTGTCCGTAGTCGGACGCTCTACTGTTTTCAAGGTGATTTGGATCTTGTATATTATATCTGTTTTCTTGACTCTTCGAGTCGCTGTTATATATATCGGTTATGTGGGTCCCATCGAGGACTGTTGTGTAATGTTATTACTTCGTTTTCCACCCGCACGAAAGTGCCTGGTGGGCACCTTTGAATCGTTTCTATGCGGGTTTGGCGAATTTTGCTCAAACTTGCATAGGTCCGATTTTGAGGGTGTTACATTCTCCCACGTCAACAACAAGTCATAAGATATTTTCTGGCACCATTGCCACTTGTATTTTACTATCTCTTCGCCGAACTAGTGCACCTATACACCTGACAAGTGTATTGGGTGTGTTGGGGGCACAAGAGACTTCTTGTATCTTGGTTGCAAGATTGCTTGAGAAGGAATACCTTTGTCCCAGGTTTATCGAACTCAGGGAGGAAGTGGTCAAAGGTATCCCTCTCAAGCAACCCTGCAATCAAGATACAAGAAGTCTCCCATGTCCCCAACACACCCAACACACTTGTAAGGTGTATAGGTGCACTAGTCGGCGAAGAGATAGTGAAATACAAGTGGCAACGGTGTCAGAAAATAGCTTCTGACTTGTTGTTGATGTGGGGTAACAACTAAAGGCAACAAGAAGGAAGCAAGCAAACATGCAACAGATCTAGATGCAAACGGTGTTTCAATGTTTAGAAACAAGGCCTAGGAATCATACTTTCACTAGTGAACACTCTCATATAAATATCTTCTCTTAATGATACTACTCTTAACTACTCTCCGATTAGATACTCTAATCCATGGTAGGGCTATAACAGCACTCCTCAAAGTCCGCCTTTCCCAATTTAGATAACCCCACACTATCATCTTGAGCACTAGATGGTTCTAACAAACACCACAATTTCATAAAGACATCCAACTCCAAATATACTCATGATAAATATATATGTAACCTAGCTTAAGTGACACACAGTGTGCACGCTGTCACTTTCACACACATGGGGAAAAACATAGATCTATTAAAGCACGATGAGCATTTATGTAGACTCTAGCCTAAGTGCCACCATGGCGCGCACACTGTCACTTTCACACACATGGGGAGAGCAGAGATCTAATAAAGCACTTGAGTAGCAAGGTAGATCTACTTGATTACAAAGCTCATGACCACAATATGATCATGCATAGAGAGAGAGATGAACACATAGCTACCGGTAGAGCCCTTAGCCTCGAGGAAGAACTACTCCCTCCTCATCATGGGAATCAGCAACGACGATGAAGATGGTGGTGGAGATCGATGGAGATGGATCCGGGTGCACTTCCCCGTCTCGACAGGGTGCCGGAACAGAGTCTCTCTGTCCCCCGAATCTCCCCTTCGGTGGCGGTGGCGCTGCGGAACTTTTCGTGGCTTTTTGGTCAGATGATTTAGGGTTTCTAAGTCAGGGGCTTCTTATAGGCGAAGGAGGCAAGGTCGATGAAGGGCCAGGGGCCCACACCCCCTATGGGCATGGGCAGGGTGGGACCCATGCCCACCTAGGGTGTGGCCACCCTGGTGTCCTCCTCCGTCCCGTCTTCGATTTTCCGTATAATTAGGAAAAAATATGAACTTTGGCTTTTGTCCCGTCCAATTCCGAGAATATTCATTTTTTAGCTTTCTGAAACCAAAAACAGTAAAAAACAGGCAACTGGCACTATGGCTTCTTGTAAATAGGTTAGTTCCAAAAGGTGACCTCAAAGTATAGACAAAACATAGCAAAGTTGATACAAAACAAGCATGGAGCATCAAAAATTATAGATACGTTTGCGACATATCATATAGTTGCCACCGACACCGCTAGGTCAAACAGAACAACTTTCGTGAAGGGACCCCTATATAAAGAGGCCTCGGGCGACAAGAACCCCCCCCCGCCGCGCCTCCAACTACACCAAGCCATAAGAAACCACAACACCGGAGAGATAGATCTAGATCTAATCTCCAAACCCTTCTCCTCCACCATATCCCTATTCCACCACTTGTAATAGTAGATCTCATCTCCAATTGGCGACATTGTAAGACTATTACTATCAATCTCATGATTTCCATTACAATGTTTATAGTTGTTGATTTCATCTCTATGTGTGAGTAATTCTCCTTGGGCTAAGGGCTTTGGCCTAGCCATGTAGTTTGTGCATGTTATTTATCATAGATGGGATCATGTATTAGTTTGTATGACATGATGATTATTGTACCCTCTCTTTCCTTAATCTAAGGACTTGTCAGGTACCTAAGACCCCAAGGATTGATCCAGGTATAGAGAGTGTGAGTAATGACTAATCTGCAGTGTGAGAACCCTAGTGACAGAAAGAGTAGTACGACTATATGCGAGGGGTTTACTTGGGATTAACGGTGACGTCACTATGCATATCATTAGTTCTCTTTCTTCTATGGATGAGAGTAGTAGGTTATTGCTATAAGCGGTTGCGGAGGCAATATCAATTATGGATGCACTGCCCACATATAATTATCTTTCTCTAACAATTACATGCATACTTTATTATTATCTTTTATTTCCATCAGATGTTTTGCACGGCTACAGGTGAAACCGAAAGCCCTAGGCCCTATCTCTCCATTATCGACAACAACAAAAGATCGCAAAATCTTGGTCCGGTAAGACACAAAAAGAATTCTAAAACTTCCGAAGGTCCGTTAAAGTAACTTTACTACGCTTTCTGCTTCCCGAGGATTCAATAACCTAGATCTACTAGGGAAAAAGAGCTATACTACATCCGTAATCTGAATCTAAGGTATCAGGCCCCCAGGACCGGAGTCTTCGGGGTACAGACTCCGACCAGGACTCCAGGAAACCTCCAAATGCTCTCTATACACCCCCCGGAGTCTGGGCCGGAGTCTCCGGCCCTCACAAAACTGGCAGAAATACCAACACCAAAACGACCATAACTTTTGCATCTAGACTCTGATTTTGATGATCTCGAGCTTGTTTCAAAGAGGCCAATAAGCTATACAAGATTATGTAGGGAACCATCATAGTCCAGAAAGGTAGGATATAACCAAATGATGAAAGGTTTAACCTATCTATAAGAGGCAAACCGATAAAAACTCCAACATCGAAAACACAATACAAAATGCATATGAAATCCGTTTTCAATGTACTAGGGCTTGTCATGGAGATTAATACAAGCTATAAATCCTATCATGGATAATAAACAAATAAGAACCAAGAAGGATGATGCCAAGTATGCAAAGGTTTGAGGTCTCTCCGAAACATATGATCAAGTTACTCACTTGAAATCCCCTCTTGATAGTACGAGTATCTATCCTATAAACCGTTCTCTCAACTAACAACATGAGACCGGAAAAAGGTAAAACCTATCAAGATCATACCTTTGCCTTAAGCATTCCACTTGAGCTTGATGTAGTTGATCTTGTCCTTCTCAAGATGGAACTTCTTTCTTGATTTCTCTTTCTTGGGCTTGCTTGATGAAGACTTGCGAATTTCTCCCCCATACACCATGGGGAAACCACTCCTTTGAACTTGTCTTCATCAATCCATGATCACCGAGGATGGAAAGCTTCAAGCATGATATATCCTAGAGATGGAGCATCTTGAGCCTGATCTTCATTTCCTCTAACTCCACATGGATGATGTCTTGAAGATACACATGAGGAACTTCATATTATTCTTCAAGACACTCTTGATCTTACTTTTCTCTATTCTTCTTCTTCTATATGATTCTAATAGGCCCAAAGCCCTTGGACAATGCTTCTTCTTCTTCTTCTTCATTTCTTCTACCTTGAAGCCAACACATGCTCCAAGCGATGCCAACGCACAATTCCTACAAGTGCAACTTAATGCAAATATTAGTCCATATAGACTGTCATTAATTACCAAAACCACACATGGGGCCCACATGCTCTTTCACCCTCATTTCCTCCACTTCCTCCCTCGCGCCGCCGCCCCCATTTCGAGCATCTCCGGCGAGCGATTTCTCGGCCTCCATCGCAAGATGAGCGTCCGCATCGGGCTGGGGGAGGAAGGGTGGGTGCGGCATCCCCCAGAGGCCACGAAGGTGGAGACAGAGGCGGTGGTTGGCGGGGACGAATCGACGGATGCGGCAGATCTGGCGTTCATGGTGGCGGTGGCAGGCGTGGCCACAATGCGGAGGTGTGGGCGACATGGATCCGCTCCGTCGGCACGAGGAGGCGCGCGATGAAGAAGTGGACGAACCGTGGGTAGCGGCCGCCACCGTTGCTCGTCAAGTACGCTCCCAACGGGCGGTACTACCACAAGCTTCCCAAGCTCGTCCACGCGTCGCCAGCGTGCATGCCGAGACTGATCTACGCCCGCGACGACACCAAGGAGGCCGCGTCCCTCGCGGAAGCCATCGCCGCATCCAGGCGATGGTGGCGGATATGATGCTTCGTGACGCCGAGGAGGTCGTGACAGCCATGGTGGCCATCCACGCCCGCGAAGCCGCGGAGCACGCGTCCAATCGCCGTCGACTGCAGTAGAACCACTGGAGGTGGAGGGGAAAAGCGCGGACAAGCGCGACGGTCGGAGCTCCGTGATGCCAGAGCTTCGGCGAGTTAGTAGTTTAGGGGTAGATTATTTTGCTAATTTGATATAAATTATACAAGAATCTACAAAGTATAGTACTAATCGATCGAGAAATCTTCATGTGTTTCTTAATTTTTAAAATACGAGTTGAGTTTAGGGTTCTGATCTGTGCGAAAGATTTCGCTAAACTGGAGTGCAGTGGGTTGTACTCATGAAATATGGGTTCGTAGAGTACAGGGACTGATATTCTTGGTCTAAAAGCCCGTAGACATGTGGGTTCACACATTCTCAACTTAGGGCATCTTCACCAGGGAGACGCAACCCATCCAAGCGTGTCCTAATCAGTCCGTGCGAACGTGTGAGAGATGCCGGACCGACCCATCCGTGACCCAAATCCGATGCTTGGATAGGTCTGTCGGATAAACGTGGACGCTGACCTGTAGCAGACTGGCACAGTTGCAGTCACACAATGAGCCTTCTTCTCTCTTCTCTCTCTTGGACTGGCCTATCCGATTTTGTCCATTTAGATCACGCTTCTGGGCCCGGCTGGCCAACAGGCCAGACCACGACCCAAAAACACCAGCCTCGATTTATAAATAGATAAAAAGCGAATAGTTTGAGTGGCTTGTTTGGGTCTCCGGTTGGAGATGCCCTTAGACCAGCCATACTTTGGTTTAGAAACAATTCAAAAAAGAGTACGGATCAGTTCACAGTGCAAGGCTTTAGCAGGAATCGGTTCAAGGTGTCAGAACGAAAAAGCGATTCAACTATGCATTTGTGGGTCCCAGCGATGGATCTGTGAGGGAAAGCCATATGTATACATGAAAATGCACCTATTCGCAAAAAATACATGAAAAGGCACCCGAATTAATGGGATCCACCACCGATTTAATACATTACAGCAACCATGCATTGGTTCGTTCTTTTAATCGAACAGACAATGTGGCTGGTCTTAGGGTGTGTTTGTTAGCCCGTGTCCATACAGAAATTCCCATCTCAGCTAAGATTTAGGTGTTTGTTAACCCGGGTTGTCCTACTGAGCTATGCCCACTTCATACCGAAACAGCCTCTCAGCCCTGCCCAATTGTGAAGCTCAAATCGAGCTTCGCAACTCGGCCTGGGCGAGCTCATCCCGCAAACTATCCCCACGCATCCCGCCCGACCCGAGCCGCTCACCCCTAAGACCCTCACCCGCACCCTCGCTCTCAGTCCTTTCCTTTTCTCTCACCACCAGATCCCGCCGTCTCCCTCCCTCTCGGGCTCGAGCCGCCGCTCCAGCTGCCTTCCTGTGGATGCCGGCAAGCTCCACACCGACGACCACCTCTCCCTAGCAGTAGCCCGCGTACCAGAACAGCAACACCGCCGCACTGCTCCACTGGCCGCCGCCCAGAGGGTCCGCATCGCCACCTACATGGCCCGCTGACACGGAGGACTGAAAGCTCATGCACGACGGCGGCCCGACCCCGATTTCCTCTGCCGTCCGTGCCCCAACCTACACAACCAACTGGTCGACGGGGAGGGCCCAGAGCTCCTGCACGACGGCGGCCCGACCCTGACCTGTTCCGCCGTCCTTGCCCTAGCCTGCACACGGAGGCACCCCGACCTGCTCCGGTGCTCCCGTCTGCGTGAAGCCGTCCCATCCCCAGCCATGGACCTTGCACGGCGGCGCATGGTGGATAGGAAGACAGCCAGCAAATAACAAGGACCTGATTGCTTTCTATTTTTCCCTTTGAAGGACGTGCTTGCTTTTATCTTTCTATACAAGTCTGTACGGCGTTGATGTAAATATCTTCTCAAATAAATACATGTTATTTTGTGTGAGCACGATTTTGTATCTTCAAACTCTATTTTTTACTCTACTAGAACAAATGGTGAAAGATATTGTTGATAAACGGGAGGTATCCTCACCGTCTAAAAACATGAGGTGAACATATACTTGGCATGTCTCAGATTGTGCGGACACCAAACAAGATCTCGACTCAGCATAGTTTAACCGATACAGGCTGCCAAACACATGACAAAAATCTCATGTCAACTAGGCTAGGGTCAGCATGTATAAGAAGAGATAGACATTCTGAGTTGGTCCGGGCTACCAAACACACCCATAGAGATCCAGACGTCCTATCCGCCGTGAAAACCTCACCATCGGACGACCAGCACACGTCCAACGGTGCAAGCCCATCATGTGTTGGCTCAGTCACCCCTAGAAGCTTCCTCGTGCGTCATCTCCTTCCTCCTAAACCCGTCCGCCCGTCTCTATTTTTTCTTACAAAAACCCTAACCCCCCTTATCCTCTCCTTCCCTCCCCCTCCGCTCTCTCCCTCTACCTCTAACTCTATTGGCCTGTGTATATCTCCCATGGAGCCGGCGCTAGCCACGACTCTGGGCGCGTCGTCTGTGGCGGCACTGCGTCCGTGCGCGGCCAAAGCTCCCGGCCTGAGCTCGGTCGCCCTGCGAGGGAGTGGGTCCGTGAGGTGCGCGAAGGGGGTGAGGTGGGAGCCGGCGAGGATCAGGGGGAGGCTGCTGCGGGTGAGCTGCGATGCTGCCGTTGCGGAGAAGCCCACCGAGGAGGATTCGGCCGAGGAGAAGTTCGAGTACCAGGCTGAGGTGAGCTGTGGGGACCGGGAGTTCATTGGTTTTGGTATTACCTGTATTTGTTATATAATTTTAGCAGTGTAACTGCTAGACTATGACACTTGATTTGAGTTAGATGAGTATGTTGAATTTTCGGCATGGTTTGAGCGTTTGCACATAGTTCTGTTCCAGGGGATTTAGTCAATATTGGTTGTTGAAGTTAAGATAACATGTGGTTTATGTGACAAAACCATGTATAATTCTTCTGGTAAAGTAATTGCTAAATCCGTAAGGAGGAGCTTAATTTTGTACTTGGGCTGGCTGACGAGACATGCTATATTTGTGCCATGTAGGTGAGCCGCTTAATGGATTTGATTGTCCATAGCCTTTACAGTCACAAGGAAGTATTCCTTCGGGAGCTTGTAAGGTAAGCAACCGGTCCTGTGATATGCACATCGATTATCCAAAATTATTATTCGTAATTTCTTTGTTTGATGTCATGACTTCTATGTCATTTACCTGGTATTCTGCTCAGTAACGCGAGTGATGCATTGGATAAGTTGCGGTTCCTTGGTGTTACCGATTCAGCTTTACTTGCTGATGGTGGTGAGTTGGAAATAAGGATTAAATCAGACCCAGATGCTGGAACGATTACTGTCACGTAAGTTTGTGTTTCTAGTAAATGCGCTAGTTGTTATTTGCTGCATATGTGTGTATTAACACTGTGTGCCGACGATTTCTTAGTGACACTGGCATTGGGATGACCAAAGATGAGCTCAAGGACTGCCTTGGTACAATTGCTCAGAGTGGCACCTCGAAATTTTTGAAGGCTCTTAAGGTGGTGTCTTGTTTCTTCCATTTCCACCCTCTGTACATCTATCCAAAGTGTATGCGGTATGACACTGAATTATGTGTTTATTTAATCGTTTCTAATGCTAATTGAATCTTTGTTCAGGAGAACAAGGAAGTTGGGTCTGACAATAGTCTAATTGGTCAGTTTGGTGTTGGATTTTATTCAGCATTTCTTGTGGCAGAGAAGGTATGAAATATTTCTTAGATACCACCTTTGTAAAATATGTTGCATGTCATGTCTCCTTTAGTCATTTTTCATATGGACTCCATTGTTTTAAAATTTATGTCCCAGGTTGTGGTGTCCACTAAGAGCCCCAAAACTGACAAACAGTATGTCTGGGAAGCTGATGCTGACAGTAGCTCTTATGTCATCAAGGAAGAGACTGATCCTGAGAAATTGATCACCCGTGGAACTCAGATCACTCTCTTTTTAAGAGTAAGTTCCCCTGATTGTTCTTAAGCAGAACATTTTGTGACAGAAATCTTACTTGCCTTCTACTTATGCAGCCTGATGACAAGTATGAGTTTGCTGACCCTACGAGGATTCAAGGTTTAGTTAAGAATTACTCCCAGTTTGTGTCATTCCCCATATATACATGGCAGGAGAAATCAAGGACCGTTGAGGTAGGGTCTTGATGGTGTTTCTTGCTAGTTCTGTACCATTGATTTGACCTTGTATCACTATTTATTGCCTTCTTGTTTCTTTAACTAATGTGAGCTTTGCTTCACAGGTTGAAGAGGATGAAGAGCCAAAAGAAGGTGAAGATGCAACTGAGGTTAGTTATCCTAAAGATTTGCTTCTAATCTCCGTTATGTTAGTTGTGACTTTACTTACTTTTGCAACTGCTACAACTTGCACATACAGGGTGAAAAGGAGAAAAAGAAGAAGACCATTACTGAGAAATACTGGGACTGGGAACTAGCTAATGAAACAAAGCCTATATGGGTAATTCTGCAGCTACATTCTTGGTCACTGCAACTTCTGTCCTGCATGTTTTGAACTATATCTGTTTGGTTCTTTTGGTTTCTGTAAATAAGGATTAATTTCTTATATGCCATGGAGTAATTACGAGATCCGTCTGCTTCACTGGGTTCAGCCCCATGTGTGCGCAAGACAGTCAATGAGTGGCATATAAGGGATGATGCTAACATTCCACGTGATCAATGGAATTCTGCCAAAACAAATTGCATGTAATTTTTGCTTTCTAATAAAGAATGCAGATATTTGAATTCAGTTTGCTTTGTGCAGATGAGAAGTCCAAAGGAAATCGAGAGAACTGAATACAATGAGTTCTATAAGAAGACATTCAATGAGTTTTTGGATCCTCTTTCATACACTCACTTCACGACAGAGGTGAGCTAATTCACCCAAGTATCACATTGTTAAGTGTTCCGTATGTTGAATACTGCCTATAAAACGATCTTTTGTGTTACCAGGGCGAGGTGGAATTTAGGAGTGTTATTTACATTCCAGGGATGGCACCGCTTAGTAATGAGGAGATAATGAACCCCAAAACCAAAAATATCCGGCTATATGTCAAAAGAGTATTTATCTCTGATGACTTTGATGGTGAACTGGTACATGATCTTGCACCTCTCAGCCAAGTGCTTCCTGTTATTTTCTACTATATATTCATTGATTAAGGTAAAATAGATTTCTAAGTTCAGCATGTATTTTGCAGTTTCCTCGATACTTGAGCTTTGTAAAAGGTGTAGTTGATTCAAATGACCTTCCCCTCAATGTTTCCCGGGAGATTCTTCAAGAAAGCCGAATTGTAAGTGATGGAAAATCCATCTCTCCTATATCTGAGAATTGCAAACTCTACTGATTATCCTTTACTATATCTTTTATCGAATTGGCGGTAATTTGTGTTTTATGTTTTTTCTTATTCAGGTAAGAATTATGCGCAAGAGACTTGTCAGGAAGACATTTGATATGATTGAAGAAATCTCTGAAAAAGAGGACAAAGAGGTAGAACTGTGCCTTTTCCTTTTCATCCTTGTTTGTTCTTTTACTTGGTATTGAACCTCTGTTATTTGTTCTGCAGGACTACAAGAAGTTCTGGGAGAGCTTTGGAAAGTTCATCAAGCTTGGTTGCATTGAGGACACAGGAAATCACAAGCGTCTTGCCCCATTGCTACGCTTTCCCAGTTCTAAAAATGAGCAGGATATGATTAGCCTTGATCAATATGTAGAGAACATGTCTGAGAACCAAAATGCAATCTATTACATTGCTACGGATAGTCTCCAGAGTGCAAAGACTGCTCCTTTCTTGGAAAAGCTGGTCCAAAAAGACATTGAAGTAGGAAGAAATAATAATGACACCTCAGCAATTGCTCATTGTTTCTTTGATTGCTGTGACTCACGTTGATGTTTATTCTTCTCAGGTTCTTTACCTTATCGAGCCAATTGATGAGGTTGCCATTCAGAACTTGCAGACCTACAAAGAGAAAAAGTTTGTTGATATAAGCAAAGAGGACCTAGAATTGGGTGAGGAAATTGTTGACAGATTATTCTTTCTTTGTTTATATACTCTTTGATGATTATTTGTGACACATAATGTTTATATCTTTTTTTCAGGTGATGACGAGAAGGATAGTGAAGAAAGCAAGCAGGAATACACTCTTCTGTGCGACTGGGTAAAACAACAGCTTGGTGACAAGGTGGCAAAGGTTCAAATATCAAAGCGTCTCAGCTCTTCACCATGTGTTCTTGTATCTGGCAAGTTTGGTTGGTCCGCCAACATGGAAAGGTAGGTTTACAGATTAATTTCTGTATGAACAGATTTGTGTTGGAGATCCCTCTCATTTCCTGATGCATGCTTCTCAATATTGACAGACTTATGAAGGCACAAACACTTGGTGACACATCAAGCTTGGAGTTCATGAGGGGAAGAAGAATATTCGAAATTAACCCTGACCACCCAATTGTCAAGGACTTAAATGTAAGATTCATTACTCGTAGCACATAACAATCACAGATTTACCTCAGCTATCTACAAGTATCATGAATATATTTAACCATCTGCAGGCTGCTTGCAAAAATGAACCCGAGAGTACAGAAGCCAAGAGGGCTGTCGAGCTGTTGTACGAGACTGCTCTGATCTCCAGTGGATATACTGTAAGTACAACAAATAGACTCCTGTGTTTCTTTGTCATTCCCAAAAAATGGCACCTCCTTAATGCTTTACTTTTTCTTACTGGGTATGTCCAGCCTGAAAGCCCTGCCGAGTTGGGTGGCAAGATATACGAGATGATGTCAATCGCCCTTGGCGGGCGATGGGGGAGGTCTGACACTGAAGCTGAAGTGATCAGCACAGAGGTGGACTCATCTGAAGGCACAGTGACAGAGGTGGTTGAGCCTTCTGAAGTGAGGCCCGAGAGTGACCCGTGGAGGGATTAATGAGTGAGTTGTTCTCTCTCCGGCATCCTTGTTAGAATTTCAATTTAGTTGTTCCGGGGGTAAAACCATAGGTTAGAGAACATGGTTTGGTCATAAATTTTTACAGGGTTGCTGCCCTGCATTTTTGTAGCTGTAGACTCACTGGCCACCTCCATTATTGGAGGCGGTGATCTTATGAATAAAAAATAGAATAATATGATTACTGTGCCTCAAAATCATCTGCCGGTCTAAGAGCTTTTGTGAGCATTACGCTTGTTTTCTCTTTACACACCAGTTACTGACAGACTGCCTTTCGGAATTCAATGGTACATCTTGTGTACTTACCTTTAGCTCCAAGTGACAGTATTTTATGGGATGTTTAGAATGCAAATCATGTCGATGAAACCGAAGAAACACTTCTGCATGAAGGTGTTGCTATTTCATCTGTTGACTGCCTGTGCCATCCATGATCCAGCTGATGGAATAAGCGTCTGGGTGTTCAGTGTGTTCTTCAGACTTATAAATGTGAACCCTATTTTGTGCAAAGAAAAGTTGGAGCCACTATTATATTCAAATTTGTCTGCAATTTTTGGTTGGACCTCCATAACCAACCCGTCTATGAGAGTTAAAAGGATATTCAAGCCTAGGCTGTTCCAGATATGATCTACAAGAACTCAGGAATGAAGGGAGCAAGGGAGCCAAAACGAAAACGAATGTAGGACATGGAGATAACATTATAGACTTCGATCTAATTATTTGTGGTTTTTTTTTGTACATAAGTAAATGATTCTTATGCTTTCTCCTGCTTCTGAGTACTAACTTGCATACTAGGCAAGTTAGCATAAAACCAACAAGAATAACTTGTGCAAAAAAATAGGAACCAACAGAAACAACATAAGCCAAATTCAGAGTTTGAGTCGAATTGTGCACATTATACAAAACAAGATATCCATTCCTTGTGGTTCGGCTTCTGTTTTATGCTTTTGGTAGCTGTTTGGCACCCTCTCATCTTTATCTCAGATATTTCGCTGTCCCTGTTGCTCAAGTTCAGTTCGAACACAATTATGCCCTATCTACTGCCCTGAAGCATGAGCTAGACCCTTCCTCGGGAAACCCTCGGGAAATCGGCTCCTGCAACTAAGAGTATTTGTTTCTCGTATGTCTTTCTGATTAGAGGAAACCTGGAGCATCCATTAAGCAGAGTTTCACATATGAAACCCATTCTGATCTGGACTGATTTCCTGAGGATACACCATTTGCACCGTACCGTCGAATGATCCGCTCAGTGTGTGATGGATCTGTTCAAGGATCAGATGCTCCATTAGTGCTTTCATGAAAACATAAACATTGGTAGTAGCTAGTTACAACCAAGTTGGAGTTACCCCCTCCCCATATCGAGACGTCTTGGTCAAACCTTTAAAACTTTGACTACAAATAATGTTTATTTAGGTGGAGAACATGTAAATCGTATGTTGGGTTTTGTCTTGAAAAGTGTACTCCTAATATATTAAATTTCTTGTGTTTTGGACATATGTTTTATACAGTACTAAAATTAGTGGTCAAAGGTAAATGTTGAAAACCATGTGAATGCCCAAATCGCTGTCCAAGTGTGAATATCAAAGGGAGGATACAGCACAAGCCAAGCTGCAAACCTGGGATGGCGGCTCTTGGGAGAACGACTGCATCATTGTTCTGAACACATCTGAATTGGCCGTGCCATGTACATCGCTCTGGAGCATGCCTTGCTGCGATGGTTTGGGCATCATCTCCTGAGTGAACGAGAGTCCCATGAGAGGAGTTGAAGGAGACCAGGGAAAGCGAAGAACCTGTCACAAGAAGCATCGTCTGTTGTGAATGCAAATTCGTAGAAGATTCATCCCATCTTTGCAGGAAAATGAAAAAGAAAAAAAAATCCGTGTTTTGTTCCAAACAGGGCCTGAAAAATAGGAAAGGGGCGGAAAGAAAACTGTGGATGATCGCGTACATCTTTTGCGACAAGCGAGTCACCAAGCCTTGGGTTCACCGTGGAGAGCTTCATCGCTAGAAACTGCAAAAATGAATGACAATGGCGTTTTTATTCTGTTTTTCTGATGGCAGTCACTGTGATAGATGGTACAGTATCATCATACGCACCTCCACCTGCCTTTGCAGGGACTGGACATAGTTGATGATCTCGTCCAGCATCACTGCCTTCCCTGTGACCTGATAAAATACAACCCAAGAAACACATTCTCATCATCACTTGTTCTTCTCGCTGAGTTCTCACTGATATTACAGAATGTACAGTTTGCTAGTAGGCTTTTTTTCTTGTGCTACGAGGCTCACTTTGTCGCAGCCAGGAACGAGGTCCTGCAGCAGCTTCATCCTTTCGCTGATCTTCTCCCTTCTCAACTGCACACAACATTTCAGTTGTATCAGATTTCCGCCATGTTGGTGCGAAAACACCCAGGATCCGTGCAGAACATGGGACTTGCTTGTAATCTGATGAAGAAATATTTTGCGTTTGAAATAGTAGTTAGGGGTACCTTCTCTGCGATGCTGTGGCTGTTGGTCGCCTGCCCGCTCCGCGCTCTGACATGGACGTAGCCTTCCTTGTGTGGCTCGCCGGCCTCCTTGGCTCCCCTCCTTTTGGACTTGCCGGCCACCGCCGGGTCGGTCTCTTCGCCTCGCCGCTGGGTGTTCCCTGCAGAATCGGCGGAAGCACTCGCCGTCTTCACAAACCACAACGTCAAGAACGCACGGTCACATCTCAGGACACCTGAGAAGAACAAGAAACTCCAGAGCAGTAGTAAGGAAAGCAAATCACCTCGTCTGATCTCCTCCTCTTCTTCGAGTCCGACACCTCTGCCCGCTCGATTCCGCCGGAGTCCGGCGGGGCATGTTCGTAGCCGGCCGCCGCCGCGTGTGTGGCATGGAACCCCGGCGACGTCGCCGCCGGCTGGAAAAGACTTGCGCCGGTTAGCGCCGTGCTCCGGGAGACCGACGCCCACGCGAAAGAATCCATGTCCCGTAGCGCCGTCGGCGCGGCACATGAGTTGCCCGTCTGGCCCTGCCACGCCATTAGCGGCGGCACGCCATGACCAGATGAAGCGTATCTCTCTACTCCAACCCCGTCGCCATTCTCATCGTTCATCATCCTGCTTGCTCAAGAAGGCGACGAAGAAAGAGAGATGTTGGTGGCTTGGCTTATAGGACGGTCCAGAATTTACGGCCCGAGGGGAGGCTGCCTTCGAGTCTCTCTGCCTTTAATCATGCTGTTTTAACCTTCCTCTGCTTTTGCTTGCTTGCTTGCGTGCTAATTACTACTACTACTCCTAGTAGTAAAGCTCGGGCCAATGGTTGCTGCGTTTCTGACAGTGCCAACTATCACAGCCATTTGTTTAATCCGCCGCCTTCTCAAGCCTCGCTGTAAATCGTGTCCCTGTGCTTGTTGTTGTAGCATTGTTAGGCTTTCTTCATGATCAACATGATTACTCATTATGTAAAAAAAAACATGATTACTCATGTCCCCACAAAAATATACTTGTAGTTCTGTGTGACAATTTTTTTCTTGCATTTTTGCGTACCAAAATATTCTGAACCATCGGTAAGGAATTGTTTCCTGTTTGTTAGGCTTGATTTTTTGCCCTACATGTTGCCACCTGTAAGGTTTTTAGTTCTCCTTACCTTACTCTACGCTAAACTAAACTATCATTAGCCTCGGGGTTCCCGATGCTCCGAATCTAATCTTTTCGATTAGTGAAGCAAAGCAGACTACCAAGACCAACCCATGTACGGAGTTTTTTTTTATTCACTATACAACTCACCTTTTTTTACAAGGTTTTTTTAGTGTACATCGTATTTTACCGTTACCTGCTCCCTTAAGCCAAAACTCTCTCTCTCACAGATTTGGCTTGGCCTAAGCCTACCTCTTCTGCTAAATGCCTAATCCCTAAAGATTCTGCTTGTTGGAATGTGCTGAATTATTCGGCAGGAATGGCCAAATTTCATGCTTGCTTACTTTCGTCTCTCTAGCTGCTCTATGGTGTCCATTAATTCTTCCTTTGGCATTTAATTCTGTGTTGCTTCTAATTTGGCCCCTTCTTAATTGAGCAAGTAAGCTTTCCACCATCTTATATTTGACCTAATTGTGCACGATGGGCCCATCAGCAATGCCACACAAAGTGGATCATCTGACCTCCCAGCAATTGCAGAAAATTGGTGCAAACTGGTAATTCCGGATGAGAGGTCTTACAGCAACCACTTCCCAAATTTCAAACGGAATTCCGCCATTTGCCGTAACAGTCCTTGATCAGAATCTGCCCGGAAAAGAGAAAAGGAACGGTTCACTCCTCTCGCCCCGAGGGCGACCACCGGTGCGACCCCAAGTTCCCAACACCCTCTTCCCCTCCTCCCCTGCCATCGCGAGCGGTGGGGCTGGTGGTTGCGGCAGAGGCGGGCCAGGGTGGGGCTGCTGGAGATGGGCGGCGACTGCTAGATCTAGGCTTGTGGGCCTAGGTTCAGGCTGTCGGGCGGGCCCTGTTGGGTTCCCTGTGTGCAGGGCGGCTTGTGGACGGCCCGGAGGCGCTGCGTTTGTCTACTCGCTGCCCTCCGAGGCCACGTCATCTTCTTCGCTGGCCGCAATTGTGCTAGATCTAGGCCAGGTGTGATCAGATCTAGGCATGCTCATTCCTACTGTTGCAAAGGGACTGGTGGCTTGTCGGCGCGAGTTGGGATGCCAGGGCGGCGGTCCCGGAAGGAGGACTGCACGACCGGCTCTCCGGCGAGTGGCGTTGCGGTGGTGGTGGTTCTCTCCTGGCTATGTGGATGGCAAGGAGAGGGCCTCGGGGATCCTGGTGTCGGTGGCGCTTCGGCAAAGGCGGCTCCCAGATCGCGTCTTGGAGGCATGGCTTGGTGACAATGGTGTGGTCCAAGGTACCGGGTTGTGGTGTGAAGGTTTTTCGGGGTCAAAGCCTAGCGCTCTAGCGCTAGCGGCGGCGATGCATGCGGGTGTCGTAACCTTCTTGGGGGCGCCCCTTGTGGTTACCTTCCTTACCTCTTAGCTCCGGATAAAAACCCTTGACCGTCTCGGTGTCGACGACGACGACGTGTTCGTGTCATCACCCTCTTGGGTGCGTAGTCATGGAGCTTCGATACATCTTGGCCTTGCTCCGGTGTCGTCGGTGGGCAAGTTTGAACCCTGTCTCGAGGCACCTCTGGGCTCTGGCGCTAGCGTGGGGGTGTTCTCCTATCTTATACATGTGCGTATGTTTTCACCACTCTCCGTCCTTGTTGTCTGCTGGCAGGATCAACGCTCCATGTCCCGGAACGAGAGGGCGGGCAGCCCTTTTCGATGACAACTTGGTGAGTGTAGTGTGACTAGGTCCGGTGGTTTCACAAGGAGGCGCGGTGGCACCTCTAGCTAGTAGTCTTCGGTACTTCGGCGGGATATGGCTACTCTTGTACTTTTTTATTTATCTTCTTTGATCTGCTTTGTAGGAGGGTTTTCTCATCATTTTATATTGGTTCAGCCGTTTGATTTTATTTATAAATCGGTGCAAAAGCTGTTTCGACGGGGTAAAGTTCCTTGAAACCAGTTCGACAATCCAGCCATACGCTGATGCAAAAGCAAGAAGGAACTCGGCCACCTTTTGGTACTGCTGCTCG